>CM060939.1:317449907-319849907 GCA_030765085.1 Allium cepa
AATTTCTATAATTAAGGTACTTAAATCTTGGGTCGTTACACGATCCATGGGGATGGATTGATACCGATCCATGGGCTTCAGCTACGATCTACACCTAATCTCTGTTTTGATGTGTCGGCTTCTTTTATGACCATCTTTTGCTTTTTTCATTTCTGTCTCTATCTCGATGAAGAGGAACAGACAAATTTTGAGTCGGAGGGTGTCAAATCCCTCCTGCTTCTACGACAATTCTGTATTTACTCATTTAGCAATTTGAGGCTTTCCAACATTTATTGGTTCATCTCATGGCGACTTTCCTATAACTTATCTTCCATTTGTTTTCCTCATGTGGTCCATCTCGACCCTAGTTACCACATTAGTCAGAATTTGGACTTCATCAGCGCTTGGTTGTACAACTTCCTCCTGGTGTTGAACATCAATGTTCTCAACATTGTTTGTAGCTCTAGAGGTGGTAGAACGATGTTGTCATAGGGCCATAGTTGAAAGCAATTTGTGTAAATTTTGGAAAATCTAAGTAGTTTAAACTACCAAAAACAAAGAAAGTTAGATCTATCTCTCGGATTTAGATAATCTAATAGTGGATAATGGATCCAAATGTCCTAAGAATAACTTTCTCAGTAAAAGCACAAGACTGAAAATACCAAAATGTGGAACAAACACCCAAGAGAATTAAATGGAGAATAAAATAAAGAAATATAAATGGAACATGAAGTAAAAATGAGGCAAGCAAAGTTTACAGTGGTTCATCCAATTGATGCCTAGGTCTACTTAGCGTTTCTATTGATTATACTACTCTTTACAAGTAATGTTTAATGGATCGGTGCGGATCTGTTGGGGTTACAAGAAAATTATGGAAATATTTGTAAAGAAACAAAAAAGAGCCCTACAAATGATGCCCCAACCTCCTATTTATGGCTTTAGATTGCTTGAAAGTTCTTCTCCATGATCTCCACAATGTTCCCTACATCCTAGTAGCAGTTTAGCTCGAGAAAACATGGTCAGGTCAGCACATGCGATAGATCGGTACCGGTCCATGGGCATGAATCGGTATCAATATATAATATCATCTTATGGATTGCTTTGCTTGCCCTGTTCGGATGCGACTTGTTCCTAGCTTCAAGTTTTGAACCTCGACAAAAGATTGTTTCTCGACAATGTGAACTCCATCAATCCATAAGATGATAGTATATATTCCAAATCAAGCCTTTATGTATTGATAACATGTGCTTTTTCTTCAAACAAATCGGTGGTGGAATGGAGTTCTTGATTATGGGTGCTCGATTTGTTTGAAGAAAAAGCACATGCTATCAATACATAAAGGCTTGAAATAGGTTGCTACTAGCAGAGCTTGGGAGTATAGGAGAATGGAGAGGTTTTGGGTGAAGTTCTATGGATCGATATTGATCCATGGGATGGGTCGGTACCGATCCATCACTTTGATGGATCATGTTATTGAATTCCAATGGTGGCTTTGCTTTCACCTTTTGGCTTTGGTTATGCTTAGTCCATGGACTTTACGGCTATCTCTCAAGGCCTCCAACCTTGATAACTTCTTTGTCCGACTCTGCTAAGTTCGCCCAAATACTGCCTGGCTAAAAGGCTGGATAACACACGATACTAACCTCATATAATCAAGGAGAAGAATTCTCTATTGAATAATGTTTCACTTTCAATGCTACTATTCAAACATAACTATATTCGTTTAATGGACTTCATTACATGATTTAACTATAATCAAAGTGGAGTAACCACATTGAAGTTCAACAGTATTTTCAAGTCAAGTGAACTATGTAATATTTTCACTTCGAGATTTCCTATTTTCCTTACTTATTATTAAACAATATGAAACTCTTGTGTGATTCATTTCATAATTACCCAATACTATCAGTACATGACTCCTTGGTACCTCAATAGCCATGAGTAACACAATGTCAATTTGGAGAGCGTTACTTTCACTGGTCTCAACTGATGTATTAGTTTCCTTTCTTAAAACATCTTGACTAGAAATATTTAAAATAAACTTTTATTTTACATTTTGACTAATTACTCACAATGGCAACAATTTGCAACCACAATCACATAACATTTCATTTTAGGATTTTTCTTATTTATATTTTATAAATTAATCATTTAATTAATTATATCGATATAAAACAAAATATATAATGGAAATCAAATACCTTTATTATGAACTAGATCGGTCAAAAACTTATACATATGTGACAAATTACATAATCGATCCTGGGTATACCCCTAACACTATCAATCTCCCACTTGTACTAAGGTTCAACAATGGAACCTAATTCAATTCCTTCAATCAGTTTCATCAAAAACCGATCGAGCTAGCCCCTTAGTGAATAGATATGTTTTATTGTCTTAACTACCTATTATGCCAATCAACTCTTTCTGAGCTAATAAACTGCCTTTATCATGTGAAATTTTTCAGAGTATGTTTCTAGACTTCTAAAAAGCTCTAGGTTCTTTCACGATTTGTATCACGGTATTATTATAACATAAATGTTATGTGATTCTCAACATTGGAATCACCCTTAGCTCAGTTATTAATTTGTACATAATACACACACGCATATATCCTATTTATAGTGCTATGTGAGGCGATGTACTTCGTCTTTGGTTGAATCAGCCTCAACCATTTGATGTCTAGAACATTTCCAATTTCAAGCCCTTTAACTAAGGTTTGAGGATGAATTTAATATTTACATACTATTCACGATACCATTTAGGAAGTCCGAGTCCAAATACTCCTTCATAAGGAGTTTGTTGTTTCTACAAATAATTCTCTAGTACTTCGAAAATACTCAAAAGCGCTATCAAATATCATTTTATTGATATCAATTTGGATTTGGTACTTCCTTTGTGTATCAAATACATAAGCAAAATGTGATATTGTAGACAATACAACATGTATGATAATTCCCATTGCCGATGCATAGGGGATCCATCTTATATGCTCCATAGTAAACATTTTAATATGATGTTCATGTTTCTCATTTGGGACATTCTCGACATCCTTTTATACCGATTAAAAATGATGTCAATTTTAAATTCCATACTGAGAATTAGATAAACAAACAATAAAGATTTGACATGAGTACATCATTAATAACCATATTCATTGTTTACTTATAGTTTTAGAAATATTTTAGCACTTCTAATATTCTTTCCTATGAACACACACTTCCTCTACATTTGACCAAAAATCAAATTATTTGATATTATATCAAAATAATTGTTTAACTCTGATGCTTATCAATCAATACTTCCATATTAGTTCTTAAATCATATCTGAAACTCACAAAACTAATCACTTTCAATGACTTCAAGACACTTTGGTTATGTGCAAACAATATAATCTAAATCATTATATAGAATTTCTCTGTCGACATGTATGTATTAAAACTCAAAATCATATTGAGCGATAACTTTGTGAGTAAAATCCAAATTAGTTCAAGCGAGCCAAATGATGAATATGTTACATTAATTTTAACAACTAAAATTTATGATGTTATTCCAATCAGCATAGATTATTGTATTCCAACTACATTTTTCCTTTTCTAAAAGACATATTTACGGCCTATAGATCATATCCCTTGAGGTACAATTACCAAAATTATATTCTGATAATGTACTTGGAATCCATTTTGGATTTGCGCATCATGCCATGTGTTAGAGCCAGTACTGTTAATGGCATATTGGCAACTGAGGAAATTCTATTTTTTGACACTGATAAAAAATTCATAGTTTCTCTTTACTGTGTGATAATTGTTATTAAACATTCTAATATGTCGTGTCTGTTTAGGCTTGGTTATTTTTATTTCAACCTTCATAATCAGTTTACCATTGGATTATATCCAAATCTATTTTACTACCAAAAATTTCTAAAAGAAATTCTTTTATCATGAAGTTGGCATTTCTTAAAACAATAGTTACTTTTGGTATAATGAAATAGGTATCTATAAACATTTTATGAACCGCCTTTAATATATATAACTGATTTAGTTTTGAATTTAAAATAATTTATGTTCATAACATATACCAGTTAATTAAAGTTGGTTGATCCCAAACCCTTTTGGGTAATCCACACAAGATCCCTCAAGAGTAAGTATTACACATAGCCTCTCAACTCACGAAACCTATCAACTCCTTGATCTAGGATTTGTATAGATTTTTATTAACTCTTTTCTTGTACAATTTAATACAATATGTTTTAGATGAAATTAAATTTACCTATGTAATTACTCCTAAGTACACGTCCTTTCATAAAAAAATTAACTTAACTTCACTCATCAATAATCGTACTTTTTTCAACAAAGTCCAATTACTTCTAATTGAAAAAACATTATGTATCATAATGAGGAGTGACTTTTGAGATTTTATGTGACGCCCCACCTCTATACTCACATTAGCTAAGAAAATTATGGGGTAGTGCTGTCGACTAGCACGAAGAATAAGGCTGTTGAGGAGCGATCATCTTTGTAATTTCTTTGTGTGAGTACCGATATGTTAGATAGTATGTCATGCATTTCATTTCAGGAGGAAATATGACATATCAAATACAAACTCAAAGCTACTACATAGTGGCTATGTGGCCTTTGGAAACAAATATAAAATAAGCCTAACATAAATCAGTCATAGATATTCATATCACTAAGATGGAAACAGATATAAACGTAACACACAGAAGTGAACATCAAAGTAATAGTCATACAAGATCCACTACATCACAAAAGAATAGGTACAAGTGCTAGACAAAAGAATATGTATACATCAAGGAGTCTCTATCTCGACTGTATGAAAACAAAAACTACTAAGCTAAAGTAGTTAGCCAAAAGTCAGATGATAGTCCCTGATAAGAAGTCAAGTGGACGCACCTGAAACACCTTGGTCTGACCCAAGTATTATTTATGAAGAAAATTAATAAATGAATCAGTCTAGCTATAATTATCATGCAAGATGAGATATGATAAGAGATATGGTAAATATATATATATATATATATATATGTTAACAACAAAAATCATACAATATTTCAAATTTTCTCAAACACCAAAAAGAATGTCATATTCTTTAGTTTTGTTCACCAAACCACGAATATTAATAGAGCTTATCAATGAAAATCACAAAATTTTGTGAAACACAAATTCTAGAAATCAATAATTAGAAATCCAGAAAACACAAAAGAAGGGGGAGGCCTATCACAAATGGGAGCATGAAAACTCACCAACACGTGTATCACAAACGCGGGATGCTAACCCACAAAATGAGCCGAAGCTCCACAGACATCCCGAAGACCATGGGTTACTAACCCATAAAAAGCCGAAGCTTCACACAAAATCGGACACTGTCCCATGCATCACTAACCCATAAAAATGAGCCGAAGCTCCACAAAACGGGGTATAGTTCCCTACGCAGAGAAAGAGACATCAAATATTTCTAGTCTAAATCACAAAATGATCATCGTTGATCAATAAAAGTTTAAATTACACCAAGCTAGTAAATAAGTGAGTTTAGCTTCATGTCCTATAACTACTAGCTTAACTTAAATATTTACGAACAAATTGCAAATTTTCACTCGAAAATTGTCACAAGATTTCAATCGAACAAGTGTAAGAATTAACTGATGAAGTAAATGCAAACGTTTCATGCCACTTGTTTTGCTAAGTCATTTAATTGGATTTTCATACGAATGAGGTAAAGGCTTGTATACACTACTAGATTGGAAAACGGTTTTAAAAACGAGCTTTGTATTAAAAGTAATGTTGAAATCATTTTTGTGAAAGAGTTTGAGTATTTACTACTAGTATAGAAACCTTTGTATTTTAAAATGATAAATCATAAAAACGATTGTAAAAACCATCTATCGTCAAAAATTCACATTTGATGACGTGAATTATACCATGAAAATCGATATCGAATCTATCAAATGGATATTCCCAAAATTCCAAGAAAGAAGTCATCAAAGTCGATAATAAATGACAACAACTAACCGAATCAACAAAAATTGATAAAACAGAAACCGACATAAAAATAGGCAAATTGGCTGAATTTAACCGCACCAAACGTCTGATGGTTTTTCCAAACGTTTGAGCTAAAGGTCTAGAAATTTTCATCCAGATCGCCCAGATGTTTGGGAATAACCTCAAACGTCTAAGCAGTAGGTCTGGAATTTTCGCCTTTGCATAGACGTCGAAATGTTTTCCCAGACTTCTGAGCTGAAGCTCAGGGCAAAATTTGCTTAGGCCATTGATGGCCAAATCAACTCAAAAGTGATCGAATGATGATGATGGCTAGGGACTTATGTCAAGCGACAAGCTAGCCCTATAGGCACTCCAATACACTCCAAACAACATGTCCAAACATCCATAGTAGGATTTTCATAGATTTTGAATTCAGAATACCAAAATGGAAAATTCACCGAACTAATTCAATTCAAAAGCAATTGAACTTGAAATAGATGTTAGGAATTAATATCTAACAACAAATGAAAGCTATAAACGTTGATATGAGTTCAAGAACTTGCCTTTAAATTCAAAACGAAGGAATGAGAAGCTCTACAGCAAAGCAAGATCAATCACCCTTCAACTTCACTTTAAAAACCTTCAATCTATGATCAAACGCAAACTGTAACAGCCCGCAAATCCGTACCTCTTAAGTCAACACTATTCTACAACAATCAACCCAAGTTGTACAGAAATATGAACCATTTGGTGTTAAAGAAGAAGAGGTAGAAGAAGAAAATAGAAAACAACAACAGAATCAAACCATCGCAGCGGAATAAAATATAATAGATAATAAATACTCTTTACTCAACATCAAATATCTTTGTTTATATATTACATCATCAGAGTACATCAATCACAACTCAACATCAATGTCATACAAATGGATACACAACAACTCAACACAGCAGAATATATGTATATAACAAGTACGCGAATACGTATCGTCATCCAGCTCGTCTCCTGGGCACCACAGCATTTCCTGTATCCTATAATACTCGGTCTGACCCGAGCATTATAGTTAAATAACACCCGAGTCAGTCTGGAATACCAGCGTGAGAAAATCACACCCAATTGATTATTAAATTTCAAAAATCCTTTGAAAAGTAAAGCATCTCGTAAGACCACGCCACAAATAAACATGTCGGGTTTTTACCTTACGATAGCTAAAACAATTTTTATAGAACTCCTCTGATATTATAATAGGGTCTATATACAAATACTTATAAAATAGCCGAAATTGTTACATGATTAAATTCCAGCTACTAGCCACAGAGTGGGTAATACAAACAAAACTCGTACAAGGCTCGTAGGGAGAATGGATTTCCAACTAATGACTAGGCACTGGGGTACCACCTGTCACAGTACGGGGCCTAGATCACCGTACCGAGGAGTACGCCCGCTCCCCTGCAACACAAGGCCGGGACTACCCCTTACTGGATAATCCCGAGTGAGATCACCCCGCGGTTGGGATCAGCAACCGCCCACTAAGCCGAAATAAAAATGGACATCTAGACTGGAATGACCTCACCCTGCTTGGGTGCTACCCACCTAGCCTTGCTGCATAACCCCTGATTTTCAGCCATTCCCATTTGATGATGCTTGAAGCTAAGCTTTACCTTTTATAGAACATATATATTCCTTAGAATGCCCATCGTCCACCTAACGATGTTTCGCAAGCATTCATCCATACAAGTCCGTCCCGGGGTCGAACGGAACCGAAGGCACTATTCCTACTACATCCATTTTGGAAATATCCTCAGGATTAGTAGCGACTAGCCCTTGCACTTCTCTGCTCCATCTTCGAATCCAAAATCGTTTACACGAAACGTACAAACCGGATGAAGTGATTTTCGAGAAATTAATCTCGAACCCGGTCTCTTTGAAACGATCAACGTATTGTCCAATATTGATAGTCGGTTATTTAACTATCAATTAATGTTCACAACATCCAACACACAATAAATAATTTTCCAAAATATTTATTTATCACAAAAATATCTTCACAAGACACAATATCACTTTTCAAACCCCTTTTGAAACAGTTTCAAGCATATTCCTTTCCCGGAATAATTTCCCAATATTTATTCCCACTGAAACGCCAAGTATAAAATACTTTTATCTTTAAAATAATTTAAAAGCACTTAGTTATAAATTATACTTCATAGCCTTAAAAATTTAAAATTACTTTAATACTTAATTAAAATATATACTTTAGGAATATTTAATAAATAAGGCTACTTTTATAAAATAGAAAACTAGATTTTTCTTTAAGAACAAATACCAAGTCATTTCATAATTACTACGATAATAGTTTTGCAAAATATTTATTTATTATTTAAACATTTAAAAAAAAATTCCAAGATATGCTTTTTAAAACAACATAAAACCTTAACTTATATTTAAAATTGCTTGAAAATCGTACTTGGCTATTCAGGGAAACACTCTTCTCTTCCACATCTTTAAAAATAAATCACTATTTATTTTACACGAATTTCCCTTCCTTTATAAATTTCAACTTTGAATTCATAATTAAAATATCCTCCGTTATTTTATTTTACCTGATATCCCAGTTTAAAAGTTCCAAATCTCATTTAAAATAAATTCTTTATTCATTCAAATAAAATCACTTAAGCTTTACAATTTATTATTACCCCTAATAATTCAAATTCCTCTTATTCCAACTTTTTTAGAGTTTTGCAATCACTTTTATTTTATTTTATTTTATTTTCAATTCATTATTAATTTATTCCAATTCTCTAGAATTATTTTACTTAAAAATTTATTCTTTTATTTCTTTCGAAAATACAATTTTAGAGATTTGATAATTGATTTTACTAAGTTATTCAATCCAACTATACCATTCAATACTTCAATTACTCATAAAATCATCACGGGATATCAAATATTCAGAACACAGAATATTCAATAATCTAGTTAATTTCGAGGGGTCCAGTTGGATCCCTCCAACCTGTTTTCTCTGCATCCAAAGATGTTAGCAAAACAATATGCCAATTTCAGAATACAACATACTA
Organism: Allium cepa; assembly: GCA_030765085.1. Classification (NCBI taxonomy): domain Eukaryota; kingdom Viridiplantae; phylum Streptophyta; class Magnoliopsida; order Asparagales; family Amaryllidaceae; genus Allium; species Allium cepa. Next base: position 317,458,963 of record CM060939.1, read on the forward strand.
TAACACATCTATCAATTTCAACCATTCAAACAATTATTTAAATTTAGATCATTTAAATTTAAATTTAACTGAGTGAGATTAACTCACCTTTGCCTCTTAAATTGTATGTCCACTTCATTCTCGATTTAAGTCCATGATTTAATACCTTGTATAAACATTTATATGGTTTATTAATATTAGAATAAATCAGGTAATTAATTATTATTTATTTAATTTAAACTAATAACTTGATTTTAAACTAATTTTCCCTTTGAATAAATTATGTTTAGTAGCTAAATTAAATTATATAAGTTAATTGGACCAATTAATCACTAAATCCTTCCTTCTAAAAATAATCTAGTAAGTTTAGAATGTGTGCATGTATATCCCTTTTATTTCTTTATTTTTTTTCTACCTACGTATACAAATGCTTATAAATTAAGTATAAATTTGAAAATAAACTAAAAGATACCTCACTACACACTAGGTCGCTAACCCTACAGCACCTGACTTTGGCCCACGATGAGCATCCAGCAGCCACAAACCCAATCGCTCGATTCTTCCCCTTCGATACTCGAGCGCCACAACTTCAACCACGAACACGAGAATCTTCCAGCCTCACCACGTCGCGCCGCGACCCATCGAAACCACTCGCGACACTGACCAAGCTTCTGCCCTAAATTTCGAGCTCTACGCCTAAACACGCACTCGAATCACCAAATCGAAGTCACGCCGTCCCTTCCCCCATCATCACGACCCACAAAATCGCCCCAAGCTTGAGTTGGAGCTCGGCTTCAAATCTCGAACGAGACTACATCTGAATCGCAAAAACTGGGTCACGGTTATTCCTTGAATCGAACAAAAGAGGACGCTGCTTCCCTCTTTTTTTTTATATTGTTTTCGAGGAACGAAATCATCTTCGTTTGGACTTAAAAGAAATGGAAGGCCGGCTATTATAAATTTTTTTTTATACGAAACAAAGTGAATCTCGTCTTCGTTCAACTGAAAACAAGTAGTGGAGACGAACATGTTTCGTTCCATTTTATTTGAGAACAAGATCTTGATTTTGTTGAATTAAATCTGAATGAAGACGGCCATTATTTTGATTTCGTTAACCAGCTTTGATTTTATTTTATTTTTCGAAAAAGAAAGAAGCTTGCTGGACATATTGAAGAGAAGTGGCGTGTAGAGGAAGGTAAACTGAAGTTGACTTGGTATAAAAATCTATATTCAAATTAAATCGATTTATTTTTTTTAGCCGTTTATATTCCGTACGATCCCACGATAGCTCTGAAAGCTACAAAATTTGGAATCCGATAATAATAAAATATTACAGACCCAATGGAACGGGTATCGTTGAATTCCGAGACTGTGTCTCGGAAGGCTATTTTAAATTCAATTCAAACGATTAAATTTCAAAACTTAAAAGATAATTTTAAATTTATTTCAACACTTCTATTCTCTTCAGTAATATCAATATAAATTTTATAAGCCTTCAAATTATTATTATTAACCGGCTTAAAACTTCAGATTACATATTTTACCCAATTCCAAATTATTTAATTTAAAATTTTAATCATCAATTGAATTGTGATATTTGAATTCAGGTTAAAAAGAATTATCCTTTTAAATATTTTAAAATTAATTAAATATTCCTTGTAACAGCCCGCAAATCCGTACCCCTTGAGTCAACACTATTCTACAACAATCAACTCAAATTGTACAGAAATACGAACCATTTTAGTTAAAGAAGAAGAGGTAGAAGAAGAGAAAACAAAATGAACATCAGAATCTAACCATCGTAGCGGAATAAAATATAATATATAGTAAATAATCTTTACTCAAAATCAAATATATCTGTTTACATATTACATCATCAGAGTACATCACACAGCTCAACATCAATATCATACAAATGGATACACAACAACTCAACACAGCGGAATATATATAAAAATAAGTACGAGAATACGTGTCGTCATCCAGTTCGTCTCCTGAGCTCCACAGCATCACATCCTGTATCCTATAATACTCGGTCTGACCCGAGCATTACAGTTAAATAACACCCGAGTCAGTCTGGAATACCAGCCTGAGAAAATCACACCCAATTGATTATTAAAGTTTCAAAGAAATCCTTTGAAAACAAAAGCATCTCGTAAGACCACGCCACAAATAAACATGTCGGGTTTTTACCTTACGATAGCTAAAACAATTTTTATAAAAATCCTCTGATATTATAATAGGATCTATATACAAATTCTTATAATAGCCGAAATTGTTACATTCATTAAATTCCAGCTACTAGCTACAAAAGTGGGTAATACAAACAAAACTCGTACAAGGCTCGTAGGGAGAATGGATTTCCATCAATGACTAGGCACTGGGGTACCACCTGTCACAGTACGGGGCCTAGATCACCGTACCGAGGATTACTCCCTTCATCCCCTACAACACAAGGTCGGAACCATCCCTTACTGGACAGTCCCGAGTGAGATCACCCCGCGGTTGGGATCAGCCACCGCACCACTAAGCCGAAATAAAAAGGGACATCTAGACTGGAATGACCTCACCCTATTTGGGTGCTACTCACCTAGCCTTGTTGCATATCCCCTGATTTTCTATCATTCCCATTTGATGAGGCTTGAGGCTAAGCGTTACCTTTTTAGAATATATCCCTTAGAATGCCCATCGTCCACCTGACGATGTTTCGCAAGCATTCATCCATACAAGTCCGTCCCGGGTTCGAACGGAACCGAAGGCACTATTCCTACTACACCCATTTTGGAAATATCCTCAGGATTAGTAGCGACTAGCCCTTGCACTTCACTGCTCCATCTTCGAATCCAAAATCGTTTACACGAAACGTACAAACCGGATCGAAGTGGTTTTCGAGAAATAAATCTCGATCCCGGTCTCTTCGAAACGATCAACGCATTGTCCAATATTGATAATCGGCTATTTAACTATCAACTAGTATTCACAAACATCCATCCAACAATAAATATTTTCCCAAATTATTTATTAACCTCAAAAATATCTTTACAAGGTATATTTCTATTTTCAATCCTTTGAAAACGTTTTCAAAACCATCTTTCTTTCCAGAATAAACTTTCCCAAATATTTTCTATCTCCACTGAAGTTACCAAGCACAAAACTAGATTTTAAAATAATTTGAAACACTTTACTTTGAAATATACTTTAAAACATTTATTTTAAAACTACTTCAAGGATTCGTTAAAATACATACTATATGAATATTTGAAAATAAGGTTACTAAATAAAATATAGAACTAGATTTTTACTTTTGAAACAAAATACTAAGTCACTTTTTAAATAATTACTACTATAATAGGATAACAAGGTAAGATTTACTTTAATGTTCAAATATTTAGAAATATTAGATTTTTTTTCCAAACTTGCTTTTAAAATCAACTTAAAAACTTTTAACTTATATTTAAAAACTTACTTTGAAAACGTACTTGGTTATCTAGGGAGAAAATCCAACTTCAATCACTTAAATCAATTTTTTTCCAAATTGATTTCAAACTTATCCCATTTGAAATAAATTTCTTTACTTACTTAATTCATTTCAAAATTCATTAAGTATGGGCGTAATTAGTGTTGTTATTATTATTATTCATTTGATTCTAACTTTTAACTGAAATATACAAATTCCAGGTTTCCCAATAATTTAAATCATAACTTTTAAATAAATGCTTGTTCTTTTGATTAACAATACTGAATTTTAAAAATTCATTAATTTCCTGTTTATTCAAATTTTCCTTTCTATACTCACAGTTTATTTATAAAAATTTAAATCAGATTATTTCTTTCCAATTCATTCTTAAATTTATTCAACTTTCCCTATATTTATTTTACTTGAAATTTTACTTCCTTTATTTTTTCTTTCCAACACCCAAGTTATATATTTTTCTGGAAATTCATTATACCCAATTATCCAATCAAACCATAGCATTCCATATTTCAACATAATCCATCATAAAATATCAAATCATCATAACAGGGTAATTTAAATATTTTAAATAAATGTTGAGGGATCCAGTTGGATCCCTCCAACCTATTTTTTCCCTGCATCCACAGACGTTAGCACAATATAAATATTTTCACTATAAAATGAGGGGAAATCAATCATTTTAAGGTGTAATATATACTACTATATAACACAACAACCAATTCAACCATTCAAACAATTTTTATAAATTTAATCATTTAAATTTAAATTTCAACTGAGTGAGATTAACTCACCTTTGCTTTTACTTGCAATTCGATTCAATCCAGCTTGTTTCCTTTCAGACTTTGACCTTGTATAAACAATTACACGATTTTATTAACTAATTAGTCAACTAGTTAACTATTACCTGCTTAATTAACACTTTTGGGTTTTAAACTAATTTCCTTTTTTAAAACCCTTTTGTGATGTAAAATAAATTAAATAAGTTTATTAATATTTGAACTAATCAAATGACTAACTCCATTTATTAAGCTTAATTAATTTGGTTAACCCCTCAAATACACTATGTTTGAAATACCCCAAATAGTTATATAAGTTAATAAATCTCCTTAATTTCCATAATAATATTATTATTCTAAAATGAACCGATTGGTTTATAATCTAGATTTTAAATTAAAGATCCAATTCTTATATAATCCTTCAATATCTAAAATTCCTATACTTTCCTTTTTTCTTTTCAATAAATTTTCTGCTTTACTGTAATTAGAAATAGTTTCCTCTATGTACCTCACTATAGAAATAAATTTCTGCTTGGAATATAAATTTATTGTCTCTGCCCTATATATGAATTCATACATATATAATTTAAAGCTAACAGAAAAGAAAAAAAATCAATACCCAACGAAGAACAAACCCGGACTATCACTGCCTTGCCGTTGCACGACCACCTCCAGCCTCCTCTGTATCCCACGCCGCACCACTACGACCCCACACCCTCGAATTCGCGACGTCGCCGCCTCTCAGTGACGCTGCGCTCCTCCCCTAATCGAAGTCGATAGTGTCATCCACTTCCCCACGATCGGATCCCTAGCCGAAACCCTAAATTGCTCGCGCCGCCAAGCTATTGACCCACCAGAAAAATCACTCGACTCGATAACCACCGCGAGTTCGCCACTACACCTGATTTTGATGGGCCATTTGTTGTTTTCTCTTGTTTTTTTCCTCTCTGATTCGAATCCGATCTATATGGCTTCGAAGATTATAAAAAAAGAAAATAAGGGTATCGGCTGAAAGATAAAACAACGTGGTTTATAAAAAAGGTTTGGTTTAGCTTCCTTCAGAAGAAAGACGCAAGTAATAATTTATTTTATTATTATTATTATTATTTTAATAAAAATCACAGTTTTGATTCTGCAGATAAGGCTTCGGCCGAAATTTTATAAAAGAGAAATTGAGGCTTGCGTTAGAAGCTAGGGGTTGAGATTTCTTTTTAAAAAAAAGTTTTGACTAAGTAAATTAAATTTAATTAGCTTTCTTTATGCATTTACGGTTTGTACGTCCAGACGGTAATTCCGAACCTTGCGAAAATTGAAACCCGATAATAATTTAATATTACGGATCCAATGGAACTGGTTTCATCGGTTTCCGAGACTGTGCCTCGAAAGGCTATTTTTATTTTCAAATTTAAACGATATAAATTTCAGAACCGATCAAAACACTTACAAATTCAATTTGAACACTTTCACTACCTTCGGTGCTATCAATATAAATTTTATAAGCCTTCGAATTATTTTTAACAGGCTTGAAACTCCAGATTCAGCGTTTTATCCAATTTCAAATTATATGATTCCATGTTTAAACTATATAATTCAAAATTTTAATTATCAAGTCATTGGTGATATTTGAATTCAAGTTAAAAATTAACATTTAAATATTCAAAATCAATTGAATATTCCAATTTCAATTGTTTAAAAATTTCGGGTCGTCATGTCCTCCCCCCTTAAAAGAATTTCGTCCCGAAATTACTAATTAGGAAGAATGATCCAATACCCATTAACTTTTTCCTTTCAAACCCAAATAGTTTTTAACAACTTGCAAAAACAATCTTTTAATCAAAGACACCCCAACTTCCTTTCTAACTTTTCAAATTATCCATAAGTCCCAATCAATATCACCTACTTATCAATTCAAATTTAAACTTAAATTCAAATTTTAAGTTATCAAAATTTTCTCAAAATTTTTCTAACTCCCTAAATTTCCGAAAATTTTTGCCAGCATCTCCTTTGCGCGGCTAGCTCGATACAACTACAAAAATGGCTCTACGCCCCCAAATCTCAAAAGAAAACAAAAGGCCAAGTGGCTCAATCCAAATCCCAATCAAATTCATACCAAATTTAAATACATACCTTATTGTCGGGCATTTCAAATTTATCTTCTTGAAATCAAATCCAAAATTTTCTCTTTCCCCTTTTTTTTCATACCTGCATACCCTTTATAACAATAATATCCAATCACAATATTCCAAAACATCTTATCGATTTTTTCCACAAAATGCCAATATCTATTCATCCAAATATTAACTTCGAATATATTTATATTATCAATTTCCCATTAAGAATTCACTATTCCTTTCTTAAGTTTGGTATAAGTATTTAATATGCTTTTTATATTCATTATCACCTTACCACTTCAGTTTATATCATTTCTATTCAAATTGATTCTTTCATTTCCGTATGAATTCAATTTATTTTTAACTCTGAATATATAAATTTTATTGGTCATTTATTACTAATTCATACCGTTACTTTAATTAGTCTCATTTTACTAACTTATTTTAATTTCCAATTTGAAATTCTTTTGTCGTTAACAAAATTTTCCAAAATTTCCAAAAATTTTCTAACTCCTAAAATTTCTGAAAATTTTTGGCAGTCTCCTTTGTACGGAGGAGCTTTTGCAATTTGACAAAAGAGATAAATATATATACATGGACCCACACGGTCGGAAAAACCAAAAACAGTTCATATTTCCTATTTTAATTGCGTAGGCGTACCTTATTTAGCATTTTTAAGCAGACAACTTATTTATTTAGCAGTTAATGCAACCCAAATCCAGCCACACGGCTCCCAGATACCTGTACTTACTCAGTTTAAACTTGTAAGTGCCAAATATAAGAAGTTTAACACATTTCACTTATTTACAATAGTTAAAACATATGAATTCTAAAAGAAATTCACACCAAACATTTTTCCATAAGCAACTTCTACAATTTCCATGTTAATTCAACTGTTCCAATTTATTTATAAACCATTTTTATGAAATTTGAAAGGTTTTCAATCCATTCGTATACAACTTCATCAATTTGAATGGTTAAAATTCAGTCGTTTACATTAATTTATTTTTAAGCAAATTGAACTCATATTTGATTCAATTGCTCTCAAAATCAATTTATTTTACTTCCATTCATTCATAGAATTTTAACTACTTCCATTTACATCCAAAGACAATTTATTCTATGCAATTCGACAAGATTTATGTGAATAAATAAGTATTTATGTTTATAACCAATTTAAATTGACTCTAACTCAATTTATACTTAATTCTATTTTATTTTCAAATTGATTCTCAATCTATATATTCTCATTTCATTGCATATCAAATTTGAATACATTCACTTGCATTTCATTTTATTAACCAATCTAGTTCATCCAAACCATTTACAATCCATTTATTTACATGTCATTCCATATTTGTTTATTCCAACTATTTTATTTAGCTCAAAACAACCAAGACATATCATTCAATAACCATTTCTCAACTTATTTAAGCCACACACCATTTGGTTCTTATTTATCACATCCATTCATTTATTCAATATAATTAGTTTATCCACTCAATCCATTGTGAATTTTTATTGCTTTAAATATTATTTACAACCCACCAAATTTTATTCCGATCCAAATTTATTTTTACTTGGTTTAAATTCCACCCAATATCTTTAAACTTGGTCTTAAGTTGAATTCAATTCAACTTTCCTTCATTCATTTAGCGTAAGTCCATTAACCTCAATTTATTCAAATTTAACACTTAAGCTCATTTTCATTTTACAAGTAAATTTTCTCTTTTATACACAGCTTAACTCAATTGATTACAAGGCCGTATCCAATTTATTTCCACATATTTGGATTTTATTCACAATACAAACCATCCCATTACTATTTTAATCAAATCACATTTTTATTCGATATATTCCCAATTATATTTAATTTGTTAACACTCCGAGTTAAATTTTAATCTATAACTCAAGTTCTGGATCCATTATCCATTTTCAAATTACCATTCACTTTTAAATTACCATCCAATTTTATTAACTTACATTGCAATTTCATTCACAAATCAATTAATTAATTTCAAGGCCACTTTTAATTATATTTTCTTCATCGACAATGTAAGTCAAATTTAATTATAACTTAATTTTATTTTCAAACCTCATCATAAACTCACAATTCAATTTCATTAACTAATTAATTAACAAATTAGTTCTCTCCTATTTATAGTACAATACTTGATTTTATTTCCAAATATCACTTCATTTAATTTTCTTAGTTCACATTATTTTATAATTCAAGTTTGGCTTTTCTGTTTATTTTCCAATTCACCAAAGATATTTATTTTTGGGTTTTCTATCTCACCTTCAAATTTAACAAGTCACAACTTATATTTCATATAATCACACTCATTCTAGGCTTGAATATATTCATCTTTTATTTTTAACCCAAGCCTTATGCTTATTTATAACCCAAGCATATTTTTATTTCATGGATTTTTAGTTCTCTTATAAGTTATTATTCTGATTTATTTATTTCAATTCAATCCTTATCCAACTTATTTCCATTTATTCAGGTAAAAATTTAATTTCATTCAATAATTCAGCTGAATTTTTATTCCCATTCAATTTTATTTTAACTCGGATTTATTTAACCTCAATTCGATTTCAATTTAATTCGAATACAACTGGATATTATTTTCAGCCTATCCAATTAATGTCAATCCAGTCAAATTTTTATTTCCCATTCAAGTTAATTTCGTTTTTAACTCTTCTCTTTAAATTTAAATTCCATTATCCAAAGCTTAAATTTCAACATTCAAAGCTCATATTTCCATCCTGATTTAAAACTCATCTCAATTTATAAACTTACAACCCATCTCATCAGGATTTTAAAACACCCGATCTTTGGTTTCAAATTATTTTAAAATCTCCAACACCTCAAATCATATTTCTCAAAAATTAAACCAATCCTGGTTTTATTCCCAACAAATTTCCTTTGAGATTTTCAAAAACAACTAACTTTTCTGAACAAATCAATTTGGCAGCAATCCATCACTTAGAAACTTGAAAATGAACATCGATGATGTTGCAGTCATCACCGAAGTTATTTTCCAGTGACTGAGGTGAATTCAATGCTATCTCACTTCCCACAATTTATTTGAAACAATTTCCTTTCAGAAATACCCCAAAAACAACAATAATACTATTTATCTTCAAAATATTTCCAAAATCTCCGGGGTTTTAACGTTTCAAATTTTTATTTTAATTCCAATTTTAACTATAATGCATTTGTACAATTTATGCTTATATAATTTCCCATTTTATTTTAATTCAATTTGTAAATTACATTTACAATTCATATTTATAAATTTCATTTCATAATTGGATTTATCTTCTCAATCTTTGATTATATTTACAATTTCTAATTAAATATTACACTTAACAATGATAATACTTTAATATTATCATTTCTAACATTCAAGCAACCATATAATAACTATATAGTTTACCAAAAACTTTCTTTATATCAAAAATATATTTTTGGGTAAAATTATTTCATTCACCCGTATTTAAAACAATACCGTGTCGATTGTTCTATTCAAGTGTTTAGAAACCCTTTCGATACAGTTGTCCAGACTATGCCGACGAAGGTTCATATGCCACTCAATAAACCGATCAACACAATATTAAAACAATTTATATTCACTAACAAATACGCGCTCATATTTATTAATACGCTCAAACTCATTTTAGAGTACTATAGACTCTATTTTATGAGTAATTCCCACCAGAGCCAAGGTTATAACCAACCTAAGCTCTAATACCAACTGTAACAGCCCGCAAATCCGTAACCCTTGAGTCAACACTATTCTACAACAATCAACTCAAGTTGTACAGAAATACGAACCATTTTGGTTAAAGAAGAAGAGGTAGAAGAAGAGAAAACAAAATCAACATCAGAATCTAACCATCATAGCGGAATAAAATATAATAGATAGTAAATAATCTTTACTCAAAATCAAATATATCTATTTACATATTACATCATCAGAGTACATCACACAGCTCAACATCAATATCATACAAATAGATACACAACAACTCAACACAGCGGAATATATATAAAAATAAGTACGAGAATACATGTCGTCATCTAGTTCGTCTCCTGAGCTCCACAGCATCACATCCTGTATCCTATAATACTCGGTCTGACCCGAGCATTACAGTTAAATAACACCCGAGTCAGTCTGGAATACCAGCGTGAGAAAATCACACCCAATTGATTATTAAAGTTTCAAAGAAATCCTTTGAAAACAAAAGCATCTCGTAAGACCACGCCACAAATAAACATGTCGGGTTTTTACCTTACGATAGCTAAACAATTTTTATAAAAATCCTCTGATATTATAATAGGGTCTATATACAACTACTTATAAAATAGCCGAAATTGTTACATTCATTAAATTCCAACTACTAGCCACAAAAGTGGGTAATACAAACAAAACTCGTACAAGGCTCGTAGGGAGAATGGATTTCCATCAATGACTAGGCATTGGGGTACCACCTGTCACGGTACGGGGCCTAGATCACCGTACCGAGGATTACTCCCTTCATCCCCTGCAACACAAGGCCGGAACCATCCCTTACTGGACAGTCCCGAGTGAGATCACCCCGCAGTTGGGATCAGCAACCGCACCACTAAGCCGAAATAAAAAGGGACATCTAGACTGGAATGACCTCACCCTGCTTGGGTGCTACCCACCTAGCCTTGCTGCATATCCCCTGATTTTCAGTCATTCCCATTTGATGAGGCTTGAAGCTAAGCGTTACCTTTTTAGAATATATCCCTTAGAATGCCCATCGTCCACCTGACGATGTTTCGCAAGCATTCATCCATACAAGTCCGTCTCGGGTTCGAACGGAACCGAAGGCACTATTCCTACTACACCCATTTTGGAAATATCCTCAGGATTAGTAGCGACTAGCCCTTGCACTTCACTGCTCCATCTTCGAATCCAAAATCGTTTACACAAAACGTACAAACCGGATCGAAGTGGTTTTCGAGAAATAAATCTCGATCCTGGTCTCTTCGAAACGATCAACGCATTGTCCAATATTGATAGTCGGTTATTTAACTATCAACTAGTATTCACAAACATCCATCCAACAATAAATATTTTCCCAAATTATTTATTAACCTCAAAAATATCTTTACAAGGTATATTTCTATTTTCAATCCTTTGAAAACGTTTTCAAAACCATCTTTCTTTCCAGAATAAACTTTCCCAAATATTTTCTATCTCCACTGAAGTTACCAAGCACAAAACTAGATTTTAAAATAATTTGAAACACTTTACTTTGAAATATACTTTAAAACATTTATTTTAAAACTACTTCAAGGATTTGTTAAAATACATACTATATGAATATTTGAAAATAAGGTTACTAAATAAAATATAAAACTAGATTTTTACTTTTGAAACAAAATACTAAGCCACTTTTTAAATAATTACTGCTATAATAGGATAAAAAGGTAAGATTTACTTTAATATTCAAATATTTAGAAATATTAGATTTTTTTTCCAAACTTGCTTTTAAAATCAACTCAAAAACTTTTAACTTATATTTAAAAACTTACTTTGAAAACGTACTTGGTTATCTAGGGAGAAAATCCAACTTCAATCGCTTAAATCAATTTTTTTCCAAATTGATTTCAAACTTATCCCATTTGAAATAAATTTCTTTACTTACTTAATTCATTTCAAAATTCATTAAGTATGGGCGTAATTAGTGTTGTTATTACTATTATTCATTTGATTCTAACTTTTAACTGAAATATGCAAATTCCAGGTTTTCCAATAATTTAAATCTTAACTTTTAAATAAATGCTTGTCCTTTTGATTAATAATACTGAATTTTTAAAATTCATTAATTTCCTGTTTATTCAAATTTTCCTTTCTATACTCACAGTTTATTTATAAAAATTTAAATCAGATTATTTGTTTCCAATTCATTCTTAAATTTATTCAATTTTCCCTATATTTATTTTACTTGAAATTTTACTTCCTTTATTTTTCTTTCCAACACCCAAGTTATATATTTTTCTGGAAATTCATTATACCCAATTATCCAATCAAACCATAGCATTCCATTTTTCAACATAATCCATCATAAAATATCAATTCATCATAACAGGGTAATTTAAATATTTTAAATAAATGTTGAGGGATCCAGCTGGATCCCTCCAACCTGTTTTTTCCCTGCATCCACAGACGTTAGCACAATATAAATATTTTCACTATAAAATAAGGGGAAATCAATCATTTTAAGGTGTAATATATACTACTATATAACACAACAACCAATTCAACAATTCAAACAATTTTTTTAAATTTAATCATTTAAATTTAAATTTAAACTGAGTGAGATTAACTCACCTTTGCTTTTACTTGCAATTCGATTCAGTCCAGCTTGTTTCCTTTCAGACTTTGACCTTGTATAAACAATTACACGATTTTATTAACTAATTAGTCAACTAGTTAACTATTATCTGCTTAATTAACACTTTTGGGTTTTAAACTAATTTCCTTTTTAAAAACCCTTTTGTGATGTAAAATAAATTAAATAAGTTTATTAATATTTGAACTAATCAAATGACAAACTCCATTTATTAAGCTTAATTAATTTGGTTAACCCCTCAAATACACTATGTTTGAAATACCCAAAATAGTTATATAAGTTAATAAATCTCCTTAATTTCCATAATAATATTATTATTCTAAAATAAACCGATAGGTTTATAATCTAGATTTTAAATTAAAGATCCAATTCTTATACAATCCTTCAACATCTAAAATTCCTATACTTTCCTTTTTTCTTTTCAATAAATTTTCTGCTTTACTGTAATTAGAAATAGTTTTCTCTATATGCCTCACTATAGAGATAAATTTCTGCTTGAAATATAAATTTATTGTCTCTGCCCTATATATGAATTCATACATATATAATTTAAAACTAACAGAAAAGAAAAAAAATCAATACCCAACGAATAACAAACCCGGACTATCACTGCCTTGCCGTTGCACGACCACCTCCAGCCTCCTCTGTATCCCACGCCGCACCACTACGACCCCACACCCTCGAATTCGCGATGTCGCCGCCTCTCAGTGACGCAGCGCTCCTCCCCAAATCGAAGTCGATAGTGTCATCCACTTCCCCACGATCGGATTCCTAGCCGAAACCCTAAATTGCTCGCGCCGCCTAGATATCGACCCACCAGAAAAATCACTGGACTCGATAACCACCGTGAGTTCGCCACTGCACCTGATTTTGATGGGCCATTCCTTGTTTCCTCTTGTTTTTTTCCTCTCTAATTCGAATCCGATCTATATGGCTTCGAAGATTATAAAAAAAAGAAAGTAAGGGTATCGGCTGAAAGATAAAACAACGTGTTTTATAAAAAAGGTTTGGTTTGGCTTCCTTCAGAAGAAAGACGCAAGTAATAATTTATTTTATTATTATTATTATTTTTTAAACAAAAAATCACGGTTTCGATTCTGCAGATAAGGCTTCGGTCGAAATTTTATAAAAGAGAAATTGAGGCTTGCATTAGAAGCTAGGGGTTGAGATTTCTTTTGTAAAAAAAAGTTTTGACTAAGTAAATTAAATTTAATTAGCTTTTATGCATTTACGGTTTGTACGTCCAGACGGTAATTCCGAACCTTGCGAAAATTGAAACCCAATAATAATTTAATATTACGGATCCAATGGAACTGGTTTCATCGGATACCGAGACTGTGCCTCGAAAGGCTATTTTTATTTTCAAATTTAAACGATATAAATTTCAGAAACGATCAAAACACTTACAAATTCAATTTTAACACTTTCACTACCTTCGGTGCTATCAATATAAATTTTATTAGCCTTCTAATTATTTTTAACAAGCTTGAAACTCCAGATTCAGCGTTTTATCCAATTTCAAATTATATGATTCCATGTTTAAACTATATAATTCAAAATTTTAATTATCAAGTCATTGGTGATATTTGAATTCAAGTTAAAAATTAACATTTAAATATTCAAAATCAATTGGATATTCCAATTTCAATTGCTTAAAAATTTCGGGTCGTCACATTCCTCCCCCCTTAAAAGAATTTCATCCCCGAAATTACTAATTAGGAAGAATGATCCAATACCCATTAACTTTTTCCTTTCAAACCCAAATAGTTTTTAACAACTTGCCAAAACAATCTTTTAATCAAAGACACCCCAACTTCCTTTCTAACTTTTCAACTTATCCATAAGTCCCAATCAGTATCACCTACTTATCAATTCAAATTTAAACTTAAATTCAAATTTTAAGTTATCAAAATTTTCTCAAAATTTTTCTAACTCCCTAAATTTTCGAAATTTTTTGCCAGCGTCTCCTTTGCGCGGCTAGCTCGGTACAACTACAAAAATGGCTCTACGGCCCCCAAATCTCAAAAGAAAACAAAAGGCCAAGTGGCTCAATCCAAATCCCAATCAAATTCATACCAAATTTAAATACATACCTTATTGTCGGGCATTTCAAATTTATCTTCTTGAAATCAAATTCAAAATTTTCTCTTTCCCCTTTTTTTTTCATACCTGCATATCCTTTATAAAAATAATATCCAATCATAATATTCCAAAACATCTTATCGATTTTTTCCACAAAATGCCAATATCTATTCATCCAAATATTAACTTGGAATATATTTATGTTATCAATTTCCAATTAAGAATTCACTATTCCTTTCTTAAGTTTGGTATAAGTATTTAATATGCTTTTTATATTCATTATCACCTTACCACTTCAGTTTATATCATTTCTATTCAAATTGATTCTTTCATTTCCATATGAATTCAATTTATTTTTAACTCTGAATATATAAATTTTATTGGTCATTTATTACTAATTCATACCATTACTTTAATTAGTCTCATTTTACTAACTTATTTTAATTTCCAATTTGAAATTCTTTTGTCGTTAACAAAATTTTCCAAAATTTCCAAAAATTTTCTAACTCCCTAAATTTCTGAAATTTTTTGGCAGAGTCTCCTTTGTACGGAGGAGCTTTTGCAATTTGACAAAAGAGATAAATATATATACATCAACCCACACGGTCGGAAAAACCAAAAACAGTTCATATTTCCTATTTTAATTGCGTAGGCGTGCCTTATTTAGCATTTTTAAGCAGACAGCTTATTTATTTAGCAGTTAATGCAACCCAAATCCAGCCATACGGCTCCCAGATACCTGTACTTACTCAGTTTAAACTTGTAAGTGCCAAATATAAGAAGTTTAACACATTTCACTTACTTGCAATAGTTAAAACATGTGAATTGTAAAAGAAATTCACACCAAACATTTTTCCATAAGCAACTTCTACAATTTCCATGTTAATTCAACTGTTCCAATTTATTTATAAACCATTTTTATGAAATTTGAACGGTTTTCAATCCATTCGTATACAACTTCATCAATTTGAATGGTTAAAAATTCAATCGTTTACATTACTTTATTTTTAAGCAAATTGAACTCATATTTGATTCAATTGCTCTCAAAATCAATTTATTTTACTTCCATTCATTCATAGAATTTTAACTACTTCCATTTACATCCAAAGACAATTTATTCTATGCAATTCGACAAGATTTATGTGAATAAATAAGTATATATGTTTATAACCAATTTAAATTGACTCCAACTCAATTTATACTTAATTTTATTTCATTTTCAAATTGATTCTCAATCTATATATTCTCATTTCATTGCATATCAAATTTGAATACATTCGCTTGCATTTCATTTTATTAACCAATCTAGTTCATCCAAACCATTAACAATCCATTTATTTACATGTCATTCCATATTTGTTTATTCCAACTATTTTATTTAGCACAAAACAACAAAGCCATATCATTCAATAACCATTTCTCTACTTATTTAAGCCATACTCCATTTGGTTCTTATTTATCACATCCATTCATTTATTCAATATAATTAGTTTATCCACTCAATCCATTGTGAATTTTTATTGCTTTAAATATTATATACAACCCACCAAATTTTATTCCGATCCAAATTTATTTTTACTTGGTTTAAATTCCACCCAATATCTTTAAACTTGGTCTTAAGTTGAATTCAATTCAACTTTCCTTCATTCATTTAGCTTAAGTCCATTAACCTCAATTTATTCAAATTTTACACCTAAGCTCATTTGCATTTTACAAGTAAATTTTCTCTTTTATACACAGCTTAACTCAATTGATTACAATGCCATATCCAATTTATTTCCACATATTTGGATTTTATTCACAATACAAACCTTCCCATTACTATTTTTATCAAATCACATTTTTATTCGATATATTCCCAATTATATTTAATTTGTTAACACTCCAAGTTAAATTTTAATCTATAACTCAAGTTCTGGATCCATTATCCATTTTCAAATTACCATTCACTTTTAAATTACCATCCAATTTTATTAACTTACATTGCAATTTCATTCACAAATCAATTAATTAATTTCAATGCCACTTTTAATTATATTTTCTTCATCGACAATGTAAGTCAAATTTAATTATAACTTGAGTTTTATTTTCAAACCTCATCATAAACTCACAATTCAATTTCATTAACTAATTTACTAACAAATTAGTTCTCTCCTATTTATAGTACAATACTTGATTTTATTTCCAAATATCACTTCATTTAATTTTCTTAGTTCACATTATTTTATAATTCAAGTTTGGCTTTTCTGTTTATTTTCCAATTCACCAAAGATATTTATTTTTGGGTTTTCTATCTCACCTTCAAATTTAACAAGTCATAACTTATATTTCATATAATCACACTCATTCTAGGCTTGAATATATTCATCTTTTATTTTTAACCCAAGCCTTGTGCTTATTTATAACCCAAGCATATTTTTATTTCATGGATTTTTAATTCTCTTATAAGTTTTTATTCTGATTTATTTATTTCAATTCAATCCTTATCCAACTTATTTCCATTTATTCAGGTAAAAAAATTAATTTCATTCAATAATTCAGCTGAATTTTTTTCCCATTCAATTTTATTTTAACTCGGATTTATTTAACCTCAATTCGATTTCAATTTAATTCGAATACAACTGGATATTATTTTCAGCCTATCCAATTAATGTCAATCCAGTCAAATTTTTATTTCCCATTCAAGTTAATTTCGTTTTTGAATCTTCTCTTTAAATTTAAATTCCATTATCCAAAGCTTAAATTTCAACATTCAAAGCTCATATTTCCATCCTGATTTAAAACTCATCTCAATTTATAAACTTACAACCCATCTCATCAGGATTTTAAAACACCCGATCTTTGGTTTCAAATTATTTTAAAATCTCCAACACCTCAAATCATATTTCTCAATAATTAAACCAATCTTGGTTTTATTCCCAACTAATTTCTTTTGAGATTTTCAAAAACAACTAACTTTTCTGAACAAATCAATTTGGCAGCAATCCATCACTTAGAAACTTGAAAATGAACATCGATGATGTTGCAGTCATCACCGAAGTTATTTTCCAGTAACTGAAGTGAATTCAATGCTATCTCACTTCCCACAATTTATTTGAAACAAT
The DNA here is from genome assembly GCA_030765085.1 of Allium cepa. NCBI lineage: Eukaryota > Viridiplantae > Streptophyta > Magnoliopsida > Asparagales > Amaryllidaceae > Allium > Allium cepa. The sequence continues at coordinate 317,476,886 of CM060939.1, forward strand.
TTCCTTTCAGAAATACCCCAAAAACAACAATATTACTATTTATCTTCAAAATATTTCCCAAATCTCCGGGGTTTTAACGTTTCAAATTTTTATTTTAATTCCAATTTTAACTATAATGCATTTGTACAATTTATGCTTATACAAATTCCCATTTTATTTTAATTCAATTTATAAATTACATTTACAATTCATATTTATAAATGTCATTTCATAATTGGATTTATCTTCTCAATCTTTGATTATATTTACAATTTCTAATTAAATATTTCACTTAACAATGATAATACTTTAATATTATCATTTCTAACATTCAAGCAACCATATAATAACTATATAGTTTACCAAAAACTTTCTTTATATCAGAAATATATTTTTGGGTAAAATTATTTCATTCACCCATATCTAAAACAATACCGTGTTGATTGTTCTATTCAAGTGTTTAGAAACCCTTTCGATACAGTTGTCCAGACTGTGCCGACGAAGGTTCATATGCCACTCAATAAACCGATCAACACAATATTAAAACAATTTATATTCACTAACAAATACGCGCTCATATTTATTAATATGCTCAAACTCATTTTAGAGCACTATAGACTCTATTTTATGAGTAATTCCCACTAGAGCCAAGGTTATCACCAACCTAAACTCTGATACCAACTGTAACAGCCCGCAAATCCGTAACCATTGAGTTAACACTATTCTACAACAATCAACTCAAGTTGTACAGAAATACGAACCATTTTGGTTAAAGAAGAAGAGGTAGAAGAAGAGAAAACAAAATCAACATCAGAATCTAACCATCGTAGCGGAATAAAATATAATAGATAGTAAATAATCTTTACTCAAAATCAAATATATCTATTTACATATTACATCATCAGAGTACATCACACATCTCAACATCAATATCATACAAATAGATACACAACAACTCAACACAGCGGAATATATATAAAAATAAGTACGAGAATACGTGCCGTCATCCAGTTCGTCTCCTGAGCTCCACATCATCACATCCTATATCCTATAATACTCGGTCTGACCCGAGCATTACAGTTAAATAACACCCGAGTCAGTCTGGAATACCAGCGTGATAAAATCACACCCAATTGATTATTAAAGTTTCAAAGAAATCCTTTGAAAACAAAAGCATCTCGTAAGACCACGCCACAAATAAACATGTCGGGTTTTTACCTTACGATAGCTAAAACAATTTTTATAAAAATCCTCTGATATTATAATAGGGTCTATATACAAATACTTATAAAATAGCCGAAATTGTTACATTCATTAAATTCCAGCTACTAGCCACAAAAGTGGGTAATACAAACAAAACTCGTACAAGGCTCGTAGGGAGAATGGATTTCCATCAATGACTAGGCACTGGGATACCACCTGTCACAGTACGGGGCCTAGATCACCGTACCGAGGATTACTCCCTTCATCCCCTGCAACACAAGGCCGGAACCATCCCTTACTGGACAGTCCCGAGTTAGATCACCCCACGGTTGGGATCAGCAACCGCACCACTAAGTCGAAATAAAAAGGGACATCTGGACTGGAATGACCTCACCCTGCTTGGGTGCTACCCACCTAGCCTTGCTGCATATCCCCTGATTTTCAGTCATTCCCATTTGATGAGGCTTGAGGCTAAGCGTTACCTTTTTAGAATATATCCCTTAGAATGCCCATCGTCCACCTGACGATGTTTCGCAAGCATTCATCCATACAAGTCCGTCCGGGGTTCGAACGGAACAGAAGGCACTATTCCTACTACACCCATTTTGGAAATATCCTCAGGATTAGTAGTGACTAGCCCTTGCACTTCACTGCTCCATCTTCGAATCCAAAATCGTTTACAGGAAATGTACAAACCGGATCGAAGTGTTTTTCGAGAAATAAATCTCGATCCCGGTCTCTTCGAAACGATCAACGCATTGTCCAATATTGATAGTCGGTTATTTAACTATCAACTAGTATTCACAAACATCCATCCAACAATAAATATTTTCCCAAATTATTTATTAACCTCAAAAATATCTTTACAAGTTATATTTCGATTTTCAATCCTTTGAAAACGTTTTCAAAACCATCTTTCTTTCCAGAATAAACTTTTCCAAATATTTTCTATCTCCACTGAAGTTACCAAGCACAAAACTAGATTTTAAAATAATTTGAAACACTTTACTTTGAAATATACTTTAAAACATTTATTTTAAAACTACTTCAAGGATTTGTTAAAATACATACTATATGAATATTTGAAAATAAGGTTACTAAATAAAATATAAAACTAGATTTTTACTTTTGAAACAAAATACTAAGTCACTTTTTAAATAATTACTACTATAATAGGATAAAAAGGTGAGATTTACTTTAATATTCAAATATTTAGAAATATTAGATTTTTTTCCAAACTTGCTTTTAAAATCAACTTAAAAACTTTTAACTTATATTTAAAAACTTACTTTGAAAACGTACTTGGTTATCTAGGGAGAAAATCCAACTTCAATCGCTTAAATCAATTTTTTTCCAAAATTTCAAACTTATCCCATTTGAAATAAATTTCTTTACTTACTTAATTCATTTAAAATTTCATTAAGTATGGGCGTAATTAGTGTTGTTTTTATTATTATTCATTTGATTCTAACTTTTAACTGAAATATACAAATTCCAGGTTTCCCAATAATTTAAATCTTAACTTTTAAATAAATGCTTGTTCTTTTGATTAATAATACTGAATTTTTAAAATTCATTAATTTCCTGTTTATTCAAATTTTCCTTTCTATACTCACAGTTTATTTATAAAAATTTAAACTAGATTATTTCTTTCCAATTCATTCTTATATTTATTCAACTTTCCCTATATTTATTTTACTAGAAATTTTACTTCCTTTATTTTTCTTTCCAACACCCAAGTTATATATTTTTATGTAAATTCATTATACCCAATTTCCAATCAAACCATAGCATCCCATATTTCAACATAATCCATCATAAAATATCAAATCATCATAACACTGTAATTTAAATATTTTAAATAAATGTTGAGGGATCCAGTTGGATCCCTCCAACCTGTTTTTTCCCTGCATTCACAAACGTTAGCACAATATAAATATTTTCACTATAAAATGAGGGGAAATCAATCATTTTAAGGTGTAATATATACTACTATATAACACAACAACCAATTCAACCATTCAAACAATTTTTTTAAATTTAAATTTCAACTGAGTGAGATTAACTCACCTTTGCTTTTACTTGCAATTCGATTCAATCCAGCTTGTTTCCTTTCAGACTTTGACCTTGTATAAACAATTACACGATTTTATTAACTAATTAGTCAACTAGTTAACTATTATCTGCTTAATTAACACTTTTGGGTTTTAAACTAATTTCCTTTTTAAAAACCTTTTTGTAATGTAAAATAAATTAAATAAGTTTATTAATATTTGAACTAATCAAATGACTAACTCCATTTATTAAGCTTAATTAATTTGGTTAACCCCTCAAATACACTATGTTTGAAATACCCCAAATAGTTATATAAGTTAATAAATCTCCTTAATTTCCATAATAATATTATTATTCTAAAATAAACCGATAGGTTTATAATCTAGATTTTAAATTAAAGATCTAATTCTTATATAATCCTTCAACATCTAAAATTCCTATACTTTCCTTTTTTCTTTTCAATAAATTTTCTTCTTTACTGTAATTAGAAATAGTTTCCTCTATATACCTCACTATAGAAATAAATTTCTACTTGAAATATAAATTTATTGTCTCTGCCCTATATATGAATTCATACATATATAATTTAAAACTAACAGAAAAGAAAAAAATCAATAGCCAACGAAGAACAAACCCGGACTATCACTGCCTTGCCGTTGCACGACCACCTCCAGCCTCCTCTGTATCCCACGCCGCACCACTACGACCCCACACCCTCGAATTCGCGACGTCGCCGCCTCTCAGTGACGCTGCGCTCCTCCCCAAATCAAAGTCGATAGTGTCATCCACTTCCCCACGATCGGATCCCTAGCCGAAACCCTAAATTGCTCGCGCCGCCTAGCTATCGACCCACCAGAAAAATCACTCGACTCGATAACCAGCGCGAGTTCACCACTGCACCTGATTTTGGTGGGCCATTCGTTGTTTTTTCTTTTTTTTCTCTCTGATTCGAATTCGATCTATATGGCTTCGAAGATTATAAAAAAAAGAAAATAAGGGTATCGGCTGAAAGATAAAACAACGTGGTTTATAAAAAAGGTTTGGTTTGGCTTCCTTCAGAAGAAAGACGCAAGTAATAATTTATTTTACTATTATTATTATTATTTTAACAAAAAATCATGGTTTCGATTCTGCAGATAAGGCTTCGGCCGAAATTTTATAAAAGAGAAATTGAGGCTTGCGTTAGAAGCTAGGGGTTGAGATTTCTTTTTAAAAAAAAGTTTTGACTAAGTAAATTAAATTTAATTAGCTTTCTTTATGCATTTACGGTTTGTACGTCCAGACGGTAATTCCGAACCTTGCGAAAATTGAAACCCGATAATAATTTAATATTACGGATCTAATGGAACTGGTTTCATCGGATTCCGAGACTGTGCCTCGAAAGGCTATTTTTATTTTCAAATTTAAACGATATAAATTTCAGAATCGATCAAAACACTTACAAATTCAATTTTAACACTTTCACTACCTTCGGTGCTATCAATATAAATTTTATAAGCCTTCGAATTATTTTTAACAGGCTTGAAACTCCAAATTCAGCATTTTATCCAATTTCAAATTTTATGATTCCATGTTTAAACTATATAATTCAAAAATTTAATTATCAAGTCATTGGTGATATTTGAATTCAAGTTAAAAATTAACATTTAAATATTCAAAATCAATTGAATATTCCAATTTCAATTGCTTAAAAATTTCGGGTCGTCACATTCCTATTTCAAACGCTCAAAAATTTCGGGTCGTCACATTCCTCCTCCCTTAAAAGAATTTCGTCCCCGAAATTACTAGTTAGGAAGAATGGTCCAAAACCCGTTTATTATTTCCCTAAACCAAACAGTTTCTAACAATTCAAAATCGCACCAACTATCTTCAGACCCATTATTATTCTTATTAACCTTCCAAACTTCTCCATAGTTTCAAACTATACTATTTGTTTAACCATTCAAGTTTCAATTTAAAACCAAATTTTGAATTATCAAAAAATTTCTCAAAATTTTTCTAACTCTCTGTAAATTTCCTAAAATTTTTGCCAGCATCTCCTTTGCGCGGCTAGCTCGGTACAACTACAAAATGGCTCTACGGCCTTCCAAATCCAAAAAGAAAACAAAACGCCAAGTGGCTCAATCCAAAATCTTAATCAAATTTCAGATAGAAACTTAAACACATACCTCTTTGTCGAGCATTTCAAATTTATCTTTGAAATCAAAATCAATTCTCCTTTCCCTTTTATATTACCTGCATATCCTACCTGACAATAATATCTAATCACAATATTCCAAAAACATTTTATCGACTTCCTCACAAAATGCCAATATCTATTCATCCAAATATTAACTTCGAATATGTTTGTAATATCAATTTCCAATTAAGAAATTCACCATTTCTTACTTAAGTTTAGTATAAGCATTCTATATGCCTCTTTGTTTGTTTCCACTTTTCTACTTTAGTTAATATCTATTTCTATTCTAATTGATTCTTTCATTTCCATATGAATTCAATTTATCTTTAACTTTGCATATATAAATTTTATTTTCCACTTATAATTAATTCATGTCATTATTTTAATTAGCTTCATTTACTAACTTATTTCAATTTCCAATTCTAAATCGTTTTGTCGTTAACAATTAACAAAATTTTCCAAAAATTTTCTAACTCCCAAAAATTTTGAAAAATTTTGGCAGAGTCCTCTTTGTACGGAGGAACTTTTGCAATTTGACAAAAGAGATAAATATATATACATCGACCCACACGGTCGGAAAAACCAAAAGCAGTTCATATTTCCTATTTTTATTGCGTAGGCGTACCTTATTTAGCATTTTTAAGCAAGTAGCTTATTATTTATCAGTTAATGCAACCCAAATCCAGCCATACGGCTTCCAGGCACCTGTACTTACTCAATTTAAACATGTAAGTGCCAAATATATGAAGTTTAACAGCATATCACTTATTTGCAATAGTTAAAACATATGAATTCTAAAAGAAATGTACATCAAACATTTTCCGTAAGCAATTTATACAACTTTCATACTAATTCAACTGTTTCAATTAATTGACAAACCATTTGCATTCAATTTAAATGGTTAAAATTCAATCGCTTATGCTTAATTTATTATTAAGCAAACCGAAGTCATACTGAATTCAATTATTCTCAAAATCAATTTATTTTACTCATATCCATCCAAGGCATTTTAATAACTTCCATTTACATTCAATAACAATTTATTCTTTGCAATTTGACGAGATCTATGTGAATAAATAAGCACTTGAGTTTTATAATCAATTTAAATTGACTCCGACTCAACTTACACTTAATTCTATTCCATTTCGGATTTATTCACAATCCTAATATTCTCATTTTTATTGCATTTAACGTTGAATCCATTCACTTATATTTTATTTTATTAACCATACTAGTTCATTCAAAACCATTAACAACTTAGGTTCATCTTCATTACCAGTTAAATTTCCCTTTTATTTTAATTCATTCACAATTATTTATTTAGCTCGACACATTCCGTTTAAATTTCATTCACAATCCATTCATTTACGTTTTATTCCATATTTGTTTATTCCAAACTATTTTATTTAGCTCAAAGACAATCTGAGCTATTTCATTCAATAACCATTTCAATTTTCCTTATAGACTCCAAGTCATTTCAATTCCTTAACAATTTAAATGGTTAACCATTATTTATTTAAGAATTTCATTCCATTAAATATTATCTGTAACTCACCGAATTCTATTTCGATTTGAATTTTATTTTCACTTGATTTAAACCCAACCTAAAATCATTAAACTTAGTTTAAGTTGAATTAAATTCAACTCTCCTTCATCTATTCAGCTTAAGTCAATTTACTACAATTTATTTCAAATTATATACTTAAGCTCATTTCCATTTTACAAGTAAATTTTTCGTTTCTATTCAACTCAATTCTATTTCAATTAAATCTCAATTTAAAATTTACAATTTCATTCGATTAGTTATTATAAAATTTAACTTTCCAGATTCAGTTTATCCAATTTATTACATGGCCATTTTCCAATTTATTTCACTTATTTGGATTTTATTTGCAATTCATACTATTACTATTTTATTCCATTTACATTTTTTATTTGATGCCTTTCAATTATACTTAATTTGTTAACACTTCACATTAAATTCTAATTAATAGCTCAAGTTCTGAATCCACTATCCATTTGCAATTTACCACCAAATTTCATGATCTCACAATTCAATTACATTTACTTATTGACAACTCAAGTCGAATTCAATTTATAACTTGAGTTTTATTTTCCAAACTTCATTATTATCTCACAATTCAGCTTTTTATTTAACTGCATTGGGTTCTCATTACATATTTCATTATCTAATTATTATCTAAGTAGTCTTTTCCCCAACTTATAATCCAGAACTTTATTTTAACTCAAATTCTCTTCATATAAATTTCTTAAGTTCAAATTTATTTTATAATTCAAGTTTTGATCTTCATTTTATTTTTCAATTCATCAAACAATATTAATTTTTGGTCTTGTATTCCATTTTCAATTTTTATAAGCCACAACTTATTATTTACACAATCCCATTCATCATAGGCTTAAATATGTTCATCTTTTATTTTTAACTCAAGCCTTCTATTTACTTATAGCCCGAGCATATTTTATTTCTATGGATTTCTAATTCTTTTATAAGTTATTTTTATTTATTTATTTCAATCCAATCCTTAACCAATTTATTTTCTATCCAACTTATTTCCATTTATTCAGGTAAGAATCTAATTCCATTTGATAACTCAATTGAATTTTTATTCCAATTCAATTTTATTTTAACTGGGATTTATTTAACTCAATTCGATTTCAACTTGATTCGAATACAACTGGATATTACTTTCAGCCTACTCAATTACTTCAATCCAGTTAAATTTTATTTCCCAATCCAAGTTAATTTCATTTTAACCTTTTCCCTTTAAATTTAAATTCCAACATTCACAGCTTAAATTTCTTCGTGATTTAAAAATCATTTCAATTTATAAACTTACAACTATCTCATCGGGTTTTTTTTTAAACACCCGGCTTTGATTTCAAATTGTTTTGAAATCTCCAACATCCCAAATCACATTTCTCAAAAATTAAACCAATCCTAGTTTAATTCCTAATAAATTTCCTTTGAAATATTCAAAAACAACTAACCTTTCTGAACAAATCAATTTTTGGCAGCAATCCGTCACTTAGAAATTCGAAAATGAATACTGATGATGCGCCGTCATCATCGGAATTATTTTCCAATAATCCAAGTGATTTCAATGCTATATCATTTCAAAATCCATTTAAAACTAATTTCTTTTCATAAATACCTCCATAACAATTGTGCTATTATTTATCTCCAAAATACTTCCAAATTTTCAAATTTCTTGGATTTAAAATTTCTAAAGCCTGTTTAAATAAATTCTAACTATAATTCATTTGTACACTCTATGCTTATACAAATTCTCATTTGACTGTATTTCAATTTATAATTTACATTTATAATTCATATTTATAAATTTCATTTTATAATGAATTTATTTCCTTAAATTTTAGTTATATTTCAATTTCTAGTTAAATTTTACACTTAACAATGATAATACTTTAATATCATCATTTCTAACGTCCAAGCAACCATATATTAGCTAAATAGTTTATCAAAAAAATTTCTTTATATCAAAATATATTTGGGTAAAATTATTTCATTCGCCCACATTTAAAACAATACCGTGTCAATTGTTCTATTCAAGTGTTTAGAAACCCTTTCGATACAGTTGCGCAGACTATGCCGACGAAGGTTCATATGCCACTCAATAAATCAATCAACACAATATTAAAATAATTTATATTCACTAACAAATACGCGCTCATATCTATTAATACGCTCAAACTCATTCTAGAGTACTAAGGACTCTATTTGAGTAATTTTTCCACCAGAGCCAAGGTTATCTCCAACCTAAGCTCTGATACCAACTGTAACAGCCCGCAAATCCATACCTCTTGAGTCAACACTATTCTACAACAATCAACCCAAGTTGTACAGAAATACGAACCATTTGGGTTAAAGAAGAAGAGGTAGAAGAAGAAAATAGAAAACAGCAACAGAATATAACCATCGCAGCGGAATAAAATATAATAGATAATAAATACTCTTTACTCAACATCAAATATCTTTGTTTATATATTACATCATCAGAGTACATCAATCACAGCTCAACATCAATGTCATACAAATGGATACACAACAACTCAACACAGCGGAATATATGTATATAACAAGTACGTGAATACGTATCGTCATCCAGCTCGTCTTCTGCGCACCACAGCATTTCCTATATCCTATAATACTCGGTCTAACACGAGCATTATAGTTAAATAACACCCGAGTCAGTCTGGAATACCAGCATGAGAAAAATCACACCCAATTGATTATTAAGTTTCAAAAATCCTTTGAAAAGTAAAGCATCTCGTAAGACCACGCCACAAATAAACATGTCGGGTTTTTACCTTACGATAGCTAAAACAATTTTTATAGAACTCCTATGATATTATAATAGGGTCTATATACAAATACTTATAAAATAGCCGAAATTACTACATGATTAAATTCCAGCTACTAGCCATAGAGTGGGTAATACAAACAAAACTCGTACAAGGTTCGTAGGGAGAATGGATTTCCAACTAATGAATAGGCACTGGGGTACCACCTGTCACAGTACGGGGCCTAGATCACCGTACCGAGGAGTACGCCCTCTCCCCTGCAACACAAGGTCGGGACTACCCCTTACTAGATAATCCCGAGTGTGATCACCCCGCGGTTGGGATCAGCAACCGCCCACTAAGTCGAAATAAAAAGGGACATCTAGACTGGAATGACCTCACCCTGCTTGGGTGCTACCCACCTAGCCTTGCTGCATAACCCCTGATTTTCAGTCATTCCCATTTGATGAGGCTTGAGGCTAAGCGTTACCTTTTATAGAACATATATATTCCTTAGAATGCCCATCGTCCACCTGACGATGTTTCGCAAGCATTCATCCATACAAGTCCGTCCCGGGTTCGAACGGAACCGAAGGCACTATTCCTACTACATCCATTTTGGAAATATCCTCAGGATTAGTAGCGACTAGCCCTTGCACTTTACTGCTCCATCTTCGAATCCAAAATCGTTTACACGAAACGTACAAACTGGATCGAAGTGGTTTTCGAGAAATTAATCTCGAACCCGGTCTCTTTGAAACGATCAACGTATTGTCCAATATTGATAGTCGGTTATTTAACTATCAATTAATGTTCACAACATCCAACACACAATAAATAATTTTCCAAAATATTTATTTATCACAAAAATATTTTCACAAGATACAATATCACTTTTCAAACCCCATTTGAAACAGTTTCAAGCATATTCCTTTCCTGGAATAATTTCCCAATATTTATTCCCACTGAAAGGCCAAGTATAAAATACTTTTAGCTTTAAAATAATTTAAAAGCACTTAGTTATAAATTATACTTCATAGCCTTAAAAATTTAAAACTACTTTAATACTTAATTAAAATATATACTTTAGGAATATTTAATAAATAAGTCTACTTTTATAAAATATAAAACTAGATTTTTCTTTAAGAACAAATACCAAGTTATTTCATAATTACTACGATAATAGTTTTGCAAAATATTTATTTAGTATTTAAACATTTAAAAAAAAAATAATAAATTTTCTAAGATATGCTTTTTAAAACAACATAAAACCTTTGACTTATATTTAAAGTTGCTTGAAAATCGTACTTGGCTATTCTGGGAAACACTCTTCTCTTCCACATCTTTAAAAATGAATCACTATTTATTTTACACGTATTTCCCTTCCTTTATAAATTTCAACTTTGAATTCATATTTAAAATATCCTTCGTTATTTTATTTTACCTGATATCCCAGTTTAAAAGTTCCAAATCTCATTTAAAATAAATTCTTTATTCATTCAAATAAAATCACTTAAGCTTTACAATTTATTATTACCCCTAATAATTCAAATTCCTCTTATTCCAACTTTGTTAGAGTTTTGCAATCACTTTTATTTTATTTTATTTTCAATTCATTATTAATTTATTCCAATTCACTAGAATTATTTTACTTAAAAATTTAGTCTTTTATTTCTTTCAAAAATACAATTCTAGAGATTTGATAATTGATTTTACTAAGTTATTCAATCCAACTATACCATTCAATACTTCAATTACTCATAAAATCATCACGGGATATCAAATATTCAGAACACAGAATATTCAATAATCTAGCTAATTTCGAGGGGTCCAGTTGGATCCCTCCAACCTATTTTCCCTGCATCCAAAGATGTTAGCACAACAATATGCCAATTTTAGAATATAACATACTATAACACATCCCTCAATTTCAACCATTCAAACAATTATTTAAATTTAGATCATTTAAATTTAAATTTAACTGAGTGAGATTAACTCACCTTTGCCTCTTAAATTGTACGTCCACTTCATTCTCGATTTAAGTCCATGATTTAATACCCCTTTATAAACATTTATGTGGTTTATTAATATTAGAATAAATCAGGCAATTAATTATTATTTATTTTATTTAAACTAATAACTTGATTTTAAACTAATTTTCCTTTTGAATAAATTATGTTTAGTAGCTAAATTAAATTATATAAGTTAATTGGACTAATTAATCACTAAATCCTTCCTTCTAAAAATAATCTAGTAAGTTTAGAATGTGTGCATCTATATCCCTTTTATTTCTTTATTTTTTTTCTACCTACGTATACAAATGCTTATAAATTAAGTATAAATTTGAAAATAAACTAAAAGATACCTCACTACACACTAGGTCGCTGACCCTACAGCACCTGACTTCGGCCCACGATGAGCATCCATCAGCCACAAACCCAATCGCTCGATTCTTCCCCTTCAATACTCGAGCACCACGACTTCAACCACGAACACGAGAATCTTCCAGCCTCACCACGTCGCGCCGCGACCCATCGAAACCACTCGCGACACTGACCAAGCTTCTGCCCTAAATTTCGAGCTCTACGCCTAAACACGCACTCGAATCACCAAATCGAAGTCACGCCGTCCCTTCCCCCATCATCACGACCCACAAAATCGCCCCAAGCTTGAGTTGGAGCTCGACTTCAAATCTCGAACGAGACTGCATCTGAATCGAGAAAACTTGGTCGCGGTTATTCCTTGAATCGAACAAAAGAGGACGCTGCTTCCCTTTTTTTTATATTGTTTTCGAGGAACGAAATCATCTTCGTTTGGACTTAAAAGAAATGGAAGGCCGGCTATTATAAAAAAATTTATATACGAAACAAAGTGAATCTCGTCTTCGTTCAACTGAAAACAAGCAGTGGATACGAACATGTTTCGTTCCATTTTAATTGAGAACAAGATCTTGATTTTGTTGAATTAAATCTGAACGAAGATGGCCATTATTTTGATTTCGTTAACCGGCTTTGATTTTTTTTTTTTTGAAAAAGAAAGAAGCTTGCTGGACATATTGAAGAGAAGTGGCGTGTAGAGGAAGGTAAACTGAAGCTGACTTGGTATAAAAATCTATATTCAAATTAAATCGATTTATTTTTTGTTTAGCCGTTTATATTCCATACGATCCCACGATAGCTCCGAAAGCTACGAAATTTGGAATCCGATAATAATAAAATATTACGGACCCAATGGAATGGGTTTCGTTGAATTCCGAGACTGTGCCTCGGAAGGCTATTTTAAATTCAATTCAAGCGACATTAAATTTCAAAACTTAAAAGATAATTTTAAATTTGATTTCAATACTTCTATTCTCTTCAGTAATATCAATATAAATTTTATAAGCCTTCAGATTATTATTATTAACCGGCTTAAAACTTCAGATTACATATTTTACCCAATTCCAAATTATTTAGTTTAAAAATTTAATCATCAATTGAATTGTGATATTTGAATTCAGGTTAAAAAGAATTATCCTTTTAAATATTTTAAAATTAATTAAATATTCCTATTTCAAACGCTCAAAAATTCCGGGTCGTCACACAAAGTTTTTCCTATGTTAGGTGACAGGAAAAATCAAGAATTAAAGAGGAATTGAGATGGAGAAGATGAGGAGGATGCTTACCTAAGCTTCTCCTTGATTTTGGAACTTGAATTCGAATTTCCTAAGAAAAGCTAGGGCTTAGGAATTTTAATTTCCTTTCTTTTCCCCTATTTTTATTTTGCTTGAGAGTGTTAGTAAATTATGAAAGGAATGAATGAAGAGGAGTGGAGTGGGAGGTATTTAGTAGAAGGTTTGGGTTCACTTATTGGGTTAGTGGGCTAGAACACAACTAAAAGCCCAAACAAAACACCAAAATCCTAATCAAATCCAAACATATCGATGTTTACACTTAAACAAGTTGTAAACGTCATTTTGAACTCAATGGAAGTGGTGTCGAGTCCGGATTTGACTGTTTGCAAAAGGTCACCTTTCAGACTTTAATTCAACTAACGATGTTATATTTAAATAAAACAGTTAAAAATTTAATCGTAAAATATGCGGGTTGTTACAGACTCCCCTCCATAAAAAATGGCATCCTCATGATGCTAAAGAAGAAAATATAGAGTAATAACCACAATAAGGCATAACAACACAAAACAAAATTTTGAAGTGAGAAGTTCATCTTAAGGAGCATGAGAGAGTAAGTCTGGATGTGTTCGCTCAATGAATTCTCTGGATCCCAAGAGCAATCCTTTGGATTTGTGGACCATTGAACTTTCATAAGAGGAACATCATTATTACGAAGCCGTTTATCCTCCATAGAAATGATACAAATAGGATGTCGCTCAAAAGTCAAATTAGGTGAAACTTCAATTTCTTCAATAACACCGAGCTCAAGAATAGAATCTGAATTTTTTAGGCATTTCCGTAATTGAGAAACTTGGAATACGTCATGAATAGTAGAAAATTGAGCCAGTAATAAAAAGGCGATAAGCCATGGAATTTATGCATTCGGTAATGAAAAATGGGCCAATATATCGAGGTGTTAATTTTCCCGAACGACTGAAACGCACAACACCCTTCATAGGTGAAATACGAATAAATACCAAATCTCCCACATAAAATTCTAGTTTCCTTCTTTGGTTATCGTTATAGGATTTTTGTCTACTTTAAGCTTCTCTCATCCTTTGACAAATAAGGTCAATCTTTTCTATGGAATCATGAATAAAATATGGACCTAAAACCAGCATCTCACCGGCTTCAAGCCAACACGAAGGAGATCTGCATAGCCTTTCATAGAGGGCCTCGGTAGGTGCCATACCAATACTAGATTGGAAGCTATTATTGTAAGAAAACTTGACAAGGGAAATATGATCTTTCCAACTTTCACCAAAATCAAAAACACATGCAGGAGAAGATCTTCAAGAGTTTGATTCACACGCTCGGTTTGTCCATCGGACTAAGGATGATAAGCGGTGCTAAAATTAAGTTTCATTCCCAAATATTTTTGAAGACCATTCCATAAACCACTAGTAAACAACGGATCACGATCACTAACAATAGAAGTAGGAACTCCATGCAAATTTAACAATTTCTTTGACATAAAGTTTGGCCAAAAAAGATACAGACCGATTGGACCGAATGGGAATAAAATGGCGGATTTTGCAAGTTCATCTAAAATTACCTATAAACTATCATGGCCCGTACGAGAACGGGGAAAACTGTCAATAGAATTCATGGAAATTTGATCCCGCTTCCAAACTGGAATGTCCAAGGGTTGCAATAACCCACTGGGCCTTTGATGTTCGGCCTTTACGGGTTGGCAAGTCATGCAACGCTTAATATAGTTAGCGACATTAGATTTCATTCCATCCTAATAATAAAGTCATTTCATGTCCGCATACATTTTACTACTACTAGAATGAATGGTAAATTTAGAATGATGAGAATCTTCTAACATTTCTTTATGAAGATCATTAATATTTGGCACAATAAATCTACCAAATTTTCAAATGCCTCCACGAGCATCAATATCAAAGTCTTTCAAACTGTCAATATTTCTATCCCTACAACTTTGGCTAAGATGAGCCAATTCAGGATCACGCTTTTGAGCTTCAAGAATGTGGTCTAAAAGAGATGGATGAGCCGCAAGGCTACATAAAACAAGAGATGAACTGAATAAGATTCACGATCTTGGATCTCACAGGTGGAAAAATTCTCGAGATCATTCCATTCGGATATCATCATGGCAACAACAGCTTATTGCTTACAACTAAGGGCATCGGCAACACGATTTTCCTTTCTAGGAGTATAGAGAATATCAAGATCATAAGATTCGAGGAATTCGAGCCAACGTTGTTAACGTAAATTAAGTTCTTTTTGAGAGAAAAAATGCTTCAAAGATTTATGATCAGTGTAGAAAACAAATTCCTCTCCCAAAAGATAATGACGCCAAATTCTGAGAGCAATAATAATAGTCGCGAGATCTAAATCATGAGTGGCATATCTAGTCTCGACCGGCTTTAATTGCCTAGAAGCATAAGCGATAACACTTCCCCTTGCATGAGAACGGCTCCCAAACCAACACGACTAGCATCGATATAAACAATCATGTCTTGGTTCCCTTCGAAAATCATAAGAATAGGAGCATCAGAAAGGAGTTCTTTTAGTTTCCGATAAGCATCTTCAAATTTGTCTGACCAAATATACTTGACTCCCTTCTTTGCCAAACTAGTAAGTGGTACGAAAATTTTAGAAAAGTCTTTTGGCCATCGAATATTGGGCAATTTAGTCATCTGCGTATATATCCTTATGTGTATATGTTTGCCCATTCCCATTTTTATAATAATGTATGTAGTTATGCATATGAATTTTATCCTATTATACTAGCATGTGTACATATTGTCATTTACTTATATATAGTTATATATACATACATGTTTACATTTATATATATACACATTTTCTTATATTTTCCCCCACATATACATATACATATACATATA
The DNA here is from genome assembly GCA_030765085.1 of Allium cepa. Classification (NCBI taxonomy): domain Eukaryota; kingdom Viridiplantae; phylum Streptophyta; class Magnoliopsida; order Asparagales; family Amaryllidaceae; genus Allium; species Allium cepa. Next base: position 317,493,153 of record CM060939.1, read on the forward strand.
TACCTACACATTTCTATGTACCTTTAATTACACACATGTTCTATTTATATACTCACCATTTCATATAACATAATACATATACACATAAGTTTGAACCTTGTTGTTATAAAGTTATACATTCATGTGTGTATGTGTGTGTATTTTTATAACTTGTATACACATATAAACTTATATATATATATATATATAAACATCACAACTTTTGTACACTTATACATATACACATATATGGATTTTCCATCATAAATTTTAAATGGTGAAGTTTATATGGATATTTCTGTGAAGCTCCTCATATCCTGAATTTTATAATTTAACATCTAATATGTTTTTTAATCAATATATAGATTCAAGTTTTTTAAAATATCAGAAAACTCATCTATTCGATTTATGAAATCAATATTTCAATAATTAAATCAGTTAATTGGGCAATAATCGATGGCCAAAAAATCTGGGTCGTTACATTCCTCCCCATTTAGAACTTTTCGTCCCCCTAAAGGAATGAAGCGGGAATTCTGATTTTGATGCGTATTATTAAATTAATCAGCCCTTAAACATTTTAACTCCTTACTCTTTTATTATACAATTTAAAACACTTTAAAATTTTCAAAATACTACCAAACTAGCTTTATATAAAAATACTTTTCATAACTCGATGTTCAAATAAGTCCATCCTTGTTCTCAAAGAAATTTAGTCATACGTTGATGAGGCGTAGGACAGAAAATCTATAAGTGCTTAGTAGACCTATTTTCAATAACCAGTGAAAATACTTGGAAAACCTTTTCTAAAATGCTATGGAAATCATCATCCCTTCCATGGGCCGCAATTAGCACGATGACTGCGTCGCCATCCCTGGAAAATCTATAAGAAAACTATAGGCATCCACAACTCTCGACTTTCACCATGGAACTGCAACAGATCGTAGCTACACCTAGGGTTGCGTTGCCATCACAGCAAAAACCATGTAATTGTAGGCATCGGCGCCACTCGAATTACATTGCCAAATGAAACTTTACCACATAGTTCACAGACTACAACAGTCGAGTCCCAATGTAGCCTGCAGACACTCACTGCCACACGAATTTCTCTATGGACCACATAGATCGCAATCTACAGATATTACATCGCTCTTCTAGTGAAATCAAACATAGATTTTAAGCAATAACTGCCACTCGACTTACGCTATGGAAACGCATTAGATCGCAGTTACAGCAAAGGTTACGTTGCCGTCACGGCAAAACCCCAATGTAACAGTAGGAATCAGCGCCACACGAATTATGCTACCCCAAACGCAATCCTCAGGAACTCAAATTTTGTCCGGACGTCCTCTGGGATCCAAATTTAGAACTCCCCCCTTAGGGTTCTAGGCAAAACCACCCAGTGGATCTCCTACTATAAGTTTCAACTTTAAATGATTTTTTCCGTACCATTTGTGACGCCCCACCTCTATACCCACGCTAGCCAAGGACACTACAAAGTAATGCCGTCAACTAACACGGAGAATAAGGCTGGTTGGGAGCGACCATCTATAGCCTTGCTCTAATTATCCATTAAATACGTCGACAATAATCATACCAAACAGATCGACATATCCAATGCATACTTAAAACAAAACCATAGGTGGTTGGATCTATCAGAATAGAATATAATAACTCAAATGTAATATACATCACAGAACAGTAAATCATCATATACACATATACTGATACATTACAGAGTATACAAAACAATACATGTCAAGTGGTATAGCAAACCACAATATACAGACGAATTCCAGATGAATACATATCAGAGTTACTACAAAATGGGACTACACAAAAAGCTATGAAAAAAAGAAGCTAGCGGAGTAGTCCATGCGGAAGCAAAATAGGCTAAGTCCAAAAGCACCTAACCTGAAACAACTCGGTCTGAGCCGAGTATAAATTACACGGATCAGTCTAGCTAAACAAATCAGTTAGATAAACTGAACAATAATAAACCTGCAAGGTTACAAAGCATAATAGATATCTCTAAAGGAGATAACACAATCATCTAACGAAAGATGAATCATATAGAACAAGCCTCATATCATCGGCAACATATAGAAACAAAGGATAAGAATATCCCAAAGCAGGCCATAAAGGCAAACAACAAACACCGATAAATACGAGTTCCACAAGGTAAACGCTATATTTCGTGTGGCTCCAAAGAACCAATACAGAAAAGCAATACCTAGGGAATATACATATAAATGAAACATCATGAGCGGTGGTGAATAAACCACTCCGTTATCTCTTGAGCGGTGGTAAAGAAACCACTCCAATATCTCTTGAGCGGTGGTGAAGAAACCACTCCAATATCTCTTGAGCGGTGGTGAAGAAACCACTACAATATCTCTTGAGTCAGGGCAAAGGACCAACTCCAAAAGCGATATTAAAGGCAACAAACCCAATATCACCCATGCGGCTCATAATGACCAACATAGAAAGCGATACTATAGGGCGATAAGCCGTAGTGGCGAGACCCAGTACTGGACACCACTAACTGGCGGAATGTGTCACAACTCTCGAAAAGGAATCCGAAAAGTGTTAACGTGCGTCCCATAACCACTCGTTCGCACTAAACGGTTTACTATCCGTCAGTTACTTTCACACTCAAAGCAGTACAAAGTTTATCTCATATCATCGATAAACCAAACCCGAAGGTCAAAACGATCAATTGAATAGGTCGGGGATTAATCAGAAGGATAAACGCACAGATTCATGGTCCGTGTTTTTCCCAACCATTTAATCACCCTTCCACTTCGCTCGAAGTGCGAAATTGTGCGTGTTTTTAAATAGAATTTATAAATTGGAGAAACGAGATTTTAATATGATTAGAAAGATTATTTTATAAAAACCAATGGATGAAGTCAAAAATAAGTTATCAAAGTCAAAGAGGCAATAACAACCACTAAGAAGCAACTTGAATCGATAAAATTTGGAAAACTCAATCGAATATGCAAAATAGGCAAAACAGGTAGAACAAAGCAAGTCGGTCGACCGGACTACAGGGCTCGGTCGGCCGGCCAGATGCAGGAAACCAAAGATGGCTCGGGGCAGCAGGTCGGTCGACCGAAGCCTGCGCTCGGTCGGCCGAAGGCTGTTTTCTAGCACTTCCTGCCCTATTTCAATGAAATGCAAATTCTTTCCAAATCCAAAACAATGGCACATGCATACTTGTTAGGAATTCATACCAACACCCATGATATCAATTGAAGTAGATGTGAGTTCAAAACTCACCTTTTTACACAAAACAAAGAAGATGAAAAAGCACAAATGCAAGGAATCAACCAACTACGCTCCACTTCAACACTACAAGCTTCAATCTAGAATCAAAGCAAGTATTTCCTAAGTTAGGGTTAGGAAATTACTGAAATTGAAGAGGAGAAGAGATGGAGAAGATGGAGATGAACTTACTAATGGATTCCCTTTGATTTTGGAGCAAGAATCAAGTTTACGAGAAGAACTAGGGCTTGCTAATTTCTAATTTCCTTTCCCTTCCACCATTTTCAGTTCTAAGCTTAAGTTTTAAGAAATGAATAAGTGAATGAGAGGAGAGAAGGGCTGAGTTGAGGTTAATAGCACAGTTTGGGTGAAACCCAAGCCCAAAGCCCAATAGAAAAAGTAGCCAAAATTTCACAAACTCCAAACATATCAAAGATTATACTCAAAAAGATCGCAAACGCCATTTTGGAACCAATGGAGGTAGTTTCGAGTTCCAATTCGGCCATTTGCAGAAAGTAACATTTCTGACCAAAATCCGACTAACGACGCTATATTTAAATTAAACATTTAAATATAAAATCGTTAAATATGCATGTTGTTACAGATCTCCCCTCCTTACAAAATTGCGTCCCCACAATTTCTAGAGACGATATTTGTAACAACTACATACATACAACATTCAAAAGAGAAAGAAACAAGTTAGAAACGAAAAGATAATCTCACCATCGACAAGCAAAGATACAAAACCCGGATAAGATCGCTCGATATACTCTCTGGTTTCCCAAGTACAGTCATTGGGATTAGCGGACCATTGAACTTTAACGAGCGGCACGTCCTTGTTCCGAAGGTGTCGCACCCCCGTGTCAAGCACGCGAATTGGTTGTTGTACAATAGATAAGTCCGGTGAGATCTCAAGCTCTTGCAAATCAGGAGAAGTAATAACAGAATCCGACTCCCGAAGACACTTCCGAAGTTGCGAGACGTGAAACACGTCATGAATGCCAGATAGATGAGCTGGAAGTGAAACTCTATAAGCCACAGGGCCAATACGTTCAGTAATAGAAAATGGTCCAATATAACGAGGAGCCAATTTTCCAATCGCACTGAAACGCATAACCCCTTTCAAAGGAGAAACACGAATAAAAACAAGATCACCAATCGAGAACTCGAGAGGCTTCCTACGGTTGTCCGCGTAGGATTTCTGGCGACTCTGTGCCTCTTTCATTCTCAACCGGATAAGATCAATCTTCTCAGAAGAATCACGAACAAAATCTGGACCAAGAATACGCTTCTCCCCAGGTTCTAACCAACAAGAAGGTGATCGACATGGTCTTCCGTATAAGGCTTCGAAAGGAGCCATACCGATACTAGATTGAAAACTATTATTGTAGGAGAATTCTATAAGAGGTAGGTGATCCTCCCAACTACCACCGAAATCAAAAATACAAATACGGAGAAGATCTTCCAAGATACGATTCACCCGTTCAGTCTGTCCATCAGACTGCGGATGATAAGCTGTAGAAAAATTAAGCTTTGTTCCCAAAGCTTGCTGAAGACTCTTCCAAAAATGACTCGTGAATAAAGGATCACGATCACTCACAATAGAACTAGGAACACCGTGAAGTCTCATGATTTCCTTGACATACAATTTATCCAAATGCGAAGCAGTCCTATTAGACTTAATAGGGACAAAATGAGCAGACTTGGTAAGTCGATCAACAATAACCCAAATGCTAGAATGGCCAGATCTCGAACGAGGTAGGCCGTCAATGAAATCCATAGAAATTTGATCCCACTTCCACAATGGAATCTTAAGAGGTTGAAGAAGACCCGAAGGACGCTGATGCTCGGCCTTAAAACGCTGACAAGTTATGCAATTGCTCACATAACTCGCCACATCGTGCTTCATGCCTTCCCAATAATAAAGACGACGCATATCGGCATACATCTTGCTACTACCGGGATGAATGCTATACTTAGAACGGTGACAATCATCAAGAATGTCATGCCTAAGTGCAAGATCAGAAGGCACAAAAAGACGGTTCTTCTTACGAAGACACCCATGAGAATCCATGCTAAGATATTGTAACGCCTCATCACAAGATCCAGACTCACAAAGCTGAATAAAATGCAACAAATCAGGATCACGCCGCTGAACATCGGCAATACAATCCAATAAAATAGGTCGAGCTCCCAAACTAAATAATAGAATAGGAGAATCAAAAGATGAACCTCGATCACGAATTTCACAAAAAGATAGAGTCTCAAGAACATCCCATTCGGCAAACATTATAGAAATAACAGCCGAATGTTTGCGACTAAGCGCATCTGCAACACGATTACCCTTGCCAGGGGTATACTGCATATCAAAGTTATAGGAAGCAAGAAACTCGAGCCAACGTTGTTGTCTCATATTGAGTTCCTTCTGAGTGAACCAATACTTCAAGGATTTATGATCGGTATAGAGAATGAAGCGCTCGCCCAATAAATAATGTCGCCAAATCTTCAAGGCAAAGACAATGGCGGCTAACTCAAGATCATGAGTGGCATAGCGAATTTCATTCGGACGCAGTTGCCTAGAAGCATAAGCAACTACCCGATCCTTCTGCATAAGAACAGCACCGAGACCACTACCACAAGCATCGGTGTAGACAACAAGATCATGATTCCCTTCGGGAACCACAAGGATAGGAGCATTAGTGAGAAGTTCCTTCAATGACAGAAAGGAAGCTTCACACTTGTCTGACCAATCAAAACGAATGCCTTTCCGAGTAAGGAAAGTGAGAGGAAGCACAACACGGGAAAAATCCTTAATGAACCGACGGTAATAACCCGCCAATTCAAGGAAACTACGAATCTCATGAACATTTTCAGGCCTCTTCCAATTCTGGATGGCTTCGATCTTTGAGGGATCGACAGAAATGCCATCGGAAGATACAACATGGCCTAAAAACTTAACCTTATTCTCCCAAAAGTGGCACTTGGAGAATTTGGCTTTAAGCTGATGATGACGGAGGGTACTCAAGACAATTCTCAAGTGATTAGCATGCTTGGCTTCAGACTTAGAATAAATAAGGATATCATCAATGAAGACAAGCACGAACTTATCGAGATATTCCTGGAATACCCGATTCATGAGATCGACAAAGAAAGCAGGAGCGTTCGTCAAACCGAACGGCATAACGAGCCACTCGAAAGAACCATAACGAGTGCGGAAAGTGGTAAGAGGTATGCTATCCTCCGCGACTCGTAACTGATGAAAACCTGTGGCAAGGTCAAGCTGAGAAAAGACCTTAGCACCACTCAATAGATCGAACATGTCATCGATCCTAGGCAATGGATACCTATTTCTAATGGTCAACTCGTTAAGCTTGCGATAGTCAATGCAAAGCCTAAGAGTTACATCAGACTTCTTCACAAAGACGACCGCGGATCCCCACGGAGAAAAATTAGATTGAATCAATTGCTTGGATTCAAGCTCTAAAAGCTGCTTCTTGAGTTCCTCATTTTCCTTTGTAGACATCCTCGTGGGAGGACGACTAACTGGCTGTGCGTCTAGAACGAGATCAATGCGGAACTCAATTGCCCGTTTGGGTGGCAAACCCGATACAGGCTCAAAAACATCAGAAAAGTCACAAGCAATAGTAATACGAGATATATCCTCATCATCTCGCGAATCAAGAGAATATAAAGCCATCTCGGAATTATCCACATCCCAAAGAACAAGAGATAACTGAGAAGGCGAATCAGGATGACAAAGATATAAAATTCTCTCGGAACAAATAATCATGGCATCGTACCTCACTAGCCAGTCCATACCAAAAATCATATCAAAACCCAAATGAGAAACAACGTGCAGATTCGCACGGAAAGAAAAGCCACATAAAAAAATCTCAATATCATCACTAATCAAGCTAAGGGTCGCAGAACCCCCAATAGGATTCGCAATCTTTAAAGAAGTAACCATACAAGAAACATCCAAAGATAAATCATCTACAAGCTTCTTCGATACGAAAGAATGTGAAGCACCCGTATCGAAAAGAACTCGTATACTATGATCATGAAATAGAATAAAACCTTCCAAAATAGATGGAGATATACCTTTAGATTGAGAAGGACCTCCAGAAGCATTCGCTACATTTAACTTGCCAGATGAAGAATTATTCGGAGCAATGGGACAAGTGGAACTACGATGACCTTCCTTCTTGCAATAACGGCAGAAGAGAGGCTTAGGACAAGCTCGAATAATATGATCCGGAGAACCACAATTAAAACACTTTCGAACAAAAGGTGTTCCGGAAGACTGTGGCTGAGAGCTAGGACCACCAGTCTTCTTCTTCTTAGAAGGAAAAGGCTTCTTCAGAATTGGAAACGGCCTCTTGTTGGGGTTCTTAGAAACCTCAACATCTATATCACTATCACACTCCTTCTCGACGGTCTCGAGATGAAGTGCCGAATCAACCAACTCCTCAAAAGAAAGTTTAAGCTCGAGCAACAAAGACTTCCTAAGATATTTCTTAATTCCAGAAACAAACTTCAAATTCTTCTTGTAAGAAGTACTGATAAATTCAAGACCATACTGAGATAAAGCCTCGAACGATGCAACATACTCAGAAACAGAAGATTTCCCTTGCTTCAACTCAAGGAAGCGATGGGTCAATAAACTTTTTCAGATTCAGGAACGAACTTGAGTTCAAATCGTCCTCGAAACTGGGTCCAAGAAAGAGTAGACTCATCAATCTCGGCTACAAGAAGCTCATACCAATCGAGAGCACGCTCTTGTAATAAGCTAGAAGTTACAAGAACTCGATCATGGTCGGAAAGATCCATGCGAGAGAAGATACGCTCGCACGTGCGAAGCCAAGATTGGACTTCAAGAACAGACTCGGAACCCTTAAACGGTTTTCCTCCAAGATGAGCAAAATCACTGCACTGACGTGCAAAAGTAGACTTGCGAGGTGGAGACACTCGAGGAGGAACGGGAGGCTGAGTGCTCCTAAACAACTCCATAAACTGATCGGCCGACATATAAACGCCATCCGGATATGAGCCACTAGATTGCCCAGCATCCGAACGTCGACCTCTGCCTCTTCCAGACATAAGCTGAAAGTCAAGATAAGGAAAAGATTATTCACAAGGTAGATATTTCAATATGGGATACTACGGAATAATCCTAGACGTATTCCCAAACTCTATCTAACCTTGATGGAACAAAGAGACACGATGATTCAAAGATTTGTATCACTTGTACACTTTGATGTACCATAATATGTGCATCTATTCTGTGTTTATCATATTTTGTTCTGAACTCAGCTCTGATACCACGCTGTGACGCCCCACCTCTATACCCACGCTAGCCAAGGACACTACAAAGTAATGTCGTCAACTAACACGGAGAATAAGGCTGGTTGGAAGCGACCATCTATAGCCTTGCTCTAATTATCCATTAAATACGTCGATAATAATCATACCAAACAGATCGACATATCCAATGCATACTTAAAACAAAACCATAGGTGGTTGGATCTATCAGAATAGAATATAATAACTCAAATGTAATATACATCATAGAACAGTAAATCATCATATACACATATACTGATACATTGCAGAGTATACAAAATAATACATGTCAAGTGGTATAGCAAACCACAATATACATACGAGTTCCAGATGAATACATATCAGAGTTACTACAAAATGGGACTACACAAAAAGCTATGACAAAAAGAAGCTAGCGGAGTAGTCCATGCGGAAACAAAATAGGCTAAGTCCAAAAGCACCTAACCTGAAACAACTCGGTCTGACCCGAGTATAAATTACACGGATCAGTCTAGCTAAACAAATCAGTTAGATAAACTGAACAATAATAAACCTGCAAGGTTACAAAGCATAATAGATATCTCTAAAGGAGATAACACAATCATCTAACGAAAGATGAATCATATAGAACAAGCCTCATATCATCGGCAACATATAGAAACAAACGATAAGAATATCCCAAAGCAGGCCATAAAGGCAAACAACAAATACCGATAAATACGAGTTCCACAAGGTAAACGCTATATTTCGTGTGGCTCCAAAGAACCAATACAGAAAAGCAATACCTAGGGAATATACATATAAATGAAACATCATGAGCGGTGGTGAATAAACCACTCCGTTATCTCTTGAGCGGTGGTAAAGAAACCACTCCAATATCTCTTGAGCGGTGGTGAAGAAACCACTCCAATATCTCTTGAGCGGTGGTGAAGAAACCACTCCAATATCTCTTGAGTCAGGGCAAAGGACCAACTCCAAAAGCGATATTAAAGGCAACAAACCCAACATCACCCATGCGGCTCATAATGACCAACATAGAAAGCGATACTATAGGGCGATAAGCCGTAGTGGCGAGACGCAGTACTGGACACCACTAACTGGCGGAATGTGTCACAACTCTCGAAAAGGAATCCGAAAAGTGTTAACGTGCGTCCCATAACCACTCGTTCGCACTAAACGGTTTACTATCCATCAGTTACTTTCACACTCAAAGCAGTACAAAGTTTATCTCATATCATCGATAAACCAAACCTGAAGGTCAAAACGATTAATTGAATAGGTCGGGGATTAATCAGAAGGATAAACGCACAGATTCATGGTCCGTGTTTTGCCCAACCATTTAATCACCCTTCCACTTCGCTCGAAGTGCGAAATTGTGCGTGTTTTTAAATAGAATTTATAAATTGGAGAAACGAGCTTTTAATATGATTAGAAAGATTATTTTATAAAAACCCGTGGATGAAGTCAAAAATAAGTTATCAAAGTCAAAGAGGCAATAACAACCACTAAGAAGCAACTTGAATCGATAAAATTTGGAAAAATCAATCGAATATGCAAAATAGGCAAAACAGGCAGAACAAAGCAGGTCGGTCGACCGGACTACAGGGCTCGGTCGGCCGGCCAGATGCAGGAAACCAAAGATGGCTCGGGGTAGCAGGTCGGTCGACCGAAGCCTGTGCTCGGTCGGCCGAAGGCTGTTTTCCAGCACTTCCTGCCCTATTTCAATAAAATGCAAATTCTTTCCAAATCCAAAACAATGGCACATGCATACTTGTTAGGAATTCATACCAACACCCATGATATCAAGAGAAGTAGATGTGAGTTCAAAACTCACCTTTTTACACAAAACAAAGAAGATGAAAAAGCACAAATGCAAGGAATCAACCAACTACACTCCACTTCAACACTACAAGCTTCAATCTAGAATCAAAGCAAGTATTTCCTAAGTTAGGGTTAGGAAATTACTGAAATTGAAGAGGAGAAGAGATGGAGAAGATGGAGATGAACTTACCAATGGATTCCCTTTGATTTTGGAACAAGAATCAAGTTTACAAGAAGAACTAGGGCTTTCTAATTTCTAATTTTCTTTCCCTTCCACCATTTTCAGTTCTAAGCTTAAGTTTTAAGAAATGAATAAGTGAATGAGAGGAGAAAAGGGCTGAGTTGAGGTTAATAGCATAGTTTGGGTGAAACCCAAGCCCAAAGCCCAATAGAAAAAGTAGCCAAAATTTCACAAACTCCAAACATATCAAAATTATACTCAAAAAGATCGCAAACGCCATTTTGGAACCAATGGAGGTAGTTTCGAGTTCCAATTCGGCCATTTGTAGAAAGTAACATTTCGGACCAAAATCCGACTAACGACGCTATATTTAAATTAAACATTTAAATATAAAATCGTTAAATATGCGGATTGTTACACCAATACCAAAACATTTCATACTATGCACATATAGACCTTTCAAATCATACACTTCACATATACCACATATAAACTCCAAAATCGATATCCCAAAATCGATAATTCTCAAATTTGGCCTACCAAATTTCCAAAACTGACTTTTTGCCAAAATCAAAAGCCTTTAAAAATCAGTAGGTTCCTAAAACCGTTTCAGTTTCATTCTCATAAAATCATTCTTATATATATATAAGATTATTCCTTTAACTCGAATAATTTTTGGATCACCTCATACTTATATAAATTCCACTTTATATTTCAAACCTCTTCTAAAGATCTTTCTCTTTTGATTATGAATTCAACCAGAGAGTTTGAATATATAACTAAAATTTATAATCTCATTAGTGCCAAATCAAATTTTCAAGTTCGATTTCCTTTACAAATTATTGGTCACATTTTCTTACTTCTTATAAAGTAAGTTTCAGTTATAGTGTTAATCAACTTTCATTTTTAATCATCATTTATTTCTCAAAATACACTCTTCTATTCCAAAATCATTTTTGCCATGACTTCTCGATTTTGGCTCCAAATTCAAATTTTTGCTTTGAATTCTATTTGGGTTAAATTTAAATTTTACCTCGATTGGTATTTAAATCCATGATTTTAAATATAAGTATTTTTCACTCTGACTGGTTTGAATTTAGAAAATAGCTTAAATTGTTTTTTTTAAATAGTTATATATAATATAGTTTGAGTATTAAAAAAATGGTTTGTATAGTAAATAGCTTGGAAAATCAAATAATTTGAATATTTAAGAGAACAGATTCAAGACAATTTATTTGAAAATAGTTCCAGAGTCAACCTAATTCAATTTCCAATCTCCAATTCAAATCAATTTTCAATTTCTATTTCCATTTAAATTGATTCAGTCCAGATTCCAATTCGAATTAACTTCGATTCCCATTCTAATTCAAATCAATTCCCCCTTTTTATTTTAATTTTATCCAACATCGATTACAATTTCGATTAATTCAATTCCTATTTGAATTAATTTCAATTTAATCCTCAATTTTTAAACCACATCGATTTATATAAATTCGGGTTCAGTTTTTCAAATATCGATCTAATCACTTAAGTCAAATTACCATGCAATATTTAATTTAACAACCTAAATCTTTTATAATTAAATTCTGAGCCTAAATTTCAAATATTCATACAAATTACCTCTACTTAAACTTATTTCAAGGCTCGAGTGAGAGTTCAAATAATTTTAGAACAGATCAATTTTCGTAATTCAATTTATTACCCAATTGTAACTTCAAAATTTTAAAACTGATTCTTTGAGCAATTCTGATTGACAAGTTTGTTTTTAACATTTCAAATTTTAGCTCGGATAGTTCCATTTCATAAATTCATTTTTATTTCTAAAAATCAAATCATTGAGATAGTTTCAAAATAAAGTTTTATTCCCATTTAATTTCAGTAATGGATATATATCATTTCAATCCACTTCTTAATTTATTTGAAATAATCCGATCTATAATTTGTATACTGTAAATGATATACAGAATGTTAGTAGGATATATTAAACAAATAAACATCCAAATTATCTAAAACATCAATCAATAGTGTCCACCACAATTTTCATAATTCAAAACTCGTTTTATTTCAAAAATCATTCTGAAATCATGCATAACTCCTTATCAAATCCATACTTTTCTTTTCAATTTAATCCATTTAAGTTTACTCAATTTAAATTCTACATTTAAATTTCTATTAATATCACCTTCCACTTATAGGTTAAAAAACTTAGTTTTCCTTGGGGTATACCTCTCATTTCAAGGGGGATTTCAGAATTTTTAACACCCAGCTATTTATTTCAAATCACTTTGAAACCATACATATCCACATATCTACGTATTTATCCCATTTACACACCAAGTCACACTTTTAAATTTAAACCATCCTTGGTTTCTATCCAAAATATATTCCTTTGGAATTTCAAAACAACTCTTGTTTTTAAACAAAGATTTCCATATCAAGGTATATTCTAATAATATTACTTATTATTTCCTTGAACATTTTGAAACAATTCAAAAAAATCTTGGGCATAGATTTAAAGCTTCATATTAAAATTCATTTTTAATTTATAAGTCATGTTTATAAATTCAACTTAAATAAGTTTACTTCCTTGAACATTGTGCCATGTTTTATCATTGTTTAATCTGCAATAAACATCCTTTATTAAGATACAACAACCAATTTATGATAATAACCAAGATTATCATATCTAGAATCCAACACACTATATATTACATAATAATTTTCTGAAAAGTTTTCTCTATATATACATCTAAAATATATATCGGGGTAAATTTATTTCATTTCAAAACAGTTTCAAAACACTTCTACAAATTTTCAAAATTTTAATTTCTGATTTGAATCCATATCTAGCTTGACTTACTTGTATAGTTCATTCTTACTGAAATTTCTATTTGGTTATGTATATGTTACCCCTAAATTTTATAATTTTGTTTAATTTTAATAACAATAGCCATTAACTTAATATACTATAATAATTAGAAAAATTATTTCTTTATATATCAAAATGTAAGCTATAAAAAATATCATTTTTAAAACCGTTTTTGGAAAAATCATTATATAAGAAAATAACAAATACGCCCTTATATAATACTCTCAACTCATTCTAGGGTACTACTTAGCCTATCTCTAATGAGTAATCCCAACCAGAGCCAAGGTTCTCGCTTAACCTTCAGCTCTGATACCAAATGTAATGGCCGGGAGATTTTCGATCTTCGAAAATCGATGCTAATACGTCCACCCTATAGAGTGCAGAGCAATCGAGTGTCGGAAATATCAGGTTGTTAGTGTTAAAAAGAAAAGGAGATAGAAGAAGAACAGAAAAAACAGCACAGAATCTCACAATCGCAGCGGAACAAAATATAATATACAACAACAGCATTTTATATAAAGAAAGCTCTAACTTTTAATATATATACATGTTATTAGAGTACAATCATCAACAATAAATCTGGACAGTTATAATAACATGTCCCAAAATACTGACTATACAGCCTATCATACACAGCGGAATATACTCAATTCGTGAAATACGTCTCTACCATCCAGCCCGTCTCTTGAGCTGTAAAAGCGTCCTAACTTGAAATTCTGTAATCCTCGATTTGACCCGAGCATTGCAATAAAGTAACACCCGAGTCAGCTGGAAACCAGCGTGAGTAAAACAAACTTAATTTGAAATACTCAAATCATGAAGATCTTTTGAAACCAAGGCAACTTGTACAACACTGTGAGTTTTTATCTTGTTATAACCCAACACTTGTTACAAAAATCTATTGATATTAAAATAATATCTAAGTGCAGTTACTTATTTAAAATATTCGGATTTTCTTAATTTAATTCAGTTCCAGCCTATTAGACTCTATAACCAAACCTGTAAAGATTTGTAGTGCTTATTAAATCAAAGTGGTTTCGGATATCACTGATATCCGATCCTGGTCTCTTCGTATCCAAGCAATAAATATTACATGGTAAATTGTTTAAAACAACAATTTATTATTTTAGATGGCCATATTCAATTATGGGAATTTATCACAGATCTTTATTCCAAATAAAACGTATTATTATTTTAATCCATTTATTTTAATTTGTTTGACCACTCGATGGTACAGACAAGAATAATTGAAACGAATATCCAATCGAGATAAGCACAGATATAGATTGTTACCAATTTAAATAACAAAAATCAAGACGATTTACTCCTTGGAATTTTATTTGCTTTACTTAGCCAATTTCATTTATATTTTTATCCCAATTAATTACAATTTATTAACTAACAAATAAATTATAAATACTATTAATTATCCATAAGTTACGTCAAATAATAATAATATAATTAATTACCATTAAACTATAAATATCATTTCACTTTAAATTACGGATTTTAAATAAAAATAGATTTTTAGTAGAAGAAAGAGAATATAAATTATCTTATAAATGTATATGTATAAATTCCATCCCTTCTTTTTTTTCTCTTTCTTTCTTCGCCTTTTCCTTATTTTTCCTTTTACTTTCTATTTTCCTTTCTTTTATTTTTTTCCCTTTTTTCTCGGCCCGTCTTGCTTTCCCCGGCCCATCTCCTCCTCCCCTTTCTTTTCTTTCTTACTTTCCTCTTTGCTTCCCAATCCCTTATCATTTCTCCGTGCAACCAAAGTGCTCATGTGCATAATCACCTCTGACTAATTTTTACGTCGCCGACCCCTCTCACCGATCACCCACGACCACCTCCTCCACCAAGCCTCCCTGATACTATGGCAAACTCCTCAGTTCAAAATTTGAACTACTCGACCGACTGTAACAAAAGCCCATGCCCATCAAATAACTTCGCCTCACCACCATGAACCATCGTCGACCATTAGATCTTACCCACGAAATCACCGCGACCTTCTCCATCTGCTCCCTTAAGTTTGCAGTCCCCTTCGCTCCCTTATTCCCCACCTTTGATCAAAGCCCGATGCCCATTTCATCTCCAACTTAAACCCTACCTGGAGTTTGATTGGCCATCCCACCTATCAGAAAAATCACACGCCATTTTTCCTAGCAACTCCACCTTCCAACGCTTCTCCATGCCCGAAGCCCTGACACGAAAAAGCTTGGATCACCATAATTTTGAATCTTTCCCAATTCCTTTCAACTTCCTCTACATCTTTCAATACACGATTTACAACCTTCAAATTAAGCTTAAAATCTAGTTTCTCAGTGGCAAACATAAACGTACAATCATTGGATTAAAACATGATACTCGAATTTTAGTCATTTTGAAATCATTTACTGTAAATAATATTTTCCTTCTTCTACGCTTAATGGAATTGAATGAAACAAAATTTAAAAAAATCTATACTCGGAATCAAACTACTTTTTTGTTGAAATCAAAACTTAAATGAAGAGGTATAAGAAGATATTGATTTTTGGAAAGGGATGATTAACTGGTTTTGACTAAACAGAGTATATATTTTCCCTATAACTGAAGCTTCCTCATGTCTACTCCTTAATTTCTCACATATGTACCCAGCAAAAAATTCAACCCAGATCAAAATTCATTCATGGTAATTATATGCTTATAAGTATATATAACCAGTTGAAAAGGTAGGTGTTGTACTCACAGAAATAAACTGTTGCTTGCTTTCTCTAGCTTTGCTCCTGCTTTTTCCTCTCTATCTTGATTCCTTTATGTTTTAATGGCAGATGCTTGTATTTATGTATATATATATATATATATATATATATTTGTTTTGTGAGGATGTATAATCGTGAAGCACAAGTAGTGATATATGGATATATACGTACATATATATATGTGTGTGTGTGTGTGTGTGTGTGTGTGTGTGTGTGTATTGAGAATGGGAAGCTGAAACTTGTATTACAGGCTTCCTTATCTCATTTATTTATTTATTTATTTATTTTTTCCTCTTCTTTAATTTTATTTGGAAATCTTGACATGATTTGGATATAAAGCTGATTTGATTTAATAAAAGATGATTTTGATTTTCATATGATTTGATTTTGAAATCTTGCCATGATGATGTTCCCTTGCATGTTTACATGTTCATATGTATGAATTGATATGTGTATCTGTGTACATATCCTTTTGTGTATATGTTTGCCCCCTCCCATGTTTATAATAATGTATGTAGTTATGCATATGAATTTTATCGTATCATACTAGCATTTGTACATATTGTCATTTACTTATACATAGTTATATATACATACATGTTTACATTTACATATATACACATTTTCTTATATTTTCCCTCGTATATACATATACATATATACCTACACATTTCTATGTAACTTTAATTAACATACGTTCTATTTACATGTTCACCATTTAATATAACATATCTACATATACACATAAGTTTGAACCTAGTCATTATAAAGTTATACATTCATGTATATATATTTATCTATAAATACCATATCTTTACACATATGAACTTATATAATATATATATCCAGAATATTATAATTTAACATCTAACATAGTTTTTAATAAATATATAGATTCAAGTTTTTTTAAATATTAGAAAACTCATCTATTTGATTTTTGAAATCAATATTTAAATAATTAAAATCAGTAAATTGCACAATATTTGTGGCCAAAAAATCCGGGTCGTTACACAACTTTACCTTAAATTACGCCTGTTTGCGTCAAAATTGACCACAAACACCCAATATCGTGAAAGCACCCGTTTATGAACACAAATCAGCAACAATCAATATAGAACTCAGATCTAAGCAATAAAAATCACAATAATTCACAAACACAGGATTTACAGTGGTTCGACGATCTTGCCTATGTCCACTCTGAAGCTTATGTCTTTATTGATTAACTTGATGATTCCAATCGATTACAGCGGATTACAATTGATGATAGCTTTAAAATCTGATTAAACAACGGTATTGAAGAGTAGAATCGAATCCGGTAGAGTTTGGACGTTGAATGGCCAAAGATCCCCCTTCTATAGCCTTCAGGGTGTTATTTATAGGCGTTGGAGGCCCAGATCTCGCTCAAACTTCGGGAGACTCTTTCTGGCACGTGAGTCGGCCCACGCGACCAACCCCACCAAGTTTTGACTCGATCTGTGATCGATTCGAACTCCATTCGAATTGATCAAAAAATGACCCAATCGAGCTGAAACTTGGCAGGAACAAACTTTACCATGTATGGAAGCTTCTGTGAAAATTTCGTTGCATTTGGATCAGCGGTTTGGGAGATATGATCGATACGAGTTGATACATTTCGGTTGGCTGTCTACTTCGACTCGACCACTTCGAATCCATGCGTTCGAATCGATGGATGCACGTGGTTCTGTAGGGACGTAGCGCGCACTCCTCGCATCGATCCTATTTTTTCTCCAAGTTGACCGCTTCGTATCCATGATCTTCGCCTTGTTTGCATCAAGAGACGTTGCATAGTTCGATTCGGTAACAACTGCACTGCATGCTTGTTCGTATCGATAGGGAAGATCGATATGAACAAGCGCATTCCACTGATGGCTTGATCGATTCGAACTAATGCTCATCGATGGATACTAAGTTGAGCGAACTAGTGCCTGAGGATGGATGCGAGGATGATCGACACGAAGCAGCGCTTGAGCATGAGACCGATGGATTCAAAGTGGTGTATACTGATGGTGATGGATTTGAAGTGCTCTGGACTCGATGGATACGAAACAGTGCTCTAGCATGGATACGAACGTGCTGAGGAGATGCCCATCTGATGGATTCGAACCGATCGATTCGAAGTATATTAAACTAGATGGATTCGAATGGATACGTGTCCCATGTATTCGAAGTAGGCATCTCCTCAACAATTCGATGAATACGAACAGCATTCTTTGGCTAACTTGCATCGATCATATCTCACTCATACGAACTCCGATTGACCTGAAATTTGGAACGCTAGCTCTCATGGCTTTTCTTGTCATGTCCTATCAATTGTAGCCTGATCCGGGCTCGGAAAAATTTCATTGATATCCATAGTGAAGCAGTGCATAACCAATCTTTGGGACGAACTGTCTTTGGTTTTCGACTAATCTTTTGGTATCACGGCTTTGCCAAAAAGTGAGATAATTTTTGCCCCCCAAAATATGCCTTGCGGTAGGAAGGCGTGTTTTGTAATGCCATGAGCTGGATGTTCGTATCCTGTTGATGTCCTGCAAAGGAATTTACTGTTTTATGTGACCTCAAATGACGACCGTTCGGGATCGAGATATTTGAGATGAAGTGCGACCGTTCATGGTCAAGCGCCTAACTCCAAATGATGATCGTTCGGGATCGAGCCATTTGAGGTGAAGTATGACCGTGCGCGGTCAAGTGGCGGACCTCAAATGACGACTGTTCGTGATCGAGCCATTTTAGGTGAGGTGAGTTGTGTCGTTCGGGGCGAGTTATGCCGTTCGAGGCGAGTTGTGCCGTTCGAGGCGAATTGTGCCGTTCGAGGCGAGTTGTGACCGTTCGAGGTCGGGTGCCGTTCGAGGAGAATTGTGACCGTTCGCGGTCGGGTGCCGTTCGAGGTTGAATTGTGACCGTTCGCGGTCGGGTGTCGTTCGAGGCGAGAAAGTGTGCCCGGGAGGGCTTGGTGTTATCGATGCCAGCGTCACGTTCGGGTGAGTTCCTGGATCGTTTGTGTGCCTATTGGAGGTGAATAAGTGTGCCCAGGGGGGCTTGGTATTGTTGATACCAGGCTCACGTTCGAGTGGGACCCTGGATCGTTTGTCAGGGCGGCATATCGCCATCTCAGAGCATGCCTAAGGACCGTTCGCGACCCCGTACATGTGTAAGTAGCTTAGCCATTTCAGAGTTATCAGAATCAAATATCTATTCAACAGATGAGTTTTAAAATAGAAATGTCCAAACAAACCAAGTCTAAATGTCCAAATCAGAATGAAACAAAAGCAAAGTAAGGATGTCAAAGTGTAAGTTCCCACTATGAAACGGTCAATGATCATTCAGAGCATGCCTGGGGATCGTTCGCGATCTCGTACATGTGTAAATGATTTAATTGTGTTAGTGGGAAGCTTATGACTTGTCCATTGTTATTTCAATCAATTGATAATCGTACGGTGTCCCGGTTCAGAGCCACCCCTAGCTGACGTAGACAGTGGCCGCTCCGACTCCACCGCTGGAGCTCGCCTCCTCACATATTGAAGCAGCATGCCATTCCTGATGTGCCCTTCCACCTCATCCTTCAGATGCCTACAGTCGTTAGTGTTATGACCGTTTAATTCATGAAATACACAAAAAATATCTAATTTTCTTTCATCAGAGGTTGGATCCCTTCGCATTGGTCTACGATACGGAACCTGCTCCTTGGTATTCTGATAAATTCGTTCCAGACTCTCATTCGGCTCTGAATAGGTGGTGAATCGTGCCTCTCTCCGCAGTCGATTTGGCCCGTTACCACTATCCTCAGCCTTTCGTTTTCCTTTATCCTTGCCTGAGTCCTTTTCGAGAAGCTTTTTGTCTTTAAGCACATAAACTTCTATTCCCTCTCCTTCTTCTCTTTCTGCATTCGCATCCTCTAATCGTAAAAACTTTTCTGCCTCGTCGTAGAATTCCCCTAGATCCACAGGCGGATCTTTAGTTAAAGAATTTTTGAACTCTGTGACGTCAGCTACTCCGCACACAGCTGCCATCACCACCATAAATGGATCTGCTCGATCCACCGAAGCTACTGCTGCATTGAATCGCGTTAGATAACTCCTCAAAGTCTCTCCGGCTTTCTTCTTTAGGGTTGCCAAAGTCATCACATTCTTGGGTCTTGTAATGTGAACCCTGAATTGCCTCATAAATCTCTCAATTAAATCATTCCATGTTCCGATAGATCCACTCTCTAGTTGTCTAAACCATAATGCTGCAATATCCGCCAAGTACAATGGAAAGCACCGGGCCATAACCTCCTTCGATGCCCCTAACACTTACATATGCCTCATATACTTTGTTAAATGAACCGTGGGGTCCGTTATCCCGTTATACATGCCCAAAGATGGTAACTTGAAATCCGGTGGGTTTCTAGCTCGTCTGATTGCTGGAGTAAAAGGACTCCTATTGACATCCTCCAAATCTTTGTTTACCAAACCGCCTCTTATGGCTCTTCTAACCATCTATGTCAATCTGACATTGTCTCCAGACGCAACCTTCGTTCATCACTTTCAACCTGCCCCTCGAGTTTACGAGGGAACTCTGGGATCTGCCCCCTTGACTGATCGTTCACTCCTCTGCTACTCCCAGGTTGCACAGATGTACCTCTCTCTCTCTCTCTCCGAGATTGGATCAACATTCTCCATGTGCGTGCCCCCTAGTTCAGGTGCTACGCCGGACGGTCCTGCTTCGTTTTGAACTCTGTCCGCTTCTATATTCTGTGCTCCAAGTTGTCCTATCTGTTGAAATAAACTCTGGATCAACTCCCCTTGTTTCTTCATCATTGTCTCCATCTCGTCCCTAGTGATGAAGATCGACGCTTGATTCTCTCCTGAAGAAGCCTCTTGACTCCCTTGGTATTCACTTCTCTCTGGCCTTTGTTTCTTACTTGTTTGTCTCATCATGGTTCTTAGATTTAAATTCTTAAGTCTTTAGATTCAACTTATCCTGAATCAGCTATTCTCGGTGAAAGCACCAAAATGTTTGCATCAAAACTGACCACAAACACCCAATATCGTGAAAGCACCCGTTTATGAACACAAATCAGAAACAATCAATATAGAACTCAGATCTAAGCAATAAAAATCACAATAATTCACAAATAACAATCACAAACACAGGATTTATAGTGGTTCGGCGATCTTGCCTACGTCCACTCTGAAGCTTATGCCTTTATTGATTAACTTGATGATTCCAATCGATTATAGAGGATTACAATTGATGATAGCTTTCAAATCTGATTACAACAGCGATATTGAAGAGTAGAATTGAATCCAGCAGAGTCTGGACGTTGAATGACCAAAGATCCCCCTTCTGTAGCCTTCAGGGTGCTATTTATAGGCGTTGGAGGCCCAGATCTCGCTCAAACTTCGGGAGACTCTTTCTGGCACGTGAGTGGGCCCACGCGACCGACCCCACAAGTTTCGACTCGATCTGAGATCGATTCGAACTCCATTCGAATCGATCAAAAAATGACCCAATCGAGTTGAAACTTGGCAGGAACAAACTTCACCCTGTATGAAAGCTTCTGTGAGAATTTCATTCCATTTGGATCAGCGGTTTGGGAGATATGATCGATACGAGTTGATACATTTCGGTTGGCTGTCTACTTCGACTCGACCACTTCGAATCCATGCGTTCGAATCGATGGATGCACGTGGTTCTGTAGGGATGTGGCACGCACTCCTCGCATCGATCCTATTTTTTCTCCGAGTTGACCGCTTCACATCCATGATCTTCGCCTTGTTTGTATCAAGAGACGTTGCGTAGTTTGATTCGGTAACAACTGCACTGCACGCTTGTTCGTATCGATAGGGAAGATCGATACGAGCAAGCGCATTCCATTGATGGCTTGATCGATTCGAACTAATGCTCATCGATGGATACGAAGTTGAGCGAACTAGTGCCTGAGGATGGATGCGAGGATGATTGACACGAAGCAGCGCTTGAGCACGAGACCGATGGATTCGAAGTGGTGTATACTGATGGTGATGAATTCGAAGTGCTCTGGACTCGATGGATATGAAACAGTGCTCTAGCATGGATACGAACGTGCTGAGGAGATGCCCGTCGGATGGATTCGATTCGAAGTATATTGAACTGGATGGATTCGAATGGATACGTGTCCCATGGATTTGAAGTAGGCATCTCCTCAACAATTCGATGGATACGAACAGCATTCTTTGGCTAACTTGCATCGTTCATATCTCACTCATACGAACTCCGATTAACCTGAAATTTGGAACGCTGGCTCTCATGGCTTTACTTGTCATGTCCTGTCAATTGTAGCCTAATCCGGGCTTGGACAAATTTCATTGATATCCATAGTGAAGCAGTGCATAACCAATCTTTGAGACGAACTATCTTTGGTTTTCGACCAACTTTCGGTATCACGGCTTTGCCAAAAAGCGGGATAACAACGCATATTCTTATACGTTCGTTTTTCTTTCAAATGGTCAAATTATTCGAAAGAAAACCTTACTACAATATCATAACAAACCTTTTACAAAATCACATTCGATTATTCTTAACATTTAAGACATCAAATATGTTGCACTTTATGTAAATCGATCGAGATGACATTTCATCGATCGGGTTCTTAGATGTATCTCGTAGTATATGGTCTTGTGTTACATTAACACAATATGATCCTTTTGAAATCATTCAAGTTGAATACATGATCTTAAAATACTATTTATTGGCTTACTTCGAATGAACTAACTTCATCGAAATATTGTACCCAACAAATTATGACTGTTCACCATATAACATTTATATGTGAAAGTACATGGATCAAATATTCATAGTCTTGAATTGCATTTAGAGTCTAAAAACTCATAAAATGGAATACATGGTCTAAACCAAATAAACATATAAGCGACCAACTTACGAATGTATTAAGTAGTTGAAATTAGGCACTTGCATGAGTATAGAAACATTATATAACATGCAATTAGAATTATTATTAAGTATATTTTATATTTCTATTTGTCAACTTTCACTTCAGTTTGTTTATATATGTTCTTTGACAAACATTTTATCAATCATGTTAAATGCACAAAATTTATCATTGTAGATAATAATTATAACATTATATAGCATATGTTCTTACAATATTAGAAAGGTTAAATGTTACCATTTCATTTTTCTAATAAGGCTCTCACTAGTCTTTTATGCTTCTCCAAACTCTAAAATGAAACATAGAAGTCTTACAACTTCACTAGTGGATGTTAGAACTCGTTTGTTTTGGTATTCTGACCTTGAGTTTACTCAACAAATCATAGCCCCATAAACGATGGATAACTCGTTATCAGTTATATCATATAAAACTCCTAACTTATTTTTCGTTGTTCTAATCTCATTTCGACATTGAGTTTTCTCAATAAATAAAAAGAGATTATTCACTCATACCTACCATACCTTGATAGCCTAAGTATAGTATATGTACCTTTAGTTTTCTCAACAAATACATATAAATCTTACCTCATCTGTTCAATATATTAATAATACTACGCATAACATCCCTAACTTGAGTTTGCTCGACAACTAAGGAGTATGTAAGTAATTTATTAATATATATGGTAGAGAACAACATTATATTGAAGATTCATAATCTTCAATATATTTTTTCAATATATATATTGAGTGATATCGACTTATAAAATAATATATTTCTTATGAAATACCCCAGTGGTTCAAGTGTCTGACACATCAAAAATCATGGTATATGTACATTTACATATTTATTTATCTCTCAAGTCTATTTGGGTTTACTTAATGTTCCATATTTAGTTTATACACATATCATATAAGCATTATTGTTACATAACTTTTATATTTCATATTACTTATATGATAGTCTTACGTATAATATATCATTAATTAAATCTTATCTAATTAATTTTAATCAATTAACTCTTTAATTAATTTTAAACTAGTATTCCAATATAAACTTTATATTGGACAAACCTACTATCACATTTATAGTGCAACACACACACACACACACACACACACACACACATATCCTATATATGTGTATTTTATTTAATTAATTGACCTTTAATTAATTTATTCAATTAAACAATTTTTATTAAAATTTATTAATTTCAAAATTTATCTTGTATACATACATGTATACTTATGTTATCTTAAATATTTTAAAATAACATAACATATATCAACATATATAATACATGCATATATGCATTAATTAATTAACATATTTAATTAATTTATTTGATTAATCTTATTAATAATTTAAAATTTGAATTTATTATATAAATATTTTCAAACATTTTGAAAGTATCATTATCCTTTCAAACATTTTGAAAACGTATGTAGTATTTTATTTTTTATAATAAACATGTTTTATTTTAAATTTAACTATTAAATTTAAAATCTTTAACATTAATTTTCAAAACAATTTTGAAAATTAGCCCAAGACCCAAATTAAGTTGGGCCTTTTCTATTAGGAGTAACCTTTGGGCTCACTTCATCTTGCGAGCCAGGCGGGTAACTAGGTAGGAAAGGGTACTTGATTACCTGATTCCAATTCTAGACTTCACCTTTCTAGACACCGTACTAAGTGGCAAGCTTAATTAATTAGTCCTAATATGAATAATTTAGACCGCATAGGCTACTAGGCTCTGGTACCATTGTTGGAATTGGACCAGCCCGCAGCAGAAGTTGTGGGTCAATTTTTAAAATTTATCCTATTGGAACTTTATTAGGCCTATGAAGTCTAAATGAATTAGAACATTTTTAAATTTCATTTTAATAAAATCATTTATTTTATTTAAATTCAAATATATTAAGATATGAAATTAATTTTATTTGATTTAGTTTTTACATAAATATATCATATGCATATATATATGAGTGCATGTGTAAAATAATAATCCGTGAATGGTATAATATGCCCATATGTATATGTTGGGATTTACATCGCAACATACATATTAGCTCATTTTGTGTGTCATGTATATTGTCCAAATATGTGCATGTATGTATGTTACAAAATACACACACATGTATGTATAAATATATTATATATAATATATGAACATAAAACATTTATATATATGTGTGTATATATAGAAAAAGAAAGAAAAATAATTAAAAATTAACTTAGTTTTGCAAACATAATAATTTTATTATTTTAATTTGTATATATTAAGAATAAAATAATGTCTTCATTCATAATAATTAACATAAAATAATCTACTGATGAAAATTTAAAATTTATGACTTTTAAAAATCGATCATAATATAGAGGTTATAAAAAATTTGGAGATTTTTCAAAGTTGAAATATTATTTTTAGAAATAAATACATTGATTTTGGCAATAATTATTTAATACAAAATAATATATTATTAAAAATTCAAATTTTAAAATTTTATAAATTCTAGGATCACGAATGAAAGGTCAAGAAAAATTTTGAAGAAATTTTCAATTAAATTATTATTTTTAATAAATCATAATCAGTTTTTTCGAAATAATATTAACTAATAAAAATAATAATTTTTTTTGAAATTTATAAACTTTCTTTATACGTTTTTCAAATGATATAATATATTTTTTAAATATAAAATTAAATTTTTAATGTAATAATTATTTTATATATAATAAATAATTCAAAAATTCAATAAATGTTAATTTAAAAATATGAATATATGTATGATAATTAATTTTCGAATTTGTAAATTCATATTATGTATAAATAAGTGTACTAAATTTTTTAAATCATATATATATATATATATATATATATATCTTGCATATGTGTATATGCTATTATGAGAGAGAAATATACACTAATATATATATATATATATATATATATATATATATATATATGTTTGTGTGTGTGTGTGTGTGAATTTATTAATAAATATATATAAAACAATTATTCACGAAAAAAATTGATTTTGCACATTAGACAACATTTGTCTATACATAAATCAAATAGTGTAATAAAAATTATGCACATAACCAAACTGAGTTGTGACAACTATATCTATTTACAAAAATCTCAACTAACTAAACATATAATAGCAATATATTTAAACATATATGAAATTTCTCATTATAGGATCATAGAATATAATATAATTACTGTGATATGAATTAGATTACCAATTTAATGATGCCTTTGAATCCACGTTGAAGTAATGACCTTCCTTCCTTTTGCTGTTTCTTGATTCGTGGGATTGCAAATCTGAAATCACCGACCTCTAACTATCGAATAGTATTATTTTAATTTGAAATATATTTGAGAATTTTGGACTGGATTGGGAGATGTGTTTTAACCAGCAATGTAGCCAAAAAAAATTATTTTATTTTATTTTTAGAGATACATACATACATACATACATATATATGGTTGTATTACAGAGAAATGAGGAAAACCTTTTCACTCGTTCTCACGTAATCTCAACTCATTATCTCCAAGCCAATTCCCTATGTTTTAGCCACCCCTAGATCTTTCCAAAACTGAATTTTTGCAACCCTAATGATGGGCCTTAAGCCCATCTAAGCCCAAGCCAAAATATTATGCAATTAAATCTAATTTGATCGCTTGTCAATATTGTATATCGATCGACATATTTATAACTGTTATAAATATATATAATATTATTTATTTCTCAAATCATATTCAAATTTATAATTAATATTTCACAAATATTAATTAATTTAATTAATTTATAACAATTATAAACTAATTCAATCGTTCGGTCTTAAGCGAATTCATCATTTTGGCTGTGTAACTCTTGAGTGTAAATTTGGTCGGCGATTAACATCAAACTATGCTAATGTTAACGTTCACACGTCATTTAGCTGGTGGTGCGGCATTATGTCCAAATTTATCGCTTACTCATTTTCAACAAAAATAAAATTTTAGTTTAATAAGCGTTACCCGATTGTGACATTTGTTTACACCAATTCTCTTCATTAAAACTATATCACTTTGGACTTATTGAATTTGGTAATGGTCAAAATTCCAATCTCATCCACATTCAACTTTATAGTCCAAATACAAAGTCACTAGTTCAATAATAACAATTATTATTGATCGAATGCTCTAGCCAGAGACTTTGACTTTGAGTTGACTTGAGTTGACTGTGATGCAAACCGCATATAACTGAGGAGATGAATCCTCTCTTGAATAGCGCTTCAATGCCAATACTTTCATTCGACCCAACTATAGTCATTCGATGGACATCATTCCATGATTTGGCTATAATCAAAGCGGATCTTTCATATTGATGATCCACGGTATTCTCAATTCGAGAAAACTGTGTAAATCAGTTACATCGATATTTTTTGTTTGTCCTTAGTTATGTTAACAATAGAAAACAATCGAGTGAGTCATTCCATAGTTATTCAATAACCATTAGTAAGTAACACCTAGGTGCCCCCAACAGTCATAAGTAATACACTGCCCAACATTTGAAGAGCGTTACGTACTCCAGTCTCAACGGATACATCAATATCCAATCTCGATGCATCTTGACTGGAAACATTTAAAGTGATATATTTGTTTCATTGTGATAAATTACTCACGATTATAACACTTTGTAACTATTATCACAAAATATATCATTTATCGATTTTTCTATTAAATATTCTTTTAAGTAAGTTAATTATTTAATATAATCATATTATATCAAGTATATAATAGGAAGAATATCCTTCTATTTCGAACAAGATTGGTCAACGAGTTAGATATATGTACAAATTACATAATTGCCCCTAAGGCATACTCCTTACTCTATCAAATATCATTTAAAAATAAGATCTAATAAATAAAATTCCTTTACCGATTCATTCTTATTAATTAATAATGTAAATAAAAATTCAAATTAACAAAAAAATTAGATGTTGCTTCAACTCAGATCCAGCTATAATACATTCGATGGACGATGGATGATATCTCACAATTTAACTATAATCAAAGTGGAGTATCCATATTGAAGTTAAACCGTATTTTCAGGTGAAAAGAACTATGCAATATCGTCACTTTGAGATTTTATATTTGACTTTTATTATCATTAAACAAATGGAAACTCATGAGCGAGTCATTCCATAGTTATTTAATAACTATTAGTATGTAGCCCCTTGGTGCCCTCAGTAGCCATGAGTAATGAACTATCCAATATTTAGAGAGCGTTACATACTCTTGTCTCTGTATCCTTTCTCGAAATATCTTGATCATGAATATTTAAAATAAAATGTTATTTTATATTGTGATTAATTACTCACGAGTGTAACCATTTGCAACTACAATCACTTAATAATTCATTTAAGATTTTATTATTTATATATTTAAATTAATTACTTAATTAATTATATCGCTGCATAACAAAATATATAATACAAATACCTTTATTGTGAACTAGATCGGTTGTAGAGTTAGGTTTATGCAACAAAATACATAATTGCCCCTAGGACATACGCCTAACTCTATCGAACTTGATATATGTTATTGCACTTTTCAGTTACAATTGGGTTGCAAATTCTCCCTACAAATTTGCCGAAAATGTTCTCTTCTAGAAGTTTCTTAAAAAAGGTAAAAACTCACATTGATATCTATATGGTAAAATTTACTTTCAAAATGGAAGACACGATATGGTCACAGGTGTCGACCTAACCGATTCTTTTAACAAAGATGACCACTTGAACGTTTTTCTCTTAATTGAAAACTAAGTTCCTTTTTCAATTGTTATTCCTTTACTTTTTCACACACATATATGTATGTATGTATGTACGTATGTATATGTATATAATCATTTTCTATATACATATATATGTTGGACTTTTGTTTCTTGTTGGGCTTATAAATGTTTAGTAGGTTGTTGTGGATTGGACTCATCATGCAATGACACTACCATAGACGGATGTGGATGTTGAATTGTTGTAATTGTTATTCACACAGAAACCCTAATGTGTAAATTGGGGCGAAATCAAATTGGGCAAAAACCCTAACCCTAATTTTGCAATTGGGTCAACAGGAAAAAGAAGAGCCGAAATGCAATTCGTACCGTTCAGTATTCTGGTTGCAAGTCGAATTATTGTATCCGAGTCCAGCACGGTCGCTGTTCCCTTAAAACAGATTTGCTCCCCCTACGGCGCAGCGGGTTGGCGAGCAACTGTTTCCCAAGGTGAAACGGAACCAGAGCCTGCAAGGTTGCGCTGACGATGCAGACAGGGACGAACTCAAGAGAGTTGCTTATTTCAGATCAGAGTATGCAGAGAGAAGGAGATGAAAATGAATGCTTTGATTTTGGTTCTGCATGCATTTAAATAGGTTCGGGGGCTGCCTGTTCGGGAAGAGGCGCGGCTGTTCAAATGGCTGCGACCGCTGGAAAGGTTGCGATCCTTTAACCAACGGATGCAACCGTTTTTGGCAGCAAAAAAGGGATCAAAAATTAGCCGTTTTAGCGCAGCCCAGGTAGCAAACGAAGGCCCATTTAATCATCAGACCCCAAGAGCCCCAAGGCCCAAGGCCCAATCTTTGACCATATAATATTTATATATGAAAGCCTTCATGCCTTCAAGCCTTCATGCATGATCCATTCTTTCTCCTCATTTTCTTTTGATACCAATTACCGAGCCTTAGTATATAAGGTGGAATTGATATGTTTATTCCCCGATGTGGGACTTTAGCCACTTATTCATTTCTAACAATCCCCCACATGAATGAGTGGTTATTTAATCTGTTCTGAAATATTTCGAAACATTTATCATATCGGTAAAAGTAGCATAGAAGCTTTGAACTTTTCCTAGTGTTTTATCATTATAACTTACTGGCGAATCAGTGGACTAGATTGTCTTTGAACTGTAAGCCTTTTGTGTAAGCTTTATAAAGATAACACATGATAAATGTTTTTAACTCCTTGGTTCTCTGTTTGTGTTCGTTTTAGCCATGAACACCTGCTTGGTCTCATGAGTACTTTAAGAGAATCAGGCCTCGTTAATTCTCCTTGAAGCGGCGCCTTCGCACTCACGTAGGTGATCCTATAAAGAGTATTCCGCAATACTCCACTTGGTTCTTTATAGCTCCAAGTATAGACATCATTAAAAGCTGAGCTTATCCTTTTCTCCGGCGGCATGTGCACTGACTTATCTTAGGAATGTCTAAATGTTTGATTTTTACAGTGCTTCTAAGTTTTAACCTTAACTTAGTTGTCCCTTTGAACTTAAATCTTGGGATCTCCAGTCAATTAGGTTGGGTTTCCGTTGAGGAAAACTTTTTAGTCAATAGGCCTTAAGCCCATTCCTATCGATAAGGTTTGAACTCTCTCTTTAGGCAAGCCTTTCGTTAGTGGATGCGCAATGTTATCTTTCGACCTTACATAGTCTATAGTGATAACTCCATTAGAGAGTAGTTGTCTCACGGTTTTATGTCTACGACGAATATGTCTAGACTTACCATTGTATAGTGTACTGTTAGCTCTTCCAATAGCTGACTGACTATCACAATGTATACAGATTGGTGGAACAGGTTTATTCCAATTCGGAATATCTTCTAGAAAACTCCTAAGCCAATCTGCTTCTTCAGCGGCTTTGTCTAAGGCAATGAATTCTGACTCCATTGTTGACCTTGCTATACACGTTTGTTTAGAAGACTTCCATGATATAGCTCCATTTCCTAGAGTAAATACATATCCACTTGTGGATTTGGTGTCATTTGAACCAGTTATCCAATTTGCATCACTATATCCTTCTACTACGGAAGGATATTTAGTGTAACACAAGCTGTAGTTCTGAGTATATTTTAAATATCCCAGAACCCTTATTATTGCTTTCCAATGATTTTTACCAGGATTGCTTGTATACCTACTTAGCTTACTTACAGCATATGCAATATCTGGTCTAGTACAATTCATTACATACATTATACTACCCAGTATTCGAGAGTATTCAAGTTGGTAGATTCCATTACCAGTATTTTTAACCCAATTTTGGTTCA
The DNA here is from genome assembly GCA_030765085.1 of Allium cepa. NCBI lineage: Eukaryota > Viridiplantae > Streptophyta > Magnoliopsida > Asparagales > Amaryllidaceae > Allium > Allium cepa. The sequence continues at coordinate 317,524,341 of CM060939.1, forward strand.
TATCAACTGGCGATTTAGCAACAGTTATATTATGTTGTTTGAACTTTTCAAGTATTTTGGCCACATAGTGTGATTGAGATAGTACATAACCTTCTGACGTCTTTAAAACTTTAACGCCCAAAATCACATCAGCCAATCCTAGATCTTTCATATCAAATCTAGATGACAACATATCCTTTGTTGATTTGATTATGGCATTATTATTGCCTAGTATCAATAAGTCATCAACATATAGGCAAACTATGACATATCCCATATCTACATTCTTCATATAGACACATTTATCTGATTCATTTATTCTGAATCCATTTGTCATCATAGTTTCATCAAATTTTTCATGCCATTGTTTTGGCGCTTGTTTAAGACCATAAAGTGATTTTACTAACTTACACACTTTATTCTCATTTCCTGGGCTTAGGAACCCTTCAGGTTGCTGCATGTATATTTCTTCCTCTAACTCACCATTCAGAAATGCAGTTTTTACATCCATTTGATGTATTTCTAAATTCAGTATAGAAGCAATAGCAATAAGCATCCTAATGGATGTTATTCTAGTTACTGGTGAGTAAGTATCAAAGTAATCTAGATCTTCCTTTTGTCTAAATCCTTTGACTACCAGTCGGGCTTTATATTTATCTATTGAGCCATCAGCTTTAAGTTTTTTCTTAAAGATCCATTTATACCCTAATGGTTTCGATCCTTTAGGAAGATCTACTAGTTCCCATGTGTGGTTTTGTAAAATGGATTCAATTTCGCTATTGACAGCTTCCTTCCAATAAGGAGCATCAGGTGATGACATTGCTTGTTTATATGTTAGAGGTTCATTTTCTGCCATGTATGCATAGAACTCAGGCCCAAAGGTTTTTGACGTCCTTTGTCGTTTGCTCCTTCTTGGTTCCTCTAACACTTGATCATTTTCATGATCAACACGATGTTCAAGAGTTTCTTCTTCTCTTGATCTCTTTTGGATACTAGTACCATTGGATTCTTTTAGTGGAAATATGTTTTCAAAGAATCTTGCATTTCGAGATTCGATTATGGTGTTTTCATGAATGTCATCAATTTCAGATTTATGCACCAAGAATCGGTATGCACTACTATTGTGAGCATATCCAATAAATATGCAATCTATAGTTTTGGGTCCAATTTTGACCTTTTTAGGCTTAGGTATTTCTACCTTTGCCAAGCACCCCCACACTTTCAAGTATTTGTAGGATGGAGGTCTGTTTTTCCACAGTTCATGTGGTGACTTAAAGGTCTTTTTGCGAGGTACTTTGTTCAGTATATGATTAGCTGAAAGTATCGCTTCACCCAAGAAATTGTCTGGTAATCCAGAAGTAATAAGCAGAGCATTCATCATTTCCTTTAGGGTACGATTCTTACGTTCTGCTATTCCATTGGATTGAGGAGAATACGGTGCTGTTGTTTGATGTATTATACCATTTTGAGCGCAAAATTCCTCAAAAGGAAATTCGTATTCTCCACCTCTATCACTTCGCAAGGCTTTTATCTTTTTGTTTAGTTGATTTTCAACTTCTGCCTTATATTGTTTAAATGTTTCAAAGGCCTCATCCTTGCTTCTTAGTAGGTACACATAACAGTACCTAGTGCAATCATCGATAAAGGTAATAAAATACCTTTTACCTCCTCTGGTTTGACACATCTTTAGATCGCATACATCAGTATGTATTAAATCTAACGGCTCGGTATTCCTTTCAACATGATGAAAGGAAGTTCTAGTTAACTTTGCTTCAGCACATGTTTCACATTTATAGTTGTGATCTATAGTAAACTTAGGTATAGAATCTAAGTTAACCATTTTCCGCAGAGTATCAAAATTCACATGGCCTAGTCTAGCATGCCATATATTAAATGACTCGGCGATATAAACAGAAGAATCCATTTTATTCATATCTTTTGGTACAACAGTCATTACATTCATCTTGAATAGACCATCACTTACATACCCTTTACCCACATACACTCCATTTTTAGACAATACAAAATTATCAGAAACAAAGACCAACTTGAAACCATTCTTGCTCAGTAATGATCCCGAAACTAAGTTCTTACGAATGTCTGGTACATGCAGAACATCATTCAAAGTGAGTTCTTTTCCAGAAGTCATTTTGAGAACCACTTTTCCTTTTCCTTCAACCTTCGACGTGGAGGAGTTTCCCATGAAGAGTTGCTCTTCTTGTGTCGCAGGCTTGTAGTTGGAAAACATCCACCTGTTGGCGCAAATGTGTTTTGTGGCACCAGTGTCCACAAACCATTCCTTCGTGTTGCCAACTAAGTTGCATTCTGAGATCACGGCTGACAAGTTCATTTCTGAAACTCCATCCGAAAGCCTATCATGCTCCGTAACAATGGCTTGGTCTTTCTGCTTCTTTGGTCCTCGGCACTCACTTGCGTTATGGCCTTTCTTTCCGCAATTATGGCAGTTCCCTTTGAACTTCTTAGCCTTCTTTGCGTTCGGATTATTTTCTCTCTTTCTTTTGTTGTTCTTGTCGGTCTCAACAACATTTGCTTTTGCCACCATGGTGTTGGTTGACTTCTTTTCAGATTTTCTGTTATCCTCTTCAATTCTGAGTCGAACAACAAGATCTTCCATAGTCATTTCCTTCCGTTTGTGCTTCAGATAGTTCTTGAAGTCCTTCCATGATGGAGGCAACTTCTCGATAGCAGCAGCAACCTGAAATGATTCGCTTAACTCCATCTTCTCATCATGCATCTCATGGATGATAACCTGAAGTTCCTGAATCTGGCTGACTACTGTTTTGGTGTCGACCATCTTGAAGTCTAGGAATTTGCCGACTATGAACTTCTTCATCCCGGCGTCTTCCGTTTTGTGCTTTTTCTCGAGGGACAACCAAAGAGTCTTTGCAGTTTGGACAGTGCAGTATACATTGTACAGACTATTGTCCAAACCGTTGAGAATATAATTCTTGCAAATGAAGTCAGACCCCTTCCAGGCTGTGAGGGCCTCGACCTTGGTGGCGTCGGGCTCAAGTTCATCTACTTGTGGAGGGTCCTCTGTTAGGTATTTGGCCAGACCTAACGTAGTCAAGTAGAAGAGCATCTTCTGTTGCCAGCGCTTAAAATCCTGGCCATTGAATTTTTCCGGCCTCTCTCCATGTGAGAACGGTACAGGCTGTGTGACAAGTGGTGCTGTCGGAGCGGAGGGTAATGGTTGCTTTGTTGTCGAAGTGCTACTGTCTTGAGCCATCGTCTGAAACGATACGACTTCAATTAGTACACAGAACAGAATAAAACAAAGCGCAAATCTGTTTTAAGAATGTTATTCACACAGAAACCCTAATGTGTAAATTGGGGCGAAATCAAATTGGGCAAAAACCCTAACCCTAATTTTGCAATTGGGTCAACAGGAAAAAGAAGAGCCGAAATGCAATTCGTACCGTTCAGTATTCTGGTTGCAAGTCGAATTATTGTATCCGAGTCCAGCACGGTCGCTGTTCCCTTAAAACAGATTTGCTCCCCCTACGGCGCAGCGGGTTGGCGAGCAACTGTTTCCCAAGGTGAAACGGAACCAGAGCCTGCAAGGTTGCGCTGACGATGCAGACAGGGACGAACTCAAGAGAGTTGCTTATTTCAGATCAGAGTATGCAGAGAGAAGGAGATGAAAATGAATGCTTTGATTTTGGTTCTGCATGCATTTAAATAGGTTCGGGGGCTGCCTGTTCGGGAAGAGGCGCGGCTGTTCGAATGGCTGCGACCGCTGGAAAGGTTGCGATCCTTTAACCAACGGATGCAACCGTTTTTGGCAGCAAAAAACGGATCAAAAATTAGCCGTTTTAGCGCAGCCCAGGTAGCAAACGAAGGCCCATTTAATCATCAGACCCCAAGAGCCCCAAGGCCCAAGGCCCAATCTTTGACCATATAATATTTATATATGAAAGCCTTCATGCCTTCAAGCCTTCATGCATGATCCATTCTTTCTCCTCATTTTATTTTGATACCAATTACCGAGCCTTAGTATATAAGGTGGAATTGATATGTTTATTCCCCGATGTGGGACTTTAGCCACTTATTCATTTCTAACAATCCCCCACATGAATGAGTGGTTATTTAATCTGTTCTGAAATATTTCGAAACATTTATCATATCGGTAAAAGTAGCATAGAAGCTTTGAACTTTTCCTAGTGTTTTATCATTATAACTTACTGGCGAATCAGTGGACTAGATTGTCTTTGAACTGTAAGCCTTTTGTGTAAGCTTTATAAAGATAACACATGATAAATGTTTTTAACTCCTTGGTTCTCTGTTTGTGTTCGTTTTAGCCATGAACACCTGCTTGGTCTCATGAGTACTTTAAGAGAATCAGGCCTCGTTAATTCTCCTTGAAGCGGCGCCTTCGCACTCACGTAGGTGATCCTATAAAGAGTATTCCGCAATACTCCACTTGGTTCTTTATAGCTCCAAGTATAGACATCATTAAAAGCTGAGCTTATCCTTTTCTCCGGCGGCATGTGCACTGACTTATCTTAGGAATGTCTAAATGTTTGATTTTTACAGTGCTTCTAAGTTTTAACCTTAACTTAGTTGTCCCTTTGAACCTAAATCTTGGGATCTCCAGTCAATTAGGTTGGGTTTTCGTTGAGGAAAACTTTTTAGTCAATAGGCCTTAAGCCCATTCCTATCGATAAGGTTTGAACTCTCTCTTTAGGCAAGCCTTTCGTTAGTGGATGCGCAATGTTATCTTTCGACCTTACATAGTCTATAGTGATAACTCCATTAGAGAGTAGTTGTCTCACGGTTTTATGTCTACGACGAATATGTCTAGACTTACCATTGTATAGTGTACTGTTAGCTCTTCCAATAGCTGACTGACTATCACAATGTATACAGATTGGTGGAACAGGTTTATTCCAATTCGGAATATCTTCTAGAAAACTCCTAAGCCAATCTGCTTCTTCAGCGGCTTTGTCTAAGGCAATGAATTCTGACTCCATTGTTGACCTTGCTATACACGTTTGTTTAGAAGACTTCCATGATATAGCTCCATTTCCTAGAGTAAATACATATCCACTTGTGGATTTGGTGTCATTTGAACCAGTTATCCAATTTGCATCACTATATCCTTCTACTACGGAAGGATATTTAGTGTAACACAAGCTGTAGTTCTGAGTATATTTTAAATATCCCAGAACCCTTATTATTGCTTTCCAATGATTTTTACCAGGATTGCTTGTATACCTACTTAGCTTACTTACAGCATATGCAATATCTGGTCTAGTACAATTCATTACATACATTATACTACCCAGTATTCGAGAGTATTCAAGTTGGTAGATTCCATTACCAGTATTTTTAACCCAATTTTGGTTCATATCAACTGGCGATTTAGCAACAGTTATATTATGTTGTTTGAACTTTTCAAGTATTTTGGCCACATAGTGTGATTGAGATAGTACATAACCTTCTGACGTCTTTAAAACTTTAACGCCCAAAATCACATCAGCCAATCCTAGATCTTTCATATCAAATCTAGATGACAACATATCCTTTGTTGATTTGATTATGGCATTATTATTGCCTAGTATCAATAAGTCATCAACATATAGGCAAACTATGACATATCCCATATCTACATTCTTCATATAGACACATTTATCTGATTCATTTATTCTGAATCCATTTGTCATCATAGTTTCATCAAATTTTTCATGCCATTGTTTTGGCGCTTGTTTAAGACCATAAAGTGATTTTACTAACTTACACACTTTATTCTCATTTCCTGGGCTTAGGAACCCTTCAGGTTGCTGCATGTATATTTCTTCCTCTAACTCACCATTCAGAAATGCAGTTTTTACATCCATTTGATGTATTTCTAAATTCAGTATAGAAGCAATAGCAATAAGCATCCTAATGGATGTTATTCTAGTTACTGGTGAGTAAGTATCAAAGTAATCTAGATCTTCCTTTTGTCTAAATCCTTTGACTACCAGTCGGGCTTTATATTTATCTATTGAGCCATCAGCTTTAAGTTTTTTCTTAAAGATCCATTTATACCCTAATGGTTTCGATCCTTTAGGAAGATCTACTAGTTCCCATGTGTGGTTTTGTAAAATGGATTCAATTTCGCTATTGACAGCTTCCTTCCAATAAGGAGCATCAGGTGATGACATTGCTTGTTTATATGTTAGAGGTTCATTTTCTGCCATGTATGCATAGAACTCAGGCCCAAAGGTTTTTGACGTCCTTTGTCGTTTGCTCCTTCTTGGTTCCTCTAACACTTGATCATTTTCATGATCAACACGATGTTCAAGAGTTTCTTCTTCTCTTGATCTCTTTTGGATACTAGTACCATTGGATTCTTTTAGTGGAAATATGTTTTCAAAGAATCTTGCATTTCGAGATTCGATTATGGTGTTTTCATGAATGTCATCAATTTCAGATTTATGCACCAAGAATCGGTATGCACTACTATTGTGAGCATATCCAATAAATATGCAATCTATAGTTTTGGGTCCAATTTTGACCTTTTTAGGCTTAGGTATTTCTACCTTTGCCAAGCACCCCCACACTTTCAAGTATTTGTAGGATGGAGGTCTGTTTTTCCACAGTTCATGTGGTGACTTAAAGGTCTTTTTGCGAGGTACTTTGTTCAGTATATGATTAGCTGAAAGTATCGCTTCACCCAAGAAATTGTCTGGTAATCCAGAAGTAATAAGCAGAGCATTCATCATTTCCTTTAGGGTACGATTCTTACGTTCTGCTATTCCATTGGATTGAGGAGAATACGGTGCTGTTGTTTGATGTATTATACCATTTTGAGCGCAAAATTCCTCAAAAGGAAATTCGTATTCTCCACCTCTATCACTTCGCAAGGCTTTTATCTTTTTGTTTAGTTGATTTTCAACTTCTGCCTTATATTGTTTAAATGTTTCAAAGGCCTCATCCTTGCTTCTTAGTAGGTACACATAACAGTACCTAGTGCAATCATCGATAAAGGTAATAAAATACCTTTTACCTCCTCTGGTTTGACACATCTTTAGATCGCATACATCAGTATGTATTAAATCTAACGGCTCGGTATTCCTTTCAACATGATGAAAGGAAGTTCTAGTTAACTTTGCTTCAGCACATGTTTCACATTTATAGTTGTGATCTATAGTAAACTTAGGTATAGAATCTAAGTTAACCATTTTCCGCAGAGTATCAAAATTCACATGGCCTAGTCTAGCATGCCATATATTAAATGACTCGGCGATATAAACAGAAGAATCCATTTTATTCATATCTTTTGGTACAACAGTCATTACATTCATCTTGAATAGACCATCACTTACATACCCTTTACCCACATACACTCCATTTTTAGACAATACAAAATTATCAGAAACAAAGACCAACTTGAAACCATTCTTGCTCAGTAATGATCCCGAAACTAAGTTCTTACGAATGTCTGGTACATGCAGAACATCATTCAAAGTGAGTTCTTTTCCAGAAGTCATTTTGAGAACCACTTTTCCTTTTCCTTCAACCTTCGACGTGGAGGAGTTTCCCATGAAGAGTTGCTCTTCTTGTGTCGCAGGCTTGTAGTTGGAAAACATCCACCTGTTGGCGCAAATGTGTTTTGTGGCACCAGTGTCCATAAACCATTCCTTCGTGTTGCCAACTAAGTTGCATTCTGAGATCACGGCTGACAAGTTCATTTCTGAAACTCCATCTGAAAGCCTATCATGCTCCGTAACAATGGCTTGGTCTTTCTGCTTCTTTGGTCCTCGGCACTCACTTGCCTTATGGCCTTTCTTCCCGCAATTATGGCAGTTCCCTTTGAACTTCTTAGCCTTCTTTGCGTTCGGATTATTTTCTCTCTTTCTTTTGTTGTTCTTGTCGGTCTCAACAACATTTGCTTTTGCCACCATGGTGTTGGTTGACTTCTTTTCAGATTTTCTGTTATCCTCTTCAATTCTGAGTCGAACAACAAGATCTTCCATAGTCATTTCCTTCCGTTTGTGCTTCAGATAGTTCTTGAAGTCCTTCCATGATGGAGGCAACTTCTCGATAGCAGCAGCAACTTGAAATGATTCGCTTAACTCCATCTTCTCATCATGCATCTCATGGATGATAACCTGAAGTTCCTGAATCTGGCTGACTACTGTTTTGGTGTCGACCATCTTGAAGTCTAGGAATTTGCCGACTATGAACTTCTTCATCCCGGCGTCTTCCGTTTTGTACTTTTTCTCGAGGGACAACCAAAGAGTCTTTGCAGTTTGGACAGTGCAGTATACATTGTACAGACTATTGTCCAAACCGTTGAGAATATAATTCTTGCAAATGAAGTCAGACCCCTTCCAGGCTGTGAGGGCCTCGACCTTGGTGGCGTCGGGCTCAAGTTCATCTACTTGTGGAGGGTCCTCTGTTAGGTATTTGGCCAGACCTAACGTAGTCAAGTAGAAGAGAATCTTCTGTTGCCAGCGCTTAAAATCCTGGCCATTGAATTTTTCCGGCCTCTCTCCATGTGAGAACGGTACAGGCTGTGTGACAAGTGGTGCTGTCGAAGCGGAGGGTAATGGTTGCTTTGTTGTCGAAGTGCTACTGTCTTGAGCCATCGTCTGAAACGATACGACTTCAATTAGTACACAGAACAGAATAAAACAAAGCGCAAATCTGTTTTAAGAATGTTATTCACATAGAAACCCTAATGTGTAAATTGGGGCGAAATCAAATTGGGCAAAAATCCTAACCCTAATTTTGCAATTGGGTCAACAGGAAAAAGAAGAGCCGAAATGCAATTCGTACCGTTCAGTATTCTGGTTGCAAGTCGAATTATTGTATCTGAATCCAGCACGGTCGTTGTTCCCTTAAAACAGATTTGCTCCCCCTACGGCGCAGCGGGTTGGCGAGCAACTGTTTCCCAAGGTGAAACGGAACCAGAGCCTGCAAGGTTGCGCTGACGATGCAGACAGGGACGAACTCAAGAGAGTTGCTTATTTCAGATCAGAGTATGCAGAGAGAAGGAGATGAAAATGAATGCTTTGATTTTGGTTCTGCATGCATTTAAATAGGTTCGGGGGCTACCTGTTCGGGAAGAGGCGCGGCTGTTCGAATGGTTGCGACCGCTGGAAAGGTTGCGATCCTTTAACCAACGGATGCAACCGTTTTTGGCAGCAAAAAACGGATCAAAAATTAGCCGTTTTAGCGCAGCCCAGGTAGCAAACGAAGGCCCATTTATTCATTTCTAACAGTAATAGCCAACATTTTGATGGTTCAACACAGTCTTTGCCATTTGAGATGGTTTATGCGGATTATTATCTTGTTCTCGTTTATCTTCTTAGCATATTATCCATGCTTTGTTGTCTAAGAGATGATATAGATTATTTGACCGACGTCTCTATTGCCTTGCTTGAGATTTTCAACTTATGTCTTTTGCTTTATTCTAGTACTATTTCTAGTCTCGGTCTTATTATGTTCCTTCATATGTTTGTTTTTAGGCATTGGAAGGTTTTTTCTTTTGTTTTCGTTGTAAGGGTTGGCGTTGCATAAAAACAAATATACGAAAGAACAAGAGTTCGCACAAGTTGTGGTAAACATGGCCCTACCTGCATAAGCGTGCTGGTCAAGTTGGTTAGAAAGTTTTCCCTTGATGCTAGGTCTACCGGACTACCATGCATTTTTTTTGACTATGAATTGTCTTTCATCCATGCAGCAATATTTGAATTGCTTTGAGTTTTTTCGTCTTAAGCTGTTACTCCTAACAATCAACTTTTAATTTATAAAATAATACTAAGTTTCGGGCACAACAAATTTATCATCATTGACCGAAGTATAAATTTTAGATTGCTGTGCATCTGTATTTTGTTTTGAGATTAATCCTATTTTCCTCAATACCAAAAAACGAAAATAGCTGACTAATTACGTGAACAAAAATATCATAACTATTTATAACACAGTATTAAATATGAATGTTAAACCTCCGCCTAATTTTGTAACCTGAAAATTTGAAAAAGACGTCAACTTGACAAGTCTATCTAAACTACAAGTGTAATCAAATAGAGATTAAAAATCTATTTTATTTAGAAAACAAACTAGCTCTGCAACTTCATGCTACTGTCTTCTTGTCCTCCCCATAATCTCACTCGTTCTAATGCTTGTGCTGCCTGCATTACCGTTTAAACCTATCAGTTAAATCTAAAATATATCTGCGAAGAAGGTTATGTTATGAAAATTTACCTCATCCTTCCAGTTTGTTTTCCAAACTACAACCAAGAGTATTAGTGTTTGCAGTGCAGTGCCACAAAGCATGCCTGCCCATATTCCCTGAAATAAAATTTACTTCATTTGTTACTTAAAGTATTTCCCTGAGCTTGCATACAATCATTTTTCTTCTTCTTTTTTCAATGTATTTGGAAATATATGTTAATTTGTTAAATACCTCAACTCCCCACTTCACTGAATATCCCAAAAAGAATCCCAAAGGAAGTCCAAACACATAATAGCATCCCAAATTAATATAAGCAACCAAAGATTGCCATCCACCTCCTACCGCAACTCCTGCCTCGAAGAATAAAACAAGATAAATAATTCACAATGAAATAATAATAATGAGTGTGTTTGTATGTAAATATGTATAGATGTGTGTCTATATATGCATGCATGTATGTATATGTCAACCACCAAGTTAACCTGAAATCACAGGTTGAATGCTATTAAGCACCATGGTAATGCCTAGAAGACCGGCTATGTTAGAAACCGCCCTTTGCAAATCCTTATCACTTGTGAAAATTACTGGAAATACATCCCTTAAAGTTAATATAGCAACCATGCATAGCAAGCCTATAGCTAGGGAAGTAACCAGCACCACAATTACTGCATACATTGTTGCCCTAGGTCTGCCTGAACCAAGTTCATTTGATACACGCACACTGAAAATTGCATATCAGTTAGTAGTATGCAGTAAAAAAACAGTAAATACAAAACATCTAAAGTCTGATTGAGTAGTAGAACCTTATAGCAGCATTGATCCCGATGAATATCATCCCTTCCCATCCATTTATATTCATGCTGCACACATGCAACAAAATGTTCGAATTTTTTTTTCAAAGAACACATGTGAGCTATATGAACAGCGATTTTCTGCTCTGGTGCAAATTGCAATACCAAAGCAGAGATTCATCCAGTATTCTAAACCATTTGATCAATGAATGAACGATTCAAAGCACCAGTGTGTATTAGAAATGTTTAATATTTGCTCATGTGCACCAGTGCTCTTTGCTCAAACATTACATGGATCATACTCCGGTTGATGCTCAACCAAGAGGATATTATGATGTTTAGTATGTATTTATGATTATTGTGTCCATGAAAAATAAGATTATTTCAAAGTTTATATCTCCTCAAAATTATAAATCAATACCAACATTTAAATATCTATTTTAACTGTTAACTAAAAATATCATTGCGTTAATGAATACTCAAACGAACCAATTTTTTTTTGAGATGATCCCAGATATGGTTTGAACATACTTTCAAAATTTTGTAACGCTTCAAGTAGTACATAGTCCCTTTGATTTCAATCCCTTCGTAACCCCATCATATTGTACTTTGGATTTGATGAATAAGTTGATGAATTGGATGATGATGTAAGAGAAGGAAAACTGATGAAGTATGAGAGATATATTACTTCTATGACTCCATCACTAATTTTATCAAATTCAAACAACAGTATAAAGTGGATAAAATGGGCTAAAATCATGCACATCTACGATTTCTACAGCAACACAATTTTAAATCAAATGGAAATGTGTCGATATGTTTTTACAGGATCCAAAATCTTCTTCACAAATTTTTTGATTTGAATAACCTTAACATATACAAAATAATATTCCAAATTGTCAAAACATTTTAAACATGCTAAATTTTTTCAAACGACCTCATTTTTATTTTATTTTGGGGTCATGATGTTCATAATGTAGAGCATCCCAAAATTTCTTTTGATTTTGAGTTTTGCAGTTCTAAAAGTGTAGCATTTCATATAACAATAGAACATGCAAGAATAGGTTTAGCTCACCAAATGGAGATGGACCCAACGGCGATCTCAGCATTGCCCAAATGACCGGTAAGCACGACAAGAACCATCATGTACCAAATCTCCAAACAAAGCATGACAGCGGAAGCAAGCGACAAACTAACAAATGCCCAAATCTCCTTAAACGCATCTATCGAGAACCCATTCCATCCTTCATTCGTACACCACCGCATCACATACCAGACCTGAGCAAGAGACACGATCCATACAGATATATTATAAGCAGCAGCCGCCCCATATATCCCCCAGTCCATAACGTAAATGAAGAGCCAGAGCAAGATAAAATGAACCAGAAGGGCAGCCCCACTAATGTAAGCCAGCACCATAACTTTGCTTTGGGCTTGAAGGAACTTTTGGGTTGGGAAGTTTACAGCGAGGGCGAACATGTGTGGGATTATGCAGATTGTGAATCTGCCTGCGAGGTCGGCGATATTGTCTTGTTGTCCCAGGAGTTTTAGAACTGGTGTGGAGAAGAGGTAGAGTGGAGTCATAAGGAGGGCTGAGGATAGTAGGATTATCCATGACCTTTGCATATAGGTTCCTAGTAGGTCTATTTGGCCTGCCCCGAAGGCTTGTCCGCATAGTGTTTCTAGTGCACTTCCCATCCCAAGCTGTTATGAAAAACATTGTTTATAGAGGGGAAGTCGTAGGTCAGATTTAGATGGAGACAAACTAAAAATGAGGTTGATGACAACAAAAGTGTGTCACTCAAAATCCATTTACAAGATATACTCTAAAAATGACCTAAACTAAGAAAACATGACAAAAATATCGAAGATTAGGATACTTTTTGGATAGTAATGTAAATAACTTTGATACCCACATTTAAAAAGTATTCATATTTATGACATATTTTTCCATTCAAAAATACTATGAGTGGAAAAAAAACAAATTAAAAATCAAAAATCGGTTGACTGTTAGTGCATAAAATGGTCCTACTAAGTTTTGTGAGCATAATAAAAAAATTACAAAAAATTGGACGTAGGCATTCACAATACTAAAATCCCACATCATGTGATGTAAAAGAAAAGATATAGTTACACTTCAAGAATATTATAAATAGCCCAAGATATTGTTTTATTTTGCTGTAACTGGTATGTAATATTGTATTTAAAGTTGTTAAAATTGGAATAAACCTTTGAAACCTTAAAATTTTCGAGGATTAAAATTTGAAAAATGGTCAACTAAGTTGATCTCTTTGTTTATAGACTGTGATCCCATCATCCCATACAGCCAATAGCATGGTACTCTTAGAGAGATCAAGGGGTCATACAATATTTAGCAGACCCCATTTCTCTCTAAATCCCCTTGTTTAGCACATGGATTCCTATGATATATATCCCGCTGTGTGTCCTCATGTACGAAGCCAATCTAGACTGTACATTTTCAATAAATTTAACATTATTTAGCTGTTTCTATGATCCATGAATGATCGTTATATGTTTGCAACATTAGAGCATGTGAAATGAGAACATGAGATGCTCAATCCTTATTTGCATGCAGCTTTAGAAGTTATTTCAACCTTTCATAATGTAAAACATGTTACAGATAGAGTTCATTTTCTGTTAAGTTGACAAAAAGCGATTATTTGTAAGGAAGATATTTAACGTACGGTTTGTTCAGAAAAAGTGCTCACTTTATTGACCACTTATTCGCAGTTACAGACCATAAATATGTTTGTTTCCAACAAGCATTTAGAGCAAGAACAGTTATTTAACCAAAAAATAGTAAGCATTTTTCCGTGAATTTTTCTGGTTCAAATGCCTAGTGATAATTTTTTCCATTTATAACTTCTATACATTTATGAAGTTACTATAAATCTGAAATGCTAAAAACCCAAACTTTTAAAAATACAACAAACTGCAATTTCTTAAAATTCAGCTGTTATGAAAATCAATTACTTTAAAATTCAAATTTTTATGATTCACCCCTTCGAATTTTTTAATATTGAATGTTTTGAAACTAGAAATTTATGAAACTAGAAATTTATGAAACTGAAATTTTGTTTTATAAACTTTCTTGGATTATTTGTTGAAGAATCAATTGCTGAAAATTAACATTTTGAATTACAACAATTTGAAATTTTAAGTCTTTCAAAGTTAAAAACTTTCCATTTTTTTTTTATTTTAAAATTTCCAAAAACTAGGTACTTTGTAATTCAATTCTTTGAAAATTCAAGCTTCTTATATTTTGAGTTTATCATAGCTAAAATTTCTTATTTTGTTAATTATCATGTGAGAAAACAATTAATATATTGGGTAATATTATCACAATGACCATACATATAAACTCTAATCAGAAATTTTAGAACTATTAACAAATTTATGATTCAGTATTCACTAAAATGTAATGCTCGGCCTTAGCATTCAACTTTCAGCGTTTCAAACAACAAACTGAGTGTATCAGTAATGTAATGTAACTCAACAACTTGAGCTTGAACACTTCCAGTGCTTATTGAAGCATATCCAAAACCTCATAATAAGCATATTAAAATAAATAAATAAAATAAACATAGATAAAGGCGACCCATATTCACCGCAATGAAAAAAAGGGGGGAACGCTTACAAGAAAGCCAAAGGACAAATTGGAGATGACAGACAAACCAATAGCAACAGCTGATAGCTCCAAATTGCCCAAATGGCCAACAAATATCTGGGTGGCCGAATTCATTCCGTACAAACACAACACATTGAAGGCAATGGGAACTGCAATCGACCACAGCTTCTTCGACTCCATTACAAAAATATCGACCGCATCTCGGGTGTTCGTCACAGGACGCTCATCCTCCACCAGAAGGGGCGCGATGTTGCCCCCTGCCTCCATGGCCACCTCGGCGACCAATGCATGTTCTTCTTCGGGGTCTATCGTCATCGTTGGTTTTTCTCCATTGATTAATGGAGTCGTAATGGCCATTATCTTTGCTTTTCTTTTTGGAATGCTGTTGGTTTGAGTGATTTGGAAAAGAATGCGGGATTTGAGTTTATTTTTGGATGAAGTTAAAATCTTAAAAATATCTAGGTCATGGAAAAGAAATGAGTTAGCATTGAGCCGTTACTTTAGTGACACAACTAAAGTGCTTGGTCGTATTCACGTGAGAGAAAAATCAGGAGCGTAGATGATACATGCTTTTTGGTTCGGGTTGGTTTGAAATTTTGCCGAACTCTTCCGTTTAAATCTGTTCGGTCTTACTAAGCGAGCTTCAAGCATTTTAGTAGGATAAAAACTAAAGCAACATTTGATTTCAAACTAAGTTTTGTGCCTTATATTTTCAACTTTGTTTTAAAATGAATGAAAAAAGAAAGAAAGATGGAAAACGATCGATTTTAAGGATGATTTTAAGATCTAAAATTTGAAAATGATTTTTTTTCCGTCCTTTTGAAAATATGAAAAACTATCTTCTTCTTCCTTTAGAATAAGATTTTTCAACTTCTTCTCTTTCACGATATTTGACATGCTGATGCATTTTGAAAACAAAAAACTCGTTCACCATAAGCCAAATGTTTAAATGTTGATAACCAACTGTTTATATTGTTCATCATCTACCGAACCGTTATCCATATATTTTCTAACTACCATTCAAGAGGAATAATCGAAGAAAAAAGAAACAACTAAGTCGACAAGAGGATAAAGAAGCATTAAAAGATGATGTTAATATAAATATGTATATCGAGCATCGAGAAAGGCATGTCGAGCCTATGAATGCATGACGAGTCAATAAAGCCATGATTACATATTGAGCTTCCAAGTCAATAACACAACGAGCTTCTAGCAACCATAATGATGTATCGATCATCTGGCATAAAGGTAGTTATCGAGCTCTCACTCAAGAGTTAAATAGCTTAAAGGAATCGGTGGATAATTGGAGTTACCAAGCCGTAAGGGATGTAGAATTTGGAGGCGGAAAGGACATCGAGGCTTTATAGCCATAAGAGACGGTATCAAGTCTATAAACGCAGAGTTAGTTTTGAACTTATATAGAGATGATATAGAGGCTATAAAATGATAAAACAACCGAGCTTGTAAATGAAAGACATCTCGAGCTTGTACAATAATGAGAATGGTAAGCTCGAAAACCGGTCAGACATATCGCGCATGTAAATTAAGGACATATTGAGTCTGTAATAGGAAGATTGATGTGCATATGTAGCCATAAGATCACGTGTATGGAGAGCCTATAGGTAATCGAAGATGCCAAGCCTACAAGACAATAACAAGCATCTAAGTAGTTAACAAGCCATAACAAAGAATAGGGAGATATCAAATGTCTAAAGGATGCCAAGCTTCAACAGCGATGGATATTGCCAGGCTTCCATAGATAGAAGGCAATATAGAATATAATAATATAGAGGATGTCGAGCCTTAAAAGGATAGCGAGCTTTAAAATCCTAAATTGAATTAGGGATTTCGAAAGTCGATTTAAGCTTTGAATTTAATGCATATGGGGACTTAGTAATATAATTACACATAACATATCTTCCTTTGACATGCATATTGAATTGTTGTCGAATAATTGACATGCAAATGAATTAAATTCGAACTTGAACTTGAATTTTGGCTTGGATATTAACAATATACACAAGGCCACTTAAGCCCTTTACTATCAGAGAGCTTACTTTGCATATTGACTATCGTGGTTATGAACATATGAACAAGGGACTATGATATATGTGACGTGTCTATTTTGCCCACTAACACATAAGTAAAGGACTATTATGAACTCACTCAATTCACTAAATTTTTCTTGAACAAGTGATTTAAGCTTTTGTACAACCTCGTGATTATGTTAAGATCAAGGGGTGTTACTGAGATGTTCTCAAATAGAATCACCTTGTACATCATCTTGAGTGTTGAGCTAAATTTAGATTCAATATTTTGACACTAGAAAGAAGGCCTAAACCTCTGACATGTTGTTTCTTTACCTTACTTTGAAACTAATAAAGTTAAACTTTGTTTCAGGAAAATAGGGAAAACCAGGAAGGTTAATGATTTGAATGAAAAAGGTGTACAAGCAGCAACCTTGTAGAAAAATATCACTCTGAATTTTAATTTGGAAAATGCGATAATTAGACAACCCTGACTTCATTTGTCCTGAAAGTGTGTAGCTGTCCTGAAAATGAGGTTAAAACATAAATTAAAATGAAAGTGTGTAGTTTTCCTATCCTGAAAATGAGGTTAAAACATAAATTAAAATGAAAGTGTGTAGCTGTCCTAAAAGTGTAAAATCTTCAAAACAACCTTTATTTCATTTGTCCATAACTTTTGAACGGTTTGTCCAATTTTGATGATTTTTCCCATTGCAGAAAGCTTAGAACTTAAGAAACAACTTTTGTTTTAAATGTTTTACAAAATTTTAAAGTTTTCATGGCTAAAACACAAATATAAGAGGTGGACCTGCGTTAACAACTTCATTTCAGAATTCGATACTTTCGTGAAAAATACCATAGCTCAAGTTACAGTCCAATTTTTAAATTCGAAAGTTGTTTTGAAGAGTTGAAACATTATGTGACAATTTAATTTTTGAAACCTTAAATTGATTTCATGTTTTTGACCTTTGAAAGTTCGTAGAAATATGGTCAAAAACTTGAATAGTGTGTTGTTTTGAAGTTAAATGAATTCATACCTATTATGTCTCTTTATTTGAAGCTAATGTTTAAATTTGTGTTGAGATAGGTGTTCATGAGGCATACTTGGATTTATTGGCAATGTTGGCTCGCTTTTACTCAATAAACAATAAGTTAACTTGCTAAAAACGCTAATGAAGAGGTAAGTTTTTACACTATATCGATATATGATGTGATATTATCTTGTTTTCCCATATTTTGGGATTTCCCGTATTGGGATGTATATTGATTTTATGACTATATTGTTTTTTGATTTATCGAAACGCTCTCTGTACATAGGACACTCCGTCGAAATTTTTTGAAAAATCCAACACTTAGAATATTTTCATAGAAGTATATCCTATGAAAAAATAGGAAGTTGTTGATCGAATTTATTTAAAATTATAGCACACAATAAGATGAGTTGAAACATATGAGCCATACAGGGGAATGGGTAGTTTAAGATTGATAGAAGAACATTAATATGAAGAAAGTTCAAGATATGAGTTGTGGACGACATTTCTCTATAAGAAATTACGAGGATGCAATTTTCTTAAAGGGGAAGTTTGTAACTACCCTACTTTCTATGCTGTAAAGTAAATTTTACTAAAATAAAATTATTCCAATTCGATATTTGATATTTATTTTTGATAGTAAATATTTATTTCATTGAAGTATAATTAATAAAAGAATTTATTTTAATAAATTAAATCAAATTTATAAATTCATTTCGAATAATATTTTTAAATTAAATAAAATGTTTTAATTGAATATTAAATATTTTAAAAGTGTGAATAGTTGTTACGTGACTAAAATAATGGAAAATAAATAAGTGAACATTGGATTGAATGAAATCAAGCGGTTATCGAAATATATTCAGTATAATGAAGTGTAAATTAATTTAAATCAAATTGAAATTTATTTACAAATAAATTGAAAGAGTTATTTAAAAAGAAATGGGAGAGAAATAAATTAGTTTAAACAAGGCCCCAATCAATTTCATCCCAAAGCCTATTTTAATTTACTCTTTTCTCCGTCTTTCTAAAAGCCTCCCTTCTTACTTTCTATGCAAGCCCGAACCTCCCATTTCTCCTTTTTGATCCAACCTCGTGCCCTAGCCCTAAATCATATTCCCACATCAGTAACAACACCGAAGCGCAAGCTTGCAGTCCAGAGGCAAAGGCCTACAATAGCGCACGCGATATCGTCAAGTAATTGGAAGTTGGTGGCCACGACCTAGGCGGTGGATTTCTTAAGATGTAGCGACCATGCAGAGTGATGGGGCATAGCGGTTGTGTGAGGTGGAGGTGAAAGCTTTGGAGTAGCATTAAAAGGGAGGACCGGCGGTTCACAACATGACTGCCGTTGGGGGCGGCTATCGATAGTAGTTGGGCGGAAGTTGGGCGACTAAGGCTCGACAATTTTAGATGCACTTAATTTCGAGGAGGCAGTGAACGTGTGATTAGATTAGGGATGAAATTGTCAATAATTGGTTTACATCTTTGAGGCGAGTTATCGTTATAGCTCATAAGTATAGTCTTCATTCTCCTTTTCATTGATTTTCATTGATTGTCCGTGATGAATTTTTGGTTATTGTATTGTGGTTAGATGACTAAATTGGATGACAATGTGTTGCATATCTTTGATTTTTGGTCTATGCAGTGATATATTAGCTGATTGATTATTGAACACACTTATATTATGTGTCGTGTAAAACAAATAGATGTTAGCAATAGTTAGACACAATACGTGAAACTGACCGGAATGTGATAGTGAATTAAAGCTGGAAGCTTTGAATAAAAGAAAATATTTTGAATATAGATTGCGATCTAATATTAAAAATGTTGTTATTAAAAGAAAATATAAAAGCGAGATAATTTTGAGGATTTTACAAATGAAAATTATTTAGAAAGTGATGATTTGCATGATTTATTTAAATAAGTGAATTTTTGAATAATTTTATTTTTACTTATTTATCATTGATCATAAAATTATTAAAGGCTTGAAATGCTATTTGAAATCAATATTTTTAAAGCGATAAGTTAATTTTATTTGGATTTAATAAATTGGAAGTTTATAAAATAATATTTTTAAGTAATAGTAAGTTGAATGCAATTTATTTATCATATGAAAATGATCGTTATGAGATTTATTATAATTAATGTTAAGTAAATTCATGGAAGTAATACATTTTTATTGTGGTTGATTATTTTTATATGAAAGGAATTGAAATTTTTTTAAAAGGGAATTTTGGGGATTTTGGTTGTATAAGCTAAGAGTATAAGTTGGTATTTTAGTATTGAATATTTGGAAAGGCATTACACAAGATATAATTTTGATTTGATGTATTATATTCAATAATACCTTAAGAGGATTTGAAATGTGAGTGAGCATTTCAAATATATTTACTTTTTGGAATTATACGTTTATAGATTTAGGAAAACATTTTAAATTGAAAATCCTTATTGGGAAAACGAGATTATTCAAATCTGTTGTTTAAAGAAAATCGTGAATTATAAAACTTCTTTGTTATTATTATATGAAAATTATTAGAAAAGAACAAATACGAACTATTTTAGAACGAGTTTTATAGAATTTGGAATTGAAGAAGTTTAATTTATAAATTTCCTTGAAAGTAAATAAGAGGATTGCAAAATATTTATTTATGAAACTGTAAATGGATTTCGAGCATAGAATAAAATTTATAATTTAATTTACTTTCAATATAATATTGATATTTGAAATTGTATTGAAGATTTTGGGAAAAGTATATTTTGAAACCTCTTCTAAATCAATTGAATAAAGGATGATTTATATTTCTACATAACAAGGAAATAGAATAAACAGGGTTATATTACTGTCTAGTATGAGACTTTTGGTAATATTTCCCCTGTCATCCTTTGGGCTTGTTATATGGAATAATATTGTATGAAAATTCTAGATTGTGGGGAAGTTGAAGAAATAGATTAGAGACACCATCTAATATAGGGACATTAGGTAACATTATTCCGATTACTCTACTGACTCATGTATGAAATATTATTGTGTGAAGTTCGGCACAACAAATTTTTTGAGTAAATGGATTAGTGACACCGTCTGGCATGGGACATTTGATAATATTATCCCGATTACTCTTTTGACTTATAGTATATGATATTATTATGGGTAAGGAGTGTTGTTTACAAGCATTAAGTAAATGGGCGAGTAACAATAGGTCGTATTAGACGAATGCGTTGATATTTGTTCTATTACTTTCTAGAAGTGAGAGACGCTCTTATATTACGTGTTAAATTCTAGAGAAAGGGTCAGTTGTGTGCCAACTTGTGTTGTGTGCTTTTTATCTAGAGAGACTAGAGTCCATCCTAGTTGGCTAATCGTGGGGTCATGCCCTAATTCATGGCATCACCTTATTTTATATACTTGTTTGATATGCCCTGATACCACATTAGCCAAATAGTCTGTTACCATTGGGCAGTAGACTCATGACCATAGTGTATAGATGGACATAGTATCACGATGATCAGGAGTAGCTAAGACAATGGGTGTGCTATGTGTTGTAAGGGTTGTGTGCTTTCCCCTGAAGCATGTTATGTGCTGTGTAGCTCCCATTTGGAATATGTGAGATTATATTATTATACTTCATTACTAAGATACCCTTTCTAGACATCTATTCAAAGGTTAGGACCTCTTAACCCACTGAATTGTGTTGTTTGTTGTGAAGCTCCTAACTGGAATATGTAATTTTAGATATGTAAACATATGATACCATACTTATAACACCTCACTTGATTGTGTGCTTTTGATGGTTAATTCCGTTTTGTGTTATAGGTGTGTTGGATGATGATGGATATTTGGTTGTTTAACCTAGTTGATTATATGCCTATTTGATGTGTTGATCGACTTTACTTAGAGATGATGTATCTTTTATGTGCATGGTTTTAAGATTTCTTAACATTTGAGATATGCATGTGCCTCTTGAGTTATACTTGTTCGTACCATGCTAGATGATATTTTATTTTGTTATCTACATTCTAGACATAGTTTGACATGTGTGTTATTCATATAATACTCGGGTCAGTCTGAGAAACTACAGATTAAGGATGGAGTGATCAGCTTGTGATTATTAGGCATAGAGAAGGATAGTTATATATTATAAAGTTGAGTGTCATTGTGTATATTTTTGGCTATTAATGTTGTTATGATGTACGTATTAGACATGTTATGTATATTTTTAATGATAATGGGCATTTGACTACTTTGTAGACCCACTTAGACTTGTGTATATTTTATATTATATCTTACCACTACGTGGATGATCCTGTGTTCTCCATGATTTATTTCGTATCGTGTATTGTTATATCCTGGAAACACACGTGTTTATTGCTTTGTGCCAATACTAAGTACTTATAGGTGAGTTGTTTATGGTTTTTGAAATATGTACCAGTGTTAACCCAAGGAAATATTCATGTGTGATAGCCCAACATCGCCTCATTCTCTATATTATTAGATGGTATTACCTGATAATACTCTTTGGTAATATGGGTATAGAGGTGGGTGTAACAGTTGTATTGCACCCAATGGATATTGGGCCATAACGGTCATGGATTGAACTAAAGACTATAAGAGTAGCGCTGAGAGCATGTGAGGAAGCCTCTTAGATCAAGGTGAGATTTTTCAATCTTCCATCCGGTTATTATCGATGAGATGTTATGAACACATACATATTCATCTATATGAGATCATTGTATTTACGGCAAAGAGCCGATCAGATCATTTATTGAGACGAATGTCGAAGTTGTTATTTATGATGGTGAGAGCACATAGGACTGAGAGTCCAAATGACTATACATGATACTAAGAGTTGAGTGGATTATAATAGATGTGAGAGGCCGTATGATTCTTTCGTTGGTTGAGAGCCAAGTCGATTACTATGAGTTTGAAGTCTAGATGATCATTATGTGATTATCGATCTCTTGGATTATTCATAAGACCGTGAGACTATGAAGTTGCATAACCTCGTATGCATTAATTATACCACTATCGAGGGTTACTAGAGATGCTGAGAGCATGGAGTTGGACTCTGCACCTATCTTTTGTATGGTTATTTGAGAGATGACCTTGCTACCGAGGATATGCCATATTTCTATCTCTTATATGTTTTGTTTGTTTGATTTTTTATGTATTTTCATATATACTGAGTATGATGGACCCTGGGTATGTCTACTTTACGATTATCTAAGAGACGATCATGAACATAGCTATATGCTTACCTATATTGTACTTGATGATTTTGTGTTTTGATGATAGTTGGATATGCTTGATATTTCACCCATTTTGATATTATACATTTTGATGTGTCATTCGATTATTTAATGATTGGGTGATGATATGTGCAGGATATGTGGTATGGTATCATTCATATATTGAGTTTTCTACATGCGACGTTGGAATATATAATTGTTGCTGTCTTTTGACACCTACATTCTAAACATTGTCTGACTTACGTGTTATTTATTTAATACTCATATTAGTTTGAGACATTACAGGTTTAGGAAGGAGGTGACCATCTGTAACAATCACCTCGGAACAGGCCTACATTTCGACCTAGAAAAGGCCCATCGAAAATTAGATCCATTTTAAGGCTGGCTGTTGGTTAGAAAATGAAGTACCAGTATAGAGAAATGACTACTCTTTCAGAACTCACAGCGGATGGAATAAAATATAATAGAAAATTATACCCATTTATTCCAAAACAATTCGAAATATCGTAATACAAAACATCATCAATCTGTCAAGTAAAATCCGTTACATCATTTATCCAAAATACATGGGTTCAAAATAAAACATCATAAAAGATATAGTAATTGCCACAAGCTTAAGCCACTCTATCTTCAAGCATCATCACCCTCATCACTCCATCCTTAACCTGTGTTGTAATGAGGAGGGAGTTAGAACAAATGTCTAGTGGATAAAAACCATGAGTCTTACACTTTTCAGCACATGGGCAATATATTTCGAAATAAGAATATGTCTAACGTACATAAAACAATTTAATACTTCTTATAAGGAAAGGCAATGGGTCCACAATCAACCACATAATACATTCCATTCCTAAAGAAGGTTTCTAAATCTCATAACTCAAATCCCACGTTATAAATATGTAATAATGCGAGAAATAGTACCCAATCCACTTAATAACTTTTATTAGAAAATAGGTAGACTCTGGCCAATTAAGCCCTTATGGCAGACCCCATCATTTAGTACCTATTCCTAAGGCGGACCCCTCAAAGGTGACTACTTAGCTGACATCGCATGGAATCTCTTGAGCCACTTATTACTTCTTTATGGAAAACGGATCCTAAATTAGTTACTTAATACCTTATCCTAAAGCGGACCCCTATTGAGATACCACCTATTATGCCTAATAACTAGTCCTTTGCCCATTTAATGCTTCATTTGAGGAAAAAGATGTGGTCCCTCAAATAACCAATTAATACCTTAAGACCTCGAAGTAGGCCCTTTTGTATAGTGGCCCATACTCATAATGATATCTCATATTAGTCCGACTATTCATAGGAACTGGTAGCCATATTAGCTGGGTAGATTTACCTTACAGAATTTGGGACTAACCTCGCGTTATCATAAATATTTACCACAGGAGATGTCTCACATCAATAGGAAGTGTACACAACTGGTGATGTAGACTTCTACCATGCAAATCTACCGACCTCGCATCTTATAACTTAGCCATAATATAAATACTGTCCATATATAATACTCGTCTTACTATTTCATAATTAAGGCCTTACAAGGAATCTTCCTTATTACGCCTTAAAATATTAATTGCCTTCCCAAAGGGGAATCAACGACTATTATTACCTATCTAGCTATGCAATTATGCGTTATAGTTATACATTTATTATGCTAATATATATATATATATATATATATATATATATATATATATTAGCTCCTAATAACTTCCAAGCATGTGGTTCATACGCCATAAAGTAGCGTTAAATGTGAATTCCTTTAACCATAATACTAATATAAGTCCTTCCCTCAGATTACAATATTCTTAACATAAATATTCATATCCAAAACTGCAATAAATAGACTTGTAAATAGAAATAGAAACTCAAGTTATTATTACAATCCAATGGAATATTCTAAACAATAGGAATTGCAACCCTAATTTCATATTCTATTCAACTCCTCTTTTACATAGAAATAAGTGAAGGAATTTTATGTGGAATAAGCAGTGTAAACTAAGAATAGGATTCATGCTCTACACCTTTATTTCATTATTGAAGACTCACAATTTGAACCAATGAAGAAGGAGAAGTGGAATATAGTATGAAATTATCAAAAATTGCAGAAACAATATATACTAATCAATTACTGAAATTAAAATACTAAGGTTTTCACTCATAGATTATCCTTAGCATTTTTGTATGGATTTTCAATAGCAAACCAACTCTTTTTCGGATCTCCTTTTTTTGATATAGACACACACACACCACAGGGCGAAGGATAGGTATATATATAATTTTGTTAGATTCAGGGAGGTTGGAGGAGAAGAAAGTAGATTAAATGAATAATTAGAAAAGGCTTCGAATCCTTACTTGAATCCATAATAAAATTTCTAAATCTAACTGAAGGGAAAAAATAGCAGAGGTTCATGAAGCTCTCAAATATTTGTTAATAAAAAGTGGAGAAGATATTGTCCTACTTATAGGAGTTAAAACGCAGCAGAACCATAAGATAGAGTTAGTTGAAAATTAGATAAATATGGAGCATTTAAACACTGAAAAACTCTAGTCGCTACCCTGAATAGGGGTCGACCGCCCCTCATAGACCGTTGACCACTAAGGTAGACTGCTTGGGGTCGGAGGTGTCGAAGTCTTCACTTATTTGGGGTGCGCCGATTTGTTTCCGTTGCTCTTTTTTTAATCCCTAATTAACTTTTGATGTTAATTGTTTAAATTAACCCCCAATTAAATATATATTTAATTTCTAAAATTCAAACCCTAAATTTAAATATTCATTTGAATTTGAGTTTAAAATAAATTAATTCAAATTTAAAAAACTTCAAACGCTTATAACTTTTTAGTTTGAGCTCCATTTTCAGCATATTATATACGAAAACAGATCAGAATTTCACCATGGATGTAATGGAATGACTTTTGTGGCAAAATTACAAATTTATAAAATTTCCATTTTCAACTGTACCTTATGCAATTCATTTATGCTTGATTTTACGGAACGTTACCTTCTTCCCCTCCTTAAAAAAGGTTTCGTCCCGAAATTTTTTAAGGAGCGAACAGTTTAATGCACAATGACATCTATGTTACACAACTAAGTTGTGTTTATAACCATCTACTCAACCAAAGTGCAATGTGATTGTGTACCGTTGACATAGTATAATGAGCTCAATCCTAGCATGACTGTGTAAATCGTGTCATGCGAGTATGTATGAAAATACCCAAAACACGCATACAAATTTCACGTGAGTATAAACTGATTGTGAAAAGTGTGGAAACTATTAGCAAATAAATTTTCTAATCTCAAAAGTGATTGGGAAATTGGGTTTAATCAAGAAGAAGCTTTGTAGAGGCTTTTCTAAGCTATTAATACATTAAGAGCTTCCATGACAATACTTGGAGTTGTCGTCATGTAGAAGTCGTATATGCAAGGAAAGTACAAGGTTGAAGTCATATATGCAAGGTAAATACAAGTTTGAAGTCGTATATGTAAGGTAAGTTTAAGTATGAAGTCAAATATTTGTTCAAATCACGTCACAAGTCACAATCAAGTATGATATGCTATGTGTTTGTTTAATATTCAAAATCCTATGTGAATAATGTTCCAAAATTATAATATGCTCTAAAATTCCCAAACTGGTTAGGGTTTACAATATGAGAAATGAAAGGATACAAAATTATGTCCCCAAAATAGCACCCCTAGGGTTGTATTTATACCGGTGAGCGGCCTTCTTTTCGCATCTTATGGCTTCATCAAGCTTCAACTCCATTGGCGCTTAGTAATAGTCTCTCCGCTAGTATGTCTTTTGGCTGATTAATTTCAATGAGGCATGTCCTTGACTATGTTTATTTAGCTTCTGTCTTTGTAGCTGGACGTCATATGCGAGAGTGGCAATGTCTCATCCTTGATGTCTTCGATGCTGGCATCATTTGGTGTTGGTATAGAAGGATACCTTTAAAGCACTATAATATACGATGTTTCCTATCAACGATACGAGGGTCTTTATGGATGTTGATAGTGCTCCATACCAACATCGATCTACAGAATGTCTTCGGACAGCTTGCAAAGTGTAGTGCTGCTTGTACATGGATGGAGCGCGAAGTGGCTATTAGTGGAGTGGGGCATTGCTATGTGTATAACACCTTCGAGGAACTCGTAAGGAAAGTAGTTATGACCACTCTGACATTTTCTAACAACTGGAAAAGTGGGTTATGCTCGACCTATTTTACATTGATCTATAGGTGCTTTGTTGGTTATAAGCCTTTGATGTGCGGTGTGACTACTGATGAAGTGGGATATAACCTTATGTCCCTTTGACCTCATCGTAGGGCTATCCTTGGTGTCACTATGTTGTAGCATCTTCGAAGCATTTGCGAGACACATGATGGTCATGGCTTCGCTTCAATGGAACATGGTGTGACTACCGACACCTTCTAATATCTTCCAAGGTGAGTTGCATTTGACAACTTTGCTTATTTGGTTATATGCAGCACCATGTATACTCTCCTGCAGTTGTGGTGCGACATTCTACCTCTTTTAAACTGTACCATTAGTACTCTGATGGTTCTGTATCTTTTACAATAGTCATAGCACATAGAGTGATCAAGGAACAATTATAAACATTGACATTATTGCCTTAACATTGCTTATTAGTGGCACGTTGAGCTCCTTCGATGAGATTTATTATAGTAACACTTGCCATAGTATAGAGGAGACATTGACTTTTCAAGTCAATAATGTCGAAGACATTCATTCCCTCCTTTTGGTCTTCACGTGTTCATCTTGTTTGTTAATTTAAAACTAATCCAATGGTTCTCGTACGCTTGCTTCCTCTTATAAATAGACGGGTTTCTTTCCCTTTTCTCTCTTACATGCAATTTAAATTGAAATACTTAAACTAGAATCAAGCTTTTAAATCAACTGCAAAAATAAGTTCTATGATAGTAATTTTTTTTAACTAAGTATGATCTCATTTAATAAGACTACAAGTTGATTTTCATGAATTTCTTAGTGCAATTCTAATTAGGTTTTTAATTTGGATCTTGCTGCCATCGAATCGACGATTGAATTTGTTTATTTGATTTTAATTCTTAATTTGATTATCAAGTTTCGATTATTGATTCTACTAATTCCAAACATATGGCATCATTTTTCATTAATTCAATCTAATAAATTTCTTAAGAATGATAATTTTAAAATTTAGGGATTTGTCTATTTTTATAGGTTCGATTGTTTTCCATAGATTCAATATGAACTCTATTAACTTTAGATTAAAGTTTAGACTAGGTCTTAAGGTTTTAGTGGTCATTAACCTTAGTGATAGTGAATTTAAAGTTAGATTAATAGCAGGTTATTCATTATTAATTAGTTTAAGCATTTCATCAAACATGTTATACTTCCGTTATTGGAAATGATAATTTATTTGACTCGCATCTGTGAGAAATGTGGATTATGGATCTTAAGGCTAGGATTAACATTAGGGGGGGTGAATAGTGTTAATAAAGAATTACTACATTTTTTCGATTTATGTTAATTTAGATACCAATGTATGCAATATACAGACACGGTTATAATCACAGAAACAAACACAGATGTAGAAATAAAATAAAAGCAATAAAGGAAAGAACACACCAGATTTTATACTGGTTCGGAGTTACCCTACATCCAGTCCCGCAATACAAGTACGGATTTCCTTTCAAAAGCAATTGTACAATTACACCATCGGTTTCAAGGCTACGACGTACATCCTCCAGAATCTCGATCCTCTGGGTAGAGATACTTGATTTCCGGGCCACAAGTTTACCCAATTGATTTACCAAGGCTACAATCACACCTTTTCTTTCTTGATTGATTTTCAAGGCTACAATCACACCTTTTCTCGCTTAATAGATTACAAAGAAATCTATAACTCTGAATAGCACTGAGAATCTTGTAGAGAGAGTGATAAAGAATCAAACTAGAAGTAAAAGGGTTCAATTCAATGTTGATTTCGGCAGAGTAATGATAAGAATATGTATTAAGAAAAGTGGAAGAAGAAGAAGAAGAGGAGTGAAAAACAAGAAAATATGATATAAAATTCGTTAAAACTAACCCCTATTTATAGAAGAACAACAGCCATGTCCATTCATGAAGAGTTATGGCGAATAGACACTTCTTTTGAAATTTAAATTTTGAACTTAACTGACATCATGTCAACTGGGGTACATAGGCATGTCGACATCCCAAAGCATTTTTTGATGTTTTGATTTTCTTTGAAAATAACCTTTATCTTATATTAAAACTAATTTAAACTTTATAAATATACTTGAATATAGTTCAAATTCATAAGTAAATATAGAGAATAATATATATAGAATTTAACTCTAATTTAAAATTTTAAATCTAAGTATAAATATTATATTAAAAAATAGCTTAAAATCAGGAGTAATTTGACGTTGAAATTAAAGATAATTTTGAGGCTAAAATTATTTAAAATCAGGATAGAGGGTTTTGAATCTTTTAAAAGGAAAGTTTTGAAAACATTTTGAAAATAGGATATAATTTGGAAAATCATTTTGAATAAAAAGTTAGCGGATACAAAACAATGTTCCACTAGATTTTTCATAGGTTCCATCCTGCTTAGGGTCCCATCCCTTTAACAGGCTCGAAGTGGATTCCATTCCACGAATAAATTGGATTTTAAGATGCCAATGCTTTTCTATGAGTTTTAACAAAATTCCTAATAATAAAAAATACTTAACTTTGAAATCTTGAACTCTTGATAATCTTGATACTCATGAGTCTTCTATCTTGATATCTTGAATCTCTATACTGTACAGTCTTCTTTCTTAGTACCTGCATGGTTAAATCCTGCATATACATATATATCTAAACTTATAATGTTAGTATTTATATTTTATAATCTATTCTAAGGTTTTTGTCATCAAAACCATCATTTCACGGACTAACAATCTCCCCCTTTTTGATGATGACAACCTTTGTTTATAAAATTTTACTTCTATCCTAATATCTCCCCCTAAAACTAATAACTTCCCCTTAATCTATGCCTAACTACCCTATTTTATATTTCTCCCCCTTTGTCATCAATAAAAAAATTCATTCCCCCTCATTCTTCAGTACCTGCATTGATAAACTATACAACAGAATATATAGATTAAGAAATTATTATACTTATGAACATGATAACTAATCAAAGTCTATATACATTTCAATGCATATATATGTTTTATACAACAAATTTCAAACCAATATCAAGAAACCAATCCACACAGAGTATCAATCCAAACCAAATCAATTCAAACAAATCAAACAAAGCAAACAAATAAATATCAAACGTTACATGGAACTTCCACCCATCCTTCTTCTCCAAAGATTGGGTCTGCCTTAATAACATCCCAATTATCATTTTCATTGGTGAGAGAGACAAGAGGATGTGCTTCAT
This sequence comes from Allium cepa, assembly GCA_030765085.1. Lineage (NCBI taxonomy): Eukaryota > Viridiplantae > Streptophyta > Magnoliopsida > Asparagales > Amaryllidaceae > Allium > Allium cepa. Next base: position 317,554,702 of record CM060939.1, read on the forward strand.
TTTCATCCTTGTGCAGAGAGGAGATCATCCATCGTATCGCATTGAAGTGCCTTTTTTGTTCCTTGATCATCTGCATTTGACTCAATTGTAAGTGACGCTGGTTTCGTAGAATAAACAAGAGAATATTCTTGAACGAATTAAGAGTTTCTTCAAGATTTTTGGATAGATTGTGAATATGATTATCCATAGTTGAATTTATGAAAGAAATAAAGGATATAGATGATAAGAAATGAATTTCAGTGAAGAATTCTGGAAGAAACAGGTACTTATAGGTGTAGAAATTCGTTTGAAATGAATAGACATTTGGTAGTTATTCAAATTTCAAATTCAAAATCAATTGTCATTTCTGACCAGTACATGTCAACATGGTCATATAGGGGATTTCAAAATATGGGTCAGTGAAAAATTATGACTAGTTTGATTTTGTGAATAATTGTGTGTATATATATATTTATATACTATACTAACATTTATTCTGGAGATAAGATAAGATAGATAACAGAAAGGAAATTTCATTTCATTGCATACTACAATAATATAACGATTAAGCATACAACAAACTACATGAACAATTGAAATAAAGCAAACTAAAATAAATACAACAAGATATGAAAAGATAAGACTAGTTAGAGGATGATGAAGATGAAGATAGTCCAAGTTTCTTGCTGACTTTGGAAATGAACTTGTTCATCTTGGATGAAATTTTGTCCAACTTCTTACTAACGAATCTTTTAAGAATCCGTTGATTCTCAACAATCGCCTTTTGGTTTTTGAGAAGGGTTTTGGTGGATGGATTAGGAGGATAGTCAATGCTTTCCAAAGAGGTTTCACCATCTTTTTCTTCTTCAATTTCCATTTCATCCCCTTCTTCTTCTTCTTCTTCTTCTTCCTCTTCCTCTTCTTCCATTTCCTCATGAGCCAAACGCTCTTCTTTTTCGGCAAGGGTCTCATAAGGTTGAAAAACAAAAGGAATTTTCATAAGCAAAATGTTGGAATGGTTGAAAACTTTTCTAGAAACAAATTCTTCGCCTTTGAAATCCACTCCAAAATAGTTAAAAATCCAAGTGAGGTAAATTCCATGGTATAAGGTATTCTCACCCATTTCAAGATTTTTAGGACGAAGTTCATCCAAAATAACTTGCGCCCAATTTATGTCATAATTTTCGAAAATAGCAAAAAGAGCTTTGCAAACTTTTGAAGTAGGATTGTTAAAATTCCCCGATCTTGGGGTCAAAGTATGTTGCAAAAGAAGATTGACAATTCTTGCCTTTGGTCGAAAATTTCGGTTTTTGAATTCAAAATTATCAATCCCTTCGAAAATGTGATGAAACGTTTGGCGATCATTTTCATCGATTTTAAAATTAGAAAGATCCATTCCCATACACTTGCAATTGAGAATGGTACCGAAAAGATCACAATTCAAAACAATTCTAGTGCCTTTGACACTACTCCAAATTTCATTCTCATTTCCATGATAAAATCCATGGTTTAAATTAGCATAGAAAATTTTGACATGATTTTGTAACATTCCTGAATTTTGAACAAGTTTAATTTGACAATTTATTTAATTTTGAAAATATAATTGTGGATTTAATTACGAATTTATTAGAAAATTTCTATTTTTGAATTATAAATAGAATTGAATTGGGAATTTAAGATTAAAAATATAATTGTGTTTAAATTTTCAAAATTAATAAAGATGTATTTTTTTTCATATAAATATATTTTAAGATAGAATATTTGAAAATAAAATTGAGATTATCTTTTGAAAATTTGAATGAATAAATATATCTATTGTAAATAAAATTTATTAATTTGACATCAAATGGAATGTAAAGATATATTTAAAAAGGTATTTGATTATTTATTCATTTATAAGTACAAATTTATTCTATAATTAAATTTTGAATTTGAATTAAAAATGTAAAAATTAGATTTGAATATAAAATTTGATTTGATTAAAAGATTTAAACCATTGGAACATAAAAAAAAAAATGTTATATTCAAATAAAACATGAACATGATTTGTAAGTTAAAAATAAAACAAGGTTTAAAAACAATTTGTAAATAAATTTATGAAAAGGGACTTTACATAATTTTGTTTAAACATAACAAATGTAAGAAAACTAACAAATGAAATTACAAATGTCAAACAAAGTTAAACAAGTGGCAAACCCATATTTATTCTAAAATAAAATTTAATTAGAATGTAATTAAAAGAAAAACAAATTCTTTTCTTATCTTTTCAAGTCCTGTTAACAAAATTACAAGAACAGAAATTAAATTTAAAACAAGTCTTTTTCTCAAGAAAACAAACCTGGGAATGAATTCATCTCAGAAATCAAAGCAAAGAAATTCAAAGAGAAATCAAAAACTTTCAAACTACAATCTGAAGCAAGTTACAGATCAAAACTCAACAAACAAAAAAAATTCAAACTGCAGACTTATGAAAGTGTAGAGCTGCAGTTTGACAGTGCAGAATTTCTGGGAAACAATCTAAAGGCAAGTGAATTTCATTCTTTTTAAAATTTGAATTAAATGTTAGTAATCAGAAAAAGAAACAAAGATTTAAACAACTTTATCAAATCTAAGTTGCAGGAAAATTGAAGATCAAAGACAAAACCATTTCCAGTTTCAAGTTGCAGAAAGAATAAAATTTAAAGCTTCTCTGCTATTTACATTCAACTGTAAGTAATTTAAATTTACGGTTATTAATGAATTTGGTGAATGAGTACAACAAGGAATAAACAAAAAAAAAAAATATGTAGCTATGATTTGCAGAGCTTAAAAGAATCAGAGTAAAAGAAAAAAAAAAGGGGGGGTTGCAGGCTTCCATCTCTGCTTGAAAAACTGTCAAAAGCTTTTGTCATCTGAAGTCCAGGTGAGCAAACATATGCCTTATTCAATTATTTGTGTATATGTGCCTGAATGGATTGTGAATGGCCTTTGCATGTGAATGAATTGTTATGCTTGTGCTTCCTTTGGCTTGGAATGTTATGATCAGGTTTTGCTTTCCTGTTCTTCTACCTTTTTTAGTCCCTGGTTTGCAAAATGAAACATGCTGGGTTCAACAGTTTCCCCTCTGGTTCTCTTTTGAAATTTGAAATCTTAAAGAACTAATTAAAGTATTGGTGAGCAACCTAGCCCTAAATTTATATGTGTTTTGTTTCCTGCATGAATGTGAGTAAGCTTTTATTTAAAAAAAACAGTTTTTTTTTTTTTTTTTTTTTTTTTTTTTTCTAAAATCAAGATAAGTGCAAATTACAGAACTAAATGCTAATTCACCTGGATTTAAAACTGTTTGATGAGAACTCCTCTGTTTCTTTTGAAAGTAAGTAACCTCACAAATGCAAGGAGGCTTGATTTGTCTGATGCATGTAAATACTTAGGAAAAATAAAAGAAAACAAGTTTGTCTGTAAATCTTATATTGATAAATGCTGTGTGTAAATGTGTTTGCATGTTTTGATTTCTTGAAAACTGCATATAGTGTTAGTTATGAATTAGTATATTCTTTATTGGAAAAGCTTTATCACTTGAATGGTTTCAGCTAGCAAAGTCTGTGTAAGTAAATAGGTTAGTTAGGTGTAAATTTAGAATTATAAATTTTAAGTTAGTTTAATAAATCTGTAGCCTCTGTAAACCAAAATCAGTCGTCATTAGAAATAAACAAATATATCAAACATCATAAATATTTGAACTAGTGTATAAATTGAAATGCATGTTTGAAAGTAGAAGTTTTAAAACAAATATTACAGTTTAAATAACTATTGGGAGGAAGCATTTCTGTTTAAACAGAAATATGAAATTGAGGTATCTGTGAGTCTTTGTGAATCTCAGGTGTTAAGATGTTTATGTTAGTGGAATATGGAGGTGAGAGGATGGAGGAGATGTTGGTGATTATGATCAGAGAGTGAGAGTCAGGTGAATTGGTTTCCAGGTTGATTTAGTTGCATGTTGAACTCAGGTGACAGTTTAGTAGTGTGCAGGGTTTTGACCCGAAGTAGAACTCGGGTGATTTTGTTTTTGACTCGGAGATGGTAGCATGAAAACTCGAAGTAGCATGAGAGTTTCTCGGGTCAGAGGAGTTACAGGTTTATACCTGAAGTTTTTTTTTGCAGTTTTTTTTTAGTGTTGATTGAATTCAAATTCTAGTGCAAAATTTTGATTTAAATGAAAATTGAATCTGAATTCAAATAGAGTTTTAAATTCAAGGTTGTAAAAAAAATGAAACTTTTAGATTTAAACAAGTTTAAAATTTTGTTTAAATCGAGTTTTAAAACAAACAGTTTCAGGTTTAAAATCCTGAAGCTTTGTAGTTTCAAACACTTGAATAAAATTTAAATGTTTGTGTGGGAATTTAATTTCAGGTGAAAGTTGAAAACTGAATTTAAGTGTAATTCAAAGTTTTTAAAATGAAATTCTTAAAATTTAAACAAGTTTTAAATATGGAATTAAGTCAAGAATTAAAACAGTTTTCAAGTTTAACTTTTTACAAAACCAGATTTTGATTTAAACAGGTTTTGTAAGTTTTAAATATTGAATAAATTTAAACATTTTTAAATAAGATTTAAATTGGTTTGAAATCAAATTAAAAACAGTTTCAAATTTACTATGAAACCCAGTTTTGATTTCAAACAAGTTTATAAATTTATAGAAGAATGAATGAACATATATCAATGTTTAACATAGATTTGAAATAAGATTTGATTTCAAATAAGTTTTAAAACTAGGAAGAATTTAGTTCTATTAATATTGAATTAAATATGAAGTGTTAATTTAGATTTAGGTTTAAATGGTTAAACATTTTAAAATATCAAAATTTTAAAATGGAATTTGAATTTAAATTTAGAAATGTATTGTTTTAATACATTTTGAATTTAATTGGGTCAATTAATAAGTAATTAAATTAGTTGAATAATTAAGGATTTCACTTAATTATTTGATTTTTAAATAATGATTTAGATTAATATTAATTAGAAATGATTTATTAATCTAATTCAAATTTTCTTAAGTGTAAAATTAATTGAATGTTGTTACTAATGGGTGATAATTATCTAGGGATAATTTAGTAATTAATTAATGCAATTAATTTTGATAATTGACTAGATTAATTAATTGAATATAATTAATTGTAATTGGTTAAGTATAATTAATTGTTGAAATTAATTAAGGAATAATAAATCTATTTATTAAGGACAATTAATTTTAACTAAGATTTAATTAATCAATAATTAAAAGTTTATTATTTAAAGTAATTAATTGAGGAATAGGTAATTAAGATTAATTAATTACAATTAAAGGATAATTAATTAAGATAATTGATTTAATAAATGATTAATAAATAAAGGTGGTTAAAACTTAATTAATTATAGTTAATGATAATTAATCATTAATTTAAAGATTATAAATAGAAGTAATTATGTGAATAACAAATTCATAACCACACGGTTTATTCATCTTAATTAAAGGTGTTTGATTGTTATTGGATGTTCTGTGATGGATTGATATATTTGATATGTGATGTGATGCTATGTGATACTTTGTGCTAATCTGCTATATTTGTGATGAATATACTGTCGTATGAATATGAAACCCTTTGACCCGTAAAACGACATTTGAATTTCGATGCGACAGGAAGTCGGATTTCAGTTTGGTTATCCGAAACCCACATCGAATTGTAATAATTGAATCTGTGCTGATTGATGATGTTGTGCACTATTGTGTAAAACCCCTGGACCACACTATACACACACAAATATGGATTGCACGTGGAAATTTGGTTAAGTCACAGATTTTTGAAATTGTTTTAAAATTGAATTTTTTTCCAAAATAGTTTTGGAATTAGAATTGAAGCTTTTGAAAATGAGTTTTCAAAAATAAAAGTTATTTGAATAACTTGATTGAGTTTTGAAATGTAAATAAATTAATTTAAATTTGAATTCAATATTTGAAATTGAATTCTATGACTTGGAAACTATTGTTTAAAAAGGGTATTCAACTTATAAATGGGTTTATATGGGTTTTTAAACCATTTTAAAGGTGATGTTTTGAAATTTAAATTCAACTCAAGATTTCAACTTGTATAAATTAGATTTGCTTTCTCATAAGAAATGGACTTTCAAGTTGTGTTAAAAGGATTTTCAAGTCTAAAAGAAAAATTGTTTTCCAAGTTTTAGATAAATCTTTGGAAATGTGTTTTGAAAGCTATAAATCTTTAATTTAAAGATTTAATTGGGTTAATCCAATTGAAATGGGGATTGTTTTGAAATCTATGAATAGATCTTTGTGAAACTGGGTGAAACTTTGTGAAATAAGTCTTTTTGTTTAAAAAAAATTTAAATGGTAATTTGATAACCATTTGAAAGAAAAGTTTTGTATTTTATAAGTTGTGACTTAGCTAAAATCCCATATCCATATGTTTTAAAATATGGCGCTCACTATTCGGTTTAGCCGGGAGAGGACCTTGTGTCATATAGCCCATTCCGAATAGTGATACGACGTTATGGATAGCATTTGAAGACCGGTGGTGAAGACCGGGTATTTGTGAGAACGATAGGATAACCTATCGATTGACTCTGCACTGAGTTGCTCCGGTATAGAGTTCTCCTTAGTGATGGGAAGTCCGATCGGGATTGTGGATACCCGGATTTGCAAGGGCTTCTTCGGAAGTGCCTTCGGTTCTGTTCGAACCCGGAACAGACTTGTATGGTTGTATGTCCGACATTACACTTTGAGATGTTAACTGATTTCTATCAAATACATTTCTGCTTGGTGGCGGAGAATTTATTCTCTTAGCTTAACACCCTTCTCTGAGACGTACGAACTCAGAGGTTTTGTAGTTGATATTTATCAGTGATATTCCCAATTTGGTAATGTGGCATGCTGAGTGCTGCTGTGTGATGATCATTGGTTGATCATTTGTGATATGATCATTTGTTTGATCATTTATCTTTGTGATCATTGCTTTGGTCATCTGTTGACCCAAAGCATGGCTTTGTTGCACAAAGCGTAGCTTTGTGGACGAGACTGCATCAGGACCTCACACCCCGGAAATGGTCGAAACAGGAAAGATGCGGCAAGGTTATGAGGGTCGCGCCCTTTAGGGTATGTCATTCCCTTCTGGTAAAGGGTGGTATCATGGTATGGAGCCCAGATACTTACTCATGTGGAAACACTATATCTATTTCTGTGTGGTGTTGTTGGTATCGAGCGCTCGGATAAAGGTCCCAAAGGACCGGGGGATGGCATATTCGTGTAGTAGTTACCTAGTTACAGAGGTAACCCGGCCTTGTGTTGGCAGAGATCTAACCGTAACGTTAGTTCTCGGGACGTCCCGCCAGAGGCGATCCCATGTGGCAGTAGGAAGTTCCTTAGCCTGACCATTTGTTGGAAATCCATTCATCCAATACGCGCCTTGTACGGTTTTAGTTGTAGAACCTGCCATTTAACATGGCAGCTATAGTAGGCATAGCATCATGGTACCTATGCTGGCTAGGATTTATATTATACTTTCGAAAGATTTTCCACTATGCACTAGTAATAATATCAAAGAATTTTCCTCGTAGTAAGCATGTTTGACTATCATAAGGAGAAATCTCCCCCATGTGTGCGTTTGCATTGTGTGTGTGCCGGGAGGCCTTATGGTAGTTTCATTTTCCAAAAAGCATTGCGGGTTTCAAATTTAAATTCTTTAGTTTGTTTTAAAGACCAAATGTTTTTGTTTGCTCATACCAGTCCCACGACTGACCTGGAGTTTATTGTTCCTTTCCTAAACTCTGGGTGCCCACTATTTCCCACACGGGCAGTCTAGAGTTGGGGTTTTCAGATAATCAGTAATAGGTGTAGATTCGATAGCTTTCAGCCTTAGGATTTGGCAATCGCAATTGGATCGAGTTGCTTCTCTTCATCTTGATTTGAGAGTTCGAGCTATTCTGGATCGGTGCCTTGGAGATGGAGATTACCGATACTGTTCTTCCCTGAAGACTATTTTGGAGATGTGTTCCGCTGCTAGTGTTATCCTTTATTTCCGCTGCTATTCTTTGTATCTCTGATAATGGTGATATCTATTGTACCATTCTGTTGTATCATTCATGTTGTATCAGTTATTGTATCAAATGTTGTATATTGATATATGTTGTTCATTTTCTTCCGCTGTGTTATTTACTTAATGTGTTATAAGCTCCGGCGAACCAGGTTCGACGTTTGGATCTGCGGCATTTGAATACGAGTGTCGTATTCGGTGCCGATTTTCGAAGGTCGAGTCAGGGTCGTTATAAGTGGTATCAGAGCTGATGGTTAAAACCTTAGCTCAGGAGTATAACACATTAAGTAACTCATTAGAGATAGGGTGAAGTAAACCCTAGAATGAGTATATCCCTAAGATATCTGTTCGAACGCCTCAGTAAATTCTCTTACTATCCACTGATAGTGAGTATGAGTGCGAGAAGAGGACGAGATAGGGGACAGGGGAGTACCACTACAAATGGTCAATACCCTGCAACAGTGGAAATATCCTTTCTCTATCAATCTCCTTTGATTCGTCTTTTCAATCCTTTGATGATTCCTGGCAGTTTCAGGAAGAAGTTCTGATATATTTGCGTGGGACACAAACTCCAGATGGGTCAGAATTGTTTGTTTGGACGAATTGTTTGCTTTGGTTGCTATGGTTGATAGGTATATTTTGGTTGTTTAAACTAAAAGTTTTGGGATTGCATCCATATATCTGTTGGGTCTCGATATATTCTACAAATGGTTAAGTTATCCCTTCGAGCTAACTAGTGCCCATGTATATCCGTAGTTCTGGTGACTCGAATATCTTGTGTAATATTGAATGAGTTTGTTCTCATAATTATTAGTGATATTCTGATTTGGTAAGCCCAATGCAGAATAGATACCCAATTTGATTTGAAAACTGTTTCTCTATCTTTGTGCATCTATTCTTTGTTGTCTCTCTCTTTTAAATTTCGAGGACGAAATTCTTTTAAGGGGGGGAATCTGTAACATTCCTGAATTTTGAACAAGTTTAATTTGACAATTTATTTAATTTTGAAAATATAATTGTGGATTTAATTACGAATTTATTAGAAAATTTCTATTTTTGAATTATAAATAGAATTGAATTGGGAATTTAAGATTAAAAATATAATTGTGTTTAAATTTTCAAAATTAATAAAGATGTATTTTTTTTCATATAAATATATTTTAAGATAGAATATTTGAAAATAAAATTGAGATTATCTTTTGAAAATTTGAATGAATAAATATATCTATTGTAAATAAAATTTATTAATTTGACATCAAATGGAATGTAAAGATATATTTAAAAAGGTATTTGATTATTTATTCATTTATAAGTACAAATTTATTCTATAATTAAATTTTGAATTTGAATTAAAAATGTAAAAATTAGATTTGAATATAAAATTTGATTTGATTAAAAGATTTAAACCATTGGAACATAAAAAAAAAAATGTTATATTCAAATAAAACATGAACATGATTTGTAAGTTAAAAATAAAACAAGGTTTAAAAACAATTTGTAAATAAATTTATGAAAAGGGACTTTACATAATTTTGTTTAAACATAACAAATGTAAGAAAACTAACAAATGAAATTACAAATGTCAAACAAAGTTAAACAAGTGGCAAACCCATATTTATTCTAAAATAAAATTTAATTAGAATGTAATTAAAAGAAAAACAAATTCTTTTCTTATCTTTTCAAGTCCTGTTAACAAAATTACAAGAACAGAAATTAAATTTAAAACAAGTCTTTTTCTCAAGAAAACAAACCTGGGAATGAATTCATCTCAGAAATCAAAGCAAAGAAATTCAAAGAGAAATCAAAAACTTTCAAACTACAATCTGAAGCAAGTTACAGATCAAAACTCAACAAACAAAAAAAATTCAAACTGCAGACTTATGAAAGTGTAGAGCTGCAGTTTGACAGTGCAGAATTTCTGGGAAACAATCTAAAGGCAAGTGAATTTCATTCTTTTTAAAATTTGAATTAAATGTTAGTAATCAGAAAAAGAAACAAAGATTTAAACAACTTTATCAAATCTAAGTTGCAGGAAAATTGAAGATCAAAGACAAAACCATTTCCAGTTTCAAGTTGCAGAAAGAATAAAATTTAAAGCTTCTCTGCTATTTACATTCAACTGTAAGTAATTTAAATTTACGGTTATTAATGAATTTGGTGAATGAGTACAACAAGGAATAAACAAAAAAAAAAAATATGTAGCTATGATTTGCAGAGCTTAAAAGAATCAGAGTAAAAGAAAAAAAAAAGGGGGGGTTGCAGGCTTCCATCTCTGCTTGAAAAACTGTCAAAAGCTTTTGTCATCTGAAGTCCAGGTGAGCAAACATATGCCTTATTCAATTATTTGTGTATATGTGCCTGAATGGATTGTGAATGGCCTTTGCATGTGAATGAATTGTTATGCTTGTGCTTCCTTTGGCTTGGAATGTTATGATCAGGTTTTGCTTTCCTGTTCTTCTACCTTTTTTAGTCCCTGGTTTGCAAAATGAAACATGCTGGGTTCAACAGTTTCCCCTCTGGTTCTCTTTTGAAATTTGAAATCTTAAAGAACTAATTAAAGTATTGGTGAGCAACCTAGCCCTAAATTTATATGTGTTTTGTTTCCTGCATGAATGTGAGTAAGCTTTTATTTAAAAAAAACAGTTTTTTTTTTTTTTTTTTTTTTTTTTTTTCTAAAATCAAGATAAGTGCAAATTACAGAACTAAATGCTAATTCACCTGGATTTAAAACTGTTTGATGAGAACTCCTCTGTTTCTTTTGAAAGTAAGTAACCTCACAAATGCAAGGAGGCTTGATTTGTCTGATGCATGTAAATACTTAGGAAAAATAAAAGAAAACAAGTTTGTCTGTAAATCTTATATTGATAAATGCTGTGTGTAAATGTGTTTGCATGTTTTGATTTCTTGAAAACTGCATATAGTGTTAGTTATGAATTAGTATATTCTTTATTGGAAAAGCTTTATCACTTGAATGGTTTCAGCTAGCAAAGTCTGTGTAAGTAAATAGGTTAGTTAGGTGTAAATTTAGAATTATAAATTTTAAGTTAGTTTAATAAATCTGTAGCCTCTGTAAACCAAAATCAGTCGTCATTAGAAATAAACAAATATATCAAACATCATAAATATTTGAACTAGTGTATAAATTGAAATGCATGTTTGAAAGTAGAAGTTTTAAAACAAATATTACAGTTTAAATAACTATTGGGAGGAAGCATTTCTGTTTAAACAGAAATATGAAATTGAGGTATCTGTGAGTCTTTGTGAATCTCAGGTGTTAAGATGTTTATGTTAGTGGAATATGGAGGTGAGAGGATGGAGGAGATGTTGGTGATTATGATCAGAGAGTGAGAGTCAGGTGAATTGGTTTCCAGGTTGATTTAGTTGCATGTTGAACTCAGGTGACAGTTTAGTAGTGTGCAGGGTTTTGACCCGAAGTAGAACTCGGGTGATTTTGTTTTTGACTCGGAGATGGTAGCATGAAAACTCGAAGTAGCATGAGAGTTTCTCGGGTCAGAGGAGTTACAGGTTTATACCTGAAGTTTTTTTTTGCAGTTTTTTTTTAGTGTTGATTGAATTCAAATTCTAGTGCAAAATTTTGATTTAAATGAAAATTGAATCTGAATTCAAATAGAGTTTTAAATTCAAGGTTGTAAAAAAAATGAAACTTTTAGATTTAAACAAGTTTAAAATTTTGTTTAAATCGAGTTTTAAAACAAACAGTTTCAGGTTTAAAATCCTGAAGCTTTGTAGTTTCAAACACTTGAATAAAATTTAAATGTTTGTGTGGGAATTTAATTTCAGGTGAAAGTTGAAAACTGAATTTAAGTGTAATTCAAAGTTTTTAAAATGAAATTCTTAAAATTTAAACAAGTTTTAAATATGGAATTAAGTCAAGAATTAAAACAGTTTTCAAGTTTAACTTTTTACAAAACCAGATTTTGATTTAAACAGGTTTTGTAAGTTTTAAATATTGAATAAATTTAAACATTTTTAAATAAGATTTAAATTGGTTTGAAATCAAATTAAAAACAGTTTCAAATTTACTATGAAACCCAGTTTTGATTTCAAACAAGTTTATAAATTTATAGAAGAATGAATGAACATATATCAATGTTTAACATAGATTTGAAATAAGATTTGATTTCAAATAAGTTTTAAAACTAGGAAGAATTTAGTTCTATTAATATTGAATTAAATATGAAGTGTTAATTTAGATTTAGGTTTAAATGGTTAAACATTTTAAAATATCAAAATTTTAAAATGGAATTTGAATTTAAATTTAGAAATGTATTGTTTTAATACATTTTGAATTTAATTGGGTCAATTAATAAGTAATTAAATTAGTTGAATAATTAAGGATTTCACTTAATTATTTGATTTTTAAATAATGATTTAGATTAATATTAATTAGAAATGATTTATTAATCTAATTCAAATTTTCTTAAGTGTAAAATTAATTGAATGTTGTTACTAATGGGTGATAATTATCTAGGGATAATTTAGTAATTAATTAATGCAATTAATTTTGATAATTGACTAGATTAATTAATTGAATATAATTAATTGTAATTGGTTAAGTATAATTAATTGTTGAAATTAATTAAGGAATAATAAATCTATTTATTAAGGACAATTAATTTTAACTAAGATTTAATTAATCAATAATTAAAAGTTTATTATTTAAAGTAATTAATTGAGGAATAGGTAATTAAGATTAATTAATTACAATTAAAGGATAATTAATTAAGATAATTGATTTAATAAATGATTAATAAATAAAGGTGGTTAAAACTTAATTAATTATAGTTAATGATAATTAATCATTAATTTAAAGATTATAAATAGAAGTAATTATGTGAATAACAAATTCATAACCACACGGTTTATTCATCTTAATTAAAGGTGTTTGATTGTTATTGGATGTTCTGTGATGGATTGATATATTTGATATGTGATGTGATGCTATGTGATACTTTGTGCTAATCTGCTATATTTGTGATGAATATACTGTCGTATGAATATGAAACCCTTTGACCCGTAAAACGACATTTGAATTTCGATGCGACAGGAAGTCGGATTTCAGTTTGGTTATCCGAAACCCACATCGAATTGTAATAATTGAATCTGTGCTGATTGATGATGTTGTGCACTATTGTGTAAAACCCCTGGACCACACTATACACACACAAATATGGATTGCACGTGGAAATTTGGTTAAGTCACAGATTTTTGAAATTGTTTTAAAATTGAATTTTTTTCCAAAATAGTTTTGGAATTAGAATTGAAGCTTTTGAAAATGAGTTTTCAAAAATAAAAGTTATTTGAATAACTTGATTGAGTTTTGAAATGTAAATAAATTAATTTAAATTTGAATTCAATATTTGAAATTGAATTCTATGACTTGGAAACTATTGTTTAAAAAGGGTATTCAACTTATAAATGGGTTTATATGGGTTTTTAAACCATTTTAAAGGTGATGTTTTGAAATTTAAATTCAACTCAAGATTTCAACTTGTATAAATTAGATTTGCTTTCTCATAAGAAATGGACTTTCAAGTTGTGTTAAAAGGATTTTCAAGTCTAAAAGAAAAATTGTTTTCCAAGTTTTAGATAAATCTTTGGAAATGTGTTTTGAAAGCTATAAATCTTTAATTTAAAGATTTAATTGGGTTAATCCAATTGAAATGGGGATTGTTTTGAAATCTATGAATAGATCTTTGTGAAACTGGGTGAAACTTTGTGAAATAAGTCTTTTTGTTTAAAAAAAATTTAAATGGTAATTTGATAACCATTTGAAAGAAAAGTTTTGTATTTTATAAGTTGTGACTTAGCTAAAATCCCATATCCATATGTTTTAAAATATGGCGCTCACTATTCGGTTTAGCCGGGAGAGGACCTTGTGTCATATAGCCCATTCCGAATAGTGATACGACGTTATGGATAGCATTTGAAGACCGGTGGTGAAGACCGGGTATTTGTGAGAACGATAGGATAACCTATCGATTGACTCTGCACTGAGTTGCTCCGGTATAGAGTTCTCCTTAGTGATGGGAAGTCCGATCGGGATTGTGGATACCCGGATTTGCAAGGGCTTCTTCGGAAGTGCCTTCGGTTCTGTTCGAACCCGGAACAGACTTGTATGGTTGTATGTCCGACATTACACTTTGAGATGTTAACTGATTTCTATCAAATACATTTCTGCTTGGTGGCGGAGAATTTATTCTCTTAGCTTAACACCCTTCTCTGAGACGTACGAACTCAGAGGTTTTGTAGTTGATATTTATCAGTGATATTCCCAATTTGGTAATGTGGCATGCTGAGTGCTGCTGTGTGATGATCATTGGTTGATCATTTGTGATATGATCATTTGTTTGATCATTTATCTTTGTGATCATTGCTTTGGTCATCTGTTGACCCAAAGCATGGCTTTGTTGCACAAAGCGTAGCTTTGTGGACGAGACTGCATCAGGACCTCACACCCCGGAAATGGTCGAAACAGGAAAGATGCGGCAAGGTTATGAGGGTCGCGCCCTTTAGGGTATGTCATTCCCTTCTGGTAAAGGGTGGTATCATGGTATGGAGCCCAGATACTTACTCATGTGGAAACACTATATCTATTTCTGTGTGGTGTTGTTGGTATCGAGCGCTCGGATAAAGGTCCCAAAGGACCGGGGGATGGCATATTCGTGTAGTAGTTACCTAGTTACAGAGGTAACCCGGCCTTGTGTTGGCAGAGATCTAACCGTAACGTTAGTTCTCGGGACGTCCCGCCAGAGGCGATCCCATGTGGCAGTAGGAAGTTCCTTAGCCTGACCATTTGTTGGAAATCCATTCATCCAATACGCGCCTTGTACGGTTTTAGTTGTAGAACCTGCCATTTAACATGGCAGCTATAGTAGGCATAGCATCATGGTACCTATGCTGGCTAGGATTTATATTATACTTTCGAAAGATTTTCCACTATGCACTAGTAATAATATCAAAGAATTTTCCTCGTAGTAAGCATGTTTGACTATCATAAGGAGAAATCTCCCCCATGTGTGCGTTTGCATTGTGTGTGTGCCGGGAGGCCTTATGGTAGTTTCATTTTCCAAAAAGCATTGCGGGTTTCAAATTTAAATTCTTTAGTTTGTTTTAAAGACCAAATGTTTTTGTTTGCTCATACCAGTCCCACGACTGACCTGGAGTTTATTGTTCCTTTCCTAAACTCTGGGTGCCCACTATTTCCCACACGGGCAGTCTAGAGTTGGGGTTTTCAGATAATCAGTAATAGGTGTAGATTCGATAGCTTTCAGCCTTAGGATTTGGCAATCGCAATTGGATCGAGTTGCTTCTCTTCATCTTGATTTGAGAGTTCGAGCTATTCTGGATCGGTGCCTTGGAGATGGAGATTACCGATACTGTTCTTCCCTGAAGACTATTTTGGAGATGTGTTCCGCTGCTAGTGTTATCCTTTATTTCCGCTGCTATTCTTTGTATCTCTGATAATGGTGATATCTATTGTACCATTCTGTTGTATCATTCATGTTGTATCAGTTATTGTATCAAATGTTGTATATTGATATATGTTGTTCATTTTCTTCCGCTGTGTTATTTACTTAATGTGTTATAAGCTCCGGCGAACCAGGTTCGACGTTTGGATCTGCGGCATTTGAATACGAGTGTCGTATTCGGTGCCGATTTTCGAAGGTCGAGTCAGGGTCGTTATAGATTTGGATAGCAAACAAAATCATTTTGAGAAGCATCAATGAGACTAAGAACTCCATTGTTTGCAAAAAGAGAATCAAGTTCATAAGAAGAAAATTCTTGAAAAATAGCAAATTTTCCGGGATGGACTTTGGCATAGTTAATATAATTGATGTATGCTTTTATTGCCTCCGGATCATTGAATTATCGCTCTTTGATTTTTCTGGAATTTCTCATGGTGGAGGGGTTGCTTGAAGAAGCCATTAAAGTTGAGAGTGAAAAGATATGATAAAAGATAGTGAATAAATAGGTTCTCAAAGGACATATTCTCTGGTCAAAAAGTAGCTTTTCAGAGAATTGAGTGAAGTGAAAAGGTGGAGGGAAATTCAAACATTTGAATTCAAAATTTTAAATTCAAATTCAGGTACCCATGTCGACATCATGGTAGGGACCATGTCAACATGTGCTTTTGAATTTTCATGAATTGATTTTTCCTAAGTTCTCTAGTATATATAAATATTATTATTATTATTATTAATGCCTATATATATATCTAAAATATTATTAAACTTCAAGTATATTTCAGAAAATATTATTATACTATTAAAAAATAATAAAAATAATAATAAAATAATGAAATAATAATAAAAAAATAGAAAATAAAATTTAAAATTCAAACAACACACAAACTCAAAACCAATCAATCAAACAATCAAGCAACTAATTCTAAGCAAGCAATTTCAACCAATTGTATTGTAAACATGTACCTTTTTCTGAGTCCATTTCTTTGAATTCGTTTGAGTCATGAACTGCTGTAAACACAAATTCGAATTATCTGTTTTCTGATCATCATCACTTGAGGGCGAGTCTGAGTCATCTAGAGTAGCAGTAAATGCACGCTTCCGTTTCTTTGCTGGATCATTGTTCGTAGGAGAATTTTGCCTATGTGGATACAGACAGTCTCTTTTGAGATGGTCTGGTTTATCACAGTTGTAACATTTGTCATTATTTGGCACTACATTCTAATTTCTAGAATTCTTATAGTTGATTCTCTTGAGATTATTTATCTTTCTGCATTTCAGGAATTTCCTAAAATTTCTGGTCATAAAGGCTATCTCTTCATTATTATCGCTGTTTGAGTCTGATCCATCGGTTAATGCATTGAATTCCATTGATTTCTTTTCAGATGCTTTACTTTCTCTTCTCTCGATCATTTGAACTTCATATGACATTAGATTTCCAATTAATTCTTCTATCTTTAAAGTACTGATGTCATTTGCCTCTTCGGTCGCAAGTGTCTTTTGATCCCATTCTGGAGTTAGAGAATTTAAAATTTTTCTGACTTGATCTTCTTCAGAAAATTCCTTTCCCAAAGATATTAGAGAATGCACAATATCCTGAAATCTACTATACATATCTGAAATAGACTCATTAGGATTCATTTTAAATAATTGAAACTGATTTGTGAGCATGGAAATTTTGGTCTGTTTAACTTTGCTTGTTCCTTCGCGAGTAACTTGCAAAGTTTTCCAGATTTCATATGCAGACTTACAAACTGACACTCTACTGAATTCGTTTTCTATCTAGTGAATAAAACAGAATATTCATTGCCTTAAAATTATTTTGTGCAATAGTCTTTTGCTCAGTAGTCCACTGTGCAAAATTAGTTGTGGGTTCAGAATATTCAGTTTGTGTGATATTCCAAGTGTCTAATCCTATAGATTGTAAATATATTTTCATCCTACATGCCCAATATGCATAGTTACTGCCATTAAAAAATGGTGGTCTGACAGTAGACTGACCCTCTATAAATGAACTAGTGACAGGGATACTATGTTAGTAACAATACCAGTGTTAGTAGCCATTTTGAAAAAATTTCAAAAATTAGATTATGAAACTTTGAAAACCTTGCTCTGATACCAATTGTGAGAAATGTGGATTACAGATCTTAAGGGTAGGATTAACACTAGAGGGAGGGGCGAATAGTGTTAATAAAGAATTACTAAATCTTTTTTGATTTATGTTAATTTAGACACCAGTGTATGTAATATACAGACACAGATATGATCACAGAAACAAACACAGATGCAAAAATAAAATAAAAGCAATTAAGGAAAGAACACACCGGATTTTATACTGGTTCGGATTTACCCTACATCCAGTCCCGCAACACAAGTACAGATTTCCTTTCAAAAGCAATTGTACAATTACACCCTCGATTTCAAGGCTATGACGTACACCTTCCATAATTTCGATCCTCTGGGTAAAGATACTTGATTTTCGGGCCACAAGTTTACCCAATTGATTTACCACGGCTACAATCGCACCTTTTCTTTCTTGATTGATTTTCAATGCTAAAATCATACCTTTTCTCGCTTAATAGATTACAAAGAAGTTTATAACTTTGAATAGTACAAAGAAACTTGTAGAGAGAGTGATAGAGAATCAAACGAGTAGTAATCGAGTTCGATTCAATGTTGATTTCGGAAGAGTAATGATAAGAATATGTATTAAGAAAAGTGGAAGAAGAAGAGGAGTGAAAAACCAGAAAATCTGATATATAATTCGCTGAAACTAACCCCTATTTATAGAAGAACAACAGCCATGTTCATTCGTGAAGAGTTATGGTGAATAGACACTTCATTTGAAATTTAAATTTTGAACTTAACTGACACCATATCGACATGGGGTACATAGGCATGTCGACATCCCAAAGCATTTTTTGATGTTTTGATTTTCTTTGAAAATAATCTGTCTTATATTAAAACTAATTTAAACTTTATAAATATACTTGAATATAGTTAAAATTCATAAGTAAATATAGAGAATAATATATATATAATTTAACTCTAATTTTATATTTTAAACCTAAGTATAAATATTATATTAAAAGATAGTTTAAAATCAGGAGTAATTTGACTTTGAAATTGAAGATAATTTTGAGGCTAAAATTATTTAAAATCATGATAGAGGGTTTTGAATCCTTTAAAATGAAAGTTTTGAAAACATTTTGAAAATAGGATATAATTTTAAAAAATCATTTTGAATAAAAAGTTAGCGGATACAAAACAATGTTCCACTAGATTTTTCGTTGGTTCCATCCTACTTAGGGTTCCATCCCTTTAACAGGCTCGAAGTGGACTCCATTCTACGAATAAATTGGATTTTAAGATGCTAGTGCTTTTCTATGAGTTTTAACAAAATTCCTAATAATAAAAATACTTAACTTTGAAATCTTGAACTCTTGATAATCTTGATACTCATGAGTCTTCTATCTTGATATGTTGAATCTCTATACTGTACAGTCTTCTTTCTTAGTACCTGCATGGTTAAATCCTGCATATACATATATATATATATATATATATATATATATATATATCTAAACTTATAATGTTTTTATTTATATTTTATAATCTATTCTAAGGTTGTTGTCATCCTAACCATCATTTCACGGACTAACAACATCCTACTATCGAACAGCCTCAATGACACTCATAGCTTTACCAAGATGTCGAAGTCACAATCCCCTACCATCTTGTTAGTTTATTAAGAAACCTTTCGAGCATGATGCTTTCATATTATAGATGACATGTTAATGACAAAGGAAACCTTAACATCAGTTTTCATTACAACAATATTGATCACTCTTGATGACATTATACTTGTTGTATTTCATTAAGCTTTCGGTCATTGTGCTACCTCACTAGTTAAAAGTTTTCATATTGTAAGCAACAGGAATGAAGTAACTCGTTTGAGCTAACAGCATCGAACTCCTTTCGCACATTGTCGACTAAGTCAAAACGTGGCAACCTTAATTAGGAGTTTAGAGGTCGTTGATGATGTTTGCTTTGATTAGATTGCAAGTGAATGACTTCAACGTTTGATTATAAACACAATTTGATGACAATAGCCTTATTGTTTTTCCATTACATTTTCACAGTTGTGCTTAACATTATGAGTGTGGTTCTATATGACTTCAACACTTTTGTCACCATTACTTTTAGAGTGTTATGAACTGTTTAATCAGCTACCGTATTTCTAATTCACATTGTAGCTACTCGTCAGTATCGACGCCCTTATTACTTTGAATTTAATTGCAGTTATGTTAAACCGACAGATTTTCTATCAATTAAAAAACCGTCAAAAAATATAATTGTTACAAGATCTGCAAGCGTGCGTCATACAAACGTAGTACATATGCGGGTATGGATCGATCCACAGGGAAAGAATTAAATTCTAATATTACTCAATCAAATTAACCCAAAGTTTTTTGAAATTGTTTTAAGCTATAAAACTATAGAAAATAAACTAGAGAAAAAGTGAATAAAACTATGAGATTAAGAAGTAATTTAGAGGTAAATCCACATCCAATCGTTCATATAAATCAACACAAAATTCGGTTACAATCTCTCATTAAAATTTTAAGCAGAAGTGATAGATGTGTTTATTATAAGTATGATTTATTTACGCTATTAAGTAGCACGACTTAAACCATCAAACTCTAACACACCATTCAAATCCACTATCAATTTTCATGAAAATGATATGAAATTAAAAATGAAATCTATTTTAAGCTTGATCTATTTACTATGAATTAGTAACATAGACGATCAAATTTTGATTCTATTTTGACTTCATCATCAAATCATTTAGGAAAATGATCAAATAGTTTATGTTATATTGGACTAAGCATAGTCTATTTGAGTGGTCAACATAGATTATCAAATTCACTAAAAGAAAAACATAAACCATCATCATTCATAATTTCCATTAAGCACAAAAGAGAGATCATAAATGAAATTATTATGTTAATTTAATATGTTTCTGAGAGCTTCACTGCTCCTAAATTGAAGGGGTTTAGCTACTCATATTTGAATAAATGTTAACATAATATGATTTCAACATAAAAGAAAAAGAAAAACGAGAGCTAATTAAAAGAAAAAAGAGCTAACTACTTGCATGAAATAAAAGTAAACTAATTACAAGAATTAAATCTATGCTACTCATATGAAATAAGAGGAGCATAAAGTAAATAAGAGAGCATAAAGTAAAATAGCAATAAAAGAAAGCATTAAATAGAAATGCATGAAAGTAAACAGCAAGGCTAAGAAACCATTAAAGAGACGTTTTATTCATCATTGATTTGTGGCTACAATATTGCATAAAAAAGAGGACGGTTACGTGAAACATAAGGGATATTTATACATGCTTAAAACCCTAATTCATATTTAGGAGACTACCAAAAGTGCCATTGAGATAGTGTAACCTCCAAATTATCATTAGAAAATTAATTAATCCCCACTAACATGCCATTAAGCCTACATTAACATATGCATGTGCTTTTAATTATGGACCATTAGTTAGTAGGTATGTGGGCTCCTCCATGTTGCATGAATTCTTTTATTTCCTTTCTTCCTTAGCTTTCAACATATATGCATGCATGCATCCATGAAACCTCTTCATATTTGCACTCCATTTTCTAAAAATAAAAATAAAAATGTGCAAATAATTTTTTTCAAAATTAATTCATACACAAAATTACCATTTTATCCCTAAATGAAGATGAATGGAGGATGATTAGAAAACAATTTAAATTTTGGTTTAAACATGTAAAATACCCTGGTATACTCATTTATTTAACTAAAAGTAGATTAAATATGGGAATAAAAATATACACTTTTACATGCACATCAAATACCCCCACACTTATCTTTTTTAATCATCTTTGAATAGACTAAGACTATGATAAATCCATTTTCGTAGGTAACACAGTGCATTGAGCGTATGCAACAAGCCTTTAAACCTCTTAGTGTCCCTAATAAGACGAGTGTTGTCTCATGAGGGTTTTCAGTAGATACTACCCATAAAATCCAAATATGATATGCAAATTTTAATATGACTACACGATGCAAGTTTTCAAAAATATTTACAAAAGAAGGATTTACTTTCGAATTGACACAAGTTAATTATAAGTTTTGGTCATTATCAAGAAATTTCAGTCATTTTACTCATCAAAAATTTCAACAAAAATTAAGTTATCATCGCAATTAGATCTGGTTTGGCTAGGTATTTTGGTTGATAACATAATGCAACTATGAAATGGATCCTCTAGTTGATTATCAACGTTTTGCAAAGTGGTATTTTTATCTCTTTTAAATAACAAGTCGAATCAAATTAGTGAAAATAGTGCTTGGATTTCAATTTCTTGCTCTCTCTATTTTGAAAAATATTAACATTTTTATTTACATACCTAACTTGGATAAAATGAGGCTAGATATACTGATCATGCACTGCCTTACAAGCTTACGTGAGAAGATTACAGAGCGTGACGAGTGTACACACTTGCGTATGAACACATGGCTCTAGGTGTTTATTATTATTATTTTAGTTTTATTTACATACACCTAACTCAGATAAACTAAGGCTGGATATACTGATCATGCACTACCTTTCGGGCTTACGTGAGAAAGGTACAGAGTATGGCGAGTGTACATACTTATATGTGAACACATGACTCTAGGTGTTTCTTATTTTTACCAAAACTTTGTTTTGAAAAGAGAGAGTTATGCAAAATCATCTTAGCACCACTTAACATAGAAGATAAAAAAATGTTATCGCATTTGCTTTAAGTCAACCACTTTTTAAACAAAGATTACAATTAGGATACGCTTCATAATTATCACCTATGAACCTTCCTATATACTAGTTAAACCATAGTTACCTATAATCATACTTCTATTTTTATTTTTGTTGGGACATGCACATTTTCAAAAATTTCAATTCAACAACCACAAACGAGTGCTTATCATATTGTGTTTCTTCAAAAGTAAATTAATATGCTAAAAAGAAAATATTGTCATGAAATTTTTTTGGAAAGAAAATGCAAAAAATAAACCATGAAATATCAAAATGAACATAAACCATTAAAAATCAAAATGAACATGAGACTTCTCCCCACACTTGATTTTGACTGTGTCCCTACAGTCAATATATGATATAATGAGTGTAACAAAGAAAAATGTATACATATTTACAAGAGAGGGCTAGAGTTTCTTACTAAACATAGTGTGGCTCATGAAGAATCATAAGCTCCTCCTCTCGATCACTCGCCAATTTCAAGTAAGGTTTTAAATGATGACCATTGATTTTAAAAATCGATCCATCCCTAGGTTTTTTTTATTTCTATGGCACGTGTGGAAAAACAGTATGTACCATGTATGGTCCTGTTCACCTTAATTTTTGGTTCCCAGGAAACAATTGAAGTCCAGAGTCATATAAAAGAACCTTTTGATTTAGCGAAAATGTTTTCCCTAGGATTGACTTGTCATGAATTTTTTTTCTTCTTTCTATGTAAATTTTCTCGTTTTCATACGTGTCGTTCCTAATCTCCACTAATACATTAATTTGCAATTTCCTATTTTCACCAGCTTTTTCAAGATCAAAATTTATGTTCTTGATCGCCCACGA
Source organism: Allium cepa (assembly GCA_030765085.1). NCBI lineage: Eukaryota > Viridiplantae > Streptophyta > Magnoliopsida > Asparagales > Amaryllidaceae > Allium > Allium cepa. The sequence continues at coordinate 317,577,900 of CM060939.1, forward strand.
TGCTTTATGTTCAAGTTCGATGGGTAAATGGCACACTTTGCCATATACTAACCTAAAAGGAGACATCTTAAGATTGGTTTTATATGTAGTTCTATAAGCCCAAAGCACATCTGCCAATTCTCGTGACCAATATTTTCGATTTTTATTCACAGTTTTCTCCAAAATTTGCTTGATTTGGCGATTTGAAACTTTGATTTGACCATAAGTTTGAGGATGATAAAGAGTGGATAACTTAGGGTTATTCAAGTATTTCTTCATTAGAGTTTCAAATAAACGATTATAGAAATCTGTCCATTATCGCTTATTATTGTGCGAAGTGTTCCAAACCTCGAAAGATGTTTTCTTTTATTAATTTCCCAACAACTTTATGGTCACTGGTTTTACAAGATGCTTCAATCCATTTAAAGACGTAATCAACAGTAAGAAGAATGTACAGGTTTTTGAAAGAGTTAGAAACGGTCCCATAAAGTCAATACCCAAACGTCGAAGATTTCGATCGCAAAAATGAGGTTCAAAGGCATCATGTTTCATCGAGAGTTTTTTCCTAACATTTGGCAGCGATCGTAATTTTTACAGAACTCAAATGCATCTTTAAAAAGCATAGGCTAGTAAAAGTCAAATTGCAGCACCTTTTTCGTTATTTTTTCAGACCGAAATGACCCCAACAAGCTTGGTCATGGAAAAATGAAAGAACACTCTTGAATTTGCAATTTGGGACGCAACATCGAATGATTTAGTTGGATAAATACTTGAACAAGTATGGATCATTCTAATAGAAGTACTTGACTTGGGAAAGAAATTTGGACCTATCTTGTTTTGACTAAAATGTAGAGGTTTCCTTAGTGACTAAATAGTTTACTATATCGTCATACCATGGATCGATAGAAATAGAAAGGAGTTGTTCATCACGTAGTTCTCGTTAATTAGAAAAGAAAGTGGTACATTTGGAAGACACGATTGACGATCAGCAATGACGTTGTCGGATCCTTTTTTATCTTTAATCGTAAGGTCAAATTCTTGAAGTAATAGGATCCAACGGATCAAATGATACTTAACATTCTTTTTAGCAAAAAAGTACCTAAGAGCGGAGTTGTCAGTATAAATCGTAATTGTGAGCCAATCAAATAAGGTCGGAATTTTTCGAGCACAAAAATTACCTTTAGAAGTCCTTTTTCGATGGTCATGTAATTAATTAGATCATCGTTGAGAGTCATATTAGCATAGTAAATGGCATGAAGAATTTTGTTGATGTGTTGTCCTAAGACAACACCAACTGCAAAATTAGAGGCTTTGCATAATATTTTGAAAGGAAGATCCCAATTGGGTGAGAAAATGATGGGAGCGGAAATGAGTTCATTTTTGAGACGTTCGAAAGTAGAAAAACAGTCAAAATTAAGGTAAAATGGAACATCTTTTCCAAGATAGAGGTCGAGCAATTTTACCAAAATTCTTCATAAAGCGTTGATAGAAACCAGCGTGTCCTAGAAATGAATGAATGTTCTGGACAGATTTGGGGATGGGTGGTTTCACAATTACGTCAACTTTGCTTAATCTACCTCAATGCCTTTGTTTGAAATGACATGCCCAAGAACAATGCCATGTTTGACCATGAAATGACATTTTTTCCAATTTAACGTTAAGTGTTTGTCCTTGCATCGATTTAGAAACAACTCTGGATGGTGTAAGCACTCGGAAAAGGAGTTTCCAAAGATGCAAAAGTTGTCCATAAATACTTCCAGAAATCATTCGTTCAAGTTGAAAAAGTTGCTGACCATGCATCTTTGGAGAGTAGCAAGAGAATTGCAAAGGAAAAAAAGCATTAGTTGATACGCAAAGGTGCCAAAGGGATACATGAAAGTCATTTTCACTTGATCTTCGAAAGGGTCTGAATTTGGTTATAACTAGAATAACCATCAAGAAAGCAATAGAATTCATGGCCAGCTAATCGTTCAAGCATTTGGTCAATGAAAGGAAGAGGAAAGTGATCTTTACGTGTTGCAGCATTTAATTTTTGATAATTAATGCAAACACGCCAACCCGTTTGAGTACGAGTTGGAATGAGTTTGTTAGCATCGTTCTTGATAAAGGTAAGTCCAAACTTTTTAGGCATGAAATGAATTGGACCAACCCATGAACTATCAAAAATGGGGTGTATGATTTCGTTATCGAGGAGTTTAAAAATTTAGTCTCAAACCGCATCCTTCATTTTTAGGTTAAGCCTTCGTTGCACATCATGAACAGGCTTGGCATACTCAACTAGGTCGACCATCTAATTTCCTCTTTTTGACAGAATTGAAAGAAGGGAAGCTTCTTGATCGAGAGAGAGATTTAAAGAGATTATGATAGGAAACGTTTCTTTGTCACCTAAGTATGCGTACTTAAGGTGATTTGGAAGAGGTTTGAGTTCCAGCCTAGGGTGTTGCTAAACCAAAGAATTTGGTTGAAGTTCTGAATCAACAGTGAAGGGTTCGAACGGAAGTTCATTTTCAATCTTGTTTGGCTCATCTTGAAATAGTTGTTTGTATTGATCTTGTGTTCGTTGTTGGGGTCAACTGTTTCATTATTAAAATTTTCTTGTATGGAGCCAACTTCCAATGTTTGGTCAGGTGATTCATTCGATTATTTTCGAGATTGAAGATGTTAAGATGCAAAGTCAAGTTTCTAAAGAAATTTTCATCGAACCATTTCGACAGTTGATTGAGGCATCAAAGGAGTTACTTAGTTTTTAATTGAAGATTTCAGAAGAGGTAGTTTTGGCCAAGTCGAAACCCTTCTCTGTATAGATGTCTTTCAATGGTATTGATGACATAAATGCTGTCAAAAGGTACTGTTTGTTTTTATAAATATAAGCCACTTCCTACTACTTTCGAAAGGGGTTAGGGGTTTCGAAAGCAATGGTTTTGAAGTTTCAAAAGGGGTTTTGAAGCCATTCTTCAACTGTTTTACCCAAATGTTTTAATGCTTTCGAAAGGATGGTTTCGACACCATCAATTTTCCCTAATACTTTTTGAAATAAAGAACGGTTTCCAAAGAGATGCTTTTTCTTATGCTCAGTTTGACTCAAAAATATTATTTTAAATATAAACCCAATGGCTTCGAAAGGTATTGGTTTCAAAGAGTAACCTTCAATGATTTCGAAAGGGGGACTTATGATGGTTTCGAAGGGTAACCTTCAATGGTTTTAAAAGAGGTATTATTGAATGGTTTTGAAGCTATGCTTCTATAATTATATAATAATACTTTAACAAGGTCGAAAGGTTTCGAAAGAGATGTTTTAAAGTATTCGAAAGGCAGGAGCATAATGTTTTAAACATAGAATTTAATGCTTTCGAATGAGGTTGTCCAATGAAGTCAAAAGCTAGGTTTCAAAGGTGTTAAAAGGCTTTTTAAACCCAAACTCATTTTTAAAGGAAAAACCAATGGCTAAACAAAGGAGTTTTGAAATGGTTTTAAGTATGTAAATTTGAAGAAGTATTACCTTGATGAAAAATATAGGTTAAAGGGATTAACTATGTTTTATATGAAATGTATTTCAAGGAATTTAAACCTACTGGAGTGGTATTGTAAGTTGTAAATTTTTGCTTCTTCAAATATGAATATATTCACATCATAATTGCCCCATAACAGCAATTTGGGGATACAGGGGTAGAAGCATCAGTAAGTTATCCCTGTAATGAATATAAATTGATTAGACTCCTGAATGAGTAGAATTGCATCCAAGGAGCCAAGGAGACCAAAATATAGGATGCTTAAACCATGTAGTTATCCGGGAGATAGGTTCATAGTAAACCCATGAAAACTATGATTACAAAGTTATTAGGGGTAACTAACAAGTTCATAGTAAACCTATGAAAACTATGTATAAAGGATGGTTGGCAGTGGCCAATTCGTTTGTAGTGAACCCTTGAAAACTATATCCCGATTAAGAATTGACATCAATAAAAAGTTCCTAGTCAACCCATGAAAACTAGGCTAAGAAGGGAGTTACTAGAGTAATCCATTGGTTCCTAGTCAACCCATGAAAACTAGGATATAAGATGAGTTATTGAAATAGCCAATAGGTTTAGGGGAACCCATGAATTAATTAAGCTAATTAGTAGGAGCTTATAGGTTCTTAGTAATCCCATGAAAACTCTGAAATAGGATAGGATGTTCATGAATTATAAAAAGGTTATTAGTAAACCCACGGAAGCTAATAGGTTAATATTGACCCTAGAAACTATAAATATGATAGGGAGTCAATTAAAATGGTGATGGGACATCCAAAATGTTTATATATGTATATCATCATTATATTTTGAAATGTTATGTTTTAACCATTGTGGATGTAAGGGCAGTGTATATGGTTTTATAAAGAGGATTTTAGCATACTAGTGAAGGGAAAACCCATTCTGCTAAGCAGCGTGGTCTCACTAGATATATAAATAGATTTAGACGTTAGATTATTATTCATACCAAGCTTTAATTTTTTGTTTTCCCTTTAAAATCTCAGGTACTCAATTGATTTTGAGTAGTTTGAGGTTTAAAGCTTCCTGTTTCTCTTCTTAGATGAATAAAGCTTCTGAAGGCATGCAGGAGGCGGTTAGTTATTTAGAGTTATCTTTTTATGCTGTGTATTTTGTATGTAAAGGCAGACTTATTAGACTTACTATATATTATGATCAACCAATGGGGCATCTTCATATGTCACTCTTGGTGTATGCATAATAACTATATTTTTTTAAATGTGCTTAATGTTTGTGGGATTATGTAATGAACATGAAATGTCTTGAGTGGAATGTGGAAATTTGTTTTTAATTTGTTAAATTTTTTCTATATTTTTGTGACCTGTGCATCAAGTATCCAATGCCGCTGTATTTAGTCGTCGAGAATTAATAACTTTGGATGACCGCAGCATCCGTAGCTGTTAGTTTGGACCTCCAAGTAGGGGGATGTTACAAGTTGATATAAGAGCGTTGGTTTATGAAACTTTAAAAGAAAGTTAAACCTAAAAGTTTTTGAAACATTATCTAATGAATTTGAAAATATGATCGAGGTTTGGGTAAACTCTATAGTAACATACTTTCATTTGATATATATATATATAGACACACACACACACACACACACATACATATGTGTCCCCCTCTCTCTTAGTCCTTTTTTCTGTATCTTACTAAGGCTCGTATGTAGATTTAAAAGAAAGCGGATATAGAAGTACGAAACGAAAAAGGAAATCTAGGTGGAGGAAGCACCATAACCAACGGAAATGCTTGACCTAATACCCTTCGGGTAATGGTCGACAGACTAATGCTAATCCAAATGCTAAGGCCAATGTAGGTGCTAATTTTTTTTCCAATAGATGCGAGGATTGTGTATCAGTTGTTAGCTAATCTTTTGCAAGCTGGAGCTACTGGTAATGTTGGGGGAGCTAATCTTGTAGCTCCCGTTGGATATAACTATGCTAGGCTAAGCAGGGATTACACCAGTCTGGGTGGAAAGCCTATAATGGGAACAGAGGATGCGTTGAGGTTGAGAATTGGCTGTTGAGCTGTGAGACGATCTTTACTGATTTAGGCTTGGATGATGAAGAAAAGAGGAGGATAGCCTCTAGACAGTTGCAAGTGGTAGTGCTCCATTGGTGGAATAGTGTGACAGTTGGAGTCTCGACGGAAGAACTAACTCGGGCTGATTTCAGAATATGGTTTGAGCAGAGGTTTCTATCTGAGGTAGCTAAGTCGGTGCTATTGAGGAAATTTATGGACCTTGTGTAGGCAGATATGTCAGTAATTGAGTATGCTGCTAAATTTGATGAGCTATCTCGTTATAAATATGCTACTATAGATGCTAACATCAGAAGGAATGAAAGATTTAGTCAAGGACTAAGGCCAGAGCTAGCTAGAATAAACGTGACACTTGTCAAAGAACCTTGTAATGTGGTAATGGAGATGGTTATTCACAATGAAGAGGTGCTTGCTATTTCTTCTAGGGAGAAACCAGTTGGATCCCAGGGTCCTCAAGGAAAGAAAAGGAAATTCTTTAAGAAGAAGGGAACCCATAAAAGGGAGGCTGCCAAGAAGGAAAAGGCCGATTCAGTGTGCTTCAAGAGTGATAAGAAGGCTGATTATGCTTATGAGTGCCAGACAGGAAAAGGGAAGAAGCCTACAGAGGAGAAGAATGTGAAATGCTTCAATTACGACTGAGCATTACAAGAACTAGTGTCCAGAGCCAGTCAGGGTGGATAGAGGAAAGGTTTTTGCTATCGGACCTCCATCTTCTTCTGGGCCTACTTCAGCAGAGAAGGGAAAAATAGAAATGGAAGGTACGCTTTTGATTCAGAGTATACCAGTTAGGGTACTATTTGATACCGATGCATCACATTCATTTATATCACAATATTTAGTTGATAAGTTATGCATAGAACCCGCATACCTTGTTACTTCCTTAAGAGTTGTGAATCCAATAGGAGGGTATGCAACTCTAGGGATAAGATGTGACCAGTTAGAATTGGATTTGTTAGGTCATAAGTTTGCATCCAGTCTGCATGTTTTTTATTTCGTAAATTTCTAGATCATTTTGGGTATGGATTGGTTAGGTAGTATGAGGCTATGATATTTTGCTAGTATAGGAAAATATCATTGAGACATCCAGATAGTTATGATCGAATCATCTTCTTAGTGGAAAATTCTAGAAGGAGTGTTTGGGCTTTGTTAAGTGCCATGAAGGTTGGAGAAGAGATAAGTCAGGTTCAAGTCGCAAGGGAATTGGCAGATGTCTTTAAGCCGATTACGGGATTACCACCGAAAAGAGTTGTTGAGTTTTCAGATAGATCTTGTACCAGGAGCTGAACCTGTGAGTAGACCACATAGCAGGATGACATTGACAGAGACGAAGGAAATGAAGGTGTGGCTAGTGGATCTTGAGGGAAGAAATTTTATTGGACTAAGAAGTTCGCCTTACGAAGTGGCAGCGGTATTCGTGAAGAAACAAGATGGGTCGTTATGGATGTGCATCGACTATCGTAAGTTAAACGAAAGGACGACCAAGAATAAGTACCCTCTGCTAAGAATTGATGATCGTTTGACCAGTTGAATGGAGCCAAAGTGTTTTCCAGTTAGATTTGGCAATGGGGTTCCATCAGTTGAGAGTGGTAGAGCATAGTATTCCTTTGACAGCATTTTGAACCAGATATGGTTCATATGAGTGGTTAATGATGCCTTTTGGATTGATGAATGAACCTTCTTTCTTCGTGGATTTGATGAACTGAGTTTTCCAAGAGCAGTTGGATAGGTTCGTTTTGGTATTCATTGAAGAAATTTTGGTGTACTTTAAGGATGAAAGAGAGCATTAAGATCATCTTAGAGTTGTGCTAGAGACGTTAAGGTGGAACTAGCTGAAGGCGACATTTTCCAGGTGTCATTTTTGGAAGAAAGAGGTTAAGTTTCTTGGTCATGTGGTTTCAAAGAAAGGATTGTTAGTCAATCCAGATAAGATCGAAGCTATGAACAATTGGAAGAAACCAGAGATGGTAATTAAGATTAGAAGTTTTCTTGGACTTGCTGGCTAGTACCGGTGATTCATTAAGAATTTCTCGCAAATAGCAACACCTCTGACTAAGTTGACTAGGAAAGATGTGAAGTTTGTTTGGTCCGACAAATGTGAGGAAGGGTTCCTTAAGTCAAAACATTTGTTGACCAATGCACAGTGTAAGTAGTTCTAGACGGAAACCAATGGTTGGTAGTATACACAAATGCATGTGGGACTGGGTTGGGAGCAATGTTGATGCAGAAGGGCAAAGTCATTGCTTATGCATCTAGGCTGCTTAGACCGCATGAATTAAGATATCCTTCTCATGACTTGGAGTTGGCTGCAGTGATTATTCCTTAAAGAGTTGGAGGCATTATCTCTTAGGGGGGAGATGTGAGTTGTATACTGATCATAAGTCTTTAAGATATTTATTCTCTCAGAAGGAGTTGAATATGAGGCAACAAAGGTGGCTGGAGTTTTTGGCTGCTTATGATTTTGGTATAGAGTATACTCTTGGAAAATAAAATAAGGTAGAAGATGCTCTTAGTAGAAAACATCAGAATGTGGTGTTAGCCATGTTAGCAGAATGGATGGATCTTGAAGCTTTGGCCAGTTGCGGTGTGCAGTTAAGATCTACTATTAATTCTAGTTAGGGGACTGTCATGTTGTCTTGTTTAGAAGTTCATCTAGTGTTGATTAAAAGGATAGCTTCTAAACAGAGAAAGGATCCAATTTTAGCTGAGAGGATCAGAAGGCTTTAGGTTGGAACCGAGGTCGATGATTTGAAAGATTTTTATCTTGACCAGAGAGGATGGTTGAGAAAGAAGGGACGGTTATGTATTCCAGATGTGGAGAACTTGAAAAGAGAAGTTCTGGAAGAATGTCATCGATCCAAGTTTACGATTCATCCTGGAGGGACCAAGATGTACCAAGATATGAAGAGGAGCTTCTATTGGGAAGGCACGAAGAGGGATGTGGGCATGTGGGTTAGGCAGTCCACGAACTGTCAACAAGTGAAGGCCAAACATCAGAAGCCACGTGGATTGCTTCAACCTTTAGAGGTTCCAGTCTGTTAGTGGGATTCGATATCCATGGACTTTATAGACGGGCTGCCAAGGTCGAATAGGGGAAATAAAAACATATGGGTTATAGTGGACAGGTTGACCGAGAGTGCCCATTTCATTCCTGTCAAGTCAGCTAGGACGACACCTGTTTTGGAGAAGTTGTTACTGAAGAACATAGTTAGACTTCATGGGATTCCTAGTAGCATAGTCAGTGACCGAGATGCATTATTCATTAGCAAATTTTGGAGGAGTCTGTAAGAGGTATTAGGTACCAAGCTCAAGATGAGTATAGCTTATCACCCACAAATAGATGGGCAGACTGAGAGAGAGTCAATAAGGTACTTGAGGATTTATTGAAAGCTTGCGTATTGGACTTTGGTGGATCTTGGGAGGATCACCTACATTTGATTGAGTTTTCCTATAATAATAGTTATCAAACTAGCATATGAATGATGCCTTTTGAAGCTTTGTATGGAAGGCTATGCAAATCACCCACATGTTGGTTAGAGACTAGAGACAGATTGGTCTTAGGTCTTGATTTGGTTAGAGAGGCGTCAGAAAAGATTGAGTTAATCCAATGACGGATGCAGGAAGCTCAATCCAAGCGGAAGAGTTACGCAGATATGAGGTGTAAAGACTTAGAGTTCTCAGTGGGCGACCGGGTTTTCATTATGGTATCACCGATAAAGGGTGTGGTATGGTTTGAGAAGCCATGAAAGTTAACCCCGAGGTACGTTGGTCCATTCCAAATTTTAGAAAGGATCGTAAAGCTCGCGTTTAGAGTAGAGTTGCCGAGCAGTTTGGCAGGTGTCCATAATGTATTCCATGTGTCTCTTCTTCGCAAATATGTGCATGATCTAGAGTCTACTATTCCTTGGATATAGTTAGAGGACTTGCAAGTAGAGCCAGATTTGACTTTTGTTAGACAACTAGTTTGGGTTGTAGCGAGGGATGAGAAAAGATTGTGGACCAAGACAGTCAAGTTAGAGAAAGTTAAGTGGAGCGATAACTGGATGTACTTGGAGACAGATGACAGGATTCGAGATACTTATCTTGATCTACTTTGAGGGCATGTCTATATTAGATTTATATAGATTAGTAGCTAGTCGGGTAGGCTAGTATCACTACACCAAACATGCCATTTTGTAACACTTTTCCGCTTTCAATTTACAATGCTAATAACCGTTACAAATTTCTAACGGTTATATTCGTTACAACCATTTACAATAGTTATTATTGTTAGTAAATATGGTAATTTCATAAATAATGAAAAGAAGCAAGGATAAGATTGTAAATTTATCTTTTAACAACAGTTGTCTTATTTCTCACGGTAATTTCATTTCTCCTTCTCATGTTTTGCTTCTCTTTCATTCCTACGTGGTTTCATCTGCCACCGACTCGGCCGTCTGCCACCGCCTCGACCGTCTGCCACCGCCTCGGCCGTCTGCCACCGCCTCGGCCGTCTGCCACCGCCTCCGCCTTCTGCCACCGCCTCCTCGCTTTTTCCTATCAAATCGACAAAGATGATGGAAGATCTCGATTGCGAACTATGAATCTAGGGTTTCGCTTTTCCACCTCCGTCTACTCAGGTATGAACACTTTTGTATCAGGTAACAATTTCGTTGTACATACTTTTTGATTTATTGTTTGTTTATATCACCTTTTTTCATTTGAGCAATTTTAGTATTGGAGCACATAATAATTTGTTTTAGGTCGATACTAAATAGTAAGCGACTGAATAGTATTTGGTCAGAAAGAATTAGGAATTCTTAATAATTTGAAAGGTGGGCAACTAGTTCATTCGCTAGCAATAGAGAGAGATAACTTATGTGAACATCGACGTCCGTTTATTTTATTTTTCAAGTCACTTTAACAGTAATTTTCAATATAAAACCATATCTATGATTCCTTCTTAAACAGGTATTATCTTTAGGCTGTTTAATATAGCATGTGTCATAGTGTCCGTAAATATGAGTTTGATAATTTCAATTTTGAAAAAAATAACTACACATATATTATTCCTCTTCATCATAATAAAAGAATATGGGGTCTACTTGGATTGGAGGTCTAGCATGGTCTTTCTACTAAGGCACGCCCTTGTATTTAAATTAGGCGGTTCAAACAAAAAGGAAGGTGAAAGCATTAAAACGATTTATGACACAAATGAAAATGTCTAATGCAAGAACTTATTGTGCAACTCAAGTAGTTTGGCTATGCCAGATTCTTGGCATTTCATATAATAAACAAAAGGAGTTCTGTAGTAATCTTTGAGAATTATAAACCAGTAATAAAGAATAATACATGGTTTGATTTCCAACAAAATGCATACAACCAATTGATGTCTGCGCCTACCTTAAATTATCACAACCAAGGAAAAAGGTTTTGTTCTCTCTAGATAAGGATAAACCAATATGTAACCATAATATCAAGCTATCATGAGATATACTACTGCTCCATTAGCAAATTATACTAGAAAGAGGATAGTATTTAAATGGTCATGAGAATAGTTATATGCATTACACTAATGATATGTTTTCTACTAATAATCTTGACATGAAAATTTTGTTACCATATGATTCAATTCATTCTTATCTGTTATCCAAACAGTCTGTGCATGAAAAAATTGGCGTTGTAGACTCTAAATGGATTGTGCATCAAGTAATCCAATCTCTTGGAAACCAAGTAAGTTTTCATGTGATTTGTGAATATCATTATTGCTTCCTTTCTCTTGGTTATTCAGTACATTATGTAAGCCAACTGCCAACTGCTGATTGCAACTCCTTTGGTATTTTATGTGTCACCTTAATAATGAGTAATATCGAACTATGTTGCATTAGACTTAGTACAACCTCCACTTTATATCCAAATAACCTATGTATAAAGGCATATTGTGTCCCAGTTGTCCATTGTAAGATGAGCTGTATGTGGAATCTATGATTCTGATGGTAAATTCTTTAACTTAAATAGTAGAAAGTTTTTTTTCTTTTCTCCTAAATTTGGCTATAATTTATGTCTAGGGAATCAGACCTAAGATCTTTTGTAATATAGCCATTGTATTTACCAGTGTTACCCATGCTCATTGGCAATTAAAGTTTGTTTTAACATGAAATATTTTAGTGTTGTAAGGAACAATAGCAAATGAAATCGTTTCTATATTTTATTGATGCTGACATAACAATATTTTTTATACTAGCACAAAACATTCGGTAAGGTGGCAACTGCCGTATTAAACTACCAATAACCTCCTAATTAGCTGAATCCCAGTACCTCCCTTATTACCGTTGGATTAAAGGTTGATTGCATTATTATAGTCTCCACACATTCTATGATCTCTCAAACCTGTAATGAGAAATCCAACTTTTATCTAGATTTTTTATTGCATTAATTAGACTGTTACCTACCTGAGAATTTTTTGTTAATGTAAATTTGATTAATTGAGCATGGAATTACCTGACTTTTGTGATTTGAAAAGGTGAAAGCAGCTGCGGTAGGTGTTGTATGCATGTGTGTATATGTAAGCTCGGTTCCTAATGCGTATGCTTAAGGATCGAACCCTATGTTTCTAACATGAACTCAAACCATATATCTTTAGATAGTTGAAAGAAACAACAGATTGATGTGAATAGTTAACGAAAATTTAATAATTTATAGACACAAAGCATAGACCTACATCTATGATAGATGCAATATGATATATGCACATTTAACAAATTTTTGACGGTCCTCATAATGATTTGCACGGAGAGTCGATGAACAGGAAATAACCATGGCAAGGGGTGATCATCTATTTTTATATTTCAGTTTTACGCTGTTTTAATAGCACAGCACTGTGAAGTAATGTTTTTTACTTGTTAAAAATTATACAAATAATCCTTCAGGTAAGAGAACGGTGTAAATTTGAGTGGACATGGTATGTAGCTCGCCTTACAAATGCTGAAAAAGAATATTTTATTAAAAAAGAAAAAGGGTGATGATACTGGAAGCATTGGCATATGAGTTCTTGGGCACCTGTTTCTGTCCTACTTGTATATTCCTCCTCTCTTTTACTCCTTTGTTTAAGTGGTATTTAATTCTTTCAGTAGTTTGAGTAGTAATTTGCTGGTTCAATGTATATTACAGTTTTTTTATATGCTGTATACACATGAATCACAGCAAAATTTTGATTTATTTATAAGAAAGTGTCTTTTCTGACGCTTCTTATAACAAAATTATGATTTGTTACTATCAATGATAGCTAATTATAAAATTTTAGTTCTAGGCCAAATTTCTTCAACTGCTGTTGAATACAAAAAGAAGATTGGATTTAATGGTATTGCATTTCATGTTGCAGAATGTGGATATGAAATAAATTTAATCATCAAAATTGTGGTTCTTTTGGATAGTGAAAATGTTTATAAATCCATTATTTTTCTCTAGGTAATTTACTGGTCGAACCAAAACCACAAGAGCCTACAAAGCATCAGTATGACTGGGATGCTACAACCTCATTCTCCTTCTTGCAGAAGTATGGCTTGTTAGGTAATTTCCATGGTTCTTTTCTCCCATCTCCTCACTATTTGTGAAAAAAGAAATAAATTTTGCCTATATGAACTTAAGGCACAAAGTTATATGGTTTTTTCTTCACCGCTAACTAATCGTTTATGACATATCTATGACAGTGCCTATTACTGCATATATACTAGAATCTGTAGATCAATTTGTAAATGTTTTGTTTGCATCGCTGCACGAAATAGGCCTTGAAAAATTATTCCCAGATAAGTTGTTTTATTTCATGCAGCCTATTTTTTAGCATCATGTTCAGTAAGCAATATATGTGTAAATATTAGAAATGCATATATTTTAGCTGTGATTATTTTCTCTTCTTATACTTTGATTTTAGTTTCTTTGATTTTTCAATCGCAATTCATCAGTTTGGTATATTATTTTGGTAATATTCCCTTAAAGTTTATTGCAATAGTCAAAATCACAGCTAAAATGATGCTTCATCCTACTATTAAACAATAGTAAACATGAAAATGAAGGGTATCAACCATTAAGTATATTGTGTAAACTTTTAGATTTTTAGGAAAATTTAGAAAATATACACACTTATAGCTAAAAAATACTGACCCAGAAAATAAATTTATTCCAAATAGTAGCGATAATCAATAATATCTAGAAAAATAAAATAAAATAAATTGAAACTGGAAGAACAAGTTGCCAATAGACTTCAGTTGCAGGGCCAAGTGCATTAGAAATTAACATGGGTTGAAACTAGAAGCATTGAATTAGTCAAAAATGCTTTACAACTATGAAACAACACTTCACTGTCAGTTACACTCTACTTTAACTTAACAATGTGTGAGTGAACCAGTCTTACATAATGTCAATTAATGAATAATTTTGTGCATATTTTCTTGTTCAGCTTTAATATGAGTTACATATGTTACTTAGTACCATGGTTCTGACCCATATACTTTGTCAGAAGAAATTATGAAGTTTTAATCCTTGGAAATCATTGCCCAGTAACATATTATTAAAGCTTGTTTTTATGGATTTTCAAAATTAATAAATAAAACTGGAATTAATCATCAAAATGGAAAAATTCAGTGCACCAAACTTTGTGTGTAAATGCTAATCGGTTTTACTTTTAAGGTGAGGTTAAACTACAAAGTAACTTAATATGCAGCTCATTTACTATAAAGGATGAGGTAATACGTGGTGTATAAGACTATAAATACAACCTTTTGTCTTCAATACTCACACTCTAAGAGTCTAACTAAGCTTTTCAGTTCTATTAGAATGAAGCAAAGTTCATTGCCAAATCATTCAAAAATGGAGGATAATGAACCAGAGAGGAAGCTGAAAAAGAAAAGAGGCCTTAAAACCATGCAATTTATCCTGGGTGAGACATACAAATATATTTACTACTTCTATCATCATTTAGTTGATAACTACACATATCAATTCTTGATTCTTTGATTCCAGGTGATGAAATATGCGACAAAATGGGTTAGCAATGGATGGTGAGGGTTAGTGGTAGTGCACTGGGTTGGGCACTGTGTTGAAATTGGGTTGTGCAGTGGACAAGTGAACAGAGAAGTATATTATGGTATGAAGTTTGATGGAATTGGGTTGGAGAAGTGGAGTTTCATGACAGTAGTTGGTGTAGTGTTGAAGGAAGTTAAGAATGGTGATGATGGCAAGTATTGTTGAAGTAATGAAGGACATGGGACTTGTAGTGTAGAGGATTGGAAGAGGTGGTTATGGAATTAGTATAATTGTTTGTACAGGCAGTAGGTGGATGCGTGAAAGTTTGGTGGTGGTGGTCTGCAATGATGGTTGGTAAGCAGATGTTGGTGACGATTGTTTATATATATAGAGGTGGTAATATGGTGTATAGTAGAGATGACAGTGCTGAATGATGAAGTGCCAGAGTTAGCAGATGGTTGTTGAAGTTGTTGCTGTCAAGTTGACGCTGATGCTTGAGTTTGGGGAGAAGGCGGTGAAATGAATGTGGAGATGACTGGAAGTGTTGTCTGTGGTTTGGGTTGTTGAGTGTTGTTGCTGGCAGAGATTTTTTAGAAGGACCGATGTGGTTTGATGTCAAGGAGGATGATGACAGGGCAGTTTGTATGTGGTGTGATTTATAGTTGAACTGTGGCTGGAGTTTGTTGTGGAGCAACAGTGATGTTTGGGCAGTTGTTTGAAAAAGGATAGTGAGGTGGCAATTTTGTGATGAAGAAAGAAGGCAGTAGGATGGTGATGGAAGTGTAGAGGTTGGTGAAGGTGATTATGAATGTTGGAGTTTGGATAATGCAATGGTGATGTTTTGATAGTTCTGTGATGGGTTTGTTTGCTGCAGTAATTGATGGAATTGCAACAATAGATATATAGGGTATGGTGACACTTACAATATTAGCAGTATTGTCATCTTTAAGACCTGCACCATGCACACAACCTGGAAACTGTGAAAGAGCATCAACCTGGCAACTACTAATCCTCTATGCATCTCTTCTTCTAACTGCAATTGGTGCAGGAGGAATTCGACCATGTGTAGTTGCCTTCGGTGCTGACCACATGGTGTTTGTATGAAACATAAGTGTTTGGTGTTGTTCTAATTAATGATCGTATGTTTTCTTAATGTTAATACTATATATTTTTTGTATAGATTGTTTGTAGCTGTAATAAAATATTGGTGCTATATAGTTTGTTTGATATTGTTTTAGTTATCACGGCCATGAGTGTTAGAAAATAACCTTTCGTAATGGTTATAACTGTGATATAATTTGCATTTGTCATGGTTATAAGTGTTAGAGTTTTCTTTTTGGTAATGGTTATAAATGTTAGAAACTATTGTTCTGTCAATGTTATAAGTGTGATACTATCTAAATTTCCCACGGTTATAAGTGTTAGTAATAAACATTTTATCACGATTATAACCATGAGTAAATACTGTTTTGTCACCGTTATAAGTGTGATAATATCTAAATTTATAACGGTTATAAGCGTGAGAAATTACTATTTTTATCACGGTTATAACCATGAGCAAAAGTGTGACTGAATTTGCCCACGGTACCTATTTTCACGGTTATAACTATAACAAATTAGTTTTGTCACGCTTATAACCGTGAGGAAATTGCCTTTCTGGTGTTGTGTATGGATGTTAGGAGTGGTTACAAATGATTGCTAATTAGTCCTTGTTGAATTTCAAGGAAGAAATTCTTTAAAGAAGGAAGCCTCTAACACCCTTAATTTTATTAACATTATTCAAAAGATTGGATTAGAATAAAATAAATAGAATAATGTAAAGTGGTAAGGGGATTAAGATTGGCAAATGAATATAGGTGGCCGTGCTTATTTAAATTGAATGAACTTATAAATGGTTAAGTTCTAACTAATTAAATATAAGGAGATGAGGGTAAATCGCCTCCCATATTTCCCACTCTTATACTATTATTCCTTAGTCATATACATTCATTTTCATCATAAGCAAAAACGTAAGAAAAAGAAAGAGCAAGGCCCTCCATTAAGAAGATAGAAAAGAAGAGAAAATCAAGTAAAGCTTAGGATTAAAGCTAGAAGAAATAAATCTCAATCAATCTCCAATTTCCTTACCAACTAAGGTGAATAATAATCACTACATCTCTATTTTTGGTTTTATAATCATATTTTTTGGGATCTAAGGGTAAATTCGTTTTTATGACACGGTTTTAAGGTAAAATCAAGGTTAAATGATTTTAAACGCCATGGAAAAATTATATGTTATGAGAAACATTTTTTGGAGTTGGGTTTCAATTTTTATAATTTTCCAAGTCGTGGAGAATTAGTTATAAGTTTTCAAAGCAAAATATGGTTATTTGGGTTGGGTTTATAAAATTATTTCGAAAATTATATTAAGGTTCAGGGGCTGAAATTTTAATATGTTAGGCAACATGATTAAAGTAAAATTTTGGAATTTTTACTAAGTGATTTAGTATGGAAATTAAATTATTTTAAAAGTAGGACCTAAATAATTTAATTATTTTGTTAATAAAAAGGGTTTATTTGTTAAATGCTGCTTAGTTTTAGATCTGAGAAAATGCAGCAAATTTTAGTAAAATAATTTGAAAGTTTATTGTAACCAATCATGTGCTTACAAGTGGGCAAGTTAGTTACAAAAAGTTTACTTTATTTTGTAAAATCATCCTTTAGCTCAGAAAAGTGGGTTCCGCCTTCTTTAGAAGGACCTTTCGACCCAGAGCTTCCGCCTTCAACCTAGTCGAAACCTTCTATGTCGATACCCGTAAACCGATACATATGGTATCATTTAGATGGTATATAGTGGATTGGAGAAAGGCGCAAGGTAGGGTGTCGAAACGTGGCTTCCGAAGGGGTTGGTTCCTTTGTTTTGTTTTGTTTTAAAAGAGAAGCGCTTGCCTGTTTATAGAAGGGTTTTGCAGTTGTCGAAACCAATGGTTTCGGAAGGGTAATTCTAAACAGGCCTTCAAAGGAGAGCTGCCGCCTTTGTTTTAAAATAGTAGCTTCCAAAGGAGTTATTTAGTTTTTAATTGAAGCTTTCAGAAGGGATAGTTTCGACCATGTCGAAACCCTTCTGTGTTTAGATGCCTTTCAATGGTGTTAAAGACATCGATGCTATCGAAAGGCACCGTTTTTTTAATAATATAAGCCACTTCCTACTGCTTTTGAAAGGATTTAGGGGTTTCAAAGACAATGGTTTTGGAAAAGGTTTCGAAGCCAACCTTCAATTGTTTTACCCAGATGTTTTAATGCTTTCGAAATGATGGTTTCGACACCATCAATTTTCCCTAATACTCTTTCAAACTAGTTGCGATGAGTTAGAATCCCTTCGGAAACCCCTTTCGAGGTGATCGTAGTGACTTACGGTTGGGACCTATTAGCATTAAGGATTTTAATTGATCCACTAGGTTTCTTTGCTTCAAAAGGTAATCTTTCTATTGACATTAATGCAAGTAAACTATGATTAGAAACATAATGAGGCCTTAGAACATTCAATATACTCAAAAATGTCGTATACTTATTTTATTAATAATCTCCTTAAATTCTACAAACCTAAGTATTACAAAGAAGTAAATCCCCAACTTTATTTTAGAACTAGGGTTTACAAATTTAAGAAAGAATGAGTATTGAGTCAATGAAACTAGGTCCCAAAACAATACTCCTAGGGACTTATTTGTAGGTGCAGTTTGGACCCTTTCGAATCAATCCTTTCGACTTGATTGAAAGAATGCTTGAAAACCTTCCCTTGTTGATAAATTGAATAGTTTCAAAAGAGATGCTTCCGCTTATGTTCACTTTGACCCAAAAATGTTAATTCAAATATAAACCCAATGTCTTCGAAAGGTATTGGTTTCGAAGAGTAACCCTCAATTATTTTAAAAGGGAGACTTTCAATGATTTTGAAGGGAAACCTTCAATGGCTTCGAAAGAGGTACTTTTGAATGGTTTCTAAACCATGCTTCTATACTTATATTATAATACTTTAACAAGGTTGAAAGTTTTCGAAAGAGATGTTTTAAAGTATTCAAAAGGCAGGAGCCTAATGTTTTAAAGATAGAATTTAATGCTTCCGAAAGAAGTTGTCCAATGAAGTCGAAAGCAAGGTTTCGATGGTGTCGAAAAGCTTTTTAAACCCAAATTCATTTTTAAAGGAAAAACCCATGGCTAAATAAAGGAGTTTCGAAATGGTTTTAAGTATGTAAATTTGAAGAATTATTGCCTTGATGAAAAAATAGGTTAAAGGGATTAACTATGTTTTATATGAAAAGTATTTCAAGGACTTTAAACCCATAGGAGTGGTATTGTAAGTTGTAATGTTTGCTTCTTCAAATATGAATATATTCACATAATAAAGGACCCATACCTGCATTATGGGGATAAAGGGGTTGAAGAACCACTAGGTTAACCCAGTATTGAATATAAATTGATTAAACTCCTGAATGAGTAGAATTGCATCTAGTGAGTCTGGGAGACCAAGATATAAGATGCCTAAACCTTGAAGTTTTCCGAGGGATAGGTTTATAGTAAACCCATAAAAACTATGATTAGGAAGTTATTGGGGGTAACCAATAGGTTCATAGTAAACCCATGAAAACTATGTATAAAGGATGGTTGGATGGGGCCAATTAGTTTGTAATGAGCCCATGGAAACTATATCCGGATTAAGAATTGACATCAGTCAAAAGATTCCTAGTCAACCCATGAAAACTAGGATAAGAAAGAAGTTAAGAGAGGCAATAGTAAGTTCCTAGTCAAACCATGAAAAATATGCTAAGAATGGAGTTATTGGAGTAACCCATAGGTTCTTAGTCAACCCATGAAAACTAGGATATAAGATGAGTTATTGAAATGACTAATTGGTTTAGTGGAAACAATCAATTAATTAAGTTAATTAGCAGGGCCTATAGGTTCTTAGTGATCGCATGAAAACTGTGAAATAAGACAGGGTGTCCATGAATTATAAAAAGGTTATTAGTAAACCATGGAAACTAATAGGTTAATATTGACCTTAGAAACTATAAATATGACAGCGACTCAATTAAATTGGGTATATGCTTGTATATGTACATCATCATTATATTTTGAATTGTTATGTTTTAACCATTGTGGATGCGGGAGCATGATATATGATTTTATAAAGAAGATTTTAGGATACTAGTGAGGGGAAAACCCATTCTGCTAAGTGGCATGGTTTTACTAGATATCTAAATAGATTGAGATGGTAGATTATTATCCATACCAGGCTTTATGTCTGGCTCGAAGTTTTTGTTTTGCCTTTAAAGCTCGGGTACTCAATTTATTTTGAGTAGTTTGAGGTTTAGGGTTTCTAGGTTTTCTTCTTAGACGAATAAAGCTTCCAGAGGCATGCAGGAGGCAGTTAGTTATTTAGAGTTATGGTTTTCCATTGTGTATTTTGGATGTAAAGGTAGACCTATTAGATTTACTATATACTCTGATCAACCAAAGGGGCATATTTATATGTCGCTCTTGGCGTATGTATAATAATTATATTTTTCTGAATGTGGTTAACGTTTGAGGATTATGTAATGAACGTGAAACGTTTTGAATAGAATGTGGAAATGTGTTTTGAATTTGTTAATTTTTTTTCCATATTCTTGTGATCTGTGTATCAATGTATCTAACACCGCCGTATTTGGTCGTCAAATTAATAACTATAGATGACTGCAGCATCCATAGCCGTTCGTTTTGGGCCTTCAAGTAAGGGGATGTTACACTTCCATTCTCGTAGCAGGTTTCTAAATACCATAACCCAAATCCCACATCATAAATATCTGATAATGCAAGAGATAGTACCCAAGCCACTTAATACCTTTTATTGAAAAATAGGCCGGCTCTGGCCATTTAAAATCTCAATTGAGGCAGATCGCATGAATTAATACCTACTCCTACGGTGGAACCCTCAAAGGTGACTATCTAGTTAACATTGCATGGAATCTTTTGAGCCACTTAATACTTCTTTGTGGAAAGGTGGACAATAAATCAGTCACTTAATAACTTATCTCGAAGCAGACCTTTGTACAGAACCACTTGTCATGCCTAATAACTAGCCCCTTAGCCATTTAATACTTCATTGGGGAAAAGAGTTGGGCCGTCAAAAAACCACTATATACCTCAAGACTCCAAATCAGACACTTCGTATTATGGCCCTACTCATAATGATGTCTCACATTGGTCTAACTCTTCATAGGAACTGGTAGCCAAAGTAGCTGGGCAGATTTACCCTACAGAATTTGGGAATAACCTCGCATCATCATAAATATTTATCGCAGGAGATGTCTTACATCAATAGGAAGCATACACAACTGCTAGTAGCCTCAAAACGAAGGGCATACTTCTGTCCTGCAACTCTACTAACCTCGCATCCCTATGACAGCCATAATTTAAACACTCTCCATATATAATACTCTTCTTGCCATTTCATAATTTAGTCCTTACAAGGAACTTCCTTATTACGCCTTGAAATATTAATCACCTTTTTAAAGGGAACCAATGAAAATTATTACCTATCTAACTATGCAATTATATGCTATAATTATACATTTATTATGCTAATAGAAATAAATAAATATATTCGTGCCTAATAACTTCGAAGTGTGTGGTTCATACGCCTTAAACTAGCATTAAATGTCTATACCTTTAACCATAACACTAAAATAAGTCCTTTCTCTTCAGATTTCGAAGATTTCAATATCCATAACAAGGATTAAATATTCATATCCAAGACTACAATAAATAGACTTGCAAATAGAAATAGAACCCAATTTATTACATCAATCTAATTGAATATCCTAAACAATAGGAATTGCAACTCTAACTTCATATTTTATTCAATTCCTCTTTTACACAAAAATAAGTGAAGGAATTTTGCATGGAATAAGTGCTGTAAACTACAAATAAGACTCATGCTCTACACCCATATTTCGTTATTGAAGGCCCATAATTTGAATCAAAGAAGAAAGAGAAGTGGAATATACTATGAAATTACAAAAAATGTAGAAATAATATAAATTCCATCAAATTAACATAAGTAATTGAGAATTCCCATCTATATAGATACTTCAAAATAAAAAGGAATTTTGGAGGTTTTTATCTATTTTGTTTTCGAAATCCTAAAAACCCTAAGGCATATTCAAATTCGTAGATATATAAATCAATTACTAAAATAGAAATACTAAAGTTTCCTCTCTTAGATTATCCTTAGTTTTCTTGTATGGATTTGCAATGTCAAAGAAACTATTTTCCAAATCTCCTTCTTTTGATATATATACATTACGAAGGATAGGTATATATATACTTTTGTTAGATTCAGGGAGGTCGGAGGAGTAGAAAATAGATTAAAAGAAAATTACAAAAGGATTAGAATCCCTAATAAAATTTCTGAATCTAACCGAAGAGAGAAAAAGGCAGAGGTTTGTGGAGTTCCCAAATATTTGTGAATAAAAAGTGAAGAGGATATGGTTCTATTTATAGGAGTTGAAAAGCACAGAACCGTAGGCTGGAGTTTGGTGAAAATGGATAAATTTGAAGTGTTTAAACGCTGAAAAACCCTAGCTGCCACCATGAATCAGGGTCGACCTCCCTATGTAGATAGGTGGACCGTTAGGTGTCAACCGCTTGGGGTCAGAGGTGTCGACCTCTTCACTTATTTGGTATGCGCTAATTTGTTACTGTTGCTCGTTTATTTTATTCCTTAATTAACTTCTAATGTTAATTGTTTAACTTAACATTTAACTTAACCCTCAACTAAACCTATAGTTAATTTTTGAAATTCAAACCCTAAATTTAATATTCATTTGAATTTGAATTTGAATTCAAACTAAATTAATTTAAATTTGAAAACTTCAAATGCTCATACTTCTTCGTTTGAGCTTCATTTCTAGTATATTATATATAGAAATGGATCAGAATTTCACCATGGATAACAAAATAACCTTCATTGCCAAATTCCGAATTTTATAAAATTTAATTTTTAGCCCTACCTTATTCAATTTAATTTACTCAATTTATATATGGTTGATTTTATGGAGTGTTATACCACCTTTTGATTATTAGGCATAGAGGAGGAAGTTATATATTACAATTGAGTACCATTTTATATATCTACAGCTAGATGTGTACATGTGTTGTTGACATGTGTATATTGGACATGCTATGTATATTTTTGATCATACCGGGCATTTAACTATTTTCGTAGACCCACTTGACTTGTGTATATTTTATATTATATGCTATCGCTATATTGATGATTCTGTATTCTTATAACTTATTTTATGTTATGTATTGTTCTACAATGGAAATGCAAGTGTTTATTGCTTTATGTCAATACTGAGTACTTATAGATGTGTAGTATTTGATTTTGAAATATTTACTCATGTTAACCAAAAGGAAACATTCTAGTGTGATAGCCTAACGTCGCCTCATTTCCCATATTATCCGACAGTATTACCTAGTAATACTCTTTGGTGGTATGGATATAGAGGTAGGGTGTTACAGTTGGTGTTAGAGCATGTTTGAAATAATATAAAGTACAAGAGACATGAGCCTTGACCTTAGATGAGGCTTACAGTCACTTTCCTTGTGGGTGTGTGATAGATTATTGTATATACCCAAGTAATACTAAGAGAATATGATGATTACTAGGGTAATCACCTAGAGACATATTTGTATTTTTATTACTATATATTATATGTCTTCTACTTCTTTCAGAATGTAAGTCACTGTATGAGATATAGAGAAATTAATGGAGGTTGTGAAGATAACAATAGTTAGTCTGGCCAGTAGTTTCGATATTGATGGTGAATGTTAGACCTTTGTATGGCTTTGAATTAAGAATGAAGTTGTTTGGTTAGGGAAGCTTTAGAAGGCCCTAATCTAAATTTTGCATATTGGATATGTCACATAAATAAGTTGTGATGATTCGAGCTTGACTTGAAAGATCCAACGATAATCAGAGTGGCGCAACATAATTTTATCGATTGCTTTCTATTGAGCGCATGTATTTGTTTTGATAGATGTTTGTTGTGTTGTGCTAATAGTTACGTAAATAAATCAATATATTTTTTGGGCTCAGACTAGAGCATGGTATTGAGTAGAGGTATTCACTCAAAGTAGTGAACCTACAGAATTTTGGATGAAGCCAAGATTATTAAAACTAGTGGTTTATCTTTTTCAAAACTACAAAGGAAATAAGGAAAATAATTTATAAAAGTAAAAATAATGTATATATAATTAAGATATTGAGTAGGAAACATAAGTGAATGCTTGCTTGTTGATATGAATGGATGATTGATGGATGTTTACATGTATGGTTACCGATGAGTGATTTTTTGGTGATAAATTTCTTGAGTATATATAATTAACTAATAAAAACTATAAGATGGGTTTAAGTGGGATGTTTACTTTAAGTATGTATGGATGTATGAGTGCGATGTATGGATGGTTGTAAGTGAAATATTATTTGAATTTGTATATATAAAGTGTAACACCCCATAAATTTAAAAAAAATAAAAAAGTTAATTAATAATTAGTGAAGTCAAAAATATCTTTTTTCCAAACTATAGAAGTTGTCTATGAAACTTGCAACCGTTGGATTCATGATGGTTTTTGAACAATTTTCATATATAAAGTTTGCGATCGAAGTTCAAATGAAAAGCTTACTAACATTTAAATATTTTTAATTGAAAATAATTATACACATAATTATGGAAATAAATATAATTAACCAATACACTAATTAACGTAAGTTAGCATTAACAGACAGTTAACGTTTACTTAACCTATAAAGATAATTAATGTTAATCAAATCGTTTAAATGTATATCGATATAACATAATTTGGGAAATGGAAGAACATATAACAAAACTTAACGACTGATCGACCCGTACTTAGGACCAATTGACCGCTAGCGATCGAACTGTAGCAGGGTAGTGGTTGACTGATAGCCATCTGGTAGGGCCAAATGAGCTAGATTTAAAATAGAATAATCTTGAGGTTGGATGATTCGAACCCCTATAAATATGGGCCTAACCCCTCACTTTTCTTCTTAAATTTTCTAAAGCACGACGATGCCCTATCATTTTCTTTTCTCCAAAAATTCTTAAATTTAAATAAAACTATAATCTATATACATATATACAGATGGAGAATAGCGGATGACAATAGAGAAGAAGAATATGATCAAATCGAATCGCCAATGCTAATGTAAATTACAATTATAAATCCAAAACTAAGTTAAATTCAAATCTCCTCTCAGATCTAAATGTTTAATACTTATGCGTCTAATACTTATGTATATGCTTGCGGTACATATTCTATTAGGGAGGAAAAAAAGGAATCAAACAGAAATAGAAGGGCTTATATTTAGAGATATGGAAAGCTTAAAAGTGAGTGAGAAATTATATTTTTATATAATATTGGATTACATTGTAAATTTGTTTCTCGTATGCTTAAATATAATTATATTGGAGTTGTTGGCTTACTTATATGTGTAATGAAATTGAAAACAATGCCTATATATACACTTAATTAACAAGATTGTATATACTTGCATCTGGAAAGTTAGGGTGTAAGTACTGGTCCCTTAATTAACAAATATGTATAGAAATTCCATATTTGTAGGTTAAATGGCATATGTTGGTAAATATGAATTAGAGGTGATTATAAAATATATTCAGATTAAATAGTATTTTTATTCGTAGGAATGATGTGTGTTGCAATAGAAATTTCTAAAATTATCCAGTTTATAATTTTTGTAAAAGTATATCATTTGAAATACCAATTAATACGACTAAAAGAAAGAGACGTATAACATAGGGATGTTTATCGTATTTTGTATTGTATATTTCAATAAAAAATAAAAAGATAATTCCTTGTAATTCCAAACATAATACAAATCCCTTTTAAACAAGTTATAGAAGTTTTACAGTGCTGACGTTTACTTTTGAGAAAGATGTAATTCCAACATATTAAAATGTAGAAATCCCTAAGTATAAACTAATGGATTGTAAGTAGTAATAATAACAATAATCTGATTATAAAACGAATATATGCAATAAAGATAAGTTAGAAAATAAACAATAGACTATGAAGTATATATAAAACAACAAAATGAATAAGTAAAAAGATTATAGCAATCAAAAGATGATAGTAACAGTTAAAAGTGGAACAGTAAGATATACTTAATAATATTAAGTAGAAGTTAAGTAATAAAAGACAATAAATCTATTAAATTAAAAGTAAGCAATAAAAGATATTTAAATCTTTTACGTTAAAAGTAAGCAATAAATTAACATTAAGGAAACAAGGAGTCAGTTATGTCTAAACATTAACAGTTGAACATTGAAGGAGTAGTAAATAAGTATGACTATATACATAACTTCAAATATACATTTATGATGGGTGAACTATTAAATGTAGCCAATAGCTTAAATTACATAACAATGGAATAGTCATAATAATGGATTGGAATGTGAGGTCAGCAATGTTAAACAACAAAAGTCTGCCCACTCCAAGGGGCTACCAGCAGTCTTATATACATTATACCAATGTGGAACATATCCAACTATATGACTTGTGGGATTATATGTTCATGTATAGCTAAAGGGAATACCCAAATTAGGATGATTTGCCTCAGTCGAAGTGTCAAAGGACAATCTAAATAGGACGACGAGCTAGGCTTGACACTATGACAATGTGATTGGTTCGATATATGAGGAGTATGAGCTATTTACATAGGTCGAGATTGTCATCAGTTCTAAGCGATTAGTGGAAAGATAGAGGTTACAGCTAAATGGGCTACACCTCCTACTAGTGTAGATCTCATTTAGGACATGCACAACCTCACAGTTGTTTGCTAGTTCGTTTGTTGCTAAAAGGCAAGGCTATATTACTCTTTTGTGGAGATCTTTTAAAAAAGAATAGAATACAACTAAACAATTGTAATGTTGTTATTAGGCACTACGGGAGTTCCTTCGTATGAACGACGACGAGGATGTGATACTACATTGAAGACGGATCCTGAAGAGATGCTCGGTTGCAGACACGTAATATCCTAGAATTTTTGACAATATCAATTTAATAATCTGTATCTAAAATTAAATTGATATTGATAATTTTGTTAATATAATTCAAATTGATTTAATAATCATCTTTAATAAATATTTAATTGGTTATTTTATCTTTTAAAAATAATAAATTGGTTTCTATTTATAATACAAATATATAGTTTATATTGTAAATAGATTAGCTTTGTTTTAATTTTAGTAAACAAAGCATATTTTCTAATTCTAATATTTTTTAGTAATTTGGAAATTTGTTTTTATGTAGTATAAAGCTTTTCAAAGTTATTAAATAAATGATCTAGGTTTAAAATTAATAAATGAATCTTGATTTAAATTTAATATATATATATATTAATAATTTGGAAATTTTGATTTAAATTAATATTGAGTTTTCAAAGCTATTTAATAAATAAGTATATGATTTTAAAGTTGTTAAGGAAGATGTTTAAAATGTTTAAAATGATTTTGACTTAAGTTTTAAATTTAAATGAATTAACAAAAAGGTTTGTTTGTTTTCTTTTTAAAATATAGCTTAATAAAATCAGTAATTTATTAATAAAGGAATACTTTCTTTTATAATTATTTTAATTTAATAGTGAGTCATTTCTAAAAATAATATTAATAGTGTATTGTCTTTAGAAATAGATTTTGAATAAAAATAGCAATTGTTATTTCAAATTTAATTTGTGTTCATAACCTGATTTTAAAATATTAGATTTTGAATTTGATTTGAATTTAAATTCCAAAGTATAGATTTTTAATTGTTTTAATTTTTATATACATAAGCTTTATTTATAAGCATGATTTGTTTTTATTTCTTTTATAAATTTATATACATATAAAATCCTAGGCAAAACTATTATATTAACATGTAAATTAAATACTAATTACTTGAAATAGGACATGTGTTAATTTCGTAAAGCTTCATTTAACAAATGTTAAGAGATAAACATATTAATTTGACAAATGTTGAAATTTTATACAAGTGTCACATTTTTTTAATTTTCTTTTATTTAATAAAATCTAAAAATTTGCCTTTATAAGTAATCATCCTTCATTCTTATCTCTTTTCTTATTTCCTAATCAAAAGAGAAACTTCAACCTGTTTTCATGAAAACCCCTCATATCAATGAATCCTGTAAAACACTCTTCAAAAAAGAATCCAGAAATCATGTTCAATACAAAATCAAAACTCCTTATTATCTAAAATCAGTAATCATCTTCAAAAGCAAAACTGCATTATCATTTTCCTACAATCTGGTATTTGGCTCTGCATGCCACCTGAAAGCAAAAAGAAAATCTGCATCATTTTTCCTCTGCAATCTTAAAGCATGCAACAGTTTTAAATCAAACAAAAAGCTACTGCAGTTTTTAAATCACGGCCTGCCTGCATTCATTCTTTCAACTTGAGTATTAAAAGAAGCTTTAAATTGAATCAAGTTGAATCTGGAATCTATAGTGTTGTCTGCAAAAATTTCAAAAGCATTTAAATGGAAGCTCTGCCTTCTTCTATAAGTAGTGAGTAACTTCATATTTTAGTAACTTAAGTTTTTAATCTAGTTGCATGATTAATATCTGAAATTTTGTTTGGGGACGACATATATATATGCATTGTACTGTATATTTGGTGAGACAATGCCTGTATGTTGTTTATCTGGATATACCTCTGTTTATAGATTTTAAGCTCTGGGTTAATTCAAAAATCATTACTGCTTGACCATTGATTGTTAGGATTTAGTATCTAAACAAAATATGTTTGTTTGATCACAAAGTAAATTTTAAAATTAGAATTCAAGATAAAAAAGTAGGTCTGCTCTGAAAACCTTAAGAACAGTATAAAACTTGAGTTTTGTGAAAACTCAAAATTCATAATTCTAGGATTCAGGAAGATGAATCAAACACTTAATCAAAATACTGATTTTTAAAACTTGAATCACATTTTTTTTGAAATGATTTGAGTTTGCATTTCTGGTTTGCACTGTTTGGAAATTTTGGCAATCTCGGGTGATTGCAGTGATTGGAGAGGCCGGGTTTCTCTCTAAGGGAAGTGGATTGAGTGGAGAGTAAGGCAAAAATGGATGATGGTTGTTCAGAGGGTTGTGGTGATGGTGGTTGTCCAGAAGGTTTTCTAAACCTAATTTTTGCCTGAGTTGTAAAATTGGTTAGCTCGATCACTCTGGTTGATCGAGTCTGCTGGAACTCTGGGAAATGGTTGCTGGAGCATGGACGAAGTGGTGGCTGGAGTGTCTGGTTTCCTGGTGCTCGGAGGAGCAGTGGCGAACCGATGATAGGTTTTGAAGGGGAACCTGATTGTATTTTTCGGGTTTGGGGTTTAAGATCCTCGAACTCGAATTCGAGAGTTGTAGCATGAATCGATGGTTGTGGGTGGTTGTTGGGTTGGTTTATGGAGTGCAGCGATCATCTCTGATGACCAATGGTGGCTGGAGTCACCGTGCATATGCACGGTGAAGTATTTGTCTGTTGTTATTTTGAGTTTTGAAGCAGAGAAGGCACTCGAAGTTATTGGTAGATTACTCGGGGAAGATGGGTTGTAGACTCAAAGTTTGTGATGTCTCGGGTTGTTTAGTGTTTTCAGGTTTTATAGAAAACCTGTAATATCAGTTTTAAAATTTTAAACCTGAAGCTTTTAAATGTAAAGAAGGTTTTAAATCTAGTTTTAAATTCAAGTTTAAAGTCTAGAGTTCAAGTTTAAGATTTAATCTTAGTTTTAAATAAAAATAAAAATAATAAAGTTTAAACTTGAAATTGTTAAACTACTTTATAATGGTAAATAGTTTCAAATTTTAATCTGAAGTTTCTTTAAATATGAGCAAGTTTTAAAGTTAAGTTTAAGCTGGAAATCCAAGATATAAAAATGTATTTCAGTTTTTGAAATAAAAGAAATTTTAAGATTTGAAAGATTTAAACAAATTTGTATGTAAAGTGTAAATTTAAATTACTAAATTTAAAAAATGAATTTAGTTTTAAACTCTTATGAATTTCTTTTATTAGACAAGCACTTGTTTTCCTTGTAATTTTAAAAAAAAGTTTTAAATTGTTTAACTTTGTTAAGTTAAATTATATTCATTTTAAATCTTGTATTTGAAATGAAATTTAAAAGTAAGTCCAAAAATAATTTGTTTCAAATAAATTTGTTAATGACAATTTAGTCATAATTAAGGAATGTTTTATCTTAAAATCTAATTAAGATTAATGTTTTGAAATTAATTTAATTAATGTGGTAATTAAGGAATAACTAGTTAATTTATTTAATTAATTGATTTGGGATGAATTAATTGATTAAGAGTTAATCAATTTGTAATTAAGATCATTAATTGGATTATTAAATTAATGATTAAAGAATTATTAGTTAAATAATTTAGTTATAATCAAGGTTAATTAATTAAATAATTAAGGATTAATTAATGGATAATTAAAGATAATTTAATTTGCGATTAATAATTGTTAATCTAAGTTAACTACTTAATGGAAATAATTAGAGAATGGTTAATGAAGGTCATTAAACAGATTATTTAATAATTAATTAATATGGTTAATTTTAATAATTTCTTAGATTAATTAATTTAATAATAATCATTTGTGAATTGTTTAAGTGTAATTACTTAATGAAGTAATTAAGAAGTTAATTACTAAAGGTAATTAATTGTGTTAAATGTGATTGTTTAATTTGATTAATTAAGTTTAATTAATTTTAAACACTTGATGTTTTAATGATAATTACTTAATGTAATTAATGGAATGGAAATTACTTAGTGAAGTATTAATTGGTAATTACAAGATGTAATTAATGGAAGATGTTTAATAATGTAAGTAATTTGGATTAAATTACTTAGCAATTAATCAAGGGATTAATTAAGAAATTAATTAAGGAATAATTTATTTATTTTAATGAAGTAATTAATTTAGTTAATTACTGAATATGGTTAATCAAGAGGGATTAATAATTATGGGTTAATTACTTAAGGTAATTAATTTAAGAGGATAATTTATTAACTATAATTAAGGATCATTTATATTGTAATTTTGTTAATAATAATTCAAATTGATTTAATAATCTTCTTTAATAAATATTTAATTGGTTATTTTATCTTTTAAAAATAATAAATTGGTTTCTATTTATAATATAAATATATAGTTTATATTGTAAATAGACTAGCTTTATTTTAATTTTAATAAATAAAGCATATTTTCTAATTCTAATATTTTTAGTAATTTGGAAATTTGTTTTTATGCAGTATAAAGCTTTACAAAGTCATTAAATAAATAATCTAGGTTTAAACTTAATAAATGAATCTTGATTTAAATGTAATATATATATTAATAATTTGGAAATTTTTATTTAAATTAATATTGGGTTTTCAAAGCTATTTAATAAATAAGTATATGATTTTAAAATTGTTAAGGAAGATGTTTAAAATGATTTTGACTTAAGTTTTTAAATTTAAATGAATTAACAAAAAGGTTTGTTTGTTTTCTTTTTAAAATATAGCTTAATAAAATCAGTAATTTATTAATAAAGGAATAATTTCTTTTATAATTATTTTAATTTAATAATGAGTCATTTCTAAAAACAATATTAATAGTGCATTGTCTTTACAAATAGATTTTGAATAAAAATAGCAATTGTTATTTCAAATTTAATTTGTATTCATAACTTGATTTTTAAATATTAGATTTTGAATTTGATTTGAATTTGAAATCCAAAGTACAGATTTTTAATTGTTTTAATTTTATATACATAAGCTTTATTTATAAGCATGATTTGTTTTTATTTCTTTCATAAATTTATATACATATAAAATCCTAATTAACAAATTAATTAGGCATAACATTATATTAGCATGTAAATTAAATACTAATTACTTTAAATAGGACATGTGTTGATTTCTTAAAGCCTTATTTAACAAATGTTAAGAGATAAACATATTAATTTGACAAATGTTGAAATTTTATACAAGTGTCACATTTTGTTTTAATTTTCTTTTATTTAATAAAATTTGAAAATTTTCCTGTATAAGTAATCAACCTTCATTCTTATCTCTTTTCTCATTTCCTAATCAAAAGAGAAACTTCAACCTGTTTTCATGAAAAACCCTCATATTAGTGAATCCTGTAAAACACTCTTCAACAAAGAATCCAGAAATCATGTTCAATACAAAATCAAAACTCCTCATTATCTAAAATCAGTAATCATCTTCAAAAGCAAAACTGCATTATCATTTTTCTGCGATCTGGTATTTGGCTCTGCATGCCACCTAAAAGCAAAAAGCCAATCTGCATCATTTTTCCTCTGCAATCTGGAAGCATGCAGCAGTTTTAAATCAAACAAAAAGCAACTACAGTTTTTAAATCAGGGCCTGCCTGCATTCATTCTTTCAACTTGAGTATTAAAAGAAGCTTTAAATTCAATCAAGTTGAATTTGGAATCTTTGGTGTTGTCCGCAAAAATTTCAAAAGCATTTAAATGAAAGCTCTGCCTTCTTCTATAAATGGTGAGTAACTTCATATTTTAATAACTTAAGTTTTTAATCTAGTTGCATGATTAATATATGAAATTTTGTTTGGGTGAAGGCATATACATATATGCATTGTACTGTATATTTGGTGAGATAATGCCTGCATGTTGTTTATCTGGATATACCTCTGTTTATAGATTTTAAGCTCTGGGTTAATTCAAAAATCATTACTGCTTGATCCATTGATTGTTAGGATTTAGTATCTAAACAAAATATGTTTGTTTGATCATAAAGTAAATTCTAAAATTAGAATTCATGTTAAACAAAGCAGGTCTGCTATGAAAAACTTAAGAACAATATAAAACTTGAGTTTTGTAAAAACTCAAAATTCATAATTCCAGGATTCAAGAAGATGAATCAAACACTTAATCAAAATACTGATTTTTAAAACTTGAATCACATTTTTTTTGAAATGATTTGAGTTTGCATTTCTGGTTTGCACTGTTTGGAAATTTTGGGAATCTCGGGTGATTGCAGTGATCGAAGAGGATGGGTTTCTCTCTTAGGGAAGTGGATTGAGTGGAGAGTAAGGCAAAAATGGGTGATGGTTGTTCAGAGGGTTGTGGTGATAATGGTTGTCCAGAAGGTTTTCTAAACCTAATTTTTGCCTGAGTTGTAAAATTGGTCAGCTTGATCACTCTGGTTGATCGAGTTTGCTGGAACTCTGGGAAATGGTTGCTGGAGCATGGACGAAGTGGTGACTGGAGTGTCTGGTTTCCTGGTGGTCGGCGGAGCAATGGCAAACCGATGACAGGTTTTGAAGGGGAACCTGATTGTTGTTTCCAGGTTTGGGGTTTAAGATCCTCGAACTCGAATTCGAGAGTTGTAGCATGAATCGATGGTTGTGGGTGGTTGCTGGGTTGGTTTATGGAGTGCAGCGATCATCTCTGATGACCAATGGTGGCAGGAGTCACCGTGCATATGCACGGTGAAGTATTTGTCTGTTGATATTTTGAGTTTTGTAGCAGAGATGGCACTCGAAGTTATTGGGTAGTTTACTCGGGGAAGATGGGTTGTAGACTCGAAGTAAGTTTGTGATGTCTCGAGTTGTTCAGTGTTTTCAGGTTTTACAAAAAAACCTATAATATCAGTTTTAAATATTTAAACCTGAAGCTTTAAATGTAAAGAAGGTTTTAAATCTAGTTTTAAATTCAAGTTTAAAATCTTGAGTTCAAGTTTAAGATTTAATCTTAGTTTAAAATAATAATAATAATAAAGTTTAAACTTGAAATTGTTAAGCTACTTTATAATGGTAAGTAGTTTCAAATTTTAAATCTGAAGTTTTTTAAAATATGAGCAAGTATTAAAGTTAAGTTTAAACTGGAAATCCAAGATATAAAAATGTATTTCAGTTTTTGAAATAAAAGAAATTTTAAGATTTGAAAGATTTAAAAAATTTTGTATGTAAAGTGTAAATTTAAATTATTAAATTTAAAAAATGAATTTAGTTTTAAACTCTTATGAATTTCTTTTATTAGACAAGCAGTTGTTTGCCTTGTAATTTAAAAAAAGTTTTAGATTGTTTAACTTTGTTAAGTTAAATTATATTCATTTTAAATCTTGTATTTGAAATGAAATTTAAAAGTAAGTCCAAAAATAATTTGTTTCAAATAAATTTGTTAATGACAATTTAGTCATAATTAAGGAATGTTTTATCTTAAAATTTAATTAAGATTAATGTTTTGAAATTAATTTAATTAATGTGGTAATTAAGGAATAACTAGTTAATTTATTTAATTAATTGATTTGGGATGAATTAATTGATTAAGAGTTAATCAATTTGTAATTAAGATCATTAATTGGATTATTAAATTAATGATTAAAGAATTATTAGTTAAATAATTTAGTTATAATCAAGGTTAATTAATTAAATAATTAAGGATTAATTAATGGATAATTAAAGATAATTTAATTTGCGATTAATAATGGTTAATCTAAGTTAATTACTTAATGGAAATAATTAGAGAATGGTTAATAAAGGTCATTAAACAGATTATTTAATAATTAATTAATATGGTTAATTTTTAATAATTTCTTAGATTAATTAATTTAATAATAATCATTTGTGAATTGTTTAAGTGTAATTACTTAATGAAGTAATTAAGAAATTAATTACTAAAGGTAATTAATTGTGTTAAATGTGATTGTTTAATTTGATTAATTAAGTTTAATTAATTTTAAACACTTGATGTTTTAATGATAATTACTCAATGTAATTAATGGATTGGAAATTACTTAGTGAAGTATTAATTGGTAATTACAGGATGTAATTAATGGAAGATGTTTAATAATGTAAATAATTTGGATTAAATTACTTAGCAATTAATCAGGGGATTAATTAAGAAATTAATTAAGGAATAATTTATTTATTTTAATGAAGTAATTAAGTTAGTTAATTACTGAATATGGTTAATCAAGAGGGATTAATAATTATGGGTTAATTACTTAAGGTAATTAATTTAAGAGGATAATTTATTAACTATAATTAAGGATCATTAATTAATACAATTAATGATGTAATTAAAGTTGATTAATTAAGGTTAATTAATCAATGATAAGTGATTAAAGGTAATTTATTAATGTTATTAATTAAGGATTAATGTAATTAATTATAATTAATTAACTGAAGTAATTAAAGGTTAATTACTATTTTTGGTTATGAATAGTTAATTTTTGAAATTAATTAAGGATAATTACTTGAATGTAATTAAAGAATAATTAATCAATGGTGATTAATTAAGGTGATTAATTTGAATGATTAATTAATTGATTTGTAATTAATTAAATGGTTAAGCAAGCAAGATTTATATTTTTTAAGTAATTAATTTAATTTATTTTAAATTAATTAAAGATGATGTAATTAATTTAATTCATTTTAAATTAATTAGATATGGAGGTAATTAATTTAATTAACTTTAAATTAATTATATTGTGATTAAGTAAATCTTTGCTTATATATGAATGGATGATATTGATTGCCTTGGATGCTTTGTGATCTCAGAAATGAGATAAGTAATATGGTGTGATATGAATGCTTTGGTTGCATTGTGATGATGACATGGATTATCTATTTTGATGATAATGTGGATTACCTGTTTATTATGATAATGTTGATTATCTATTGTGTTTTGTGAGTTATCTATCTGTGTGTATATAGATAATTTAATTGTTTTAAACTTTAAAACAACTTGGCCTTAAAAGACATGTTGTGGATTTCGATGAGACCGGGATCGGGTCTCCATATTTGGATATCCGAAAACCACATCGATCCAAATTAACGGTAGGTCGTGAATCTCAAGTGAAGATGAAGATTCAGAGTGCAAGGGTTATCGTCGTTAACTCTGAGGGTGATTCCAAAATGAGTGTAACGAGATAATGCATTCGGTTTCGTTCGAACCCGGAACGAACTTGTATGGATTGAATGCTTTCAGAACATCGTTAGGTGGATGATAAGCATTCTAAGGGATGTGTTCTATAAAGGTAATCGTAGCCTCAAGCCTCATCAACCGGGAATGGATAAAACAGTGGAGGTGCAGCAAGGTTAAGTGGGTCATGCCCAAGTTGGACGAGATTTTCGCCTGTCTAGAGGTCCCTTTTTATTCGGCTATGTGGGCGGTTGCTAGCTACAACTGCGGGGTTGTCTTGTTCAGGACTGTTCAGTAAGGAATGGTTTCGGCCTTGAGTTGTAGGGGATTGGGAGTGATCCTCGATACGTTGATCTAGGCCACGTACGGTGATGGGCGGTACCCCGGTAGCTCTGCCATTGTATGGAATCCAAAATCCAATAAGTGCCCTCGGTTTTGATTGTATTACCCACTTTTGTGGCTAGTAGCTGGAATTTAATAAATGTAACAATTTTGGCTATTTCATATTTATTTGAAAACCCTAGACCTATTATAATATCATCGGATTTCCTATCAAATGTTTGGTTAGCGTAAGGTAAAAACTTTTCCATGTTTATGTATGGGAAGTCTTATGTGATGCCTTTTCTTTCCAAAGATTTTTAATGTTAAGAAACCTTAACCTGTTACTCACACCAGAACCATGTCTAACCCAGAGTTTATCTTCTGTTTTTCTTAAACTCTTGGGTACTCAAATTTTTACGAGTAGCTAAGGGATTCAGTTTGGTTTTGACGAATTGTGGAGGAGCAATGGAGCAGGAGGCTTCTG
Organism: Allium cepa; assembly: GCA_030765085.1. Classification (NCBI taxonomy): domain Eukaryota; kingdom Viridiplantae; phylum Streptophyta; class Magnoliopsida; order Asparagales; family Amaryllidaceae; genus Allium; species Allium cepa. Next base: position 317,614,257 of record CM060939.1, read on the forward strand.
CGTGTAGATATATAGTTTCCGCTGTGTGTTCTCTGTGTTGGTATCCCTTTGTTGAGTTGTATTGAGTTGTATAACTAGACAGGTGTTTATAACTGTCTAGTATGTGATGTGTAATCTGTGTAACTCTGATAATGGTTGTAGACTATGTAATATTTGTGTTATTAATATAATTTATTCATTCTGCTGTTAAGATTATGTGTTGTTTATTCTTTCTCTTCTTTCTTTTCTCTTTTCTATCCGTTTCTTTCTTCAAGATGATACGATTTTCTACGGTGAGAAAGTTGGGTCGTCTCAAGACACTTGTGCGGAAAGCATCCTGGTCCAAAGTGGGACTGTGGTACTTATATATATTGTAACACCATATAAATTTTACGATTAATTTTTCAATTAATTAGTTAGTTGGGCTACAAAAATGAAATTTGTGCAAACGATGAAATTTGACCACAAAAATTTCAGCATTGCATTCGTGGCACATAAGCAACTTTCATATTTTGAGTTTTATGATCGGAGTCCAAATGAAGAATTTATGGACAAAAAAAAGAGTATTTGGAACTGAAATAATTAAATTGGAAAAGTTAATGTTTATATAATAATAACTAGACCCCTGGTCGACCCATTTTATTGGGCAGGTCGACTAGTAGCGGTCAACCCCTTGAGGGGAGCGGTCGACTGGTTGAACCATACGTGAGTAGGGTTTGCCTTGGCCAAATAGCTCGGATTTTAGATAATTAAATCCAACGACCATGGTTGATTCGAGTGCCTATAAATTCTGGCTTAAACCTCTCTTCTCTTCTCATATTTTTTTGAAAACAGTTGCAAAGCTCTGTCATCTTCTCTTCTCTACTATTTTCTAAATTATGAAATATAATATTTATATTTGTATATATACAAATCAGAGAAGTGTAGAAATCAAATAAGAGAAGAGAATAAAATCAACAATATGTGATAACGAGGTAACACACACATATATTTATATTTATTTATTTATTTCCCTTCAACCTAGAATCTCTTCTCAGATCTGTAATTCTAATATATGTATATAACCATTTTATACATATTTCTTGGAATAAGTAGAAAATGGAGTTGAATCAAAGGATTTACCTTAGACCTGAAAATTTGAAATGATTTTAGAAGGTGAGTGGGAAATCTATAAATTGTTTATGATATTGAAACTACTCCATTGACATACGTTTGATTTTGATGCCTAACTGAATAAATATATGTGAATTGTATGCTAAAATTGAATGTATTAAACATCACCTACATATTCTTAGGAGATCCAATTAGAATTATTATTGCACCCTGATCTTAAAATCAGTCCTAAAAGTTATAGATACAAATATTGATTAGATATGAAATTTATTTCAGATCTGAAATTGGATTGTAGATTATTACTATGATTTTGATTATTACCCTAATTATGATGACTTGGAGGTCTTTCATAGTTTAATTTGTAGGAAGAATATCCGTTTGATTTTATAAGTTTGTTTATGCTTTTAAATTGCATAGAAAATGCAGCATTTGATTTAACAAGGACTGTATGCAAATTAAAAGGAAGAGATGTGTAAAGTGTAGATTTATTCTCCGTAGTTATAGCGTTAATTCTAATAAAAGAAAATAATCATTCCATGTAATTTCAAACACGGAAAACCTTTCTTTTTATTTTTGAACTTTTATTTTAAAGTAATTTATGGAAACACAATGGAGAATCTTCCTAAGAAATGTAATATCAGCAAATTAAATATGGAAAAGAATATTCTAGTTAAAGATCCGTGACTAGAATATATTTGGTAGAACTAAGTATTTATATGTATTTATACACGCTAATAAATATTTAACTAATATCAACGATTTATGCATAACGCTCGCTTAGGATATTAGATATACATAGAAATAGGGTTGAATAATAGATAGGAAATAAGAAGAAAGTTTGGAAAGGTTGTAACTTAAATTAATGAGTAATAAATGTGAAATGAATTTGAGAATTACAAGTAATTAATAGGGCAAATGGATTAATGTAAATAAAGAAGTTAGGTTAAAAACAATGGAATAGATAGGACCATTGGAAGTTAGTAAATATACATGAATGTCTTAGGAAATGTCCATTAGAATGATATTCTATCATGGACAAATAGAAATTTATGGAAGAATGAAATTAAGGGGAGTTATGATTAATTGAATATTTAAGGTAAATTATATATACTTCTATAAATAAAAGGCGGTTAGTAAGCCTAAGTCCAATATCCAACTTAGGATGATAAAGCTTAGTAATAGTAAAGCCTAGGGTAATACAGCTTAAATTGGTAAAGCTTTAAATAATCAATTGGGCTTAGTAGGTTAGGATGCAAGGTCAGTAAAGTGACGCAATGGAAGTCTACCCTTGACTCATAGCTAGTTGTGTACACTTGCTACTAATGTGGAACATCTTTAACCATAGGACCCGTAAAATAATTAATTGGGCTTAAAAGATTCGGATGCGAAGTCAGCAAAGTGACACAATGGAAGTCTATCCTTCACACAGAGGCTACCAGTGTGTACATTTGTCAATGATGTGGGACATCACTAATCATAGGATCCATGAGGAAACGATTATGGGAACAATATGATCTGCTTAGGTATTAGAGGAATTAAGTGGTGGTTTGAGGGCCCACCTCTTTTTTAATTAAAAAGTATTAAATGGTATGAATTAACAATTAGGAGCGGAAGTGGATATCTCAGGAAGGGTTTGCTTCGGGTTTGAGGTATTAAGTGGTCGATATAGTGTTTGCCACTCTCCCATAAGGGAGTATTAAGTGTCCCAGTAAGATTCCAAGTGATGTTAGTTAGATAGTACTAGTGAGGAGTCCACCTTGAGGTTGCGTATTAAATGACAAAGGCCTACCTAGAATATAGATATTGAATAGTCTGGGGGTCTGCCCAGTCCTTATTAATAGGATATAAATTAACTTGGGTATTGTCTCTCACATGGCTAAGACTTTAATGACGATAAAGGTGTTAGTAATATGGCTATTATATATTATAAAGCCATAAATGATGGTTAAAGGTCTTTGTAGCTAGGACAAATAGACAAACGATGACGATGCTTGGAGTCCGCTTCATATTTGGAAGTATTAAGTGGATAATGAACTTAAGTTAGTATTTTATATCTTAGCAAGGGTATGTAGGTGAATCATGCAATATTAGGTTAATTTGGTTAACCTTGAAATAGTAGACATATCAATTAAATGGAAACCAATCAATATAAATTTATTTTATAGACACTGTATAGATTTTCCAGTCACCGGAACATTGTTCTATCCCCCTCCTCATTACAACCCACATAATAGATTTAAAGTACTAGGTCATTGGAGCTAGACGTGGTTGGTTGTTAGAGAAATTTTCTTATCTCTCATGCTCGATACTGATGCGGCGATTTGATATCCAAGGAATACCATTAATTCAAAGGTAATAGCCATAGTCAGTATTTATATCATATTATTGTCTTGGCTATGAGTTTAGATTTTTTTTATAAATCTCAGATAGTTATCATTCTTATTTATAGGTACCAAATCTAATGATCCATGCTTTGATGGACCTTGATTTAGATTTTTGTCGAAATTTGTGCTTATTAAAGTGTTGGTTGTTACATTTGGTATTGGTGCTTAGGTTAGTCAATCAGAGGAATTAGGATAAATTAAGAGAACGTATTCATAGTTTCCTATCTATTATTATTTTTATGCTATACTCTAGGAATGCAGACTATATAAGCAGTTGTAGTTCCACTCCGAAGGAATGTGCAAAACAACTATGGGTCGGAAAGATCTTAAAGTTAAGATTTTCACGCCGACTTTGAATTACCCCATGGAGTGTTGGCGATGCGTAAGGTGCTGATGGAGAAGAGAATGAGTACAACATATGACAGCATCCCGGAGACTGGAGGATATTTGTCTTGATGTTTGAGATTCTAGCTACCTTGTGATTTTGAATTTTGATGATGACTTGCAATCAAAGATACACAATTATTCCAGATAATTAGGAAATAGAATTCTATATGTGGCAAACGTCCGAAAACTAGTTTTGGATGGGAATATCCATCAACCACATTTTAACGGCAAATTGTATTTTTATTTGAAGAATTAAAGTCAATTCCTTAATCTAAACCCGTGACAGAATTTTGATTAAATATATTTTGTAAATGCCTTAGATTTCGAAAAAAGGGTTTTTAGAGGATTTCTTTTCCTATGGTTTTGGACATTTTGGGAAGTTTTGAAATTTTAATTTTTAAGAAGCATGTATACCACTATGTTTGGTCGTGTTAAGAGATTTTGGCATAAAAAGAAAAAGTTTAGAAATCCTTAAATATTTATATGTATATGCATATATATATATATATATATATATATATATATATATATATATATATATATATCAATAAAGGTTTGATTTTGATTTTTGGTAAGAAAATAGTTTTTCGATTTGGAACTGAGTTTCAAAAGGTGAATATTCAGCCCAATGATTTTCCTGTTTATAAAAATCAAAGTTTTTAAAGTTTTCTCTTTTCTAAGGAACAGACAAAATAGGAATGACATTTCATTTTATTAGAGTAAGAAGTTAGAAGTGTTGTTCTACCCGCCAGCTATTGGAAGTAAATATTCATGTAGAGAATTATATTTGAAATATTATCAAATTATTGATGGTTTAAGTAGCATATGTCAGAAGTACTGCTGAATAGCAAAGGAATGCTTCAAAAAGCTACACGGTAAACTTGGGCACCATTGTGAAGAGAGCAGGGATTTTTTGGATCATGCTAAGTCGAAGGAGACGGCATGAAATGATTACCGTTGTTATTACCATTATTATTATTAACGTTAGAAATTAACCTGGTCCAAAAGGGTCTACTATTCAACTTGCACAAATTATCGATATAGCGTCGACCACCTAGCACTCGATCAGTAGTGGTGGATCGATAGCCTAGAGCGGTCGACCGGTCAACGAGTTTTTGCCCAGCCCGAACCTGGAATGCGACTATGAAGTCACACTCAATCTTTCCTAGTCCATTTGTGCTCCTCATCTCCATTTCAACAGGACCCAAAAAGCTTTACCTTCTCCTATTCCAAGTCACCTCCCACTTCCTTCGGGCTATGCCGTTTCACCCCCTCTCCAACAAGCAGTAGCCTTTCCTCCTCCTTGCGCCAATTTTCATGTGTTAGACCTTGCCCCACCTCCAATCTAAATCCAAACTCTATTTCTCCACTTCATTGCCCATTGCTCCTCCCCGCATTGCTGGTTCCTCCTCGCGCCACCCTAGTGTCACCCTTCAAGAAATTAGGTGGTTGGGCTAGAATGCTTAGAAGATCTCCACCTTCCTCAGCTCCACCAATTTCTACTTCCTTCCCGGGCGACCGATGAAGATTGGAGACTTTGCTTCTTTTAGGCCACAAGAGCTTTTGGAGGCAGTGGTACTTGTACCAATCCTACGCTTCGAGACTTTTGAGTGGAAATGCTACCCATACTGCTTTCGCCTTTTCGACGCTCATTAGGCATCATACTTCAATGAAGACAACAGTTTCATTCAATCGAAGGTTAAAGGAGTCAGGATCGAAATGTCTGATGACAACTTTAGTGATATTTTGGAGATTTTTGTAGATGGCACGGATTTGCAAATATTAAGATTTTCAACCAAGAGATCTTGTGGTGAATCTTTTTTCAGGATGTCAGTGCCTGAAAGATAGACAATCTACATCCAATTGTCCATCTTGTTGTGCACATTATTCAGTATAACATCATCCCCAAGATCGAAAACTACGATTAAATTTACCCTTAGGTGCGGTCGGCCATCTATGGGTTATGGGTGGTATAGCTGTCAATTGGGCATGCACTCTTTGATTCATTTTTCTAATCAAGGAGCTGGAACCCCTAGTTACTTTCGATATTGTCACCTATTCACTCTCGTTTTCAGACAAATCTTAGTAGGGAGACTACCCAGACAAAGATGCAACCCGCCATTGATAAAGCATCCCTTAGAAAGTTGGGAATTCGTTTTCCACCAAACCATAGTAACCGAGCTAGCAGTAAAGTAGGAGCCGCAGCAGAAGTTTAGGCAGGGATAAGGCACCGAGGGATATCTGAGTCTCGAGCTCGACGCCATTTGGAAGGTCCAAAGATAGCTTTAGGGATCCATACTGACTAGCGATAGAGGAGGACGGAGCTACAACAATAGAGTCCTAAGATCGGGTGCTTAGCTGCTATGCTTCTCCCTTTTCGAGGCCGCAGCAGCGGCTTGAGTTTCCATCAAGGATCAGGACCGTCCTTTAGTCTATACGTAGTGTTTTAGGTTCTGCAATGTGTTGTTGTATCCTTTTCTTCCAGTGTTTGTTCTTTCCGTTTTAGGTTGTTGGGTTATACCTGTAAGTTGTCTCCTTTTAAGATGCACACAATATTATGAGATGTATTTCTATTTTACTGTGTTATTATTTCCAAATATAGGAACCACTCTTACATGTATGTCTAAAAGAAATAGTATCAATACAGAAATCTCATACGGACACTTAACTAATAGTATAATGCAATATGACGTTACAAGTTTTCAATAAATAGAAATTTTAGCAAGCGAAGACATGTTAAATTATTTTGGAATCATGGGTCATTGCTCCTGTTCCTTAAAAGCTAAATTTTTTGAAAAACCGAGTATGATGACATTTTAAATAAAATGTAATTTTTTATAGGTTGAGGTTAGTTGAAGAATGTTAGAATTGAACTTATGTGTTAGCACATAACTGACTTTCGACTAATGTTAAAAATGTGGCTTGAATTATAAAAAAATTCGAGAAGGAAAATATTTTGAAAAGTTTCACTTGATTTAAAATATTTTTCTTGAAAAAAAAAGTTTTGATTTTTTTAAAATTATTTTAGGCGCCCAATAATTTTTATAAATTTTGCTCAAATTTTATTTCAAGGGAAAATTTGCATCTAAATATTTTGGAATTTTTTTTTTCAAGCGACGAACAAATTTGAAAAGAGAATTTTTTTTTTATGGATTTTTTGATTTTGAAGGTCATATGCTAGGCATAGGGAGGGAAAATAGATTAAAAATGCAATTTAGAGGTGCATTAGGATCGACGATGCGAAAAAATTCAAGCAGGGAAGATTTGTTAGAGCCTTGAAATTTCTATTTTCATACCTAATCGACAACGCATGCGAGTCTATCTTTTGACTTAATTCTGTTTTAGAGCTTGAAAACAATCCTCCTTGTGCGTTTTGTACGTGGAAATTCAAAGTAAATTCAGGGCAGCGGGGAAATTTCCACTATATAACGGGAAATGTGTAGGTTATAGAGTGGAAAGAATGTAAAATTCTCTACCTAAATCCCTTTTTTGGGCATAGGAGTGAAGTTTAGGAAGTGAGATTTCAATGCGTTGGAATTTCATTGCTTGGAATTGGATGCAACTTGGTTTCACCTTACTTCTGTTCATAGAAGTATGGGGATTTTAAGTGCAATAATTTTTCAAAATTTGCATGCATATAGAACTTTAGGTATATATAAAGGTTTTTTGCACCATATTTTCAGAAATGTTTTCGTAAGGAAAGAATTCACATAGGAGGGTCCGATTTAGAATAGTTCTGCATACATGTTTTTTTATGTTGTGACACACTATGCACTCATGCACGTGGGTTGCAAATTTGGTTGTGCACTAATTGGTTTTGTAGTTATGGGTAATTGCGAGCTAGAACCATGATTTTGTTATTGGTATAATTTGGAGGATGAAACTCTTTTAAGGGGGAAGAATATAACACCCCGTAAATTTTAGATTACTCGTTTAACTAATTAATTATTTAGGCTTCAAAAATGAAATTTGTGCAAATGATGGAATTTGATCACGAAATTTGCACCATTTCATTCATCATGAAATTCTGAGCAATTTTCGTATTTGGGGTTTTTTTTATTGGAGTCTGAATGAAGAAGTTATAGATGAAAAACAAATTCAGAACGAAAATAATTAAATTACAAAATGTTAATGTTTCCCGGACCCACCGGTCGACCCTCTTTATTGGGCAAGTCGAGCAGAAATGGTCAACCCCCTTGAGGAGAGTGGTGGAATAGTCACCATAGACGGCTTGGGTTTGCCTTGGCCAAATGGCTCGAATTTCATATAATTAAATCTAACGGCTGTGGTTGATTTAAGTGCCTTTAGCCTAACTCTCTCTACTCTTCTCATATTTTTCTGGAAACAGTTACGAAGCTCTATCATCTTCTCTTCTCCACTATTTTCTAAATTATGAAATATAATATTATATTTGTATATATATATAAATTTGAGAGGAATAGAAACTAAATAAGAGAAGAAGAGAAGCGAATCAACACTACACAATTATGAGGTTATATATATGTATGTATTTATATTTTCCTTCAACCTTAAATCTCTTCTCAGATCTGTAATTTTAATATATGTATATACCCATTTTACGCATACTTCTCGGAGTTAGATGGAAATGAGGTTAAATCAAAGGTTTTACTTCGGATCTGGAGACTTGGAATACTTTTAGAAGGTGAGTAGGAAATTTATAAATTGTTTATGATATTGAATCTATTACATTCACATACTTTAATTTTTATGCCTAAATGGATAATTATATGTGAATTGTATGATAAAATTGAATGTATTAAACATCGCTTACGTATTCTTAAGAGATCTGATTAGAATTATTGTTATGCCCTGATCTGGAAATCAGTCTTGAAAGTTCTAGATATGAATATTGCTTAGGTATAAAATTTATTCTAGATCTGAAATCAGATTATAGATTATTAATATGATTTTGATTATTGCCCCAATTATAATGAATTAGAGATTTTCCATATTTTAATTTTTGGGAAAATATCCGTTTGATTTTTATAAAAAAAATTATGTTTCCAAATTGCATAGAAAATACAACGTTTGATTTAAAAAGAAATATATGCAAATGAAAAGGAAAGGATGTGTAAAGTACATATTTATTCCTGGTACTATCTATTCCAATTAAAAGAAAATAATCATTCCTTGTAATTTCAAACGAGGAAAACCTTTCCTTTTATTATTGAACTTTTATTTTAAAACTAATTTACGAAAATCATAATGGAAAATCTTCCTAAGAATGTAATTTTAGAAAATTGAATATGGAAAATGATATTCTAGTTAAAGATCCGTGACTAAAATATATTTGGTAAAAGTAGGTATTTATATGTATTTATACACGCTAATAATACTTAACTAATAATGATGATTTATGTGTAACGCTCGCTTGGATATTAGTTATACGTAAAAATAGGTTTGGATAATGGATAGGAAATATGAAGAAAGTTTGGAAAGGCTGTAACTCTAATTAATATTTAGTAAATGTGAATTGAATTTGAGAGTTACAAGTAATTAATAGGGTAAATGGATTATTGGGACTGATAAATAAAGAAGTTAGGTTAATAGCTATGAAATAGTTAGGAAAGGTTACTGATTGGAAATTAGTAAATGTACATAAATGTACATAAATGTCATAGGAAATATTCATTAAGATGATATCCTTTATCATGGATAAGTTAACATTTAGGGAGAAGCAAATAAAGGTCATTTGTTGGTAACTGAATATTTAAGGTAAATTATATAGCCTTAAATAAATAAAGACAGGTTATTAAGCCAAGTTCAATACCCAACTTAGAATGATAAAGCTTAGTAATGATATATCCTGGGATAATATGGCTTAAATAACTAAAGCTTCGAATAATTAATTGATCTTAGAAAATTGGAATGCAAGGCCAGTAGATTTGCACAACAGAAGTCCGCCCTTCACTTTGAGGCTACCAGCAGTTGTGCATACTTCCTACTGATGTGAGGCATCTTTAACCATGGGAACCATAGAATAAATAGTTGGGTTTAGAAGATTAGGTTGAAAGGTCGGTAAAGTAACACAACGAAAGTCAGCTCTTCACTCAGGGACTGCCAGCAATTTTGTAAATTTATTACTGATGTGGGACATCACCAATCGTAGGACCCATGGGGAAACGATTGTGGGAATAATAGGATCTTCTTAGGGATTAACGGTATTAAGTAGTTGTTTGAAGGCTCGCCTCTTTCCCAATTAAAAAGTATTAAATTGTGGAAATTTAGGAGCGGTAGTGGATATCTTGGGTTGTGTAGTTAAAGCCCCACTAAAGCATGTAAAATCTTCTCTGTAGCGCATAGCTCTCTTCGACCGTTAGGCTATTTTAGTTTAGCGCTATTAAACAGTAGATCAAATTAAAGCCCTACTATTTTCTGCTACAATCGTAAATCAATGCTTTTTATCACCCTCTTTAGCAACTTGATAAACAAAGGTTGATTTGACTAGTTCTCTTTTAAAATAAATTAACAAAGGTAGGGTAAAGGCCTAATTTTAAGGCATAAGTGCTTAATATAAGTTAGAAATCTATTGTAGTCATAAATCTAGTCTGTACAAATCATGATGTTCTTTGGTTTTGCTATATATTAGATTGAACAATATTTCTTTTTCCTAAACAAATGATGTGGAGATGAAAATAAAGTAACTTTGAATATTGGGTTTTATGTTTAATGAAGTTTTTTGCACCTCTGCTATTTTCCACTATACCCGCACTTTATGCCCACTATAACTTTTTGCATCTCCACCATGTAGAACAACTAAGCGCCTTAATGGCACAGATCTAGAGAAGGGTCCACTTTGGGTTCTAGGTATTAAGTGGCTAATATAAGGTCAGTCTCTTTCGCATAAAGAAGTATTAAGTGTCCTAGTGAGATTCCAAGTGATGTCATCTAAATAGTACTAGTAAGGAGTCCACCTTGGGGTTAGGTATTAAATAACAAAGGCCTACCTATAACATTGGTATTAATTAGTCAGCGGTCTGCCGAGTCCTTATTAATAAGGTATTAAGTGGCTTGGGTACCGTCCCTTACATGGCTAAGACTTTAATCACGATAAAGGCATTAGTAGTATGGCTATTATATATTATAAAGCCCTAAATGGTAGTTAAATGTCTTTATAGCTAGGTCTAACAAACCAATTATGACGATGCTTATAGTCCACTTTATATTTTGAAGTATTAAGTGGCTGATAGACTTATGTCAGTATTTTGTACATTAGGAAAGGTAGGCAGGTGAATCATGCTAGGTAGGAATATCATGTGTGAAATATTAGGTTGATTTGGTTAACCTTAAAATAGTAGTCATAAGAGTTGAATCGAAACTAATCAGTATAAATTTATGTTATGGATACTGTATAGACTTTCCAGTTAAAAGAGGGTTGTTCTAACCCTCTCCTCATTACAACCCATGAGATAGATTGAGAGGAACATGTCACTAGAGCTAGACGTAATTGGATGTTGGAGAAGTCTTTTATCTCCCATGCTCGGTACAAATATGGCGATTTGATATCTATGGAATATCATTAATTCCAAGGTAGTGGACATAGTCAGTAGTATCTTATTATTGTTTCCGCTATGATTTTAGTTTTTTTTATAAATCTCTAATAATGCTCATGCTTATTTTAGGTACCGAATCAAATGATCCATGCTAATGGACTTGGGTTTCGATTTTTATCGAAATTTGGGGCCATTAAAGTGTGGGTTGTTACATACACACACACACACACTCTTATGTAGTCATTGTCTACTTCGAGTAGGTGGGGTGTATCGTACGCGTACGTGGAGACAAGACGACTAAGTAAAACAATAGACATAACATGTAATGGAAGGTAATCGACATAAACTGGAATTATGGATAAATTGTGTAATTTACCAATCACCAGAATGTTTTTCTAATCCCTTCCGCATTACAACCCAGAGGATAGCTTTAGAGGGACATTCACTGGTACAAGGTGGGAATGGTGGAAGGACAAATTTTCTTATCCATGCTAGACACTAACAAAGAGCCTAAAGATTGAAGGTGTCAGCCTTGGCCAGTATTTATATGTTTTATTAAACTTTACTATTCCACCGTGAGTTTATATCAATATTGCTCTGGTATACTTTTGTTATTTGCAAGATACCAAACACCGACAATCCGTGCTTTGGTGGATTTAGGTTTTTTATTTAGCGAAAATTCAGGCCTACTGGGGTACTTGTTGTTACATCTGGTATTAAAGCCAAGTTAATCAATCATCGGAATTAGGATACGCTGAGTGAACATGTTTGTATTTTTACTATAATTATATATATTATATGCCCAATCTTATAAATTTCCACGAAGTAGTTGCAACCATATTCGACAAACTTGGATATTGCAACTATGAATGGAACAATAGATAAAGTTGAAGATATACACCTATCTTGATTACCCCATGGGAAGTAGGTCATATTAAAAGGCGTTAACTTACAGAAAAGCATGGAAGCAATTCGTGAAAGGTCCCTGAAAACTATATGGTATGGGACTACTCTATTGGGTATGGATTGCTTAATCGTTGTAGATCCCCATGGAACTGTAGAATGATGACGTACATTAGATCCAGACAAGGGGAAAGTAAGATTTTATATGTTGTAGATATCCGAAAATAAGAATTAAATAAGTTCCCAAAAGAAAGTTTGTAGTAATCACTCCAGGATGATAGCCGGATTTTAATATTCTAGAAGAAGTTAAGTTTGGAAGTAAGTGAAAAGGAAGAAAAGTCCCAAAGAAGGGACAAGTAAAACCCACTCCGAGTTCGAATCCATATGAAAGAATATAATATAAAAATGTTTGAGCAAAATATACAAATAAAATATTTGAAATGATTTTCATAGGATTTGTATAAAGGTAGAGAAAGTAAGTATTAATTTTTCCATAAAATAAAATATCCTTTTATATTTAAATAAACACCAATAGCAAAAGTAAAAAAGTTTAGAATGGAACTTCAGCTAAAATTGGTTTTTAATAAAAAGATATTTCTTTTGAAAAAACATACATAGAGCGTATGTATAACTCATCACATTTTTTGATTTGAAAGATAAGAAGAAAACTATACAATCAAAGAATATCACAACGCAATGGAATAACATATATTAATCAACAGAAATCTTTATATATTCATTTCTAAAGTGATAGATCAAAGTCATACTAATACAAATTCTACCCTAGTTATAACAGCCTGTCCCTCCTAACTGACACATAGATCAAACCATACAATGGAAACAAGATAATAACTAGCTACGGTGAAGCCTCCTGCTCCAAGCTATTCCAAAATGCATCCCTGGAAACTTGAATGTAACGACCCACTATTTTGCACCATTCAAATCGACAATAATCCACACATGTCAGACTTGAATGATGTAAAATAACATATTGTAATAAAATTTAGAGCAAATAAAATCAATCACACATAATCATAGACACAGAAATATCAGAATAACTCACAGCGGAAAATTAAAATGCCATAGTAGTTCATGAAGCTACTATAACAAAGTCTCAAAACAAATACATAATATCAGTTTGAAAATAACATAATAGAAATCCCAAATACATAGAAGTTCACTAATACATGAGATGAACTAGAACAACTGAAACTGAAATAGATATATAATAGATAAGTAGAATCTCCAGCAAAGACTTGCTCCAGAAAGATAAATCCAAAGCTGTGAATACTGAGGCTAACTCGAGCGTAAAGCAAAACACAAAATACTTGAGTCAGGACATACATATATATACTTATATAATGTAAATCGACTCAAGTGAACTGTAGTATATGAACAAGTAACTTAAAGGATGCTGGGGACCGTCCATCCTCCAAGGATCCATTAAACTATTTACTATGTAGTAATATTACGCTATTATAATAAAGTTTACAGTAAAATAAACATACTTTAAAATAACATTAAGGGGTTACCAATATAGCCCTTAACATAAATAATGCCAGTAGTCTATACAGTACCTGCATATCTCCTGACCGGGAGACTATGAGAAGATACTCCATAGGTACGACACAAACAGAAACTCGTAGTAAGGCTCGCTATGGTAGATGACACGGCAGATGAGGCAATGCCAGGGTAGATATACCAATTACGCACACGGGCTGGTGATAACGTAGTAGCCATATACGCCCACCTTGGAACACACTCCCAAATCGAAGGGTGGCTACCAAACAATCACAGAGTAATAGAATGGTATCGAAGAAGTGCGTCCGACCAGAGGAGCTACCCCTTTTGGCCCAAGATCGCTCCTATTTTAGCCACCTTATGCCAACTCACGGGAGTCGGGTCCACGTTATATACCTCAAGAACATCGCCACCATCTTACTTCATTCTAGAACTCCACCGCGTCCATAGTTGTTAAAGTGGTTTTCGGTATCGGCAGAGAGTATGTCCATATCCGATCCCGGTCTCTTTAACAACCAATCGTTATTATAACCCATGGTTACAATTTCAAAATAGAGTATTTTATACTTCGAAAATCAAATATCATTTCGAAATTCAATATTATTTCAAATCCATTTCAAAATATCAAAATATCATATCTTTTCAAAACCACATTCATTTTTATTTAATTTAAATATCATTCCAATCACATTTCAAAATAGTTTATATTTCAAATCAAATTACTTCATTTAAACCATCTAAAAATGAAGTTATTATACTTAATAATCAACTATTAAATTTCCAAAAATTTTCCTTTTTTTAGAATTTATTTATTCACTTAAATTTATTAAAACAGTGAAATTCCATCTTTTGCAACATTTAAAAAATGCTACGGTAAGTTACATTTGAAAACAATTCAATTAAGCAAAGACAACATTTAAAACTGCTGTAATATTTCAAGTTCAAATTTTAGTTTTTGCAATTACAGCACTTACAAAGTGCTGTGATAGCCTTAGTTCATTTCTATAGTTATAGTTCATAAGTATCAACTACAGCACGTAGAAATGCTGTAATATCCTTTACTTAAGAAATGATAGCATTTCAGAAACGCTGTAAATTATATTTCCAAATTTCAATAAAATATCATAAACAATTAAACTTTAATTTAAACCATTTTTAACTTATAAAAATCATATTTTCTCACTTTAAAATGATTTTTTAAATACACTTTAATTTATGATTTTATAAAGTGAAATTTTCATACCAAAATCAAAATTTTAAATAATTTATTTGTTAAATTCAAGTATGCCAATTTCTATTCTTTATAATTAAAAATTTAACTTAACACTTAAATTTGAATTTCCAAATATAACTTATTTTTCATTTTTTTTACTTAATTTATATTCTCTTTTAAGCAGAATTCTCAAAATTCAAATTTAAGTTATATTTCAATTTCAACTTAACTATTCATTTATTACACATTTTTAACTTGTACGAAAATTATTAACACTTTATAAAAAAACCATTTAAATTCAATTTTAAATTAAATTATCATAAATTTACATTTTAAAAATACTTCAAAAATTTTGGAAAAATATATACATTAACCACGGGTCTGTATAAATTTTCTAACTTAGGTCCAGTGATACGGATAATATATCATTTCAATCCATAATTAACAAAGAAAAATACGGGTTCAATCATTTCAAACCCACAAATCATAGCAAACAAAAGAAGATATTGCATATGAATTTCATAACACAAATCATTATTAAACAACTTGAAATGTAAAGTAAGAAAGAACAATACAACTTGCCTTTGCTTTCACCACATCATATGCTCAGCCTAGGGGTTATAATGCTCGGCCACGATTGTGTGAATGGGTCAAGTATGGATCAATATGGCTCGGCCTAGTAGGAGATTAAGGTGGTAGTGATTATGACATGAAAATACACAAGGTCAAGGCACAAAGTGATTTTTGGTGCAACAACAAGGCTCGGCCATGGCCACGGCCTTGCTGGGTGATGGTCGGGTGATGGTCAGGTGATGGTGCAACAACGGCCAATGGTCAGGTAGGGGCTGGTGGAGGTGGTTCTAGGGGTGGCCGATAGGGTGTGTGAAGTGATGATGGCCTATAGGGTCGGCTAGGCTAGCTTTCAAGTATTGCTTGCTAATTTTGAGGGGTTTGCATCTTTGGGAAGGCCACGGCCTAACTGGACAGAAGGGTCAGAAGGGAAGCTGCCGAGCAAGGTTGTGGTGGAGGAGCTTATGGCCGAGCATGATATGTAGAAGCAAGGAAAAAATATAAATAAAACAAGAAGAAAAAGTAAGGAAAAGAAGGAGAAACCATTACTAAAAAAAATTTCAAAAATGATGGCCGAACCCTTTAGAGATGAAGAGAAAAATTTCTTGCATGAAAAATCAAAGAGAATATGGCTGAGAAAGTGATATGGTCGGCAATATTCAATGCAAGTGTTAATTGACAAAGTGAAAAGACAAAAGCATATGAAAAGGTTATGGCATGTGAACGGTTATAGACTCTTTATATTTCTTTTCTTTTCTTCATTTTAAACACATGAAAATGTAAAATAAGTAAATAGAAAACAAAACAATATAAAGTAAGAAAGAAAATAAATAAATAAAGTTTAGAAAAATATAAATTAATTAAGAAAATAGCATAAAAATTGAAACTAGGATTTAAAAAATGTAAATAAATGCAGTAAGCTTTGAAAAATTATAACATCACTTTAAAATTTTTTAAAGTGAAATCTTGAAATAAAAATAAATTTAAAATATTTCCAAAATGAAGTAAAAAACAATTTAAAAATATTTCAAAATCTAGGGTTTTACACTTTCCCCCACTCAAATCTTTTCGTCCTCGAAAAGAACGAACAAGGAAAATAAAGAAAGCGAGATAGAAAAGAAAAATAGTACCTGAAACAAATAATTCCGGATTCGTAGTACGAATGCTCTCCTACGTCTCTCAGGTACAATCCCGATCATCAGTCCTCCACTGTACTTTGACCAGACTAACAGATTTCCTTCTTAGCTGCTTCGTACCTCTGTCGACAATACGAAGTGGCTTCCTCTTGACAGTCAGATTAGGCTCAATATCCAAACCATCAAGGGTAGAAGGCTGAACAATAAGAGATGGATCATGAAGATATCGGCGAAGATGAGAGACATGGAATACATTATGCACTCCAAAAAACTTCTCGGACAAATCCAGACGATAAGCCAAAGAATCAACTCTTTCCACAATGCGGAAAGGACCAATGAACTTGGAGAAAGCTTCCCTCTACGACCAAAATGAATGACATCCCTTAAGGGAGTGTCCTTAAGGAAAACCTGATCATCAACAGCAAACTCCAAACTCCGCCTACGCCTATCGGCGTACTTCATCTGTCTATCCTGAGCAACTCTCATCTTCCTCATAATCTCCTCAACTCTCTCAGAAGCCTCCAAAACCAAATCAGGACCAAGAACCAAATGAATACCAGATTCAATCCTGCAAGATGGAGATCTACAAGGTCGTCCGTAAAGAGCAGCAAACGGAGACATTTTGATAGTGGCCTAAATTCATACATGGAATGAGATAGATAAAGTATTAAGATAAGCTTAAAACAGAAGATTAGATTATACCTGATAGCTATTATTATAGGTGAATTCGACAAGATGGAGATGATCTTCCCAAGATCCTCCACAATCAAGCAAACAAGCACGAAGAAGATCTTCAAGAATCTGATTCACTCTTTTCGTTTGACCGTTGGTCTGTGGATGATAAGCAGTGCTCAGTTTCAGATGAGTGCCAAAGATTCTTGAAAAGCTTTCCAGAACTGACTGGTAAAGATAGGATCACGATCACAAATAATACTGAGAGGAACACCATGGAGACGAATAATCTCTCTCATATAGATCTCAGATAAGCTAGAAGCTGATGGGTAGACTTGACCGAAATGAAATGAGCGGACTTGGTCAATCTATCCATAATAAGTCAGATACTCTCATTACCCCTCCTAGACCATGGTAAACCATCGATGAAATCCATGGAAACCTATTCCCGCTTCCAATTGAGAATCTCAAGGGGCTGCAACAAACCAGGAGTCTTCAGATCATCGGCTTTGATTTGCTGACAAGTCGCACACCAACTAACAAAGATAGAGATATCCCGCTTCACACCCTTCCACCAATAAAGTCTCTTCATATCCTGATACATCTTTGACACACTAGGATGAATAGAAAGTTTGGATTGATGATTCTCCCGAAGCAACTCCTGCCTCAATCCATCAACATTCAGAACACAAACCTACCATTAATCCTCAAAATCCCACCTTCATCGATCTGAGCTCCACTACTACCACTACTACTACCACCAACCTTGCTACGAACACTCTCCTTCATCAATCTAAGCATACCATCCTTATCATACTTAGCCTTGATACAATCCAGAAGAGGAGAAGAAACAACAAGCTGACACAACAAACCCTTCTTCCAACTCAGAGCATCGGCCACAATATTAGCTTTTACAGGAGTATAGCTAATATCGAGGTCGTAAGAAGCCAGAAACTCAAGTCAACGAATTTGCCTCTGATTCAAATCCTTCTGGGTGAAGATATATCTTAGAGACTGATGATCGGTGAAAAGCTCAAACTAAGCTCCAAGAAGATGATGCCTCCAGAGCTTCAAAGCAAAGACAACAGCAAGCAATTCTAAATCATGAACAACATAATTAGCTTCATGGGTTTTCAATTGACGGCTGGCATAGGCAATGACCTTACCATACTGCCTGAGAACAGCACCCAATCCCTCATGACTAGCATCATTATAAACCGTCAATCCCTCATTTCCATTCGGAACGGTAAGAACTTGTGCCGAAGTTTGCTTGCTCTTAACTCATTGAATGCAGCTTCTTATCCCAGTTGAACTTAGCATTCTTTCGAGTCAAAGCAGTGAGAGGTGCAACAATCCGAGCAAAATTCTCAATGAATCTCCGGTAATAACCGGCAAGGCCCAGAAAACTACGAATATCTGATGGAGTCTTAGGAGTCCCAATCCTGAAACAGTATAGGGAGAAATAAGAACAACATAAAAGATAGAATAATTAAATGATGAAGGAAAAGAGACAGAAAGAAAGACTTACATTGATCCCAACGATCTTGGCTGGATCAACAGAAACTCCATTACCAGAAACAATATGTCCAAGGAATTGGACTTCATCTTTCCAAAAATGGAATTTAGAAAATTTAGCCTTCAATCGATTATTTCTAATAATTTCCAGAACAGATTTCAAGTTCGACTCATGCTCTTTCTTGGTCTTAGAAAAGACAAGGATATCATCAACAAAGACTAGAACAAATTTCTTAAGCACATCACGAAAAACACGATTCATCAAATCAACAAAGAAAGCAGGAGCATTAGTCAAACCGAAAGGCATAACTAACCATTCATAAAAGCCATTCTCAGTACGGAAAGTAGTCGTGGAAATGCTTTCCTTAGCAACCCTGAGCTGGTGAAAACCTGTGGCAAGATCAAGCTGAGAAAAAACAGTGGCACCATAAAGCTGATCGAACATATCATTGATACGAGGAATTGGATATCTATTTTTCATAGTGAGCATGTTCAGCTCCCTATAATCAACACACATCCTCAAAGATCCATCAGATTTGGTGACGAAAAACACCGCTGCTCCCCATTCTGAATGGCTAGGTCTGATCAGACCTTTGGGGAACAAGTCCTCAATTTGCTTTGCTAATTCAACCTTCTTGCGGGGTGCCATTCTTCTAGGAGGAAGAACAATAGGTCGAGCTCCAGGAATAAGATCAATGCGGAAATTAATTTCCCACTTAGGAGGCAAAGCAGTGACTTCACTAAAAACATCTGGATAGAATCTGGCCACACGGGTCGAATGAAGATCACCAGGAGAAGAATCCAGAAAATAAATAAAACTGCGAGCAAAATCTGAGTCATGTGGCACTGAATAGTCAAGGAATTTCCTTGATTATCAACAAGATAAACAGACCAGGCTTTACATGATATACGGGCATCATGCCTACCCAGCCAATCACTTCCAAGCAGTAAATAAAAAGCATCGAAACCCAAAACATAGAAATCACCACTGAAGCAATGATCAGAATAGAGAAGTTCCATATGATTACGAATCCGATTAAGGTTTGCGGGACCCACAATTGGACTTGCAACACATAAAGGAACAAAATCATACTCATAAGAAAGAAGATGCTCGAACTTATCACACAAATCAACAAAAATGAAACTATGGGAAGCTCCTGTATCAAATAAAACATGAACAAGATGCTGAAATAAAGAAAAGGTGCCCTGAACAGTACCTTGGTCATCACTAGGAGCAGGAGCAGGTGCCGGAGCTGGAGAAGATGCAGAGGTGACAACAAATACACCAGAAGGCTTACCCTTCTGCTGGGCAGGGCAATACTTTCTGAAATGGCCAGGCTAGAGACAGATATGGCAGAGATCACGCCTAGCCAACTGAGCAGGTGGAGGAACAACAACACCAGCTAAAGTAAGATAACTATTGGCATAGTATCCCTTCTGATCACATCTGAAACATGTGAGGGAGGAAATATTAACCGACTACCTTTGGGAAGGAGAAGATGATAAAGATGCCAGACCAGGATTCTTGAGTCAATTCTTCTTCTGCAGGTGGAAATTAGGCTTACGCTTCCTAGAATTAGCAGAGGAAGATGGAGATGAAGGAGCACCAGAAATAGCAGGATCCTTAGTAATAGGGTTCTCATATCGGATAGCCATATCCTTAAGCTGGGTAAAAGTGCCATGAACATGAGAAATGAGACGATCATAGTACTCAGGGCGAGCACCAGCTATGAACTTCTCATTCTTCTTAAGAGGAGTGTCTATCAGGCTAGGACCGAACTTGGAAAGTTCATTGAACTTCCTCTCATACTCAGCAAAAGACACGCTTCCCAGCTTGAGGACCATGAACTCTCTATAAAGCTGGGATTTCCCAGCTCGGGCATCCACTTAGCAATGAAAGCATCCCTGAAAAAATGATAGATAAACTTAGAAAAAGCACAAAGAGATAGAAAAATAGAATCCAAAGAAACACGAGAAGATACCTAAACTGCCCCCAAGTAATATCAGCCTCAATGGTGTTAACCGTAACAGACTCCTACCAATCTAAAGCAGCCTCATGCAACTGCCATGCTGCTAACTGACGCTTCTGTGCATCAGTAATCTCAAGACCAGTAAATATCCTCTCTAAACTCCACAACCATTGCTGGGCTTCAATAATGCTCTCTGAACCGATAAATGGGATTCCACCAAGTTGAGTGAATTCCTTACAGAGAATTGTAAACCTAACAGGTGCAACGGGCTAAGGAGTTGGGGCAATACCACGACCCTTACCTCTTTCATTTCCTCGATTCATCCTGAAAAATCAAGAATGAATTTAGTACAAGATAAAGAGAAGCCAAAGATAAATTAAGATAAAACAAGATAAATTCACTTGAATGAATATCCTAAAGAAAAACACTGAAAAGGTGGATACGAAAGGAAGGAAGTTAAGAAGAAAATTTACTTTAAAAACAAGAATTCTTTTTATCAAAATAATATTTGAAAAATCCTTTGAAAACTCATTTTAAAAATCATTTTATACTTTGAAAATACGTTCCCTCACAAAGAAATGTTTCTAAGTTTGATTTCACTCATTCTAGGTATTTCTACCCTATCTCTAATGATTTTTTGCTCCGCAAGCTATGGTTTGCCTAAAAACCTCGCTCTGAAACCAAACTTAATGACCCACTATTTTGTACCATTCAAATTGACAATAATCCACACATGTCAAACTTGAATGATGCAAAATAATAGATTGTAATAAAATTTGGAGCAAATAAAATTAATCACACACAATCACGGATACAGAAATATCAGAATAACTCGCAGCGGAAAATTAAAATACCATAGTAGTTCATGAAGCTACTATAACAAAGTCTCAAAACTAATACATAATATCAGTCTGAAAATAACATAATAGAAATCTCAAATACATAGAAGTTCACTAATACATGAGATGAACTAGAACAACTGAAATTGAAATAGATATATAATAGATAAGCAAAATCTCCAGCAAAGACTAGCTCCAGAAAGAGAAATCCAAAGCTGTGAATACTCAAGCTGACCCGAGCGTAAAGAAAAACGCAAAACACTCAAGTCAGGACATACATACTTATATAATGTAAATCAACTCAAGTGAACTGCAGTATATGAACAAGTAACTTAAAGGATGCTTGGGACTGCCCATCCTCTAAGGATCCGTTAAACTATTTACTATGTACAAATATAGCGCTATTATAATAATGTCTACAGTAAAATAAATGTACTTTAAAATAGCATTAAGGGGTTACCCATATAGCCCTTAACACAAGTAATGCCAGTAGTCTATACAGTACCCGCATATCACCTGATCGGGAGACTATGAGAAGATACTCCATAGGTACGACACAAATAGAAACTCGTAGTAAGGCTCGCTATGGCAGGTGACACGGCACACGAGGCAATGCCAGGGTAGATATACCAATTACGCACATGGGCTTGTGGTAACGTAGCAGCCACATACGTCCACCTTGGAACACACTCCCAAATCAAAGGGTAGCTACCAAACAATCACAGAGTAATAGAATGGTATCGAAGAAGTGCGTCCGACCATAGGAGCTAACCCTTTTGGCCAAAGATCGCTCCTGTTTTAGCTACCTTTAGCCAACTCATGGGAGTCGGGTCCATGTTATACACCTCAAGAATGTCGCCACCATCCTACTTCATTCTAGAACTCCACCGTGTACACAGTTGTTAAAGTGGTTTTCGACATCAAAAGAGAGTATCTCCATATCCGATCCCGGCCTCTTTAACAACCAATCGTTATTATAACCCATGGTTTTAATTTCAAAATATAGTATTTTATACTTCGAAAATCAAATATCATTTTAAAATGCAATATTATTTCAAATCAATTTCAAAATATCAAAATATAATATCTTTTCAAAACCACATTCATTTTTATTTAATTTAAATATCATTCCAGATCACATTTCGAAATGTATTATATTTCAAATCAAATTACTTCATTTAAACCATTTAAAAACGAAGTTATTATACTTAATAATCAATTATTAAATTTCCAAAAATTTTTCTTTTTCAAAATTTATTTATTCACTTAAATTTATTAAAACAGTGAAATTTCATCTTTTGCAGCATTAAAAAAATGCTACGGTAAGTTACATTTGAAAACAATTCAATTAAGCAAAGACAGCATTTAAAACTGCTGTAATATTTCAAGTTCAAATTTTAGTTTCTACAATTACAGCACTTACAAAGTGCTGTATAGCCTTTGTTCATTTTTATAGTTATAGTTCATTAGTATCAACTACAACACATAGAAATGCTGTAATATCCTTTACTTAAGAAATGATAGCATTTCAGAAATGCTGTTAATTTATTTCCAAATTTCAATAAAACTTCATAAACAATTAAACTTTAATTTAAACCATTTTTAACTTATAAAAATCATATTTTCTCACTTTAAAATGATCATTTGAATACCCTTTAATTTATGATTTTATAAAGTTAAATTTTCATACAAAAATCAAATTTTTAAATAATTTATTTATTAAATGCAAGTATACCAATTTCTATTCTTTATAATTGAAAATTTAACTTAACACTTAAATTTAAATTTCCAAATATAACTTAATTTTCATTTTATTTACTTAATTTAAAATTCACTTTTAAGCAAAATTCTCAAAATTCAAATTTAAGTTATATTTCAAGTTAACTATTCATTTATTACACATTTTTAACTTGTACAAAAATTATTATCACTTTATAAAAATCATTTAAATTAAATTTTAAATTAAATTATCATAAATTTACATTTTAAAAATACTTTAAATTTTTTTGAAAAAATATATACATTAACCACGAGGCTGTATAATATTTTCTAACCTAGGTCAAGTGATACAGATAATATATCATTTCAATCCATAATTTACAAAGAAAAATCCGGGTTCTATCATTTCAAACCCGCAATCCCAAATAAAATGAAGTAAATAAAAATCGCTTAGGCCTATCATTTCTTCCCATAAGGATTTTTCCCTAATTTAAAGTCCGTTTGGCTATGTATCATTTCAACCCATAGTGATTCTATTATACAGGGAACTTCCAGTGTGATAAACTAATATAAATAACAATATAGCATCATATGGCAGTAACAGATGATATGACAGGCGTATAGCAGGGTGAACATCATACGATCATATCACAGGCAATTATAACATGATAATATAAATCTACAGATTCACATGCTATCAATTTACTAATTATATAAGTACAGATGTCATGTGAGAAATACTCACCTCTGCAAGCTGAAGATAACAAATTCAGACACACAAACAAAGACCCAGGAAGCACGAAAGCACGACTACGGATTCAAGTAAGGGGAGAGCCAAAGTGATTATCTTGTACATAGCAAACAAAACAAGATATTGCATATGAATTTCACAACACGAATCATTATTAAACAACTTGAAAAGTAAAGCAACAAAGAACAACACAACTTGCCTTTGCTCTCACCACATCATATGCTCGGCCTAAGGGTTATAATGCTCGGCCACAGTTGTGTGAATGGGTCAAGTATGGATCAATATGGGTCGGCCTAGTAGGAGATGAAGGAGGTAGCGATTATGATATGAAAATACACAAGGTCAAGGCACAAAGTGATTTTTGGTGCAACAACAAGGCTCGGCCATGGCCATAGGTGGCTCGGCCTTACTGGGTGATGGCTAGGTGATGGTGCAGCAGCGGCCAATGGTCAGGTAGGGGCTGGTGGAGGTGGTTCTAGGGGTGGCCGAGAGGGTGTGTGAAGTAGTGATGGCCTATAGGGTCGGCTAGGCTAGCTTTTAAGTGTTGCTTGCTAATTTTGAGGGGTTTGCATCTTTGGGAAGGCCATGGCCTGACTGGACAGAGGGGTTGGAAGGGAAGCTGCTTAGCAAGGTGGTGGTGAAGGTGATGTGGTGGTGGAGGAGCTTATGGCCGAGCATGATAGGTAGAAGCAAGGCAAAAATATAAATAAAACAAGAAGAAAAAGTAAGGAAAAGACGGAGAAACCATTACCAATTTTTTTTCATAAATGATGGCTGAACTCTTTAAAGATAAAGAGAAAATTTTCTTGCATGAAAAATGAAAGAGAATACGGCTGAGAAGTGATATGGTCTGCAATATTCAATGCAAGTATTAATTGACAAAGTGAAAAGACAAAAGCATATGAAAAGGTTATGGCATGTGAAAGGTCATAGACTCTTTATATTTCTTTTCTTTTCTTTATTTTAAGCACATGAAAATGCAAAATAAGTAAATAGAGAACAAAAAAATAAAGTAACAAAGAAAATAAATAAATAAATTTTAGAAAAATATAAATTAATTAAGAAAATATCATAAAAATTGAAACTAGGATTTAAAAATTGTAAATAAAATGCAATAAGCTTTGAAAAATTATAACATTACTTTAAAATATTTTAAAATGAAATCTTGAATTAAAAATAAATTTAAAATATTTCCAAAATGAAGTAAAAATCAATTTAAAAATATTTCAAAACCTAGGGTTATTACATGAACTACTTGGCTGCTGATAAAAATTTGAGCACCCAAGAGTTAGGAAAAGAAAATAAAACTCTGGGTTAGACATGGGTCAGGTGCGAGTAACCTCAAACAACTGATTATTATTTTTAAAACCGTTTTAAAAATCAAAGGTATCTTGTAAGACCACGTCGTACATAAACATGGATGAGTGTTTACCTTACGATAACCAAAACACCTTTTTATAGAAAATCCAATGATATTATAATAACGTCTACCAGTTCAAGTAAAATATGAATATAGCTAAAATTCTTACATCTCACATTTCAACATAGCTGGGTACATCTAGAACTGTAAAGGTATGTATTGTAGAATGGATTCCGTATTATGACAAGGTAAGGAACTATCTTTCGATGGTACATCTCTAGAGAAAATGCACTGGGGTCTGACAAGCACATCTTGTACCCCTGCCACACAAAACTGCCTACCACTTGACTAGTAGTACCGAATATGATCACCCCAGTTTGGCCCCTAAAGCATACATGAGTAGATAGTAATCGATCTATATTTGGGATGACCATATCCTGATGGGAGCAACCCACTGGCCCTGTTACATGCCCTATTTTTGTCATTTCCCGGTTGATGAGTCTTGAGGCAACGCTTACATTTTTATATGGCAAACCATCTTGGAATGCTAACACCGCCCTCCAAGCTGAAAGGAAATGCCTACATTCATCCATACAAGATTGTTCTGGGTATGAACGAATTCGAATGCACAACCTCTACTACACCCATTTTGGGGAGACCCTCAAGATTAGTAGCAAGTAGCCCTTACACTTCAAAAGCCCCATCTTCGATTCCATACTCTTCAAGATGTCTTCACTTTGAAATGCTTGAGTTGGATCGAAGTGGTTTTCTGATAACATATCCGATCCTGGCCTCTTCGAAATAACATTTGATAATTTTCGTTAAACTCAACCCCGATTCTTTAGGAAACGAGCAAACAAAAGATAAGAGCGGAGATCACCTCCTAGCCGTAGGTGGACGGATCTCCTTATCATTTATCCTAGAAGAACGAAGTAAGATTTATACTCACAGTACACCATCATTTGGGGCGACTGTGCCATATAACTCACGTGTCTCTCTTAGATATTTCCTAAGTTACGTTTTGGTCCAGATTTGATAGTCGGTTATTTAACTATCAAATAAAACAATCATTCAACATAGATTTAATTCCATATGGGACCCACTAAGCCTTTATTAATTTAATCTTTAGTTAATAAAATCACTTTATAAAACTTGATCGAAAGATCTTTACATAACACTATTTCCAAAACCCTTGCTCTCCCTTTATATGTGGAAGACATTTATACTTATCATAGCGGTATGAGAATATTATCAAAACATTTGGAAAATTCTCTCTTTTCAAATTCCTTTTGAAAACATTACTTACCATAACCCAATCCACTTTTCCTTTATAAAAAGTTCGCTTTTAAAAGCTCACTTCACAATTAAAAACCTTTATAAATTATCAAAATAAATTTATAAAACACTTTCATAAGTCTACAAGTCAATTTACAAAACCTCTTTACAAACCTCTAAAATCAGTTATAAAACATTCCCCATTAAAACTCCTTTGATATATATCTTCTTTAAGAAAAATCCTTTAAAAAATATTTTTGCAACTCATCCTTTTAAATCACTTTAAATAAACCTTTTTACCCAGTAAAACCAATTTTATAAACAATTATTATTTATAAATACCTTTATAAAATAATATAACTTGAAAGTCATTTATAAATCTTAAACCCTACTTTGATTAAAGAATTAAAATTAATTCAAAACTATACTTTATAAATTCAAAAATAGCTTAGCAATCTCATTGACTTATTTAAGTTACCATATAATTTCGATTTCACTTTCAAGTAATTCAATAGTTTACTTACATAAGTCAACATATATGTAAAAACACTTCATATCCAAATCAGGGAGTAACATGTCAATACAACTCAACTATAATATACATGTTTTAATAACATAATAGCAGGGTGGTAATTTGTCCTGCTAGTAGATGCCCAAAACAATTCAATCAATTTATAGTAGAACGAGAATTTATTTTGCTAAACGCATGTCTATACAAACAACAATTACATTTTAGCAGAACGTGGTTTTATTCTACTAATAGATATCCACCTAATAAGAAACAATAACATCATAACTCACTCACAATCATTTGCCTACTTAATAGTACCAACATTTGAATTCCTTGAGTTCAAAACCATCTGTGAAAGAGAAGTACCTTTAAAACTATTTGATTCTTTGAAAACATAGAATTTGAGACTTAAAACTCCCTTTTAAAATAATTATTTACAAGTTAAACTCTTATTAAATCATAATTAATCTTTATTAACTTTGAACTTAATTCAATTATAAATCAAGAAATAACTAAACCTTTAGTAAATAATTTATTTATAAATTTAACCCTTAATTAACTTTTAAATAATAATTTAAAACCTTTATTAATAATTAACTATATATTAATCTCAAATAATTAATTAAATAATCCTTTAATTAAATCTTAAATAATAATTAAACCTTTAATAAATAATTATTTTTTAAATTAAAACCTTAATTAATTTATAATTAAAAAATAGTCAAACAGTTGATTAATTAAATAAATAAATAATTGATCTTATATTTGATTAATCATTTAAAATATATCATATACTTAACTCATAATTAATTGAAAATTAATCTTACTTTTAAAGGATAATTAACTAGTACTAATCTTTATTTAATTAAGATTAATGAACCTTCTTTAATACTTAATTAATTATTAATTACCAAGATTAATTAATTATTAAAACTTAATTAACTTTCTTAAAATTTTTTATTAAGTTTTAAAAAACTTTCAAAAATAATTTTAAAGTATGAAACTGAATTTTCAAAAAAAAAGGACTTTTATCGCAATTGCATCCATAACGATTATTGCTATAGGTGCCATAACTTCCAAACTTGACTGACATCTCAAATAGTCGTTTGCAACACTTACTTTTTAACTTTAACTTGCTATGAACTTAATAAAATTTTGGTTGGAAAACAAAACAAAACGTTAGAAACTTTAGAAAACTTTTGTTTAAAACAAAGTAAGTTATCAAATTTAAAAATCAAAGGATTGCTATGTCGAATACAAACACCTTTCAAGTGCTAACCTTACTATCTAACTTTTCCATTTTCTAACTTTACTTACTAACTTTCCATATCACTTCCAATCATAAGACAAAGATCACAACTTTCTAACCAAAACATCACTTTACCATTCGATTTACAAATTTATGCTAAACCATAAACTAGCAACGTATGTACATCAAAACCATATGATAATTCAACCATCCAAACATTATATTCCACAACCAAATAAACAAAATCATATATGTTGAATCTTTCCACAAAAAGCTAGAAGTTTACTCACCAAAATT
The DNA here is from genome assembly GCA_030765085.1 of Allium cepa. Taxonomy (NCBI): domain Eukaryota; kingdom Viridiplantae; phylum Streptophyta; class Magnoliopsida; order Asparagales; family Amaryllidaceae; genus Allium; species Allium cepa. The sequence goes on from CM060939.1 coordinate 317,643,135, forward strand.
TGCGAACTCTTTTGAAAACTTGAAATATTTTAGAACTTGCAAATCTTGGAAAACCACAAAATCAACTCGAAAATGGATCATCTTCTCTTCAATTTTTTCCCATGTTACTCTCGGAATTTTAAAAAATGGCCAAAGGAAAAGTTCTTGAAAATTATTTGATCTACCATTTTAAAAAAGAATAACTTAATTTTGATATGTTTTGAGGAAGAAATGGTCAAAAGAAGAAGAGGCATTTTCGAAGTTGAAAATATGGTCTAAAAGTAAGTCCGAAAGAAATGCATTTTTGACATAGGTATGATCAAAATTTGAAGAAGTGGCACTGATGGAAGTTGTAGCCATTGAAATTTTACACAGTTTGTACCAAAGGAAACCTCTATTTGGGTCAGAGATGAGGAAAATATGATAGGAGAAATAGGAGGAAAAATGAAGGAATGGAAGGCTATTTATAAACAAGAGAATTACCTATCTACCCTTGTACTTCTACCCACCACATTGTTTTGCCACCTCAACTCCCTCCACCACTTATACTATCTCAGTCCACCACCTTGTCCCCTTTGATCATTTAAGAAAAACATGTTTGTACTTCATTTGTTCTTTATCTCGGAAAAGAATCTTTATATTATAATATATTAACTTTTTATAATAAAATCTTATCTTATATGTACGAATATATACGCACGCCATTATGAGCTTGCATCTAATTACTTTGGTGTTTGGTCTTAAACATGCATTTTACTTTTTGGAAATTTTTTGTTTTCTTTCGTCACAACCTATTTGATGAATACTATATATATATGCTTCAATTGATTAGATGGACATTTTCTTTCTTACCTTCATATTTCATTATTGCTATTGGCCTTTCAATAAATTTGTTAATCCTATCCATGTTGGATTAAACTAATATTTTAGCTATTCCCTATCATTCACCTCTTCCATTAAGAATATGGAGAACTACAGTTAACAATTAAAATATATATACATGGATCGCTAGTTCTTCATACATGAAAACGATAGAACTTATAGTTTTAGTTGATAAGTCATTCTCCACATTTAGTCAAATGTAATTTCAAGAGCATGAAGATTACTTGAATGAGTACTACTTTTTATGTGTTGGTAATTATTTCAGTGATTAACATAGTCATGTGGAAACAGGTCTGAAAGTTGATTCAATCTTGTATTTTGTCACATATCTGTGTTTGTTAGAGTTGCATATGCCACAAAGATCAATGCTAAACTATTTTTTTGGATATACTTTGTTTTTTCTCCTTTTTTTATGACATGACAAATTGAGTCTTTGCAGTTACATGAATACTAAATTCATATTTGTTTAACAATGTGAAAGAAGAAAACACGTACAGTCAGATTGGTAATCCAATGGAGATTAAGCACGACTTCTAAATTATATAATAAAAAGATGCATGGAGAACTTATTTATGTTAAGATCAGTTGAGAAGGAGAAAATTCATAGTTTAATTTGTATGAATGTACAATCAGAATTATTAGCTCTCATAGTTGTTGAATTCTAGAACATGTAATACCAATATTCATCCATAATTTTTGTCAAATCTTATACATCAACCGAAATATAATGAATAGTTCACCCACAATGTAGTTCTTACATCTCAACTAATAAATAAAACTAAACTTTCTGATGATGAAAGAGTTAGTAAAATGAACTAAAATCATATATAATTTTCTACATAGTTATATTCCATTATTTTGTATCTTAAGATTAAAATTTGCTAAAAATTATTGTTCCTGCTGCTCCATCTAGGTAAACTTACCTTTTCTATCTTGCCACGTTTCTTGCTGCGTAGTTTTAAAAAATTATCAAAAAATAAAATAAAATGTCATGACACTTGCAATTGATTCAACTGCTGTTGTCGCTGCTTGCTGTAATAAGTTAATCTCAGTTGCAATCAATTATGACTCAGGCTGTAATGATTCGTAAATTTCAACAATTAAAAATAGTTAATTTAATAAGATTTTAGTAAATTAATTTTGGAAGAAATAAAAATTTGGGATTTATTAATGAAATAATAACTGAGATGAAACTTAACAATTTTAATTAAAGTTAATTATTAGAAAATTGAATTAAATTCCAATCAAATGAAAAATGTAAATGTTATACTTGGTTATAAATTGAATATAAGAAAAAAAAATGTAAATTTTTAATTAACCAATGAAATAATATATTGTTAATGGTAATTGAATGAAATCAGTGTTATGAAGGCAATTGTAACATTGGTTGTAAATTATAACATATAAGTGTGACTAAAAGTTAATGGTAACAATTATTATATGTTACCTATTTATTTAGTCTGTTAAAGTTAAATTGGAAATCAATCATAATTGAATGGAATTAGATGTTACATTGATATTGTTCAAGTCAATAATTGAAATCCATGAATGTAATAAAACATATAAATGCAAATTATATTCATAATAAAATTATTGATTTAATAAAATGATTGGAATCAAGATAAATAAGTTAATTGGGATGTTAAAATATAATAAATATGTAAAATTGACAAAATCCAGTAAAATGGAAATATAGTAGTTAATGCAAATAAAGATGGAAATTAGAGAATATTAATGTAATGAAAGACAAACAAATATTAATTATGTCCTTTGAGTAATAATTGATTGAATGTAAAGTCTGAAATCAAATTAGAACAATTTATTGGAATTAAATTACAATTAATTGGATTTAATTACAGTGAAATTGAACACTGTAGTTAGGGAAATATTAAAAACTGAATTGGATATGAAAATTTGTTTTAAGTTATTTTAAACGTCCAAGTAATCTAAAATGATGAAATTTGTTAATCATCTAATTTGAATGAAAAAGCAATTTAATTTATTTATTTTTAACTTATTCAATTAACGAGAAAATAGCCATTTTGTCCACTGACTCGGATTTCTATGAAACTAATTTCATCGGATCCATAGTAGTGAATTATTGAAGGATTTTAAGTTTCGTAACGATCAGACTTACCGGTTGATCGTACAGGCTCGAAACGTGTAGAAATCAATTCAAGTGAAATCAATTCAAGTGAAATCATATTGAAATAAGATGATTTTGGGCTAACTACTTCATACGTTGGAATTAGTACTTGAAACCTATTCCATTGAGTTTAAAATATTGAAAACATATATTTTGATATATGGGATGTGTAACGATCTGAGATTTTCGATCCCGAAAATTCCAGATGGTTAGAAAAAAAGAAGAAGAAAGAGATAGAAGAAGAAGATCAGAAACACCAACATCTCACATTCGCAGCGGATAAAATATAATAATAAATAATAACAGTTTACAAAGAATTCTGTAGCTGTCAAAATACCTTTATAATACATCAGAGTTACACATATATACAGACATTGGATATACACAACCATTGTGTCTCAGATATACAACAATATAATACAGCGGACACACTCCATACTTTTTGCCATCCAGCTCCCCTCCTGAGCTCCAGAACGTCCTTACCTCAAAATCTGTAATACTCGGTCTGACCCAAGCATTAGATCAAAGTAACACCCGGGTCAGGTTGGAAACCAGCGTGAGTAAACCCATCAAACCAGAAATGCTGATTCAATAAACTTATTAAAATCCCGGGTAACTCGTATCTTACAACGAGTTCTCAACTTGTTACAATTCTATTTCACAAAACACACCCAAGCATTGATATTTAGATTCATTGACCAAGTTTACATCATTTATTTCATTCCAACCTCTTTATTTCAAAATCAAACCACGAAGATTACAAATCGAAGTGGTTTCGGGTATGTACTGATACCCGACCCTGGTCTCTTCGAATTCAATGTCATCTTAAACCTAGTTGGTTAAAGTGGATACAAATCAATTTTAAACACAAGTTCTCATATTCTCACAACAAATCAATTATGGATAGATAACTCACAATAACACAGTCCAACCCATCATAGCATATCACCATACATCACAATCTCAAGGTCAGAGATATTCAGACAAACTAAGGTATTCAATTCAAGTTATCATCCACAGGAAAGATAATAATCAAACAATTTTTAATTAATTTAATTTAATCATCCATTATTAATTAAGTTAACTTCCTTTTGCCTGCTTACTTAACTTGGTCAATTTTAAATCATTGTTTAAATTAATTACCTTGACTTATTAACCTTAATTAATCACGTTAACCTTAATTAATTAAATCACATCCCGTGATTAACTACCCTTTATTAATTAATTACACTTAAGTTAATTTATCCTTTAATTATTTGCTCTAAGTAATTAATCCTTAATTACTTCCATTAACTGTCCATAATTTACTTTATTAACTAATTAATCTTAATTAATCAATCCTTATTAATTTGAATAAGTGATTTTCCCAAATCAATTTTATAAATTAATCAACCTTTAATTAATTAATTGTCCTCAAATTATTCTCTTTAATTAATTAATCATATTAATTAATTATCCTTTAATAAATCACTTGATTAATCAACTCTGAACATAAGTTAATTACCTTTAATTAAGTACTTAACCTTTAAGAAAATAAAATTCCTTTAACAAACCCCCTTTAATTAATTAATTAGGTAATTAATCTTTAATCACATTATTATTTCAATTATTAATCATCAAAACCTTAATCACCCTTAAGATAATCCATTTATCTTATTATTTTCTTAATTACCATTTATGTATAAAATTTAAACATTTTATCCTTTAATTAACACTTGGTTACATTTCTAAAATAAAGTTTAAGTTAATTTACAAATTTAGATCAAACAAATCACATAGCTTCTTAAATCAAATGTTATATATAACATATATTCGTATAAAGAATTTTATTTAAGAAAACAGACTTAAACTTGATTTATTTAGTTCCTAAAACTGATTATTTTAAAGTTTAAACCTCGCTTCAAACAAACCTAGACAAACTTTTTTCATATAATTCCTTTGAAAGCCAGCTAACATTCTCCTTTCTTCTTTTCTTTTCTTACTTTTATTACTTTCTTCCCTTATTTACCTTACTAGGTCTAACTTCCTTATTACTTTTATTACTTCCTTACTTTCTTCCCTTATTTCCCTTATTTACCCGAGTCACTCTTGCATTTACACGAGCGCGACCCTGTGATAAACATCTTCTTTCCTGAGCTTCATCACACAACAATCCACCTGACACCAAAGATCACACATTCACGTGCACAGCCACCTCGACCACCTCCGGCCAACATCCCAACCATCAACACGTCACCGATGATCAACACAAACCTCCAGACCATCGAACCTTCGAGATGAACACGAAATCAAAATTGAGCATATCTACCATTACTGGAACGATACAATCACCCAAGAATCCCTCGTCTCGCCTCCTCCTATCATCAAAAAAATCTGATACTTCGACCATTAAGAAAAGTCAATTACAGTAAGCTAGTAAATATATGAGCTTAGCTTCATGTCCCATAACCACTAGCTTAACTTAAATATTTACGAACAAATTATAGATCTCCACTAGAAAATTGTCACGAGAGATTCAATCGAGCAAGTCCAAGAATTAACCGACGAAGTAAACGCAAGCGTTTCATACCACTTGTTTTACTAAGCCGTTTAATTAGATTTCTCATATGAATGAGGTAAAGGTTTATATATACTAATAGATTGGAAAATGGTTTTATAAACGATCTTTGTATTAAAATAGTGTTGAAATCGTTTTGATGAAAGAGTTTTGATATTTACTACTAGTATTGAAACCTTCATATTTTTTAAAAGTGACAAATCACAAAAATGATTGTAGAAACAATCAATCACTAAAATTTCACATTCGAAGACGTGTATTAAATCCAAATAAATCGATACCGAATCCATCAAAGTGGAAATACCCAAAAATTCCAAAAATAGAAGTTATCAAAGTTGACAAAGGTGATAACAACTAACCGGAGAAGAAGAATTGATTAACAATTGGAAAAACAAAGCAAAACAAGCATAAATAGGAAAAACAGGGAAATAGGGGAATAGGAGCAGGTCGGTTGACCGGACTCTCTGAGTCGGTCGACCGAAAATAGCATAGAATGTTTCGGCTTCAGCTTCGGTCGACCGACCCAGGGGGTTCGGTCGGCCGAACTGCAATTTCTGCAATTCCTACCCTATTTAATGGAAATGCAAACTCTCACTCAATTTGCAACCGATCGAGCACGGACGCTAGGGGATTACCCCCATCGGCTACCCGGTCCTATTGGCTCCTCGATGCATCACCAAAAACATGTTCAAACATCAAAGTTAGGATCTTTAAAGATTTGAACCCAAAACACTAAAAATTAGAATATTAACAAAACCAATCCAAATCAAAATCAAATGCATATGAATAAGTGCTAGAAATTCATACCTAACAATCAAAGATAATCATAGACTTAGATGTGAGATAAAAATCTCACCTTTAAACCCAATGAACAAGTAAGAAGAAGCTATAGTGCAAGGCAAGGACAAACACTCTTCAATTCCAACCCAAGAAGCTTCAATCTAAGCTTACAAGTAAAATATTTCTCAAGTTAGTTTAGGAAATTCTGAAATTGAAAGGAGAATGAATTGGAGAAGAAGAAGGAGATGCTTACTAATGGCTTGTCTTAGAATTTGGAGCTAGAGCTTGGATTTTGCAAATGAACTAGGGCTTGGAATTCTAATTTCCAATCTTTTCCTCCATTATTCTCTTGAGCTTGAGAGAGTTAGGAAATGAGGAATGAATGAAGAGAAGTGGAGAGGGGTTGGGTTGATATAACCAGAATTGGGCAAATGGGCTGAACCCAACCCAAAGCCCTATAGGAAAAGTAGCAAAAATCAACGTACTACAAACATATCGAAGCTTATACTAAAAAAGATTGCGAACGACATTTTGAACTCAATGGAAGGGGTCTCGAGTCCCAATCCGACTGATTGCAAAAAGTAACTTTTCAGACTATAATCCGACTAACGATAATATTTAAATAAAATATTTAAATACTTAATCGTAAATATGCGGGTTGTTACAGACTCCCCTCCTTAAAGAAATTGCATCCTCGCAATATTTAAGAAGAAAATATATAGTAACAACCATAAAAGCATATTCAACACAAAAGAAATTTGAAATAGGAAGTTCACCATAAAGAGCACGAGGAAGTAAGTCCGGATGTGTTCGCTCGATGAATTCTCTTGATCCCCAAGAGCAATCCTTAGGATTTGAGAACCGTTAAACTTTCACAAAAGGAACATCTTTATTTCGAAGGAGCTCAACCTCCGAAGCAATGATGCAGATAGAATATTGCTCCTTAGTCAAATCTGGTGAAACTTCACTTTTTTCAATAATACCGGGCTCAAGAATAAAAAAGGGAATCCCTAAGGCATTTCCATAGTAGAAAGACGTGAGAAAACGTCATGAATAACAGAAAATTGAGCCGGTGCAACGTCGTAGTACAAAAACGGTACGCCCGAGAAACTAGAAACTTGAATAATTTGGAACAACGGCGTAGTACAATGATGGTATGCCAGATGAACCAAAGCTTAAATAATTCGAAACATCGACGCAGTACAAAAACGGTACGTCCAATGAACCGAACACCATAAAAGAACATCGGACGCAAGCCCATAAAGAAATGAGATGAAGCTCAATAAAACGAAGTATATCAAAACGTCCGATGTTGGTAAAATGATCATTCCATTTGGACATCATCAAAGAAACAACTACTTGTTGTTTACAACAAAGTGCATTGGCAACACGATTCCCCTTTCCGGGAATATACAAAGAATATCAAGATCATAAGATGCAAGAAACTCGATCCAATATTAAGTTCCTTATGAGAAAATAAATATTCCAAAGATTTATTATTGGTATATAGAACAAATTTCTCTTCCAAAAATAATGATGCCAATTTTTTTTAAAAGCGAAATCAATAGCCACGAGCACTAGATCATGAGTGGCATATCTATCCTCAATAGGCATTAATGATTTAGAAGCACAAGAGAAAGAACGTTCTCTTTTGCAAGAGAACGACATCCAAACCAATACGATTAGAGTTGGTACAAAAGATAAAGTCTTGGTTCCCATCGGGAATCACAAGAATAAGAGTATCGAAAAGAAAGAATTTCTTTTAAATAATCTTCTTTCCCGAAAAGCTAAAACTTCAAAATTACATTTATCTTTATGTAATAATCTTTTTCGAAAAATTTACATTTTTACAAGTCAATATATCGTGTCTGATTGTCTCATCTAAGCGTTTAGGAAATTCCTATCGATAACGTTGATCAAGCGCATCGACCAGAATTCTTAAAGCACTCAACGGGCAATACAATCACAAAATCATCTTCTATATGATGAAAATATCTCTTAAAAGTTTTGAGAATATTCTTTGCTCATTTAAGAACAAAATCAAATTATACTTATAAATAAATCTTATGAAAAAGATTTGCAAAATTGTAAATTTTGTTTTCATCCAAAATCAATAAACACAAGAATGGAGTCATCGAGATATTCGTGGAATACTTGATACATAAAATGGATGAAATAAGCTGGATAAACTGAATGACATAATAAGTCATTCATAAGTATCATAATGAGTGCGGAATGCGGTAAGTGGAATGCTAACTCCCGCGACTCGTAGCAAATGAAAATCGGTGGCAAGGTCGAACTAAAAAGACCTTAACACCACTCAAAAGATTGCTTAGAAGGTTATCCTAAGACAAGCTCAAAAATACCGGAAAATTCCACAAACTACCCGAATGAGAAAAATAACATTTTCCTCATCTTTTGGTTTTGAAGAATAAAAATGATGCCATCAAGTTGGAATCAGAATCACAAAAAGAAAATACAAATCTGTTTAAAAGATTAAGAATGTCGAAGATGAATAGTCCATTCGGAAAATAGGATACGGGCTTCATAATGATTAAGCCAATCCTTTCACAAAAATTGATTTTCGAAACCTGAGTAACCCATAACATACAAATCGGTTCAGAAGGAAAAATCACATTAAATAATCTCGACATCAAAACAAAGAAGATTGAGTGTTGCTGTAACGACCCCACTTCCTATGCCCGGGAAGAAGTATCGTTAATAAGAAAAGAAAGAGGTGAGAAAGTAGAAAAGATAAGAAAGAAAGAAAGACAACATCAGAATCTCACAGCGGAATCGAATAAAATATAATATGACAACATAAGTATTACATAGTTATATAACATCAATCAGAGATACACAGATAATACATCACATACTAGACAGTTATAAACTCCTGTCTAGTTCATACAACTCAACTCAAACAAATGACTCAGAGATACCAACACAGCGGAACTATATATATCTACAATGCTGAAGCCACCTGCTCCATTGCTCCTCCAGAATTCGTCAAAGCTAACCTGAATCCCTTGGCTACCCGTAAAAATTTGGGTACCCGAGAGTTTATGAAAAACAGAAATAAACTCTGGGTCAGACATGGGTCTGGTATGAGTAACAGGTTAAAGTTTTTTTAACTTTAAAAATCTTTTGAAAACAAAAGGTATCACGTAAGACTCCCCACACATAAACATGGAAAAGTTTTTACCTTACATTAACCAAAACATTTGATAGGAAATTCTGTGATATTATAATAGGTCTAGGGTTTTCAAGTAAATAGAAAATAGCCGAAATTGTTACATTCATTAAATTCCAGCTACTAGCCACAAAAGTGGGTAATACAATCAAAACCGTTGGCACTTATTGGATTGTGGATTCCATACAATGGCAGGGCTACTGGGGTACCGCCCGTCACAGTACGTGGCCTAGATCAACGTACCGAGGATTACTCCCTTCATCCCCTGCAACACAAGGCCGGAACCATTCCTTACTGAACAGTCCCGAACAAGATAACCCCGCAGTTGGTGTACATCCAACCGCCCACAAAGCCGAATAAAAAGGGACATCTAGACAGGGGAAAATCTTGTCCTGCTTGGGCATGACCCACCTAACCTTGCTGCACCTCCCCTGTTTTATCCATTCCCGGTTGATGAGGCTTGAGGCTGCGATTACCTTTATAGAATACATTTCTTAGAATGCTCATCGCCCACCTGACGATGTGTTGAAAGCATTCAATCCATACAAGTTCGTTCCGGGTTCGAACGAAACCGAAGGCATTATCTCGTTACACTCATTTTGGAATCACCCTCAGAGCTAACGACGACAACCCTTGCACTCTGATTCTTCATCTTCACTTCAGATTCACGACCTATCGTTAATTTGGAATCGATGTGGTTTTCGGATGTTCCTAATGCGGAAAACCCGATCCCGGTCTCATCGAAATCCAAAACGTGTCTTTTAGGGCCAAGTTGTCTATTTAGCCTTAACAGTTTAACATCATCAATATACACACAGATAGATAATTCATAATATCACAGTAGATAATCATATCATCATCATAAACAGATAATCAAAATTATCATCCATCAGATAATTAAATATTATTCTACTTAAACCAAGCATCCATATCACAAGATATTACCCATCTCATATCAAATGAAATATCAATATCCTTCATTTATAAGCAATGATTTAAAATCTTACCATTTGTAATTAATTTAAAATGAATTAAATTAACTACTTCTATCTCTAATTAATTTAAAGTAAATTAAATTAATTACTTCATTCATAAATCCTGCTTATACAACCAATCATTAAATTTATACAAATTAATTAATTAATCTCTAGATATTTATCTTGAGTAACTCCTCTAATTAATCATTTTCTAATTACAATAAGTAATTAGTCTTTAATAAAATTTTCAATTTAGTTATTCTAAGTTATTTCTAGTAATTAACTTTTAATTACTTCATTTATAATAAATTACATTTATTCTGAATTAATTACATAAATTAATTTCCACATTTTATATTATTTCTTAATTAAACAATTCTTAATTTGCATCATTAATTATATTAATTAATGATCTCTAATTCAGATTAAATTACTTTATTAATCACATTACGTGATTAATCTTTAACTAAACACAATTATTAATCACCTTTGATTAATAACAACCAGTAATTAAATATCCTTAATTGCTCATATAAATAAATAAATCATTTCATAATTAATTATCTCCATTAATTAATCCTCCGATTAATTTCAAAAGTAATTATCCAAATTGTTAACGCTAAAATTTAAACGCTAACACCCTGGTGTATAGGATGTGATTGTGAAAGCACCACCCGTTCGTACGGGAATCAGAAATAAGCAGTAAGTATGCAGAAAAACAGTAAGAGACACAGTATTTATAGTGGTTCGGCTTATAATCAAGCCTACGTCCACTTTAATCTCTTTATCACTAGTTTGATTACAATTCTTTACAAGATCTTTCAATTACAACACACTTCAAGTGATAGGATATGTAAAACAAGTAGCTCAAACTTTGATGTTGACAATCATCTTCAAATCCATGGTGAATGTAGATGATATCTTCATGGAGTTCCTTTAGAAGTTTGTTGGATCTCAAGAGCTTTGAAGTAGTCTGGAATTCGGCGGAGTAATGGCGCTTGAAGAGAATGAGCCAAAAAAAGTCCTTTGAACGTTGGAAGTGGTCCTCTATTTATAAGAGTTCTGGTCTGGAAATTTTGCTAAGTTCTAAGTCGCCACCGACTCAGTATAAGTCGTGACCGACTTAACCTATCTCATTGCCGATCTAACGAGCTAAGCCCGCGACTTAATGGAAGCAAGCCTGTCTGAATTGAGTTGCGGCCGAGATAAGCTGAGTCGTAGGTCGGTGCCGAGACAAGCTGGGCAGTAGGTCGTCTCCCCCTCTTTAATGCATTGCTCCCGACTTAACTGGGAGTGCATGTTTAAACAGGTCATGAGTCGGTCACGACTCAAGCGTAAGTCGTGAACTTGTTCCATTCAATTAGGTCGGTAGGCATGTTAAGCCAGTCCCTTAGTTAAGTCGGTGACTTCATTGGGTAGTTAGGTCAGCAACATGTTAGGTCGGATCCTTCTGAAGCACTAGGTCGGCAACTTATTGAAACCTTAAGTCGGCAACCTATTGGATCTGTTAGATCAGCATGGCCTTAGGTCGGCAACTCTTCTGGGTCGGCATCGAATTGGGTCGGTCACCTTGTTAACTAGTTAGGTCGGCCAACCTGCTAAAGCTTTAGATCGGTCTTCGTGCTTGCGCTGTTGAGTCGGAACTTCTTTATGCCTTAGGTCGGCATCTATGCGAAAGTATTAGATCGGCATGTTTCTTAACTAATTAGGTCGGCAACTCTTCTGAGTCGGCATCTCTTGAGTCGTAACCGAGATAGGGTTAACATTTGCCCCTCGAAGTATACGTCTTAGGCTTAAGTCGTGTGCTTCGAATTATCTCTTATCTCGGCCCTTCATTGAGTCGGCACGTTATTAGATCGGGCACGGTCCAAAAGTTAGGCCGGTGAAATGCCGCTTCAGTTCCTTTCACCACGAGGTATAAATCATATCCCCTTCTTCTTTTTCATTACCTGCTCTCTTAATTCCGCCATTAAAATTCTCCTGAGTTCTTAAAGGCGATTCCATTCTACCTGATCATCAGCACTTCCTACTATTCAGAGCGTAAGTGAATCCTCTTCTTCGATTATAGATCACTGTTAGTTCGTGAATTTCACCATCTAAATCACTCCCTGACATGACGCTTTATCGCGAATCCCATTATGTTCACGGCTGATGGAGTTTAGGTTGCTAGGTTCGATTTTAACTGTCCGATGAGACGATGAAGATGGTTCACCGATGCAGGCTAGTGGATTTTGATGTGTGCTAGGATTGCAAGGTTTTGAATTGGTGCATTGGACGATCTGGAAGTATGAACTAATAGGAATGAAGTGTGGGTTTTTTGATTCGAGGGGGTAGCTAACGGTTTGAGTGGATCGAAGTATTCATTTTGATGCGACCCGTTGATTTCAGGCGACTTAGCTTTTGGCCGATTCAATCCTTAAATCGTGGCCGTGTTAATGCATGTGGGAAACCCACCGACCTACCATTCTGCCGATCTAAGATTTAAACCGTGACCGAGATAATGCCAGAAAGAAGTTTACCGACTCAAACTTTAAAGCTTAAGTCGTGACCGGGCTAACACTTGAGAAATTCCTGCCTTTTGAACCAGAACTTGCGACCTAGTGAACGAGTTGCCAAGTTAAATCATCTTGACCTTGACCCGCTACCGATCTAACCTTATCCCGTAAAAGATTTTTAGAACGTAGCCGAGATAGTACTTAGGCTTTGACGTTTAGGAGCATATACCCACTTTATGCATTTTGACTTTGACTACCGGACTAAGCTGAATAAACTTTGAATTGTGATCAAACTTTGTACTGCCCCAACTTTAAATTTGTTTGAACGTCATTGTATTACTTCACAGATCATTCTCACTTTTGAGCCGCAAACCTGTTGAGAATAACATACAAACAAAGAAAACCAAGGCGCACATACTGCCATTGACTGCCCATATCAAATGACAGATTAGTTAAGACAAGATAAAAGATATGAACATATTGCATGAAATGTTGTGAATCAATTGACTAAAGTAGAATATTAATGCAAAGTATCAACAATTTGAACTGATTTGCTTGCATCAACATTGTATTTGCATATTCAAACTCAAAACAAAGATTCCTGGTTTTTATAACTAACAAATGTTTGCTAGGTTTTATTCCAGTTACCTTTGCTTATTGTTTGATTGATACTTGTACAACACTTCACACACTTTAGGAAACGTGCACCTTCATGTTTGAATATCCAATTGCTTGTGTAGAATGACTTCCCATCAAAGAGAAGAAGTAGCAAGTCAAGAAGAAGAAACTTTCCCGGTAACTGCTCCTATAGAGAATCCTCCGGAAAGAACTTCGACTATTCTATCTTCGAGAACATTTATTCAGTTGCGTACTCAATTCGGCTTTGCTGAAGATGATGTCATATTTCCCGGACCAAATGATACTGCTGACAGACCTCCCTATGGTTTTGTCGCGGTTAATCGTCAAATGTGCTTAAGTGGGGCGATCCCACCTTTCAATGACTTTCTTCGAATTCTTCTTCTCCGGATGTCAATTTCTCCGTTCCAACTTCATCCTAATGGTTACGCTATCTTGATGGGGTTGGCTGTTTTGTTCAGAAGACATCTTGACCGACTGCCGAGCTTCGAAGAAATTCGCTACTTATGCTCGTTTGCAAAGAGCAAAGACCATCCTTCTCTTATCATTGTGAGAAGTGCAAGAAACCGCAAGCTCATTCTTGATCTTACTGAAAGTGTCCATGGATTTTTAAACCAATTTTTCTTTGCTCGCAGTCCCCCAGAGTTTTATGCTTCTTGGAGAGTAGGAAGTAAGATCATTTATTTCCGTCTTTCCACTTTCTTTCTTAACTCTTTTCGGGGTCCAAATTGCTAATCTCATTCTTTGCTTTTTTTAGCACTTCCCCTTCCCTCTAGAGATCCGATACATAGGCAGACTTTTGATAGACTGAGCGCTGTAGCTGCAGAAGAGAGAAGTATCAAGTTTCTACTAAGCGACGAATTTCTACATCAATACGAACTTCTCCACCCTTCTCGCTATACTCAGCTTTGTGAAGCTCCGACTGAAGTTCCCGATTCTCCGACGAAAACTCTCGACGCCTCGGTCTCCACTAAAGATCGTGTGCAGGGAGAAACTTCTACTGGAACTCCATTAGTGAAGTGCTCTACTCCACGAGACGACACGGGGCCATCCGAAAAGTCCGCGCTTCCCCCCATTACTGAAGAAGAAGAGGAGCAACCTTCCCAAACTATGAAAAATGCCGATAAAGGAACTGATGGAGGGAACCAGGCTAGGCATGACGATGATGATGTCTTTGGGGATTTAAGTGACTTATTTATCTCTTCCCAAGAGCTCTCTAAAGATGATCCTGCTCGTGGTAAAGTTATACCTCCAACAATTGAAGTGACATCTGCCCTCCAACTGACTCCAACTTTTTTATTCCAAGAATTGCCACCGATAGCGAAACCTATTACATCCCCCCAACTGAGAAGTGGTTCGTTAGCCCAATGCGAGTAGTTTGCACTTCACACACCACTTAAGAATTTTCCAGCACACTTATACACTTATCTTCTTATGCTTTAAAGATTTCTGAAGCTTATCTTTTCTTATTTCAGATTCTCCAATGACACGCGGTGGATCATACTATCAAGATTTTCAACGCTATGGTGGGCGTGGACAGTATAATTATGGGCGCTACTTCTCTTCCTATAGGGAGTCTGATGAAGAGAGGGCTGCTCGAAAAGCTCGGGAAAGGAGGGATAGGGATGAGCATCGCGACTCCCCGCAGAGAGGTGACGATTCCTATAAAAGGAAATCACACGATGACCGGGGAAAAGGTCATGTAGTAGAAGATTCGAGCAAACGAGCTCGACATGGTGAGAGACATGCTTCTACCACTCCCGACAAGCCTACTGCTCCTGCCCCTCTTGATATTTCTTCCGACTCTCCTGCTCTCGGGAAGGAGGACATCCAAACAATAATAAGTAGGCCTAAATTTCAAGTGGGGCCCGGCCCAGCCACCTTACAAAGTCGCTTTCCCCAATGGTGCTTAAAGGGTGTGAGATTCGATCTCGACCTGGTTCCTATCGACAAGCCTGCTATGCTGCGAAATCTTGACGCCGTCAAACTCGACATCGAGAGGATGTCAAACTGGCAGAAGCTTGTTGATGAACTTCAAAGAGTTAACCGTGCCAACTTAGAGGCCATGCTCACCATGGAAAACGATAAGGCTGAGTGGCAAAAAGTCCTTGAGCAGCATGACACTGAAATGAGGAACATTACTTCCTACAATGAGGAGCTCGAAGCAAAAGTTGAGAAGTTAAAAGATGAACTTGCTGCTTCCTCTACTTCATACTCTCAAAAGGAAGAAGTGCTTCTCAAACAAGTAAGAGACGCTCATGCCAGCCAAAGGGATGCTGAGGACAGGCTTGAAGTGCAAAAGAGAATCAGTGAAGGCTATATTTCTGATATCGCTGAGCTTCATAAGAAAAACAACTCCCAGGAAGCGGAGATACAAATGCTTAAGCTTCAGCTTTCTAGAACTGAGAGGGAGCGTGATGAGGCTGTCGCCGGCAGAATCGCAGCTGAGGAATCTCATGAGGAGACTAAGAACAGCTTTGGCTCAACACTATTCGACTTCTACTTACATAGCGTCTTGGGGCGTGGAAGCCTTGCTTTTCTAGGTCCCAAGTACGAGATGACTTTAGCCGAGGTGTGGGAGGCTGCCCTCGATATGCTTGGTGCTGAGGGTGCTGGTTATGATGAGTCAGCCTTGGAAAGGCATTATTTTGATGAAGACGCTCGTGCTGCCCTTGCCAAGGGAAAGGAACAACTTGCTAAGCTAAGAACCGAAGTGGCAGAAGGGGGGCAGATTGGAGGAACTACTTCAACCACTCCGGTTCAGCCTCCTTCTTCATCTGAAGTCAACATCACTGGTTCCAGTTCCCATTTGGCTTCTCCTACCAAAGTTACTACTAAAATTACAAGCGTACATGGTGGAGACGAGGGTGATGAGAGCGCTGGCACACAAGCTTATGAAGTTGAAATCAGGAAATCGGCTTCACCAGGTAATTCTCATGTTAATCCCGCTACTGTTAATCCTGTTCAAGCGGGTTACACATTTGTCTCGTATGAGTTTCATGAACTCCTCGGCTATCTTCTCAACCTTGATGAGCCTACATCTCCTCTCTCTACTAACTTTATTGGTGAGCCTTCATCCCCTCTCTTTTACTGACTTTAACCTCTTTTCTTCTGTAGAGAAAGCACCAAGCGCTGCTCAAACTCCTATTCCTCCGGTTATCCTTCCTCCATCTCTTCAAGTGGCGCCTCCTTCTGCCTTGCAACCTGGATCACAGGAAGAACAAATAGAGGCTCTCCACGGCTTGGATGATCCCATCGCTTCACAAGAGCAAAAAGATGAGAGACTTGAGGGAGGTGACATATCTCCGGAGCGAACTCCTTCCGACGACATTGCTCTATCAAAACTTGTCACTCCGGGGAGTGAGTCTTCCTCACAGAGGAGAGAGAAGCGTGGGACATCAAAGAGGAGGGGGAAGAAAATCACCGCCACTGAAGAGGAGCCGGAAGTTGGGCCAGCTGCGCCTACCTCTCCTTCCTCCCTTATACCCACTGGTCGACCTGAAAAGCTGATCATTCGGCCGGGTAAAGGGTCTAAAGGCAGCAAAAAGAAGTGAAGATCTTCAGTTTCTAGTTTTTTGTGTTTTGCATGTACTGGCCGAGAATTGTGCGGGTACCGGCCCCCGCTTTTCTTTATTTTGAAACCTGTACCTGCGTTGTAATTGAATAAAATGATTCCTCGTTTGTACAAACTTTTGTTTGAATTAAAGAATACATTTGTTATTCGTTTTGGCATGAGTTTATTTGATATTGCAGCGAGCTTATGGTATGTTACTTGAGCGTTACCTTTTGCTGGTTTAGTTATACCATATTGTGTGTAATTATACTATATTGCCCCCATTCCATAAGTATGCTGCAATATTCTATACCTCGAGGGGACTTACACTCTTATTTGCTAAAGAATAATTATTTTAAAGAAAATTTTATAGAGTACAACTCCCTTCGTATAAGTTTTTACGCTTGGTCGTTCGAAGAAATCACTTTTTTCTTTTGCTTATGTGCATATCTCATCAAGTGAATTCCTCTATGTGGTAAAGCGGACCTCTGAAGGGTACTTTAACTTCTTTTCTTTTTACGATCATTTCCCACAGTAGGCAAATTATTTTTCCTTTGAAAGTTAAAGTACGCTTTTGATGAGGATTTTTTTTTTTTTTTTTTTTTTTTTTTTTTTTTTTTTTTTTTTTTTTTTTTTTTTTTTTTTTTTATAGAAAGTTGTACCTCTGAGGAGGGATTTTTTCACGTTTCAACACTTGGAAGTTTTATTTCAATCTCGGTGAAACGTGTACCTCCAAAGAGTTATGCTTTAGAAATCCTTTTCACGTTTCAACACTTGGAAGTTTTATTTCAATCTCGGTGAAACGTGGGTTTCCAAAGAGGTCTTTTTTCTTAATTGTGTTCCCGGGAGGGGGTTGTACCTCTGAGGAGGGATTTCTCACGTTCCAACACTTGGAAGTTTTATTTCAATCTTGGTGAAACGTGTACCCCCAAAGAGTTGTGCCTTTGAAGAAAGCCTTTTCACGTTTCAACACTTGGAAGTTTTATTTCAATCTCGGTGAAACGTGTGCTTTCAAGAAGGTCTTTGTTTTTACATTTCAACTTTGGTGAAGTGAAATTCCGAAGAGCGGTTGCTACACTTCAACTCCTGGCGAAATGTGCCTCCGAAGAGGGCTTTTATTTTGTTTACATTTCAACTCTGGTGAAGTGAAATCCCGAAGAGCGGTTATAACACTTCAACTCCTGGTGAAATGGGCCTCCGAAGAGGGCTTTTATTTTGTTTACATTTCAACTCTGGTGAAGTGAAATCCCGAAGAGCGGTTATAACACTTCAACTCCTGGTGAAATGGGCCTCCGAAGAGGGCTTTTATTTTGTTTACATTTCAACTCTGGTGAAGTGAAATCCCGAAAAGCGGTTATAACACTTCAACTCCTGGTGAAATGTGCCTCAGAGAGGGTTTTCATCGCCTGGAAGTTACTCTCTCATGGTTGGAGGGTCATGACTCCTCCAATCTTTTTTGTTGAGTAGAGAACTTTCTTTTTTGTGGCGTATGACCCATTAGAGGTCTTTTATCCTCCGAAGAGTTGCGCCTCCGAAGAGGACTTGTGCCGCTGATGGTAGCTTTGGTCTCTGAGGAGAAGCATTCGGTCTCCGTAGAGAAGCATTCGGCCTCTGAAGAGGGCTTTTGGCCTCCGAAGAGGGCTTTGGTCTCTGAGGAGAAGCATTCGGTCTCCGTAGAGAAGCATTCGGCCTCTGAAGAGGGCTTTTGGCCTCCGAAGAGGGCTTTGGTCTCTGAGGAGAAGCATTCGGTCTCCGTAGAAAAACATTCGGCCTCTGAAGAGGGCTTTTGGCCTCCGAAGAGGGCTTTGGTCTCTGAGGAGAAGCATTCGGCCTCCATAGAGAAGCATTTGGCCTCTGAAGAGGGCTTTTGGCCTCCGAAGAGGGCTTTGGTCTCTGAGGAGAAGCATTCGGTCTCCGTAGAGAAGCATTCGGCCTCTGAAGAGGGCTTTTGGCCTCCGAAGAGGGCTTTGGTCTCTGAGGAGAAGCATTCGGTCTCCGTAGAAAAGCATTCGGCCTCTGAAGAGGGCTTTTGGCCTCCGAAGAGGGCTTTGGTCTCTGAGGAGAAGCATTCGGTCTCCGTAGAGAAGCATTTGGCCTCTGAAGAGGGCTTTTGGCCTCCGAAGAGGGCTTTGGTCTCTGAGGAGAAGCATTCGGTCTCCGTAGAGAAGCATTCGGCCTCTGAAGAGGGCTTTTGGCCTCCGAAGAGGGCTTTGGTCTCTGAGGAGAAGCATTCGGTCTCCGTAGAGAAGCATTCGGCCTCTGAAGAGGGCTTTTGGCCTCCGAAGAGGGCTTTGGTCTCTGAGGAGAAGCATTCGGTCTCCGTAGAGAAGCATTCGGCCTCTGAAGAGGGCTTTTGGCCTCCGAAGAGGGCTTTGGTCTCTGAGGAGAAGCATTCGGTCTCCGTAGAGAAGCATTTGGCCTCCGAAGAGGGCTTTTCATCTCACGGGAATATGTCGACCGATTGTGGTGAAATGTGTGCCCCAGAGGAGGGTTATTGTCAGGAAGTTTGGAGTTTCCTTTTCTTTTCTTGTGGTGAAATGTGTGATTTCCTTTTCTTGTCTGGATGGATTCTCGGGAGTGTGTTGGCTGGTAACTCCACGACTTTGTAACGAGAGAGACACCTTTTTCGATGGAGCCCGCTTGAGGTCTCTATCCCTTGAGGAATTATGCCTTCAAAAAAGGGCTTGTGCTTCCGAAATGGTCTTTTGCTGGCTAATGCTTGCTTTCGCGTGCCTTTTTGCCGATTTCCTTTGCTTCGCAAGGGTCATCACTTTTAGCTGCCAAGCCTCTCCCTTACCCAAAGGAATATATTTTATAGTTAAGCAAATTGGTGGTGGCAGATATAGGTTCTTTAACTTGCCGTTTGTTTGTTCAAACATTTGCAATTAGCTATATATGATCTGCTTTTATCCACCTCGCTTACTTCCGTTTGAAGTTCTCCTTTTGCAGGATTTGAATGTGGGAATTTTGAATGGCTCAATGCTTGACTGCTGGATGTTGTCGCGGATCGCTTGGTCTCGTGATTGGTAAGCCTTGTTTTTATGGCCTGCATTATTAAATCGTCTTTTTAGTAACGCGATTAACGTATTTCATATGCCCAAATAAAACAAAGCATTTTATAATAGTAGGGAACACGAGAATTATAGTGGTTTAGCCAGAATTAGGCCTATATCCACTTTATTTTTGTTGTTATTCGCCCGCCTTGCAATTGCCCTTAACAAGAGAATCATATATTTGACAGTTGCAAATTTGATTGATTATATTAGCAATTGCTCAGTGCCATCCTCAAGTGTGCATTATCTTCTTCTGTTGGCGGGTGGTTTTAACTGAAGAAACGCACTCTAGCCAAATCTTATTTGTTTGCTTAGAGTACTTCTTATTCAGGATTCGGCCCTGGAATTTCGTCGCTTAAGACTTGCTTTTGAATGCTACCAAGGGTTGCCTGATATTGTAATGAATCGGCTGGATATTGATTGCCTGCAAATTTAGATCGATAATCTTAGTGATATTCTCAGAGTATTTCACATATCGAAATAAAATAAGCCACTTGTAATAATAGGGAAAACAAGGCTTATAGTTTTTATTATTTATTTGCACTTGTTTTTATAACAGATTTTGATACAAGAATTATTAGATCAGCATTCTTTTACAAATTTGAAACATAGTATTCCAGTAAAGTAAGAAAGCAGTTGTTGCCCCAAGCTTTGGGGATTGAATCTTTTGGCTTGAAAGGATTGGATGGCAACATTTTTCAGAATCGAAACTTCCTTGCACTTTGAAGGTCCTCTTGAAGCGTGAGCACATCTTCCCGTCTCATCCAATTTTTTCCTACCTGGTGAGGGCTTGCTGTGATGATACTGATGATCGGACCTTCATTTCCCTGTGCCACGGTTCTTTTATTTGAGCTACATTGTTGAGCGGAACCCAGCTGCACCTTGGAGGAAGAAGAGTAGTTAATTCCATCCCTTTTCACATATTGTTGCAGTTCATTTTGTTTGAGCAACTCTTCAATCTCCTTCCTTAAATGGCGACATTGGTTGGTGTCATGGCCAGGCTGATTGTGAAACCGGCAGAATTTTCCATTGTCTGTTGCGCTTCTCCTCATCAGAGATGGTTTGGGGTACACAACAACATCCTTTGTTGCCAAGAAGATATTTTCCGGAGTGTCGGTTAAGGGGGTGAAGTCAGAGGATCTGAAGCGTCGAGCTTTTTTCAACAGCTTCTGCTTTCTTCTCCCTCCATTGTCCTCTCTTTGTTCAATCATCTCCGGTATGTATTCTTCATCGTTCCCAGGACTCAGTGGGTAGTCGTCAACTATTCTTTCAAAAGTTCTCCTTGACAAACGTTCGTGGATAGTTGGTCGTGGCCATGAACTTTCTGTTTGGGGGAATGGTCCAACAATGCCCGTTGCTCGTTGAGGAATATTCCATTCTTCTGAAACCTGAGCCTCCTTAGCAATGGTTTTTATGTCATTTTCCAGTCGACGGACTTCCTCTTGCAATGCGTTCATCTTGTCCAGTACTCTATTACTTTGAACTTCCATGTGTTGATATATTCCATAAACCACAGCACTTAATTCAGCCTTTGTGACTCCAATAGTCGAAGCTGTTTCACCTAATGCGGGAAGAGCAATGGCGTTGCTGCTAGTACTTTCAAACCTCAAAAACTTCCGTTTCCTTTCAGAGGCCATAATTTCTGCTAGACTTCTAGTCTTCAAGGAAATTCTCTCTACAAATCTTCTGTAAAGCAATGTTGATAGTTTTCCTGAGTTCAATTCTCAGTGAAAGCACCAAAATGTTAACGCTAAAATTTAAACGCTAACACCCTGGTGTATAGGATGTGATTGTGAAAGCACCACCCGTTCGTACGGGAATCAGAAATAAGCAGTAAGTATGCAGAAAAACAGTAAGAGACACAGTATTTATAGTGGTTCGGCTTATAATCAAGCCTACGTCCACTTTAATCTCTTTATCACTAGTTTGATTACAATTCTTTACAAGATCTTTCAATTACAACACACTTCAAGTGATAGGATATGTAAAACAAGTAGCTCAAACTTTGATGTTGACAATCATCTTCAAATCCATGGTGAATGTAGATGATATCTTCATGGAGTTCCTTTAGAAGTTTGTTGGATCTCAAGAGCTTTGAAGTAGTCTGGAATTCGGCGGAGTAATGGCGCTTGAAGAGAATGAGCCAAAAAAAGTCCTTTGAACGTTGGAAGTGGTCCTCTATTTATAAGAGTTCTGGTCTGGAAATTTTGCTAAGTTCTAAGTCGCCACCGACTCAGTATAAGTCGTGACCGACTTAACCTATCTCATTGCCGATCTAACGAGCTAAGCCCGCGACTTAATGGAAGCAAGCCTGTCTGAATTGAGTTGCGGCCGAGATAAGCTGAGTCGTAGGTCGGTGCCGAGACAAGCTGGGCAGTAGGTCGTCTCCCCCTCTTTAATGCATTGCTCCCGACTTAACTGGGAGTGCATGTTTAAACAGGTCATGAGTCGGTCACGACTCAAGCGTAAGTCGTGAACTTGTTCCATTCAATTAGGTCGGTAGGCATGTTAAGCCAGTCCCTTAGTTAAGTCGGTGACTTCATTGGGTAGTTAGGTCAGCAACATGTTAGGTCGGATCCTTCTGAAGCACTAGGTCGGCAACTTATTGAAACCTTAAGTCGGCAACCTATTGGATCTGTTAGATCAGCATGGCCTTAGGTCGGCAACTCTTCTGGGTCGGCATCGAATTGGGTCGGTCACCTTGTTAACTAGTTAGGTCGGCCAACCTGCTAAAGCTTTAGATCGGTCTTCGTGCTTGCGCTGTTGAGTCGGAACTTCTTTATGCCTTAGGTCGGCATCTATGCGAAAGTATTAGATCGGCATGTTTCTTAACTAATTAGGTCGGCAACTCTTCTGAGTCGGCATCTCTTGAGTCGTAACCGAGATAGGGTTAACACAAATTACTTTATTAATATATCATCTTTCACTAATTACATTCAGTAATTATCATTAATTACTTCATTAAGTAATTATGCTCCATTGCATACACTAGTAATTAATCAATTTAGCAAATGATTTCTTTAAATTAATTAAAATAAATTAACTAACTTAAATTAATCATCTTATCAAAATTAATTACCATAAGTAATTAATCTCTCAATTACTTTCATCAAGAATTACCTAATTAATCTAATTAATTATCCAAATTTAATCATATATATTAATAAATTAAAGATCTTTAGTTAGTTGTCTACATTTAATAATATTTCTTAATTTACTTCTTAATTGACCTTTATTTATTAACTTTGATACATAGGTCATTCCTTAATTACCCTATTATCCTTAAGATAATTCATTTCTTAATAAATGATTTTATTATCATCACATTTTAAATTTGCATTCAAATATCATTTGAATTGAAGATTCAAATGTCTATAATTTAAATTCACTTTAAGATGAAAATAACATTTATTATTTACATATGAACTTATATAAGAAATCTTTTAATTTAAACTCCTTGAATCTTAATTCAAATTTAAATTTCCAAAATACATTAATATTTAACTTGCAAATCTCAAGTTTAACAATTTATTCACTTTTCATTCAAAAATCTTTAATTAAAGAATTCTCAAAATCAAGTAAATTTTATTTGAAACAAATTTACGTTTCAAAACTATCTTATTTGAACTTATTTTTAAAACATTCAAATTCAAACTGATTTAAATTTTCAGATTGAATTCTAGGTGATCTTGAATCAAGTTATCTTTAATTCCAAGCTTTTGATTTAACTTCCTAAACAAAACTTGAATTGAAAACTGACCTTTCACATCCAAATCCAATTTAAACTTTTAAAATTCAAACATCCATTTGGATCAATACCTTTAAACATTCTAATTGACTGCTGCAACATTTTGTTTCAGGTCTAACTTTGAAAATCTGGAAACTATCAGGTTTTAAAACCTGAAACTCATTTTAGTATTAAAAACTGCATTTTAGATTTTAAAACATAAATTTGAATTCATACTTCTAATTAGATTTAGACTTTGTTAAATCTTAGTTGACAACTTAAATTCAATTACATCAAGATTTCACTAACTTACCATTTATTTTGCTTTAAATTTTAGTTTAGATTTAAATGTACAGGTTGTTTACACAGCCTGTAACAATATCAACTTTCACCTGAGACCAAAGTAATATACTTCGGGTCAACTGCCCCTGTGCTTCGAGTAAAAATGCAATTTACTCGAGACTTCCCCGAGTCCAAAACCCTGCATACTAAAAACTGTGACCATTTAAACCTGGAAACCATCACAATTTATTCACTCACTTCAGTGCTTCGAGTCTTCCACCACCTTGCTTCAAGTCATTTACTCAAGTTACTCGAGAATTCCCTGAGTTTATAATTTAGCTTGTTTGGTTCTTCTCTTACTCAAATTTGCTATGTTGTTTTAGTTTTCCAGAGCAGCATACAAAAATTATTTATCTTAAATAGAATTTAAACTCTACCTTATGATGAAACAACAAGTTTTATTTATAAACTAGATCCTTAATGTTATCAAAATCAATTAATAACAATTTATGGATTCAAAACACAAGCTTGAAACTGAACCTGCACTGTCACAGCTACTACAACCAGTACACAAACATTCATCCCTATATGTACAGAATAATGCATACATACAAAGTATCTTTGGTCCAGATCTTTACCCATACAACCAGATAGTATATTTAAGTTTAAAAAAAAAAAAGTTTCTCACTTGAAAATGAGCAGAGCAGGTTTTTTTGATGAAAACAGTTTTTTTTTTTTTTGAAATTGCAGGCTTTTAAATATGTAGAGATTTTGATCTCACAGACACACAAAGAAATGAAGATATAAATATCCACACAATATATTTAAACATTCAAAAATTAGAATGCAACAAGTTTAAAAACTTAAGTTTAAAAGAGTTACTCACAGCAATGGGAAAACAAAGCAAGTTCAAATAGAACAGTTGGACTGCAGGTTTATAACCTACTGTAATTCCCTTCTCACAATAATCCAGGGTAAAATGAATATATAAATGTTCAATCAATATATTCAGGCATTCAAATATTTGCATGTATCAGGTTTAAACTTAAGAAATTTTAAAACTGTTACTCGCCTGAGTTTGAGTTCTACATTCAAGGTTGCATTACAAGAATATAGATCCTGTTATTATCTTATTTCACAATCACACAAAATTTGAGCCATTTATCAACATAAAAACATAGTTATCCTAATACTTAAATCTAACAACCAAATACTTAAGTGTAAGAACAAGTTATTTAAAACTAAATTATACTTCAGGCATGAATTTTCACAGAACAACTATGCAATATGCAATATGTCAAGCGGTTCCAACTCAGAAATGTCCAGATAATGAAATAAATGGATATTCACACAATATGTCAAGCATTCAGACATTAACATGTATAAGATTAAACTTAAGTAAAATTTTTTTTTAAAGGGTGTTACTCACCTTGCATTTGGAAGAGACAGAACATTTTTGCTTTGCAACAGCTAATTCTTCAAACTGAAACTGTTGTACAATATTTTTTTGTTTTGACTTTGCATTGATGCTTCAGTTATTAAAATACATGTGTTTGCTATGAAAGACTATGCTGAACGAATTAGAAAGCATGTATATGAAAAGGTTATAGGGGAAGGTGATAACTGGGACAACAATTTCTTTGCAGGTACAAAATTTGTTTTATTAGGCAAGATATTTGCATACACTTGAATTGACAAATTAGGTGCTGAGATGATAGTGATTAAGATTTTGTTCCTCTATTAGTTAACATAATTATAATTATATACTGTTGTGTAAGTGTACAATTCTGCAGACACACTTTAGCTTGTGTATGAAGCTTCATGTTTATAAATATTTGATTTATTTGTTTCTTGTTCGAACTATAGTATACATTTTTTTTTGAGCTGTTATTTCATACTGTGACTAATTCCATTTGACTTGAATGAAGATATTTTTATTTTGTTTTGCATATTTGTCTCTCCCTTTTTTTTTTCTGCCTGCATACTTAATTTACAAGCTACTTACATATTTTTTTTTTATGCATTTGCATTTCAACAGTTGACATTCATATTTATACTATTCCTGGCATTTCCTTTACAAGCATATATTTAACTTTGTTTACTAAATTTTGCTCTGCATTCTTTTCTCTAACCTGCATACTATATTGCAGCTACACACCTAGCTTATCATTAGCCTGCATCATATTTTCCTTATTTTATTTTGTACTTTATTCTTGATTTATTCTTTGGATTCAAATTTATAGTTTGTGTTGTAAGTTTGTTTATTCTGTAGTTTGTGTTTCACTTCATTTCTTATTTGTATTTACATTTGTATTTTAACTATGACTAACAAATATTTAATTACATGTTATTATTTTATTTTATACTTATATTAATATTAAAAATGTTTATTTTAATTTAAACATTTTGAAAACCTTTATTTTTAAATTTCCAAATCATAAATTTTATTCAAACACACACATAAATAAAGTGGACATTATTAAAAATTCATTTGTAAACATTTACATAATTAATATAGTTCATTATTAAGTCAAAATGATTTATAAAAGAATTTATCTCTTTATTAATAAACTACTTATTTTTATCAAGCTAAATTTTAAAACAAATTAAACAACCCCTTTTTCTAAATTTAAATGTAAGCTAAAATTATTTTAAACAAACTAAACTGTAATCTTGAGTAATTTAAAATCATATAATTATTTATTTTTATAGCTTAAATATCAAATTTCTAAATTTTCAAAAATATTAGAATTAGAAAACATACCTATTTATTAAATTAAAACAAAGATTATCCATATACAATATATACAGATATATATACATTATAAATAGAAGGCAAATTTGATTAGCTTTTTAAAATATAAATTATCAATTAAATATTTATTTAAAGGAAGATCAATAAATCAATTCATATATTATTTACAAATATAACAAATCAATTTAATTTTTAATGTAAATTATTAAATTGATATTGTCCCAAATTTCCGGGATATCACATTCTTCCCCCCTTAAAAGAATTTCGTCCCCGAAATTTAAAACAAAGGTAATTTAATAATCCAATTAAAAATTTAAATACGAAACACAAGCATATATCAACATAAACTAACAATCATAACAACCAATTCATCCAAACAAACAAATCTAACTATCCAGACAAAATTCTAAATATAATTTTCTCGAGTTTCCCCAAGTATAAAATACCGGGTTACTCGCCCTATAGAATCCAAACAACCAATACTACTATTAAACTTACAGAGTTTCCACTCATCTAAATCTACAAAACAAAACAGGAAATCAGACCAAACTCAAGTCTGACTCAACAACCCAAATTCCCTGAACTGCTGCCTCTAAAATCAAAGGTAGATCTTACACGTACTCCCTCAGAGATACGTGAAACACTCCTAATTCCAGTTATCCAAACTGACAACTCAATTCTTAAGCCAAACACTTATCCAAAATCAAATCTCCGATTACGGACTCCAAATTTCTTCGTCTCTTATCCACAAAACTCTTCGGACGATCCTGGGCTTCCTTCATCCTTCCTGATCAACTCAACCCTTGCTGATGTCCTTATAAACAAACTGAACCAAAGACAATCCAACAAATTGATCCTTCTAAGATCAACCAAAACTCAGAATACAACTCTATTCCAAAAACAGAAAACAGAACTCACTTCTCCCGCATCTAGAAAAGATAGAACATGAGCACTCCAATCTGGTCTTAGATTCTGAGAAATTTCCCGTAGAACTCTCTAATCCAAACACTGCAATATCCAATTGCTTCCAAACTAAAACAGCTACCACCATGCTTCCACCGCGCCACTCTGACTGAACAGATGAAAATGCTGATGATGATCTTAAGCACAGACTGGTCAACATCTTCCAAAAATAAAACTCAGAAGTTCCACCAAAATTCTGAGCTGCTTCACCAACTCAATTTCCAGAACAAACCCTAACTTCCAGAAGACATCTAGAAAAATCCCTGAAACCCCAAAAGAACACCCAAACTATCGCAAGTCACTTTTGCGATCTGTACAGCCAAATTCCAAAGGTACTGCTTTCTCTTTACCAACAGAACAGCCTACACCAATCCATCGAAGAAATGGAACCACACTGCTGCTTCTGCATTCCATTACAAAAAAACTGCTAAGCCAAAAGATCCCATGCCAACACCGAAAACATTCCAAGCTGAATTGCTACCACAGATGCTAAGATTTCCTATCCAAAGTTCTTCGAGAAACTCGGACCTCAAAACAAACAAAACACCCTGCTGAACCCAGCCACAACACCGAAGCAGATACACTTCCAAACTCTAACACTTCAAAGATAAACTCCGAACCTAAACAGGTTTCCTTCAGAGATCGATGAAATCCTTACACCGTCCAAAACTTACTCGAGACAGTATTAGGCCTACAGTCTTGACAATTACACTTCCAATCATTGATAGTTGTGTTACATACACCACTATCAATCTACCTTTATAACTTATATTGGATAACCCGGACAGGTAACCCAACAAATAGGTAGAAATAAATATAAATATATCAAAATTACAAATACGCTCTCTCAGAAGAAATCACTTAAGAGCCTAGGTATTCACTCAACCTAGCGCTCTGATACCACTGTAACGACCCCACTTCCTATGCCCGGGAAGAAGTATCGTTAATAAGAAAAGAAAGAGGTGAGAAAGTAGAAAAGATAAGAAAGAAAGACAACATCAGAATCTCACAGCGGAATCGAATAAAATATAATATAACAACATAAGTATTACATAGTTATATAACATCAATCAGAGATACACAGATAATACATCACATACTAGACAGTTATAAACACCTGTCTAGTTCATACAACTCAACTCAAACAAATGACTCAGAGATACCAACACAGCGGAACTATATATATCTACAATGCTGAAGCCACCTGCTCCATTGCTCCTCCAGAATTCGTCAAAGCTAACCTGAATCCCTTGGCTACCCGTAAAAATTTGGGTACCCGAGAGTTTATGAAAAACAGAAATAAACTCCGGGTCAGACATGGGTCTGGTATGAGTAACAGGTTAAAGTTTTTTTAACTTTAAAAATCTTTTGAAAACAAAAGGTATCACGTAAGACTCCCCACACATAAACATGGAAAAGTTTTTACCTTACGTTAACCAAAACATTTGATAGGAAATTCTGTGATATTATAATAGGTCTAGGGTTTTCAAGTAAATAGAAAATAGCCGAAATTGTTACATTCATTAAATTCCAGCTACTAGCCACAAAAGTGGGTAATACAATCAAAACCGTTGGCACTTATTGGATTGTGGATTCCATACAATGGCAGGGCTACTGGGGTACCGCCCGTCACAGTACGTGGCCTAGATCAACGTACCGAGGATTACTCCCTTCATCCCCTGCAACACAAGGCCGGAACCATTCCTTACTGAACAGTCCCGAACAAGATAACCCCGCAGTTGGTGTACATCCAACCGCCCACAAAGCCGAATAAAAAGGGACATCTAGACAGGGGAAAATCTTGTCCTGCTTGGGCATGACCCACCTAACCTTGCTGCACCTCCCCTGTTTTAGCCATTCCCGGTTGATGAGGCTTGAGGCTGCGATTACCTTTATAGAATACATTTCTTAGAATGCTCATCGCCCACCTGACGATGTGTTGAAAGCATTCAATCCATACAAGTTCGTTCCGGGTTCGAACGAAACCGAAGGCATTATCTCGTTACACTCATTTTGGAATCACCCTCAGAGCTAACGACGACAACCCTTGCACTCTGATTCTTCATCTTCACTTCAGATTCACGACCTATCGTTAATTTGGAATCGATGTGGTTTTCGGATGTTCCTAATGCGGAAAACCCGATCCCGGTCTCATCGAAATCCAAAACGTGTCTTTTAGGGCCAAGTTGTCTATTTAGCCTTAACAGTTTAACATCATCAATATACACACAGATAGATAATTCATAATATCACAGTAGATAATCATATCATCATCATAAACAGATAATCAAAATTATCATCCATCAGATAATTAAATATTATTCTACTTAAACCAAGCATCCATATCACAAGATATTACCCATCTCATATCAAATGAAATATCAATATCCTTCATTTATAAGCAATGATTTAAAATCTTACCATTTGTAATTAATTTAAAATGAATTAAATTAACTACTTCTATCTCTAATTAATTTAAAGTAAATTAAATTAATTACTTCATTCATAAATCCTGCTTATACAACCAATCATTAAATTTATACAAATTAATTAATTAATCTCTAGATATTTATCTTGAGTAACTCCTCTAATTAATCATTTTCTAATTACAATAAGTAATTAGTCTTTAATAAAATTTTCAATTTAGTTATTCTAAGTTATTTCTAGTAATTAACTTTTAATTACTTCATTTATAATAAATTACATTTATTCTGAATTAATTACATAAATTAATTTCCACATTTTATATTATTTCTTAATTAAACAATTCTTAATTTGCATCATTAATTATATTAATTAATGATCTCTAATTCAGATTAAATTACTTTATTAATCACATTACGTGATTAATCTTTAACTAAACACAATTATTAATCACCTTTGATTAATAACAACCAGTAATTAAATATCCTTAATTGCTCATATAAATAAATAAATCATTTCATAATTAATTATCTCCATTAATTAATCCTCCGATTAATTTCAAAAGTAATTATCCAAATTACTTTATTAATATATCATCTTTCACTAATTACATTCAGTAATTATCATTAATTACTTCATTAAGTAATTGTGCTCCATTGCATACACTAGTAATTAATCAATTTAGCAAATGATTTCTTTAAATTAATTAAAATAAATTAACTAACTTAAATTAATCATCTTATCAAAATTAATTACCATAAGTAATTAATCTCTCAATTACTTTCATCAAGAATTACCTAATTAATCTAATTAATTATCCAAAGTTAATCATATATATTAATAAATTAAAGATCTTTAGTTAGTTGTCTACATTTAATAATATTTCTTAATTTACTTCTTAATTGACCTTTATTTATTAACATTGATACATAGGTCATTCCTTAATTACCCTATTATCCTTAAGATAATTCATTTCTTAATAAATGATTTTATTATCATCACATTTTAAATTTGCATTCAAATATCATTTGAATTGAAGATTCAAATGTCTATAATTTAAATTCACTTTAAGATGAAAATAACATTTATTATTTACATATGAACTTATATAAGAAATCTTTTAATTTAAACTCCTTGAATCTTAATTCAAATTTAAATTTCCAAAATACATTAATATTTAACTTGCAAATCTCAAGTTTAACAATTTATTCACTTTTCATTCAAAAATCTTTAATTAAAGAATTCTCAAAATCAAGTAAATTTTATTTGAAACAAATTTACGTTTCAAAAATATCTTATTTGAACTTATTTTTAAAACATTCAAATTCAAACTGATTTAAATTTTCAGATTGAATTCTAGGTGATCTTGAATCAAGTTATCTTTAATTCCAAGCTTTTGATTTAACTTCCTAAACAAAACTTGAATTGAAAACTGACCTTTCACATCCAAATCCAATTTAAACTTTTAAAATTCAAACATCCATTTGGATCAATACCTTTAAACATTCTAATTGACTGCTGCAAAATTTTGTTTCAGGTCTAACTTTGAAAATCTGGAAACTATCAGGTTTTAAAACCTGAAACTCATTTTAGTATTAAAAACTGCATTTTAGATTTTAAAACATAAATTTGAATTCATACTTCTAATTAGATTTAGACTTTGTTAAATCTTAGTTGACAACTTAAATTCAATTACATCAAGATTTCACTAACTTACCATTTATTTTGCTTTAAATTTTAGTTTAGATTTAAATGTACAGGTTGTTTACACAGCCTGTAACAATATCAACTTTCACCTGAGACCAAAGTAATATACTTCGGGTCAACTGCCCCTGTGCTTCGAGTAAAAATGCAATTTACTCGAGACTTCCCCGAGTCCAAAACCCAGCATACTAAAAACTGTGACCATTTAAACCTGGAAACCATCACAATTTATTCACTCACTTCAGTGCTTCGAGTCTTCCACCACCTTGCTTCAAGTCATTTACTCAAGTTACTCGAGAATTCCCTGAGTTTATAATTTAGCTTGTTTGGTTCTTCTCTTATTCAAATTTGCTATGTTGTTTTAGTTTTCCAGAGCAGCATACAAAAATTATTTATCTTAAATAGAATTTAAAATCTACCTTATGATGAAACAACAAGTTTTATTTATAAACTAGATCCTTAATGTTATCAAAATCAATTAATAACAATTTATGGATTCAAAACACAAGCTTGAAACTGAACCTGCACTGTCACAGCTACTACAACCAGTACACAAACATTCATCCCTATATGTACAGAATAATGCATACATACAAAGTATCTTTGGTCCAGATCTTTACCCATACAACCAGATAGTATATTTAAGTTTTAAAAAAAAAGTTTCTCACTTGAAAATGAGCAGAGCAGGTTTTTTTGATGAAAACAGTTTTTTTTTTTTTTTTTTGAAATTGCAGGCTTTTAAATATGTAGAGATTTTGATCTCACAGACACACAAAGAAATGAAGATATAAATATCCACACAATATATTTAAACATTCAAAAATTAGAATGCAACAAGTTTAAAAACTTAAGTTTAAAAGAGTTACTCACAGCAATGGGAAAACAAAGCAAGTTCAAATAGAACAGTTGGACTGCAGGTTTATAACCTACTGTAATTCCCTTCTCACAATAATCCAGGGTAAAATGAATATATAAATGTTCAATCAATATATTCAGGCATTCAAATATTTGCATGTATCAGGTTTAAACTTAAGAAATTTTAAAACTGTTACTCGCCTGAGTTTGAGTTCTACATACAGGGTTGCATTACAAGAATATAGATCCTGTTATTATCTTATTTCACAATCACACAAAATTTGAGCCATTTATCAACATAAAAACATAGTTATCCTAATACTTAAATCTAACAACCAAATACTTAAGTGTAAGAACAAGTTATTTAAAACTAAATTAAACTTCAGGCATGAATTTTCACAGAACAACTATGCAATATGCAATATGTCAAGCAGTTCCAACTCAGAAATGTCCAGATAATGAAATAAATGGATATTCACACAATATGTCAAGCATTCAGACATTAACATGTATAAGATTAAACTTAAGTAAATTTTTTTTTTAAAGGGTGTTACTCACCTTGCATTTGGAAGAGACAGAACATTTTTGCTTTGCAACAGCTAATTCTTCAAACTGAAACTGTTGTACAATATTTTTTTGTTTTGACTTTGCATTGATGCTTCAGTTATTAAAATACATGTGTTTGCTATGAAAGACTATGCTGAACGAATTAGAAAGCATGTATATGAAAAGGTTATAGGGGAAGGTGATAACTGGGACAACAATTTCTTTGCAGGTACAAAATTTGTTTTATTAGGCAAGATATTTGCATACACTTGAATTGACAAATTAGGTGCTGAGATGATAGTGATTAAGATTTTGTTCCTCTATTAGTTAACATAATTATAATTATATACTGTTGTGTAAGTGTACAATTCTGCAGACACACTTTAGCTTGTGTATGAAGCTTCATGTTTATAAATATTTGATTTATTTGTTTCTTGTTCGAACTATAGTATACATTTTTTTTTTGAGCTGTTATTTCATACTGTGACTAATTCCATTTGACTTGAATGAAGATATTTTTATTTTGTTTTGCATATTTGTCTCTCCCTTTTTTTTTCTGCCTGCATACTTAATTTACAAGCTACTTACATATTTTTTTTTTATGCATTTGCATTTCAACAGTTGACATTCATATTTATACTATTCCTGGCATTTCCTTTACAAGCATATATTTAACTTTGTTTACTAAATTTTGCTCTGCATTCTTTTCTCTAACCTGCATACTATATTGCAGCTACACACCTAGCTTATCATTAGCCTACATCATATTTTCCTTATTTTATTTTGTACTTTATTCTCGATTTATTCTTTGGATTCAAATTTATAGTTTGTGTTGTAAGTTTGTTTATTCTGTAGTTTGTGTTTCACTTCATTTCTTATTTGTATTTACATTTGTATTTTAACTATGACTAACAAATATTTAATTACATGTTATTATTTTATTTTATACTTATATTAATATTAAAAATGTTTATTTTAATTTAAACATTTTGAAAACCTTTATTTTTAAATTTCCAAATCATAAATTTTATTCAAACACACACATAAATAAAGTTGACATTATTAAAAATTCATTTGTAAACATTTACATAATTAATATAGTTCATTATTAAGTCAAAATGATTTATAAAAGAATTTATCTCTTTATTAATAAACTACTTATTTTTATCAAGCTAAATTTTAAAACAAATTAAACAACCCCTTTTTCTAAATTTAAATGTAAGCTAAAATTATTTTAAACAAACTAAACTGTAATCTTGAGTAATTTAAAATCATATAATTATTTATTTTTATAGCTTAAATATCAAATTTCTAAATTTTCAAAAATATTAGAATTAGAAAACATACCTATTTATTAAATTAAAACAAAGATTATCCATATACAATATATACAGATATATATACATTATAAATAGAAGGCAAATTTGATTAGCTTTTTAAAATATAAATTATCAATTAAATATTTATTTAAAGGAAGATCAATAAATCAATTCATATATTATTTACAAATATAACAAATCAATTTAATTTTTAATGTAAATTATTAAATTGATATTGTCCCAAATTTCCGGGATATCACAGTTGCGGATGTACTAACCGGATTCGCAATTGTCAAAGAAATCATCAAGCCCAAAATATTTAAAGAAAAAGAATCAACAAGTTCTTTTGGTATAAAATAAGAACTCATATCAACAAGAACTCCAAATAGATAATCACAAAGCAAATGAAATCAAGGATTGATTAAGAAATACCTTGACCAGGAGAAGTATCACTAGGAGCTTGAACAACATTCAGCTCTCCCTCTCTCCCTCTTCGGAGTATGGGACATGTAGAAATAAGATGACCCGAACTTTTGCAATAACGACAAAAGAGAGGTTTCGGGCACTCCCTTGCATAATGGTCTGTGGAATCACAATTGTAGCTTTGTCCACGACTAAAGGTGGGAGTCTTTGCTACCGGAATTGTTTGCTTCCCTTTCTTGTTGGAGTGGGGCCTTTGAATTTGATAGGCCTCTTAATGTTTATGTTGAAGTTCTGTTTGGCGCCGACAACTTCAACATTGCTTTCTTTATCGGCCTCTTCAAGTCGAAGAGCGATATCAATAAGCTGATCAAAATAAACTTCTATTTTTAGAAGTAAAGGCTTTTTAAGGTTCTTGTTCAACACATAGACAAACCTTTGATTTTTCTTCGATGGGGTATTAATATACCCGACCCCATACTTAGAGAGAGATTCGAAAGATGCGACGTAATCTGTCACAGAAGATTCACCTTTAACAAGGTCAACAAAGCACCGTGCTAAAGTTACTTTTTCAGCTTCCGGCACAAACTTTAATTCGAATCGTTTCCAGAATTGCTCCCAAGTAAGATCCACCTCGATAATCTCCAAAGTCAAGAGCTCATACCAATCTAACGCTCTTTCTTGGAGCATGCTAGAAGCCATTTGGACTCGATGAAGGTCAATAAGATTCATGCGAGTAAAGATGTGATCGCATGATTTGAGCCAAGCTTGAATTTCTGTAACACCCTCGGATCCCTTGAATGGCCTTCCACCCAAATCGGTATAGTCTCTGCACAAGCGTGCAAAACCGAATCTAGCGTGAGTACGCTCCGGATTAGAACCGGCTGCTTGAGCATTCTTTCCTAGATCAAGAAGCTGTTGGGCAGGCATAAATACTCCATCTTGGGGAGTAGCACTAGATTGACCGGCGCTGGGACGGCCTGGTCTAACCATTTCTCTCCCTTTAGAAAGAAAGAAAGGAAGAAGAAGAAAATGGTTATTCACCAAATGGATATCAAGCGATCTTGATAGATAAAACAAGAAATCATAAAGAAAATGGGATGAATCGGTATAAAGACTCGAATTAAATCCTAAAGCACGACTCCTAAGATGGACTTAGGACGATGATCCTTGCTAGACTATTCTGTATTGTTCCGAAGTTTGGCTCTGATACCAAGCTGCGACGCCCCACCTCTATACCCACGCTAGCCATGGACACTACGGGGTAATGCCGTCAACTAGCGTGGGGAATAAGGCTGTTGAGGAGCGACCATTCATGCAATTGCTTTGTGCGAGCACCAATATGTCAGATAAAATATAACATGTAGGAAATCCGACATACCGACACAAACACAAAGCTACTACACATTGGCAATATATAATCTTCGGAAACAAATGTAGAAATAAATAACACAAATCAGTCATAGATAATTCATATCACAAAGGTGGAAACAGATATGAATATAACACATGAAAGTGTTTATCAGAGTAGTGGTCAAACAAGATCCACAATATCACAAAAATGAACAGTTACAAGTGCAACACAAGAGAATAAGTATACATCAAGGAGTCTCTATCTCGAATGTATACAAACAAAAAGTACTAAACTAAAGTAGTTAGCCAAAAGTCATATGAAGGACCATGATAGGAAGTCAAGCAGAAGCACCTGAAACATCTCGGTCTGACCCGAGTATTATTTAATAAGAAAATAATAAACGGATCAGTCTAACTATAAATATCAGATAAAGTGATATAGAATAAGAGATATGACAAAAACGTATGATAACCATAAAGCCATACTGTGATAAGTATGTAAGTGAAAACCAATCCAGAGATTAATCAATATCACAAGAATCTTCTCAAAGATTAAAAAGAATGTCATATTCTTAGTTTAATTCACCAGGCCACAAATAATGACATACATACTAATGCCAATTTGTAAAAGTTGGTGAAACATAAATTCCAGAAATCAACCATTAGAAATCCAGAGATTAAATAATTCGGAGCAACGACGTCGTACAACATAACGTCCGATGATCCAGAAACAAAATAAATAGGAACAACGACGTCGTACAACGTAACGTCCGATGAACCCAAGCACAATAAAGCGGAACAACGACGTCGTATAGTGTAACGTCCGATGAACCAAATCACAATAAAACGGAACAACGACGTCGTACAGCGTAACGTCCGATGAACCGAATCACAATAAAACGGAACAACGACGTCGTACAGCGTAACGTCCGATGAACCAAATTACAATAAAACGGAACAACTACGTCGTACAGCATAACGTCCGATGAACCAAATCACAATAAAACGGAACAACGACGTCGTACAGCGTAACTCCCGATGAACCAAATCACAATAAAACGGAACAACGACGTCATACAGCGTGACGTCCGATGTACCGAATCAAAGAGACATCGTACATTGCTAGTCTAAACCATAAAATGACCATCATCGATCATCAAGAAGTGTCAACTACAGTAAGCTAGTAAATATATGAGCTTGGCTTCATGTACCATAACCACTAGCTTAACTTAAATATTTACGAACTAATTGTAGATCTCTACTAGAAAATTGTCACGAGAGATTCAATCGAACAAGTCCAAGAATTAACCGACGAAGTAAACTCAAGTGTTTCATACCACTTGTTTTACTAAGTCGTTTAATTAGATTTCTCATACGAATGAGGTAAAGGTTTGTATATACTAATAGATTGGAAAACGGTTTTATAAACGAGTTTTGTATTAAAATAGTGTTGAAATTATTTCGATGAAAGAGTTTTGATATTTACTACTAGTATTGAAACCTTTATATTTTTTAAAAGTGAAAAATCACAAAAATGATTGTAGAAATAATCAATCACTAAAATTTCACATTCGAAGACGTGAATTAAATCCAAAGAAATTGATACCGAATCCATCAAAGTGGAAATACCCAAAAATTCCAAAAATAGAAGTTATCAAAGTTGACAAAGGTGATAACAACTAATCGGAGAAGAAGAATCGATTAACAATTGGAAAAACAAAGCAAAACGAGCATAAATATGCAAAACAGGGAATAGGGGAATAGGAGCAGGTCGGTTGACCGGACTCTCTGAGTCGGTCGACCGAAAATAGCCCAGAATGTTTCGGCTTCAGCTTCGGTCGACCGACCCAGGGGGTTCGGTTGGCCGAACTGCAATTTCTGCAATTCCAACCCTATTTAATAGAAGTGCAAACTCTCACTCAATTTGCAACTGGTCGAGCACGGATGCTGGGGGATTATGCCCATCGGCTACCCAGTCCTATTGGCTCCTCGATGCATCACCAAAAACATGTTCAAACATCAAAGTTAGGATCTTTAAAGATTTGAACCCAAAACACTAAAAATTGGAATATTCATAAAACCAATCCAAATCAAATGCACATGACTAAGTGTTAGGAATTCATACCCAACAATCAAAGATAATCATAGACTTTGATGTGAGATAAAAATCTCACCTTTAAACCTAAAGAACAAGTAAGAAGAAGCTACAGAGCAAGGCAAGGACAAACACTCTTCAATTCCAACTCAAGAAGCTTCAATATAAGCTTATAAGTAAAATATTTCCTAACTTAGTTTTAGGAAATTCTGAAATTGAAAGGAGAATGAGTTGGAGAAGAAGAAGGAGATGCTTACTAATGGCTTCTTTTAGAATTTGGAGCTAGAGCTTGGATTTTGCAAATGAACTAGTGCTTGGAATTTTAATTTCCAATCTTTTCCCCCATTATTCTCTTGAGCTTGAGAGAGTTAGGAAATGAGGAATGAATGAAGAGAAGTGGAGAGGGGTTGGGTTGATATAACCAGAATTGGGCAAATGGGCTGAACCCAACCCAAAGCCCTATAAGAAAAGTAGCAAAAATCAACTTACTCCAAACATATCGAAGCTTATACTCATAAAGGTTGCAAACGACATTTTGAACTCAATGGAAGGGGTCTCGAGTCCCAATCCGACTGTTTGCAAAAATTAACTTTTCGGACTATAATTCGACCAATGATAAAATATTTAAATACTCAATCGTAAAATATGCGGGTTGTTACAGTAACCTTCTTTCCTTCCGACCATTTCTCTCTGAAATTTCGAGTCTGAAATTGATTTTACAAAAGGAAAAGAAAACGATGATTCTTATTTATTATTATTTTCGATAACATGCTTTGACAGTTGCGTGCTGTTTCAAAAGGGGGGAACATGATTTGAGAGGAAGGCTGTGCGCTGAAGTGATCGGAAAACAATGACATGAGTAGAATTTAGCTGATGGTTGATCAACTGTGCAAATATATACATTAATTCAAATTTTCGATTCAAATTTCAACGCGTTTATATATCGTACGCTCACCCAACAACTCCAAACACTACGAAATTTGGAATCCAATAATAATACACTATTACGGATCCAATGGAACTAGTTTCGTCAAAATCCGAGACTGTGCCTCGGAAGACTATTTTAAAATATCAATTTAACAATAAAATTTTAAAACTAAACAAAAAACTGTTAAATTTCAATTTTACAACTTCTATTATCTTTAGTATTATAAATATAAGTTTTATAAGCCTACAAATTATTTTTAACTGGCTTAAAACTCCATATTCAAGATTTTACCCAACTTCAAATTATTAAATCTAATAATTAAATTACCCAAATAAATAGTGATATTTGAAATTCAAGTTAAAAATTAACTTTTAAATATTTTAAATCAATTAAATATTTGAAAGAAATTCTCCGCCACCAACAGAAATATATTTGAAAGAAATCGGCTTTATATCTCAATTTGTAATGTCAGACATACAATCTATACAAGTCTGTTACGGGCTCGAACAAAACCGAAGGCACTTACAAAGAAGTCCTTGCAATCCGGATATTCACAATCCTGATCGGATTCACCATCACATATGGAGAACTCTATACCGTAGCTACTCGGTGCAGAGTCAATCGACAGGTCATCCTATCGCTCTCGCAAATATCCGGTCTTCAACACCGATCTTCAAATGCAATTCATAACGACGTATCACATATTCGGAATGGGTTATACGACCCCATGGTCCTTTCCCGGTTAACCCGAATAGTGAGCGCTTATTCAAAAATAAGTGTGGCATTCAAATTCAAACAAATCACATCAATTACCCATTCAAAGGGAAATATTGATAGTCGGTTATTGAACTATCAATGGATATGCACACATCACCAGTTTCCAAATAATTTTCCAAATTATTTATTTTCCAAAATATCTTTACAAGATATATAATTTTCACACTTCAAAAATAAACCAGTATTTATTTTTAAACAAATTCCCCTTTCTTTTATAAATTCCATAGTGAATTGATATTTCAAAATATCTATGAATATACGATTTCAATTATTCATTTCAATTTATCTTCAAAAAGATAAATTCTCAAAGTATTCACTTTATATTGGAAAACATTTCCATACTTATTTAATAAGTAATTCACAAATTTTATTTATTCTCAACACTTAGAAAATATTCAATATACTTAAATTGGGATTAAGTATATATTTCATTCTTTAAGGAAATCATTCTCTTAACCATATTTATTTGGGTCAAAACGAATGTTGCGTAAAACATCGTTACGACACCCAAAATCACTAGTATAGGGATTCGAAGTTAAAATAGATATATAAATCCTAATACTATACAA
Organism: Allium cepa; assembly: GCA_030765085.1. Classification (NCBI taxonomy): domain Eukaryota; kingdom Viridiplantae; phylum Streptophyta; class Magnoliopsida; order Asparagales; family Amaryllidaceae; genus Allium; species Allium cepa. The sequence continues at coordinate 317,684,103 of CM060939.1, forward strand.
AACATTTCCTTTCGGAAATCATTTACTATAACAATAGTGCTATAGTCCACCATTTCCTTTTATTTCTCGAAAACGTCTATTTCAACAATAAATGTTGGAATCTATGGTTTCGAATCTCAATGCATTTAAAACATCGTTAGATCGTTTTAATTCTATTTAAAACATCAAATCTAAACATTTTCTTTAACATATTATTCACTATTCAAAAACGTGAATATACTACGTTAACAAATTTCATCCTTTTATTCATTTTATTTCAAAGGATTATTCACAGTCAAAAACGTGAATATAACTCCATTAATAGGTTTCAACAATTTACTTCTTAAAATAAGTCGTTTTCGAATTTATAAAACAACGTTTATAAATCCCTTTTCTATTTATTTTATAACAACTCCTTTTATAAATTCCTTTATTAACCTATTCGATTTATAACTCAATTATAAACCAAAAGTTCACATTATAAGTTAAATGCTTATAAAACGATTATTTTACAAAATCGTTCTTTTAAACTTCATAATTATAAATCTTATAACTTATAAGATTCAATTATTTATCCAAATATATTCTTTAATAACTTCACAAAATTTATAAATCTTACTATTTATAAATTTCATTTATAACTTCACCATTTATAATTTTATAAATTCCATTCACTTCTGCAATCCATTTTCACTTCATTCAAACCCTTATAAAACCTCGTTTTAAAATTTCGATATTTCAATTTATAAATATCCATTTATAAATCTCTTATATAAATCAATTTATATTATTCTTTTAAAACATTTTTAAACTCCTTTATAATTTCATCATTTTGATTTATAAAATAATTAAATTTTATAAATCCTATATTTTCAACTTTTTATAATAAATTCAAAAATCCCGTTTTAACTATTTTATAAAATCATTAACCCCATAATTTTAAAAATCAACCTTTAACTATATTTCTCAAAAATCATAATTTTTATAACATTAAAAATTATACTTTTATTTATTTAAAATAAATCAATTTCCAAACATATAGTATATTTTCAAAAATCACTTTTAAAAATCATTTTAAAATTCCAAATTTGGTCCAATGATGCTACATACCAAATAGTCAATTCCGACAACAACGATATCATATATCAATATGATAATCCATCAAATATCAAAATATCTGAAATCAAATAAATATTGTTGAGGAATCCAGTTGGATCCCTCCAACCTGTTTTCTTGCATCCACAAACATTAGCACAATACCAATTTCGCTCCAGTACAAAATTATCGCGGTATATGGGATTTAAAATATTATCCGCTTAATAGACTGCGTAATAGGGTCTCATCCGCTAAAAAAAATGCGGGAAATCAATAACTCCAATATATACATATGCCAATATATATATATTGCTATTATATATAATACCAATTTCACTGTTTATGAAATATTCGCGGTATATGTTTTTAATAAATAACATCCGCTTACTAACGGCGCATAATGTCTATTTTAATAATCAATAGATAACAATCATCATTCAAACATGCATTCAAATATTTTAAATCTAACTATTTAAAATAAAATCGAAACTGATTCGATTGAGTGAGAAGTTCTCACCTTGATTTCAATTCCGTTTTAGCGATTTATTTCGAATAGAATTAAACGGACGTTTAATTTTACCCAAAATTCTCACTAACTCCAAACGACTCCAATCCAATTACATTCGATTCCAACGCAACTGGTTTCGCGCGTTTTCGACCTCGTATGAAAAAGTTATGATTTTTCAAAGATACACGAATTTATATTTATATAATTTACAACATACTATTAACTAATTTTAAACCTACACTAATCCCCAGCCGTTAGATCCATGACCTTTGCATCATGACCGCTCCTTGCCTTCTCCTTCATCACGTTCAAACTACAGACAACAATCACGCATATGAACCCAATCTTAGAAAATTAGGGTTAAACTTTGCTCCGCCCACAAGCATCGATACTCCATCACGCCGCCACCACGTCGAAGCTCGTCACTTGCTCTATGTTCGGCCATCACCTTGTGGAGCTCGGCCCCCCATGTTGCACGCAAATCGAGAATGAACGGCCTTCATCTCGGCCTCAATTCTGGCCACCACGTCGACTCAAACACGATCTTGACCGTTCAACTTGAAGCTCTCATCTCACTCTTCAATTTTGTAGTTGAAACCCTAGTCTAATTTTGCCTAGATTTGGAGGATTTGTGGGGAGAAGACGAACGTTTTCTGGCCGTTCAGCATGGTAGTGGCGGCGGCCTGTTATTAGGGTTTAATTTTTTTTCTTCTCTTGAGAGTGAAGGCTATTTATAGGAAACGAACGAAACACTATTCATTCCGGAAATTCCGAACTCCGATTCACGTGCCGTAACCAGCGTTTCTAGGGTTTACCCCGCGTTCCAGACACAATGGAATAGGTTTCGAAAGCTAATTCGGACATCTGTGCGAGTTATGGCAATAAACGTTCAATTTAAATTAAACCGATTTAAACGATTTTCTAAGCGTTTTAATTTGTACCGGACAAACGGTAAATCCAATTGACACGAAATTTGAAACCTTACAATAATATCACATTACGGATCCGATGAAATTAGTTTCGTTGAAATCCGAGACTTTTTGAAAAATGGCTATTTTAACTCGCCAAATTAAAATTAAAAATAATTCGATGCATTTCGAGCTGCCACGATCAAACGACAACTCCGATTGACACAAAAATTGAAATCCGATAATAACTAACTATTACGGATCCAATAGAACTGGTTACGTTCAATTCTGAGACTGTTCAAAAATTGACTATTTTCACTAGTCGATTTAAATATTAAAATATTCAATTTTCACAAATTAACTTTTAATTCGATTTTAAAAGTTCCAAAATATCATTCTAACTCCAACATGATAAAATAAAATTTTACAAATCATTTTCAATCATATTTAACTCAATTTTCAATTATTTCCGTAATTTAACATATTAAATTATCGATTAAATTATCCAATTAAATCCAATTATTCAAATAAAAATTTATTCGACTTATAAATTCACTTATTAATACTTAAAATTAATTAAATACTCAAATTTAAATTAATAAAAATCCTGGGTCGTTACAATCTTCCCTCCTTAAAAGAATTTCGTTCTCGAAATTATTAAGTAAGAAAAGTTACTGAATCTATTAATTTTCCCAAAATTCATAGTCAAACCTCTTACAATAACTTTACTAAGTTTTCAAATCATACTTAGTTATATTTTCAAAAACAATCTACTATTGTTTAACTTTCAACTCTAAATCAAAATTAAAGTTTTCAAAATTTTCCCAATTTTCTCAAATTTTTTCTAACACCTTAAATTTCCGGAAAAATTCGCCATAGTCTCCTTTGCGCGGCTCGATCCGAAAAAAAAAATGACAGTATATATATCACAAATATACATCTCATCAAGTAATGAGGCATCCCGAAGGGAAAAAAAGTGTAAAAGTACGGTATTTAATCCGAGATATGTACCTTATATTTGATTAGCAAGCATATACGGCTAATATAGCGCGAAAGCGAGCTCCAAATGCGAAGCAAACGCGATCCGCACCTACTAATCACTCAACAAACAACATGAGAATCATGTATATAGGCAATAGTATCAATACACAACATATAGCAACATAATGACTATACATGCTAACATAGCAAATGCAATAAAAGTAACAAATGCAAACATCAACCAACTATCATCCATAACCAATAATTATTCATTCATATTCTCATTAATATTTAATGAAATGGTTTTCAATTTAAATCACATTTGATTCATTAACAGTGGATGTTCTTACTAACATTCATTTTCAATTAGTTTATATTCACTAATTCATATTCAAGTTGGTTCACTTCCAAATCAAATTCAATTCCATTCAAATTTATTTACCTTTAATTTGAATTCAATTATATAGCTTTCAATTTCGCTAATTTACTTTCATTAACACTTAATGAATTATATACAATTAATCAACCAACAATCATATAACAACCAATGTATATTAATTTCAACCAAATTCCTTTGCTTATATCCATTCAATTTGATTTAACACCTTTACTTTCATTCAATTATTCAACTTTCTAATAACATTAGATTTTAATGAATTAACACTTACACTTACATTCATTATTCCATATCCAATTTATTCACATTCAATTGATTAATATTCAATCCATTCATTCAATTCAATTACTTAAGTTATATTCCATTTAACTTTAAATTCATTTTCATTTACAACTCATATTCATAAATATATTCACATAGTTTCACTTCTCATATATATAAGTTTATTTCACAATTGTAAATCACTTTAATTATGATTCAATTCTTATAATTCTTTTGCTTATACAATTATTCTTTTATTTAGATTATCCAAACAACTAAACAATCAACTTACATACACTTTAATAATTCTGAAAAATTATTCCTTTATATATAAAATATAATCAAGGCAAAAATTATTTCATTTACCCAATTTAAACAATATTGTGTCGAATTGTTCTATTCAAGTGTTTAGAAACCCCTTCGTCATAGTCTTGCGGACCACGCTGACGAAAGTTCATATGCCACCCAATAAACCAATCATCACAATATAAAACAATTTTATATTTTCACTAACAAATACGCTCTCATAGCTATTATTACACTCAAACTCATTCTAGAGCACTACTGACTCTATCTCTAATGAGTAATACCCAACAGAACCATGGTTGTCGCTTAACCATATGCTCTGATACCAAATGTAACGTCCCGGAAATTTTTGACTTTCGAAAATTCAACATCGATACTCACTTTATCGACTGCCGAGAAATCGAAGGCCGGAAACCCGAAATGTTATGGTTAAAGAAAAGAAAGAGGTAGAAGAAGATAGAAAGGAAAGAAAATAGAAAATAGAACGGAACAGAACACAACACAACAACATCAGAATCTCACAATTCGCAGCGGAACAACATATAATACATAAATGAATAATCTTTAAACAAAGAACTATATCAGTTATTACATTTCATACATTACATTACATCATATCATCAGAGTGTACAACAACAACAAACAGTGCAGCGGAAAAAGAAATACTATATAAACTAGTGATACGCCATGCCATCCAGCTTGCCTCCAGCAACTCCTGAATATCCAGAATATCCTGATAAACCTAACTCTTGACTGCCCGTGTGAAAATTGGTGGGCACCCAGAGTTTAGGAAGGAAAACAATAAACTCCGAGTCAGTCATGTGACTGGTGTGAGAACTCAAAACAGTTTATTTATCTTTGAAAACAAAATAGATGAATAATTTTAAAGTCAATTCGCAATGCTTTTAAAAATGAGACTACCATAAGACCTCCCGCCACACACACAATGCAAACGCAGACTTGGAGGAGATTTCTCCTTATGATAGTCAAAGATGCTTGATACGCATTAAAAAGAAACATTTGATATTATTATTAGTGCATAGTGTAGGAAAAAATCATTTTGAAAGTAGAATATAAATCTTAGCCGGCATAGGTACCATTATATTATGCCTACTATAGCTACTTCCTGAGGAAGCAGGTTCTACAACTAAAACCGTACAATATCGTATTGTTTCTTTGGATTTCCAACGAATGGTCAGGCCAAGGAACTTCCCATTGCCACATGAGAATGCCTCTGGATGGACATCCCCGAGAACCAAACCGGATCTCTACCAACACAAGGCCGGGTTACCCCTAACTGAGTAACAACTGACCGAATATGCCATCCCCCTGTCCTTTGGGACCTTTTACCGAGCGCTCGCAATCAATTCACACAATCATAAAGTGTTTTCAACATGAGTAAGTATCTGGGCTCCATACCATGACACCACCCTTTTCCAGAAGGAAATGCACATATCCTAAAGGGCGCTACCCCTCATAACCTTGCCGCATCTTTCCTGTTTTGACCATTCACGGGGTGTGAGGCTCGACGAAGTCACGTCCACAAAAACATACTTTATACAAAAGCCGTGTTTTGGGTCAACAAATGATCATAGAAATGATCACAAAGATAGACGATCAGACAAATGATTGTATCACAAATAATCAACACAATGATCATTTCACAGCAACACTCAGCATGTCACATTACCAAAGTGGGAATATATCGCTGATAACCTTCAACTACATAACCTCTGAGCTCGTACGTCTCAGAGAAGGGTGTTAAGCTAAAAGAATAAATTCTCCGCCACCAACAGAAATATATTTGAAAGAAATCGGCTTTATATCTCAATTTGTAATGTCAGACATACAATCCATACAAGTTTGTTCCGGGCTCGAACAAAACCGAAGGCACTTACAAAGAAGTCCTTGCAATCTGGATATTCACAATCCTGATCGGATTCACCATCACATATGGAGAACTCTATACCGTAGCTACTCGGTGCAGAGTCAATCGACAGGTCATCCTATCGCTCTCGAAAATATCCGGTCTTGAACACCGATCTTCAAATGCAATTCATAACGACGTATCACATATTCGGAATGGGTTATACGACCCCATGGTCCTTTCCCGGTTAACCCGAATAGTGAGCGCTTATTCAAAAATAAGTGTGGCATTCAAATTCAAACAAATCACATCAATTACCCATTCAAAGGGAAATATTGATAGTCGGTTATTGAACTATCAATGGATATGCACACATCACCAGTTTCCAAATAATTTTCCAAATTATTTATTTTCCAAAATATCTTTACAAGATATATAATTTTCACACTTCAAAAATAAATCAATATTTATTTTTAAACAAATTCCCCTTTCTTTTATAAATTCCATAGTGAATTTATATTTCAAAATATCTATGAATATACGATTTCAATTATTCATTTCAATTTATCTTCAAAAAGATAAATTCTCAAAGTATTCACTTTATATTGGAAAACATTTCCATACTTATTTAATAAGTAATTCACAAATTTTATTTATTCTCAACACTTAGAAAATATTCAATATACTTAAATTGAGATTAAGTATATATTTCATTCTTTAAGGAAATCATTCTCTTAAACATATTTATTTGGGTCAAAACGAATGTTGCGTAAAACATCGTTACGACACCCAAAATCACAAGTATAGGGATTCGAAATTAAAATAGATATATAAATCCCAATACTATACAAAACATTTCCTTTCGGAAATCATTTACTATAACAATAGTGCTATAGTCCACCATTTCCTTTTATTTCTCGAAAACGTCTATTTCAACAATAAATGTTGGAATCTATGATTTCGAATCTCAATGCATTTAAAACATCATTAGATCGTTTTAATTCTATTTAAAACATCAAATCTAAACATTTTCTTTAAAATATTATTCACTATTCAAAAACGTGAATATACTACGTTAACAAATTTCATCCTTTTATTCATTTTATTTCAAAGGATTATTCACAGTCAAAAACGTGAATATAACTCCATTAATAGGTTTCAACAATTTACTTCTTAAAATAAGTCGTTTTCGAATTTATAAAACAACGTTTATAAATCCCTTTTCTATTTATTTTATAACAACTCCTTTTATAAATTCCTTTATTAACCTATTCGATTTATAACTCAATTATAAACCAAAAGTTCACATTATAAGTTAAATGCTTATAAAACGATTATTTTACAAAATCGTTCTTTTAAACTTCATAATTATAAATCTTATAACTTATAAGATTCAATTATTTATCCAAATATATTCTTTAATAACTTCACAAAATTTATAAATCTTACTATTTATAAATTTCATTTATAACTTCACCATTTATAATTTTATAAATTCCATTCACTCCTGCAATCCATTTTCACTTCATTCAAACCCTTATAAAACCTCGTTTTAAAATTTCGATATTTCAATTTATAAATATCCATTTATAAATCTCTTATATAAATCAATTTATATTATTCTTTTAAAACATTTGTAAACTCCTTTATCATTTCATCATTTTGATTTATAAAATAATTAAATTTTATAAATCCTATATTTTCAACTTTTTATAATAAATTCAAAAATCCCGTTTTAACTATTTTATAAAATCATTAACCCCATAATTTTAAAAATCAACCTTTAACTATATTTCTCAAAAATCATAATTTTTATAACATTAAAAATTATACTTTTATTTATTTAAAATAAATCAATTTCCAAACATATAGTATATTTTCAAAAATCACTTTTAAAAATCATTTTAAAATTCCAAATTTGGTCCAATGATGCTACATACCAAATAGTCAATTCCGACAACAACGATATCATATATCAATATGATAATCCATCAAATATCAAAATATCTGAAATCAAATAAATACTGTTGAGGAATCCAGTTGGATCCCTCCAACCTGTTTTCCTGCATCCACAAACATTAGCACAATACCAATTTCGCTCCAGTACGAAATTATCGCGGTATATGGGATTTAAAATATTATCCGCTTAATAGACGGCATAATAGGGTCTCATCCGCTAAAAAAATGCGGGAAATCAATAACTCCAGTATATACATATGCCAATATATATATATTGCTATTATATATAATACCTATTTCACTGTTTATGAAATATTCGCGGTATATGTTTTTAATAAATAACATCCGCTTACTAACGGCGCATAATGTCTATTTTAATAATCAATAGATAAGAATTATCATTCAAACATGCATTCAAATATTTTAAATCTAACTATTTAAAATAAAATCGAAACTGATTCGATTGAGTGAGAAGTTCTCACCTTGATTTCAATTCCGTTTTAGCGATTTATTTCGAATAAAATTAAACGGACGTTTAATTTTACCCAAAATTCTCACTAACTCCAAACGACTCCAATCCAATTACATTCGATTCCAACGCAACTGGTTTCGCGCGTTTTCGACCTCGTATGAAAAAGTTATGATTTTTCAAAGATACACGAATTTATATTTATATAATTTACAACATACTATTAACTAATTTTAAACCTACACTAATCCCCAGCCGTTAGATCCATGACCTTTGCATCATGACCGCTCCTTGCCTTCTCCTTCATCACGTTCAAACTACAGACAACAATCACGCATATGAACCCAATCTTAGAAAATTAGGGTTAAACTTTGCTCCGCCCACAAGCATCGATACTCCATCACGCCGCCACCACGTCGAAGCTCGTCACTTGCTCTATGTTCGGCCATCACCTTGTGGAGCTCGGCCCCCCATGTTGCGCGCAAATCGAGAATGAACGGCCTTCATCTCGGCCTCAATTCTGGCCACCACGTCGACTCAAACACGATCTTGACCGTTCAACTTGAAGCTCGCATCTCACTCTTCAATTTTGTAGTTGAAACCCTAGTCTAATTTTGCCTAGATTTTGAGGATTTGAGGGGAGAAGACGAACGTTTTCTGGCCGTTCAGCATGGTAGTGGCGGCGGCCTGTTATTAGGGTTTAAATTTTTTTTTTCTCTTGAGAGTGAAGGCTATTTATAGAAAACGAACGAAACACTATTCATTCCGGAAATTCCGAACTCCGACTCACGCGCCGTAACCAGCGTTTCTAGGGTTTACCCCGCGTTCCGGACACAATGGAACAGTTTTCGAAAGCTAATTCGGACATCTGTGCGATTTATGGCAATAAACGTTCAATTTAAATTAAACCAATTTAAACGATTTTCTAAGCGTTTTAATTTGTACCGGACAAACGGTAAATCCAATTGACACGAAATTTGAAACCTTACAATAATATCACATTACGGATCCGATGAAACTGGTTTCGTCAAAATCCGAGACTTTTTGAAAAATGGCTATTTTAACTCGCCAAATTAAAATTAAAAATAATTCGATGCGTTTCGAGCTGCCACGATCAAACGACAACTCCGATTGACACGAAAATTGAAATCCGATAATAACTAACTATTACGGATCCAATGGAACTGGTTTCGTTCAATTCTGAGACTGTTCAAAAATTGACTATTTTCACTAGTCGATTTAAATATTAAAATATTCAATTTTCACAAATTAACTTTTAATTCGATTTTAAAAGTTCTAAAATATCATTCTAACTCCAACATGATAAAATAAAATTTTACAAATCATTTTCAATCATATTTAACTCAATTTTCAATTATTTCCATAATTTAACATATTAAATTATCGATTAAATTATCCAATTAAATCCAATTATTCAAATAAAAATTTATTCGACTTATAAATTCACTTATTAATACTTAAAATTAATTAAATACTCAAATTTAAATTAATAAAAATCCTGGGTCGTTACAGTGGTCTTGTTCGGAACAGTTCAGTAAGGAATGGTTCCGGCTTTGTGTTGCAGGGGAGTGGGAGTACTCCTCGGTACGTTGATCTAGGCCACGTACTGTGACGGGCGGTACCCCAGTAGCCCTGCCATTGATGGAAACCCATTCTTCCTACGAGACCCTACAGTTTTGATTGTATTACCCACTTTTGTGGCTAGTAGCTGGAATTTAATGAATGTAACAATTTCGGCTATTTCTTATTTACTTGAAAACCCTAGACACTATTATAATATCACTGGATTTCCTATCAAATGTTTCGGTTAGCGTAAGGTAAAACTTTTCCATGTTTATGTGTGGGAAGTCTTACGTGATACCCTTTGTTTTCAAAGGATTTTCAAAAGTTAAGCAACTTTTACCCCGTTTAGTCACACCAGACCCCTGTCTGACCTTAGTGTTTATTTTCTGTTTTATTAAACTCTTGGGTACTCATATTATGTATGAGTAGTCAAGTGTTTCAGGATTGCTTTGACAAGTTCTGAAGGAGATAATGGAGCAGGAGGCTTCAGCGTGTAGATATATGCAGTGGTTCCGCTGTGTTTGAGTTGTATCTGTTTTCTCTGATGTACTTGGATTGTAACTGCTAGACAGATGTTTATAACTATCTAGTTTGTGTTGTATTAGCTATATTACTCTGATGTATATGATACTATGTAAAGTATTATGTGATATATTATAATTTATTCGATTCCGCCATGAGATTCTGACATCGTCTGTTCTTTCTTTCCTTTCTTTTCTCTTTTCTATCCCTTTCTTTCTTCTTAGCGATGCGACTTCCTGGAGTTTGGAAGTTGGGTCGCTATATTGTGGTATCAGAGCTCTAGGTTGAGCGAATACCTAGACTCTGGAGTGGTGTCCTTATTGAGAGAGCGTATTTGTAATTTTGAATATATATATATATATATATATATATATATATATATATATTTCTTCCTATTAGATTGGGTTACCTGTTCAGGTTTTCCAATATAAGTAATAAAGGTAGATAGGGTAGTGGTGTGTGTAACACAACTACCAATGGTTGGAGTTCGAGTGTTTGAAGTTAGAAGTGATCTACTAGGGCAGTGTTGGGCATCTTAAGTAGTTCTGCAGTTTGGTGTGAAGGATTTCACCGATCTCTGAAGGGAATCTTTTCAAGATTCGGAGTTTATCTTTGAATTGTAAGCTGGATTGCACTCGTGAGAGTGGTTTTTCTTGAGTTTGGATTAGTTGAGAGCGTTGAAGCCGGAAAGGGTATTTTGGCAACTTTAGGGAGGAGTTCTGTCTATATTTGAGTTGAGACTCAGTTTGGCAGAGTGTTTTGAGCTTGGTTTGGGAGCGAGTTTCCTGAGAGATATCTATATATCTGGAAGGCTCTATTATGAAGAGGCTGGTGTAGCTTTGAGGTTCGATGAGCTTTTGGATAAGGAAGCTTTGGCAGCAATAGCAGTAGTGGGTGGCCTGTTTCTTCGATGGTTCAGAAATCTCTGATGATTCTTCTGTCGGTTGTTTGGGCAGATGGTGGAGCTTGTTCATATCTTCTGGAGCTCAGTTGGGTGTGATGTTAGTGGTTAAGAGGTGGACCACTAGTTCTTCTTTGGATTAGATGGCTTTAGCTGTTCTGTTTGTTGAAGTGAGAACGATTTCTTGGGATCTGAACTGAGTGAAATCGCAAAAGTGACTTGCGATGGTTCGGAAATTCTCTGAGTGATCTTTGTTTGGATTGAAGCATCTCTAGTGGATGTTTGAGTTATCGAAGTGGTTTGGTATTTTCTGGATGTCTTTGAAGAAGTAAGATTTGCATCCGCATTGAGAGATTGAGTTCTGTTTCGACTTGGCTATTGAAGCTTTTCCGGTGGATCAAATTAGTAGGAGGTTCTTTGAGAAAGTGATCTGTTTAAGTTGGTAGGATTTATTGGATCAAGTTTTCTGGTTGAATTTTTGCTGTGATGTTTGTGACCGAATCGGATAGATCATTGAGATTTTATGGAATTTGATGAACAATACTCCGGGATAAGTTGATCAAGTTTATACTTGTGTTCATCAACAACATTCTTAAATCAGAGTTGCGTAGTGGAAGCATGGTGGCAGCTATTCCAAGATAGAAGCAGCACCCGATTTTTTTTGGGAATTTGACTTTTGTCTTGGATCAGAGGATTTCTACAGGAAATTCATTTTGGATCTGGAGACTTGAATGTTTTGTATCTGTTTTTTTCCAGATAGGGTAGTTTGTCTGAAGACTTCTGATATTTATGTTATGGATCTGTTTGATCTAGAAGTTGAGGGCGGCCCAGGATCAATATGAGAGATTTGTGGATATGAGTATTGGATCTTTCTTTTTTCTCTTGAGAGTTGAGTGTTTGATCTACAGGATTGAATTGCTAGTTCGGATGGCTGGAATTCGTTATGTTTTTCACGTATCTCTGAGGGAGTACGTGTATGGTTTATCTCTGGTTTTAGAATCAGTAGTCCTGTGAGATTTGGAAGTTGATCAGGACTTGTCTGTAGTCCTGTATTCTGTTTAGATTTATAGATCTAGATATATAGGAGATCTAGATCTGAGTGGTGTGGTTAGTTTAGATTATGTAGGGCGAGTGTCCCGGTATTTGTACCTGGGAAACTCTAGGGAATTCTATCCAGAATTTTTGTCTGGGTAATTAGAATTGTTTGAATTGGTTGCTATGGTTGCTAGTATTTGGTTGATAATTTATGTTTTCTCTTTTAAAATTTAAAATCTGTAGGGGATTATTAAATTACCTTTGCTTTTAAATTTCTGGGACGAAATTCTTTTAAGGGGGGAGGAATGTGATGTCCCGGAAATTTAGGCAATAACTATTTAATAATTTCATTGATAATTATTTTAAAATGTGAAATATTGATTTAATAATTTAATTCAAACATGAATTCTCTTTTGAAAATTAATAATTATTTAGTTTGTTAAATGATATTCTTTTCAAAATTTATGATAGTGATAGTTTAATTTGAAAATCTTATTGTTTTCAAATGTTAAAAATATTTAAGTAATAAATTTATCTTTCTAAACTGATTTAAAAATATTTTATTTATAATGCATAAATGTTTATACATTGTATACAGAGGATTTGGTTTTAATTTTAATTTATATTAAATAAAGGATATTTTCTAATTATTATTATATAAATGTATAAATTGTAAATTGATTTAAATTAGTATTGTAACTTTTCAAAAGGTTTGTTTTAAAAATCTTTCTTACATTTTTTTATAGAAATGTATAAGAATTTGTTTAGTTTAAATTTTGTTTTATAATAAAAATTTGTTTTGTTTTATTTTAAAATTGCTTTTCTTTAAGATAAGATTTAATTCATTCTTGTTTAAGTATAACATTTGATTTAAAACTCTTAAATAAAATTTAATTCAACACATCTTTTCTTTTTAAATTTAGTTTTATAAAGAATATTATTTTAAAAATAATTAAACAAACATTAAAATGTAAGTGTATAGTTTTATGAAGAAGTGTATATGTATTTATTTATAGGCTAATGTTAATAAATCATTTGAAACATGCTAAAAACAAATTAGTAATGGTTTAAGATAAATTTAAATACATTTACAAATTTAGAATTGCTTTTATATTAGTAATGTATATGTGTGAAAATCTTAAAACATAAAGAGACACTTGTAATCACCTAACAAATTAATGTAACAAGTGGCATTGATTTAAAAACCATTTTATTTAAAATATATTAACAAGACAATAAAACATAGCTAAAGCATTTTGTTAAAAACACATTTTCTCATTTGAAATCCGAGAATCAAATTTCAGTAAATCTAGAAACCCCAATACAAATCAAAATCTGCAAATCAATTTCTGCATATAACTACAAATCTGAAGCTTAGTTTCAACATCAAATTAGAAGTTCAACTTCAATAAAATCTATAATCATTTTCTTCAATATATCAACTGCAAAAATGAAGATCAATTCTACTGGAAATCTGAGCAATAAAGTTTTGGAGTCTGCATGCAATCTTCATCAACCAGAGAAGTAATTTCTGTAATCAAATGCAAGCCAGGATCAACATGCATTTCAATATGCATTTCTGGGAAATGGAATCTGCACCTAAAATTTGCTCTGCATCTTCATAAATCAGGTGAGTAAGCTTCATATCTTTTAAACACATTTTTCTTTAGAAATCAAAATCAAACATAAATTAAAGAACTTATGTCTTTACTTACAGAAATCAAACTGTTTTAAACAAAACTGTTCTGTTTTGTTTCAAAATGAAATGAGCAACCTCACATGCACAAAATTTGTGACATCTGAGCATATGAAGTAAAAGTAATAAAATGATGTGGTGATTACATACTCATGAATGTTATGTGTGTATAAATATGAATATGCTTATATGTTTTTCTTATTTCTGGAATCTGCATATCTAGTTGGTTGTAAACTGAGATGTTTCTTAAATAGTAAAGCTTTATTTTTTTAAATTGTTTCTGTTAATAAATTTATGTGCAAACAAAGTATGGTTGTTTAGTATAAACTTGGGTTTTGTAAAAGCATGTTTAGTTAATAAATTAAATCTAAAATCTGCTACATCTGGAATAATTGTAGCAGTAAGTATTTTCAAATAAAATCTGAATATTAACATCATAAACTATTTAAAACAAGATTAAATCATTGATGTATGTTAGAAATCAGAAAGTGTTTCACCTTTTAAAAATGAACTGTGAAAATTAGCATTCTGTTTTGAACAGAAAAAGGAAATTTTAGAGGTATCTGATAGGCTAGTGGAATTTAGGGGTTAAGATGCCTACTGTAGTGGAGTTTTGATGTAAGTATGTTAGGGGAAATTGGTGATGGATGATCAAAAGGGGAGGAGATGATATTTGGGTTTTCCAGGTTTTCAAAACCCTGATTTTAAGTGTTACAGTTCTTAGCATTTTCACATGCTCTATGTTGCATCGAGTGGAGTAGGGATTTGAGAAGTTGTAGAAGGAGTGTAGAGGTAGCTATGGCCAGGGTCGCGTCAATGATGATGGTCGGAGGCGAGTTTAAGGGCTGTTGACAGGTTTGTAGTGGTTTCTCAAGTTCTGGTGAACTTCTGATGTGCAGGGTTTTTGACTCGAGTCATTGCTCGAGTATTTTTATTTTTTACTCGAAGTAGGGTGTTGGGAAACTCGAAGTAAAGTAAATGGTTTCTCAGGTTAGTATAGTGCAGGTATTAAAATCTGTATATTTGCAGTTTTTAGATTTTTGAATGAATTCATGTTTTTTTTTAAAGTTGAATGTTGATTCAAGTGGAAGTAGAAACTGAATTCAAATAAAGTTTGAAATTCAAAGTTTTTAAAAATGAAATCTTAAATTTAAATTCAGTTTTAAATCAAAATTAAAACTGTTTTCATGTTTAAGCCTGAGAGATTTTGCAGTTTTAAATTTTTGAATGAGATTTATATTTTAAGTTGAAACTTGATTCAAGTGTAACTTGAATCTGAATTCAAATGTAGTTTGGAATTCAAAGTTTAAAAAAAAATGAAAATCTTAAATTTAAGCAAGATTTAGATTCAGTTTTAAATTAAGTTTAAACACAGTTTTCAGGTTTACTCTTTTAAAACCCAGATTTTTGTTTCAAATAGTTTTTGTAAGTTTTAAAAATTTATGAACAGATTTGAATGTTTTAAGAAATATTTAAACCCAGTTTGACATCAAGTTAAAAACTATTTTCAAATTTCTTTGGAAACCAGTTTGGATTTCAAACAGTTTGTAATTTTTTTTTAAAATAATAATAATAATAATCATATTCAAATGTTTAAAAAGAATTTGATTTCAAGTAAGTTTTAAACTTGAAATAGTTTAGTTCCTTTAGTATTTGAATTAAAATATAAAGTGTTTAATTTAAATTTGGAAGTTAAATTAATCAATCAATTTTCAAAGCTTAATTTATTTTAATCAAGTAAATTTATTTTAAACCTTTCTTTATATTTAAGAAATGAATGTACTTTAACATTCATTTTATTTTAAGGTTTATAATTATTTAAAATTTGGGTTAATGTTTAATAGTTAAACATTTTAAATATTAGAATTTTAAATGGAATTTGAATGTAAATTTAGAAATGTATTGTTTTAATACATTTTGAATATAAATGAGTTATTTGATTAGTAATTAAATTATTTTGAAAAATATTTAAGATAATTAAGGATTTACTTAATTTTTTGATTTTAAATAATGATTTAGATTAATATTAATTAGAAATGATTTATTAATCTAATTCAAATTTTCTTAAGTATATAATTAATGTAACAACCCGCATATTTAGCGATTTTATATTTAAATGTTTAATTTAAATATAGCATCGTTAGTCGGATTTTGGTCCGAAATGTTACTTTTTGCAAACGGCCGAATTGGGACTTGAAACCATTTCCATTGGTTCCAAAATGACGTTTGCGATCTTTTTGAGTATGATCTTTGATATGTTTGGAGTAAGTGAAATTTTGACCTTTTTCTATTGGGTTTTGGGTTGGGTTCAGCCCATTAGCTTAACTAATACCCTAACTCAACCCCTTCTCTTCATTTCATCTTCTTTCATTTTCATTTCTCAAGTAAAACTGAAAATGGTGGAAGGGAAGAGGAAATAGAAATTGCAAGCCCTAGTTTCTTCTTTGTAACTTGATTTCTTGCTCCAAAATAATAGAGAAGCCATAGGTAAGTCTCTCTTCTTCTTCTCCAACACTTTCTCCTTCAATTTCAGAAAGTTTTCCTAAACCTAACTTAGGAAAATACTTGTTTGTTCTTAGATTGAAGCTTGTTGGGTTGAAGTAGTGATTAGTTGGTCTTCACCTTGTGTTTTAGCTCCTTCATCTTCTTTGTTTGTGAGATTAAAGGTGAGTTTTGAACTCACATCTACTTCTCTTGATTTCATTGACGTTGGGTATGAATTCCTAACACCTTGTTCATATGCACTTGCTTTTGGTTTGGATTGAATTGGTGAATATCCAAAATTTTAGTGTTTGGGTTCAATTCTTTAAAGATCCTAACTTTGATGTTTGAATATGTTTTTGGTTGCGAATCGGAGAGCTAATGGAGCTGGGGTATCTATTGGCTAAGGCTCCTTAACTCCATTGCTCGGAAGATCGCGTTTTGGGAGAAATTGCAATTCATTGGAAAAAAGGGCAGAAACTGCAGGAATATGCAGTTCGGCCGACCGAGCCCTGTAGCCGGTCGACTGACCTGCTCATGTCGAGTTTTTTTATTTCCTGCATCTGGCCAGCCGACCGAGGCCTGCAACCGATCGACCGACCTGCTCATGTTTTGCCTGTTTTGCCTAGTTTTGCATATTTTGATTTATTTTCCAAATTTTATCGATTCAAATTGCTTCTTAGTGGTTGTTATTGCCTCTTTGACTTTGATAACTTATTTTTGACTTCATCCACGGGTTTTTATAAAATAGTCTTTCTAATAATATTAAAAGCTCGTTTCTCCAATTTATAAATCTTATTTAAACACACGCACAATTTCGCACTTCGAGCGAAGTGGAAGGGTGATTAAATGGTTGGGCAAAACACGAACCATGAATCTATGCGTTTATCCTTCCGATTAGTCCCCGACCTATTCAATTGATTGTTTTGACCTTCGGGTTTGGTTTATCGATGATATGAGGTGAACTTTGTACTGCTTTGAGTGTGAAAGTGGCTGACGGATAGTAAACCGTTTAGTGCGAACGAGTGGTTATGAGACATACGTTAACACTTTTCGGATTCCTTTTCGAGAGTTGTGACACATTCCGCCAGTTAGTGGTGTCCAGTACTGGGTCTCTGACCTTCGCCACTACGGTTTGTTGCCTCGGGTTTGTGCCTTCGGGTTTGTTGCCCTTTAGTATCGCTTCCGATGTTGGTCGTTATGAGCCGCATGGGTGATATTCAGTTGCCCTTTAGTATCGCTTCCGATGTTGGTCGTTATGAGCCGCATGGGTGGTATTGGGTTTGGAGTCTTCGGGCTCATGGATCCTTGTTTATACAGTACTGAGCTCGAGCAATTTTATGATGTTTCATGGATATGTATATTCCCTTGGTATCGCCCTTCGGTGTTGGTCATTATGAGCAGCATGATGCGTAGCTTTTACCTTGCGGAACTTGTATACCTTATTGGTATTTGTTATTTACCTTTTTGGCTTGATTTGGGATATTTGTATCCTTTGTTTCTATATGTTGCCGATGATATGAGGCTTGTTCTATATGATTCATCTTTCGTTAGATGATTGTGTTATCTCTTTTAGAGATATCTATTATGCTTTGTAACCTTGCAGGTTTATTGTTGTTCAGTTTATCTAACTGATTTGTTTAGCTAGACTGACCCGTGTATTTTATACTCGGGTCAGACCGAGTTGTTTCAGGTTAGGTGCTTTTGGACTTAGCCTATTTGCTTCCGCATGGACTATTCCGCTAGCTTCTTTTTGTCATAGCTTTTTGTGTAGTCCCATTTTGTAGAAACTCTGATATTTATTCTTGTGAACTCGTCTGCATATTGTGGTCTGCTATACCACTTGACATGTATTATTTTGTATACTCTGCTTATCAGTATATGTGTATATGATGATTTACTGTTCTGTGATGTATATTACATTTGAGTTATTATATTCTGTTCTGATAGATCCAACCACATATGGTTTTGTTTTAAGTATGCATTGGATATGTCGATCTGTTCGGTATGATTATTGTCGACGTATTTGATGGATAATTAGAGCAAGGCTATAGATGGTCGCTCCCAACCAGCCTTATTCTCCGTGTTAGTTGACGGCATTACTTTGTAGTGTCCTTGGCTAGCGTGGGTATAGAGGTGGGGCGTCACAGCATGGTATCAGAGCTGAGTTCAGAACAAAATATGATAAACGCAGAATAGATGCACATATTACGGTACATCAAAGTGTACAAGTGATACAAATCTTTGAATCATCGTGTCTCTTTATCCCATCAAGGTTAGATAGAGTTTGGGAATACGTCTAGGAATGCATTTTATTCCGTAGTATTCCATATTGCAATATCTACCTTGTGAATAATCTTGTTCTTATCTTACCTTCAGCGTATGGCTGGAAGAGGCAGGGGACGACGTTCGGGTGCTGGGCAATCCAGTGGCTCACATCCGGATGGCGTATATATGTCTACTGATCAGTTTTTGGAGTTGTTTAGGAGCACTCAGCCTCTCGTTCCTCCTCGAGTGTCTCCACCTCGCAAGTCCACCTTTGCACGTCAGTGTAGTGATTTTTCTCATCTTGGAGGAAAGCCGTTTAAGGGCTCCGAGTCCGTTCTTGAAGTCCAAGCTTGGCTTCGCACGTGCGAGTGTATCTTCTCTCGCATGGATCTTTCTGACCATGATAGAGTTCTTGTAACTTCTAGCTTATTACAAGAGCGTGCTCTTGATTGGTATGAGCTTTTTGTAGCCGAGATTGATGAGTCTACTCTTTCTTGGACTCAGTTTCGGGAGCGATTTGAACTCAAGTTCGTTCCTGAATCTGAAAAAGTTTTATTGATCCGTCGCTTCCTTGAGTTGAAGCAAGGGAAATCTTCTGTTTCTGAGTATGTCGCATCGTTCGAGGCTTTATCTCAGTATAGTCTTGAATTTATCAGTACTTCTTATAAGAAGAATTTGAAGTTTGTTTCTGGTCTTAAGAAATATCTTAAGAAGTCTTTGTTGCTCCAGCTTAAACTTTCTTTTGAGGAGTTGGTTGATTCGACACTTCATCTCGAGACCGTCGAGGAGTGTGATAGTGATGTTGATGTTGAGGTTTCCAAAAACCCCAACAAGAGGTCGTTTCCAATTCAGAAGAAGCCTTTTCCTTCTAAGAAGAAGCAAACCGGTGGTCCTAGCTCTCAGCCTCAGTCTTCCGGAACACCTTTCGTTCGAAAGTGTTTTAATTGTGGTTCTCCGGATCATATTATTCGAGCTTGTCCTAAGCCTCTCTTCTGCCGTTACTGCAAGAAGGAGGGCCATCATGTTACAGCTTGCCCTACTGTTCCGGCTGGTGCTAAGTCTAGCAATCTTTATGCTACCAAGGCTTCTAAAGGTCCTTCTCAGCCCAAAGGTATATCTCCATCTATTTTGGAAGGTTCTATTTTATTTTATGACCATAGTATACGAGTTCTTTTCGATACGGGTGCTTCACATTCTTTCGTATCGAAAAAGCTCGTTGATGATTTATCTTTGGATGTTTCTTGTATGGTTACTTCATTGAGGATTGCGAATCCTATTGGGGGATCCGCGACCCTTAGTTTGCTTTGTGATGATGTTGAGATTGTTTTATGTGGTTTTTCTTTTCGTGCGAATCTGCACGTTATTTCTTGTCTGGGATTTGATATGATTTTGGGAATGGACTGGCTAGTGAGATATGATGCCAGGATTATTTGTTCGGAGAGGATTATATATCTTCAACATCCGGATTCGCTTACTCAGCTATCTCTTGTTCATCGGGATGTGGATAATTCCGAGATGGCTTTATATTCTCTTGATTCGCGAGATGATGATGATATATCTCGTATTCCTGTTGCTTGTGACTTTTCTGATGTTTTTGAGCCTGTATTGGGTTTGCCACCCAAACGGGCAATTGAGTTCCGCATTGATCTCATTCCAGGCGCGCAGCCAGTTAGTCATCCTCCCACGAGGATGTCTACAAAGGAAAATGAGGAACTCAAGAAGCAGCTTTTAGAGCTTGAGTCCAAGCAGTTGATTCAGTCCAGTTTTTCTCCGTGGGGATCCACGGTTGTTTTCGTGAAGAAGTCTGATGGAACTCTTAGGCTTTGCATTGACTATCGCAAGCTTAACGAGTTGACCATTAGAATAGGTATCCATTGCCTAGGATCGATGATATGTTCGATCTATTGAGTGGTGCTAAGGTCTTTTCTCAACTTGACCTTGCCACAGGTTTTCATCAGTTACGAGTCGCGGAGGATAGCATACCTCTTACAGCTTTTTGCACTCGATATGGTTCTTTTGAGTGGCTCGTTATGCTGTTCGGTTTGACAAACGCTCCTGCTTTCTTTGTTGATCTCATGAATCGGGTATTTCGGGAATACCTCGATAAGTTCGTTCTTGTGTTCATTGATGATATCCTTATTTATTCTAAGTCTGAAGCTGAGCATGCTAATCACTTGAGAATTGTCTTGAGTACTCTTCGTCGTCATCAGCTTAGAGCCAAATTCTCCAAGTGCCACTTTTGGGAGAATAAGGTTAAGTTCTTAGGCCATGTTGTATCTTCCGATGGCATTTCTGTCGATCCCTCAAAGATCGAAGCCATCCAGAATTGGAAGAGGCCTGAAAATATTCATGAGATTCGTAGTTTCCTTGGATTGGCAGGTTATTACCGTCGGTTCATTAAGAACTTTTCCCGTGTTGTGCTTCCTCTCACTTGCCTTACTCGGAAAGGCATTCGTTTTATTTGGTCCGACAAGTGTGAAGCTTCCTTTTTGACATTGAAGGAACTTCTCACTAATGCTCCTATCCTTGTGGTTCCCGAAGAGAATCATGATCTTGTTGTCTACACTGATGCTTGTGGTAGTGGTCTCGGTGCTGTTCTTATGCAGAAGGATCGGGTAGTTGCTTATGCTTCTAGGCAACTGCGTCCGAATGAAGTTCGCTATGCCACTCATGATCTTGAGCTTGCCGCCATTGTCTTTGCCTTGAAGATTTGGCGACATTATTTATTGGGCGAGCGCTTCATTCTCTATACCGATCATAAATCTTTGAAGTATTTGTTCACTCAGAAGGAACTCAATATGAGACAACAACGTTAGCTCGAGTTTCTTGCTTCTTATGACTTTGATATCTGGTATACCCCTGGTAAGGGTAATCATGTTGCAGATGCGCTTAGTCGCAAACATTCGGCTGTTATTTCTATGATGATTGCCGAATGGGATGTTCTTGAGACTCTATCTTTTTGTGAAATTCGTGATCGAGGTTCATCTTCTGATTCTCCTATTCTATTATTTAGTTTGGGAGCTCAACCTATTTTATTGGATCGTATTGCCGATGGTCAGCGGCGTGATCCTAAGTTGTTGCATCTTATTCAGCTTTGTGAGTCTGGATCTTGTGATGAGGCGTTGCAAGATTTCAGCATTGATTCTCATGGGTGTCTTCGTAAGAAGAACCGTCTTTTTGTGCCTTCTGATCTTGCACTTAGGCATGACATTCCTGATGACTGTCACCGTTCTAAGTATACCATTCATCCCAGTAGTAGTAAGATGTATGCCGATATGCGTCGTCTTTATTATTGGGAAGGCATGAAGCGCGATGTGGCGAGTTATGTGAGCAATTGCATAACTTGTCAGCGTTTTAAAGCCGAGCATCAGCGTCCTTCGGGTCTTCTTCAGCCTCTTGAGATTCCATTGTGGAAATGGGATCAGATTTCTATGGATTTCATAGACGGCCTACCTCGTTCGAGGTCTGGCCATTCTAGCATTTGGGTTATTGTTGATCGCCTCACCAAGTCTGCTCATTTTGTCCCTATTAAGTCCAATAGGACTGCTTCGCTTTTGGCTAAGTTATATGTCAAGGAAATCGTGAGATTTCACGGTGTTCCTAGTTCTATTGTAAGTGACCGTGATCCTTTATTCACGAGTCATTTTTGGAAGAGTCTTCAGCAAGCTTTGGGAACAAAGCTTAATTTTTCTACAGCTTATCATCTGCAGTCTGATGGACAGACTGAACGGGTGAATCGTATCTTGGAAGATCTTCTCCGTATTTGTATTTTTGATTTCGGTGGTAGTTGGGAGGATCATCTACCTCTTGTAGAGTTCTCCTACAACAATAGTTTTCAATCTAGTATCGGTATGGCTCCTTTCGAAGCCTTATACGGAAGACCACGTCGATCACCTTCTAGTTGGTTGGAATCTGGGGAGAAGCTTATTCTTGGTCCAGATTTTGTTCGTGATTCTTCCTAGAAGATTGATCTTATTCGGTTGAGAATGAAAGAGGCGCAGAGCCGCCAGAAATCCTACGCGGACAACCGTAGGAAGCCTCTCGAGTTCTCGATCGGCGATCTTGTTCTTATTCGTGTTTCTCCTTTGAAGGGGGTTATGCGTTTCAGTACGACTGGGAAATTGGCTCCTTGCTTTATAGGACCATTTTCTATTACTGATCGTATTGACACTGTGGCTTATAGAGTTTCACTTCCAGCTCATTTATCTGGCATTCATGACGTGTTTCACGTCTCGCAACTTCGGAAGTGTCTTCGGGAGTCGGATTCTGTTATTACTTCTCCTGATTTGCAAGAGCTTGAGATCTCACCAGACTTATCTATTGTACAGCAACCTATTCGCGTGCTTGACACGGAGGCGCGACACCTTCGGAACAAGGACGTGCCGCTCGTTAAAGTTCAATGGTCCGCTAATCCCAATGAATGTACTTGGGAAACCAGAGAATTTATTGAGCGATCTTATCCGAGTTTTCTTTCTTATCTTGAGAACGGTGAGTCTTTTCATCTCGAGCTTATTTCCTTTTTCTTTTGAATGTTGCATGTATGTAGTTGTTATGAATATCGTCTCTAGGAATTACGGGGACGCAATTTTGTAAGGAGGGGAGATCAGTAACAACCCGCATATTTAACGATTTTATATTTAAATGTTTAATTTAAATATAGCATCGTTAGTCGGATTTTGGTCCGAAATGTTACTTTTTGCAAACGGCCGAATTGGGACTTGAAACCATTTCCATTGGTTCCAAAATGGCGTTTGCGATCTTTTTGAGTATAATCTTTGATATGTTTGGAGTAAGTGAAATTTTGACCTTTTTCTATTGGGTTTTAGGTTGGGTTCAGCCCATTAGCTTAACTAATACCCTAACTCAACCCCTTCTCTTCATTTCATCTTCTTTCATTTTCATTTCTCAAGTAAAACTGAAAATGGTGGAAGGGAAGAGGAAATAGAAATTGCAAGCCCTAGTTTCTTCTTTGTAACTTGATTTCTTGCTCCAAAATCATAGAGAAGCCATAGGTAAGTCTCTCTTCTTCTTCTCCAACACTTTCTCCTTCAATTTCAGAAAGTTTTCCTAAACCTAACTTAGGAAAATACTTGTTTGTTCTTAGATTGAAGCTTGTTGGGTTGAAGTAGTTATTAGTTGGTCTTCTCCTTGTGTTTTAGCTCCTTCTCTTCTTTGTTTGTGAGATTAAAGGTGAGTTTTGAACTCACGTCTACTTCTCTTGATTTCATTGACGTTGGGTATGAATTCCTAACACCTTGTTCATATGCACTTGCTTTTGGTTTGGATTGAATTGGTGAATATTCAAAATTTTAGTGTTTGGGTTCAATTCTTTAAAGATCCTAACTTTGATGTTTGAATATGTTTTTGGTTGCGAATCGGAGAGCTAATGGAGCTGGGGTATCTATTGGCTAAGGCTCCTTAACTCCATTGCTCGGAAGATCGCGTTTTGGGAGAAATTGCAATTCATTGGAAAAAAGGGCAGAAACTGCAGGAATATGCAGTTCGGCCGACCGAGCCCTGTAGCCGGTCGACCGACCTGCTCATGTCGAGTTTTTTTTATTTCCTGCATTTGGCCAGCCATCCGAGCCCTGCAACCGGTCGACCGACCTGCTCATGTTTTGCCTGTTTTTCCTAGTTTTGCATATTTTGATTTATTTTCCAAATTTTATCGATTCAAATTGCTTCTTAGTGGTTGTTATTGCCTCTTTGACTTTGATAACTTATTTTTGACTTCATCCACGGGTTTTTATAAAATAATCTTTCTAATCATATTAAAAGCTCGTTTCTCCAATTTATAAATCCTATTTAAACATACGCACAATTTCGCACTTCGAGCGAAGTGGAAGGGTGATTAAATGGTTGGGCAAAACACGGACCATGAATCTGTGCGTTTATCCTTCCGATTAGTCCCCGACCTATTCAATTGATTGTTTTGACCTTCGGGTTTGGTTTATCGATGATATGAGGTGAACTTTGTACTGCTTTGAGTGTGAAAGTGGCTGACGGATAGTAAACCGTTTAGTGCGAACGAGTGGTTATGAGACACACGTTAACACTTTTCGGATTCCTTTTCGAGAGTTGTGACACATTCCGCCAGTTAGTGGTGTCCAGTACTGGGTCTTTGACCTTCGCCACTACGGTTTGTTGCCTTCGGGTTTGTGCCTTCGGGTTTGTTGCCCTTTGGTATCGCTTCCGATGTTGGTCGTTATGAGCCTCATGGGTGATATTGGGTTGCCCTTTAGTATCGCTTTCGATGATGGTCGTTATGAGCTGCATGAGTGGTATTGGGTTTGGTTTCTTCGGGCTCATGGATCCTAGTTTATACAGTACTGAGCTCGAGCAATTTTATGATGTTTCATGGATATGTATATTCCCTTGGTATCGCCCTTCGGTGTTGGTCATTATGAGCCGCATGATGCGTAGCGTTTACCTTGCGGAACTTGTATACCTTATTGGTATTTGTTATTTATCTTTTTGGCTTGATTTGGGATATTTGTATCCTTTGTTTCTATATGTTGCCGATGATATGAGGCTTGTTCTATATGATTCATCTTTCGTTAGATGATTGTGTTATCTCTTTTAGAGATATCTATTATGCTTTGTAACCTTGCAGGTTTATTGTTGTTCAGTTTATCTAACTGATTTGTTTAGCTAGACTGACCCGTGTATTTTATACTCGGGTCAGACCGAGTTGTTTCAGGTTAGGTGCTTTTGGACTTAGCCTATTTTGCTTCCGCATGGACTACTCCGCTAGCTTCTTTTTGTCATAGCTTTTTGTGTAGTCCAATTTTGTAGAAACTCTGATATTTATTCTTTTGAACTCGTCTGTATATTGTGGTCTGCTATACCACTTGACATGTATTATTTTGTATACTCTGCAATGTATCAGTATATGTGTATATGATGATTTACTGTTCTGTGATGTATATTACATTTGAGTTATTATATTCTGTTCTAATAGATCCAACCACCTATGGTTTTGTTTTAAGTATGCATTGGATATGTCGATCTGTTCGGTATGATTATTGTCGACGTATTTGATGGATAATTAGAGCAAGGCTATAGATGGTCGCTCCCAACCAGCCTTATTCTCCGTGTTAGTTGACAGCATTACTTTGTAGTGTCCTTGGCTAGCGTGGGTATAGAGGTGGGGCGTCACAATTAATGAAATGTTGTTAACTAATAAATGGGTGATAATTATCTAGGGATAATTTAGTAATTAATTAATGTAAATAATTTTGATAATTAACTAGATTAATTAATAGAATATAATTAATTGAAATTTGTTAAGTATAATTAATTGTTAAAGTAATTAAGGAATTAATTACTTATTGTAATTAATTTTGATATGTGATTTAATTAAGTTAATTAATTTAGTTTAATTAATTTAAATAAATCATTTGATGATTTTAAGAGTGTAATTACTTAATGTAATTAATGGAGCAGGATTACTTAGAAGAGTAATAATGATAATTAATGAAATGTAATTAGTGGAAGGTGATTTATTTTAATAAAGTGATTTGGATAATTACTTTTATAATTGATTAAGGAATTAATTAATGATTAATTATTGATTAATTAATTTATAAAGAAGTAATTAAAGATAGTTAATTACTAAATTGAATATTAATCAAGGTGATTAATAATTAGATTAATTAATAAATGTAATTAATTTTAATTAAATAATTAATTTAAATATTAGAGATCAATAATTATTATAATTAATGATATAATTAAGGATTGTTTGATTAAGTAATAATTAATTAAGTGATTAATTAATGGTAATTAATTAAGGATAAATATAATTAATTATAATTAATTAACAAATGAGTAATTAAATGTTAATTACTTATGATTAAGGTTAATTAATTTGTGAAATTAATTAAAGAGTAATTACTTATTGTAATTAGTGAATGATTAATCAAAGTTGTTTAATCAAGTTAAATACTTAGTGGATAATTAATTAACTGGGTTAATTAATTAATGGATGTTAAGGAGGATTTAAATATAGTAATTAATTTAATTTAATTTAAATTAATTAGAGATGGTTGTAATTAATTTAATTCATTTTAAATTAATTATAATTGATGGTTAATAAATCATTGCTTATGGATGTTATTGATTGAATGGTTGTGATTTCAGAAATAAGATGAGTCGTATCAATATGATATGAATGCTTGGTTTAAGTATGATGGTTTGTGATGGATTATTTGGTTGAATGATTATCTGTTTGTGATGATATAGATTATCTGTTTATGATATGAATGTGATTTTTTTATTGTGAGATGCAGTTTATCTATCTATGTGGATTAGATAATAATGAAATGAGTTAATTATTTAAAACCCTTAAGTACAACTTCGACATTAAGATGGCGTTTGGTTTCGATGAGACCGGGATCAGGTTTCCATATTTGGAATTCCGAAAACCACGTCGATTCCAAGTTAAACGTTAGGTCGTTAATCCAAGAGGAGCAAGTGAAGACTCGAGGTGTAAGGGCTATACGTCAGTATAACTCTATGGATTCCGTAATGAGTTGACGGAATAGTACTTATAGATTCGAGATGGTGATTTAGAGTGCAAGGGTTATCGTCGCTAACTATGAGGGTGATTCCAATACGAGTGTAACGAGATAATGCCTTCGGTTTCGTTCGAACCCGGAACGAACTTTTATGGATTGAATGCTTTCAGAACATCGTCAGGTGGACGATGAGCATTCTAAGATTGATGTGTCCTATAAAGATAATCGTAACCTCAAGCCTCATCAACCGGGAATGGCTAAAACAGGGGAGGTGCAGCAAAGCTTCGTGGGTAGCTTCCACTGGAGAGCAAGATTTACTCCTGTCTAGAGGTCCCTTCATATTCGGCCGTGTGGCAGTTGGTGACGACCAATCTGCGGGGTGGTCTTGTTCGGAACTGTTCAGTAAGGAATGGTTCCGGCTTTGTGTTGCAGGGGAGTGGGAGTACTCCTCGGTATGTTGATCTAGGCCACGTACTATGACGGGCGGTACCCTAGTAGCCCTGCCATTGATGGAAACCCATTCTTCCTACGAGACCCTACGGTTTTGATTGTATTACCCACTTTTGTGGCTAGTAGCTGGAATTTAATGAATGTAACAATTTCAGCTATTTCTTATTTACTTGAAAACCCTAGACACTATTATAATATCACTGGATTTCCTATCAAATGTTTTGGTTAGCATAAGGTAAAAACTTTTTCATGTTTATGTGTGGGAAGTCTTACGTGATACCCTTTGTTTTCAAAGGATTTTCAAAAGTTAAGCAACTTTTATCCCCGTTTACTCACACCAGACTCCTGTCTGACCTGAGTGTTTATTTTCTGTTTTATTAAACTCTTGGGTACTCATATTATGTATGAGTAGTCAAGTGTTTCCGGATTGCTTTGACAAGTTCTGGAGGAGATAATGGAGCAGGAGGCTTCAGCGTGTAGATATATGCAGTGGTTCTGCTGTGTTTGAGTTGTATCTGTTTTCTCTGATGTACTTGGATTGTAATTGCTAGACAGATGTTTATAACTGTCTAGTTTGTGTTGTATTAGCTGTATACTCTGATGTATATGATAGTATGTAAAGTATTATGTGATATATTATAATTTATTCGATTCCGCTGTGAGATTCTGACATTGTCTGTTCTTTCTTTCCTTCCTTTCTTTTCTCTTTTCTATCCCTTTCTTTCTTCTTAGCGATGCGACTTCCTGGAGTTTGGAAGTTGGGTCGCTACAGTAATGGTTATCAAAGCCCAAAGTTAACAATGCAAGCGCAGCCAGATGAACACAGTGAAGTGCTACCCAATGCAACAACATGAATGGTCACAGGTTGATATGCAAATGAAGAATGCATTGGACACCAGTGATACAGTCAAGTACTACTCAAGCGTTCGGAAAATGTATATTGAGGGATATTTCAACTGGAGTAACAACATCAATGTTACATCTTCAACAAACTCCTCAACAACTAAAATGGACAATGAAATTAATGACAATGCTGCATGTACATGTAAAAACCCCAGGTAGATATAGTAGTAGTGAAAATGCATTGCCTTTTTTTCAAAGGTATGATTTGCACAACATCAAGCAAAATCAATTCAAAGCCGATGACAGCAGGAACAAAATCAATATCGTCTAAATCATCAGGAATCAAAACCCAGTCAAAAATCATCATTCATCGAAACAAAATCAACCTTCGAATCGAGTAAAACAGCGGTTTAAATTAGATGTGAGTGAATAAAAATCACTCACTTGTTTCGACGCAAATTGAAGGAGCCGTGTAGAGTCATCGATCGGTAAAGCAACATCCACCGGATCGAAGAAATTGACGTCAGCCTCTCCAGTTATTTTCAAAGTCCTAGTCTGCAAGCAAAACGGAATTAAGGAACGAGCCGCTATTTATTTTCGTATGCTGTGAATTAGGTCAGGCGAACGAATGAATGGGGGCGGAGGAAAATGGGTATTCGCTTGATAACACATCATCCAAAATAAAAGAAACGCGGCTTGCTAATTTTCTTAAAGCCCACAAACCTACCAAAATTTTGAAAAGAATTTCAACCCGATTTTTAAAAACTCCAAACAACATTAGCAACCAATTTAATCGTCATTTGACGATTATTAATTGTTAAAACCCCAGGTTGTTACAACAGCATTGCCCCGTAGTTTCCTGGGCTAGTGTGAGTATAGAGGTGGGGCATCACAGCTTTGTATCGGAGCCAAACTTCAGAACAATGTGGAATAATCTAGCAAGGATCTTTGTCCTAAGTCCTTTTTAGGAGTCGTGCCTTAGGATTTATCCGAGTCTTAGCACCCGTTCTATCCTATTATCTTTTATGATGCCTTGTTTTATCAATCATGATTGTTTAATATTCATTTTGTGAATAACCTTTTTCTTCTTCGTTCTTTCTTTCTTTCTTTCTTAAAGAAGAGAAATGGTTAGACCAGGACGTCCCAGCGCCTGTCAATCCAGTGCTACTCTTGAGGATGGAGTATTTATGTCTGCCCAATAGCTTCTAGATCTTGTAAAGAATGCTCAAGCTGTCGGACCTATTCCAGAGCCTACTCACCCTAAATATGGGTTTGCACGCTTGTGCGGTGATTATACCAATTTGGATGGAAGCCAATTCAAGGGTTCCAAAAGCATCATAGAAGTCCAAGCTTGGCTTGGAACATGCGATCGCATCTTTTCTCGCATGAACCTTATTGATCTTCATCGAGTCCAAGAGGCTTCTAGTATGCTCCAAGAAAAACATTAGATTGGTATGAGCTTATGATTTCGAAAATTATTGAAGGGAATCTTACTTGGGAGAAATTCCAGGAAAGATTTGAATTGAAGTTTGTGCTGGAAGCTGAAAAGTAACTTTAGCTTGGTGCTTTATTGACCTTATTCAAGGTGAATCTTCTGTGACAGATTACGTCGCATCTTTTGAATCCCTCTCTAAATATGGGGTCAAGTACATTAATACCCCGTTGAAGAAAAATCAGAGATTTGTCTATGCCTTGAATAAGAATCTCAAAAAGCCTTTACTTCTGAAATTGGAAGTTTCTTTCGACCAACTTGTTGATATCGCTCTTCGACTTGAAGAGGCCGATAAAGAAGATGATGTTGAAGTTGTTAGTGCCAAACCGAACTTCAACAACAACAAGAAGAGGCCTATTAAGTTCAAAGGTTCTTATCCCAACAAGAAAGGGAAGCAAGCAACTCCGGTAGCAAAGATTACTACCTCTAGTCATGGGCAATGCTACAATTGTGGTTCTAAGGACCATTTCGCTAATAGATGTCTGAAACCTATCTTTTGTCATTATTGCAAAAGTTCGGGTCAACTTTTATCTTCTTTTCCCAAACTTCAATGTAAGAATGAGGAAAAACTAAATGTTGTGCAAGCCCCTAATAACACTTCTCGTGGTCAAGGTATTTCTCATTCTATCCTTGATGGCATTATTATGTTTCGTGATCATCCTATTTGAGTTCTTTTTAATACGGGTGCATCCCATTCTTTTATATCAAAAGAACTTGTTGATACTTTTGCTTTAAGTGTTATGGCTTTGATGACTTCTTCAAGAGTTGCGAATCTTGTTGGTGGATCCGCAACACTCAGTTTGCTTTGTAAAGATGTCAAGATTATTTTATATGATTATGCTTTCCAAGCCGATTTGCATGTTATGCGTTACTTAGGCTTCGGAATGATTTTAAGAATGGATTAGCTTAACCATTATGAAGCCTATATCCTATGTCCCGAGAGGACTTTTCATCTTCGACATCCTCAATCTGTTAAGAAAATTTCTATTGTTCTTAAAGATTCAGATTCCAAATTGGCAGCGTCCTTGTATTCCTTAGACTCTCACGAGGATGATAATGATGATGAGGAAGAGGTCATTTCACTCATTCACGTTGTTCGTGAATTTTCCGAGATATTTGAGCCCGTCTTAGGATTACCACCTAAGCAAGCAATAGAGTTTTGAATTAATCTAATCCCTGTAGCTCTACCTATCACTCATCCTCCTTATCGTATGTCTAATAAGGAAAATAAGGGATGCGTAAACAATTAACAGAATTGGAAGCGAAACAGTTTGTTCATTCTACTTCCTCTCCTTGGGGAGTTTTGGCTATTTTTGTGAAGAAATCCGATGGTACACTTAGGCATTGCGTTGACTACCGCAAGCTTAATGATCTTACCATTAAGAATAAATATCCTTTACCTCGAATTGATGATCTATTCGATTAACTTAGTGGTAATAGAGTCTTTTCACAGTTAGACTTCGCGATTGGTTTTCATCAGCTTCGTATTGCAGGGGATAACATTCCTTTAACATCGTTCCGTGCTCGTTATAGGTCATATGAATGGCTTGTTATGCCATTTGGTTTAACGAATGCTCCCGCTTATTTCGTTGACCTTATGAATCGAGTTTTTAAAGACTTCCTCGATCGATTTGTTCTCATCTTTATAGATGATATTCTTGTTTATTCCAAAATCAAGGAAGAGCATGAAAAGCATCTTCGGATTGTGTTGGAAACTCTTAGGAGTAATCAATTGAAAGAAAAATTTTCTAAGTGTCACTTTTGGCAATCTCGTGTGAAATTTCTCGGTCATATTATTTTCGAATCCGAAATTTCCATGGATCCTTCAAAGATCGAAGCGATTCAAAATTGGAAGAGACCGGAGAGTGTGACGGAAATCCGTAGTTTCCTTGGATTGGCGGGTTATTACCGTCGTTTCATAAAAGACTTTTCTAAAATTTCCGTGCCTCTTACTAGTTTGACAAAGAAGGGAGTTAAGTACATTTGGTTAGACAAATGTGAAGCTTCTTTTCAGAAAATAAAAGAACTCCTATCCGATGCTCCTATTCTTGTGATTCCCGAAGGGAACCAAGATTTTATTGTTTATACCGATGCTAGTCGTGTTGGTTTGGGTGTCGTTCTCATGCAAAGGGAATGTGTTATTGCTTATGCTTTTAGGCAATTAAAGCCTGCCGAGACTAGATATGCCACACATGATTTAGAGCTCACGGCTATGGTTTTCGCCCTTAGAATTTGGCACCATTATCTTTTAGGAGGAAAATTTATTCTCTACACCGATCATAAATATTTGAAGTATATATTTTCTCAAAAGAAACTTAATTTGTGTCAACAACGTTGGCTCGAGTTCCTTATACCTTATGATCTAAATATACTTTATACTCCCGGAAAGGGAAATCGTGTTGCTGATGCCCCTAGTCGTAAGCAATAGGCAGTTGTTTCTATGATGATATCTGAATGGAATGATCTCGAGATTTTATCTACTTGTGAGATTCGAGATCGTGAATTCGATTTATGTTCATCTCTTGTTCTATGTAGCCTTAAGGCTCATCCATCTCTTTTAGACCGCATTCTTGGAGCTCAAAAGCTAGATCCCGAATTGGCTCTTTTTAGCCAAAATTGTAGGGATAAAATTGATATTGAAGGGTTGAAAGACTTTGATATCGATGCTCGTGGCGGCATTCAAAAATTTGGTGGACTTGTCATGCCAAATATTTGTGATCTTCGTAAAGAAATTTTAGATAATTCCCATCGTTCTAAATTTACCATTCATCCCGGTAGTAGTAAAATGTACGTGGATATGAAGCGACTTTATATTGGAATGGGATGAAATCTGATATTGTTAACTTTTTTAAGTGTTGCATGACTTGACAACTCATTAAGGTCGAGCATCAATGGCCCAGTGGGTTATTGCAACCTTTGGACATTCCAATTTGGAAGTGGGACCAAGTCTCCATGGACTTTATTGACGGCCTTCCCCTTCTCGTTTGGTCATGATAGTTTATGGGTGATTGTCGATAGACTTACAAAATCCGCCCATTTTATTCCTGTTTGTTACAATCGGACCGTACCTCTTTTGGCCAAACTCTATATTAGAGAAATTGTTAAATTGTATGGAGTTCCTACTTCTATTGTTAGCGACCGTGATCCATTATTTACCTGGGGATTTTGGAAGAGTCTTCAAAAAGCTTTAGGAACAAAGCTTAATTCTAGCACCGCTTATCATCCTCAGTTCGATGGACAAACCGAGCATGTGAATCTAACTCTTGAAGATCTTCTTTGTGCTTGTGTTCTTGATTTTGGTGGAAGTTGGGAAGATAATATCCCTCTTGTTGAGTTTTCCCATAATAATAGCTTCCAATCTAGTATTGGTATGGCTCCTTTCGAGGCACTCTATGGAAGGCCATGCCGATTTCCTTCTTGTTGGCTTGAGGCCGGTGAGAAGCTGGTTTTAGGTCCAGATTATATTCGTGATTCCACGGAAAAGATTGACCTTGTTCGTCATAGGATGAAAGAAGCTCAAAGTAAACAAAAATCCTATGCCGATAACCGAAGAAGGAAATAAGAATTTTCTGTGGAAGATTTTGTGTTTATTCGCGTTTCACCTATGAAGGATGTAGTGCGTTTCAGTCGATCAGGGAAATTAGCACCTCGATATATTGGTCCATTTCCCATCACCGAACGTATTGGTTCCGTGGCTTATCGCCTTATATTACCGGCTTAATTTCTTCTATTCATGATGTTTTCCACGTCTCTCAACTATGGAAATGACTTAGGAACTTCGATTCTATTCTTGAGCCCGGTGTTATTGAAGAAATTGAAGTTTTGCCTAATTTGAATTATGAGCAACATGTAATTGGTACTATTTGAATCGGAGGTTAAACGCCTTCGAAATAAGGATGTTCCGCTTGTGAAAGTTCAACGGTCCTCAAATCCTAAGTATTTCTCTTGGGAATCTAGAGAATTCATCGAGCGAACACATCCGGACTTACTCTCCCGTGCTCTTTGAGGTGAACTTCTTATTTCAAATTTTCTTTTGTGTTGATATGCTTTTATGGTTGTTACTCTTTGTTTTCTACTTAAATATTGCAAGGACGCAATTTCTTTAATGAATGTGTCTAAAACCATCTGCATATTTTACGATTGTATATATATAAATATTTTATTTAAATATAGCATCATTAGTCGGATTTAAGTCTGAATGGCTACTTTTTGCAAACAGTCCAACTAGGACTCAGGGCCACTTCCATTGAGTTCAAAATGGCGTTTGCAACCTTTTTGAATATAAACATCGATATGTTGGGATTGAGTAAAAAAAATTTGTTTTCATTTAGGACTTTGGGTTTGGGTTTGGATTTCAGCCCACTAACCCAACTCATCTTTTATCCTAACTCCACCCCCTCTCCTCTTCATTTATTCCTCATTTCCTAACACTTCAATATTTTGTAGAAATGGGGGAGGAGACTGGAAACTAAAATTCTAATCCCTAGTTTCCTTTGCAAGTTCAAGTTCTAGTTCCAAAATAAAAGAGAAGCTTAGGTAAGCATCCTCTTCTTCTTTTCCATCTCAATCTCTCTCCAATTAGAAATTTCCTATAACCTAACTTTGTACATATTTGCTTATGATCTTAGATTGGAGCTTTAGAGTTAAAGTCGAAGAGTAGTTGGCCTTCCCTTTGTTTTCAAGCTTCTTTGTTGTTTTTGAGTTTTAAAAGTGAGTTTTTGAACTCACATCTATGTCTATATTTTTGATAGTTGTTAGGTAGTAATTTCTAACATTTATTCCTTGTCCATTTGCTTTTGGATTGAATTGGTTTGATGAATCTTTCAATTTTTGGTGTTTTGAGGTCAAATCTTTAAAAATCCTATCTTTGATGTTTGAACACATTTTTGGGGTGTTTCAAAGAGCCATACAAGGCTGGGTTGTCGCTTGGCATAAATCCTTAGTCTCCATTGCTCGTCCATTCGCCTCTGGTTAGGATTTTGCCCCACTAGAGGGCTAGGCTGATAACACTGCAGAAGCTGGTTCAGTCGACTGAACCAGCTTCTGCAGCGTTATCTGGAGGTCAGTCGACTGAACCAGGGGACATAAAATGCTTTGTACCTGTATCAGTCGACTGACCTTATGTTCAGTCGGCTGACTTGGAAATCGAAAGTTTCCAGGCATCAGCTGCTAACCACCTGGTTCAATCGACTGATCTGCTTGCCTCGGCCCAATTTGCCTATTTTGCTTGGGTTTCCAATTTTAATCGATTCGTGTTGATCCGATTTGTTGTTATCATTTATTATCGACTTTGATGACTTCTTTTTCTAAATTTTTGGGAATATCCATTTTGATGGATTGGTATCGATTTCTATGGTTTTGATTCACATCTTCGTATGTGAATTTTTGGTGATCGATTGTTTCTACGATCATTTCTGTGACTTGCCACTTTGAAATACAAAGGTTTCTATACTAGTAGTAAATATTCAAACTCTTTTACTAAGATGATTTCAACTCTACCTTTAATAAAAAGCTCTTTATAAAACTGTTTTCCAATCTATTAGTATCTACAAACCTTTACCTCGTCCATATGAGAAAATCTAATTAAAAGGCTTAGCAAAACAAGTGGTATGAAACACTTGCGTTTGCTTCTCGGTTAATTTATGAACTTGTTCGATTGAAACTCTTCTTACAATTTTCCAGTAGAGATCTACAATTTGTTCGTAAATATTTAAGCTAAGCCAGTGGTTATGGGACATGAAGCTAAACTCATTTATTTACTAGCGTAGTGTATTCACAGTTTTTATTGATCAATGATGATCATTTTGTGATTCATACTAGCGATATGCTATGTCTCTTTGTCCACGTGGGGGACTGCACCTCGTTTTATGGAGTTCCGTCTCATTTCTTTTATAGGCTAACGACCTACCGGTTCTTTGGAGTTTTGACTCATTTTTGTGGGCTAGCGACCCATGTTCTTTTTTGGAGTTCTATTCATCGGACGTACCATTGTACTACGTCGTTGTACTGGCTTATCAGGTTCATCGGGCATACCGTTATACTACGTCGTTGTTTCGAATTATTTGAGTTTCAGGTTCCTCGGGCATACCGTTATTTTACTATGTCGTTGCATCGGCTCTATGTTAGCGACCTTGGGTTAGCGTCCCGTTTGTGGTGCACGTGTTGGTGAGTTTTCATGCTTCCGTTTGTGATAGACCTCCCCCTTTGTGATTTTTGGATTTCTAATTGATGATTTCTAAAATTTGTGTTTCACCAATTTTGTGATTGGCATTGATATGTTTGTCAATATTTGTGGTTTGGTGAATAAAATAAAGAATATGACAATCTTTTTGGTGTTATGAGATTCTTGAGAAATTGTATGATTTTTGTTATTGATAAATGTATACTTTTCATAATATGGCATTATTGTTATCATAGTTATTATTATATCTCCTATTCTATCTCATTTTATCTGATATTTATAGCTTGACTGATCCGTTTATTATTTTCTTATTAAATAATACTCGGATCAGACCAAGATATTATAGGTGCTTCTGCTTGACTCCTTATATGGGACCATCATCTGACTTTTGCTTAACTACTTTAGATTTGGTAGTTTTTGTTGTTATACATTCGTGATAGAGACTACTTGATGTATACTTATTCTTTTGTCTAGCACTTGTACCTATTCTTTTGTGACGTAGTGGATCTTGTATGACCACTACTTTGATGTAAACTTTTATGTGATATATTCATATCTGTTTCCGCCTTTGTGATATGCATATCTGTGACTGATTTGTGTTATGCTTATTTCTGTATTTGTTTCCGAAGACCACATAGTCACTATGTAGTAGCTTTGAGTTTGTATTTGATATGTCGGACTTCCTCCTGAAATGAAACACGTGAAATACTATCTGAGATATCGGTACTTGCACAAAGCAATTACATGGATGGTCGTTCCTTAATAGCCTAATTCTTCGTGCTAGTCGACGGCATTACCCCGTAGTGTCCTTGGCTAGTATGAGTATAGAGGTGGGGCGTCACAGATAATAAATAATCAATTCAAGTAATCAACCAATAATTTAAATTTAAACTATTTAAATTAACCAGAAATTCAAGTTGAGTGAGATTAACTCACCTTTGCTTTTTATTAGCAGTCCACTTTAATCTCGACTTGGTTTCTTCATGATTTAAGACTATATAAAACATTATATGGTTTATTAATATTTGAACAAATCGAATTATTAATTTCCGTTTAATAAATCTTAACTTAATCTAATAATTTTACTTAAAGTAATTTTCCTATAATAAATTATTTTCAGTAACTAAGATAAATTAAATAAGTTTATTAAATACATTAATTGCCCTGAACATATATTTTAAAATAACTTAGTAGTGATAAAATGTGAATACGTATACTTACCTTCCTTTGAAATAATACACACACACACACACACACACACATATATATATATACTTATAAAAATAATCCATATAGATTTAAAATCTAACTTTATATAAAATTTTAAAAACATTTAAAATTCCTATTATATATTTTTTCTTCGAAATCTTATCTATATGTACTTTATTATTATTTTCTATTTTACTGTTTATCTATTTAAATTAGAAACAGAAATCTTATACCTTATTGTAAAAATAAATTTTCTATTTAACTATACTATCCATATATAAATTATTTAAATTAAATTTAAATAACTGTTATACCTCACAGACCAACTCCCTAAAACAGTCTGCCCCTTTTGACATCAACTTGCGAACCATGCCAACGACACTCCAATAAGCAGTATCTCCATCAGTTGCTCCTTCGAACATCACTGTGATCCACCAAACCCCGACTTTCCCTGCCTTCAGCCTTGATTGCTGCATCGGTATTCGAGTCCACATGTATAAAATTGGGCAAGAGTCTGCCCAGGCAACCTCGTCGTGCTTTGTCCCGACTGTCGATAACCTTACCCAGCCCACCCGAAGTTCATCTAAGTGCCACCTAACCCGCGCTTTTGGTGACTACACATCGTCACCGAAATCCGTTACTACCGCTGGATAGCGACCCAAAACTCGGTAACATCGTGCTAGAGTTATCGAGATTATTGTAGAGGAAAGACAGATCTAAAGATGGAGAGTTAGGGTTCTTATCTGTTTGAGGAACTCGAGGGTATTGGGAATGATTTCGAGGCATTGGGCCTATTTTGTTTAACTTCCTTCCTAAGAAGATCAAATTGGATATCGATCTTTCTCATTTTCATTTTCTCAATATATGAATTCGTTCGGCTTTGATTAGAGTTTGAGAGGAATGAGAGGAGGAATACGCGATTTTAAACGAGACATTTCTCTTTTTCTTCGAATTGAAAATGAAATAAAGATGTGGTTTTTGAATTCTGAGGTGAAAGGTGGCATGAAAGAGTGGGTATACAGTGATTCGAAATGAAATAAAGCAGCTGATATGAGGACATAGGTCAATCAATGTATATAATTATATATTTATTTTGAATTAAAATCATTCCGATTTACGTAGCTTAAAACCTCGACCTCCTATCGAGGAGTGCCGCCTGGCATTTATAATGTTGTACCCCTTTTTCGAACGCAATGGAAGAGGTTTCAAGTCCTAACTTAATCGTATGGAGAAGATAGCATTTTGGATCCAGTTAGGATATTGAATTTCGATAAAGATTTCAGCGCGTTTATAAATCGTACGGCTAAACGATCACTCCAAAAGCTACGAAATTTGACATCCGACAATAATACACTATTACGGATCCAATGGAACTAGTTTCATCGAATTCCGAGACTATGCCTTGGAAGGCTATTTTAAATATCGATTTAGACAATATATTTTAAAACTAAAAAACCACTTATAAATTTAATTTAAAAGCTTTTATTACCTTTAGTATTATCAATATAAATTTTAAAAGGCTTCAAATTATTTTTAGCTACCTTAAAACCCCAGGTTCAATATTTTACTAATTTTCAATTATTAAATTCAATATTTAAATTATCCAATAACTCATGATATTTGAAATTCAAGTTAGAATTTAATTTTTAAATATTTCAAATTAATTAATTATTCCAATTTCAAATATCCGAAAGTTCCGGGTTGTCACACTTCCCAAGTTAGACTTTAAAGTAGATAGTATCTATGATGCTTGCCAATTAGGAAAACGTAAGAAAAGTTCATTTAAAATAAAAGATATGATTTCTACTTCTAAACCTCTAGAGTTACTTCATTTAAATTTATTTAATCCATCTCTAGTTCAATCAATTAATCGCAATAAATATATTTTTGTAATTATAGATGATTATTGTAGATATACTTGGACAATTTTTCTTAAACTTAAAAAGTGACGCTTTTGAATTATTTAAAAACTTTGCTAAAAGAATTCAAAATCAACTTTCTTTAAAGATAAAAACTATTCGTAGTGATTACGGTGGAGAATTTGAAAATGAAAATTTTGAGAATTTCTGTAATCAAAAAGGAATTACTCATAATTTCTCTTTTCCATGAACTCCATAACCAAACGAGTAGTAGAGTGTAAGAATAGAAAGATTCAAAGTGTGCTAGAACAATGCTTTCTGATAGTAACTTACCTAAAAACTTTTGGGTTGAAGCAGTCGCTACAGCGTGTTATATATTAAATAGGATTTTAATTAGACCATTAACTAATAAAACACCATATAAATTACTTTACAATAAGAAACCCATAGTAGTTTATTTTATATTTTTTGGTAGTAAGTGTTTTATTCTTAATACAAAAGATAATTTAGATAAATTTGAACCTAAATCCAACAAAGGTATCGTTGCCGGATATTCTATTAGAAGTAAAGCATTTAGAGTTTATAATTTAAGAAATAACACTATTGAAGAAACAATGCGTGTATCTTTTGATGAAAATTTCAAAGATAATGTACAAATAGAAGATGAAGAAGATTTTATAACTTTAAATAATGAGACTAATTATGAAATCATTCAACCTAATAAAAGAATTAGGCTATTAAAAGATCATCCTGTAGAAAATATACTAGGAAATATTGAATCTATAGTTAAAACTAGAAATCAACTAAATAGTATGAGTAATGTAGCTTTTGTATCAACCGTTGAGCCTAAAAATCTAAAGGAAGCATCATCTGATGATTCATGGATTCTTGCTATGCAAGAAGAATTGAATCAGCTCACCAGAAATGATGTTTGGAAACTTGTTCATAGACCTGAGGATAA
Source organism: Allium cepa (assembly GCA_030765085.1). Taxonomy (NCBI): domain Eukaryota; kingdom Viridiplantae; phylum Streptophyta; class Magnoliopsida; order Asparagales; family Amaryllidaceae; genus Allium; species Allium cepa. Next base: position 317,724,834 of record CM060939.1, read on the forward strand.
AAGTATAATTAGAACAAAATGGGTTTATAAAAATAAAATGAATGAACTTGGTGAGGTCGTGAGAAATAAAGCTCGTTTAGTCGTGCAAGGTTATTGTTAGAAGAAGGAATTGATTATGACGAAACCTTTGCACCCGTAGCAAGACTAGAAGCTATCATAATTCTACTTGCTTTCGCAAACCACAATAATTTCAAGTTATATCAAATGGATGTTAAAAGTGCTTTTCTAAATGGTTTTGTAAAAGAAGATGTTTATGTTGAAAATGAAGATAATAAATTTCTAAATCATGTTTATAAATTAAAGAAAGCCTTATGCGGTTTGAAACAAGCTCCTTGAGCCTGGTATAAAAGATTAAGAACTTATTTACTACAATCTATTTTTGAAATTGGTAAAATAGATGCAACTCTTTTTATTAAAAGAAAAAAAAATGATATTAAATTAGTACAAATATATGTAGATGATATAATATTTGAATCAACTAATAACATAATGAATAAATAATTTTTAGATATAATGACTAAAGAATTTGAAATGACCCATATGGAAGAACTAAGTTTCTTCTCAGGGCTTCAAATCAAACAATTAGATAAAGGAATTTTCATTAGCCAAGAAAAATATGCTAAGGATTTAATTAATAAATTTGGATTGTCACTTTTGGTGGGAAACCAACTCAAATGACAACTATTGTAGCTTTAAGTAAAGAAGATAAATCGAAAGATGTTGATCAAAAATTATATAGGGAATGATTGGTTCGCTACTTTATATAACAGCAATTTGTCTTAACATCATGCATAGTGTCTGTCTCTGTGCAAGATACCAATCTCAACCTAAAAAAACACATTTAAAAGTTGTTAAAAGAATTTTAAGATATGTAAAACATACTTTAGATTATGGTTTATTTTACCCTAAAAACGATGTATTTGATTTAGTATCATATTGTGATACTGATTACGCTGGCAGTAAATCAGACCAAAAAAGTGCAAGTGGAACTTGTCACTTTCTAGGACTTTCTCTTGTTTCCTTGTTTAGTAAGAAGCAAAACACTGTATCCTTGTCAACAACTGGAGCAGAATATAAATGTGCTGCTTTGGCTTGTTCTTAAGTTATATATATGCAACGAACTTTAAAGGATTTTGATTAACTATAACTAAATCACCAATTTATTGTGATAATACTAGTGCAGTAAACCTATTTAGGAATCCAACTCAGCATGATAGAACAAAACATATTGATATTAGACATCATTTTCTTAGGGAGAATATTAGTAAAGAAGTCATAACTCTTGAATATGTTAATACTGAAAAACAAATTGCTGATATATTAACCAAACCATTAAATGAACAAAACTTTACTAAATTTAGAAGAGAATTAGATATATGTTCATTAACTGAAATATAAATTATAAATAATACAATTATAGTTAATAATTAATTAATAAAAAAATTCTTAAAAGTTGAACTAGGCATGTCGACATGACCCATCCCCCTATGTCGACATACAGGTCGAAATTTTCAAATTTAAATTTCCCTCTAAAATTAGTTATTAAGTTATATATTTATATATTTCAAATTTCACTCCTTTTCCCTATTCTATTCTCTTTAATAAACTTCTAAAATAGTAAATTAATGGCTTCCTCTTCTAATAATGAACCTTCTTCGCCCATTTCTCCTCATTCTCGTCCTTTTCAATGTTCTACACACGTACAAGTCATCAAAATACAAGAAAAGATGAAAGATTTGCTTTAAATGATGATGGAGATTCAAGTGAGTCAACTGCGAATGGTAAGAAAACAAGATAGGCAAGGCAGAATCCTTAGGAATTTACAAAAATTCCTTATGGATAACCATGCCAATCCCATTGTCATTATGAATCATCACAAGCCATGAATTTCGAAGAAGAGCCTCTAGAAGAACCACAAGAAGATCAAGAACAAGAACGTCCTCTGCCAAATCTTGATGTTCATATGGATGAAGACGATAGCGTTATTTGCGTTGGAGAGGTCCTTTTTGACGGTAATGGGAACTTAGTCGAACAATGTGGAAACCTTTGTCTCCACTATTAAAAATTTTCGGTCTATAAATCACCAAAAGTTAAGGGTCCTCGCTAGGCATTTTATTGGTTTCTTGATTGTATATTGGTTTGTTAATTTGTATATAAGTGGTAATGTTTTTTTTTTGAAAACAATCTTTGGTGTATAAAATCATGAATTCCATTTAAGTTAGGATGCTACATTTCACTCATACACAGTTATTATTCTTATGTCGTAGGTTTGCTTATCTCATTTTCTATTACGTTCAAGGTTTATAGGTTATTTATTTTGTTGATGACAAAGAGGGAGAAGTTATATAAAATAGTAGGCTTAGAGTAAGGGGAGTTGTTGGTGTAAGGGGGAGTTATGGTATGATTGAATTGGTAAGTAGATTTTATTAGGTTTCATCATCAAAAAAGGGGACTGTTAGGAACTGGAGATAGTGGTTTTGATGACAACAACCTTTGTAACTTATTTTATTATAACTTATATACTAACATTATTTTCTAGATATATGAATGTTATTATGCAGGATAAATATAAGGCAGGTACAGATTATTGAAAATGTACGGTATAAAGATCAAGAATGAAGAAATCAAGTTTGAAGACTCATGAGTATCAAGATCATGACTTTAAGATAAGTGTCTAGTTTTTGTTAAAACTTCATAATAGCACGGAAATCTTCACTTCGATTTTCATTTGGGATGGAACACATTTCTACCTTCTTAATGGCTTACAAACCCACGACAAGTAGCATACAAACCTATGACAAGTGTCTTACAAACCCACGAACATCCTGGTTTTGCATAAGTTCTTGAGTCCTCATGTGATGAGATATTCTACAGGAAGAAACTTGCAAAACTACTTCAAAATGATTTTTCGAAATGATTTTCAAAACTGCTTTTCAAAGTATTTTAGCCTTAAAATTATCTTTTCAAATAATTTTCAAAAAGTTGTTTTACCTTGCAGTATTATTTGTCTTTGTTTTAAAATAAACTCTTGTCTTAAGCTTCATGTTCAAAACAAATTTTACATTGTTTTTTAACTAGGGATGTCGACATCATGGGGTACCCCTTGTCGACATAGTGGCCGTTGAATTCAAAAGTTTCAATTTTCAAAAGCAGTGACTATTCGATTAAATCTCTTTATGAATGGTTATGACCATTGGTAATTTATAAATAGCCTTCACAAATGAATTTTTTAACTAACTAATTTCTTATTTTATTCACTCCTACTTCTCCACAAATCCGTATTCTAAAATTTTCATATTTTTAAGATCGTTCCGAAATTCTGTCAAATTCTCAAGTGAATCAAATTAGAATATTATTCTTGTTTAATTCTCTGCCCTCTCTCAAAGATCAAAGTGCTATTCAGAGTTATAGGTACAATTTTTAATCAAAAGTTTATCGAGTCTCTCTATAAGGTGTGGTTATTCCTGGAAATCAATTGGGTGATCTCGAGTCCCGTAAATCAAGAGAGTTTTCCCTGGACTCGTGAGAAGGAGCTCAAGGTCTTTAGAAATTGAGGATTGTAATCTCGATATTGGTATGATAAAAATTTGTATGAGATGTTTGCCTTGGTACAGGACTAGATGTAGGGTAACTTCGAACCAGTATAAAATCTGATGTGTTCTTTCCTTTCACTGCCTTTTATTTTACTTTCTACATCTATGTTTGATTCTATGATTGTTCCATGATTAATTTCTGCATTTGTTTGTGTCATAATTTTAATTTAGTCCATATAAGTCTTAGAACCCATTAGACACTATTCAACCGCCCTCTAGTGTTAAATTAGCCTTAAGATCCGTAATCCGCTGTCCCTTTCACTACATAGTTGATACTTTGACGGATCCTTAGGAGATGTGGATTCCAAACATCTCTTAAATTACTGCACTCAAATTAGACATTAGATATGAGATGTCAAACCCCGTGAACATCCCTGATGCCGTTCCACTCATATTTATTTGCCGTTGATTTAACTTACATAAGATCTTTTAATTCTGAATCGAGAGTTTTGTCTTTTCAATTCGCTCGGGTCAACCCGAGCATTTCAGGATTTGAAAACCTTATTTCCAGAGAACAAAGACGAAGATTTGTACTACTATTATTTACTATATTTATTCCACTGCATTCATACTGTTCCACTGCATTATTTATTTATCTCTAATATGCGTAACTCTAATTCCGTGTTGTATAAGTATAATCAAATGTTTTGTAAACAACTTCATGAACTGTTAATTGATTATTATATTTTATCATTCCGCTATGAGATTCTGTTTGATCTTTTTTCTTTCTCTGCTTTTCCTTATTTACCCCATAACAATCTTCCCTTTTGAATGGTTTGAGTCTGGCATGCGTGTCTGCTTAAAATGGCAAAAAAGGCAGCCCGTTACAGTTGGTATTAGAGCTTTGGTTTAGCGATAATCTTAGCTTTGTAGGCTATGACTCTTTAGAAATAGGGTAGTAATATCCTAGAGCTTTTATATCGTGTTAATTTGTTTCGTTTTCTATTTGTAAATTCTGGTCGGTGCATAGGACGCCATGACATCGATAGGAATTTCTAAACACTTAATAGGACAAACCGACATAATACTATTTGAAATATTGGTAAATGAAATAGTTTTGCCTATTATATATTTGTATATAAAATAATAAATTTTATAAATGATATAGTTGGTTGTAATATATTTGTCTATTAGGTAGTGAAATTTATAAATATTGGTTGAAAATAAAAATTTGTAAACAAAATAAATATAAATTGGAAAAAAATTTAGAACTTAAACTCCGGGATTTTTATGAAAATGTCTTTCGAATGATTTTAGAATATAATAATAATATTATTTCGAAGTACTTTCTGATATAAATATTTGAAGATGAATTGAAAGGAATGTTTTAAAGAAGTATTTAAAAGGAAACATGCTTTGTACTCCCTTCTTTGTCGCTGGAAAATAATTTCGGTGATGAATGCACGCATCATCAATGTTCATTTTCGAGTTTCAAAGTGGAAAGGCTGCTGTAGTAACTACTACACATTTGTTTTGATAAACAAATATTAAATTTTGTTTCTAAAAATGATTTGACATATGTAAATGATATGATATGTATATTGTTTGAAATAATTTTAAATGGAACCCGACATATAGTTTTTAAATTTCCATAAATTAGAGATTTCAATTATCATAAGGAACTGAAATCATAAGTATTGGAACTTCTAAACGAAAATAATAAGATTAATTACTATGTATAAGTGAAACTACAAGAAATTTGAAATTTTGTAACCTGCAAACAAAAAGGATATGAAAATGAGAAATGATAACTATTGAGCATTTTGCAAATTTAAAATTTTTTAAGACAAACTTGTGTAGCATTTAATTTCATTCTTAGGACAATATATATAACTTACCAAATATTAAAAGTAGAAATATTTAGTAAGAATATGTAATGGAATGTTATACAAGTATAATTTAGGTGATGAAAGTGCTTAATAGAATTTCTTTTATAAACAAGAATCTTGATATTATAATTGCTATGAACTTAAGCTATAATTGAAATGTTACTAGATAATATGAAATAGAGAGGTGAATATTGTAGGTAAATGGTTGTAAACTTAAGTTAAGGTTTGAAGTTATTTATAGCTAAAATGAATAGAGAAAAATAAATACCCTATTAAAGTAAATGATTATAACTTTAGAAATTGCTGAAATGATTTAGAAAATGGATTCTATATTCGATGACATTATATAATAAATAATGAATGTAAATTAAAAAGTAAGAAACTTGAGGATGAATTTATGCACTAATGAATATAAATATCTAATGAGAACTAAGTATATAAATTTATGTGAACTAAGCTGTAATAAAATGTATGAAATACTTGAATAATGAATTCAGTGATTATTATAAACAATTGAATGGGAATAACTTATGTAAGAAATGAATGTAAAGTGAAATGAATGTAAAGTAATGGAAAGAAATTGACATTATTTGAACAAATGAAAATGAAGTTGTGTAAGAAATGAATGCAGATAAATGAAATAAGTACTAGACGAATGAATGTGAATTTATTTACAAAGAAACCTATATAGTACTTTAAGAATTGATTTACGTATGTTTAAAAATTTGTGTATAAATAACATATGTAAGAAAACGTTAATAACATATGTAAGAAAAGGTGAATGGCATATATAAATAAATGAATGTAAATAAATGGAATTAATTACTATATGAATGATTAGAAATTGAATTTTGTAAGAAATGGATGTAAATTAAAGAAAATAATCACTGCACAAATGAGAATAGGCAAACAATAAATGATATGAAAAGAATTATGTAAATAAACTTAAATAATGTTGAAACTTGTTGTTTGTTTTGGTTTATGGTTGTTCGGAGAAAGGATACTTCTAATTTATTTAGGATGTATGAATAACCTATTGATTTTTATCTAAGACTCTTGAGTATAGGGTAGACTTAGTGGTTATTTTTCATTTTATACAATTAAAAGTTTCTGAACTCGAACAAACCAATTGTTTACCTAATATGGATGGATGGTTGATTAATTTGATTTCATGTGAGGAATGTATGCTTTTGGTTGCAAGTGATTGATGTTATGTTATATTGATTGTTTCTATTAATTGAAACGACTTAAGTATTTCACGTTTATATAATTATTAACTCTTTTAGATTATATTAGTGAAATACAGGTTATAGAAGCAATTGCTACTGCTGTTCTTTTCATAAAATAAGCGTTATTTGCCCGACAAATAGGCACGTTCTCGGATTATAGTTTTCTAGCGATGTTATATTGTTTTTCCTACTGTTGGGATATATTATTTTAAGAAAATTATGATATATAGTGTTATTATTGATAATGTTATTTCTCTCGAGCCACTTCGTACAAAGGAGACTCTGCTGAAATTTTCGGAAAATTACGGACTTAGAAAATTTTATAGAATGTTTTCCAAACGTTATCAATTAGGGTATAAAAGGATTTAATTATTTATAAATTGATATATTTTATTTAAATTCTTTGATTATGTATATTATGTGTTTATAAACTTAATATTTTGAATAAGATATATTGATTTTGTAATTTCTTCTTCTTCCTTCCTTTTCCTTTTCGAGGGCGAAAAATTATGACCGAGGAAGAGTGTAACAACAATAAATTTCGACAATTAAAAATAGTTAATTTAATAAGATTTTGGTAAATTAATATTGAAAGAAATAAAAATTTAGGATTTATTAATGAAATAATAATTAAGATGAAACGTAACAATGTTAATTAAAGCTAATTATTAGAAAATTGAATGAAATTCCAATCAGTTGAAATAATGTAAACGTTATACATGGTTATAAATTGAATATAAGAAAACAAATGTAAATATTTAATTAACTAATAAAATAATATATTGTTAATGGTAATTGAATGAAATTAGTGTTATGAAAACAATTGTAACATTAGTTGTAAATAATAACTTATATGTGAAGACCCGCAAATCCGTGCTTCTTGAATATATACTAATCTCCATAGATTAACTCAAGATGAACAGAAATACGAATTATCAATGTTTAAGAAAAAGAAAGAGAGAGAAGAAGAGAGAAAAAGATAGAAAATAGAGAGAAAAGAAAATAGAACGGAAAGAAAACAACAAAACAACAACAGAATCTCACAATTCGCAGCGGAACAACATATAATACATAAATGAATAATCTTTAAACAAAGAACTATATCAGTTATTACATTACATTACATTTCATTACATCATATCATCATCAGAGTGTACAACATCAAACAACAACAAACAGCGGAAAAGAAATACTATATACTAATAATACGCCATGCCATCCAGCTTGCCTCCTGCAACTCCAGAATATCCTGATAAACCTTAACTCTTGACTGCCCGTGTGGAAATTGGTGGGCACCCAGAGTTTAGGAAGGAGAACAATAAACTCCGAGTCAGTCATGTGACTGGTGTGAGAAATCAAAACAGTTTATTTATCTTTAAAATCAAAATAGAGGAATATTTTTAAAATCAATTCACAATGCTTTTAAGAATGAGACTACCATAAGGCCTCCCACACACACACACAATGCAAACGCAGAATCGGAGGAGATTTCTCCTTATGATAGTCAAAGATGCTTGATACGCATTAAAAAGAACATTTGATATTATTACTAGTGCATAGCGTAGGAAAAATTCATTTCGAAAGTAAGCATAGACATTTCGAACTATGCCTACTATAGCTACCATCTAAACAGTGGTGACCACCATAAGTAAATGGCAGGTTCTACAACTAATATCGTACAAGGTTTTGTATTGGGAATTGGATTTCCAACGAATGATCAGGCCAAGGAACTTCCCATTGCCACATGAGAATGCCTCTGGAAGGACATCCCCGAGAACCAAACCGGATCTCTACCAACACAAGGCCGGGTTACCCCTAACTGAGTAACAACTGACCGAGTATGCCATCCCCCGGTCCTTTGGGACCTTTAACCGAGCGCTCGTAATCAATTCACACAATCATAAAGTGTTTTCAACATGAGTAAGTATCTGGGCTCCATACCATGATACCACCCTTTTCCAGAAGGAAATGCACATACCCTAAAGGGCGCTACCCCTCATAACCTTGCCGCATCTTTCCTGTTTTGACCATTCCCGAGGTGTGAGGCTCGACGAAGTCTCGTCCACAAAAACATACTTTATTCAAAAGACATGCTTTAGGTCAACAAATGAGTATAGAAATGATCACCAGGATAGACGATCAAATAAATGATCCTATCACAAATAATCAACACAATGATCATTTCACAGCAACACTCAGCATGTCACATTACCAAATTGGGAATATATTGCTGATAACCTTCAACTACATAACCTCTGAGCTCGTACGTCTCAGAGAAGGGTGTTAAGCTAAAAGAATAAATTCTCCGCCACCAACAGAAATATATTTGAAAGAAATCTGCTTTATATCTCAATTTGTAATGTCAGACATACAATCCATACAAGTCTGTTCCGGGATCGAACAGAACCGAAGGCACTTACAAAGAAGTCCTTGCAATCCAGATATCCACAATCCTGATCAGATTTCCCATCACATATGGAGAACTCTATACCGTAGCTACTCGGTGTAGAGTCAATCGACAGGTCATCCTATCGCTCTTGCAAATACCGGGTCTTCAACACCGATTTTCAATGCTATCCATTACGTCGTATCACTATTCGGAATGGGTAATCCGAATAACGAGCGCAATAATTTAAAAATAAGTGTAGCATTCAAATTCAACAAATCACAACAACTACCTTTCAAAGGTAATTATTGATAGTCGGTTATTGAACTATCAATGGATATGCACAACATCACCAGATTCCAAATAATTTTCCCAAATTATTTATTTCCCAAAAATATCTTTACAAGATATATAATTTCACACTTCAAAAATAAATCAATATTTATTTTTAAACAAATTCTCCTTTCTTTTATAAATTCCATAGTGAATTTATATTTCACAATATCTATGAATATACGATTTCATTTATTCAATTTCAATTTATCTTCAAAAAGATAAATTCTCAAAATATTCACTTTATATTGGAAAACATTTCCATACTTATTTAATAAGTAATTCACAAATCTACTTATTTTCAACACTTGAAAAATATTCAATATGCTTAAATCGAGATTAAGTATATATTTCATTCTTTAAGGAAAACATTTTCTTAAACATATTTATTTGGGCCAAAACGAATGTTGCGTAAACATCGTTACGACAACCCAAAATCACTAGTATAGGGATTCGAAATTAAAATAGATATGTAAATCCCAATACTATACAAAACATTCCCTTTCGGAAATCATTTACTATAACTACGGTGTTATAGTCCATTATTCCCTTTTATTTCTCGAAAACGTCTATTTCAACAATAAATGTTGAAATCTATGGTTTCGAATCTTAACACATTTTAAAACATCGTTAGATCGTTTTAATTTTGTTTAAAATATCACACCCTAAACATTTTCTTTAACATATTATTCACTATTCAAAAACGTGAATATACTACGTTAACAACTTTCATCACTTCTATTTATTTTATTTCAAAGGATTAGTCACAGTCAAAAATGTGAATATAACTCCATTAATAGGTTTCAACAATTTACTTATCAAAATAAGTCGTTTGCGAATTTATAAAACAACGTTTATAAATTTCCATTTCTATTTATTTTACCACAACTTCCTTTATAAATTCCTTTATTAACCTATCTCAATTCATATCTCAATGATATACTAAAAGTTCATATTATAAGTGAAATACTTATAATTTATTTGTTTGCAAAAATCGTTCCTTTGAACTTCATAATTATAAATTTCATTCATTTATGAAATTCAATTACAATTCATTCTAACACTTATAAAGACTCGTTTTATAATTCAAATATTTTCATTTATAAATTATCAATTTATAAATCTTTTATATAAATCAATTTATATTATTATTCTTTTAAAACGTCTTTAATCCCCTTTATAATTTCACCATTTTGATTTATAAAATAATCAAATTTTATAAATCCTATATTTAAACTTTTATAATAAATTCAAAAATCCCGATTAAACTATTTTATAAAATCATTAGCCTCACATTTTCAAAAATCAACCTTTAACTATATTTCTCAAAAATCCCAATTTTTATAACATTAAAATTATAACGTTTATTTATTTAAAATAAATCAATCCCAAAAATATTTTATAAACGTATACTTTCAAAAATCACTTTGAAATCCTTTTAAAATTCCAAAATTTGGTCCAATGATGCTACATACCAAATAGCCAATCACGACAACAACGATATCATATATCGATATGATAATCCATCAAATATCAAAATATCTGAATTCAAATAAAAACTGTTGAGGAATCCAGTTGGATCCCTCCAACCTGTTTTCCCGCATCCACAAACATTAGCACAATACCAATTCCGCTCCAGTACGGAATTATCGCGGTATATGGGATTTAAAATATTATCCGCTTAATAGGCGGCGCAATAGGGTCTCATCCGCTATACAAATGCGGGAAATCAATAATTGCAATATATACATATTCCAATATATATATATATATATATTGCTGTTATATATAATACCAATTTCCCTGTTTAGGAAATATTCGCGGTATATGTTTTTAATAAATAACCTCCGCTTACTAACGGCGCATAATGTCTATTTTATCAATCAATAGATAACAATCATCATTCAAACATGCATTCAAATATTTTAAATCTAACTATTTAAAATAAAATCGAAACCGATTCGATTGAGTGAGAAGTTCTCACCTTGATTTCAATTTCGTTTTAGCGATTTATTTCGAATAAAATTAAACGGACGTTTAATTTTACCCGAAATTTTCACTAACTCCAAACGACTCCAATCCAATTCCATAGCGTAGTGCTCGTCCATACGATTCCAACGCTTCCTGTTTCGCGCGTTTTCGACCTTGTATGACCAAGATACAACAGTTTAAAGTTTATACAATTTATATAAATCAATTTCAATATAAATTTTATTTTAAAACCCTACATCTTCAATCTGGCCGTTGGATTTCATGTGAATAAATCTGGGCCGTGCCTTCTATTTCTTCCTCCATCAGTATTTGCGTTCGAAGAACCCACCACGCCGCCTACATCACTCAAATTCGCACCCCCCTCCCACACGCATCCAGACCACATCACTCGGCCACCATTCGAAGCGCCTTCCTCCCCCTCACCAACGCCTAGAAGGCCATGCCACTCGGCTTCCTCTCTACCGTGAAAAACGTGTGTAAAGGTCACGCGTTCAAATGCAAATTGCCGTTGACTCGTGAGGTTATATCCGATCATAACCGTTGAAATTATAGAGCTTGACACGCTCTATCCTTTTGTAGTTGAAACTTTTGTGTGGATGTTGACGGATTGAGAGATAAAGGAGGATGAAATTGACAATTTTCGGCCGTTTATTATAACGGAGGCGGCGGCTGGCTTGAGCTAGGGTTTTGCAATTGAGAGCAAGGGGTTGTGTTCCTTTTATAGATTTTCAAATGAAAACACTATTCATTTTCGATTTTCCAAACTCCGATTCACACGCCGTAACTGGCATTTCTGGGGTTTACCCCGCGTTCTGGACACAACGGAATAGGTTTCAGAAGCTAATTCGGTCATCTGTGCGAGTTATGGCAATAAATGTTCAATTTAAATTAAACCGATTTAAACGATTTTCTAGGCGTTTTAGCTTGCACCGGACAAACGGTAAATCCGATTGACATGAAATTTTAAACCATACAATAATATCACATTACGGATCCGATGAAACTGGTTTCGTCGAAATCCGAGACTTTTTGAAAAATTGCTATTTTAACTCGCCAAATTAATATTAAAAACAATTCGATGCGTTTCGAGCTGCTACGATCAAACGATAACTCCGATTGACACGAAAATTGAAATCCGGTAATAACTAACTATTACGGATCCAATGGAACTAGTTTCGTCCAATTTTGAGACTGTTCAAAAATTGACTATTTTCACTAGTCGATTAAATATTAAAATATTCAATTTTCACAAATAAACTCTTAATACGATTATAAAAGTTCTAAAATATCATTCTAACTCCAATATGACAAAATAAAATTTTGCAAATCATTTTCAATCATATTTAACTCGATTTTCAATTATTTCCATAATTTCACATATTAAATTATCGATTTAATTATTCAATTAAATCCAATTATTCGAAATAAAATTTATTCGACTTATAAATTCACTTATTAATATTTAAAATTAATTAAATATTCAAATTTTAATTACTAAAAATCCTGGGTCGTTACAATCTTCCCCCCTTAAAAGAATTTCGTCCTCGAAATTATTAAGTAAGAAAAGTTGCAGAATCTATCAATTTTCCCAAAATTCATAATTAAATTTCTTACAAAACTTTACTAAGTTGTCAAATCATACTTAGTTATCTTTTCAAAACAACTACTATTGTTTAACTTTCAATTCCAAAATCAAAGTTAAAGTTTTCAAAATTTTCCAATTTTCTCAAAAATTTTCTAACGCCTTAAATTTTCGGAAAAATTCGCCATAGTCTCCTTTGCACGGCTCGATCCGAAAAAAAATGACAGTATATATATCACAAATATAAATCTCATCAAGTAATGAGGCATCCCGCAGGGAAAAAAGTATAAAAGTACGGTGTAACGACCCGTAAAGTTCGACCATTTAAAATTGTTTGTTTAATAGGATTTTTGTAATTTATTTTAGTTGAAAGAATAAAGGTGGTAGATAAATATTAAAATGAAGGCTAGAATAAATTATATAGAAGTGACTTAGAAACCTATTTAAAGACATTTGAATAAAATTCAAATGAATTAAGTAGAGAAAGAAAGAAAAATTCTTACCTGGACATAAAATTTAATATGGGAATATTAAACTAATTTAATGCAATAAAAGGTTGTGAACGATAAATTGAATAGATTAAGAAACCCTGTTATTGCAAGTCAATAAATTTGTAAACCCTAATGAACATCTCAAAATTTATAAATTTATTGAAATTTAAGACATAGCATAAGCGTAGAACTATAGGTATGATGACAAACTTTTATAAATTGTCTAATTAAGGGTCAGCAAATTTATTTGGAAATCAAACTCAATTAAGGGTAAGTAATTATGATGGATTGATGGCATAAACGTTACTAATTTTTATCATAGTAACGGAAGTGCAGATGGAAGGCAACTGTAGAAATTTAAGTACGTATTAACAATTGAAAGGGACCGTCGATTGAATGGAGTACTTTAGGTTGTCTTACTAAATTTAGAATTTAACATAAGACAAATAGAAATAAATCAATAAACGTATAGATTTTAAGTTTATTATGATGAATTATTTTAGTGATATGACTTAGAATAAATGAAATAATTTGGGTTAATTGGTATTTAAGGGAATTAAAGGTTGCAATATTCATAGGTAAGGATTTAGATGAAATAGATTGATGTATGAAATTTAATTGGATAAATGGCAATTAATTCCTTTAATTTGTGCAATTAATGTATGTTTAATTGATAACGATAAAAAGTTGATTTTTTTTCAGTGTAACCAACGTAAAATATTATCATAGCATGATACTTGGTTTGAATAGAAGGATTTGATTTAATGTGAAAATTTTTGTTCTAAGTATTGAATAAAATTGGGAATCAATTTTTTTTAATGATAATAACGTTAGTATTGGTTAATAAATAGATTTCAATGCAGTAACCAAATAAATGGAATAAGATGAGTATATATTGCATAGAAATGAAATGTAAATTGTCACATTTGGTTGGAGCTAATTTTTAGAAACATATAAATGTTGAATCAGTAAATATTAAATTCCATTTAATATAAGAATTCAAAGGTGGAAGATTTACATTTGGATTGGAAATTTGATAGTTATTAATTAAAAGTGACCATTGAATAAATTTATGCAAACGTGATATAATGTAAATAGATGGGGATCAACTTTTATTTATGTGGTTAAGGGAATTTAATTTCTATAGTATGATAATCGAAATTAATGGAAGTTGGAATAGCTAATTTATATGTTAGTTGAAATTAGCTAGAATGTGTAGATATTGAATGATAGTAAAAAAAAAAAATTTGTAACATCCCGCCTTTTCGCACACTTTAAAACGACACACGTGCCAATTCAAAGCATACGCAAGGGCGGATTGTTATGGGGTAAATAAGAAAAACAGAGAAGGAATAAAACAAAATAGAATCTCACAGCGGAAGGATAAAATATAATAATAAATATACAGTTCAAACAGTTTACAAAACAGTTATTTCACTTATACAATGAACATCAGAGTTACACATACCAATACAACAATGCAGCGGAATAAAAAGAGTGTGGTGCAATACTATATATAGAATAATACTGATTCTTCGTCTTCGTCCTCCAAAGCTAAAATCTGCTATCCTGAAACGCTCGGACTGACCCGAGCGAATTTGAAAAGACAAAAACACTCGAGTCAGACTAGAAAATCTTATGTGAGTTAAATAAACAGAAATAAATATGGGTACAATAACTCAAGAGATGCTCGGGATTTACATCTCCTAAGGATCCGTTAAACTATTTACTATGTAGTATATTGCGCTATTATAATAGTGTCTATTTATAAAATAAACTTACTTTTTAATAGCGTTAAGGGGTTACCCATATAGCCCTTAACACGTAATAGTCCCAGTAGTCCATCCAATATCATAGTCCCTCCTGATCGGGAAGCCACTAGAGGATACCACAAGGGCTACGGGAGAAAACCAAACTCGTACAAGGCGCGATAGGGTAGGTGACACGGCACAACTAGGCAATGCCAGGGTAGATATACCAATTGCTATCCAGGCTGATGGTAACGCGCAGCGCGCAGCTGCCGCCCACCTCGAACTAACTCCCCCAAAATCAAAATATAGAAGTGGCCACTGAATCAATCCAAGTCAAAGTATAATATCGAAGAGGAGCGTCCGATCAGAGGAATGACCTCATTGGCCTGAGAATCGCTCCTGTTTTAGCCACCTTATGCCAACTCACGGGAGTTGGGTCCACGTATTTACCTTACAGGAAACGTCGCCACCACCTACTTCATTCTGGAACTCCACCGCGTACACGGTTAGTCAAAGTGGTTTTCGGTATCGACAGAGAGTATGTCCATATCCGATCCCGGTCTCTTTGCCAACCCATCGTTATTATAACACCGCGGTTATTTAAAACAGTTTATACTTTTAAAACCAGAATATAATCCATTTCAAAACCATAATATTACGATATCATTCCAAAACCCAAAACCATATTTTACCATTTATCCCAAATATAATTCCTTTCCAATAATAAAAAGGCTTTAACTTCATAATATCTGAAAATCGAATATTTTCAAAGCATAATATTTTTGGAAATCCATAATTTCAAACCATAACTTTTAAAACTCAAATGGTTTGGATATTCAACGGTATATGAATTTCAAAGGCTTAACTTTACTGTCACTTTGTAAAGAAATAAGTTATATGGCTTTATGGAAATATTTCTTTATCTAAAGTTAAAACCATAATTTAGATATCACTCTTAAGTTCCAAAACCATTTCAATTTCCATATATATAAATCCATTGGAGTATTAATATTCAAAAACTAAAATTGGAATATATTCTTTCAACAAATTAAATGTTTTATTATTTAGTTTGAATATTCACATAAATCCTTAAACAACTCCAATTTCTAGTAATAAAACATATGTATTTTTCGATTCCAATTATATTAGAATATTTTTCCAATTCAAATTCATATTAGAATATTCATTTCAATTTATCTTGGGAAAAATCCAATTATAAATATCATATCTTAAATTTCCAAACTTAACATTTAAACATATGATATAAATTTATCCAACTCCATTTTCTAAATTTTCTTCCATTTTACTAAGGGAATTTATACACCTTTTTATTTCAAAATTTCCAACTTTTCATGTACATAAATACGGAAGAAAAATATTTATACAGTATAAAATTTAAGATTATTATAAACCGTATTCCATCCAAACCATAGAAATCACATTAAAATAGTTATATATAGACCGCGGTGCCTGTATATAATTTTCTATCCTATGGTCAAGTGATACGGATATTTATCGTTTCAATCCGCAATTTAAAAATAAACTTTGCGGTTTTATCATTTCAAACCACAATCCCGAAAAATGAAAAATGCATACTAACTTGCAGTTTAATAATATCCAAATAAAACATCCATTCAACAACACATCCATCATCCAATCACAAACATCAATCAATATCAGTCAATAACCATATATGTTTGGTAATATACAACAGGTAATAATTTGCAGTTTTATCTCAAATTATATTTATCAACTATTAATCTAACAGTTTATATTCAGTGATAATTTATATAACTGTTAACTATCAGTTCATATGCAAACAATAATTTCTAACAGCCAATTAATACGCAATAAATCAATTAAATTTACAGTTAAATTTAATAAAATGCAATTCAACAGATATGAATGAAATAACATGCCAAAAGCTCATACATAAATTTCTATTCATTTCTAAAATTTATTTAACAAACATAAAAGCTTCTAGTAATTGTGAGTGGGTTAAAACACTCACCTTTTGAATTTTAAATCGAATTCAAACCCGATTTAAACCCAAAAATTCGCCCGTCTCAGAATTCGTCCAAACCAGCGTCATCGAGTCCGGAATTAAATTACGATCCTAACAAAAAAAATTTCGTGTGAATCCGACTTCGTATGAGAAAGTTATGGCGAAAAATGGTGATTGAATTCAAAAATTGGAAATAAACAAATGACACACATTCACCTTCACAAGCCACGTCACCTAAAGAGAAGCGCATAGCTACAGCAACGCACGCACCTTCGAACAGAGGAAAACACGCACACAACCCATACTTTATCAACCCTAATCGAAAATTCCCGCCAATCCAACCGTTGAAACTCGAAACAAACTACACAGATGCGATCCCCTCGGTTCCCTCTCCAAAACCCAGAAATATTTTTCCGATCCGACAACTTTTGTTACGGCGATGATGAACGGTTTTGGGGCTGTTTGAATTTATTCTGGATAAACGACAGCTCCAATTGAAAAACGAATTTCACCAGTATATTACGCGTATCGAATACTTCAACATATATTTTTTCTGGAATTTTCTGAAATTTTTGAGTTTTGACTTTTGATTTTGAACTGTGGATGGATCTGGAATTGGATCTGAGATGTATACATTTGGGAAAGAGAAAAGAGTGAAGAAATGAACTTACAGCAAATGAAAAAGAAAGGAGCTAGGGTTTATAGATGTATATTTATAGATAGGCTAGAGGTAGGGTAGCTAGACTGGATACGCGAACGTGCGTGACAAACCATGGTCCAAAAAGCCCGCTATGCCTCCGGAGTCGAATTTGTTAAAACTATATATCCAAATAGGTGTTTTAAAATATTCTGAACGCGATGGAAAAAGTTTCGTGACCAAATTCGATCGTATGAAGAAGTTATGCTAAAAAACAAAATTTCAAATTGATTTCAAAATGCGTAAATTTCAAGGCGTTTCGAGTCCGTACGATCAAACGACAAGTCCGATCGCAATGAAACTTGAAACATTATTATAATTCACCGTTACGGATCCGATGAAACTGGTTTCGTCGAAATCCGAGTCCGTGACAAAAATGGCTATTTTTAATATTATTAAATCAATTAAATAAATCATAAAAAATCAATTTTTATGTTTCAACTCCTATTATTGGCCAAATTTCATTACTTAGATAGTTCAATTAATCCCAATAAATTTACAAGCTTGGATGTGAAAAAAAATTTATAGGTATATAAATTTGCAATTTTAATTTCTGCACTTTCTTATTAATTGGGAATTATAAATTTATTCTCACAAATTACCTAATCTTATACTTATACACTCTCATCTTAAACTAAATTAAATAAATAACTTGATTTCCATCTCAACTTACTTTTAATTGCAGTTAACCCTTTTCACCGTAATTAAAATTCCAAATTATAAATAAATTTTTATTCCCATTCCCTTAATTTTCTTAACTATTTATTTATTCAAATTTTCAATATTCAACATAAATAGTTTGGTTAAGTTCATTTATTTACCTTCTTCCTATGATTCACAGTTATGGATGTCAATATGATGAAGTTTACATTAGTTAAGGTTTCACTCAATTGTTCTCTAAGTCAAATGTTTACAGCTTTCATTTAACTTTAATAACGTACAAATTTACGTTAAATTCCATTTTTAAATGAAGTAATTACCATTCGTTGAATCAAATACTCAATTCATAAATAAAGTCTTGTTTTCAAAAAGTTATATCACAAATGGTAAACTAAAATTTGAATAAGCTTTACTAAATTCTATGGTATTAAATGTTGCAATAAATCCAAATTGCCATGTCTTAAATCCAAATTACTAATTAAGTCTTGATTCCTTTATTATTCCTTTGGTTTTCAAATAAGTTTTTATGATGAATGTGAATTCAAATGAACAATGGAAACCCATTCCCATTTGATTTCACTATTCCATTAAATATCTTCATATTCCAGCTAAATCAACTAACGTATGAATTTGCTATTTCAATCTTCATTAAATTGCGGTTTTTATACAATAGAAATTAAATCCCATTAACATATAAATAAAGGTTGATATCCATCTATTTACATTATATCACACTTGTGCTTCTATTTAGCTTTGTATAAATGTATGAATGCGGAGTCTTGCCTATTAACGTATTAAATAAGCCTTAAAATCAATTAATGCCCCTCCTTAGTTTAACCTCTTTTTATCCGTATTTATTTTTAGAGTAACCCTTGGATTAAATTCCCAAATCACCAATTCAATTAATTATACCTTTCAATCCAAATGTAAATCTTCCACCTTTGAATTCTTATATTAAATGAATTTTATTCTAGGCAATATTTTTTACAAATGTTTACTGATTCCACATTTATAGGTTTCTTAAATTTTACTCCATCTAAATGTGACACATTTTTATTTCATTTCAAACCAATATATATATTCATTCCTATTCAATATATATATTCATTCCTATTCCTTTCATTTGGTTACTGCATTGAAATCTATTTATTAGCTAATACTACGTTACTATCATTAATTAAATTTTGGATTATATTCCAATTCCTATAACTAGGCCTTAAGTCACCATTTTACATAGTTTTAATTTAGCGTTTATTTAAATCTTCGTTTATCGTTTAGAATTTCTACTAAATTGAAATGCACAACTTATGAACTTTAACCAATTTAGTCCACCTAATAAATTTTTTCAAATGTTTGTGTGTATGTAATCCAATTCAGTTATTGTTACATTAATACCATTAAACCAACAAATTAAGACTTATAACTACAACACAACTTTCAGTTATTTTCAAATCTATGTCATATAACCTTTTAAATCTCTACCTGTAATTACAGTTACTATCTAACTCCTACATTCATCCTTTTAAAATCCTAAGACTTTAATTTTATACTGGATTAAATTAGCAAACATATAAATTAAATTTATAAAAATATCATAAATTTATCAGGTCGTTACAATCTCCCCCACTCAAAACTTTTCGTCCCCGAAAAGGAAAAAAGAAGGGAGAAGGAAGAATAAACAGTACTTTTTATTTCAATTTTTAATTTATAAACAATATTTTCCTGGATTAATCCTCCTAAATGAAATATTCTTGTTTTATAATCATTATATCCTTTAATACTTGAGTTATTAAAGTTGGAAAAATATTTTTTTTTATTTTTTTTTTTTATTTTTTTTTATTTTTTTTTTGGCAGAGTCTCCTTTGTACGGAGGGACTCTGGAGAAAATATAATCTCCAAATATACAAATATATCACATATATATATCCAAAATAAAATATCCCGCACGGGAGAATATATGAAATAGCGCTTTAAACGTAATCCGGAAACGTACCTATTTGTCGGGCAATACGCTTTTATTATTTTGGAACCAAAAGCCGTAGCAGTTGCTTCCATTACCCGTATTCACTTATATAATCTAAAAGGTTAAATATTTATTTTACAGTGAAAGGTTTAGGTGGATTCAATCATTCATATCCAATCAAATGCAACAACCACAATTTTTTTCAACAGCACACACCACATTCAACAAACAATCATTTAATCAAACAACAATTAGTTGTTCGGGTTCAAATTCTGAAGTTGTACGAATGAAGAATAACTATCAAGTACATCCATTGCTCAACAGCCTTGGATGGAACAAAGATAGATTATTTGTAAATCTAACAACTCCATAATTCCTTACCCAACAACATACATCAACCAACAATTCAAATCAACACCAAAATATCTCATTATACATTTATTTCATAATTCAGTGTTTTGATTTTTCTTTCCTTCATTTATGAGGGATTTCTTTGTTTCTTACAAGTTTATTTTCCAATTATCACCAAATTCATTATATTTGTATTTCCTTTTTATTACTTAAGTTTCCTTTTATTACTTAAGTCTATAAAATAAATTCTCATTAATAACAACAAATATTTTGAATATCTTCACTTGTAAGATTTCCCTTGAATTCTCATTAATAACATTCATTAACTATGAATTGCAGTCATTAAAATTTTCCTACTTTCCATTATATTAGAATAGGGGAGATAAAACATACTTAAGTGAATACTCATATAATAAATTCTTATTTTGAATTTCATGTTATACACTCAGGTTCCTATCATCTATTACTAATTCTTAACTTTATTTTCAATAAAGTTATAACCTAAGTTTATACCATTAAATTCTTGTTATAACCGTAATTTATTGAATACTTCATTATTCCTAAATCCCTACTTGTAAAATATTCAATTCTAGTTTCTTGTTTAACATTTCAACATTTATATTTGGGTAAGTTATTTATGTTAAAGAAATGCAATTGAACCTTATACAAGTTAAATCTCCATTCTTTTAATTCATTGATTATTCACTAAGTCTTTACCAATATTCATAAGTTAAAATATTTATCTTCCTTTATCCTTAGCATTAATTCTCTTATTTCAATTAGGGGTTTCAATTCATTTATTACCTAACTTTTATTTCACTAAAATTTTCAATTAGTTAACGGAAAATTTTAGAATTAAATACCGAGTTGAATTTCCATTTATTTCAAAATAATAGATAAATAAGTTCTTACTACTCAATATCTCTAATTATAGTTAGAACAATAAAAGAAAATTTTTAGAAAGTTCTAAAATAAATCTGTAGTAGAATTTACTACAGTGGCCTTTCCTCTTCGAAACTCGAAAATGAAAGTCGATGATGCGGCCGTCATCACCGAATTTATTTTCCAGCGACAGAGAAGAAAGTACAAAATAAAAATTTTCCAAAATCTTCTTTAAACAGTTTTTTTTTTCGAATTATGCTAAATATTTACATAAGAAAATACTTGTAAACCGAATCATTATATCTCATAAATTCTTTGAAAACGAATTCGGAAAAATCCCGGACTTAAGTTCTAAAATCTCCAAATTGGGTTTATTATGATTTCACCTAGCTTCAGTTATTATAAATATTTTATTTCCTAACACCCAATCTATAGCAACCAAAAAATATATATATATCTTTATAAAATATTTTTATATATGGAAAATATAATAGGCAAAATTATTTCATTCACCTATATTAAAAACAAATATTATGTCGGTCTGTCCTATTTAGTGTTTAGAAATCCCTATTAATGGCATAGCGTCCCATGCATCAACCAGAATTTATAAATACAAAGCGGAACAGATTAACACAATATTAAAATCTTTTATGAATACTAACAAATACGCTCTCTCATATATATACACTCAGCGACTCCCATAGGATATTACTACCCTATTAACAAAGAGTCAAACCCCACAAAGCCAAGGTTTATCGCTAAACCAAAGCTCTGATACCAGATGTAACATCCCGCCTTTTCGCACACTTTAAAACGACACACGTGCCAATTCAAAGCATACGCAAGGGCGGATTGTTATGGGGTAAATAAGAAAAACAGAGAAGGAATAAAACAAAATAGAATCTCACAGCGGAAGGATAAAATATAATAATAAATATACAGTTCAAACAGTTTACAAAACAGTTATTTCACTTATACAATGAACATCAGAGTTACACATACCAATACAACAATGCAGCGGAATAAAAAGAGTGTGGTGCAATACTATATATAGAATAATACTGATTCTTCGTCTTCGTCCTCCAAAGCTAAAATCTGCTATCCTGAAACGCTCGGACTGACCCGAGCGAATTTGAAAAGACAAAAACACTCGAGTTAGACTAGAAAATCTTATGTGAGTTAAATAAACAGAAATAAATATGGGTACAATAACTCAAGAGATGCTCGGGATTTACATCTCCTAAGGATCCGTTAAACTATTTACTATGTAGTATATTGCGCTATTATAATAGTGTCTATTTATAAAATAAACTTACTTTTTAATAGCGTTAAGGGGTTACCCATATAGCCCTTAACACGTAATAGTCCCAGTAGTCCATCCAATATCATAGTCCCTCCTGATCGGGAAGCCACTAGAGGATACCACACGGGCTACGGGAGAAAACCAAACTCGTACAAGGCGCGATAGGGTAGGTGACACGGCACAACTAGGCAATGCCAGGGTAGATATACCAATTGCTATCCAGGCTGATGGTAACGCGCAGCGCGCAGCTGCCGCCCACCTCGAACTAACTCCCCCAAAATCAAAATATAGAAGTGGCCACTGAATCAATCCAAGTCAAAGTATAATATCGAAGAGGAGCGTCCGATCAGAGGAATGACCTCATTGGCCTGAGAATCGCTCCTGTTTTAGCCACCTTATGCCAACTCACGGGAGTTGGGTCCACGTATTTACCTTACAGGAAACGTCGCCACCACCTACTTCATTCTGGAACTCCACCGCGTACACGGTTAGTCAAAGTGGTTTTCGGTATCGACAGAGAGTATGTCCATATCCGATCCCGGTCTCTTTGCCAACCCATCGTTATTATAACACCGCGGTTATTTAAAACAGTTTATACTTTTAAAACCAGAATATAATCCATTTCAAAACCATAATATTACGATATCATTCCAAAACCCAAAACCATATTTTACCATTTATCCCAAATATAATTCCTTTCCAATAATAAAAAGGCTTTAACTTCATAATATCTGAAAATCGAATATTTTCAAAGCATAATATTTTTGGAAATCCATAATTTCAAACCATAACTTTTAAAACTCAAATGGTTTGGATATTCAACGGTATATGAATTTCAAAGGCTTAACTTTACTGTCACTTTGTAAAGAAATAAGTTATATGGCTTTATGGAAATATTTCTTTATCTAAAGTTAAAACCATAATTTAGATATCACTCTTAAGTTCCAAAACCATTTCAATTTCCATATATATAAATCCATTGGAGTATTAATATTCAAAAACTAAAATTGGAATATATTCTTTCAACAAATTAAATGTTTTATTATTTAGTTTGAATATTCACATAAATCCTTAAACAACTCCAATTTCTAGTAATAAAACATATGTATTTTTCGATTCCAATTATATTAGAATATTTTTCCAATTCAAATTCATATTAGAATATTCATTTCAATTTATCTTGGGAAAAATCCAATTATAAATATCATATCTTAAATTTCCAAACTTAACATTTAAACATATGATATAAATTTATCCAACTCCATTTTCTAAATTTTCTTCCATTTTACTAAGGGAATTTATACACCTTTTTATTTCAAAATTTCCAACTTTTCATGTACATAAATACGGAAGAAAAATATTTATACAGTATAAAATTTAAGATTATTATAAACCGTATTCCATCCAAACCATAGAAATCACATTAAAATAGTTATATATAGACCGCGGTGCCTGTATATAATTTTCTATCCTATGGTCAAGTGATACGGATATTTATCGTTTCAATCCGCAATTTAAAAATAAACTTTGCGGTTTTATCATTTCAAACCACAATCCCGAAAAATGAAAAATGCATACTAACTTGCAGTTTAATAATATCCAAATAAAACATCCATTCAACAACACATCCATCATCCAATCACAAACATCAATCAATATCAGTCAATAACCATATATGTTTGGTAATATACAACAGGTAATAATTTGCAGTTTTATCTCAAATTATATTTATCAACTATTAATCTAACAGTTTATATTCAGTGATAATTTATATAACTGTTAACTATCAGTTCATATGCAAACAATAATTTCTAACAGCCAATTAATACGCAATAAATCAATTAAATTTACAGTTAAATTTAATAAAATGCAATTCAACAGATATGAATGAAATAACATGCCAAAAGCTCATACATAAATTTCTATTCATTTCTAAAATTTATTTAACAAACATAAAAGCTTCTAGTAATTGTGAGTGGGTTAAAACACTCACCTTTTGAATTTTAAATCGAATTCAAACCCGATTTAAACCCAAAAATTCGCCCGTCTCAGAATTCGTCCAAACCAGCGTCATCGAGTCCGGAATTAAATTACGATCCTAACAAAAAAAATTTCGTGTGAATCCGACTTCGTATGAGAAAGTTATGGCGAAAAATGGTGATTGAATTCAAAAATTGGAAATAAACAAATGACACACATTCACCTTCACAAGCCACGTCACCTAAAGAGAAGCGCATAGCTACAGCAACGCACGCACCTTCGAACAGAGGAAAACACGCACGCAACCCATACTTTATCAACCCTAATCGAAAATTCCCGCCAATCCAACCGTTGAAACTCGAAACAAACTACACAGATGCGATCCCCTCGGTTCCCTCTCCAAAACCCAGAAATGTTTTTCCGATCCGACAACTTTTGTTACGGCGATGATGAACGGTTTTGGGGCTGTTTGAATTTATTCTGGATAAACGACAGCTCCAATTGAAAAACGAATTTCACCAGTATATTACGCGTATCGAATACTTCAACATATATTTTTTCTGGAATTTTCTGAAATTTTTGAGTTTTGACTTTTGATTTTGAACTGTGGATGGATCTGGAATTGGATCTGAGATGTATACATTTGGGAAAGAGAAAAGAGTGAAGAAATGAACTTACAGCAAATGAAAAAGAAAGGAGCTAGGGTTTATAGATGTATATTTATAGATAGGCTAGAGGTAGGGTAGCTAGACTGGATACGCGAACGTGCGTGACAAACCATGGTCCAAAAAGCCCGCTATGCCTCCGGAGTCGAATTTGTTAAAACTATATATCCAAATAGGTGTTTTAAAATATTCTGAACGCGATGGAAAAAGTTTCGTGACCAAATTCGATCGTATGAAGAAGTTATGCTAAAAAACAAAATTTCAAATTGATTTCAAAATGCGTAAATTTCAAGGCGTTTCGAGTCCGTACGATCAAACGACAAGTCCGATCGCAATGAAACTTGAAACATTATTATAATTCACCGTTACGGATCCGATGAAACTGGTTTCGTCGAAATCCGAGTCCGTGACAAAAATGGCTATTTTTAATATTATTAAATCAATTAAATAAATCATAAAAAATCAATTTTTATGTTTCAACTCCTATTATTGGCCAAATTTCATTACTTAGATAGTTCAATTAATCCCAATAAATTTACAAGCTTGGATGTGAAAAAATTTTTATAGGTATATAAATTTGCAATTTTAATTTCTGCACTTTCTTATTAATTGGGAATTATAAATTTATTCTCACAAATTACCTAATCTTATACTTATACACTCTCATCTTAAACCAAATTAAATAAATAACTTGATTTCCATCTCAACTTACTTTTAATTGCAGTTAACCCTTTTCACCGTAATTAAAATTCCAAATTATAAATAAATTTTTATTCCCATTCCCTTAATTTTCTTAACTATTTATTTATTCAAATTTTCAATATTCAACATAAATAGTTTGGTTAAGTTCATTTATTTACCTTCTTCCTATGATTCACAGTTATGGATGTCAATATGATGAAGTTTACATTAGTTAAGGTTTCACTCAATTGTTCTCTAAGTCAAATGTTTACAGCTTTCATTTAACTTTAATAACGTACAAATTTACGTTAAATTCCATTTTTAAATGAAGTAATTACCATTCGTTGAATCAAATACTCAATTCATAAATAAAGTCTTGTTTTCAAAAAGTTATATCACAAATGGTAAACTAAAATTTGAATAAGCTTTACTAAATTCTATGGTATTAAATGTTGCAATAAATCCAAATTGCCATGTCTTAAATCCAAATTACTAATTAAGTCTTGATTCCTTTATTATTCCTTTGGTTTTCAAATAAGTTTTTATGATGAATGTGAATTCAAATGAACAATGGAAACCCATTCCCATTTGATTTCACTATTCCATTAAATATCTTCATATTCCAGCTAAATCAACTAACGTATGAATTTGCTATTTCAATCTTCATTAAATTGCGGTTTTTATACAATAGAAATTAAATCCCATTAACATATAAATAAAGGTTGATATCCATCTATTTACATTATATCACACTTGTGCTTCTATTTAGCTTTGTATAAATGTATGAATGCGGAGTCTTGCCTATTAACGTATTAAATAAGCCTTAAAATCAATTAATGCCCCTCCTTAGTTTAACCTCTTTTTATCCGTATTTATTTTTAGAGTAACCCTTGGATTAAATTCCCAAATCACCAATTCAATTAATTATACCTTTCAATCCAAATGTAAATCTTCCACCTTTGAATTCTTATATTAAATGAATTTTATTCTAGGCAATATTTTTTACAAATGTTTACTGATTCCACATTTATAGGTTTCTTAAATTTTACTCCATCTAAATGTGACACATTTTTATTTCATTTCAAACCAATATATATATTCATTCCTATTCAATATATATATTCATTCCTATTCCTTTCATTTGGTTACTGCATTGAAATCTATTTATTAGCTAATACTACGTTACTATCATTAATTAAATTTTGGATTATATTCCAATTCCTATAACTAGGCCTTAAGTCACCATTTTACATAGTTTTAATTTAGCGTTTATTTAAATCTTCGTTTATCGTTTAGAATTTCTACTAAATTGAAATGCACAACTTATGAACTTTAACCAATTTAGTCCACCTAATAATTTTTTTCAAATGTTTGTGTGTATGTAATCCAATTCAGTTATTGTTACATTAATACCATTAAACCAACAAATTAAGACTTATAACTACAACACAACTTTCAGTTATTTTCAAATCTATGTCATATAACCTTTTAAATCTCTACCTGTAATTACAGTTACTATCTAACTCCTACATTCATCCTTTTAAAATCCTAAGACTTTAATTTTATACTGGATTAAATTAGCAAACATATAAATTAAATTTATAAAAATATCATAAATTTATCAGGTCGTTACAAAATTAAGGGATATAAAAGTTTCAATTATACATGGAAATTCATACTCGCCATAAAAGGTTAATTGAGACCAAAGAAGTAGTATAGGAATCTAACCTTCTTTATAAATTTGGATTTATTGCAATAGTTAATTTCATAAAATAAAGGTAAAGCTAATTCAAATTTAACTGGACCATTGTTGGTATAACTTTAGAAGCAAGATTTATTTATGATTTGAGTATTTAATTCAATAAGTGGTATTTACGACAAATGAAATAGAATTGAACGTAAAATATTACGTTATTAAATGGAAATGGAATTTGTAAACATTGAGTGAAATCTTAAACTAATGTTAGTATTCGTCGTATTTACAACAATAACTTTGAATAATAGAAAGGAAGTGAATATAATAAATTAATCAAATTTATAGTGTTGAATTCAATTGGATTGGGATTAATAAATAGTTAAGAAAAACAAGGGTTATTAATAATTTGGAATTTAATTATGGTAAAAAGGCTAATTGCAATCAAGATAATGAGTTGAAATGGAAATCCAATTATTTATTTAGTTAGATTTTGTTGAGAGTATAAGAGTATAAGTTTTAATAATTGGGTTTTAGAATAAAATTTTAATTTCCTAATAATAAGAAAGTGCGGATATTAACGCTGCAAATTAATATACTTATACATTTTAATTCAAATCCAAGCGTGTTAAATCAATAGGAACTGATTGAATTATTTTAGTAATGAAATTTGGCTAATAATAGAAGTTGAAAAATAAAATTGGTTTTTATGATTTATTTAATTTATTTAATAAATATTAAAAATAGCCATTTTGGGCACGGACTCGGATTTCGACGAAACCAGTTTCATCGGATCCGTAACGGTGAATTATAATAATGTTTCAAGTTTCGTAGCGATCGGACTTGTCGTTTGACCGTACGGATTGAAGTCTTATTAATTATGGATTTTATGTGAATGGTCAAGATTAATTAATAGAATATTGAGTTTGAAAGGATAAAAATCCAACTTTAGTTGAAATATTAATGCTCAAAAATGGATATAAATATATATAAAATTGAAATGGTTTTGGGACTTGAAGTAATATTTTGGATTTTGGTTTAACTTTAAAAGAAGAAATATTTGGAAAGCCATGTAATTTATTTCTTTATAAAGCAACAGTAAAGTTAAACCTTTTTAATTCGCATACCGTTGAATATCCAAACCATTTAGTTTTGAAAATAATGGTTTTAAAATACTATGGATTTTCGAAGAATTATGTTGAAAGTTACAAACAGAATATTGGTTACATGGGATATTAAATAATAAAAAGTGACATAATTTTTGAAAAGGAATATTTTATTTGGGAAATGATATCATTGATTTGGGTTTTATAAAAATAATATCAAAATGAATCTTTTTGGGTTTTAAAGAAGAAATGATATCGTAATATTATGGTTTTGAAATGGATTATATTCTGGTTTTAAAGTACAAACTATTTTTAAAATGACCGCGGTGTTATAATAACGATGGGTTGGCAAAGAGACCGGGATCGGATATGGACATACTCTCTGTCGATACCGAAAACCACTTTGACTAACCGTGTACGCGGTGAAGATTCCAGAATGAAGTAGGTGGTGGCGACGTTTCCTGTAAGGTAAATACGTGGACCCAACTCCCGTGAGTTGGCATAAGGTGGCTAAAACAGGAGCGATTCTCAGGCCAATGAGGTCATTCCTCTGATCGGACGCTCCTCTTCGATATTATACTTTGACTTGGATTTGATTCAGTGGCCACTTCTATATTTTGATTTTGGGGAGTTAGTCTGAGGTGGGCGGTAACTGCGGCTACGCGTTTCCACCAGCCTGGATAGCAATTGGTATATCTACCCTGGCATTGCCTAGTTGTGCCGTGTCACCTACCATATCGAGCCTTTACTACGAGTTTCTATTTGTGTCGTACCTATGGAGTATCCTCTGGTAGCCTCCCGATCAGGAGGTATTACGGTACTGTATAGACTATTGGCATTATTTGTGTTAAGGGGAATATTGGGTCACTCCTTAACGCTATTTAAAAGTAAGTTTATTTTATAAATAGACACTATTATAATAGCGCAATATACTACATAGTAAATAGTTTAACGGATCCTTAGGAGATGTAAATCCCGAACATCTCTTGAGTTACTGTACTCATATTTATATTCTGTTTATTTAACTCACATAAGATATTCTAGTCTGACTCGGGTGTTTTGTCTTTTCAAATTCGCTCGGGTCAGTCTGAGCGTTTCAGGATAGCAGATTTTAGCTTTGGAGGACGAAGACGAAGAATCGGTATTATTTTATATATAGTTTTACACCACACTCTTTCTATTCCGCTGCATTGCTTGTATTGGTATGTGTAACTCTGATATTTATGGTAAAAGAAGAATCGAGCTTTTGTAAACTGTTTATGAACTGTATATTTGTTATTATATTTTATCCTTCCGCTGTGAGATTCTATTTTCGTTTTAATTCTTCTTTATTTTCTTATTTACCCCATAACAATCCGCCCTTACGTATGCTTTGAATTGGCACGTGTGTCGGTTTAAAGTGTGTGGAAAGGCGGGATGTTACAGTTGGTATCAGAGCTTTGGTTTAACGATAAACCTTGGCTTTGTGGGGTTTGACTCTTTGTTAATAGGGTAGAAATATCCTATGGGAGTCGCTGAGTGTATATATATGAGAGAGCGTATTTGTTAGTATTAATGAAAAGATTTTTATATTGTGTTAATCTGTTCCGCTTTGTATTTATAAATTCTGGTTGATGCATGGGACGCTATGCCATCAATAGGGATTTCTAAACACTTAATAGGACAGACCGACATAATATCCGTTTTTAATATAGGTGAATGAAATAATTTTGCCTATTATATTTTCTATATATAAAAATATTTTATAAAAGATATATATATATATATTTGGTTGCTATAGATTGGGTGTTAGGAAAAAAAAAATATCTATAATAATTGAAGCTAAGTTGAAATTATGATAAATCAAATTGGAAATTTTAGAACTTAAGTCCGGGATTTTTCCAAACATGTTTTCAAAGAATTTATGAAAAATAATGGTTCGGTTTATAAGTATTTTCTTATATAAATATTTCGTATAAATTGGAAGAATTGTTTTAAAGAAGATTTTGGAAAAGAATTAAATTCTGTACTTTCCACTCTGTCGCTGGAAAATAAATTCGGTGATGACGGCCGCATCATCGACTTTCATTTTCGAGTTTCGAAGGGGAAAGGCCACTGTAGTAAATTCTACTGCAGATTTATTTTGAAATTTTCTAAAAATTTTCTTTTATTGTTCTAAATTAGAGATATAAAAGTTGCAAGAAATTAATTATCTATTATTTTGAAATAAATTGAAATTTAACCCGGTATTTAATTCTAAATTTTTCCGTTAATTAATTGTTTAAAATTTGTTAGTGAAATAAAAGTTAAGTAATAAATGAATTTAAACCTCTAATTGAAAAAAGAGAATTACTGCCAAGCTATAAAGAGGAATTTGCATACATATGAGACAAAGGGTAATATGAATAAACATTAAATTTAATTAAAAGAATGGAGATTAAACTTGTATAAGTTTAATTGCAATTTCCTTAACATAAATAACTTACCCAAATATAAAAGTTGAAATGTTAAATAAGAATTTTAAATAGGATATTATACAAGTAGAATTTTGGAAATAATGAAGTATTCAATAAACTACTGTTATAATAAGAATTAAATGCTATAAACTTAGGTTATATTTGAAATTTTATTGAAGATAAAGTTAAGAATTATTAATAGATGATATGAACCTGAGTATATAACATGAAATTCAAAATAAGAAATTATTATATGATTATTCCCTTAAGTACGTTTTAATCTCCCCTATTCCAATATAATGGAAAGTAGGAAAAATTGAAATGTCTGCAATCCATAGTTAAAGAGAAAATAAAAACTTCCACTTATAAGAATGAATGGTAGCAGATTTAGAATTTAAGGGAAATCTTACAAGTGAAGAGTAAGGAAATGAAGATATTCAAAATATTTGTTGTTATTAATGAGAATTTATTTTATAAACTTAAGTAATAAAAAGGAAATGCAAATATAATGAATTTTGTGATAGTTGGAAAATAAAACTTGTAAGAAACAAAGAAATTCCTCCATAAATGAAGGAAAGAAAATCAAACCACTGAATTATGAAATAAATGTAAATAAACTATTTTGGTGTTGGTTTGAATTGTTTGGTTGATGTATGTTTGTTGGGTAAGGAATTGTGGAGTTGTCGGATGAACAAATAATCTATCTTTGTTCCATCTAAGACTGTTGAGTATAGGATGCACTAGATAATTATTCTTCATTTCGTACAATTTCAGAATTTGAACCCGAACAACTAATGATTTGTTTGATTGAATGATTGTTTATTTGTGATGTGCTGTTTGTTAAAAATGTATGGTTGTTGTATTTGATTGGATATGAATGATTGAATCTACCCAAACTTTTCGCTGTATTACAAGTATTTAACCTTTTAGATTTTATAAGTGTATACAGGTGATGGAAGCCACTGCTACTGCTCTGGTTTCATAGAAATATAAGCGTATTGCCCGACAATTAGGTACGTTTCCGGATTACGTTTAAAGCGCTATTTTATTTATTTTCCCGAGTTGGGATATTTTATTTTGGATATATGTGTAATATATTTGTATATTTGGATATTATATTTTCTCCAGAGTCCCTCCGTACAAAGGAGACTCTGCCAAAAATTTTCGTAAATTTTGGACTTAGAATTTTGTTAAAGATATTTTTCCAACTTTAATAATTCAAGTATTAAAGAATAGAATGATTATAAAACAAGTATATTTCATTAAAGGAAATTAATCCAGTAAAATACTGTTTATAAATTAATATTTGAAATAAAATGTACTGTTTTATTCTTCCTTCTCCCTTCCTTTTCCTTTTCGGGGACGAAAAGTTTTGAGTGGGGGAGAGTGTAACGACCCGTTAAGTTCGACCATTTAAAATTGTTTGTTTAATAGGATTTTTGTAATTTATTTTAGTTGAAAGAATAAAGGTGGTAGATAAATATTAAAATGAAGGCTAGAATAAATTATATAGAAGTGACTTAGAAACCTATTTAAAGACATTTGAATAAAATTCAAATGAATTAAGTAGAGAAAGAAAGAAAAATTCTTACCTGGACATAAAATTTAATATGGGAATATTAAACCAATTTAATGCAATAAAAGATTGTGAACGATAAATTGAATAGATTAAGAAACCCTGTTATTGCAAGTCAATAAATTTGTAAACCCTAATGAACATCTCAAAATTTATAAATTTATTGAAATTTAAGACATAGCATAAGCGTAGAACTATAGGTATGATGACAAACTTTTATAAATTGTCTAATTAAGGGTCAGCAAATTTATTTGGAAATCAAACTCAATTAAGGGTAAGTAATTATGATGGATTGATGGCATAAACGTTACTAATTTTTATCATAGTAACGGAAGTGCAGATGGAAGGCAACTGTAGAAATTTAAGTACGTATTAACAATTGAAAGGGACTGTCGATTGAATGGAGTACTTTAGGTTGTCTTACTAAATTTAGAATTTAACATAAGACAAATAGAAATAAATCAATAAACGTATAGATTTTAAGTTTATTATGATGAATTATTTTAGTGATATGACTTAGAATAAATGAAATAATTTGGGTTAATTGGTATTTAATGGAATTAAAGGTTGCAATATTCATAGGTAAGGATTTAGATGAAATAGATTGATGTATGAAATTTAATTGGATAAATGGCAATTAATTCCTTTAATTTGTGCAATTAATGTATGTTTAATTGATAACGATAAAAAGTTGATTTTTTTTCAGTGTAACCAACGTAAAATATTATCATAGCATGATACTTGGTTTGAATAGAAGGATTTGATTTAATGTGAAAATTTTTGTTCTAAGTATTGAATAAAATTGGGAATCAATTTTTTTTAATGATAATAACGTTAGTATTGGTTAATAAATAGATTTCAATGCAGTAACCAAATAAATGGAATAAGATGAGTATATATTGCATAGAAATGAAATGTAAATTGTCACATTTGGTTGGAGCTAATTTTTAGAAACATATAAATGTTGAATCAGTAAATATTAAATTCCATTTAATATAAGAATTCAAAGGTGGAAGATTTACATTTGGATTGGAAATTTGATAGTTATTAATTAAAAGTGACCATTGAATAAATTTATGCAAACGTGATATAATGTAAATAGATGGGGATCAACTTTTATTTATGTGGTTAAGGGAATTTAATTTCTATAGTATGATAATCGAAATTAATGGAAGTTGGAATAGCTAATTTATATGTTAGTTGAAATTAGCTAGAATGTGTAGATATTGAATGGTAGTAAAAAAAAAAATTTAAGGGATATAAAAGTTTCAATTATACATGGAAATTCATACTCGCCATAAAAGGTTAATTGAGACCAAAGAAGTAGTATAGGAATCTAACCTTCTTTATAAATTTGGATTTATTGCAATAGTTAATTTCATAAAATAAAGGTAAAGCTAATTCAAATTTAACTGGACCATTGTTGGTATAACTTTAGAAGCAAGATTTATTTATGATTTGAGTATTTAATTCAACAAGTGGTATTTACGACAAATGAAATAGAATTGAACGTAAAATATTACGTTATTAAATGGAAATGGAATTTGTAAACATTGAGTGAAATCTTAAACTAATGTTAGTATTCGTCGTATTTACAACAATAACTTTGAATAATAGAAAGGAAGTGAATATAATAAATTAATCAAATTTATAGTGTTGAATTCAATTGGATTGGGATTAATAAATAGTTAAGAAAAACAAGGGTTATTAATAATTTGGAATTTAATTATGGTAAAAAGGCTAATTGCAATCAAGATAATGAGTTGAAATGGAAATCCAATTATTTATTTAGTTAGATTTTGTTGAGAGTATAAGGGTATAAGTTTTAATAATTGGGTTTTAGAATAAAATTTTAATTTCCTAATAATAAGAAAGTGCGGATATTAACGCTGCAAATTAATATACTTATACATTTTAATTCAAATCCAAGCGTGTTAAATCAATAGGAACTGATTGAATTATTTTAGTAATGAAATTTGGCTAATAATAGAAGTTGAAAAATAAAATTGGTTTTTATGATTTATTTAATTTATTTAATAAATATTAAAAATAGCCATTTTGGGCACGGACTCGGATTTCGACGAAACCAGTTTCATCGGATCCGTAACGGTGAATTATAATAATGTTTCAAGTTTCGTAGCGATCGGACTTGTCGTTTGATCGTACGGACTCGAAACGCCTTGAAATTTACGCATTTTGAAATCAATGTGAAATTTTTGTTTTTTTAGCATAACTTCTTCATACGATCGAATTTGGTCGCGAAACTTTTTCCATCGCGTTCAGAATATTTTAAAACACCTATTTGGATATATAGTTTTAACAAATTCGACTCCGGAGGCATAGCGGGCTTTTTGGACCATGGTTTGTCACGCACGTTCGCGTATCCAGTCTAGCTACCCTACCTCTAGCCTATCTATAAATATACAGCTATAAACCCTAGTCTCTGTTCTTTTGCTGTAAGTTCATTTCTTCACTCTTTTCTCTTCCCCAAATGTATACATCTCAGATCCAATTCCAGATCTATCCACAGTTCAAAAATCAAAAGTCAAAACTCAAAAAATTCAGAAAATTCTCAAAAAAATATATGTTGATCTTCTCGAAATACGTAACCCCATGGTGAAATTCGTTTTTCAATTGGAGCTGTCGTTCATCCAGAATAAATTCAAACAGCCCCAAAACCGTTCATCATCGTCGCGCAAAAAGTTGTCGGATCGGGAAAATATTTCTGGGTTTTGGAGAGGGAACCGAGGGGATCGCATCTATGTAGTTTGTTTCGAGTTTCAACGGTTGGATTGGCGGGAATTTTCGATTAGGTTTGATAAAGTATGGGTGGCGGCTGTTGCGTGTTGCTTCTGCGCGTGAGGAGGAAGGCTTCTGTGCGTGCGTTGATTTTGTGATGACGTGTCACATTATATATTGTGAGTGAAATATGTGTCGTTTATTTATTTGAATTCAATCATCATTTTTCGTCATAACTTTCTCATACGAAGTCGGATTCACACGAAATTTTTTTTGTTAGGATCGTAATTTAATTCCGGACTCGATGACGCTGGTTTGGACGAATTCTGAGACGGGCGAATTTTTGGGTTTAAATCGGGTTTGAATTCGATTTAAATTCAAAAGGTGAGTGTTTTAACCCACTCACAACTACTAGAAGCTTTTATGTTTGTTAAATAAATTTTAGAAATGAATAGAAATTTATTTATGAGCTTTTGGCATGTTATTTCATTCATATCTGTTGAATTGCATTTTTTTGAATGTAACTGTTAATTTAATTGATTTATTGCGTGTAAATTGGCTGTTAGAAATTATTGTTTGCATATGAACTGCTAGTTAACAGTTATGTCAATTATCACTGAATATAAATTGTTAGATTAATAGTTGATAAAATTTAATTTGAATAAACTGCCAGTTATCACCTGTTATATATGATCATATATATAATTGTTATTGATTGATATTGATCGATGTTGTGATTGGATGATGGGTGTGTTGTTGAATGAATGTTCTATTTGGATATCATTAAACTGCAAGTTAGTATGCATTTACATTTCATTCGGAATTGCGGTTTGAAATGATATACAACCGCAGTTTTATTTTTTTTAAATTGCGGATTGAAATGATAAATATCCGTATCACTTGACCATAGGATAGAAAACTATATACAGGCACCGTTGTCTATATATAACTATTTTTAATGTGATTTCTATGGTTTGGATGGAATACGGTTTATAAAAATCTTAAATTTTTATACTGAATAAATGTTTTCTTCCATATTTATATGCATATGAAGTTGAAATTTTGAAATTAAAAGGTGAATAAATTTCTTTATTAAAAATGGAAGAAAATTAAGAAAATGGAGTTTGATGATTTATATCCTATATTTAAATATTAAGTTGGAAATTTTAAAGATATGATATTTATAATTGGATTTTTCCCAAAATATTTTGAAATGAATATTCTAGTAAAAATTGAATTTGGAAATATATATATATATATATTTTACTAGAAATTGAAGTCTTATTAATTATGGATTTTATGTGAATGGTCAAGATTAATTAATAGAATATTGAGTTTGAAAGGATAAAAATCCAACTTTAGTTGAAATATTAATGCTCAAAAATGGATATAAATATATATAAAATTGAAATGGTTTTGGGACTTGAAGTAATATTTTGGATTTTGGTTTAACTTTAAAAGAAGAAATATTTGGAAAGCCATGTAATTTATTTCTTTATAAAGCAACAGTAAAGTTAAACCTTTTTAATTCGCATACCGTTGAATATCCAAACCATTTAGTTTTGAAAATAATGGTTTTAAAATACTATGGATTTTCGAAGAATTATGTTGAAAGTTACAAACAGAATATTGGTTACATGGGATATTAAATAATAAAAAGTGACATAATTTTTGAAAAGGAATATTTTATTTGGGAAATGATATCATTGATTTGGGTTTTATAAAAATAATATCAAAATGAATCTTTTTGGGTTTTAAAGAAGAAATGATATCGTAATATTATGGTTTTGAAATGGATTATATTCTGGTTTTAAAGTACAAACTATTTTTAAAATGACCGCGGTGTTATAATAACGATGGGTTGGCAAAGAGACCGGGATCGGATATGGACATACTCTCTGTCGATACCGAAAACCACTTTGACTAACCGTGTACGCGGTGGAGATTCCAGAATGAAGTAGGTGGTGGCGACGTTTCCTGTAAGGTAAATACGTGGACCCAACTCCCGTGAGTTGGCATAAGGTGGCTAAAACAGGAGCGATTCTCAGGCCAATGAGGTCATTCCTCTGATCGGACGCTCCTCTTCGATATTATACTTTGACTTGGATTTGATTCAGTGGCCACTTCTATATTTTGATTTTGGGGAGTTAGTCTGAGGTGGGCGGTAACTGCGGCTACGCGTTTCCACCAGCCTGGATAGCAATTGGTATATCTACCCTGGCATTGCCTAGTTGTGCCGTGTCACCTACCATATCGAGCCTTTACTACGAGTTTCTATTTGTGTCGTACCTATGGAGTATCCTCTGGTAGCCTCCCGATCAGGAGGTATTACGGTACTGTATAGACTATTGGCATTATTTGTGTTAAGGGGAATATTGGGTCACTCCTTAACGCTATTTAAAAGTAAGTTTATTTTATAAATAGACACTATTATAATAGCGCAATATACTACATAGTAAATAGTTTAACGGATCCTTAGGAGATGTAAATCCCGAACATCTCTTGAGTTACTATACTCATATTTATATTCTGTTTATTTAACTCACATAAGATATTCTAGTCTGACTCGGGTGTTTTGTCTTTTCAAATTCGCTCGGGTCAGTCTGAGCGTTTCAGGATAGCAGATTTTAGCTTTGGAGGACGAAGACGAAGAATCAGTATTATTTTATATATAGTTTTACACCACACTCTTTCTATTCCGCTGCATTGCTTGTATTGGTATGTGTAACTCTGATATTTATGGTAAAAGAAGAATCGAGCTTTTGTAAACTGTTTATGAACTGTATATTTGTTATTATATTTTATCCTTCCGCTGTGAGATTCTATTTTCGTTTTAATTCTTCTTTATTTTCTTATTTACCCCATAACAATCCGCCCTTACGTATGCTTTGAATTGGCACGTGTGTCGGTTTAAAGTGTGTGGAAAGGCGGGATGTTACATACGGTATGTAATCCGAGACATGTACCTTATATTTTATTAGCAAGCATATACGGCTAATATAGCGCGAAAGCGAGCTCCAAATGCGAAGTAAACGCGATCCGCACCTACTAAACACTCAACAAACAACATGAGAACCATGTATATAGACAATAGTATCAATATACAACATATAGCAACATAATAACTATATATGCCAACATAGCAATTGCAACGAAAGCTATATATTCAACCATCAACCATCCAACTAATTCATAACCAATAAATATTCATTCATATTCTCATTAATATTCAATGAAATAGGTTTTCAATTTAATCACATTTGATTTATTTACATTGGATGTTTTTACTAATATTCATTTTCAATTAGTTTATATTCACTAATTCATATTCAAGTTGGTTCACTTCGAAATCAAATTCAATTCTATTTAAGATTCACTTAACTTCCAATTGAATTTCAATTACTTTAGCTTCCAATTTCATTAACTCAATTTCATTAACACTTAATGAATTATATACAATCAATCAACTAACAACCATATAACAACCAATGTATATTAATTACAACCAAATTCCTTTGCTTATCAATTGGTTTAATTAAATTGATTTTCATCCAATTATTCAACTTCCAATAACATACGATTTTAATGAATTAACACTTACATTCATTATTCCATATCAACATAATTTACATTTAATTGATTTACATTCAATCCATTAATTCAATTTAATTTCAAAAGTTGAATTTCATTTACATAACTCAAGTTCATATCTATCACTTATCTTTATTAATTTACTTTGATACCAATATCAACTTAATTCAACATTTCTTAAGTTATATTTCATTTAAATAAACATCACTTGGTTTTACTTAACTTAAATTTCCACTTATAAATCAATTCAGATTCCAAATTCTAAAGTAAATTTCCCATTTAACTTTAAATTCATTTTTATTTATAACTCATATTCATAAATATATTCATATAGTTTCACTTCTTATATATATAAGTTTATTTCACAATTGTAAATAACTTTAATTATAATTCAATTCTTATAATTCTTTTGCTTATACAATTATTCTTTAATTTAGATTATTCAAACAACTAAACAATCAACTTATATACACTTTAATAATTCTGAAAAATTATTTCTTTATATATAAACTATAATAAAGGTAAAATTATTTCATTTACCCAATTTAAAACAATACTGTGTCGAATTGTTCTATTCAAATGTTTATAAACCCCTTCGGCATAGTTGTCGAGACCGTGCTGACGAAGGTTCATATGCCACTCAATAAACCAATCATCACAATATAAAACAATTTTATACTCACTAACAAATACACACTCATAGCTATTATTACACTCAAACTCATTCTAGAGTACTACTGACTCTATCTCTAATGAGTAATACCCAACAGAACCATGGTTGTCGCTTAACCATATGCTCTGATACCACATGTGACGAGACGACATTTCCATCAACAGCGACCGGTAGGCTTTTCAACCATCCCAGCCCCACCGTGGCTTACACTGGTACCCGAAACTTGCTTTTACGGCCAGCCTCTCGACTGTCACGGCTTACGCCTAACCAACCCCGTAAAGAGGCCGTGTGGGGGCAAGAGTCTCCCGTTCGCCACCAAACCGCGAAGCGAGAATCCCCCATCACATTTCACTAAGACAAGCAAGTCTCGTCCACAAAAACACACTTTATTCAAAAGACATGGTTTGGGTCAACAAATGATCATAGAAATGATCACCAGGATAGACGATCAAATAAATGATCCTATCACAAATAATCAACACAATGATCATTTCACAGCAACACTCAGCATGTCACATTACCAAATTGGGAATATATTGCTGATAACCTTCAACTACATAACCTCTGAGCTCGTACGTCTCAGAGAAGGGTGTTAAGCTAAAAGAATAAATTCTCCGCCACCAACAGAAATATATTTGAAAGAAATCTGCTTTATATCTCAATTTGTAATGTCAGACATACAATCCATACAAGTCTGTTCCGGGATCGAACAGAACCGAAGGCACTTACAAAGAAGTCCTTGCAATCCGGATATCCACAATCCTGATCGGATTTCCCATCACATATGGAGAACTCTATACCGTAGCTACTCGGTGCAGAGTCAATCGACAGGTCATCCTATCGCTCTCGCAAATACCGGGTCTTCAACACCGATCTTCAATGCTATCCATTACGTCGTATCACTATTCGGAATGGGTAATCCGAATAACGAGCGCAATAATTTAAAAATAAGTGTAGCATTCAAATTCAACAAATCACAACAATTACCTTTCAAAGGTAATTATTGATAGTCGGTTATTGAACTATCAATGGATATGCACAACATCACCAGATTCCAAATAATTTTCCCAAATTATTTATTTCCCAAAAATATCTTTACAAGATATATAATTTTCACACTTCAAAAATAAATCAATATTTATTTTTAAACAAATTCTCCTTTCTTTTATAAATTCCATAGTGAATTTATATTTCACAATATCTATGAATATACGATTTCATTTATTCAATTTCAATTTATCTTCAAAAAGATAAATTCTCAAAATATTCACTTTATATTGGAAAATATTTCCATACTTATTTAATAAGTAATTCACAAATCTATTTATTTTCAACATTTGGAAAATATTCAATATACTTAAATCGAGATTAAGTATATGTTTCATTCTTTAAGGAAAACATTCTCTTAAACATATTTATTTGGGCCAAAACGAATGTTGCGTAAAACATCGATACAACAATCCAAAATCACTAGTATAGGGATTCGAAATTAAAATAGATATATAAACTCAATACTATACAAAACATTCCCTTTCGGAAATCATTTACTATAACTACAGTGTTATAGTCCATTATTCCCTTTTATTTCTCGAAAACGTCTATTTCAACAATAAATGTTGAAATCTATGGTTTCGAATCTTAACACATTTTAAAACATCGTTAGATCGTTTTAATTTTGTTTAAAATATCACACCCTAAACATTTTCTTTAACATATTATTCACTATTCAAAAACAATGTTTATAAATTTCCATTTCTATTTATTTTACCACAACTTCTTTTATAAATTCCTTTATTAACCTATCTCAATTCATATCTCAATGATATACTAAAAGTTCATATTATAAGTGAAATACTTATAATTTATTTTTTTGCAAAAATCGTTCCTTTGAACTTCATAATTATAAATCTTATAACTTATAAGATTCAATTATTTATCCAAAACCATTCTTTTAATAACTTTATAAATTTTATAAACCTACTGCTTATAAAATTCCATTTATAACTTCACCGTTTATAATTCTATAAATTTCATTCATTTATGAAATTCATTCACAATTCATTCTAACACTTATAAAAACTCGTTTTGTAATTCAAATATTTTCATTTATAAATTATCAATTTATAAATCTTTTATATAAATCAATTTATATTATTATTCTTTTAAAACGTCTTTAATCCCCTTTATAATTTCACCATTTTGATTTATAAAATAATCAAATTTTATAAATCCTATATTTAAACTTTTATAATAAATTCAAAAATCCCGATTAAACTATTTTATAAAATCATTAGCCTCACATTTTCAAAAATCAACCTTTAACTATATTTCTCAAAAATCCTAATTTTTATAACATTAAAATTATAACGTTTATTTATTTAAAATAAATCAATCCCAAAAATATTTTATAAACGTATGCTTTCAAAATCACTTTGAAATCCTTTTAAAATTCCAAAATTTGGTCCAATGATGCTACATACCAAATAGCTAATCACGACAACAACGATATCATATATCGATATGATAATCCATCAAATATCAAAATATCTGAATTCAAATAAAAATTGTTGAGGAATCCAGTTGGATCCCTCCAACCTGTTTTCCTGCATCCACAAACATTAGCACAATACCAATTCCGCTCTAGTACGGAATTATCGCGGTATATGGGATTTAAAATATTATCCGCTTAATAGACGGCGCAATAGGGTCTCATCCGCTATACAAATGCGGGAAATCAATAACTGCAATATATACATATGCCAATATATATGTATTACTATTATATATAATACCAATTTCCCTGTTTATGAAATATTCGCGGTATATGTTTTTAATAAATAACCTCCGCTTACTAACGGCGCATAATGTCTATTTTATCAATCAATAGATAACAATCATCATTCAAACATGCATTCAAATATTTTAAATCTAACTATTTAAAATAAAATCGAAACCGATTCGATTGAGTGAGAAGTTCTCACCTTGATTTCAATTTCGTTTTAGCGATTTATTTCGAATAAAATTAAACGGACGTTTAATTTTACTCGAAATTTTCACTAACTCCAAACGACTCCAATCCAATTCCATAGCATAGTGCTCGTCCATACGATTTCAACGCTTCCTGTTTCGCGCGTTTTCGACCTCGTATGACCAAGATACAACAGTTTAAAGTTTATACAATTTTATATAAATCAATTTCAATATAAATTTTATTTTAAAACCCTACATCTTCAATCTGGCCGTTGGATTTCATGTGAATAAATCTGGGCCGTGCCTTCTATTTCTTCCTCCATCAGTATTTGCGTTCGAAGAACCCACCACGCCGCCTACATCACTCAAATTTGCACCCCCCCACACGCATCCAGACCACATCACTCGGCCACCATTCGAAGCGCCTTCCTCCCCCTCACCAACGCCTAGAAGGCCATGCCACTCGGCTTCCTCTCTACCGTGAAAAACGTGTGTAAAGGTCACGCGTTCAAATGCAAATTGCCGTTGACTCGTGAGGTTATATCCGATCATAACCGTTGAAATTATAGAGCTTGACACGTTCTATCCTTTTGTAGTTGAAATTTTTGTGTGGATGTTGATGGATTGGGAGATAAAGGAGGATGAAATTGACAATTTTCGGCCATTTATTATAATGGAGGCGGCGGCTGGCTTGAGCTAGGGTTTTGCAATTGAGAGCAAGGGGTTGTGTTCCTTTTATAGATTTTCAAATGAAAACACTATTCATATTCGATTTTCCAAACTCCGATTCACGCGCCGTAACTGGCGTTTCTGGGGTTTACCCCGCGTTTCGGACACAATGTAACAAGTTTCGGAAGCTAATTCGGTCATCTGTGCGAGTTATGGCAATAAACGTTCAATTTAAATTAAACCGATTTAAACGATTTTCTAGGCGTTTTAGCTTGCACCGGACAAACGGTAAATCCGATTGACACGAAATTTTAAACCATACAATAATATCACATTACGGATCCGATGAAGCTAGTTTCGTCGAAATCCGAGACTTTTTGAAAAATGGCTATTTTAACTCGCCAAATTAATATTAAAAACAATTCGATGCGTTTCGAGCTGCTACGATCAAACGATAACTCCGATTGACTCGAAAATTGAAATCCGGTAATAACTAACTATTACGGATCCAATGGAACTAGTTTCGTCCAATTCTGAGACTGTTCAAAAATTGACTATTTTCACTAGTCGATTAAATATTAAAA
This sequence comes from Allium cepa, assembly GCA_030765085.1. Classification (NCBI taxonomy): domain Eukaryota; kingdom Viridiplantae; phylum Streptophyta; class Magnoliopsida; order Asparagales; family Amaryllidaceae; genus Allium; species Allium cepa. The sequence continues at coordinate 317,769,243 of CM060939.1, forward strand.
TATTCAATTTTCACAAATAAACTCTTAATTCGATTATAAAAGTTCTAAAATATCATTCTAACTCCAATATGATAAAATAAAATTTTGCAAATCATTTTCAATCATATTTAACTCGATTTTCAATTATTTCCATAATTTCACATATTAAATTATGGATTTAATTATTCAATTAAATCCAATTATTCGAAATAAAATTTATTCGACTTATAAATTCACTTATTAATATTTAAAATTAATTAAATATTCAAATTTTAATTACTAAAAATCCTGGGTCGTTACATTATAAGTGTGATTAAAAGTTAATAGTAACAATTATTATATGTTACCTATTTATTTAGGCTGTTAAAGTTAAATTGGAAATCAATAATAATTGAATGGAATTAAATGTTACATTGATGTGGTTCAGGTCAATAAATGAAATCTGTGAAAGCATAACATATGTAAATGTAAATTTTATTCATAAGAAAATTATTGATTTAATAAAAAGATTGGAATCAAGATAAATAAGTTAACTGGATTTTAAATTATAATAAATGTGTAAAATTGACAAATCTAATAAAATGGAAATATAGTAGCTAATGCAAATAAAGATGGAAATTGGAGAATATTAATGTAGTGAAAGACAAACAAATATTAACTATGTCCTTTGAGTGATAATTGATTGAACGTAAAATCTGAAATCAAATTAAAACAGTTTATTGGAATTAAATTATAATTAATTGGATTTAATTACACTGAAATTGAACACTGTAATTAGGGAAATATTAAACACTGAATTGGATACGAAAATTTGTTTTAAGTTATTTTAAACGTCTAAATAATCTAAAATGAAGAAATTTATTAATTATCTAATTTGATTGAAAAGTGATTTAATTAATTTATTTTTAATTTATTTAGTTAATGTGAAAATAGCCATTTTGGCCAGTAACTCGGATTTCGACGAAACTTATTTCGTCGGATCCATAGCAGTGAATTATTATAGGATTTCAAGTTACGTAACGATCAGACCTACCGTTTGATCGTACAGGCTCGAAACGCATAACAATCAATTCAATTGAAATCGATTTGAAATAATCTGATTTTGGGCTAACTTCTTCATACGATGGAATTTGGACCTAAAACCTGTTCCATTGAGTTTACAAATATTGAAAACATCTATTTTGATATATGGGATGACCCATTTTCGTTCCGGAGAAGAACGGGCTTTTTGGGTCGTTTATCGTTCAACATGTAAATCAATCTTGTCCATTCATTCTATTTTCAAGCTTTGCCTATAAATAGCCCATTATAAATCCTAGTCACTTCTTATTTTTTATTTATCTGTACGTACAACTCTCTCTAGCTTCTTCTTCTCAATGGCAGACAAACCAAACAAATTCCAAGTACAATTGCAAATCAAAATCGAATCAAAAATTCAAAATTCTCCAACCCAAACAAATTATATATTGATTTGAAGCTCTCGATGAGCACAAGTCAATTCTACTGTTAGTTTTTCGATTGGAGTTTCTGTGTGGCTAGAACTGGGGAATTAATCTTGCCCGTTTATTGGGGTTTGATCAACTGTGACGGATCGCCGATTCGAATGTGCAGTTTCGTAGAGAGGACCAAGGGGAGTTCATCGGTGCTTGTAGTTTATCGAACTGACAATTGGATGGAGCGCTGTAATTCGATTAGGTCATGAAAATTATGCGGTGGCTAGTGCATTTCTTGATCGGAGGTAGGCCGATGGTGGTCGAGGTTGGACCTAGGAGGTCGGCGGCATTGCTAGCGGCGTGGGGCGTGGGTGGCGGCCTGGGAATGTGATTTTCGGGTGGCGGCTCGCGTACGATATGCGTGATTAGGGTTCAGGGAAGAAGGTCGTGACGTGGCTGAAATTTTTAATATGATTAGGATTATAACGACCCAAAATTTCTGTCATTTGAAATTCGTATATTTAATTGATTTTTAAATATTAACATGTAAAATTTGTAAGTCCAATAAATTTTTATTATCTAGATTTAATTGGATAATTAAATCGATAATTAAATATTTGAAATTACAGAAATAATTTGAAATTGGGTTAATTGTGATTAAAATTTGATTTGTAAAGTTGTATTAAATCATATTGTAGTTAGAATGATGTGATAGAACTTTTATAACTTAACTAAAAGTGAATTTGTAGAAATTGAATATTTTAATATTTAATTGTCGAGTAAAAATAGTCATTTTTCAAATAGTCTCGGAATTCGACGAAACCAGTTTCATTGGATCCGTAATGTTAAATTATTGTAAGATATCAAATTTCGTGTCAATTGGATTTACGGTTTGTCCGGGGCAAGCTAAAATGCACTGAAATCGGTTTAAGTGAATTTTTAAATTTAAATAGTCAATTTGAAAACTTATCTTACAAAATTGATCGAATTGGCTCCCGATATATATTCCATTGCGTTCGGAATAGGGGTAAAACATTATAAACGCCAGGCGGCACGCTTCGTTTCGAGGTTGGAAAAAATTCGGGTGAATTGTGTCGCATAATTTTCTATATAAGGACCTCATTTCTTTCATTTTGCACAAACCCTAGGATTTCTGGTTATAGCCGCCACTTGATTTTTAATGGCCGGTATCTTTCAAAATTTCTCCCCTCGATCTCTCTAAGTCCACCAACAATTATCGAAAACATTCAACTACAACGTTGTAGATCTAGGTGAGACCTACAGATCCGTACGGTGATGATGATATCAGAGCATCATTGAGGCCAAATTTCAAACGTGTGCGATGGTAGATGGTGGCAAGGGCTTCGAAGTGGTGCAAGTTGATCAACATCTCGATGATTGTGCGTGTCGCGGCCATCAAATTTTGTTCGCGTGCCTATGGGTTTCGTTGCCTGGATATTAACGTGAGAGAGGAAGAAATGGAAGCACGGCTTGGATCTGCAGTATCAAAAACATGCGTCCCCGATTGATTTCAAGGTTTAATAAGAAAATAAAATGTTAAATTATATTATTTAAATTCGTAGAATGTTTAAAGTGTATAACTTTGTCATACGAGGTCCGTTTCGCACGAAACGAATTGCGTTGGGTTCATATTCACGAGTACTACACGATGGAGCTAGATTGGAGTTGATTGGAGCTAGTGAGAATATTGGGTAAAATTAAATGCATGTTTAATTTTATTCGGAATAAAACGGCTGAAACCGCTATTGGAAGCAAGGTGTGAACTTCGCACTCAATCGAAATTGTTTCGATTTAAATTTTAAATAGTTAGATTTAAAATTGCTTGATTGTATTGATTGTATGCTTGGATGACAAATTGCTATCTGTTGTATTGAAATAGACCCTATACGCCGCATATTAAGCGGAGGTTATTTTATTAAACACATATACCACGATATTCCACATTGTATTAGAATTGGTATTATATATGTACTTGGAGTTGATTTCCCGCATTATATAGCGGATGAGACCCTATTGCGCAGCATAATAGTGGATGATTATTTATATAAATCCATGTACTGCGATATTCCGTCTTGAAACGGGATTGGTATTGTGCTAACATCTGTGGATGTAGGGAAACAGGTTGGAAGGATCCAACTGGATAACTCAAATAATTGAATTTGTTTCAATGTTGTGTGCTGATTATTTATAATCTCTGTGTGATTATCTTTGTGATTGAAATTGTTGAAGGCTAAAATTTAACCGAATATAATTTTGGTATCGTTAGATACCAGAAAAAATAAAAATTGATTTTTGAAAATTCAGTTTGAAAGTTTATATTAAAAATTATGATGTTTTGAGAAATATAGTTGAAAGGTGATTTTTGGAAATATAGAGTTGATTTTTGAATTTATTACAAAAGCTTGAATATATAAGATTTATAAAATTGGATTTTTATAAATCATAATGATAAAATTATAAAGGAGTTTTTAAAGATATTTTAAAATGTATTAAGTATCGAAACCATAGATTTCAACATTCATTGTTGAAATAGACGTTTTCGAGAAATAAGGAAATGGTGGACTATAACACTGTTGTTATAGTAAATGATTTTCGAAAGGAAATGTTTTATATAGTATTGGGATTTATATATCTATCTTAATTTCGAATCCCTATACTAGTGATTTTGGGTTGTCATAACGATGTTTTACGCAACATTCATTTTTGACTCAAATAAATGTGTTTAAGAGAATGTTTTCTTTAAAGAATAAATTATATACTTAATTATGATTTAAGTATAATGAATATTTTCCAAATGTTGAAAATAAATAGATTTGTGAATTGCTTATTATTAAATAAGTATGGAAATGTTTTCCAATATGAAGTGAAATGTTTTGAGATTATATCTTTTAAAGATAAGTTGAAAGTGAATATTTGAAATCGATTTGAAAAATGATATATCAGTGGATATTTGGAAATTTAAATCCACCATGGAATTTATAAAGGAAAGGGAAATTTGTTTAAAAATAAAACATTGATTTATTTTTGAAGTGTAGAAATAAATTTACGGATTTGGAACGTAAAATTAAAATAAATCGGTAAGGATTTATTTAATTGGTTTAAATGAACCATTTTGAAATGAAAGTGTATTCTCCTTCGAGAGCCGAAGAAAATTTTCTGAATAGCTTTGAAAGATATATACATATACATTCATATATATATATATATATATATATATATATATATATAATTCTAGAATTGGTTTTGTAAAGGATACTTTGGAGAAATTAACTTCTTAAATTGTTTTAAATCCTTTAAGTAAAGATTTATTAAGTTGATATAGAAATGATTATTTCTAAGAATTAATCAACAATTGTTTTAGAAAATAGTTATCTAAATAGTTATACTCTATCCACTAATTTTATTTTGAAAATTAGTTTTGGCTTAAATTATATGTAATACGGGTATAATATTTTTATAACTAATATTTTATGTAAAGTGTTTAAAGAAAAATAGTTTTATTTCAATGTGTTTTCCCGATATATTTTGGATAAGTGTTATAAATTATTTTAAAGTATTTGAACTCGGCAGATTTCAAGTGAAAATGAATAAATATTTGGAAGTGTTTCCACCTAAGGAAAATGATTTGAAATTTGTTTTCAAAAGTTGTAAAGGTGAAAAGTGATTTGAAATTTGTTTCAAATGGTTGAAGTGTGGAAAAATATATATTGTAAAGATATTTTTGGAAAATAAATAATTTGGGAAATTATTTGGAATCTGGTGATGGTGTGCATATCTATTGATAGTTAAATAACCGACTATCAATATTTACCTTTAAATGGGTATTTGTTGTGATTTGCTTGAATTTGAATGCTACACTTATTTTAAAATAAGCGCTCGTTATTCGGTTTAGCCGGGAGAGGACCTTTTGGTCATGAATCCCATTTAGAATGGTGATACGTCGTAATGGATAGCATTTGAAGACCGGTGTTGAAGACCAGATATTTTGGAAACGGAAGGATTACTATCGAATGTCTCTACATCGGCTGATGTCCAATATAGAGATTTCACCCTTTGTGATGGAAGTCCAGACGTGATTAGTGAATATCCGGATTGCAAGGGCTTCTTTGGAAGTGCCTTCGGTTCTGTTCGATCCCGGAACGGACTTGTATGGATGTGTGTATGACGTTACAATTTGAGATGTAAAGCTGGTTTCTATCAAATACATTTCCGTTGGTGGCGGAGAATTTGTTCTCTTAGCTTAACACCCTTCTCTGAGACGTACGAGCTCAGAGGTTATGTAGTTGATGGTTACTAGTGATACATTCCCAATTTGGTAATGTGGCATATGAAGTGCTGCTGATCATTTGCTGATCAAAGCATAGCTTTTATGAAAAGCGTAGCTTTGTGGGAGAAACTTCGTCGGACCTCACAACCCGGTAATGGTCAAAACAGGAAAGATGCAGCAAGGTTATCGGGAGTAGCACCCCTTAGGGTACGTGCATTTCCTTCTGGGTAGAAGTGGTATCATGGTATGGAGCCCAGATACTTAACTTATGTGGATATCGCAACTATATATGACTTTGTGATCGTTGTTGGTTGAGGATCCTTGGATAAAGGTTGTTTACAACCGGGGGATGGCATACTCATGTCAGTAGTTACCTACTTTTGCAGAGGTAACCCGGCCTTGTGTTGGCAGAGATCCGGTTAGGTTCTCGGGGCGTCCTTCCAGAGGCATACCCATGTGGCAATGGGAAGTTCCTTGGCCTGACCATTTGTTGGAAATCCAAAAAAACAATACGAGCCCTGTACGGTTTTTGTTGTAGAACCCGCCATCTAATATGGTAGCTATAGTAGGCATACTATAATGGTACCTATGCTGGCTAAGATTAATATTGTCCTTTCAAAATGTTTTCTGCACTTTGCACTTATAGTAATAATATCAATGAAATTTGCGTATCAAGCATGTTTGACTATCATAAGGAGAAATCTCCTCCTATTCTGCGTTTGCATTGTGTGTGTGGCGGGAGGCCTTATGGTAATTACATTTTCTAAAAGCATTGCGGATCTATTTTAAAATATTTCTTTGTTTTTTTAAAGATAAACTATTTTAAGTTCTCACACCAGTCTCATGACTGACCTGGAGTTTATTGTTCCCTTCCTAAACTCTGGGTGCCTATCAATTTCCACATGGGCAGCCTACAGTCAGGTTATCAGGATATTCTGAAATCCAGAAGATGCTGTGGAGATCAGGAGCAAGCTGAATTGTGAAACGTATCACTTGTATATGATATTATCTTTTCCGTTGTGTATCCACTTGTAAGGACAAGTTCATATAATTGTCTAGTTGTGTTTGTTGTTGTAAGTTGACTCTGATGATGTATTGTATAAAATGTACAGTTCTTTTGATTTGAAGATTATTCATTTATCTATTATATGTTGTTCCGCTGTGATTGTGAGATTATGATATTGTTTCTGTTGCTTCTTCTTTCTTTCATCTTCTACCTCTTCTTCTTTAACCCTAACGGTTTGGTTTTTCGGCGTTCGATTGTTCGACAGTTGATACAGTGGACGAATTAATGTCGATTTTCGGGTGTCGAAGAATCGTATCGTCACATTTGGTATTAGAGCATTTGGTTAAGCAACAACCTTGGCTCTGTTGGGAATTACTCATTAGAGATAGAATCAGTGGTACTCTAGAATGAGTGTAAGTGTAATAATAGATACGAGCGCGTATTTGTTAGTGAATATAAAAGTGTTTTATATTGTGTTTGCTTATCCGTTGAGCTGTTTGTGAATTCTGGTCGGTATGTGGGATGCCATATTATCGATAGGGATTTCCATACACTTAAATGAGGCAAGTCGACATAGTATCATTTTAAATTGGGTAAATGAAATAATTTTACCATGATTATATTTTACATATAAAGGAAATAATTTTTCAGAATTATTAAAGTGTATATAAATTGATTGTTTGGTTGTTGAAAATGTAAGAATATATATAAGTTAATTAAAAAAATTTATATAAGCGAATGAATTATAAGTATGGAATTATAATTAATATGATTTACAATTGTGAAATAATCTTATATATAAGAAGTGAAAGTATATGAATATATTTATAAATATGAGTTGTAAATAAAAATGAATTTGGACTATGAATTTGAAAGTTTTGAATCCCGTCTATTTTGAAAGTTGTTTTTGAAAGTTAAAGATGTTATTAAGTAAGATAAATCAATTTGGAATAATCTTATGTAAATGTTAATTCACAAAAAAACTAGTAAGCTGGAAATTGAATAATTGAATGGAAGTCAATTTAATGTCAACCAATTGGAATTAAAAGTGTTAAACCAAATTAAATGTAAATTTAATAATTTGGTTATGTTGGTTATGATTTGGTTGTTATATGATTGTTGGTTGATTGTATATAATTCATTAAGTGTAAATGAAATTGAATTGATAAATGGAAAGCTATGTAATTGAATTTGAATTGAAAGTGAACTAATGTGAATTGGTAGTAAGCAATTAAAATTTGTATCGAAACCTTATAAAATGCTTATGGGAATTATTTTGATTGCGTTGCTTATGAAAACTATGTGTTTTCTATTGAAAATTAGTGAAATGTAAATGAATTTCCTATATATGTCACTTACATGTTTAAATTGAGTAAGTACAGGTACCGGGGCAGTAGTTGGCTGGATTTGGTCACGCTAAAATGCTAATAAATAACTGTTTTGCTTAAAAATGCTAAAAAGGTACGCCTTCGCAATAAAAATAGGAAATATGAACTGTTTTTCTGTTTTCCGACGGTGTCGATGTATATATATTTATATATATTGTGATATTGTAAAAGCTCCTCCGTACAAGGGAGACTCTGACAAAATTTTCCGTAAATTCTGGGAGTTAGAAAAAATTTAGAAAATTTTTGGAAATTTTTTTTGTTAACAAAAAGTTAATTTCTAAATTGAAATGAAAATGTAGGAATTCAACTAGAAAAGTGTAACCATCAGATTTTGGAAAAGATAAAAAATTAAAATGGATCTGAAACCAAGTTGAAACGGTTTGTTTTTGAAAAAAAAAGTTAATGGATTCTGTAACTTTTTCTTACTTGGCAATTTCGAGGACGAAATTCTTTTAAGGGGGAAGTTTGTAACGACCCAGAATTTCTGTCATTTGAAATTCGTATTAATTGATTTTTAAATAATAACAAGTAAAATTTGTAAGTTGAATAAATTTTATTTCGAATATCTAGATTTAATTGGATAATTAAATCGATAATTAAATATTTGAAATTACAGAAATAATTGAAAATTGGGTTTAATGTGATTAAAATTTTATTTGTAAAGTTGTATTAAATCATATTGGAATTAGAATGATGTTATAGAACTTTTATAACTTAATTAAAAGTTAATTTGTAGAAATTGAATATTTTAATATTTAATTGTCGAGTAAAAATAGTCATTTTTCAAACAGTATCGGATTTCGACGAAACTAGTTTCGTTGGATCCATAATGTTTAATTATTGTAAGATTTCAAATTTCGTGTCAATCGGATATACGGTTTGTCCGGGGCAAGCTAAAACGCACTGAAATCGGTTTAAGTGAATTTTTAAATTTAAATAGTCAATTTGAAAACCCATCTTCCAAAATAGATCGAATTGGTTTCTGATATATATTCCATTGCGTTCGGAATAGGGGTAAAACATTATAAACGCCAGGCGACATGCTTCGTTTTGAGTTCGGAAAAATTTCGGGTGAATAGTGTCGCGTAATTTTCTATATAAGGACCTCAATTCTTTCATTTTGCACAAACCCTAGGGTTTCTGGTTACAGCTTCCACTTGATTTTTAATGGCCGATATCTTTCGAAATTTCTCCCCTCAATCTCTCTAAATCCACCAACAATTATTGAAAACATTCAACTACAACGTTGTAGATCTAGTGAGACCTAAAGATCCATACGGTGATGATGATCATTAGAGCATCATGGATGCCAAATTTCAACCGTGAAGTCGCGAGTTTCGTATATGTTTTCCAATGGCAATACACGACTGAGCTCATGTGACGCCCCACCTCTATACCCACGCTAGCCAAGAACACTACTGTGAATGCTGTCAACTAGCATGGAGAATAAGGCTGTTGAGGAGCGACCATCCATGTAATTGCTTTGTGCGAGCATCGATATGTCAGATAGTATAACATGCAATTCTTTTCAAGTGGAAATCCGACATGCCGACACAAACTCAAAACTACTACACAGTGGCTATAATATCTTCGGAAACAAACATAGAAATAAACATAACATAAATCAGTCACAGACAATTCATATCACAAAGGCGGAAATATATATGAATACAACACATGAAAGTGTTCATCAGAGTAGTGGTCAAACAAGATCCACAATATCAAAAAGAATAGATACAAGTGCTAGACAAAAGAATAAGTATACATCATAGAGTCTGTATCTCAAATGTATACAACAAAAACTACTAAACTAAAGTAGTTAGCCAAAAGTCAGAGGAATCAATCCCAAGAGAGAAGTCAAGCAGAAGCACCTGTAACATCTCGGTCTGACCCGAGTATTATTTAATAAGATAATAATAAACGGATCAGTCTAGCTATAAATATCAGATGAAGTGATATATAATAAGAGATATGACATAAACATATAATAATCACAATGCCAAGCTGTGATAAATAAGTAATTGAAAATCAACAAGAGATTAATCAATATCACAATAATCTACTCAAGATAAAAAGGAATGTCATACTCCTAATTTCATTCACCAAGCCACAATAAATGACATATATATATCAATGCCCATCGTAAAAGTTGGTGAAACATAAATTCCAGAAATCAACACACGAAATCCAGAAATCACAATAAAAAGGAACAACGGCGTCGTACAGCGGGACATCCTATGAACAAATCACAATAAAAAGGATGGCCAATCCCACAAACTGGACATCGACGCACCTAGAAAGACACGCCCCATGAACAGTGGAACATCGACGCACCTAGAAAGACACGCCCCATGAACAGTGGAACATCGACGCACCTAGAAAGATACGCCCCATGCTCTAGCATCGACGCACCTAGAAAGATACGCCCCATGCAGAAATAAACATCAATGCACCTAGAAAGATACATCCCATGCATAAATAAACATCGATGCACCTAGAAAGATACACCCCATGTAATGTCTAACATCGGTGCACCTAGAAAGATACACCCCATGCAAAGTCGAACATCGACGCACCTAGAAAGATACGCCCCATGCATAGACGAACATCGACGCACATAGAAAGATACGCCCCATGCCCTGACTTATTGAGCCGATTGCTCCACGAAGTAAACAAACATCGATGCACCTAGAAAGGTACACCCCATGCATAAATAAACATTGACGCACCTAGAAAGGTACGACCCATGTATAAACAAACATCGATGCACCTAGAAAGGTACACCCCATGCATAATAAAACATTGACGCACCTAGAAAGGTACGACCCATGTGAGAAATGAGACGAAGCTCAATAAAATGAGGAACGGTCCTCCACATAAACAAAGAGACATCGCACATTGCTAGTCTAAACCACAAAGATGATCGTCATGGTCAACGAGAAGTGTCAATTACAATAAGCTAGTAAATATATGAGCTTAGCTTCACGTCCCATAACCACCAGCTTAACTTAAATATTTACGAACAAATTGTAGATCTCCACTAGATAATTGTCACAAGAGATTCAATCGAACAAGTCCAAGAATTAACCGACGAAGTAAACACAAGCATTTCATACCACTCGTTTTACTAAGTCGTTTAATTAGATTTCTCATACGAGTGAGGTAAAGGTTTGTATATACTAATAGATTGGAAAACGGTTTAAGAAAATGATCTTTGTAATAAAATAGTGTTGAAATCATTTGAAGAAAGAGTTTTGATATTTACTACTAGTATAGAAAACCTTTATATTTTTAAAGTGACAAATCACAAAGAAGATTGTAAGAACAACCAATTACAAAATTCACATTCGAAGACGTGAACAAAATCCAAAGAAATCGATACCAAATCCATAGAAATGGATATTTCCAAAAAGATCCATAAAAAGAAGTCATCAAAGTCGATAATAAGTGATAACGATTAATAGGATCGTTATAATCGATAAACAATGGAAATTCACACAAAACAGCCTGAATAGGAAAAAATAAACATCTCCAGACATCTGATTTGGAATCCAGACGTCTGGATTTGTTCTCTGGAAATAACCCAGAGAACACTCAGACGTCTGAATCCTCAAGTCAGACGTCTGAGACCTATCCAGACGTCTGGTTTGATGGTTCAGACGTCTGAAAATAGTCTCTGGCTTTTTTTATAATATGCGTGCATACATTTTTCTCCAGGTTGCAAAACCAGACGTCTGGCATTGGTCTACAGACGTCTGAAAACCTGGTAAGGGCAACAATTTACCTAGGCCAAAGTGGCCAAAACGTATCGGGAGCGATCGGACGAGCAACGACGACTAAGGATTTATGCCTAGCGACAACCCGGTCTTATAGGCTCTCCGAAACACCTCTTAAAGCATGATCAAACATCAAAGTTATGATTTTTAGAGAATTGGCTTCAAACACCAAAAATGCAAATATTCACAAAACCAATCCAAATCAAAAGCAATTTCACATGAATAAATGTTAAGGATTCATACCTAACAACAAAGATAGATATAGACATAGATGTGAGATAAAAATCTCACCTTTGAACCCAAATTAATAAAGAAGATGCTATGAAGCAATGGCAAGAACAAGCACTCTTCAATTCCAACTCAACAAGCTTGAATCTAAGCTTAAAAGAGAAACATTCCCTAAATTAGGTTTAGGAAATTTCTGAAATTGAATGGAGAAAGAGTTGGAGAAGATGAAGGAGATGCTTACCAAGGGGTTCTCTTTGATTTTGGAGCAAGAACTTGAGCTAGCAAGAGGAGCTAGGGCTTGGAGTTTTAATTTCCACTCCTCTCCACCGTTAATGCTAAGAAAACTGAAAAGAGAAAGAAGTGAGGGAGAATGGGGAGAGTGGTTCAGTTTTGGAGTATAAGTTAAAACATAGGGCTGAGCCCAAAACCAAACCCAAAGTGAAAAGTAGCAAAAATCAACTTTCTCCAAACATATCGAAGCTTATACTCAAAAAGGTCACAAACGTCATTTTGAACTCAATGGAGGTGGTCTCGAGTCCTAATTCGACCATATGCAAAAAGTAGGTTTTCGGACCAAAATCCGACGAACGATAAAATATTTAAATAAAATATTTAAATATAAAATCGATAAATATGCGGGTTGTTACAGACTCCCCTCCTTAAAAAAATTGTGTCCTCGCAATAATTAAGAAGAAAATATAAGAAGTAACAACCATAGAAGCATATTAACACAAAAGAAAATTTGAATCAAGAAGTTCACCATAAAGAGCACGAAGGAGTAAATCCGAAAGTTTTCGTTCGATGAATTCTCAAGATTTCACATGAGCAATCCTTAGGATTTGAGAACCATTGAACTTCTATCAAAAAGTATATCTTTATATCGAAGGCGCTCAACCTCCGAAGCAATGATGCGAATGGAATGGTGCTCAAAAGTCAAATTTGGTGAAACTTCAATCCCTCAATAATACCGGGCTCAAGAATAAAAACCGGAAACATAAAAGCATTTCCATAGTGAAAAGACGTGGAAAACGTCAAAAATAGCAAAAAGTTGAGCCGGTGCAACGGCGTAGTACAAATACGGTACGCCTGAGAAACTAGAAACTCGAATAATTTGGAGCACCGACGTAGTACAAAGGCGGTACGTCCAATGAACCAAAAAGCCAAGTCATTGATGTAGTGTAAACGGTACATCCAATGAATCAAAAAGCGAAGACATTGATGTAGTACAAACGGTACATCCAATGAATCCAAAAAGAAAAGACATTGATGTAGTACAAACGGTACATCCAATGAATCAAAGACACTGATGTGGTACAAACGGTACATCCAATGAATCCAAAAAGAAAAGACATTGATGTAGTACAAACGGTACATCCAATGAATCAAAAGCAAAGACATTGATGTAGTACAAACGGTGCATCCAATGAATCAAAGACACTGATGTAGTACAAACGGTACATCCAATGAATCCAAAAAGAAAAGACATTGATGTAGTACAAACGGTACATCCAATGAATCCAAAAAGAAAAGACATTGATGTAGTACAAACGGTACATCCAATGAATCAAAGCCCGAATGATTTCGGAACACCGACGTAGTACAAAAACGGTACGTCCAATGAATCAAAGTCCGAATGATTTCGGAACACCGACGTAGTACAAAAATGGTACGTCCAATGAACCGAAGCCCGAATGATTTCGGAACACCGACGTAGTACAAAAACGGTACGTCCAATGAACCGAACACAATAAAAGAACATCGGACGCAAGCTCATAAAAGAAATGAGATGAAACTCAATAAAACGAAGTACATCAAAACGCCCGATGAACTTGATAAAAAGATAATTTCATTCGGTCATCAATAAAGAAACAACCCCTTGTTGCTTACGACTAAACGCATTGGCAACACGATTTCCCCTTCGGGAATAAAAAGAATATCAAAATCATAAGAAGCTAGGAACTCGAGTCAACATGAAGTTCCTAAAGAGAACACAAATATTTCACAGATTTATGATCGAGGTAAAGAACAAATTTCTTATCCAAATATGATGATGCCAAATTCCAAAAGCAAAAACAATAGCCGAGAGCACTAGATCATAAGTGGCATATCTAGTCTCGATAAACTATAATGATTTAGAAGCACAAGTGATAGCACGTTCTCCTTTGCAAGAGAATGGCATTCCAAACCAATACGACTAGTATCGGTACAAATAGCAAAGTCTTGGTTCCCCTTCAGGAATCACAAGAATAAGAGTATTGAAAAGAAAGAACTTCTTTTAAATAATTCTCTTCCCCGAAAAGTTAAAACTTTCAAAATTACATTTTTACTTTTATGTAATAATCTTTCTACAAAAATTTACATTTTTACAAGTCAATATATCGTGTCTGATTGTCACATCAAAGCGTTCAGGAAATTCCTATCGATAACGTTGATCAAGCGCATCGACCAAAATTCTTAAAGCACTCAACGGGCAATACAATCACAAAATCATCTTTTATAGGATAAATAAATCACTTAAAAAGTTTTAAGAATATTCTTTGTTCGTTTCAAGAACAAAATCCAGTTTTACTTATAAATAAATCTTATGAAAAAGATTTGCAAAATTTTAAATTACTATTTTCATCCAAAATCAATAAATACAAGAATGGTCTCATCGACATATTCATAGAATATTCGATTTATAAAATGGATGAAATAAGCTGGACAAATTGAATGACAAAATAAGTCATTCATAAGAATCATAACGAGTGCGGAATGCGGTACTTCCGCAACTCGTAGCAAACGAAAACCGGTGGTAAAGTCAAACTGAAAAGACCTTAGCACCACACAAAAGATTACTTAGGTGATAATCCTAAGACAAGCTCAAAAATACCGAAAAGTTTCTCAAACTACATGAATGAGCGAAATAACACTTTCCTTATAAGTGGGCTTAAGGAATAAAATGATGCCATCAAGTTGGAATCAAAATCATAAAGGAAAAATAGAAATCTGCTTAACAGATTGAAAATGTCGAAGATGAATAATCCACTCGGAAAAATAGGATATGGGTTTCACAATTTAGGCCAATCCTTACAGAAAAAGTCAATTTCGAAGCCAAAGTAAATATCGGCTCGGAAAGAAAAGTCACATAAAACAATCTCGACATCAAAAAAAAAGCAAATTGAGTGTTGCGGATCTACCATCCGGATTCACAATCCTCAAAGAAGTCATAAAGCCCAAAATATTCAAAGAAAAAGAATCGACAAGTTCTTTTGATATAAAAATAATGAGATGAAACCCGTATCAACAAGAACTCAAATAAGAAGATCACGAAATAAAACAATGCCATCAAGATTGAGTGAAAAATACCTTGACCGAGAGAAGAGTTTCTAGGGGCTTGCACAATATTTAGCTTTCTCATGTCCTTGTTCAAAAGTTTGGGACATGCAGATAAAAGATGACCCGGTTTCTTGCAATAGCGACAAGAATGGGGTTTTGGACACATATTCGCATAGTGTTCCTTAGAATTACAATTGTAGCATCCTCCACGATTAAGGATTGGAGTCTTTGCTACAAAAGTAGTTTGCTTCACTCTCTTATTGGGATTAAGGCTCTTGAACTTAATATGCCTCTTCTTGGAAGTCCCAATATCACAAGCACTTCCTTTACCAACCTCTCCATGAAGAAGAGTAACATCCACAAGCTGATTGAAAGAAACTTCAAGTTTCAAAGGTAGAACCATTTCGAGGTTCTTACTCAAAGCATAGATAAACTCTTGATTCTTTACAAGATCCAAAAGTTGTTGAGCAGACATAAAAACTCCATCCTGGGGAGTAGCACTAGATTGACCGGCGCTGGGACGGCCAGGTCTAACCATTTCTCTTCTTTAAGAAAGAAAGAAAGAAGAGGTAAAAGTTATTCTCAAAATAAATATCAAGCAATCTTGATAGATAAAACAAGGAATCATAAAAGAAAGTAGGATAGAACGGTACGAAGACTCGAATAAATCCTAAGGCACAACTCCTAAGAAAGACTTAGGACATGATCCTTGCTAGATTATTCTACCTTGTTCCGAAATTTGGCTCCGATACCAAGCTGTGACGCCCCACCTCTATACCCACGCTAGCCAAGAACACTACTGTGAATGTTGTCAACTAGCACGGAGAATAAGCTGTTGAGGAGCGACCATCCATGTAATTGCTTTGTGCGAGCATCGATATGTCAGATAGTATAACATGCAATTCTTTTCAAGTGGAAATCCGACATGCCGACACAAACTCAAAACTACTACACAGTGGCTATAATATCTTCGGAAACAAATATAGAAATAAACATAACATAAATCAGTCACAGACAATTCATATCACAAAGGCGGAAATAGATATGAATACAACACATGAAAGTGTTCATCAGAGTAGTGGTCAAACAAGATCCACAATATCAAAAAGAATAGATACAAGTGCTAGGCAAAAGAATAAGTATACATCATAGAGTCTGTATCTCAAATGTATACAACAAAAACTACTAAACTAAAGTAGTTAGCCAAAAGTCAGAGGAATCAATCCCAAGAGAGAAGTCAAGCAGAAGCACCTGTAACATCTCGGTCTGACCCGAGTATTATTTAATAAGAAAATAATAAACGGATCAGTCTAGCTATAAATATCAGATGAAGTGATATATAATAAGAGATATGACATAAACATATAATAATCACAATGCCAAGCAGTGATAAATAAGTAATTGAAAATCAACAAGAGATTAATCAATATCACAATAATCTACTCAAGATAAAAAGGAATGTCATACTCCTAATTTCATTCACCAAGCCATAATAAATGACATATATATATCAATGCCCATCGTAAAAGTTGGTGAAACATAAATTCCAGAAATCAACACACGAAATCCAGAAATCACAATAAAAAGGAACAACGACGTCGTACAGCGGGACATCCGATGAACCAAATCACAATAAAAAGGATGGCCAATTCCACAAACTGGACATCGACGCACCTAGAAAGACACGCCCCATGAACAATCGAACATCGACGCACCTAGAAAGATACGCCGCATGCTCTAGCATCGACGCACCTAGAAAGATACGCCCCATGCACAAATGAACATCGATGCACCTAGAAAGATACATCCCATGCATAAATAAACATTGATGCACCTAGAAAGATACACCTCATGTAATGTCTAACATCGGTGCACCTAGAAAGATACACCCCATGCAAAGTCGAACATCGACGCACCTAGAAAGATACGCCCCATGCATAGACGAACATCGACGCGCCTAGAAAGATACGCCCCATGCCCCGAATTATTGAGCCGATTGCTCCACGAAGTAAACAAACATCGATGCACCTAGAAAGTTACACCCCATGCATAAATAAACATTGACGCACCTAGAAAGGTACGACCCATGTATAAACAAACATCGATGCACCTAGAAAGGTACACCCCATGCATAATAAAACATTGACGCACCTAGAAAGGTATGACCCATGTGAGAAATGAGACGAAGCTCAATAAAATGAGGAACGGTCCTCCACATAAACAAAGAGACATCGCACATTGCTAGTCTAAACCACAAAGATGATCGTCATGATCAACGAGAAGTGTCAATTACAATAAGCTAGTAAATATACGAGCTTAGCTTCATGTCCCATAACCACTAGCTTAACTTAAATATTTACGAACAAATTGTAGATCTCCACTAGAAAATTGTCACAAGAGATTCAATCGAACAAGTCCAAGAATTAACCGACGAAGTAAACGCAAGCGTTTCATACCACTCGTTTTACTAAGTCGTTTAATTAGATTTCTCATACGAGTGAGGTAAAGGTTTGTATATACTAATAGATTGGAAAACGGTTTAAGAAAACGAGCTTTGTAATAAAATAGTGTTGAAATCATTTGAAGAAAGAGTTTTGATATTTACTACTAGTATAGAAAACCTTTATATTTTTAAAGTGACAAATCACAAAGAAGATTGTAAGAACAACCAATTACAAAATTCACATTCGAAGACGTGAATAAAATCCAAAGAAATCGATACCAAATCCATAGAAATGGATATTTCCAAAACGATCCATAAAAAGAAGTCATCAAAGTCGATAATAAGTGATAACGATTAATAGGATCGCTAAAATCGATAAACAATGGAAATTCACACAAAACAGCCTGAATAGGCAAAAATAAACATCTCCAGACGTCTGATTTGGAATCCAGACGTCTGGATTTGTTCTCTGGAAATAACCCAGAGAACACTCAGACGTCTGAATCCTCAAGTCAGACGTCTGAGACCCATCCAGACGTCTGGTTTGATGGTTCAGACGTCTGAAAATAGTCTCTGGCTTTTTTTTATAATATGCGTGCATATATTTTTCTCCAGGTTGCAAAACCAGACGTCTGGCATTGGTCTCCAGACGTCTGAAAACCTGGTAAGGGCAACAATTTGCCTAGGCCAAAGTGGCCAAAACGTATCGGGAGCGATCGGACGAGCAATGACGACTAAGGATTTATGCCTAGCGACAACCCGGTCTTATAGGCTCTCCGAAACACCTCTTAAAGCATGTTCAAACATAAAAGTTATGATTTTTAGAGAATTGGCTTCAAACACCAAAAATGGAAATATTCACAAAACCAATCCAAATCAAAAGCAATTTCACATGAATAAATGTTAGGGATTCATACCTAACAACAAAGATAGATATAGACATAGATGTGAGATAAAAATCTCACATTTGAACCCAAATTAATGAAGAAGATGCTATGAAGCAATGGCAAGAACAAGCACTCTTCAATTCCAACTCAACAAGCTTGAATCTAAGCTTAAAAGAGAAACATTCCCTAAATTAGGTTTAGAAAATTTCTGAAATTGAATGGAGAAAGAGTTGGAGAAGATGAAGGAGATGCTTACCAAGGGGTTCTCTTTGATTTTGGAGCAAGAACTTGAGCTAGCAAGAGGAGCTAGGGCTTGGAGTTTTAATTTCCACTCCTCTCCACCATTAATGCTAAGAAAACTGAAAAGAGAAAGAAGTGAGGGAGAATGGGGAGAATGGTTCAGTTTTGGAGTATAAGTTAAAACATAGGGCTGAGCCCAAAACCAAACCCAAAGTGAAAAGTAGCAAAAATCAACTTTCTCCAAACATATCGAATCATATACTCAAAAAGGTCGCAAACGTCATTTTGAACTCAATGGAGGTGGTCTCGAGTCCTAATTCGACCGTATGCAAAAAGTAGGTTTTCGGACCAAAATCCGACGAACGATAAATTATTTAAATAAAATATTTAAATATAAAATCGATAAATATGCGGGTTGTTACAGCTCAACCCTATTAACGGCGATGGTAGACGCTAGTTGATCAACATCTCGATGATTGTGCACGTCGCGGCCATCAAATTTTGTTCACGTGCCTATGGGTTTCGTTGCCTGGATATTAACATGAGAGAGGAAGAAATGGAAGCAGGGCTTGGATCTGCAGTATCGAAAACATGCGGCCCTGATTGATTTCAAGGTTTAATAAGAAAATAAAATGTTAAATTATATTATTTAAATTCGAATAATGTTTAAAAGTGTATAACTTTGTCATACGGGGTCCGTTTCGCACGAAACAAATTGCGTTGGGTTTGTATTCGCGAATACTACGCGATGGAGCTAGGTTGGAGTTGATTGGAGCTAGTGAGAATTTTGGGTAAAATTAAATGCATGCTTAATTTTATTCGGAATAAAACGCTGAAACCGCTATTGGAAGCAAGGTGAGAACTTCTCACTCAATCGAAATTTTTTCGATTTAAATTTTAAATAGTTAAATTTAAAATTGCTTGATTGTGTTGATTGTATGCTTGGAAGATATGTTGTTATCTGTTGTATTGAAATAGACCCTAGACACCGCATATTAAGCGGAGGTTATTTTATTAAACACATATACCGTGATATTCCACCTTGAAGTGGAATTGGTATTATATATGTACCTGGAATTGATTTCCCGCATTATATAGCGGATGAGACCCTATTGCACCGCATAATAGCGGATGATATTTTATATTAACCCATGTACCGCGATATTCCGTCTTGAAACGGGATTGGTATTGTGCTAACATCTGTGGATGCAGGGAAACAGGTTAGAGGGATCCAACTGGATTCCTCAAATAATTGAATTTGTTTCAATGTTGTGTGTTGATTATTTATAATCTCTGTGTGATTATATTTGTGATTGAAATTTGTTGAAGGCTAAATTTTAACCGGAAAAAAATAAAAATTGATTTTTGAAAATTTAGCTTGAAAGTTTATATTAAAAATTATGATGTTTTGAGAAAAATAGTTGAAAGGTGATTTTTGGAAATATGAAATTGATTTTTGAATTTATTATAAAAGCTTTAATATATAAGATTTATAAAATTGGATTTTTATAAATCCAAATGATTAAATTATAAAGGAGTTTTAAAGATGTTTTAAAATGTATTAAGTATCGAAACCATAGATTTCAACATTCATTGTTGAAATAGATGTTTTCGAGAAATAAGGAAATGGTGGACTATAATACTGTTGTTATAGTAAATGATTTTCGAAAGGAAATGTTTTATATAGTATTGGGATTTATATATCTATCTTAATTTCGAATCCCTATACTAGTGATTTTGGGTGGTCGTAACGATGTTTTACGCAGCATTCGCTTTTGACTCAAATAAATGTGTTTAAGAGAATGTTTTCCTTAAAGAATAAATTATATACTTAATTGCGATTTAAGTACATTGAATATTTTCCAAACCTTGAAAATAAATAGATTTTTGAATTACTTATTATTAAATAAGTATGGAAATGTTTTCCAATATGAAGTGAAATGTTTTGAGATTATATCTTTTAAAGATAAATTGAAAGTGAATATTTGAAATCGATTTGAAAATCATATATTAGTGGATATTTGGAAATTTAAATTCACCATGGAATTTATAAAGGAAAGGGAAATTTATTTAAAAATAAAACATTGATTTATTTTTGAAGTGTAGAAATAAATTTACGGATTTGGAACGTAAAATTAAAATAAATCGTTAAGGATTTATTTAATTGGTTTAAATGAACCATTTTGAAATGTAAGTGTATTCTCCCTAGAGAGCCGAATAAAATTTCCTGAATAGCTTTGAAAGATATATACATATATATATACATATATAAAATTCGGGGATTGGTTTTGAAAAGGATACTTTGGAGAAATTAGCTTCTTAAATTGTTTTAAATCCTTTAAGTAAAGATTTATTAAGTTGATATAGAAATGATTATTTCTATGATTTAATCAATAATTGTTTTAGAAAATAGTTATCTAAATAGTTATACTCTATCCAATAATTTTATTTTGAAAATTAGTTTGGGCTTAAGTTATATGTAATATGGGTATAATTTTTTTATAACTAATATTTTAAGTAAAGTGTTTAAAGAAAAATAGTTTTATTTCAAAGTGTTTCCCCGATATATTTTGGATAAGTGTTATAATTATTTTAAAGTATTTGAACTCGGCAGATTTCCAGTGAAAATGAATAAATATTTGGAAGTGTTTCCGCGTAAGGAAAATGATTTGAAATTTGTTTTCAAAAGTTGTAAAGGTGAAAAGTGATTTGAAATTTGTTTTAAATGGTTGAAGTGTGGAAAAATATATCTTGTAAAGATATTTTTGGAAAATAAATAATTTGGGAAGTTATTTGGAATCTGGTGATGGTGTGCATATCCATCGATAGTTAAATAACCGACTATTAATATTTACCTTTAAATGGGTATTTGTTGTGATTAGCTTGAATTTGAATGCTACACTTATTTTAAAATAAGCGCTCGTTATTCGGTTTAGCCGGGAGAGGACATTTGGGTCGTGAATCGCATTCCGAATAGTGATACGTCGTAATGGATACCATTTGAAGACCGGTGTTGAGGACCGGATATTTTCGAAAACGGAAGGATTACCATCGAATGTCTCTACATCGGTTGATCTCCGATATAGAGATTTTATCACCCTTTGTGATGGAAGTCCGGACGTGATTAGTGAATATCCGATTGCAAGGGCTTCTTTAGAAGTGCCTTCGGTTCCGTTCGATCTCGAACGGACTTGTATGGATGTGTGTCTGACGTTACAATTTGAGATGTAAAGCTGGTTCCTATGAAATACATTTCTGCTGGTGGCGGAGAATTTATTCTCTTAGCTTAACACCTTCTCTGAGACGTACGGGCTCATAGGTTATGTAGTTGATGATTACTAGTGATACTTTCCCAATTTGGTAATGTGGCATACAAAGTGCTGCTGATCATTTGTTGATCAAAGCATAGCTTTTATGAAAAGCGTAGCTTTGTGGACAAGACTTCGTCGGACCTCACAACCCGGTAATGGCCAAAACAGGAAAGATGCAGCAATATTATAGGGAGTAGCGCCCCTTAGGGTATGTGCATTTCCTTCTGGATAGAAGTGGTATCATGGTATGGAGCCCAGATACTTAACTTATGTAGATATCGCAATTATATATGACTTTGTGATTGTTGTTGGTTGAGGATCCTCGGATAAAGGTTGTTTACAACCGAGGGATGGCATACTCGTTCCAATAGTTACCTACTTTTGAAGAGGTAATCCGACCTTGTGTTGGCAGAGATCCGGTTAGGTTCTCGGGGCGTCCTTCCAGAGTCGTACCCATGTGGCAATGGGAAGCTCCTTGGCCTGACCATTTGTTGGAAATCCAAAGAAACAATATGAGCCATGTACGATTTTAGTTGTAGAACCTGCCATCTACTATGGTAGCTATAGTAGGCATACTATAATGGTACCTATGCTGGCTAAGATGAATATTGTAGTTTCGAAATGTTTTCCTGCACTTTGCACTTACAGTAATAATATCAAAGAAATTTGCATATCAAGCATGTTTGACTATCATAAGAAGAAATCTCCTACAATTCTGCGTTTGCATTGTGTGTGTGGCGGGAGGCTTTATGGTAGTTACAATTTCTAAAAGCATTGCGGATCTATTTTAGATTATTTCTTTGTTTGTTTTTAAAGATAAACTGTTTTAAATTCTCACACCAGCCCCATGACTGACTTGGAGTTTATTGTTTCCTTCCTAAACTTTGGGTGCCCATCAATTTCCACACGGGCAGCCTAGAGTCAGATTATCAGGATATTCTGGAATTTAGGAGATGCCGTGGAGATCAAGAGCAAGCTAAATGGCGAAACATATCACTTGTATATGATATTGTCTTTTCCGCTGTGTATCCACTTGCAAGGACAAGTTCATATAATTTTCCAGTTGTGTTTGTTGTTGTAAGTTGACTCTGATGATGTAATGTATAAAATGTACAGTTCTTTTGATTTGAAGATTATTCATTTATCTATTATATGTTTTTCCACTGCGATTGTGAGATTCTGATATTGTTTCTGTTGCTTCTTCTTTCTTTCTTCTTCTACCTCTTCTTCTTTAACCCTAACGGTTCGGTTTTCCGACGTTCGATTATTCGACAGTTGATACAGTCGACGTATTAATGTCAATTTTCGGGCGTCGAAGAATCGTATCGTCACAAGGAATTTATTTACGGTTGTTGGTTATATTTAAATTGTTATTCCTGTTAATTTGAATTTATTTTGAAATGAATTGTCATTTAATTTATTATTGAATTTAAATTACCAGTTAACTACCTGTAAATAATAATCTGTTAATTGTTGATATTTATTGGTTGAAATGAATGATGATTATGATGGATGTTTAATTATTGATATTGGATAACTGGATGTTGTATATTTTATACTATTATAACACTTTAAGTTTCCTATGGGTTGAAATGATACATACCTGGACAATCTATAGAATAAGGAAAAAATTGTTAGGGGTCAAAATGATAGATTCGAACGATTTTATGGATTTTTAATATTAATTCAGGATTGCGGTTTGAAATAATATATAGCCGTAAAATTTTAAATTGCAGATTGAAATGATAAATATCTGTATCACTCGACTCTAGGGTAGAAAATTTTATACGGATAGGGATTGCTTAAATTAAAGGATTATTGAATCTTTAAAATTTTTGAATTCAGTTACTGGTATTTTGAAGAAGAAATTGATTTATATAAACTGAATTATTTTCGATAATCCAAGTGTTAAATGTTGAATTGGAATTGGTTTAATGAATTTGCTTAAAGGATTTAAATTTGAATTTCAAAGTTAAAGGGTCAAATATAATTGGATTTATGGGAACCGAGTTACTGAAAAAGTTTGGATACAACTTTAAATTTTATTTAAACCAATTTAAACTATATTTAACTAAGTTAACTATTTTAATCAATTTAAACTATTTCAATTTATTTTATCTATTATAACCTATTCAATCCAATCTTACCAATTTTAACTAATTAAGTTTGTTTAATCTATTTTAAATCAATTTAATATAATTTAAATCGATTTTATCTATTTAAATTTATTTAATCTATTTTAAACCTATATAAATCATTTTTTAATCTACTTAAATCAAATTTAAATCTATTTAAGCAATTTTACTATTTAAACTATTTTAAAACCATATAAACTATTTTAAAACCATATAAACTATTTATAATTACCTAAATTATTTCCTAAAATTTCAGACGGTGTAAAGTGAAGTATTTATGTTTAAAATCCTTAATGATGATTTAACCTAAGTTGTAATTTGGAATTGATACCTTTTGAAAATTTACATAATTAGCAAATATGATTTTTGGAAGTGGAATACGATTTGAAAGTGAATATGATTTTGAGAGAGATATGATTTACAATTGAATATGATATTTTGATATAAATGGGGAGTTGACTTTTGAAATGTAAAATAACCATCTCGTGTGTAATAAGCGATTGGTTGTTAAAGAGACCGGGAGATCGGATATTGTCATACTCTCTGCTAATACCGAAAACCACTTAAACAATTTTGTAAGTGGTGGAGATTCCAGAAATGAAGTAGGATGGTTTGGCGAACGATTTCTTTATGAGGTATGTCGTGATCCTGACTCTCGTGAGTCAGCTTAGATGTGACTAAAACATGAGCTATACCGGGCCAAGTAAGGTCATTCCTTCGGTCAAACACATTTCTTCGATACTCTGTTTTGACTTCGTGATTGATTTTGTTGCCACCTTTGATTTTGATTTGGGAGTGTGTTCCAAGGTGGGCGGTGGTAGCTGCTACGCATTACCACTAGTCCGACAGTGCAATTGTATATCTACCCTGGCATTGCCTCAAGTGTCGTGTCACATGCCCTAGAGCTCCTTCTACGAGTTTGTTTTGTACCATACCTATGGAGTGCATTCCGATAGCCCTCTAGTTTACGGAGGAATTACGGTACTTTATAGACCATAGGAATATATAAAATGTGTTAAGGGGGATATGGGTAACACCTTAACGCTATTTTAATGCTTTTACTTTACTGTAGACATAATATAATCGCGTATTGTGCTACATAGTTGATAGTTTAACGGATCCTTAGGAGATGTGAATCCCGAACATCTCTTAAGTTACTACACTCACATTAGACACTGGATAGGAGATGTCAAACCCCGTAAACATCTCTGACGCCGTTCCACTCATGTTTATTTGTCGTTGATATAACTTACATAAGATCTTTTAGTTCTGACTCGAGTGTTTTGTCTTTTCAATTCGCTCGGTCAGCCTGAGCATTACAAGATTTGAAGACCTTATTTCTGAAGAACAAAGATGAAGATTTGTACTACTATTATTTACTATATATATTCCACCACATTCATACTGTTCCGTTGCATTAATTATTTATCTCTGATATGTGTAACTCTAATTCTGTGTTGTATACGTATAATCAAATGTTTCGTAAATAGCCTCATGAACTATTATTTGATTATTATATTTTGTCATTCCGCTGCGAGATTCTGTTTGTCCTTTTTTTCTTTCACTGTTTTTACTTATTTACACCATAACAATCTGCCCTTTTGAATGGTTTGAGTATGGCATATGTGTCTGCTTAAAATGGCAAAAAAGCCAGCCCATTACAGTTGGTACCAGAGCTTTGGTTTAGCGATGACCTTAGCTTTGTGAGGTATGACTCTTTAGAAATAGGATAGTAATAACCTAGAATGGGTTGTTGAGAGTAAATATATGAGAGAGCGTATTTGTTAGTGTTATAAAAGGGTTTTTATATTGTGTTAATTTGTTCCGTTTTGTATTTATAAATTCTGGTCGGTGCATAGGACGCTATAATAATGATAGGAATTTCTAAACACTTAATAGGACAGACCGAAAAAATACTGTTTTGAATTATAGGTAAACGAAATATAGGCTTTCACACTTAAACGTAATAGGAGGGAATATATCTAAACCGTCTTATAAATTTAATAATTCATCAAAACAATCGTCCAACAATTTAACTAACTATGAATCATACTAGTTATCCAAAAAGGTGACATTAACTCATCGAAATTTTCTGTTGTCGTCGAGGCGTTCCGGTTTGGAACTAAAATCGAATGACGTCCGATTTTAGCCCAAATTTCAATAATCTCCAAATCCAACCAAAGCAGTTCTATTGCGAAGCTTTCGTCGATATGAGTGCAATGTAAAAAGATTAATTCCAATCAAACCTCGTATGAGAGGTTAATTGATTTTATAATTTATCGTTATTTTTAAAATTATAAAATAAAACTTAAACAAATTTATAAAACTGCCCCTCCCTCTTTTCTTTCCCAAATCAGATGCATCTCCCTGTGCATAACTTTACAGTGCATGATCGTGCACCTGCACCTTCCTCCCCTCGACAATCCTCCAAAACAACCCCACCATCGAACCCCTCATCGAAAACCGCACCTTCAAGACCCCACTTCACTGCACCATGACTTCCCAGGCAGAACGCAACATCGAACCCTCTCCAATGTCACGCGCCAGGTCGTGAATCTACCCCTACCTTCGAGCTCTACCGGAATTGCCCTAGAGTCGTACCTCATCACCTACAATCCCGATCTCGCCTCCATATCAAAAAATCGTGCCCAGAAATTGAGAGAAATCAACCTAATTCCGAGCTTCCCCTTTACACCGTCGAGCAAAAACAAACCACCCCAAATGTGTTCAAACGCCACCCAATGCATATCACCACAAAGCTCTCACTGAAATAAGAATTCTATAATTTGTTTTAGATTTTTCTATTGAGTAAATATTGAGATATAAAATTTTGAAGTTTTCTTTCTTCTCTTTTCTTCTTCTTTCTAGAGCTACCGATATATAAGGGAGGAAAATGTGAAGGGGTTGTGGGCTTGTATGGGAATGCATAGAAAATGTGGGATAGTAGGAAAATTAAGGAAGTGTATAGTTAAATCGAATAAAGTATACAATTAAAAATTCAAAATATCTTGATGTATAATTACGGACCCCAATCGTGACGTGCCGCTTGACATTCTATATATTAAGCCCCTATTCCAAACGCAATGGAACTAGTTTCGAGAACTAATTCGATCATATGGAGAAGATAGCTTTTAGACCCTATTATTTTATTAAATTTTCTATATTAATTTCTTCGCATTACTATTTCATACGACCAAATGATATGTCTGATCGCTATGAATTTTGACGGTGTATTACAATTCATTATTACGGGCCAAAAGACTCTGGTTTCGTCGAAATCCAAGACCGTGCCTCCGAAGGCTATTTTCACATACTAATTAAAACGAGGTAATTTCAAAATTATCTAAATCACTTTTAAATCAATCTTAAAAGTTTTATTATCTTCATTCTTATTAATAAAATGTAAATAGGCTTTGAAATAATTTTATCTAACTTAAAACTCAAGATCTCATTATTTACCAATTTTAGTTATTAAATTTAATAATTAAATTATCCCATAAATCACTATTTTTGAAATTCAAGTTATCTAATCTATAATATTTACTTTTCAAAATTTAAAATGAATTAAATATTCTAATTTCAAATAACTAAAATTCTAGACCGTTACTACAACTCCCCTTCACATTAATCAACAACACTCTAAAATTATAGGTATGAAAATATGATTTCATTTCTTCACTTTTCTATGTTATTTGAATCGTTTTCGTTGATTTTCCCATAATTTTATTTGTAATATATGTTGAGTTGATTCTGCCTTTTTATAACAGTAGGTTGTTTTCGTAGTTGCGGTATAATTGTGAATGTGCTTATATTTATGTGGTTGAAGCTAGTTTCCTAAAAAAATTATGTTGATGACTATGTTAAACAAAAATTAAAGCTAATCAAGTCATGAATTTATTTGATTTAATGCTTCAATAAAATCCCCAAAGTAACATTAGTTCGTTATAAAATAGAAATATTACACTTTATTTTCTTAAACTATCCATAAGTAAAGAATACTGATGTATAAACTAAGCATGAAAAATCAAACTGAGGTATAATTCAGTAAACCTCAACAACAATTATATCATCTATCAAACATTAAATGAAGAAACATTTTCAACCGTAAATGGCAAAGCAATTTAGCCATCACACATTCCATGAGATAAGAAGTGACAGTCAATTAAGTGAAAATTTTAAGAGTGACTAAGTAAACATATCAATCTTAAGCTTCAAAGTGTCACATTGACAATCTTACTAAAGTTTGAGCGACTTCTATTCCAACAGTTTACAAAATCAAATGCCAAAGGAATATAAAATCTGGTCAAGACGACATCAATCAAATATAAAAATTCAGTTCATGTAAATCCATACGTATGCGTTAGTGTATTCAAATCATAAAACATAATTTGAATTGGTAATTGAAAATTTGAGAGAGTTATCTGAGAGACAAGAAGAGAATTATTCGAAAGGAGTGTGAGTGAAGACACTAAATGTAGCAACGACGATGGCAGAAGCAGGCAAAGATGATGGAAGATGACGACGGTTGAAGTTAAATCTCTAAGGAATTTAGAATGTGGTGGTGATGAAATGGAATTGGTGTTTGAGGAACTGAATTTGGTAATATGGGAGAATTGGGGAGAAAGAGTTGATAGAGTTTTACGAAGCATGGAGGAAAATGAAAACGTGGAGGATAATTTGGGAATTTCCAAAATACGTGTTTAAAATTAGTTTATGGGATTTACAGTATTAGTAGTAGAGAAATACACACACACACACATACATACTTGAGCTAATTTTTTTCCATCTTTTAAAAATTTCAAAGTCACAAAAAATCAAAACCTTCTTTGAAATCTTTTGTAACACTTGTTTAATTCACTTCTTCTTCCATCCTACCTCTTTTCCTTTCATTATCAAGCTCACACACCTCCTAAAATATGCCATGGCTAAGCTCACTTAGTAAGGCCGAACCTACTTTGGTCTTTAAGGCCACCAAAAACTTCATCTTTCTAGGAGGGAAAGAATAGTTCTAGCTTAGATTCAAGTAACTTTCTTTTTTCTTGTTTGGATGACATTTGGTGAGTAAACTTAGTTTAAATTAAAAAGTTTTAAACTTTTCTATGTTGATTATATTGTTGAATGATATACACAAATTTGTGTTCGATTATTACATGTTTGGTTGCTTATGATATGGTTGACATGAGATGACATTGTTGATATTATTGTTTTAAAAAGTTGTAAACTTGTTTATATGATTTAATCTTTCTTATGGTTGGTTTGTGGCATGTATATGTTATATAGACATTTGTTAGTAAGTAAACTAGTTTTGAACTAGTAAGGGAACCTAGTAGGTTAAACTAGTAAGTGGAAGGGTAGCAAGTGAAATAAGTAAGAAAGTAGGTAACTTAAGTTAGTAAGTTAAGTAAAGTTGGTAAGTAACTTGTTAAGTCAAGTTAATTTAGTAACTTTTCAAGCTACGTTAGCAAACTAAATGGCAAAAGTTAAGTCGATAAGCTAGAAGTTAGCCCTTTGAGTTGGATTGTCGACAAAGATCCTTATGTGAAAATATGAGCTTGGATTTTGGAAACAAATCATTTTTAAAGTTAGAAACTTTGTTTTATATTTAAAATACTTGCTTTATATTTTTAAAAAAGCTACAAAGTTTTAAAATGATAAGTTATCAAAGTAGAAAGTAAGAAAACAAAGTCAAGATTACGGATATCCATAGCGATAGTCTCTATGGATGCAGTTTCGCTTAAAAATCCGATTTTTGCAAAAAAATTACAATTTAAAATGTTTTGAAAATGTTTTTCAAACTTAACAATGATGTTTGAGAAAAGTTAATTAAGAATTTAATAATTATTTATCAGTTAGTTTTTATAATTAATAATTAATTAAGTATTAAACAAGTTTTATTAATTTTAACAATTAAGGATTGGTTACTAATTAATTATCTTTCAAATTTCAGATTAATTTTAATTAATTATTAATTAAAGCAAGATTAATTTTTTTAAAATTAATTACGAGTTAAGTATAGATTTATTTGTAATTAATTATTAATTTAATATAGGTTAATTATTAAGGTAATGTTTAATTATTTTAATTATAAATTAATTAATGTTTTAATTTAAAATAGTTATTTATTAAAGGTTTAATTTATTATTTAAGTTTTAATTAAAAGATTAATTAATTAACTAATTGAGATTAATTAATTTTTAATTACTAACGAAGGTTTTAATTATTATTTAGTAATTAATAAAAAATTAATTTTGGATTTAATTTATAAATAAATTATTTATTAACGGTTTGACTACTTATTATTTTATAACTAAATTAAGTTCTTATCTAATAAATAATTAATTATTATTTAATAAAGAGCTTAACTTGTAACTAATCATATTAAAAGGGAGTTTTAAGTATTAAATCCTTTGTTTCGAGAATCAAATCATTTTAAAGGTACTACTTTTCCAAAGATGGTTTTGAACATAAGGGATTCAAATATCGATACCATTAAGTAGAAAAACAATTTTGAATGAGTTACGTAAATGGTTTGATTGTGCGGACATGTGTTAGTAGAATAAACCCCCATTCTGCTATAAGTTGGTTGTTTTTACATCTGTTAGCAGAATAAATCCTCGTTCTGCTATAATGTAATTGTTTATTGTATGGACATATGTTTAGTAGAATAAATTCCCACTTTGCTCTAAGTAATGAATTATTTGGATACCAATTTAGCAGGATAAATCATCATCCAGTTGTTACGTTATTTGGACTTGCATATGCCAACTTGTTATGTTGATGTGTCATTCCTTGATTGGATATGCATTGTATTTACATATATGATAGCTTATGTAAATAATTGTTAAGTGACTTGGGAATCAAATAGAAATTGAATGGTGACTTAAACTAGTACCATTGGGATTCCTAGGCCTCCTTTGGAATTTGTAAAGCGTGATTTGAATTAAATTAAATTCTTTAATCAATTCAAAGTTTAAAGTTTATAAATAATTTCCAAGTTATGCTATTATGTTGTAAAGTTTATAAGTAATAACTTATTTATAAAAGGAGTGTTTACTGAAGGGTTACTTTAAGTGTTTTGCAAATGATGTTTTGTAAAGATAAAGGTGTATAGAAAGGTTTATATAAAGAGTTTTTTAAATAGGAAAAAAGTTTATAGATCATTTCATATATTTAGAAAGAGGTTGATAAATTAACTTAAAGGCTTAATAAAGTGGGTTATAAATTTATTTTCAAAATTATAAATTAATTGAAATATGAGACGAGCTTTTAAAATGGGAATTTTTAATAAAGGATAAGCAGATTGTTTTATTTGGAAAAAATGTTTGGTTATTTAATATGTGATTTGGAAAGAAGGAAACTTTGAAAAGTTTGTAAATATACTTATAGTGATAAGAGAAGTATACGATTTGTTTCAAGGCATGAAAAGTAAAATGTTTTGGTAATATACTTACAACATTGAGATCAGTATATAAATGTTTCCCAAATATAAAAGGAAATATAAGAGGTTTGGAAATAGTGTTTTGAAAAGATCTTTTGATCAAGTTTTATAAAGTGGTTTTATTAATTAAAGAGAATTAATAAAGGTTTACTGGATACCATATGGAAATTAGGCCACAATTGGATGTTTATTTATTTGATAGTTAAATAACCGATTACGAAAGCTGGATCCAAAACGTAACTTTGGAAATACCTAGGATGCACCGTCTGGTCATATGGGATAGAAACGTGTTGAAACTAATATTGAAGATTTAATATAATAATTGGGTTCAAAAAACTATCTTCTACATACGATCGAATTAGGGCTCGAGACTATTTTTATTGCATTCAGAATAGGGGTATAACATTAGCAATGCTAGGCGGTATGCATCGATCGGGGTTTGGAATTAAATATCTAGATATTTTGAATTATATAATATATTCTATTCTGATTTGTCCAAGCAGCCACCATTCCTTTACCTCAGCCCGCTTTTTTTCTACTCCTTCTTGTGCAAGCCTACGTTCGACGTACCCCTTCCCCTTTAAATACACATCACTATAAATAAAAAACAGAGGCTTCTTTTTAAGACCAAGAATTCAGAAGTTAAATATAATGACATACTCTATTAAAATCTTAAAGAAAGCACTAAAATTCTAGTTTTGATGAGAGGTTTGATCTAGTATGATTTATGGAAGGTGCGACATAAGTTCTTGAATTCGATAGTGATGGTGAGTGGGTCTTGGAGACTAGGGTTAGCTTTTATGGTGTTAGTGATCATCGATTTGAAGTTTGGAGGATTGATTTAGGTTCGTAGGAGGAAGGCTCAATTGTGGCCATAATTTTGTGGTTCTCGGTCAACAATTGGGGATCGCGACATTAGGAAGGGAGTAGTGCTGCTGTTAGTTCGCGTTTCACAACGGGATGACGAAGTTGATGAATTTGGTATGGGAGGATGGAGATTCGCAAGAGAAGTTCAACGGAATCGTCGGAATGAGGTTTAGCGGAGCTTAGCTCCATATACTAGCTTGGCATGCACGGCCATGTACATTTGCGTGTATAGAAAATGGAATGGGGAAAAAGGTGGTATAAGGTTATAATTGTACTTATATAAAAGTTATAATTAGTTTAATTATTTTTAAATTTAAATATTGATAACTTATAAATTCAATAGCTCTCTCATACGAGGTCCGATCAAGACGAAACTTTTTATGTTGCGCTTGTGATGATGAAAGCTTCATAATGAAACTAGTTTGGACGAAATTGGAGACAGTTAAAATTTAGGCTAAAATCGGATGTTGTCCCATTTTAGTTCCAAACTGGAACGCCTCGGCGATAACAGAAGATTTCAGTGAGTTAATCTCGCCTATTTGGATAACTTGTATGATATCTAGTTGATGAAAATAGTTGAATGATTGTTTGGATGAATTGCTATATTTATATTAATTGGATTGAATATTCCCGCCTATTAGAGAAGATGAGACCCTATTGCTTTCCCGTGTAAGAGCGGATGACCCTTTGTATGCGAATCTCGCCTCAAAGCGGTTTATTTATATTTTATGATTATCTAACATTTTTTATGCAGGGAAACAGGTTGGACGGATCTAGCGGGATTCCTCGCTGTTATTGAATTATATTGTTTCAATGATATTCTTTTATATGGATTATGGGATAATAATACAATTATGGACATTGTGGTTATAAAATTGTTATATGTTGAAACTAGAACCTATTAGTAATAGAAAATCAATATCGATATTGGTTAAGTGTTGGTGGCGATTAGCCTCAAATTAGTGTTTATAAATATTATAAATTGCTGCTTAAGTCGGAATTTCGTTTTTGAGACAAAAAGGATTTAAAAATCCAAAATTGGTTTTCGAAAATATTTTAAGGATTATCTAATTAAATATACTAATAATGCTTATAGTTAATTAATTATATTAATATTTTTTAAGTTATTTATAAATAATATTGTTTTTAAAGTTATTTAATTATAACAATATTCAATATTGTTTTAAAGTTATATAATCATAATCATATTATTTTAAAGTTATTTAACTATTTTAATATTTTTAAAGGTTATTTGTCTATAGTTAATATGTTTTAAGAAATTATAAATAAGTTAATAAATTGAAAGGTTAATTATTAAGAATAATTGGTTTGAAACTTATAATAAGGATTATTAATAAGGTTTTAAAATAAATTAATTATTTTTCGTAAAATGGTAAAGATTAATTAATATTATTTCTTGACCAAAACTTTGGAATGATTAATTATTATTTTAAGATATTTAAAGTTAATGATTTCCATTTATTTATAATGTTCATAGTTAATAATTATTATGTTTTGAGGTAAATGATTATAATTATTTATAAACATTTTTGAAAACTCGAAATGGAGTCAAAAGACTTAGATTTTATAAAGGAGTTATAAAATAGTTCGAAGAATTAAGGAAGTGTTATTTGCAGGGTGAAAGAGTTATAAATGGTTGGATATTTATAAAATTTATTTAATATTGCTTGTGAATGTTAAGGAAAGTAAATTTGGAATTAAACTATGGAATTTAACTTAAGTGTAAAATGAATTATGGAAAGAAATTTAGCCTAAGCTAGGTTAGATAAAATAGGTTTTGGAAAAGAATAAAAGAATAAACTAATCGAATAAATTAGTGAGTTAAATATGATTTTGGAATACGGTTGGAATATTAAAATTGAAACAAACGGATTGAATCAAATGGAATTGAAATATGATTTGGTTTAAAACGGATATAGACTTAAGTGTAAAGTGGTAAGAAACATAAGGAGTGTTGTATGAAATGTTTATAGACTTAACAAATTTTGAGGAAAGGATTCATAAATGAATTTAGTATGGAGTAAGATGTTGATAAACGTAAAATTGAGGGAATTGTTCTTAAGGGATAATTAGAATTCAAAGGAATATACTAAGTAAATAATAAATGTGAAAAAAGCAATAAAAATGAATATGAATAAAAAAATTGGCGTAGCTAAGAATCTATAGAAATAAACACGTGGGTTTTATGTATATTATTTTATTCGTATAATGGTTTGATCTAGATTCGAGCATAGAATTTTCGGTTAGTTTATATCAATGCGAGTTAGGATTTTTCACTCGATTCTCGACGGCGAACAATGGATGTGTTTTTTTGGTTGATTCTGGAATTCTCTATCATAGTACATGGCTATGCAAGGAGAATAACGTTTTCTGATCAAGGAACTGGATCTGAGTCCACATTAGAGTGGTCATGTGAACGATACTAGTTTGGAGGTGAAATTGTGTGATTGAGCGAGCGAATAGATTTGATATTGCATACGGATGATATATGTACATCGTACGGACTTAAGTAAAGTAAATATTAGAAATTGAAAGTGCAGAATAATATGATTATGAACTAAAGGATTGGATATCGTTGGTAAGTAAGATGCAGGTATTTTAAAGCAAGAGCTAATTTGATGCCTTTGGTTTCATAAGAAAATTGGGATGCCCAACAAAGGGTACATGTTTATATTATTGTTTGAATTTGATATTTTATGGTTGAGCCACTTGGCTTTTTTCTTTTTCCTTTTGTTGGTTTGGGCTCGTAGTGGCAATTTGTAGTTGTTCTGATCTAGCCGTGCAAAGGAGGCGCTTGCGAAATTTTTCGAAAATTTAAAAAGTTAAAAAATTTTAATAACCAAAATTTGATTCTAGGTTATAACCTGAAATGAGAACATGGATAATATTATTGGAATCTATGGATGGGTTTGGGAATTCAGTAAAAGTAATAACTTGGTTTCAACAAATTGATTTGGGAAAGTTAAAGGCTTAAAGGGGATTTGGGAAAGTTATTTCAACTAATTGGTTTTAAATAAAAGTAAGGGGTTTGGGCATTTTTCCTACCTAGTCAATTTTGAGGACGAAATAATTTTAAGGGGGAAGAATGTAACGGCCATAATTTTAGTTATTTGAAATTAGAATATTTAATTAATTTGAAATATTAAAAAGTTAATTTTATAGGTTAAATAACTTAAATTCCAAATATTGTGATTTATTGGATAGTTTAATTGTCGAATTTAATGATTGAAATCGTTTAAATAATTGAGTCTTGGATTTTTATTTGGATAAGAATAGTTTAAAAAGCTTATTTAATCACCATTTAACAAGAATGAAGGTAATAAATCTTTTAAATTGGATTTAAAAGTGAATTACTCGATTTTCAAAATAACTCGTTTCAATTAACAGATAAAAATAGTCTTCAGGGGCACAATCTCGGATTTCAACGAAACCAGTGTCATTGGGTCTATAATAATGAATTATAACACGCCATCAAATTTCATAGCGATCAAATGCACTGTTTGATCATACAGGATAGAAAGGCGTTGAAATTAAATTAATATTGAAGATCTAATATAATAATAGGGTTCAAAAAGCTCTTCTACATACGATCGAATTAGAGTTTGAGACTAGTTCCAATGCGTTCAGAATAGGGGTATAACATTAGGAACGCCAGGCGGCACGCCTCGATCTAGGTTCGTAATTAAATTCCTAGATATTTTGAATTTAAATAATATATTCTATTCTAATTTGACCGAGCAGCAACCATTCCTTCACCTCAGCCCACTTTTTTTTTCTACTCCTTCTCGTGCGAGCACATGTTCACCCGTATCCCTTCCCCCTTTAAATATACCTCACTATAAATAAAAACAGAGGCTTCTCTTTAAAAATTAAAAATTCAAAATTTTAAATATTATGATATACTCAACTAAAAATCTTAAAACAACCACTAAAATTGTAGTTTTGATTCGAGGTTTGATCTTGTATAATTTATAGAAGGTGCGGCATAAGTTCTTGAATTCAATAGTGATGGTGAGTGGGTCCTGGGGACTAGGGTTAGCTTTTATGGTGGTTGTGATCATCGATTCGAAGTTTGGAGCATTGATTTGGGTTGGTGGGGGAGAAAGTGCATCGGCGACCATAATTTGGCGGTTCTCGGTCAATAATTAGGGATCGTGATATTGGAAAGAGGGGGGTGCTGCCATAAGGTCATGTTTCACGAGGTGATGGCAAAGTCGATGAATTTGATATAGGAGAGTGGAGATTCACAAGAGAAGTTAAACGGAATTGTCGGAATGAAGTTCAGTGGAGCATAGCTCCATATCCTAGCTTATTGTGCACGGCCATGTACATTTGCGTGTATAGGAAATGGAATGGGGAAGAAGGAGTAAGGGTATAACTGTAAATTATATAGAAGTTATTAGTTCAATTATTTTAAATTTAAACATCGATAACTTATAAAATTCAATAAATATCTCATATGAGGTCCGATCGAGACGAAACTTTTTTCATTGTGCTTGTGACGATGAAAGCTTCGCAATGAAATTAGTTAGGAAAAAATTGGAGATAGTTCAAATTTGGGCTAAAATCGGACGTCGTCCGGTTTTTGTTCCAAACCGGAATGCCTCGGCAACAATAGAAGATATTGGTGAGTTAATCTCACCTTTTTGGATAGCTAGTATAATATATAGTTTATGAAAATTATTGAATGATTGTTTAAATGAATTACTATATTTATGTAAGTTGGATTGAATATTCCCACCCTATTGGAGTGGAAGAGACCTTATGGCCTACCCGTGTAAGAGCGGATGACCATTTGTATGCGAATCCCGCCTCGAAGCGGTTGATTTATATTTTATGATTATCTAACATTTCTGATGCAGGGAAACAGGTTGGGGGGATCCAACTGGATTCCTCACTATTATTGAATTATATTGTTTCGATGATATTTCTTTTATATGGATTATGAGATAATAATGTGAATGTGGACACTGTGGTTATAACATTGTTATTTGTTAAAATTAGAACCCAGCAGTAATAGAAAATTAATATCTATATTGGTTAAGTGTTGATGGTTATTGGCCTCGAATTAGTATTTATAAATACTATAAATTGCCGATTAAGTCGGAAATTGGGTTTTGAGACTAAAAGGATTTTAAAATTTGAAATTGGATTTTAGAAATATTTTAAGGATTATCTAATTAAATATGACAATATTATTTTAAAGTTAATTAATTATATTAATTTGTTTTTAAGTTATTTAATTATAATATTGTTAAGGTTATTTAATTATAATAATATTATTTTAAAAGTTATTTAAATATATTAATATTGTCTTAAAGTTATAATCATATTCATATTATTTTAAAGTTATTTAATTATTTTAATATTGTTAACAGTTATTTGTTTATAGTTAATATGTTTTAAGAAATTATAAAAAAGGTTAATAAATTGAAAGATAAATTATTTAAGAATAATTATGGTCTGAAACTTATATAAGGATTTTTAATATAGTTTTGAAATAAATAAATTATTATTTATAAAATGGTAAAGATTAATTATTATTATTTCTTAAATTTATTTTAGAATGATTAATTATTATTATTTTAAGTTATTTAAAGTTAATGATTTCCATTTATTTGTAATGTTTATAGTTAATAATAATTATGTTTTGAGGTAAATGATTAAATTATTTATAAATGTTCTCGAGACCCAGAAATGGAGTTGAAAGACTTAGAATTTATAAAGGAGTTACAAAATGGTTCGAAGAGTTAAGGAAGTGTTATTTCCAGGGTGAAAGAGTTATAAATGGTTGGATATTTATGTACTAATTTTAGAAGAGGGCTTATAAATTTATAAAAGAAGTTTTTATAAATGAATTATGAAGTCAAAAAGGGTTTATAAAGGATTTTGAAACGTAAAAGAGACTTATATGGGGTTGAACTTTTATAAAGGAATTATAATGGTTTTTGGAAGGTTTATAAAATGAATTATAAATGGCTTGGAGAATCGAATGAAAAGGAAACTTTTCTAAGTTTTGTAGATATACTTATTCCTAGAATAAGTATATGGCTATTTCTAAATATGGAAATATAGGTGTTTGCAAGTATATCCTTTTAAATGTTTATATACAAGTAATTTACAAAGTAATTGTATGTATAAAGACTTATTAAAGGGGGCTAGTGATTGCTTTTATACTAAGCCAATGATGATTTCCCAAATGAAATAAAATCCTGATTGAATGTTTGTTATTCGATAGTTAAATAACCAACTATCGAAAATAGACCCAGCGTAACTTCGGAAAAATCTAGGAGAAACACGTGAGTTATACGGCATAGTCATCTCCGATGATGCTGTACTGTGCATATAAATCTCGTTTCATTCTTCTAGGACGATGATAAGGAAATCCGTCCACTAACTGTTAGGAGGCGATCTCTGATCTTATCTTTATCATTTTATTTCTAAAGAACTGGGGTTGAGTTTAACGGAAATTATCGATCGTTGTTTTAAAGAGAACAGGATCGGATATGTTATCCGAAAACCACTTTGATCCAATGAATGCATTTTGAAGTGAAGATATCGTGAAGAACATGGAACCGAAGATGGAGATGTGAAGTGCAAGGGCTAATCGCTACTAATCCTAAGGGTGATTCCGAAATGGATGTAGTAGGAATAGTGTCTTTGGCTTCATTCAGACCCAGAAAAGACTTGTATGGATGAATGCTATTAGCACATTGTCATTGGAGGGCGATGAGCATTCTAAATTAAAATTTCTTAAAAGGTAATCATAGCCTCAAGCCTCATCAAATGGGAAATGACTAAAATAGGGCATGCAGCAGGGCTAAGTGGGTCACTCCTATTAGGATATATCATCATCTTTCTAGATTACCCTATTTTGATGGATTTGGTTGTACATGAGAGGTCTCGATTAGGGCTGGAAGACCGAGATGATGACATATTCGGTACTACTAGTCAAGTGGTAGGCTAATTTTATGTGGCAGGGTACAAGATGTTCTTGTCAGACCGGGTGCATTATTCTAAAGATGTAACCATCAAAGGTAGTTCCTTACCTAGTCATAGTTCGGAACCCGTTCACCAATACGCACTTTTACGATTTTGATTGTAGAGCCTAGTATGCTGGAATTTAATTAATGTAACAATTTCAGCTATTTTAATAAGTATTTGTACTTAGACACTATTATAATATCATAGTAGTTCATATAAAATGTTTTGGTTATCATAAGGTAAAAACCGTCATGTTTATGTGTGGTGTGGTCCTATGAGATACCTTTTGATTTCAAAGGTTTCTTATAACTTGAAATCCAGTTGGGTGTGTTTTCTCACACTCGTTTTCCAGACTGACTCGGGTTTTATTTTATTATAATGCTCGGATCAGACCAAGTATATTATAGATTAGTTTGGATGCTTGGAGCTTCAAGAGACGAGTTGAAGGTCTAGAGACGTATTCACATAGATGGTTATTTTCCATTGTATTCATTATTGTGTCATTTGCAATTGTGTGGACAAATTATTACAAATGTCCAGGCTGAAATAGGTTTGTAACGACCTAGAATTTTGGATGTTTGAAATTGAAATATTTAATTGATTTTAAATATTTAAAAAGTTAATTTTATACGTTAAATAACTTTAATTTCAAATATAGGGTTTATCGGATAAATTAATTGGTAATTTTAATACTCAAAATGAGTTAAACAATGAATCATGGATTTTTAATTGGACAAAAATAGTTTAATGGAGTATTAAATTTATATTCATGAGAATGAAGGTAATCGAACTTTAAGGTTGAATTTAAAAATGATTTACACAATTTTAAAAATAACCCGTTTAAATTAACAAGTAAATTTAGCCTTACGGCCACGGTCTTGGATTTTTACGAAACTAGTTCCATTGGATTCGTAATATTGTATTATTATCGGATTTCAAATTTCGTAGCATTTTGAGTTATCATTTGGTCATATGAGATATAAACGCGTTGAAATTTATATCGAAAAATAATATAATAATTGAGTTTAGATCTTCTTCATACGATCGATTTGGAACTCGAAACTTGTTTCATTGCATTTGAAGTAGGGGTATAACCTTATAAACAACTGGCGACACGCCTAGATTAGGGTTCGAAATAAATACCTAGATATTTTGGAATTTTTTATAATATATTTTGATCGATGTGATTACACAGCCATTTTGCTTTCATTTCAAGGCGAACCTATCGGCCACCCTATATCACATGCCTACATTGTTTTCTTATACAAGACACTTTCCTCTCCTTTATATTTAAAACGCGGATGATCAGCTGAAAAGTAAAAAAAATGCCAACTTCAAAAATTATTTACTCCAAATCTACCCAATAAAAATTCTCAAAATAATTTTTAAAAATCTTATTAAAGCATAAGCTTTGATCTAAGAAATGAATTAGGGTTTGGGTTTTTGGCTTGATTGAGTGCTCGACTAGTATTTTTGAAT
Source organism: Allium cepa (assembly GCA_030765085.1). Taxonomy (NCBI): domain Eukaryota; kingdom Viridiplantae; phylum Streptophyta; class Magnoliopsida; order Asparagales; family Amaryllidaceae; genus Allium; species Allium cepa. The sequence continues at coordinate 317,810,464 of CM060939.1, forward strand.
TCGTATTCGAATTTCATGAAAATCGCATCTAGGCCCAGGATTTGGTGAGGTCCGATCAACTATTGCTATGCGTGTCGCTATATTGGTTTCATAGTGGAGCATTAGGCCGTGTTCGAACTTGGGTCGCTGGAGGAGGAGTTGATGGTACCATCGTTTTGAGTTTGAGAAGGGCATCATGTGGGTGATGTAGAGATGGTTGATGGTGGCCAGGAAGACGCGTACACGTTCATGGCCATTGAAAGGGGGATGTTTTCGTTCGTATACCGGAGATTGGGTGAGAAGACGATAGTGAATCGGGTCAAACTGTAGATGAGCTGGGCCATTCTTTTAGGGTTAACTAATTAAAAATCATAATTTAATTTTGATAATTATATATTTAAAAATTTGTATAACTTATATATGCAATATCTTTTTCATACCAAATCAGGTTTGGACGAAGCGAGTTGCGTTGCACTCATATATACGAATGCTACGCATAGGAAGTAGTTTGAAGTGATTTAAAGCTTCTAAAAATTTAGCCAAATACGAACGCGTTCGATTTTAATCGGAAATAGAATGCAAAAACGATAACAAAAATAAAAGTTGAGTGTTTTTAATGCTCACAACATACTATAATATTTTTATATTTGTTAAAAATTAAATCGTGAAGTTATCTAATTTTATTGACTGTTAGTTGAGAATGAAATTGACATATGAATTGACTGTAGGTATTAAAATTGACAGTTAAAATTGATATTGGAATTCAATTGCCGGTAAATTACCTGATATTGATAACTATGAAATTGTTGTGAATTATTAGATAATTTGGACATTGATTGATGTTTTAGATGATTTGGATGTTTATTTATTTTGATATATCCTGCTATCATCATGTATATTATTTACAGTATATAAAAATGTAGATCGAATCATTTCGAATCAATTAAGAAATAGGTTGAAATGATATATGCCGATAACATTTATTTTTGATTGAAATGATATATATCCATAGCTGAAATTAAATTAAAATAATCGATTCACTTGGCCATATGATAGAAAATTATATACGGACACCTGATTTGTTAAATTAAATGATTTCGAGATTTTGATTTGAAATTATTTAAATTGATTTTTATTTTTAAGAAAACAAAATCAAATTTACGAAAATAAAATTATTTCCGAACTAGAGCTCGAAATGTTGAAATTTAAATTTGGAAAACGAAATGTTTTAAATAATTGAAGTTGAGATTTTTAAGTTATAATCGAAATAGGATTTAAATTTCAGAAATTGATTTGATTTAAAGGATTGGACTTTCGTTCGAAATTTGAATATTACTAAGTAAAAGTGATATAAAATGATATTTCAAAATTGTGTTCGGAATCGAATCATATTTCAAAATTTGGATTTTAAATTGGGTATTGAAGGTAAATTTGATTTAAGTGTTTTGAATCAATATTTTGAAAATCAAACCTGGAATTGATATAAATCTAAATGGTTTAAATTTGGAATTTAAATTAATTTAGAATTGGAACTGAAATGAATTTGAAATTGGAATTGAAATTAATTTGAAATTGGAATATTCAGAATTGAAAATTGCAATTAATTTGCAATTGGAAGTGAAGTTAATTTGGAATTGGAAGTGAAATTAATTAGGAATCAAAGTAAAATTTGACTTGAAATCGGAATTGATTGAATTAAATCGAAATGGAAATTTAAAGAGATTTGAATTGGGAAATTTGGAATTGAATCGGGTTGACTTTGAAACTATTTTCAAATAAATTATTATAAATCCATCTTTTTAAATATTCAAATTATTTCGATTTTCCAAACTATTTTACTACGTAAACCATTTTCAATACTCAAACTATTTTCTATTAAACTATTTTAGCTACTGAACTAACTTAAAAATATTTAAACTATTTTCCAAAAATTCAAACTGGTCAAAAGGGTGGAATGTTTATATTTAAATCTTGGATTTAAATACGAATTGGGTTGAAATGAAGTTATAACCTAAACTGAGGTTTGAAACAATTTTGGAAGCGAAATCGGGATATTAAGGCAAAAGTGATTTTGAAATGTAATGGAATATTTTGAGTAATATGATGATTTCGAAATGGATTTGACTTCAAAGAAAATATGATATTTTGATATCAAGTACGAATTGTTTTTGAAATATAAAAGTACCAACCGGTGTGTAAAACAACGTTTGGTTGTTAAAGAGACCAGGGCCCCTTTTCGGCATACTCTCTTTCAATATTGGAACCACTTTAACAACTTTATATGCGATGGATGATCCAGAACGAAGTGGTTGGATTTGGCGTCGTTTGCTGGATTTGAAGAAAGAGAACGATGATGGATTGGCCTGACATTTGTGTCAATTTGAAATGACTTAAATAGGAGTCGTACCGGCCAATGAGGCTAGCTACCTCTTGCAGACACATTTCTTCGTCTTACTATCATGACAATATTATCGATTGGTGCACACCCTTGGATTTTGGGAGTGTTAAACACGGTGGACCGTTAGGGGTCACTTCCAACCGAGAAGGGTAAAATGGTTGTATCCTACCTTGGGCATTGCCTCACATGCCTTGTCATACTTTTATCCTTATATGAGACCTCTACGATTTTGGTTTAGTGTTTTCGTATCACGGCGCATCACTGACCACCGACCTGCTACTGGTTGTGTCAAATTTAAATTGTACACCAATCTTAAAAACGCATTAAAGGGGGATCAATGTAAAGCCTTAACGCTAAGAAAAATATTTATTTTACCGATTAGACATTATGTATATAGCGTATTCTATTGCATATAAATATTTTGACGGATCCTTAAGAGATGGAAAATCCCATAACATTTCTTAGTTATTTCACACGCGTATACACTAGATAGGAGATATGAAATCCCACAAACATCTCGGATGCCATGACACTCATGTTATATGCAATATCGATTTGACTCATATAAGAATATTTTAATCCTGACTCGAATGTTTTGTCTTTTCATTATGCTCATGTCGATTCTGAATTTTTCAGCGTATTGAAGATTATTCTCTGAAGAATGAAGACGAAGATTTGTTAACTTATTACCATATTATTTCGGCATCATGTTGTCTGCTGCATTATATTTTGTTCCTATTGTGTATATATAACTTTGATAAATGTTGTACAAGTTATAATCAAACGTATAATATAAACAGCTTCGTGAACTATTTATGAATTATTGTATTTTATCATTCCGCTATGAGAGTCTGTGTTTGATTTCTTCTTCTCTCCTATTTTTCTTAATTAATCCCATTGATTATCTATATTCCGGATTGTTTAAGTTGGACATGTGTGGATTATTGTCAATTTAAACCTTTCGAAATATCTGTTGTCACAGTTGGTATCAGAGCATTGGTGTAGCGATAACCTTGGCTTTGATGGGAAACTCATTAGAGATAGGGTCAGTAGTACCCTAGAATGAGTTCGAGTGTATATATATGAGCGTGTCTTTGTTAGTGAATATAAAATTTGTTTTATATTGTGTTGGTTGATTTGCTGAGTGGCTTATGGATTCTGGTCAATACGAGTAACTAACGTTATTAATAGGGATCTCTAAACACTTGAACAGAATAATTCGACATACTATTGTTTTGAAATTGGTTAAATGCAATAATTTTACCCTAGTTATATTTTATATATAAAGGAGTAATGTTCAGAAATTATTATGGTATATATAGTGTGGTTGGTTGTTTGGAATGATAATATTGATTATTATGATTGATTGGTTGTTATGCCTTTGTAAAAGATGTTTATTATAAAACAAACAGTAATAAAACATTTGTGAAATGTTTTAAGGAAGTGAAATTTTGTAAGTATAATTTGTAAATGTGACTTGTAAATTAAAATGGATTTAAATTGAGAAGTTTTAAGTCTAAGTCCTGGAAATTTTGAAAATGGTTTTCAAAGTTTTGGAAAAATATAGTAATATTAGTTGAAAAGTATTTATGAAAATATTTTTAAAAAGGGTTTAAAGGAAATAAAAGCACTAAGCTCACTTCGGTCGTTGGAAAATAATTTCGGTGATGACTGCAACATCATTGACGTTTATTTTCGAGTTTCCAAGAGAGGAATTGCTACCAATTGGAGTTTTGTTTTGGTAAAACTGGTTTTGGTTTTGAAATTCAAAAGAATGATTTGATACATCAAGGGATTTTATGTGTGTGTGTATATATATGATTTCATATTGATTTGAAATACTTTAGAACAAGGTGTTTGAACTTTGAGATTTTCATTTGAAATTTATTGAAAATATGAGAAAATAAGTTTGATAACATATAAAATTTGTAAACTGCAAGTTAAAGCAATGTTATAAAATTGTTGAATGTGAATGCAAGAAGGGAAAATTTGAAATTTAATCGTGGAATAAAATTTAACTTAAATTACGTTAAATAAAGTGAAATTGAAAATTTAGCCTAAGTTTGACTAAATAAAGTAATTGTTGGGACGAAATTTATCGAGACTGAAATAAATTAGTGAATTGACTAATTAAATTAATTAGTTAATTGAATTTGGTTTGTAATGTAGATGTATAAAATTGAATGTTGAAATTAGGAAATGAAATTGAATTTGGATAAAAATGGGTAAGGACTTAAGTTGTGGAGTGGTAATAAACATTAGAAATTTTGCACAATTTTTTTATAATAGACTCAAGAAAAATTTGATGGAATCAATTTTTAAGTGAGATTAGTATTAAAAGGGATATACTAAGCAAATAAACAATTTGTGAAAATGCAATATGGATAAATTGAATACAGATCAACAAAAAAAAAGTAAATGAGAACGGGATAAATGTGAATAAAAGGAATTTGGTATGGCTAAAAATCAATTGTAATAAATACGTAAGTTGTACTATATTATTTTATTCGCATAACGGTTTGATCAAGATTCGAGCATAGAATTTCGAGATAAATTATATCAGTTCGAGTTAGGATTTTTCACTCGATTCTCGAAGGTGAACACTAGATATGGATTTTTGATTTGATTCTAGGATTATCATGGTATATGGCTATGTAAGAAGAATGACGATTTCAATGAACTAGATCTGAGACCACACTAGAGAGTCGTGTGAACAATACTAGTTCAGAAGTAAAATTGTATGATCGAGTGAGCAATCGGATTGGATATTATGTACGAATGATATATATATTGTACGTGCTAAAGTAAAGAAAATATTGGAATTGAAATGCAGAATAATATGATTTCTAATTTTATGATTGGGTATTATTGGTAGATAAGATGCATGTGTATAAAAGAAAGGCTATGACTTTGATTTCGTAAGTAAAAATTGGGTTGCCTGACAAAAAATACATGTTTAAATTATTGTTTGAAATTGATGGTTTTATGATTGGGCCACTTGGCTTTTGTTTTCCTTGTTGATCTGGGCCCATAGTGGCATTTTGTAGTTGTTTCGATTTAGCTGCGTAAAGGAGACGCTGACAAAATTTTTCGAAAATTTAAGGAGTTAGAAATTTTGAAGAAAATTGTTCATAACTTAATTTGATTTTAAATTATATGTTGAAATGGTTGAATGGATAATATCATTTGGAATCTTTGGATGGATTTGGAAACTTAGTAAAGTTATAACAAGATTTCAACAAGTTGATCTTGGAAAGTTAAGAACTTAAAGGGATTTGGGTGTTTTTCCAATCCTGGCAATTTCGGGGGACAAAATTCTATTAAGAGAGGAGGAATGTAACGACCCAGAATTTTGGGTGTTTGAAATTATAATTTTTAATTGATTTTAAATATTTAAGAATTTAATTTTATAGGTTAAATGGCTTTATTTTCAAATATAGTAGTTTATCAAATAATTAAATTGTTAAATTTAATACTTGAAATGGGTTAAATAACGAATCATGGATTTTTAATTGGATAAAAATAGTTTAAAGGCTTATTAAATTTATACTCATGAGAATGAAGGTAAAAGAACATTTAGATTGAATTTAAAAAAGATTTATTTAACTTTAAAAATAACTCGTCTAAATTAACGAGTAAAAATAGCCTTTCGGGGCACAGTCTCGGATTTTGATGAAACAAGTTCCATTAGATCAGTAATAGTGTATTATTATCGTAGTTCAAATTCCTTAGGATTGGAGTTATCGTTTTGTCGTACGGGATAGGAACGCGTTGAAATTTATAACGAAAAACAAAATAATAATCGAGTTCAAAAGGCTATCTTCTCCATACGATCGAACTGGGACTCGAAACTTGTTCAATTGCATTCAAAATAGGGATATAACCTTAGGAATGGCTGGCGGCACGCCTCAATTGGTTCGAAATAAATATCTAGATATTTTAGAATTTTTAATATTATATTTTGATTGATGTGATTACACAGCCTTTTTGCTTTCATTTCAAGCCACACCTATCAGCCACCCTATATCACGTGCCTACTTTGTTTCCTTATACAAGACACTTTCCTATCCTTTATATTTAAAATGAAGATGATTGGATGAAATTAAAAAAATGCCAACTACAAAAATTATTTACACCAAATCTACTCGATAAAAATTCCCAATTTTTTTAATAAATCTTATTAAATCATAAGCTTCGATCTGAGACACTTGGAGAGTACGCGTGTGTCCCTTGATTTCGACTGCAAGTCGACGGTAGAGAAATGAACTAGGGTTCGAGTTTTTGGCTTGATTAAGTGCTTGACCGGTATTTTTAAATTTGTATTTGAATTTTTCATGAAAAATCGCATCTAGGCCCATGATTTGGTGAGGTCCGATCAACTATAGCTATGCACGTTGCTACAGTGGTTTCACGGTAGAGCATCAGCTCACTTTCAAACCTGGGTCACCGGAGGAGGAGTTAATGTTACCATCGTGTCGAGTTGAGAAGGGCATCGTGTGGGTGATGTTGAGATGGTCGATGGTGGCCGGGAAGTCGCGTGTACGTGGACGACCATGGGAAGGGGGAAGTTTTTGTTTGTATACAAGATATTGGGAGAGAAGATTATAATGGATTGGGTCGAACTGTTTTAGATGGGCTGGGCCGTTCTTTAGGGAAATTAAATTAAAAATTGTAATTTAATTTGGATAATTATATATTCAAAAATTTGTAAAACTTATATATGCGATATCTTTTTCATACGAAATTAGATTTGGACAAAACGAGATGCGTTGCACTCGTATATACGATGCTATGCACTAGAATTGGTTTGGAGCAATTTAAAGCTTCTAAAATTTTTAGCTAAATTCGAATGCGTTTGAATTTAATCGAAATCAGAACGAGAAAGTGACAACAAAAATAAAATTTGAGTGTTTTAATACTCACGACGTACTATAATATTTTTATGTTCATTAAAAATTTAATCGTGAAGTTATCTAATTTGATTGACTGTTATTTGAAAATGAAATAGACATACGAATTAAATATGGGTATTAAAATTGATAGTTTAATTTTAAATTGGAATTTAATAGCCAGTAAATTAACTGATATTGATAACTATAAAATTGTTGTGAATTATTCGCTGATTTAGATGTTGTGATGGATGTTATTGATTGATGTTTTGGATGATTTAGTTGTTTTTATATATCCTGCTATCATGCTGTATATTATTTACAGTATATTAAACTGTATATCGAATTATTTCAAATCAATTAAGAAATAGGTTGAAATGATAAATACCTATGACATTTATGTTGGATTGAAATGATGTATATCCATCCTTGAAATTAAACTGAAATAATGGATTCACTTGTCCATAGGACATAAAATTATATACGGACACCGGATTGGTTAAACTAAATGACTTTAAGATTTTGATTTGAAATTATTTAAATTGATTTTGATTTTTTATGAAAATAAAATCAAATTTATGGAAATTAAATTATTTTCAAACTGGAGCTCGAAATGTTTAAATTTAAATATGGTAAATGAAATGTTTAAAATAATCGAAGTTGAGATTTTTAAGTTATAATCGAAATATGATTTAAATTACAGAAGTTGATTTGATTTAAAGGATTGGACTTTTATTCGAACTTTGAATATTACTAAGTAAAAGTAAACGATATTTCGAAATTGAGCTTGGAAATGAATTATATTTGAAAATTTTGATTTTAAATTGGGTATTAAATGTAAATTCGATTTAAGTGTTTTGAATCGATATTTTGGAAATCAAACTTGGAATTGATATAAATCGAAATGGTTTAAATTTGGAACTAGAACTGAAATTAATTTAGAATTAGAATTGAAATTAATTTAGAATTGAAAATTGCAATTAATATGGAATTGGAAGTGAAGTTAATTTGGAATTGGAAGTGGAATCAATTTGAAATCAAAGAAAAATTCGACTTAAAATCGAAATTGAATCCATTCAATCGAAATGGAAATTTAAAGTTTGAATTGGGAAATTTGGAATTGAAACGGTTTGACTTTGAAACTATTTTCAAACAAATTATTAGAAATCTATCTTTTTAAATATACAATTTTTTTTTATTTTCCAAACTATTTTACTATATAAACCATTTTCAATACTCAAACTATTTTCTATTAAACTATTTTAACTATTTAACTATTTCAAAACTATTTAAAGTATTTCCTAAAAATTCAAAATGGTCAAAAGGGTGGTATATTTATATTTAAATCTTGGATTAAAATGAAGTTATAACCTAAATTGATAGTTAAAACAATTTTGAAAGTGAAATCGGGATATTAAGGCGAAAATTATTTTGAATGAAATGGCATATTTTGAGTAAATATGATGATTTCGAAATGGATTTGATTTTGGAGCGAATATGATATTTTGATATCAAATATGAACTGTTTTCGAACTATAAAAGTACCAACCGGTGTAGAAAACGACTTTTGGTTGTTAATGAGACTGGGGTTCTTATTGGCATACTCTCTATCAATATTGGAACCAGTTTAACAATTGTGTACGCGGTAGATGATCCAGAATGAAGTGGTTGGATTTGGCGTCGTTTGCTAGATTTGAAGAAAGAGAATGATGATGGATTGGCATGACACTTGTGTCAATTTGAAATAACTAAAACAGGAGCCGTACTGGCCAATGAGGCTAGCTACCTTTAGCAGACACACTTCTTCGTATTGTATCATGACATTATTATCGATTGGTGTGCACCCTCCGATTTTGGGAGTGTTAGATGCGGTGGGCCGTTAGGGGTTACCACCAGTCGAGAAGGGTAAACTGGTAGTGTCTTACCTTGGGCATTGCCTCACGTGGCTTGACATACTTTTATCCTTATTAGAGACCCCTACGATTTTGGTTTAGTGTTGTCGTATCATGGCACATCGTTGACTACCGACGTGCTACTGGCTGTGCCATATGCAAACTGTATGCCAATGCTTAAAAACACATTAAGGGGGATCAATGTAAAGTATTAACGCTAAGAAAAATATTTATTTTACTGATTAGACGTTATATATATAGCGTATTCTACTGCATATAAATATTTTTATGGATCTTTAAGAGATGGAAAATCCCGTAACATCTCTTGAGTTACTGCATGCACATATACAGTGGATTGGAGACGTGAAATCCCATAAATATCACTGACGCCACAACAGTGATGCTATATGCAATATGGATTTGACTCACATAAGAATATTTTAGTCCCGAGTTGTAAAGACCCGTGAATTTCGATAATTAAATTGGTTAATTTAATAAGATTTTTGTAATTTAATCTACAAAGAAATAAAAACTTTATAATATAAAATGAGGCGAATGTTAGAAATGAAATGTAGCAATGGTAATTAAAATTAATTATTGACAATTGGAGTGAAATTCCAATAATGTAATAGTATAAATTGTTGCACTTGGTTATAAAATAGAAAATAAGTAAATAAAAGTAAGTGTTGAATTATCCAATGAAATAATATATTCATTTATAGTAACTGAACGTAAATTAAGGTAATAATTTTAATGCAAGTTGATAAATAACTAATTTAGTGAAATCCCAATTAATCGTAAGGTTATAATTGATTGTAATTAGTACATTGGAAATAGATTCAAAGTTATATTAATTGATGAAATAATACGTAATAAACTGTAATTTGATAGAATCAATGTTAGATAAGTAATTATAATAATTGTTGGTTGATAATAAAGTATGAATGGGATTAAATTAGACAAATAGTGATAATTATTAATCGTTTACCCATTTATTTAATTTATTGAATTAGATCTAAATCCATTGTAATTAAACGTAATTAAAAACTACGTTAATATGAATTTAGTTGATGACTGTAAAAATATGAACGTACTTGGATATATACTAATGTTAAATTTATCCATAAGATGATGATTTATTAAAGATAGAGATTGAAAACGAATTGAATTTACTTATTTGAATTTACTTAAATTGAAGGTAACACTATAAATTTTGCAATAAATCCTTATTTGATTGACATGGAAATTTTGGTCAATGATTTATAAGTTTATTTGTAATCAGAAATGATAGAAATGGTAAAGAATTAAATTTGAATTGAAGAAGTGATTAATTAATTTAATATTAAATTATTTAATTAACTGAAATATAGCCATTTTGGCCACTGACTCAGATTTTGACGAAACCAGTTTCATCAGATCCGTAGCAGTAAATTATTATAGCATTTCAAGTTGCGTAGCGATCGGACTTGTCATTTGATCGTACGGGCTCGAAACGCCTATAAATCGATAAAACTAAAATCAATTGAAATCAATTTGAAATAACTTGATTTTAGCATAACTTCTTCATACGATGGAATTTGGACTTGAAACATGTTCCATTACGTTTAAAATATTTAAAAACATCTATTTCGATATAAGGGTTGACTCATTTTCGTTCCGGAGTCAGAACGGGCTTTTCGGGCCATTTGTTATTCAACTTGCAATCCAAATCAATCCGGTCCATTCTAATTTCAGCTTTGCCTATATATACCTCGTTATAAATCCTAGCCTATTTGTTATGTTTATTATTCTGTACGTATAATTCCAGTTGCTCCTGCTCATTCCAATGGCAGTTGAAACCAAAATTCCTATTGCAATTTCAAATAAAATTTAAAGCAAAAATTTCAAACTCCTCAAATAATATCGAATTATAATCAATCTGAAGCTCTCGGTGAGCACATCTCGGGTCTGTAATTCTTTTTTCGATTTGAACCATTGTTTTCCCAAAAATTGTAGAGCAATTTTTGGCCGTTCATTGGCGATCGATGATCGGTGTCTGATCGACAAATTGATGGTACGGTTGGGTGGAGATCGACGAGGGGAGATCGTCGAAGCGAGTATTTGGCCGATTCAATGGCCAGATCACTGCATTTAATTCGATTAGGGTTTCATCTCACGTGGAGACTGTAGTTTACCTCATCGATCGACGAGCTACGTGGACCTGGGGGGTTAGCGAAGCTGTAGAGGAGGAGCGTGGGGCTAGGCGCGGTGTTTTGTTGGTTCGGAGGCGTCGCGATCGAGGCATTTCTGGTGAAGGCAATGAAAGGTTAGGTTACGTGTGTGTTAGCTTTTCCTGGAGGAAGATGAGTCTGTAATGTGGCCCGGTAATTTTTTTCTTTCTTTTCTACTATTATTTTTTCTTTTATTTATATTAATCGTTAATTTTCTAACTCGAATAACTTTCACATACAAACTCAGATTTGGGTGCGGTTTATTGCGTTGGGATCGTATTAAAATTCCGAAAATTTTGACCCTAGTTTGGATGAATTCTGAGACTGCTCAAATCCTGGGTTTAAATTGGATTTAAATTGAATTTAAATTCAAAAGGTGAGTGTCTAACCCACTCACAACTAATAAATTTTCTTATGTTTGTTAAATTGATTTATGATGTGATTAGAAGTTTATTTATGACTGTTTGGCATATTTTGAATCATCGTCTCAGTTTATTTGAATTTATTTGGATAAAATAGTTATTTAGTTTATTATTGAATATAAACTGCCAGTAAATATCTGTTATTTATTATCTGTTCTATATTGATGTTATTGATTGAATTGGATGATGATTGTGGTAAATGTTTGATGATTGATATTGGATGACTGGATCTTGTATTTATATTGTTATAAACTGCAAGTTATTATGGATTTTTAATCCATTCGGGATTGCGGTTTGAAATGATATATAACCGCATTTATACTTTAAATTACGGGTTGAAATGATAAATATCTGTATCACTTGACCATAGGATAGAAAATTTTATACAGACACCGTGGTATATATATAAAAATATTTTGAAATGATTTCAATGGTTTTATAAAGAAATATATGGTTTTGCATAAATATTGATTTTAGATATTATATAATGTTATTTTTTCTTTGATTTAAGCTATGTATATTTTTTTTTGATATAGAATAAGCTTAATTATAAGTTTGATGTTTATTGGAGATAATATGGTTGAGTAGTTAAATTATATTTTAATATAGAGTATATAATGATTTAAATAAAATTAAGGTTGGAAGATAAATATGAGATTTATTTGAAATTGAATTTATTTAAGAATTAAACTCAAATAAGCTTGATGTAAAATTTATTAAATTTGAAATTTCAGAGGGTATGATTTTTATAACTTGATTTTGGTTTAAGGTGAATTAAATGAATATTTCAAGTATAAATAAATTGAAGGAAATATTTAGTTATTTGTAATTTGAGTTTTATTTAGATGATAATGGATTTATTATGTAAAATATTTCAAAACTAAATAATAGAAAATTGAATTGTTGAATCGTAATTACCAAACTTAGTTTTGAAATTGTTGAATCTAAAATGGTTTATTTTGTGGATCAAATCTGTTTTGAAATCGATAAAATTTGGAATAGCTTATTTGAAAACTGAATCGTGCTGAAATGTATGATTTGGGATATGATTAAATTTAAAATCGATAAATTTGAGTTCTTTTGGAATTGATTTGTGAAATTGAAGAAGCTATTTTACTACAAAAAGTATTCTAATTATTTAGACCATTAAAGCGGTGGAAGTTATGTTTCAAAGTTATGAGTTTCAAAGTATTATGATTCGTAAGTGTTATATTTCAAGTGTTTTGATTTCGAAGTGTTATAACATTAAAAATGCTATGATTTTGGAAAGGATATATTTGAAATAAAAATGATATTATATTGATTTAGGTTTAAAAAAAATGATATCATATTGATTTGGTTTTTGAAGTGGAAATGATATCATATCGATTTGGTTTTTGAAAGAGAATGATATCATATTTATGTGGTTTTGAAATGGATATTATATTCTGGTTTTGGAGTATAAATTATGTTGAAATGACCGCGGTGTAATAATAACGTTTGGTTGTTAAAGAGACCAGGATCGGAAGTTGTCATAATCTCTGCCAACTCCGAAAACCACTTTAACAACCGTGTACGCGGTAGAGATTCCAGAATGAAGTACGATGGCGGCGGCATTCCTTTGAGGTATATACGTGGACCCGACTTCTGTGAGTTGGCATAAGGTGGCTATAACAGGAGCGATTACGGGCCAGTGAGGTAGATCCTCTTATCGGACACACTCCTTCATTACCATTCTATTACTTTGTGATTGATTGGGGACCTTTGATTTTTTTTTTGGTTGTGGCTCGAGGTGGGCAGTAGTTGCACTCTATGCATTACCACCAGTCCGGATAGTAATTGGTATATCTACCCTGGCTTTGCCTAGTTGTGTCGTGTCACCTACCCTAGCGCGCCTTGTACATGTTTGATTTGTGTCGTACCTATGGAGTATCTTCTCGTAGTCTCCCGATCAGGAGATATGCAGTTACTGTATAGACTATTGGCACTATTACGTGTTAAGGGCTATATGGGTAACCCCTTAACGCTATTTAAAAGTAAGTTTACTTTACTAATAGACATTATTATAATAGCGTATATTACTACACAGTAAATAGTTTAACGGATCCTTAGGAGATGTGAATCCTGAGCATCTCTTAAGTTACTGCACCCACGTTTGACACTGGATAGGAGAAGTCAAATCCCGTAAACATCTCTGACTCCGTTCCACACATATTATTTACCACTGGTTTAACTTACATAAGATCATTTAGCTATGACTCGAGTGTTTTGTCTTTTCAATTCGCTCGGGTCAGTCTGAGCATTTCTTGGTTGAAGACCTTATTTCTGGAGGACAAAGACGAAGATTGTATTACTATTATTTACTACATTGTTCCACTGCATCACATTGTTCAACTGCATTGTCATTTATTATTCTTTGGTATGTGTAACTCTGATTCTGTGTTGTACAAGTATAATAAAATGTTTTGTAAAACAGCTTCACAAACTGTTTATTTGGTTATTATATTTTGTCGTTCCGCTGCAAGATTCTGTTTTGTTTTTTTCTTTCTCTGCTTTTTCTTATTCACGCCAATAATAATCCGCCCTTGGGTATGGTCTAAGTCTGACGTGTGTGATTTATCGTCGATTTAAAGCGTACAAAAAGGCGAGTTGTTACACGACTCGAGTGTTTTATCTTTTCATTACACTCAGGTTAGTCCTAAAATTTTTAGCGTATTGAAGATTATTCTCTCGAGGATGAAGACGAACATTTGACATAATGTTACTATTATTATTTTGGCATCATATGTCTGCTGCATTATATTTTGTTCCTATTCTGTATATATAAATTTGATAAATGTTGAATAAGTTATAATCAAGTGTATAATGTAAACTGCTTCATGAACTGCTTATCTGATTATTGTATTTTATCATTCTGCTGTGAGGTTCTGTGTTTGATTTATTCTTCTTTTTTATTTTTCTCTATTAACCCCATTGATTATCCACATTCCAGATTGTTTAAGTTGGACATATGTGGATTATTGTCAGTTTAAACCTTTCGAAATGTGGGTTGTCACAAGGTTAGTATACTCTGATTCATGTTTGTATATATACATATTACAGTTTTGCTTTTGTGTAAAGATTTGTAATATACAATAGATTATTCATTCCTCTTTGAGATTCTATGTTTTTTTATTTTTCTTCTTATCTTCTTTCTTCTTTTTTCCCTTAACAGTCGGGATTTTCGAAATTCGATTGCTCGGCGTATGATATAATGGTTGTATTAGTGTCAATTTTCGAGGGTTGAAAATCCAGTTCATTGCATTTGGTATCAAAGCTGAAGGTTAAGAGAGAACCTTGTCTTTGGTGGGGCAACTCATTAGAGATAGGCACAGTAGCGCCCTAGAATGAGTTTTAGTTTATAAATATGGGCGTGTATTTTTTAGTTATATAAAAATCATTTTATATTATGTTGGTTGATCTATTAAATGGCTTGAGGATTCTAGTTAATATGAGTAATTAGCGTTATTAATAAGGATCTCTAAACACTTGAACAGAGAAACTCGACGTTGTATTGTTTTGAAATTGAGTAAATGAAATAATTTGTACCAACCCTGGTTTTAGCGAATACCTAAGAGTATTAAATTATAACGACTGTTATAATTTAATACTGTGAATTAATAATAAATGAGAAATTTAAATTGTTTAATGGGAATAAACAATATATTTGAGAATAAAAATGGGAAAATAATGTTTTGGAAACTTTATTAAGATGGTTAAGATGATAAAATGAGAAAATATGTTTTATTTGGAGTTAATGCAATAATTTTGGTAAATTATTGCTATCTACTTCTATTAATAATTTTTTTAAAAAGAAGTAATTAATTTTAAGATGAGATATATTTAAAGTAAAGATGGAATTGAGTTTAAAAATATAATTTAAGTGAAAAATTATACTTGTAATGGGTTATAAATTTTATTACACAAAAATGCGATTTTTCTGTAATTTATAATGTTAACTACAATGAGATTTGTAATTAAAAATGTAAAATTGTTATTTATTATAAATATAGAGAAATATGTTAATAAATGTTTTAAGAATATAAATAATCTTTTATTGTGTGTAAAAACATTTTATTAACATGAGATTAAAGTTTCATAATTTGTAAAAATGAAATGAAGATTAATTTCATGATTTGGAATTATAAGTATATAAATTGTAACATGAGATAAGAGATTAAAGGGCTGTGTAATTAACATAAGCAAACCTTCTTTTATTAATGGACTATAGCCCATTAAGCTAATTAATTTATTTTGGCCTTTAGAAATTAAGAGATGAGAAAGAAGAGTAATACCTTTACGTACATTTTCTACTTTCTTCCTCAAAGCTCCAAAAACCTGTAAATGGCAGCCACCTTCATCCCTCTCCAATTCTATGTAAAATCCATCAAATTAAAAGAAAAATTGATGATTTAAATGAGATTCTAAACTTCAAACTAAGGTAATCGATTTCTAAAACCCCTCTTCATATCAAAATCTGATTTACATTGATATTTGTTAATTTTTCTTCTCTATTTGGTTTGCATGTTACTTTGTAACGACCCATGAATTTCGATAATTAAATTGGTTAATTTAATAAGAATTTTGTAATAAAATTTAGAAAGAAATAAAAACTTTATAGTTTATAATGAAGTGAATGTTAAAAATGAAATGTAGCAATGGTAATTAAAACTAATTCTTGAAAATTGGAGTGAAAACCCAATAATGAAATAGAGTAAATTGTTGCACTTGGTTGTAAAATTAAAAATAAGTAAATAAAAGTAAGTATTGAATTAGCCAATAAAATAATATATTGATTAATAGTAACTGAATGTAAATTATGGTAATAATGTTAATGCAAGTTGATAAATAACTAATTTAGTGCAATTCCAATTAACTGCAACAATTGTAAGGTTATAACTGATTGTAATTAGTAAATTAGAAAATAAATTCAAAGTTATATTAGTTGATGAAATAGTACACAATAAACTGTAATTTGATAAAATCAATGTTGGATAAGTAATTATAATATTTGTTATTTGATAATAAAGTATGAACGGGATTAAATTAGGAAAATGGTGATAATCATTAATTGTTTCCCCATTTATTTAATCTATTGAATTAGATCTAAATCCATTGCAATTAAACGTAATAAAAAAACTACGTTAATGTGAATTTAGTTGATGACTGTAAAAGTATTAGGGTTATTGGATATATACTAATGTTAAATTTATCCATAAGATGATGAATGATTGAATAAAGAGATTGAATACAAATTGTATTAATTTAATTAAAATTAAAAATATAATTATTTGAATTTACTTAAATTGAAGGAAAACACTATAAATTTTGCAATAAATCCTTATTTGATTGACATGGAAATTTTGGTTAATGTATTAGAAGTTCGTTAGTAATCAAAAATGATAGAAATGGTAAATAATTAAATTTGAATTGAAGAATTGACTAATTAATTTAATATTAAATTGTTTAAATTAACCTGAAAGATAGTCGTTTTGGCCACTGACTCGGATTTTAATGAAACCTGTTTCATCAGATCCGTAACGGTGAACTATTGTAGGATTTCAAGTTTCGTAATGATCAGACTTGCCGCTTGATTGTACGGATTCGAAGCACCTAGAAATTAATTTAATCGAAATCAATTTGTAATAACTTGATTTTTGCATAACTTATTCATACGATGGAATTTGGACTTGATACCTGTTCCATTGATTTTAAAATATTTTAAAACATCTATTTTGATATATGGGTTGACCCAATTGCGTTCCGGAGTCAGAACGGCTTTTTCGGCCATTTATCGTTCAACTGTCCAAACCAATCGTATCCATTCCTCTATTTTGAGCTCTACTTATATATATCCGGTTATAAACCCTAGCAACCTTTCTATTTCTCATTGCGTACAGAAACTTCTATTGCTCTTCTTCCTCAATGGTTGAAAACCCTAATATTCCCAATCCAACTTCAATTCGAAATACAACTTCGGAAATCAAACTCCGCAAAGTATATCGAATTATATATGGATTTGAAGCTCTCGAAGAGTACAAGTCAAATATATGATTTGTTTTTTTCAATCTAGGTTTCGGTGTGTCCGGAAATCGATGAACTGTTCATGGCCATTCAACTCGTCTCGACAAAACTTGTCCGATCTTCGAATAAATTTGTGGGTATTGTAGAGTGGACCGAGGGGACTTCATCTATATGGTTTATGCATCGAATCAACGGTTGATTAACCTGGAAAATTCAAATAGGGTTTTGAATATTTGGCAACTTCTGCTCTGGTTCTCGATTGGGTGGCGTTCGGTGGTCATCGTGAGGCATGGGAGGAGGTTACAGGGTGACCGTAGACTCTGGCGAGGTGGCGGCTGGCCGCGGCGGTGAATCGAGGCGGCATTTGGATAATTTCTGGTGGCGGCTCGTGTGTGCATATGCGAAGTTAGGGTTTGAGGAGAATGAAACGGTAGTTGACGTGGCGAAATAGATTAGGGTAAGTTTATTTATTATGTTTTAATTTAATATTGACTTTAACTCGTTCTAATCGACAAACTTCCACATACAAGGTCCGATTCAGATACGGTTTCTTCCGCTAGGATCGTATTAAAATTCTGGACATTTTGGCATTGGTTTGGGTAGATTCTGAGACTGTTTGAATTTTCGATTTAAATTGAATTTAAATTCAATTTAAATTCGAAAGGTGAGTGTTTTAACCTAGTCTCAACTTCTAAAATTTCTTATGTTTGTTAAATTGATTTATGATGTGATTAGAAATTTATTTATGACCGTTTGGCATATTTTGAATCATCATCTTAGTTTGTTTGAATTTATTTGAATATAATAGTTATTTAATTTATTATTGAATATAAACTGCCAGTAAATACCTGTTATTTATTATCTGTTCTATATTGATGTTATTGGTCGAATTGGATAATGATTGTGATAAATGTTTGATGATTGATATTGGATGAATGGATGTTGTATATTATGCTTTTATAAACTGCAAGTTTTTATGGATTTTTATTTCATTTGGGATTGCGATTTGAAATGATATATAAGCGTACTTATATTTTAAATTACAGATTAAAATGATAAATATCTGTATCACTTGACCATAGGATAGAAAATTATATACAGACACCGTGGTCTATATATAAAAATATTTTGAAATGATTTCTATGGTTTTCTAAAGAAATGTATGGTTTTAGATAAATATTGATTTTAGATATTATATAAGT
The DNA here is from genome assembly GCA_030765085.1 of Allium cepa. Classification (NCBI taxonomy): domain Eukaryota; kingdom Viridiplantae; phylum Streptophyta; class Magnoliopsida; order Asparagales; family Amaryllidaceae; genus Allium; species Allium cepa. Next base: position 317,829,498 of record CM060939.1, read on the forward strand.
GTTATTCTATCCTTGATTTTAAGCTAAATATTTGTTTTAATATAGAATAAGCTTAATAATAAGTTTGATTTTTACTGAAAATAATATGGTTAAGTATTTAATTTATAATTTAATATAGAGTTTAAAATCATTTAAATAAAATTAAGGTTGGAAGATAAATTTGAGATTTATATGAAATTGAATTTATTTAAGAATTAAACTCAAATAAGCTTGATGTGGAATTTATTAAATTTAATGTTTTAGAGGGTATGATTTTTATAACTTGATTTTGTTTTAAGTTTGAATTAAATGAATATTTCAAGTATAAATAAATTAAAGGAAATATTTAGCTATTTGTAATTTGAGCTTTATTTAAATGATAATGGATTTATTATGTAAAGTATTTCAAAATTAAATAATATAAAATTGAATTGTTGAATCCGAATTGCCAAACTTAGTTTTGAAATTGTAGAATACTTAAAGTTTGAAATATATTGTATTTGAAATGGTTTATTCTGTGGATCAAATCTGTTTTGAAATCGATAAATTTGGAATATTTTATTTGGGAACTGAATTGAATTGAAATTTATGATTTGGGATTTGGTTAAATATAAAATGCAGACATTTGAGTTGGATTGGATTTGATTTGTGAAATTGAAGAAGATATTTTATTATATAAAGTATTTTAAATATTTAGACCATTTAAGTGGTGGAAGTTAAGTTTCAAAGTAATGAGTATCAAGGTATTATAATTTGAAAGTGTTATATTCAAGTGTTTTAATTTCAAAATATTATAACTTTGAAAGTGTTATGATTATATAAAGGGATATATCTGAAATGAAAATGATATCGTATTGATTTGGTTTTGAAAGTGAAATGCAATTGGGTTTTAAAGTATAAACTATTTTGAAAATGACCGCGGTGTTATAACAACGTTTGGTTGTTAAAGCGACCAGGATCGGATGTTGTCATACTCTCTGCCAACTCCGAAAACCATTAACAACCGTGTATGCGGTGGAGATTCCAGATTGAAGTAGGATGGCGGCGGCGTTCCTTTGAGGTATATTCGTGCACCCGACTCCCGTGATTCGGTATAAGGTGGCTAAAACATGAGCGATTGACGGACTAATGAGGTAGCTCCTTTGATCGGACACGTCCCTTCGATATTATATTCCGACTATGAGATTGATTTGGTGGCCACTTTCGAATTTTGATTTGGGGGGTATAGCTCGAGATGGGAGGTAGTTGCGCGCTACGCGTTACCACCGGCCCGAAAGCGTAATTGGTATATCTACCCTGGCATTGCCTAGTTGTGTCGTGTCGCCAACCCTAGCGCGCCTCGTACAAGTTTGATTTGTGTCGTACCTATGTTGTATCCTCTAGTAACCTCCCGATCAGGAGGTATTACGGTACTGTATAGACTATTGGCACTATTTATGTGTTAAGGGGAATATTGGGTCACTCCTTAACGCTATTTTAAAGTAAGTTTATTTTACTATTAGACATTATTATAATAGCATATATTACTACATAGTAAATAGTTTAACGAATCCTTAGGAGATGTGAATCCCGAGCATCTCTTAAGTTATTGTACTCACGTTAGACACTGGATAGGAGATGTCAAATCCCATAAACATCTCTGACATTGTTCCACTCATATCATTTACTGTAGATTTAACTTACATAATATCTTTTAGTTCTGACTCGAGTGTTTTGTCTTTTCAATTTGCTCGGGTCAGTTTGAGCATTTTAGGGCTTGAAGATCTTATTTCTAGAGGACGAAGACAAAGATTTTATTATTACTATTTATTATTATTTCACTGCATCATGTATTCCACTGCATCATTTATTATTCTTTGTTATGTGTAACTTTGATTTATGTGTATAAGTAAAATCAAAAGTTTTATAAAACAACTTCTTGAACTGTTATTTGATTATTATATTTTGTCATTCCGCTGTGAGATTTTGTTTTGTTTTATTTCTTTCTCTACTTTTCTTATTCACCCCCAATAACAATCCGCTCTTTTTTATGGTTTGAGTCTGACGTGTGTGGTTTATCATCGATTTAAAGCGTACAACTAGGCGGGATGTCACATTTGGTGTCAATGCTTTGGTTTAGCGATAAACCTTAGCTTTATGGGGTCTGACTCTTTATTAATAGGGTAGTAATACCCTTGATGAGTCATTGAGTGTATATATATGAGAGAGCATATTTGTTAGTGTTATAAAAAGCTTTTGATATTGTGATAATTTGTTCCGTTTTGTATTTATAAATTCTGGTTGGTGCATATGATGCTATGACATCAGTAGGGATTTCTAAACACTTAATAAGACAGACCGACACAATATTTGTTTTGCATATAGGTAAATAAAATAATTTTTCCTATTATATTTTCTATATATAAAATAAAATTTTTATATCGGTTATATTAGGTTACAATATATTGGTTGCTTGGTAGTGAAATATATATATATATTGATTGGAAACAAAATTTGAAGAAAATAAAATAAATAAAAATTGGAAATCTTAGAACTTATGTTTCGGGATTTTGGAAATTTCTTTCAAAGGATTTTGGAATATAATAATATTGTTTATAAGTATTTGCTGATATAAATATTTCAATATAAATTGACAGAATTGTTTTAAAGAAACTTTGAAAAGAAATAAGTTTTGTACTCCCCTCTGTGTCGTTGGGAAATAATTTCGGTGATGAGTGCACGCATCATCGACATTCATTTTCGAGTTTCAAAGTGGAAAGGCCACTGTAGTAGTTTTACTACATATTTATCTTGATAAACGAATATAAATTTCAAATTGTTTTAAATATAATTGGATATATAAGTTGTAAGTATACTCATTTCTCTATTATTTCAAATGATTTGAAATTTCGGTATTTAGTTCTTAAGTTTCCGTTAATTAATAGTTTCGATTATTGTAGTGAATTGGAATGTAACTAATTAATAGTTGGAACCTCTAATCAAAATAAGAGATTAAATATTAGGTTATAAATGAAATTACAAGAAAGTTGAAACTAGTAACAAATAAAACAAAAGATATGATTATTGAACATTAAATTAATATAAAATAAATGAGAAAAACTTGTATAACTTTTAATTACAGTCATAGAGCATGTATATAACTTACCAAATATTAAAAGTTGAATATTTAATAAGAAAATGTAACGGAAATTGTACGAGTAAATTTATGTTATGAAAGTGTTCAATAAATTGCTTTTATTAGTAAGAATTGATGTTATAATAGTTATATACGTAAGTTAATGAAATTGTTATGCCAAGTAGCTGAATTGAACATGAATATTATTAATAAATGAATATTCGTAAGTAATAAATGAATATAAATGAAATAAACACTTAATAAATGGATGAAAATAAAAATTTGTAAGAAATAAAATGTAAATCAAGAAGATGAATCATTATATGAATGAAAAGGAAATGAAGCAATAAATGTTGTAAAATGAAATTTATAAGAATGAATTTACTTTATGCTTGGGGTCATTGTTTGTTGGCTTATGGTTGTTTGGGAAAGGATACTTTAAAATTGTTTGGATGTATGAATAATCTATTTAGTTTCATCTAAGGCTGTTGAGTGAATGGTGCACTTAGTAATTTATTTTTCATTATGTACAATTTAATATTTTTGAATCCGAACAACTATTAGTTTTGTTTGATATGAATGGAAAATTGATTATGTTGATTTTTGATTGTATATTGGTTGCAAGTGATTGTTGTTTATATTGTTTTGTTTGTTAGTAGGTGAAACAACTTAAATATTTCATTTTATATAATTGTTAACTCTTTTTGGATTATACAAGTGAAATACAGGTTATGAAAGCAATTGCTACTACTTTTGGTTTCATAATTAAGCGTTGTTTTTCCGACAAATAGGTACGTTCTCGGATTACTGTTCTATAGCGTTGGTATGTTATTTTCTCATGTTGGAGTATATTATTTTGGAAGATATATGTATATATTATTATATTTGATATTATAATTTCTCCCGAGTCTCCCCGTACATTGGAGACTGCCGAAATTTTTTCAAAAATTTTGGACTTAGAATTTTTTTTTTGAAAAATGTTTTCTAAACTTTATTAATTTGTGTATAAAAATATTTAATGTTACAAATTGGTATATTTTATTTAAATTAATTAATTTTGTAAATTTAATTGTTTATAAAGTTAATATTTTTGAATAAGATGTATTGTTTACTTAATTCATCTTTTCCCGTCTTTTTCATTTTCGGGAGGAAAAGTTTTGAGTAGGGGAGAGTGCAACGACTCGTGAATTTCGATAATTAAATTGGTTAATTTAATAAGATTTTTGTAATAAAATTTAGAAAGAAATAAAAACTTTGTAGTTTATAATGAAGTGAATGTTAAAAATGAAATGTAGCAATGGTAATTAAAACTAATTCTTGACAACTAGAGTGAAACCCCAATAATGAAATAGTGTAAATGTTTGCATTTGGTTATAAAATTGAAAATAAATAAAAGTAAGTATTGAATTAGCCAATGAAATAATATATTCATTAATAGTAACTGAATGTAAATTAAGGTAATAATGTTACTGTAAGTTGATAAATAACTAATTTGAACAATTGTAAGGTTATAATTGATTGTAATTAGCAAATTAGAAAATAAATTCAAAGTTATATTAATTAATGAAATAGTATGCAATAAACTGTAATTTGATAAAATCAATGTTAGATAAGTAATTATAATATTTGTTATTCGACGATAAAGTATGAATGGGACTAAATTAGGCAAATGGTGATAATCATTAATCATTTCCCCATTTATTTAATCTATTGAATTAGATCTAAATCCACTGCAACTAAACGTAATAAAAAAACTACATCAATATGAATTTAGTTGATGACTGTAAAAATATTAGGGTAACTGGATATATACTAATGTTAAATTTATCCATAAGATAATGATTGATTGAATAAAGAGATTGAATACAAATTGTATTAACTTAATTGAAATTAAAATATATAATTTATTTGAATTTACTTAAATTAAAGGTAAACACAATAAATTTTGCAATAAATCATTATGTGACTGATATGGAAATTTTGGTTAATGAATTAGAAGTTTATTTGTAACCAGAAAGATAGAAATGGTAAATAATTAAATTTGAATTGAAGAAGTGATTAATTAATTTAATATTAAATTAACTTGAAAGATAGCCATTTTGGCTACTGACTCGGATTTCGACGAAACCAGTTTCATCGGATCCGTAACGGTGAATTATTGTAGGATTTCAAGTTTCGTAACGATCGGACTTGTCGCTTGATCGTACGGATTCGAAACGCCTAGAAATCAATTTAATTGAAATCAATTAAATTCAGTTTGTAATAACTTGATTTTTTCATAACTTCTTCATACGATGGAATTTGGACTTGAAACCTATTCCATTGATTCTATAATATTCTAAAACATCTTTTCTATAAATGGATTGATCCAACCGCGTTCTGGAGTCAGAAAGGGCTTTTCGGGCCATTTATCGTTCAACGGTCCAAACCAATCGTATCTGTTCCTCTACTTTCAGCTCTACCTATATATATATATCTGATTATAAACCCAAGTAGCCTTTCTATTTCTCATTGCGTACAGAAACTTCTGTTGCTCCTCTTCCTCAATGGTTGAAAACCCTAATCTTCCCAATCCAATTTCAATTCAACATACAACTTCAGAAATCAAACTCCACAAACTATATCGAATTATATATGGATTTGAAGCTCTCAACGAGCGTAAGTCAAATATATGATTCGTTTTTCAATCTGGGTTTCGGTGTGGCCGGAAATAGATGAACTGTTCACGGTCGTTTATCACGTATCGACCTAACTTGTCCAATCTTAGAATCAATTTGTGGGCATTGTAGAGTGGACCGAGGGGAGTTCATCTATGTGGTTTATACATCGAATCAACGGCTGTATTAACCTAGAAAATTTGAATAGGGTTTTGCATATTTGGCGGCTGCTGCTCTGGTTCTCGATTGGGTGGTGTTTGGTGGTCATCGTGACGCATGGGAGGGGGATGTAGGGTGACGGTGAGACTCCGACGAGGTGGCGGCTGGCCGCGGCGGTGGTTCGGTGTGGCATTTGGATGATTTCTAGTGGCGGCTCGTGTATGCATACGTAAATTTAGGGTTTGAGGACAACAAAAGGGCAGCTGACATGGTGAAATAGATGAGGGTAAGTTTATTTATTTTGTTTTAATTTAATTTTGACTTCAACTCGTTCTAATTGACATTACTTCCACATACGAGGTCCGATGCACGCGTGGTTTCTTCCGCTAGGATCATATTGAAATTCTAGACAGTTTGGCATAGGTTTGGGTGGATTCTGGGACTGTTCAAATATGGGTTTAAATTGAATTTAAATTCAATTTATATTCGAAACGTGAGTGTTTTAACCCACTCACAACTTCTAAAATTTCTTATGTTTGTTAAATTGATTTATGATGTGACTAGAAATTTATTTATGACTGTTTGACATATTTTGAATCATCATCTAAGTTTATTTGAATTTATTTGAATAAAATAGTTATTTAATTTATTATTTAATATAAACTACTAGTAAATACCTGTTATTTATTATCTGTTCTATATTGAAGTTATTGATTGAATTGGATGATGATTGTCATAAATGTTTGGTGATTGATATTGGATGAATGGATGTTGTATTTTATGCTGTTATAAACTGCAAGTTGTTATGGATTTTTATTTCATTCGGGATTGCGGTTTGAAATGATATATAACTGCATTTATATTTTAAATTACGGATTGAAATGATAAATATCCGTATCACTTGACCATAGGATAGAAAATTATATACAGACATCGTGGTATATATATAAAAATATTTTGAAATGATTTCTATGGTTTTGTAAAGAAATATATGGTTTTAGATAAATATTGATTTTAGATATTATATAAATGTTTTTCTATCCTTGACTTTTAAGCTATATATAATTTGTTTTAATATAGAATAAGCTTAATAATAAGTTTGATTTTTATTGAAGTTAATATGGTTAAGTATTTAAATTATATTTTAATATAGAGTTTAAAATGATTTAAATCAAATTAAGTTTGGAAGTTAAATTTGAGATTTATTTGAAATTGAATTTATTTAAGAATTAAACTCAAATAAGCTTGATGTGAAATTTATTAAATTTGAAGTTTTCGAGGGTATGATTTTTATAACTTGATTTTGGTTTAAGGTGAATTAAATGAATATTTCAAGTGTAAATAAATTGAAGGAAATATTTAGTTATTTGTATTTTGAGCTTTATTTGAATGATAATGAAATTATTATGTCAAGTATTTCAAAATTAAATAATAGAAAAATGAATTATTGAATCGGAATGTCCAAACTTAGTTTTGAAATTGTTGAATACTTAAAGTTTGAAATATATTGAATTTGAAATGGTTTATTTTGTGGATCAAATCAGTTTTGAAATCGATAAATTTGGAATAGTTTATTTGGGAACTGAATTGAAATGAAATTTTTGATTTGGGATTTGGTTAAATATAAAATGTAGTCATTCGAGTTGTATTGGATTTGATTTGCGAAATTGAAGGGGCTATTTTATTATATAATGTATTTTAAATATTTAAACCATTTAAGTGGTGGAAGTTATGTTTCAAAGTTAAGAGTTTCAAGGTATTATAATTTGAAAGTGTTATCTTCAAGTGTTTTGATTTTGAAATATTATAACTTTGAAAGTGTTATGATTTTAGCTAGGAATATATTTGAAATGAAAACGATAACGTATTGATTTGGTTTTGAAAGGGAAATGATATTGGGTTTTAAAGTATAAACTATTTTGAAAATGACTTCGGTTTTATAATAACGTTTGGTTGTTAAAGTGACCAGGATCAGAAGTTGTCACTCTCTACCAACTCCGAAAACCACCTTAACAACCGTATACGCGGTGGAGATTACAGAATGAAGTAGGATGGTGGAGGCATTCCTTTGAGGTATATACGTGGACCCGACTCTCGTGAGTTGGCATAAGGTGGCTTAAACAGGAGCAACTGACAGTCTATTGAGGTAGCTCCTTTGATCGGACACATCCCTTCGATATTATATTCTGACCTTGAGATCGATTTGGTGGCCACTTTTGATTTTTTATTTGGGGGATTGGCTCGAGGTGGGCGGTAGTTGCGCTCTACGTGTTACCACCGGCCCGGAAGCATAATTGGTATATCTACCCTGGCATTGTCTAGTCGTGCTGTGTCTCCTACCCTAGCATGCCTTGTACGAATTTGAGTTGTGTCGTATCTATGGAGTATCCTCTGGTATCCTCCCGATCAGGAGGTATTACGGTACTGTATAGACTATTTGCACTATTTATGTGTTAAGGGGAGTACTGGGTCACTCTTTAACGCTTTTTTAAATTTTATTTTACTATTAGACATTATTATAATAGCGTATATTACTACATAGTAAATAGTTTAACGGATCCTTAGGAGATGTGAATCCCGAGCATCTCTTAAGTTATTGCACTCGCGCTAGACACTGGATAAGAGATATCAAATCCCATAAACATCTCTGACACTGTTCCACTCATATCATTTACTGTTGATTTAACTTACATAAGATCTTTTAGTTCTGACTCGAGTATTTTGTCTTTTCAATTCGCTCGAGTCAGTCTGAGCATTTCAGGGCTTGAAGACCTTATTTCTGGAGGACGAAGACGAAGATTTTATTGCTACTATTTATTATTATTTCACTGCATCATGTATTCCACCGCATCATTTATTATTCTCTGGTATGTGTAACTCTGATCTGTGTGTGTAAGTAAAATCAAATGTTTTATAAACAACTTCATGAACTGTTATTTGATTATTATATTTTGTCATTCCGCTATGAGATTCTGTTTTGTTTTATTTCTTTATCTGCTTTTCTTATTCATCCCAATATAATCCGCTCTTTTGTTTGGTTTGAGTCTGGCGTGTGTGGTTTATCGTCGATTTAAAGCGTACAAAAAGGCAGGATGTTACATTCTTTCTTGAGTTCTGTCAGGTTGTAGAAGCTTTGTACATGGCTAAAACTTGCATCTTTGGCTACTAAATCACAGTTTAATGTAACGACCCTATCTCTAATGAGTTACTTCTTGTGTTATACTCCTGAGCTAAAGTTTCAACCTTCAGCTCTGATACCAAATGTGATGACCCTGACTCGACCTTTGAAAATCGGCACCGAATACGACACTCGTATTCAAATGCCGCAGATCCAAACGTCGAATTTGGTTCGCCGGAGCTTATAACACAATTAAGTAAACAACATAGAGGAAGAAAAAAAAAGAATATCATTGATTTACAACATTCGATACAACAATGATACAATATGAATCAATATCAGAGATACAAGATAACAATGCTACAGCGGAATAACAATATGATATAGCAGTGGAAAACAAATAGCCAAGAGATAACTCCAATCCAATGCTCCAAAGCCAAAACTCCAAACCACAAGCTCGAATCACCATCAAGTTTCACCAAGCTAAGCAAGTCTCCTCCACCAAAGACTTCAATATCCAAAGTCTTCAAAGAATACCAAAGAGAAAGCCGAAAGCAACAGAATCGATTCTATATCTACTATCTGAAAAACCCAACTCTAGACTGCCCATGTGGAAAATAGAGGGCACCTAAGGTTTAGGAAAGGAACAATAAACTCTAGGTCAGTCATGGGACTGGTATGAGCAAACAAAGCAGTTTTATCTTTAAAAACAACAAAAGAATTAAAATTTGAAATCCGCAATGCTTTTTGGAAAATGAAACTACCATAAGGCCTCCCGCCACACACACCATGCAAATGAAGAATTGGAGGAGATTTTTCCTTATGATAGTCAAATATGCTTAATACGAGAAAATTTCTTTTATATTATTATTATAAGTGCATAGTGTGGAAAACTCATTTTGAAAGTATAATATAAATCCTAACCAGCATAGACATTCCGTGCTATGCCTACTATAGCTACCATCTAAACAGTGGTGACCACCATAAGTAAATGGCAGGTTCTAAAACTAAAACCGTACAAGGCGCGTATTGAAGAATGGATTTCCAACAAATGGTTAGGCTAAGGAACTTCCTTGGCCACATGGGTACGTCTCTGGAGGGACGCCCCGAGAACCTAACCGGATCTCTGCCAACACAAGGCAGGGTTACCTTTGTAACTAGGTAACTACTACACGAGTATGTCATTCCCAGTCGTAACCAACCTTTATCCGAGCGCTCGATTCCAACAAACACAAAGTAATGTATTTGCAGTAACCACATAGGTTAAATATCTAGGCTCCATACCATGATATAACCTCTATCCAGAAGGAAACGAACATACCCTCAGGGGGCGCTACCCCCAAATAACCTTGTCGCATTCTTCCTGTTTCGACCGTTCCGGGTTGTGAAGTTCGACGAAGTCTTGTCCACAAAGCTATGCTTTTTACAAAGCCATGATTTGACCAACAAATGATCAGCAGCACTTCATATGCCATATTACCAAATTGGGAATGTATTACTCAATTACATAACCTTTGAGCTCGTACGTCTTAGCGAAGGGTGTTAAGCTAAGAGAATAAATCTCCACCACCAAACAGAAATGTATTTGATAGAAACCGATTTTACATCTCAAAGTGTAACGTCAGACACACATCCATACAAGTCTGTTCCGGGTTCGAACAGAACTGAAGGCACTTCCGAAGAAGCCCTTGCAATCCGGGAATCCACAATCCCGATCGGACTTCCCATAACTTAGGAATCTCTATACCGTAGCTACTCGGTGCAGAGACAATCGATAAGTCATCCTATCGTTCTCGCAAATACCCGGTCTTCATCACCGGTCTTCAAATGCTATCCATAACGTCGTATCACTATTCGGGATGGGTTATATGACATAAGGTCCTCTCTCGGCTAAACCGAATAATGAGCGTAGTATTTAAAAATATATGGATATTGGGATCTCAGTTAAATCACAGCATAAAGCCAAAAACATTTCATTTAAATGGTTAAAACAAATTACCATTCCCAATCCTTTAAACAAAAAGATTTATTTCAAAAACCTTCAATGGGTTAAATAATTTCCACATTTAAATCTTTTAAACAAAAGATTTACCTTTAAAAACCCCATTTCAATTTAAAACATGGTTCAATAATCTTTGACAAAGATTCATTTATAACCTTTCAAAACAAATCCCGTTTCAAAAAGATACACTGTTAAAAATCCACTTTAATTTCAAAATACGGTTCAACTATATTTCACAAAGATTTCAGTTATAGCTTTCAAACCATTCCATTTCAAATTTGAAATCTTTTCATCATAATTTTTGAAATTCTTTCCTTATAGAAAAGCTATTATTTGAAACCATTTGTTTCCGTTTCAGAAAACCCAATTCCATTCCTAAAGTTATCTGCATTCAAAATTCAAACTTTAAAACCATTTCAAAATATTAAATTCAAATATTTTTGACTTAACCGATTTTCTCGTGAAATCCATATTTGTGTGTGTATGGTGTAGTCCAGGGATTTTACCCAATAATGGTGCACATCATCAATCATTACAGATTTCAAATACAGAAATATTGATAAGCAGTATAATCTATAATTCTTACCTTCATTTACAGATTCATAGATAAATGTATCATGGATGAATAAATAAATAAATAAATTACACACAGCTCAATTCACAGAACAGAATATCACAGATCAATCAATTCAAGGCAATTCATACAAGGCAAACAATCATAAGCAAGGTCAAGCATTCAATAATCATTTATAGGTAGTATTAATTAATTGTTTAATCCTAATTAATTCAATTAATTTCCAATTAAATTAATTACTTATGAATTAATTATTCAATGCTGATTAATTAATTACAAATCATTTATATAAATTAGTTAATCAATCACCTTAATTAATTACATCAATTAATCACCTTATTATTAATTACTCCTTTATTAGTCCATTATAGATTACATCATTAATTATATCAATTAATGATCTTTAATTATATTTAAATTAAACTACTTTATTTAAATTAATTATATTAAGTAATTAATTTTTAATCAAACACAATTATTAATCACTCTTGATTAATAACAAAAGTAATTACCCAAATTACTTCATTTACAAATCATATTTACTAGTTTCCTCCCAGTAATTATCATTTATTACTTCCCTAAGTAATTATCTCCATTAATTACACTAAGTAATTACACTTATCTAATTATCAAATGATTTTCTTAAACTAATTAAACTAAATTAATTAATTAACTTAAATTAATCACATTACGAAAATTAATTACAATAAGTAATTAACACCTTAATTACTTTCATTAAGTAATTACATTCAAAAATGTATAATTGATTATCTAAATTAATTAATCTAATTAATTATCAAAATCAGTCACATTAATTTAATTACTTAATAATCCCTAGTTAATTATCTTCATTAATGAAAAACATTTCTTTAATTATTTTCTTAAGAAATTATCTTAGATTAATTCATAATTAATCATTTCTAATTATAAATTAATCTACATTATTTATTTATAAATTAAATAAATCATTCTTTAATTAACTTATTAATTAAATCATTTTATTACCTTAATTATCTCAAAGATAATTAATTTCTTTATTAATGATTTCATTATCATTTAAGTGTATTTTGAACATTACACTTTAAATTTAAATTCAAATTCCATTTTGAATCTAAGATTCCAAATGATTATATATTTAAACATCTACCAAATTTAAATATCCACTTATAACCATATATAAGAAATGTTCTAACTAATTTAATTAAATTTTTATTTAGAATTTAAAATTTAAAGTATGTTACATTTTATCTTACAAATTCAAGTTAAAACAATTTATTTAACTCTTCACTCAAAATTTAGAAAACCTTTATAAAAGAATTTTATCAAAAATCAAGTTAAGCATTTGTTTAAAAACAAATATACTTTTAAAAGCTATTTAATTTTAAACTTGTTTAAACACATTTATATTTAAAACTAATTTAAATTTCCAGATTTGGATTCAAAGGAACTTGAATCCATTTTCTTTTCATTTTGATTTAAACTTTGATTTTAAACGTTGTTTTAAAATCTTGATTTAAAATCTTAATTTAAAACCCAAATTTCATTTTAAAATTTTAAGATTTAAAAGTTTATTTGAAAACTGAACTTAACTTTGAATTTAAAACCCAGTTTAAATTCTGTTTTTCAGATTTTTAAATTAAATTTAAAAAATCTGAAAGCTGTTAGGTTTTAAAAAACTGAAAAAACCCACTTTTAAATAATTTAAAACTTTAAAATTTAAAGACATTTGAATCTAAACTTCATCCTAGATTTAAACTTATTTAAATCCGGCTCACAAATTTAAATTCCATTTAAAATTTCTTTTAAATTAGATTTGCAAACAGGTTTTATAAAACCTATAACATACAAAAATAACGCGGGGCAAACAAACTTGCTTCGAGACACAACCTCATCTACTTCGAGTAATACTCGAATCACTCGAGTAAACCCCGAGACCAACTTCACTGCACAAAACCAAAAGTCATCAGAAAATTGAAATGCACGGTGCACATGCACCGTGGCTCTGGCCAACTCCAGCCACCTCGACGGCCTTCACACATCACTGATCGTCATTAGGAATGATCATGATCCCTAGAATTCAACATAGAAGCTCGAATCAAAATCAAGTTCTATATCAAACATGGAACACAAACTGCCTTCAACCCCCAAAACTGGAAACTTCGCTGCTCCTCAAACTCCGACCACCAGATCGCCAGAACCTCCGGCCACAACTTCGTCTACAACCCAGCTTCCATCATCCAAAAACTTGCTGCACTCGATCAATCATAGGTGACGAACGAGTTGAAAACTTAAGCCTTGAAAAAAATTATGTTTACGAATTTACAACGTTCGTCACCTCTACCACAATCATCTGCCCATCGCCACCGTATTTTTCCTGGCCTCCCCACTCACTTCTCCACCTCCATGAAGAACTACCATCTTCCAAATCCCCTGAATCCACAGATTTTCCCAAAATTACCAAATTAGTGCAAGCCCGAATTGCACTAACAACCCATAACTAAAAAAATGAAATTTTACTTTCTAAAATCATGATTTAGTATAGGGATTTAATTCATGTTACTGAATTGTTAAATTAACAAGTTTGAATTTTCACAAACTCAAACCTCCCTGTTCCTTTTTGATTCCCAGAACAAATTTAAAGTTATTTTAACTTAATTAAACTTTAAAACTTAACTGTATAATCAAGTAAAGCATATCTTGTTTAGATCCTAGGTCAGAACAATGAGTAGATCAAGCAGAGTTGAATTTTTAAATAAAACCTGTGTTTGAAATTTTAAATACAGAGATGTATTACAGGATTATATAACATGTAGATATCCTATTTCACAGGCACACATGATTTTAACCATATATAAACAAAAAAACATCATTATCTTCATACTTAAATCAATTCACAGATCATTTAGATATATTTTAAGTTGAGTTTTCTCACCTGTATATGCACAGAGAAGCAGAGATCAGGTTTTGAAATCTTGATTCAAACTGAAACTTGTTTTTCTTTGATCTTGAAGTTTGATTTCCAGAAGATTTGTTTTTAAATCTAAGAATTGAAATTTTCATTTGCTCAAATTAGGGATTGAGTTTGAACGCTGATTCAAATCCCCATTTCCAGGTTGATTGTTTGTTTCCAGGTTTTCAACATGCTTCAGAATTTATATTTGCTTACTTGAATCCATTTTCAGGTTTTAGTTTTGATCAGCTTGTTTGAGGAAGTATTCAAGTTTCAGGTTTTAAGTTTGATAATTTTGGAGATGGAAGAAAACTTAATATATTAGCTTGGTTAGTTTTCTTAATACAAGTTATAAAAATTAAGTTCAAAAGAAAAATTCGAATGCCACTTGTAATTTACAAATCATATTAGGCTTACATTTGTTAATGTCATGTTTTAAAAATGTTACACTTGTTAAAATATGTATTTTTATGTTTAAGCCCTTGAGTTTAATTAATTTATACATTTTGTTTAAACCCTTTATTCAATTTAATTTACATATGTAAATTTTTCACATTTTTAAAAAAATATAAAAACTATATTTATTCATTTAAAAGAAAAGTTGTTTTAAATTCTTTTATCAAATTCATATTCAACTTTGGAACTTTTATTAATTTTTGTTTTCATATCATTCATACATTATACGCACATAAAAGCTTTTTAAATCTTATTTTCTTTTTTTAAAATTTATATTTTTATACCCTCTATAACTTTTAAATAGCAATTTCAAAAATTATTTTATTTTGAAATATAGCTTCTTATTCAAAATATCTATTAATAAAATTTGAAAAAACAAATCTTTATAAATTGAAAATATAATGTTTTCAAACCCAATATATTTATAAGATTTTTAATTTTGAATT
This sequence comes from Allium cepa, assembly GCA_030765085.1. Lineage (NCBI taxonomy): Eukaryota > Viridiplantae > Streptophyta > Magnoliopsida > Asparagales > Amaryllidaceae > Allium > Allium cepa. The sequence goes on from CM060939.1 coordinate 317,844,954, forward strand.
TTAATTCCAAGATTTAATTTAAACTAAATTGATAAATATAAATAAATAACAGAACCTATCTTTTATAAATCTTAAAACTTTATAATTCTATTTATAATCTAAAATATCTATTTATCCCAGAAATTTCTAATTAATTCACAAATAGATTCACAATTTAATTTCAAAAATTAATTTAGTTATCAAATTATCTTGGATAAAATTCAGGGATGTTACAGATTCCCCTCCTTTGGAAAATTTCGTCCTTGAAATTTGTAAGTAGAGAGACAACAAAGGATGGATAGACAAAGACAAAGAGATAGTTTCCAAATCAAACTAGGTATCTATTCTACATTTGGCTTACCAAATCAGAATATCACCAATAATTATGAGAACGAACTCATTCAATACAAGACATTCGGGTCACCAGATCTAAGAATATACAGGGTATTGGTTAGTTTGAAGATATCTAACCACACATAGAATATACCGGGACCCAACAGAATAAACAGATATATGGATACAATCCAAAACTTTTAGTTTAATCAACCAAAATACACTTATAAACCATAGCAACCAAAGCAAACAATTCATCCAAACAAACAATTCTGACCCATCTGGAGTTTGTGTCCCATGCAAATATATCAAAGCTTCTTCTAAAGCTGCCAGGAACCATCAAAGAATTGAATAGACGAATCAAAGGAGATTGATAGAGAAAGACTGTTTCCACCGTTGCAGTGTATTGACCATTTGTAGTGGTACTCCCCTATCCCCTATCTCCTCCTCTTCTTGCACTCATACTTACCATCAGTGGATAGTAAGAGAATTTACTGTGGCATTCGGACGGATATCTTAGGAATTATAAACATGCATATGCAAATGCAAAATTCATTTACAAATTTTGTTGCATGCAAACCATATTCAACTTTCATACATCATGAATTCAATCAATCGGATAAAGATCAAGTTTCTTGAAAGATTTACTCGCTTGAAAATTTTAGCAGAGACAGTTCCTTTTTTGAAAATCAAAAATCTAGACTGTCTTTTCTTTTTCTTCTTAGCTTGACCTTAAATTTGTTAGCTGCAACAAATTTGTATGAACTTGTTTAAATCTTTGATGTAATTTACTTATTTAATCTTTTAACAACAAATAAAAAATTAAATTTATTTACACTTAAATTTTAGTTGAAACAGAGGTGAAAACTCTAGCCTGCACCTTAAATTTTGTATTTGCTAATTTGTTTCTTTTTGAGTTGAGTCCTGAATCTCCCCCTAATCTCTGAAGTTTCTGCTTGATTCTGTAATGTATGTTGAAGATCTGAATTCAACTTTGAATTCTTCTTTTGGCTTAAGATATTGAGGGGAATGTTTTTGTTACAGATTTTTTTTGTGGAATGTTGTTTCTTGATTTCAATTATTGAGGCAAAGTAGGTTGTTTTTGACGAATTTTTTATCTATCTTTTCCGATATGAAGATTTCACAGTTTTTTTTCTTTGAAGTGAATAAGAGGAGAAGATAAATGACTTGTAAAATTTTACTTCTTTTTTATAAATTTCCTAAGTAAAAGAAAATGATACAAATGACACTTGTAATTTTTTTCTCTCATGATTAACACTTGTCACCATAGTTATTATTAATTTAACACTTGTAAGAATTTTTTTATAAACAAAGTATTTTACATTATTTTAATTTTGCATTTAAACTTACATTAAGATATTAGTTTTATATTAATATATATTATTAAAAGAGTGTGTTTTGAGTTCCTTAAATACATATTAAATGAATTACATATATATACATTTATAAATCCAAATTATTTTACAAAACATTAAATTTAAAATTTAAATTCAAATTAAAAGTCAAATTCAACATATGAATTCAAATTTACCCACATATGCACTCATACATATATATATATTCACATATATGAATCAAAATTTAGATTCAAATGATTTTAAAAATCTTTAGTATTTCAAAATTTTAAACTCAAAAGAAATTTGAAATTTTTATTCATTTAAATTATCACTTATTATTTATTTATTTTGAAATTTTTTAAATTATATTATAAAAGTTCAACATTTACCAATTTTGATTGATGAATTTTGGTATGTTACAGATTTCCCCTCCTTAAGAAAATTTCGTTCTCGAAATTTGAAAGAAAGAGAAAAACAAACAGAGATATACGAATTTAGAAAAGAATAGAGAAATGGCTTACCAGTTTAAGCCGAGATATCCACCCTGCAATTGGGATAAGACCTTTGCATACTGTCTTCTCTCTCCCAAGTACAGTCCTTTGGATCACCGCTCCACTGCACTTTAACCAGTTTCATAATTTTGTTCCTTAATTGCTTTTCATCCCGATCGACAATCTTAATTGGTTCTCTTTTAACTGTTAAATTTGGTGTGATTTCTAGATCCTGCTGCGCTGCCTCTTCGATAATACTGTCTGGATCAGGCACGTACTTTCGAAGATGTGAAACGTGAAATACATCGTGTACGTCGGATAACCAGTTAGGTAGTTGCACTCGATATGCTAGAGGACCAATCCTTTCCAAAATAGGAAAAGGACCAATGTATCGCGGTGCCAACTTACCAGTTTTCCCAAATCTTAACACACCCCGCATTGGAGATACTTTCAAGAAAATAGAATCTCCAACTTGAAATTCCAAAGCTCTTCTTCTACGGTCGTAATAACTCTTCTGGCGACTCTGAGCAGTTATTAACTTCTTTCAAATAAAATCAACCTTTTTCGTGGCTTCCTTAATCATATCTGGCCCAAGAATGAGTCTATCACCGGATTCGATCCAGCATGTCGGTGATCAACACGGTCGACCATATAAAGCCTCAAAAGGAACCATTTCGATACTGGCTTGATAGCTATTATTATATGAAAATTCGACCAAATGTAAATAGTCTTCCCAAGAACCACCAAAGTCGAGAATACAAGCTCGCAAAAGATCCTCTAATATTCGATTTATCCTTTCAGTCTGCCCATCAGACTGTGGGTGATAAGCAGTGCTGAAATTTAGCTTTGTTCCCAATATGGCCTGAAACGCCTCCCAAAATCTACTAGTGACGATCGGGTCACGATCACTCACTATACTGCTCGGTATACCATGGAGATGGATAATCTCTTTGATATATAGCTCAGCTAAACTTGTTGTTGTCCGAGTGGATTACACTGGAATGAAGTGAGCAGTTTTGGTTAGACGGTCCACAATAACCCTGATTGCTTCATTCCCCCTTCGAGTGCGGGGCAACCCACCGATGAAATCCATCGATACCTGATCCCATTTCCACTTTGGTACTTCCAAAGGTTGAAGTAAACCGGCCACTTCCTTTTGATTGCTTTTAATTTGCGATAGGTAGCACAACGACTCAGATATAAAGATATATCTCTTTTCATTGTCTTCCACCAGAATGTACTTTTGATATCTCTAAACATTTTATTAACTCCTGGTTGGATACTGAGTTTTGAATTATGATATTCATCTAAAACTTCACGCTTCAAATAAGGGAAGACTGGAACACATATCCTGCCTTTCAACCTAATAACTTCATTATTATCAATTGCAAAACTAGAATCTTCTCCTTGATGAATTCTTTTACAAATTCCACGAAGGAACTGGTCTTCTTTTTTCTTACTTGCTATCTTCTCAAGGAGAGTAGGAGTAACTAAAAGATATGCAAGAACAACATGCCTCCTACTTAAAGCGTCGGTAACTACATTGGCCTTTCCGGGCGTATACTGAATATCTAGGTCATATACGCTAGAAATTCTAACCATCGTTGTTGCCGTAGATTTAAATCTTTCTGGGTGAAGAGATACTTTAAATATTTGTGGTCGGTGAATAATTCAAAATTTTCACCTAAGACAAGGAAATTTCATTAAGTATATTTATTTAGTTTAAGTTAAATTTCATATATCGTCAAGAAAGCTGAAAAAGTTCTTACCCAGAAGATAGTGTTGCCAAATTTTCAGAGCGAAAATAACATCGAAAAGCTCCAAATCGTGTGTTGGGTAATTTCTCTCATGCGAGAGTAATTGTCTACTCGCGTAGGCAATTACTTTTCCATTTTGCATTAGTACTGCACCCAAACCATCTCCACAAGCATCAGTATAGACAGATAATCCTTGGTTCCCGTTAATGATAGCGAGAACGGGAGCGGTAGTTAATCTTCTTTTCAATTCCTGGAAAGCTTCATCACACTTTGGAGTCCAATCGAATTTAACATTTTTCATTGTTAGCTTATTCAATGGACTAGCCAACTTAGAAAAATCCTAGACAAACTTTCTATAATATCCTGCTAAACCCCGAAAACTTCGAACTTTTCTAGGAGAAGTGGGTCGCTTTCAGTCCAGAATTGCAAAAATCTTGCTTGGATCAACAGAAATACCTTCGTCATTAACAATATGACTGAGAAATCTGACTTCTTTAACCCAAAAGTGACATTTAGAGAATTTAGCGAATAGGATATTCCTCCTCAATATCTCCAAAACAATTCTAAGATGTTCAGCATGCTCCTCTTCAGTTTTGGAGTAAATCAAGATGTCATCAATAAATACAAGGACAAATTTGTTCAGTACTTCTCGAAACACTCGGGTCATTAAATCTACGAAATACGCAGGAGCGTTGGTTAGTCCGAAGGGCATGACTAACCATTCGTAGAACATGTTAGGAACCCTAAAGGCGGTTAAATGAACACAATCCTCGGCTATTCGCAGTTGATGTAATCCCTGAGCTAAATCCATTTTAGAAAAGAATCGAGTGCCATGAAGTTGATCGAATAGATCAACGATTCTAGGTAAAGGAAATTCGTTCTTGAGACTTTGTTTATTGAGATCGCAGTAATCTACACACAATCTCAAAGATCCGTCTGATTTAGCCCAAACACGACGGCTGAACCCTATTCGGAAACACTAGGGTGAATTAATCCTTTCTTTAGCAAATCTCGAGTTTGATTGACTAATTCAATTCTTTCCCTAGGTGCCATCCTGCGACTTGCGTGGACGACAGGACGAGCATTGGCTGCTAAGTCAATTTGGAATTCTATTTCTCTGTGTGGAGGTAAGGATTTCACTTCTTCAAATACGTCAGAAATTTACCGAACTACAGGTATAGACTCCAAACTGGGTTCAGGATATCCCAAAGTATAGATTAAGTTATCTCTCTTTGGACTCGGATCCTCACAAGAGATCTCAATAAAATTTCCAAAGTTTGTTTTGACTAAAATTGCTTGATTATTACAATCGAATTTAGCTTCGTATCTCGATAACCACTTCATTCTGAGTAAGATTTCAAATTCATTAAATTCGAGGATATAAAGGTTAATAGGAAATTGATAGCAAGCATATGAAATGGGGACTTTCCTACAATACAAACAAAGATTTGCAGGACCTCCAACCGGATTTTCCACGCAAATAGGGTCGTCAACAAATTCAGTTTTAAGTTCTAATTCATTTACGATTTGATGGAAGATAAAGCTATGTGAACCTCCCGTGTCAACTAAAACTCTAACAACTTTATCAGAAATAGTAAGGTTACCTTCCAGAACACCTTTTCCATTATCTGCTTTCGAAGTTGAAGGGTCTTCCTTTATCGCATAAACATTTGCCACCTGTGCTTGCTTCATCACCGGGCAATTCTTAACAACATGTCCAGGCTTGTGACAATTATAGCATTCTCGAACTCCTTGATCATTCTTCACAGGTTGTTCCTTCTTAACTTGCTTCTTCGGGTTTTTGCAGCTGTTTGAATAATGGCCCTTTTCTTGGCAATTTTAACAAGTTACATTTCTAGATGAATTTCCTTGATTGCTCCTCTTATCCTTGCCTTGATGTGGCTTCTTTCCCCCAAACTTCCATTTCTTCCAATTCTGATTACTTGAATTTCCGCTTTCCCTTGGGATCTCCTGCATATCCAGAGTGGCATACCTATATTCCATATCAATAAGATTAGAAAAAGATTCTTTGACATGTGCTGTCGTCTTTTCATGATACTTCTTGTTCATTCCACGGATGAACCTTTCATTTTTCTTTAGAGGCGTATTTACTAATTCTGGACCGAAACAGAATAATTCGTTGAACTTGTTTAAATACTCCTCAAATGACAAGCTTCCTTGCTTTGAGTCTAGAAATTCTTGATACATTCGGGAAATTCCTGCTAACGGCATATAGCGCGTTTTCAAACACCTCCTTAAATCGACTCCAAGTAAATTCTTCTTCTGGTTCATCTATTGTGACTGTTTCCCACCAGGCCGAGGCTTCATCTTGGAGTTTCCAAGAAGCAATGAGACGCATCTGGTCATCTTGTAGCTTAAGCCCTTTAAAGATCTTTTCACATGATCTGATCCAAGCCTGGGCCTCAATAATCGACTCTTTACCGGTGAATGGCCTACCACGAAGCCTTGAGAAACTCTTATATAAATCAGCCGGATTCGGCTGATACTGAGTAGGCATAACTGCATCTGCCGAAGGGGAAACATGACTAGCTGTTGTAGCATTCCCTTGACCCCTAGCTCTACCTCTTTGCCCGCTCATTCTTACTATCTATAATTAGTAAGAAACTTGATTTAGATATTCGGACGACATATCTTAAGGAATATCAGGAGTTAAAGGAAATAGACTGAGAAAATTTGAGATTTTGGTCTTAGTTTATACTCATTCTAGGTTATACTTCACCCTGTCCCTAATGAGCCATCTAATGTGTTATACTCCATAGCTAAAGTTCTTACTCAACCTTTAGCTCTGATACCACTTGTCCGAAGTTCAGCGTTCAAAAACCGACATCAAATACCTCACTTGTATTCGATTGCCGGAGATTTGAACGTCGAATTCCAGTTCGAATGGAGCTTATAACAACATTAGGTGAATATAAACAGCGGAAAACAAAATAAACAACCAACATCAATATTCCAGATACAACATCATAATAACATTACAACAACACCAACATCAGAGTATTTTTATACATATACAACACTACTTCAAAATAGACCATCATGACATAACCATAAGTGATTGCATTCCAAGAAAGTCTCCAAAGAAAAGAAATGATAGCGAACATGCAACTAGGAACCTTGAGATCCAAAAGGTTTCAGAATATCTCCAAGTCAAAAGTATTCAAAAAACCGATAGCTTCCAAACCATAAGACTTCAAAATCCAGCAAGCTCCAAAAACACGGAAGACCTGCTACTAGGCAGCCCGTGTGGAAATTATGGGCACCCAGAGTTTAGAAAGGAAACAATAAACTCCGGGTCAGTCATGGGACTGGTATGAGTAAACAAAAACAACTGCTTTGAATAAAAAAACCGATTTATAAAAGAAAAACGTTCATGCTTTTGGAAAATGAAACTACCATAAGGCCTCCCGCCACACACACAATGCAATCGCAGAATTGGAGGAGATTTCTTCTTATGATAGTCAAATATGCTTGATACGGGAAAAATTCTTTGATATTATTGCTAGTGTATAGGGTAGAAAACATTTTGAAAGTATAATATTAATCTTAGCCATCATACTACATTTCGTCGTATGCCTACTATAGCTACCATGGTTTGTGGCAAGTTACCGCCATGCTACATGGAAGGTCATACAACTAAAACCGTACAGTGTTCGTATTGTTTCTTTGGATTTCCAACAAATGCTCAGGCTAAAGAACTTCTTGGGCCATATGGGTACGCCTCTGGAGGGACGTCCCGATAACCTAACCGGATCTCTACCAACATAAGGTCGGGTTACCTCTATAACTAGGTAACTACTGACACGAGTATGCCATCTCCCAGTTGTAACCAACCTTTATCCGGGGCCCCAACAACAATCACAAAGTAATATATATATTTGCGATATCCACATAAGTTAAATATCTGGGCTCTATACCATGATACCACTTCTATCCAGAAGGAAATGCACATACCCTAAGGGGCACTACCCCCAATAACCTTGCCGCATCTTTCCTGTTTTGACCATTACCAGGTTGTGAGGTTCGACAAAGTCTCGTCCACAAAGCTACGCTTTTCAAAAAAGCCATGCTTTGATAAGCAAATGATCATCAATACACAGCAGCACTTAGCGTGCCACACTACCAAATTGGGAGTACATCGCTGATAACCTTCAACTACATAACCTCTGAGCTCGCACGTCTCAGAGAAGGGTGTTAAGCTAAGAGAATAAATCCTCTGCCACCAACAGATATGTATTTGAAAGAAATCGGCTTTATGTCTCAAAGTGTAGTGTCAGACACACGACCATACAAGTCTGTTCCGGGTTCGAACAGAAGCGAAGGCACTTCGTCCAATAAAGAAAGAAGCCCTTGCAAATCCCAGCGTCCACAATCCCGATCAGACTTCCCATCACTTTGGGAATCCCTATACCGGAGCAACTCGGTGCAGAGACAATCGATAGGTTATCCTATCGTTTTCGAAGACACCCGGTCTTCAAATGCTCTCCATTCATCGAATCACTATTCGGAATGGGTTATATGACACAAAGGTCCTCTCCCGGCTAATCCGAATAGTGAGCGTCAATTTTAAAAACATGTGAATACGTCATTCACAAAGATTCACTACGCGATGGAATTGGATTGGAGTTGTTTGGAGTTAGTGAGAATTTCGGGTAAAATTAAACGTCCGTTTAATTTTATTCGAAATAAATCGCTAAAACGAAATTGAAATCAAGGTGAGAACTTCTCACTCAATCGAATAGTTTCGATTTTTATTTTAAATAGTTAGATTTAAAATATTTGATTGCATGTTTGAATGATGATTTTTATCTATTGATTGTTAAAATAGACATTATGCGCCGTTAGTAAGCGGAGGTTATTTATTAAAAACATATACCGCGAATATTTCATAAACAGTGAAATTGGTATTGTATATGATAGCAATATATATATATTGGCATATGTATATATTGCAGTTATTGATTTCCCGCATTTGTATAGCGGATGAGACCCTATTGCGCCGTCTATTAAGCGGATAATATTATAAATCCCATATACCGCGATAATTCCGTACTGGAGCGGAATTGGTATTGTGCTAATGTTTGTGGATGCAGGAAAACAGGTTGGAGGGATCCAACTGGATTCCTCAACAGTATTTATTTGATTATGGATATTTTGATATTTGATGGATTATCATATCGATATATGATATCGTTGTTGTCGTGATTGACTATTTGGTATGTAGCATCATTGGACCAAATTTAGAATTTTAAAATGATTTTAAAGTGATTTTTGAAAGTATACGTTTATAAAATATTTTTGGAATTAATCCATTTTAAATAAATAAACGTTATAATTTTTAAAAATATAAAAATTTTGATTTTGAGAAATACGGTTAAAGATTGATTTTTGAGAAATATGGGTTAATGTTTTTATAAAATAATTAAATTAGATTTTTGAATTTATTATAAAAAGTTTAAAAATAGGATTTATAAAATTTGATTATTTTATAAATCAAGAGAATGGTGAAATTATAAAGGAGATTAAAGATGTTTTAAAATAATAGTATAAATTGATTTTATAAAGGATTTATAAATTGATATTTATAAATTAAAACATTTGAATTATAAAACGAGTTTTTATAAGTGTTTGAATGAAGTGAAAATGGATTGCATAAGTGAATGGAATTTATAAAATTATAAATGGTGAAGTTATAAATGAAATTTATAAATAGTAAGATTTATAAATTGTGTGAAGTTATTAAAAAATATATTTGGATAAATAATTGAATCTTATAAGTTATAAGATTTATAATTATGAAGTTTAAAAGAACGATTTTGTAAAATAATCGTTTTATAAGCATTTAACTTATAATATGAACCTTTAGTTTATAATTGAGTTATAAATCGAATAGGTTAATAAAGGAGATGTATAAAAAGGAAGTAGTTATAAAACAAATAGAAATAGAATTTATAAACGTTGTTTTATAAAATTCGCAAACGACTTATTTTGATAAGTTAATTTTTATAACTTATCTATGAAGTTATATTCACGTTTTAGACAGTGAATAATCCTTTAAAATGAAATGTATAAAAATGATGAAATTGGTTAACGTAGTATATTCACGTTTTTGAATAGTGAATAATATGTTAAAGAAATTGTTTTGAATGTGATGTTTTAAATAGAATTAAAACGATCTAACGATTGTTTTAAAAGCATTAAGATTCGAAACCATAGATTTCAACATTTATTGTTGAAATAGACGTTTTCGAGAAATAGAAGGAAATGGTGGACTATAACACTGTTGTTATAGTAAATGATTTCCGAAAGGAAATGTTTTTTATAGTATTGGGATTTATATATCTATCTTAAATTCGAATCCCTATACTAGTGATTTTGGGACGTCGTAACGATGTTTTACGCAACATTCGTTTTGGCCCAAATAAATATGTTTAAGAGAATGATTTCCTTAAAGAATGAAATATATACTTAATCTCGATTTAAGTATATTGAATATTTTCCAAGTGTAGAAAATAAAAAGATTTGTGAATTACTTATTTAATAAGTATGGAAATGTTTTCCAATATTAAGTGAATATTTTGAATTTATCTTTTTGAAGATAAATTGAAAATGAATATTAGAAATCGAATTGAAGTCGTATATTCATGAATATTTTAGAATGTAAATTCACTATGGAATTTATAAAAGAGAGTGGAATTTGTATGAAAATAAATATTGATTTATTTTTGAGGTATTGAAATTATATATCTTGTAAAGATATTTTTGGAAAATAAATAATTTGGAAAATTATTTGGAAACTGGTGATGTGTGCATATCCATTGATAGTTCAATAACCGACTATCAATATTTCCCTTTGAATGGGTATTTGATGTGATTTGTTTGAATTTGAATGCCACACTTATTTTTGAATAAGCGCTCACTATTCGGGTTAACCGGGAAAGGACCATGGGGTCGTATAACCCATTCCGAATATGTGATACGTCGTTATGAATTGCATTTGAAGACCGGTGTTGAAGACCGGACCTTTTTGAAAGCGAAAGGACAACTCGTCGATTGTCTTTGCACCGAGTAGCTACGGTATAGAGACTCCCTATGTGATGGGAAGTCTGGACGTGATTAGAGATTATCCGGATTGCAAGGACTTCTTTGTAAGTGCCTTCGGTTCTGTTCGAGCCCGGAACAGACTTGTATGGATTGTATGTCTGACATTACAAATTGAGATATAAAGCCGATTTCTTTCAAATATATTTCTGTTGGTGGCGGAGAATTTATTCTCTTAGCTTAACACCCTTCTCTGAGACGTACGAGCTCAGAGGTTATGTAGTTGAAGGTTATCATCGATATATTCCCAATTTGGTAATGTGACATGCTGAGTGTTGCTGTGAAATGATCATTGTGTTGATCATTTGTGATAGGATCATTTGTTTGATCGTTTATCTTTGTGATCATTTCTATGATCATTTGTTGACCCAAAGCACGGCTTTTGTATAAAGTGTGTTTTTGTGGAGGAGACTTCGTCGAGCCTCACAAACCGGTAATGGTCGAAACAGGAATAGTGCGGCAAGGTTTTCAGGGATAGCGTCCCTAGGGTATGACCATTCCTTCTGGAAAAGGGTAGTATCATGGTATGGAGCCCAGATACTTACTCATGTTGAAACACTTATTATTATGGTGTGATGTTGGTTAGAGAGCTCTCGTTTAAAGGTCCCAAAGGACCGGGGGTGGCATATCCGAGGGTTTGTAATATCCCTTGGGAAAAGGGCTTCCCGGCCTTGTTTGGCAGAGATCCAGTTGGGTTCTCGGGGCGTCCTTCCAGAGGCGTTTCCATGTGGCAATGGGAAGTTCCGTGGCCTGACCATTTGTTGGAAAATCCATTCTTCAAATACGAGCCTTGTACGGTATTAGTTGTATTACCTGCCATCTACTTATGGTGGCGCCCCACTGTTTGGATGGTAGCTATAGTAGGCATAGTTCGAAATGTCTATGTTGGCTAAGATTTATATTCTACTTTCGAAATGTTTCCTACACTATGCACTAGTAATAATATCAAATGTTTCTTTTAAATACGTATCAAGCATCTTTGACTATCATAAGGAGAAATCTCCTCCGATTCTGCGTTTGCATTGTGTGTGTGTGCGGGAGGCCTTATGGTAGTCTCATTTTTAAAAGCTTTGCGAATTGACTTTAAAAATATTCCTCTATTTTTGATTTTAAAGATAAATAAACTGTTTTGAGTTCTCACACCAGTCACATGACTGACTCGGAGTTTATTGTTTTCCTTCCTAAACTCTGGGTGCCCACCAATTTCCACACGGGCAGTCAAGAGTTAAGGTTTATCAGGATATTCTGGAGTTGCAGGAGGCAAGCTGGATGGCATGGCGTATTACTAGTTTATATAGTATTTCTTTTCCGCTGTTTGTTGTTGTTGTTGTACATTCTGATGATATGATGAAATGTAATGTAATGTAATGTAATGTAATGTAATAACTGATATAGTTCTTTGTTTAAAGATTATTCATTTATCTATTATATGTTGTTCCGCTGCGAATTGTGAGATTCTGATGTTGTTCAGTTATTTTTCTGTTGTCTATTCCGTTCTATTTTCTATTCTCTTTTCCCTCTATTTTATCTTTTCTCTCTTCTTCTACCTCTTTCCTTTTCTTAAACCATAACATTCGGGTTTCCGGCCTTCGATTTCTCGGCAGTCGATAAAGTGAGTATCGATGTTGAATTTTCGAAAGTCGAAAATTTTCGGGACGTTACATCTAGTATCAGAGCTTATGGTTAAGCGACAACCATGGTTCTGTTGGGTAGTACTCATTAGAGATAGAGTCAGTAGTACTCTAGAATGAGTTGAGTGTAATAATAGCTATGAGAGCGTATTTGTTAGTGTATATAAAATTGTTTTATATTGTGATGATTGGTTTATTGAGTGGCATATGAACTTTCGTTAGCACGGTCTCGACAACTATGCCAAAGGGGTTTTATAAACACTTGAATAGAACAATTCGACACAGTATTGTTTTAAAATTGGGTAAATAAAATAATTTTACCTTGATTATATTTTATATATAAAGGAATAATTTTTCAGAATTATTAAAATGTATATAAGTGGATTGTTTAGTTGTTTGAATAATCTAAATAAAAGAATAATTATATAAGTAAAAAGAATTATAAGAATTGAATTATAATTAATGTGATTTACAATTGTGAAATAAACTTATATATATAAGAAGTGAGACTATATGAATATATTTATGAATATGAGTTATAAATAAAAAAGAATTTAAAGTTAAATGGAAATTTACTTTAGAATTGGAATCTGAATTGATTTATAAATGGGAATTTAAGTTAAGTAAAAACAAGTAATGTTTATAAAATGGAAGTATAACTTAAGAGTTGTTGAATGAAGTTGATATTGGTATCAAAGTAAATTAATAAAGTTAAGTGATAGATATGAAATTGAGTTATATAAATGAAATTCAACTTGAAATGATTAACTAATTGAATGTAAATCAATTGAATGTAAATAAAATTGATTTGAGATAATGAATGTAAATGGTAAATTCATTAAAATCTAATGTTATTGGAAGTTGAAAAATTGAATGAAAATCAATTAATTAAACCAATATGAGCAAATAAATTTGGTTGTAATTAATATACATTGGTTGTTATATGATTGTTAGTTGATTGTATATAATTCATTAAGTGTTAATGAAATTGGAAGCTAAAGTAATTGAAATCCAATTGAAAGTTAAGTGAATCTTAAATAGAATTGAATTTAATTTGGAAGTAAACCAACTTGAATATGAATTAGTGAATATAAACTAATTGAAAATGAATGTTAGTAAAAACATCCACTGTTAATAAATAAAATATGATTAAATTGAAAAACCTATTTCATTGAATATTAATGAGAATATGAATGAATATTTATTGGTTATGAATTTGTTGGATGATAATTGGTTGATGTTTGCATTTGTTGCTTTTATTGCATTTGCTATGATGGCATATATAGTTATTATGTTCCTATATATGGTATATCGATACTATTGTATATATACATGTTCTCATGTTGTTTGTTGAGTGTTTAGTAGGTGCGGATCGCGTTTGCTTCGCATTTGGAGCTCGCTTTCGTGCTATATTAGCCGTATATGCTTGCTAATAAAAAATAAGGTACATATCTCGGATTAAATATCGTACTTTTACACTTTTTCCCTGCGGGATGCCTCATTACTTGATGAGATGTATATTTGTGATATATATATATACTGTCATTTTTTTTCGGATCGAGCCGCGCAAAGGAGACTATGGCGAATTTTTTCGAAAATTTAAGGCGTTAGAAAAAATTTGGAAAATTTGTGAAAACTATAATTTTGATTTGGAATTGAAAGTTAAATGATATAGTTTGTTTTTGAAAAGATAACTAAGTATGATTTGGAAAACTTAGTAAAGAATTGTAAGAAGTTTAACTATGAATTTTCGAAAGTTAATGGATTCTGTAACTTTTCTTACTTGATAATTTCGAGGACGAAATTCTTTTAAGGGGGGAAGTATGTAACGACCCAGAAATTTTATTAATTAAAATTTGGATATTTAATTAATTTTAAATATTAATAAGTGAAATTTATAAGTCGAATAAATTTTATTTCAAATTATTGGATTTAATTGAATAATTAAATCAATAATTTAATATGTTAAATTATGAAAATAATTGAAAATTGGGTTAAATATGATTGTAAATGATTTGTAAAATTTTATTTTATCATATTGAATTTGAATGATATTTTAGAACTTTTAAGATCGAATTAAAAGTTTATTGGTGAAAATTGAATATTTTAATATTTAATCGACTAGTGAAATTAGCCAATTTTCGAACAGTCTCAGAATTGGACGAAACCAGTTCCATTGGATCCGTAATAGTTAGTTATTATCGAATTTCAATTTTCGTAGTAATCGGAGTTATCGTTTGATCGTGGCGGCTCGAAACGCATCGAATTGTTTTTGATATTAATTTAGCGAGTTAAAATAGCCATTTTTCAAACTGTCTCGAATTTCGACCAAACCAGTTTCATTGGATCCGTAATGTGATATTATTGTAAGGTTTAAAATTTCGTGTCAATTGGATTTACCGTTTGTCCGGTACAAATTAAAACGCCTAGAAAATCGTTTAAATCGGTTTAATTCAAATTGAATGTTTATTGCCATAACTCGCACAGATGTCCGAATTAGCTTTCGAAACCTGTTCCATTGTGTCCGGAACGTGGGGTAAACCCCAGAAACGCTGGTTACGGCGCGTAAATCGGATTTTGGAAATTCCGGGATGAATAGTGTCGTTTTATTTCCTATAAATAGCCCACCATCATAAAAATAAAATAAAAATTTAACCTAACCCAGGTTTATACGTAGCCGCTAGCTATGAACCTATGGCCGAAAATGATTCTTGTTTCTCCCTCAAATTTCTTCAAATCCATCAAGTAATTCGAGAAACTTTCAAAATGAAAGTTGTAGAGCACAACACGTTCTATACATCCAATGGTGGGTTTTCGTTCTAGTGATTTGGATTGATGGAAATTGGAGCTCAAAGACCTGCAGTTGCGCACGTTTTTTCTTGATGATGGTAGGGCCGAGCTTCATGAGGTGGTAGCCGAGTATGGGTCTTGGTCGTGGCTTCGAGGTGGGAGTGTTTGATCGTGTTCATGTTGCACGTAAAAATCGAACCCTAATTTTCGAAAATGGGTTCGGTTTGTATCATGTATTACCTGTAGATGAACGAAGAGATGGAAGAAGGGGAGTGGCGGTCGTGATGCAAGGAAGCAAGATCCAGTGGCTAGGATTGAGTGTAGGTTGAAAATAGTTAATGTATATTGTAAATTGTTTATAAAAAATTCGTGTAAACTTGTAAAATGCATATCTTTTTCATACGAGGTCGAAAACGCGTGAAACAAGAAGCGTTGGAATCGTATGGATGAGCACTACGCGATGGAATTGGATTGGAGTCATTTGGAGTTAGTGAGAATTTCGGGTAAAATTAAACGTCCGTTTAATTTTATTCGAAATAAATCGCTAAAACGAAATTGAAATCAAGGTGAGAACTTCTCACTCAATCGAATAGTTTCGATTTTTATTTTAAATAGTTAGATTTAAAATATTTGAATGCATGTTTGAATGATGATTTTTATCTATTGATTGTTAAAATAGACATTACGCGCCGTTAGTAAGCGGAGGTTATTTATTAAAAACATATACCGCGAATATTTCATAAACAGTGAAATTGGTATTATATACGATAGCAATATATATATACATTGGCATTGTATATATTGCAGTTATTGATTTCCCGCATTTGTATAGCGGATGAGACCCTATTGCGCCGTCTATTAAGCGGATAATATTATAAATCCCATATACCGCGATAATTCCGTACTGGAGCGGAATTGGTATTGTGCTAATGTTTGTGGATACAGGAAAACAGGTTGGAGGGATCCCACTGGATTCCTCAACAGTATTTATTTGATTATGGATATTTTGATATTTGATGGATTATCATATCGATATATGATATCGTTGTTGTCGTGATTGACTATTTGGTATGTAGCATCATTGGACCAAATTTGGAATTTTAAAATGATTTTAAGGTGATTTTTGAAAGTATACGTTTATAAAATATTTTTGGAATTGATCCATTTTAAATAAATAAACGTTATAATTTTTAAAGTTATAAAAATTATGATTTTGAGAAATATGGTTAAAGATTGATTTTTGAGAAATATGGGTTAATGTTTTTATAAAATAATTAAATTGGATTTTTGAATTTATTATAAAAAGTTTAAAAATAGGATTTATAAAATTTGATTATTTTATAAATCAAGAGAATGGTGAAATTATAAAGGAGATTAAAGATGTTTTAAAATAATAGTATAAATTGATTTTATAAAGGATTTATAAATTGATATTTATAAATTAAAACATTTGAATTATAAAACGAGTTTTTATAAGTGTTTGAATGAAGTGGAAATGGATTGCATAAGTGAATGGAATTTATAAAATTATAAATGGTGAAGTTATAAATGAAATTTATAAATAGTAAGATTTATAAATTTTGTGAAGTTATTAAAGAATATATTTGGATAAATAATTGAATCTTATAAGTTATAAGATTTATAATTATGAAGTTTAAAAGAATGATTTTGTAAAATAATCGTTTTATAAGCATTTAACTTATAATATGAACCTTTAGTTTATAATTGAGTTATAAATCGAATAGGTTAATAAAGGAGATGTATAAAAAGGAAGTAGCTATAAAACAAATAGAAATAGAATTTATAAACGTTGTTTTATAAAATTCGCAAACGACTTATTTTGATAAGTTAATTTTTATAACTTATCTATGAAGTTATATTCACGTTTTAGACAGTGAATAATCCTTTAAAATGAAATGTATAGAAATGATGAAATTGGATAACGTAGTATATTCACGTTTTTGAATGGTGAATAATATGTTAAAGAAATTGTTTTGAATGTGATGTTTTAAATAGAATTAAAACGATCTAACGATTGTTTTAAAAGCATTAAGATTTGAAACCATAGATTTCAACATTTATTGTTGAAATAGACGTTTTCGAGAAATAGAAGTAAATGGTGGACTATAACACTGTTGTTATAGTAAATGATTTCCGAAAGGAAATGTTTTGTATAGTATTGGGATTTATATATCTATCTTAAATTCGAATCCTTATACTAGTGATTTTGGGACGTCGTAACGATGTTTTACGCAACATTCGTTTTGGCCCAAATAAATATGTTTAAGAGAATGATTTCCTTAAGGAATGAAATATATACTTAATCTTGATTTAAGTATATTGAATATTTTCCAAGTGTAGAAAATAAAATGATTTGTGAATTACTTATTTAATAAGTATGGAAATGTTTTCCAATATTAAGTGAATATTTTGAATTTATCTTTTTGAAGATAAATTGAAAATGAATATTAGAAATCGAATTGAAGTCGTATATTCGTGAATGTTTTAGAATGAAAATTCACTATGGAATTTATAAAAGAGAGTGGAATTTGTATGAAAATAAATATTGATTTATTTTTGAGGTATTGAAATTATATATCTTGTAAAGATATTTTTGGAAAATAAATAATTTGGAAAATTATTTGGAAACTGGTGATGTGTGCATATCCATTGATAGTTCAATAACCGACTATCAATATTTCCCTTTGAATGGGTATTTGATGTGATTTGTTTGAATTTGAATGCCACACTTATTTTTGAATAAGCGCTCACTATTCGGGTTAATCGGGAAAGGACCATGGGGTCGTATAACCCATTCCGAATATGTGATACGTCGTTATGAATTGCATTT
This sequence comes from Allium cepa, assembly GCA_030765085.1. Classification (NCBI taxonomy): domain Eukaryota; kingdom Viridiplantae; phylum Streptophyta; class Magnoliopsida; order Asparagales; family Amaryllidaceae; genus Allium; species Allium cepa. Next base: position 317,863,266 of record CM060939.1, read on the forward strand.
GAAGACCGGTGTTGAAGACCGGATCTTTTTGAAAGCGAAAGGACAACTCGTCGATTGTCTTTGCACCGAGTAGCTACGGTCTAGAGACTCCCTATGTGATGGGAAGTCCGGACGTGATTAGAGATTATCCGGATTGCAAGGACTTCTTTGTAAGTGCCTTCGGTTCTGTTCGAGCCCGGAACAGACTTGTAAGGATTGTATATCTGACATTACAAATTGAGATATAAAGCCGATTTCTTTCAAATATATTTCTGTTGGTGGTGGAGAATTTATTCTCTTAGCTTAACACCCTTCCCTGAGACGTACGAGCTCAGAGGTTATGTAGTTGAAGGTTATCCGCGATATATTCCCAATTTGGTAATGAGACATGCTGAGTGTTGTTGTGAAATGATCATTGTGTTGATCATTTGTGATAGGATCATTTGTTTGATCGTTTATCTTTGTGATCATTTCTATGATCATTTGTTGACCCAAAGCACGGCTTTTGTATAAAGTGTGTTTTTGTGGACGAGACTTCGTCGAGCCTTACAAACCGGTAATGGTCGAAACAGGAATTGTGCGGCAAGGTTTTCAGGGATAGCGTCCCTAGGGTATGACCATTCCTTCTGGAAAAGGGTAGTATCATGGTATGGAGCCCAGATACTTACTCATGTTGAAACACTTATTATTATGGTGTAATGTTGGTTAGAGAGCTCTCGTTTAAAGGTCCCAAAGGACCGGGGGTGGCATATTTGAGGGTTTGTAATATCCCTTGGGAAAAGGGGTTCCCGGCCTTGTTTGGCAGAGATCCAGTTGGGTTCTCGGGGCGTCCTTCCAGAGGCGTTTCCATGTGGCAATGGGAAGTTCCTTGGCCTGACCATTTGTTGGAAAATCCATTCTTCAAATACGAGCCTTGTACGGTATTAGTTGTATTACCTGCCATCTACTTATGGTGGCGCCCCACTGTTTGGATGGTGGCTATAGTAGGCATAGTTCGAAATGTCTATGTTGGCTAAGATTTATATTCTACTTTCGAAATGTTTCCTACACTATGAACTAGTAATAATGTCAAATGTTTCTTTTAAATACGTATCAAGCATCTTTGACTATCATAAGGAGAAATCTCCTCCGATTCTGCGTTTGCATTGTGTGTGTGTGCAGGAGGCCTTATGGTAGTCTCATTTTGAAAAGCATTGCGAATTGACTTTAAAAATATTCCTCTATTTTTGATTTTAAAGATAAATAAACTGTTTTGAGTTCTCACACCAGTCACATGACTGACTCGGAGTTTATTGTTTTCCTTCCTAAACTCTGGGTGCCCACCAATTTCCACACGGGCAGTCAAGAGTTAAGGTTTATCAGGATATTCTGGAGTTGCAGGAGGCAAGCTGGATGGCATGGCGTATTACTAGTTTATATAGTATTTCTTTTCCGCTGTTTGTTGTTGTTGTTGTACACTCTGATGATATGATGAAATGAAATGTAATGTAATGTAATAACCGATATAGTTCTTTGTTTAAAGATTATTCATTTATCTATTATATGTTGTTCTGCTGCGAATTGTGAGATTCTGATGTTGTTCAGTTATTGTTCTGTTGTCTATTCCGTTCTATTTTCTATTCTCTTTTCCCTCTATTTTATCTTTTCTCTCTTCTTCTACCACTTTCCTTTTCTTAAACCATAACATTTCGGGTTTCCGGCCTTCGATTTCTCGGCAGTCGATAAAGTGAGTATCGATGTTGAATTTTCGAAAGTCGAAAATTTTCGGGACGTTACAATAAAATTCATGTTTAAATAGAAAAGTGCCAAAGAAGTCAATGCCGTGTAAATCAGTGCTACAGGGATTAACGAAATTCAACAGTGCAGAGATGACCAAGTCAAAAATCAAGTGTGTGCAATTTTTGAAAAAGTCTAAAGTCAAATCCAAGTAAAAGAGGAATGTTTCTGCCGTATCAACCAAGAAAAAATCGAACGCTGCATAATCAAAACCGTGTGTATTAAGTTGTCACGATATCGGGAAAGCAAGAATTAGGAAAGTGTCGAATTGATACAAACAAATTCTAGGGTCACAGAATTCAATAAATACATCACACCCAAGTTCATCATCGGCATGGTAGTGGAAAATTCAATCAAATGCAAATATAAACCCACAATCATCATCGGTAAAATCATCGGTCAATCGAAGTTCAATCGAGCATAACAGAAAAGCAAAAAGGAAAGTCACATACCAAATTGAAGTCGAACTCCAGAAGCCCTAAATTTCACAAACCCTAATTCCAAGCAAAGCAAGGGAACGAGAGCGGCCGACATCATCTCAAGAGACGATCAACAAATAAAGCAAGAGAACCAAGTTCGATCGAGCATTAATAGTCGCGATCGTCTATATTTTCTGAAAGCCCTAATTTGGACAAAGAATAAATGAAGATTAACGAGGCCGTCATTTTCTTCACAAGCCAGAGAAAAGAGAACGGGCTAGAGAAATAAAAGGGGGGCCGGTGTTTCTACGTTTATTATAAGGGGTTTTATTTTTAATTAGGGTTTTAGTTTTAAAATTGTTTTTAAGTTTGTTTTTAATTTAAATTCTCTTTTAAGGTTGTATCTTTTGAATCAAATCTTGGTAAATCACCACCTAGGATTTAGGTTGTGTCATATTGTCTAGTTAGGATTAGTTTAGTGAGCAGGGTTTGCGAGTTTGCAAAACTCTATAGGCGGTAGCAGGGTTTGCGACTCTGTTAGAGTGTTTGTAAGCGGAGACTGTTTAATTCTAATAGAAATATGAGAATGCAGCAGTAGGCAGGGGTTGCCGAAGCTAGGTAAATTTTGTGTGTGATTTACTTTCCAGCATATTTACTTTTCTGCAGTTTGTTTTTGTGTTTAACTCAAGAAAATTTGCTATAACCCTATTCACCCCCCCTCTAGGGTTAATCTAGATCCTACAAGTGGTATCAGAGCCCGGTATTTTTCTTTAACTCTAGAGTCATGAATCCACCAAATAATGCTTTTTCTGAGGGCCAATCTATTAATAGGCCACCCATGTTTAATGGGAATGATTATGCTTATTGGAAAGTTAGGATGGGTATTTATCTTAGTTCTGTTGATTATGATGTTTGGGACATTATTGAAACTGGCTATAAATCTCCCACTATAACTGTTGGTGATACTGAGATTTCTAAACCTAGGGATAGGTGGGATGCTAACGATAAGAAATTAAAAACTAAAAATGCTAAAGCCATGAATGCTTTGATCTGTGCTCTTGATAAGACTGAATTTAATAGAATTTCTCATTGTAAAACTGCACAGGAAATTTGGCATACCTTGGAGGTGACACATGAAGGAACTTCTCAAGTCAAGGAGTCTCGTCTAGCCCTATTCAGCAATGAATACGAGAACTTTGTGATGGACAAAGGCGAGAGCATAAAGGACATATTTGGACGCTTTTCAACTTTGGTGTACAATGCTAGAGCGCTTGGGAAGGTATTCATCGAGGTAGAGCTTATGAGGAAGGTGCTACGAGTCTTACCGATGAGCTTTGAGGCAAAAGTCATGGCAATACAAGAATCGAAAGATCTGAGTAAACTAAGCATGGAGGAGTTGATCGACAACTCGATGACATATGAGCTTGAGCTAAAAGCAAAGGAGGAACGCCACAACTCCGAATCAAAGAAGAAGACGATTGCCTTAAAGAGCAAAGAAGAGAGCGATGAAGTAGAAGAAGATCCAATTGAAGAGCTTGCAATGGCTGTCAATAATCTTAGAAAATGGACAAGAATCAGGCCACGCAAGAAGAAAACAAGTGGTAATAGGTTAAAAGATTCTGACAATTCCGATAATGAACTGACGTGCTTTAACTGCAAGAAACCTGGCCACTTCAAACAACAATGTCCACTTCTCGAAAACAACAAAGGAAAGAAAAAGAAGAAGAAGGCCTTTGCGGCGACTTGGGATGATGAAGAAGGAGAGGAAGTTTCGAATAATAGCTCAGAGGAGGCTAACTTGTGTCTTATGGCAAAATCAGATTCAGAAGCAAGCTCAGAGGAATCTAGTGAGGGAGGTGACTATTTTTATAAAGAACTTGCTTTGATGTGTTGTGATCTTACTAAAATAGTTGATACTCTTGAATCTAAAATTGAAAAACTGAAATCTGATAGGAGAGAACTTGTCCATGAAAATTCTAGGTTAGAAACTGAACTTGAAAATATTCAAAACCTAGACTGTAAAAAATGTAAAATTTTAGATTCAGAATTATCAAGACTTAAGAATAGCTTTGAGAATCTTGAAAAAGAAAACTTGAGTCTTAAGGAAACCATTGACACTAGGAAAAAGGATTTTATAAATAGATGCACCTCACTTGTAACTAAAAACACAACACTAAAAACCAAAGTCCAAAATCTTGAGAAATCTCTGAATAACTTTTCAAGAGGAGAAAAATCATTCAACATGTTATTGGGAAATCAAATTTTTGCTAACAACAGAAAAAGGACTAGGCTTTGGGAAAGCACAAGCTGATGATAATGCAAAAGGTAAGAGTGTCTTTGCTAGATGTGAAATAATTGGACATCGTGTTGAAAATTGTAGTTATAGGAACAAGAACACAAAATTTATACAAGTTTGGGCTCCTAAGAATTCTACAAACAAATTTCATGTCTATTGGAACAAGAATAAAAGGACTAAACAAGTTTGGGTTCCAAGAGGATTGTTTATTCACATTGCTTCTTCCATTAACAATCATGGACCTATAAAAACAAATAGGTCACAAAAATATTTCATCGTGTAGGTATGGTGGCAGGCTAAGGAACAACAACAGTGTTCTCTGGATTTTGGCTGTTCCAGAAACACAACAGGCAACAAAGAAAAAGTTCCTTAGCCTAGTACAAAGGTGACAGAATCACAATGGGCAACCATGAAAAATTATCGTAAAGGTAAAACAGGTGAAGGTATATTTATTTGATCGATATATTAAATGTGATAATCTGCACCGTATTCTGAATGAAATCAGCCAATATTGAGATGTTGTATTATATTCTCTAGATTCTTGGATTTACTTCATATATATTAGTTTGGATTAAAAATAGTGTTTTGTTGGATGATAATATTTTTGGTTATAATACAGCTAACTCTATATTCACGGTTTTCTGATTATTTACACGGCTTCAATCCAAATTCAAGAGAATGTCATTCAAAATGCTGTTTGAGTTTTTATGCACACTTCATGGTCTGGTCTATCAAATTTAATTAGTGATGTTTTGAAGTGAAAGAGAAATTCAGATGCAGATCATACTGGTAATCTAGTTGACAGAAAACTTACTAGTTGAACGTGATTTTTTGAGACATTTAGTAACTGCATCGTTTTTCAAAGAAATTATCTGCATATTTTTCAATACAAACAATTTTCAAATAGCAGAAATTTTTTCTCATATAACCCCTTCGAGAAAATCATTTTTTGACCCTATTTTCAGATTAGTCATTTTGAAAAAAAAATATTTGATTTTAAATGACAAATTTTGACTAATCCGACTCCCTACTAATTATCAAAAAGATAAATAGTGATGTAAAGGTGATAAGTGTTGATATTTAACATACATTACCCAAGACAGTATATTTGGAAAATTTCTTTAGGAATTCAAACAAGAGTTATAAAAATTTTTTGTTGGGTAAAGATTCCATGACCATTTCTATTTCTATCATATTCTAATCGACCATTGTTTATCAAAAATTCAATATAGTTTGTCGATATGTGGTACTATAATCAGGGATCATTCGTTTTTCATTTTAAATTTTTAAGTAAAAATAAACAAATACCAAAGTATTCACTCTCATTTAAAAGTCCTCACGGTTATGCATGGGTGAATTACTTGGAATTTGTTATGTGCTTCCATGCTCATTTAAAAGTCCTTACGGTTATGCATGTATGGAACGCATATCAAAATTGATTTATTAAATAAACAAGTTGATTCTAATCCCATTTAAAAGTCCTCACGATCATGCGTGGTTAGAAGATACTTCAATTCATTCTTAAAATTAAATTGGAATACTACTAATCTCATTTAAAAGTCTAAACGGTTATACATGATTAGTAGATATTCAAATTCCTGATATAAATGTACCACAAGTAGATACAACTGTATGATTTTATATGAGAACATCATTTCCATCATTCTAAAAGTGGAATATGCTCCTAACAAGGGTAGTTATGATTTTTGTTTGATTTTTATTGAAGTTTAATATTTATATTCAAATTGAGTTTTAATGTTGGATTAATATCGATCACTTTATCTCTATTTTCTCCAACACTATTATTATTTTGCTGATAACAAAACGGGGAGAGAAAAGTTAAGATTTTGTCAAACAAAATCAAGCAAAGGTCAAATAATTTTCCATTTGCATCTAGGCTCATTTGTATATTTCTATTTGTATGGATATATGTAGGGGGACATCGTGTAAAGAGGAAGCATTTAAATAGGGGGAGCAATTAGAGTATATCATTGACCAAATACATTTAACACAGTCAAAATCTTAAATATATGTTTGTTATCATCAAAAGGGGGAGATTGTTGAATATGCGCCTATATGATTTTTGTTTGATGATAATAAACATATATACATTCGTTTAAATGTATTTGTTGATGTACTATTTTATTTTTCATAGATTAAATAAATATTTGTTGAATAAAATAAATTACACAGAATTTGAATTCAAACAGAAATTTTATTCAAACAAATATTTATTACAATTTTGAATAGTACAAATTCAAGCTCTCACTATACATATACAATTTTGATTCTAATTACATCACAATTCTATTTACATAAATTCCTCACTACATATCACTCACACTCGTAGTTTATCTTCAACTTCATTCCAGTTAGAATCCAGCATCTGAGCAATCTGCAAAAATATTCACTAACGCAGTAAAATTGAAAAAGAAATATTTTTGCAATATAAAATAAAATATGGATTTTGAAAATATTATTTGCCTCAGTTATTTGGGTTGTTCGTCATCATTCACATTTGAATTCATCATACACGAACAATGTGACATGCACAGTGTATCACTGTACATGCCACAAGGCCGTGCACACCGATATACACTTGATAATGTTACAGGGACAGGCGAGCACAAGGTCAAACCCGAGTTTTTAAAACTGGGTTCAACACAAGATCAATGCACAAACTGTAAATTCAAGAAGGCACCAAACAATAAACCGAACGCAAAGGTCAAGCCATAGTTGTTATGACTCAACTCAAATGCAAAACTTCAACAAATCAAAACAGCATCAAAGCTTATGTATACAATGCCTCAAATGACTCAAGTAATGAAGCACTGAAATGACGCAAATGTCCAGACAACAACAGAGCACAATGCACCAAGTAAGTAACAGCAAGCAACATGGTCAGACACACATACTTCAATGATCAGTTCAAGTCAGACCAACCAGAAATGAAAATCAGTGCAACCCGAAGTCTCGACCAAAATCAATGACTCAATGCAAACAATAGGAATGCACAAGCTGTACAAACTGAAACTCCAGAAGAATCAGGCAGTACAAAGAATGACCACTTCAGTGATAATCAAAAATGCACCTGTGAAACCAATGCAAAACTCAAGCCTGGCCGAGAACGGATACAAGTGCCTCAGGCAAATGCAATATAATTGAACACAGCAAACTGTCACATAACCAAAGTCAAACAGAGGCATATACATATATGCACAGGAACAAAGACAGTGAGCTACATGATAATCAAAGTCACTCAAGTCAACAATATGAAGTACAAGCCATCATATCAAATATGAATCAATTCATATGAGGAATGGCCAGAGATGAAGCTCACGGGGGCCAGAAAATCAAAGTCATAATTCACAATGAAATCGAAAGATGATAAACAACTCGAAGTCAAGTGATAAAATTCATGTTTAAAAAGACAAGTGCCAAAGAAGTCAATGCCATGTAAATCAATGCTACAGGGATGAACGAAATTCAACAGTGCAGAGACAACCAAGTCAAAAATCAAGTGTGTGCAACTTTTGAAAAAGTGAAAAGTCAAATCCAAGTAAAAGAGGAATGTTTCTGCCATATCAACCAAGAAAAAATCGAATGCCGCATAATCAAAACCGTGTGTATCAAGTTGTCACGATATCAGGAAAGCAAGAATTAGGAAAGTGTCGAATTGATAGGAACAAATTCTAAGGTCTCAGAATTCATATAAATACATCACACCCAAGTTCATCATCGGCAGGGGGGTGGAAAATTCAATCAAATCCAAATATAAACCCACAATCATCATCGGTAAAAATCATCGATCAATCGGAGTACAATTGTGCATAACAGAAAAGCAAAAAGGAAAGTGATATACCAAATTGAAGTCGAACTCCAGAAGCCTGAAATTTCACAAACCCTAATTGCAAGCAAAGCAAAGGAATGAGAGCGGCCGACATCATATCAAGAGACGATCAACAAATAAAGCAAGAGAACCATGTTCAATCGAGCATTAATAGTCGCGGTCGTCTATATTTTCTGAAAGCCCTAATTTGGACAAAGAACGAACGAAGATTAATGAGGCCGCCATTTTCTTCACAAGCCAGAGAAAATAGAACGGGCTAGAGAAATAAAAGGGGGCCGGTGTTTCTATGTTTATTATAAGGGGTTTTATTTTTAATTAGGGTTTTGTTTTAAAATTGTTTTTAAGTTTGTTTTTAATTTAAATTCTCTTTTAAGGTTGTATCTTTTGAATCAAATCTTGGTAAATCACCACCTAGGATTTAGGTTGTGTCAGATTGTCTAGTTAGGATTAGTTCAGTGAGCAGGGTTTGCGAGTTTGCAAAACTCTATAGGCGGTAGCAGGGTTTGCGAGTCTGTTAGAGTGTTTGTAAGCGGGAGACTGTTTAATTCTAATAGAAATCTGTGAATGCAGCAGTAGACAGTGGTTGCCGAAGCTGGGTAAATTTTGTGTGTGATTTACTTTTCATCATATTTACTTTTCTGCAGTTTGTTTTTGTGTTTAACTCGAGAAAATTTTCTATAACCCTATTCACCCCCCTCTAGGGTTAATCTAGATCCTATACTAACAATCAATTTTAGTTTGCATTTTAAATCATAACAGGGATTGTAATAAGAGGAAATGGATTTTTATCAAAATCCGTACTTCTAAACTAAATACTATTAGAAACGGTATCATATATCTATACAAATCCATACATTCGTGTATTCACAGAAATGCACTTAAAACTTTACACACAACCATATAAATTTATAAATATGAACATGCAACAAGTTTATTTTACTTAAGCTTTTAAATTAAAAAGTTACTCACTTGTTTTTAAAAATGTAGAACAAAGCTTCAGATTTGAAAAGCTCCTGGAAACTTTAAAACTGAATTTTCTTTGTCTTTAAAACTTTAGTGCTTTGAATCCTTTAAAGTTGAATGTTATTGATGATTTCAACTTGTATGCAGAGATCAGTTCCAGATTTTTGAAGAATGTAGGTTTTTGTTTGATGAACAGGTTTGCTTTTTGAGGAGAATGAATGCAAGTTGGTTTACAGGGATTTTATTTTGCAGGTTTGAGGATGAAGAGTTTGATTTAAATATGAAAATTGATTAGGGATTTCAGGTGAATTTCTGGGTTTAAGGAGATGAAAACTGCAGCTTCGAAATATGTTACAGGAAATGATTTTGAAGAGGGATTACAGATTTGCATGATTTGTTTTTAGAGTGGAATGTTTCTCATTCTCAGCTGAAAATTTCTTTGTTTTAGAATTGAAATTGATTTAATAATCTTCTTTAATAAATATTTAATTGGTAGATTTTATCTTTTTCAGCTAATAAATTGGTTTCTTTGTATAATATAAATATATGGTTTATATTGTAAATGGATTAGCTTTGTTTTAAACTTAATAAATAAATCATATTTTCTAATTCTAATATTATATTAATAATTTGGAAATTTTGATTTAATTTAATTATAAGTTTTTCAAAACTATTTTTAGATTCAAAAACAAATCTTCAAAACCAGATCAAAACTCCTTATATCAAATCTGTTTTTAAAACCTGCACATCTTCAAATCAAATCTGCAAACAAACCTGCAGATTTCAAATCCCTGTAGCCCCTCTTCAATTCTGTAGCCTGCATCATTTTTCTTTGTAATCTGGAATGGGCTTTGCATGAAACCTGGAAACACAAGCAACTTTAGTTTTGAACTAAAATCAAAAAAAGGGCAACTACAGTTTTAAAAATCGAAGAAGCAAAAACATTTTGTCTTCAGCAACTAAATTTCAAAAGCCTTTCCAAAATCTGAGAAGATCTGCCATTTTCAAATAGGTGAGTAACTTTTTGAAATTTAAATTTTAAAAGTTGGTTGCATGCTTGTGTACTAAAGTAAATCAGTATTGCATGTGTTTTAAAGTAAATGTCTGATATGAATTTTTATATGTATGCATGCTGTGTATATGTTTTGTTTCTACCCTGGTTTAAAATTTGTATCTAGAATCCTTACCTCTTAACTTGGTTATTAATAGGATCTGATAATTAAACAAATATTGTTTGTTTTAACATAAGTTAAGTTTTAAACATTTAAGTAAGTTAAATAGAAGTCTGTTTGTCTCTGTAAAACTTAAAATATCAGTGCATGTTGATATTAACCAAAATTCAAACTGTGTAAATTAGCAATTCAGTATTATAAATCAAAAGCATTAACTAAAACATGATTTTTAAATCAAGAATCAAGATTTTTAGAAAAGAGATGAAGGTGTAGTTTGGCATTGAACTAAAAATGAACTTTTAGCATTTTCTGGTGATCTATGTGACTGGAAGGCTCAGTGTTCTTCCAGGTGGTAGAGGAGGGTTAGGAGTTGCTAGGAAAATTATTGTTGGTGATGAAATTCATGGTGGAAGTTGCGGCAGTAGAATCCTTTCTAGAACCCTAGTTATAGTCAGGTTTAGAAAATTGATCACTACAGGTTCTATAATGGATCGAGTGATTCAATTTTCAGGGAGATGGAAGCTTGGTCACTAGGGAAGGTGTAGCCAGAATTGCAGACCTTCTGATGGTCGGAGTGGCGAGCACGAAGTGTTGACAGGTTTGGTCATGGAGGGCTCTAATGTTTCCAGGTTTGGGGTCGAGGTCTCGATTTCGATTTTGAGAATGGAAGTTCGTTTTGGTGATCGTGGTGGGTTGTTAAGTCAACTTCTGATGAGTTGCGATCATCTCTGATGATCAGTAGTGGCCGGAGCTACCGTGCATATGCACGGTGATAAGATGTTTCTGATGATTTTTTGGGTAAGTTTTAGAAACATGGGAAGTTGCTTCAGTTGCTCGAAGTTATTGGGTAGTTGGCTCGAGAAGGATGGGCTTTTACTCGAAGCAGATTTGGGGGTGTCTCGGGTTTTATGGGATGTTATAGGTTTTAAACAAAACCTGTACTGTCTGTTTCAAAATCTTTCAAAACTGTGATTTAAATTTAAACTTAAATTCCAAAATTTTAAAATTTGAATTTAAAACTAGGTTTAAATTCTAGCTTTCATTTAAATCTTCAGTTTTTAAAGGTTTTGAAACAGACAGTATAGGCTTTGTTTAAAACCTGTAACATCCCCTAAAACCCGAGACACCCCGAAACCTGCTTTGAGTAAAAGCCCATCCTTCCCGAGCCAACTGCCCAATAACTTCGAGCAACTCAAGCAACTTCCCATGTTTCCAAAATTTACCCAAAACATCATCAGACACATCTCATCACCGTGCATGCACGGTGACTCCGGCTACTACTGATCATCAAAGATGATCGCAACTCATCAGAAATTAATTAAAAGATAAGGATTTAAATAAAAAATGTGTTCCTGGAAAACAAAACAGAACAGCATACACAAATACATTTTCACAGTGGAAAACAAATCAAATGAGCTAAATTAAAATCCCAGATTTATCAAAAATGTCTCTGCTTTCAAACATCAAACTTCAGGTAAGCAATTTTAGCTTTGAATTTGTTCTCTGTCTTTCGATCATATAGGTGAGTAACATCACATCTTAATAACTTAAGTAGTAATCTGGTTGCATGAAATCTCTAGAATTATTATGTTTGGATGCATGTATATATTAGTGCTTTTCTCTGTATATATATGAATGTCTGAGATGTATGTTTTGTTTTCATATGGGTACTCTCTGCTTATAGTTGCAGGTTCCTGTTTTGATTTAAATTCTATATCTCATGATGTGGTCCTTATTTAAACTCAAATTTTAAGTAAAACTTGTGTATTTCATCACCAGTTTTAGTTTTAAAAATTATATTAAGTTAAAGAAATATGGATTGTCTCTGGTAATCAAAATAACAGACCAAACTTTAAATAAGTGAAAATCCAAACATCATGATTCAATGTTTTAGGCATGCAATCTAAAACTCCATCCAAACTTATGATTTTAAAACAAAAATTATGATTTTTAGTAAAGAGGTTAGAGTGCAGTTCTAGATTCATCAGAAAATATAAATCTGGGTGTTTCTATTATCTATTTGGATCTGGGGGTCGGGACTCCTCCTAGAGGTGGAGGAATGACTAGCGAATGGTGGAAAATTGCTAGATGGATGATCAATTCAAGGTAGAAAGTGTGGTGGTGGATTCTAGTTCAGAGCCCAAGTTTTGTTTGATTGGGTATTTTCGATCGACATTGACTCTCTACTTAATCGAGTGTAATGAGATTATGGGAGATGGAAGTTGGCGAGTTGACGCGTTCATGACCGAAAGTTGGTATTTTCTGGTGGCCGAAGATGTGAGAAAATGGCGATGACATGTTAGGGGTTTAGCTGAAGTTTGCGTTTCCAGGTTTTGGATTAGACTCAAATTCGATTTCGAGGCGAGTTGAAGGTAATCTGGTGATTGAGTTTGGGTTTGGGAGTGCCAGTTGACATGGGAAGATCACCGTCGATGATCAGAATCATCCATAACCTCCGTGCATGTGCACGGTGAACATTTGTGGGTTTTGATGTTTTTTTTGTTTAGGCTGAGAAAAGTTACTCGAGTTTTACTCGAGTTATTTAGGGTTTGGCTCGAGCATTATTTACTTTTAACTCGGGAATTTTTTGTATGGCTCGGGTAAGTAAGTTACAGGTTTTAAAACCTGTAAATTTTAGAATTTTTAAACCTGGGTTTTTAAAATGTGAAACAGATAATTAAACTAAGTTTAAATCAAACTTAGTTTGGGTTTAAATGAAGTTTAAATCTAGTATGAAGTTTAGATTCGAATAAACTTTTAAATCTGAAAGTTTTAAATTATTTAAAAAGGGGGTTTTCAGGTTTTTTTAAAACCTGACAGTTTTCAGATTTTTTTTAAATTTAATTTAAAATCTGAAAAAACAGAATTTAAACTGGGTTTTAAATTCAAAGTTAAGTTCAGTTTTCAAATAAACTTTTGAATTTTAAAGTTTTAAAATGAAATTTGGGTTTTAAACTAAGGTTTTAAATCAAGATTTTAAAACAAAGTTTGAAATCAAAGTTTAAATCAAAATGAAAAGAAAATGGGTTCAAGTCCCTTTGAATCCAAATCTGGAAATTTAAATTAGTTTTAAATCTGAATGTGTTTAAACAAGTTAAATTAAATGGCTTTTAAAAGTATATTTGTTTTCAAACAAATGTTTAACTTGATTTTGATAAAATTCTTTTATAAAGATTTTCTTAATTTTGAGTGAAGAATTAAATAAATGGTTTTAACTTGAATTTGCAAGATAAAATGTAATGTATTTTAAAACTTAAATTTTAAATAAAAATTTAAGTAAATTAGTAAGAATTTTCTTATATAGGGTTATAAGTGGATATTTAAATTTGGTAAATGTTTAAATATATAATCATTTTGAATTTTAAATTCAAAATGGAATTTGAATTTAAATTTAAAAGTGTAATGTTTAAAATACACTTAAATGTTAATGAAATCATTAATAAAGAAATTAATTATCTTAGAGATAATTAAGGTAATAAAATGATTTAATTATTAAGGTAATTAAAGAATGATTTATTTAATTTAGAAATAAATAATTTAGATAAATTTATAATTAGAAATGATTAATAATGAATTAATCTAAGATAATTTCTTAAGAAAGTAATTAAATAAATGTTATTCAGTATTGAAGATAATTAACTAGGGATTATTAAGTAATTAAATTAATGTGATTGATTTTGATAATTAATTTAGATAATGAATTATACATTTTTGAATGTAATTCTTAATGAAAGTAACTAAGGGATTAATTACTTATTGTAATTAATTTTGGTAATGTGATTAATTTAAGTTAATTAATTAATTTAGTTTAATTAATTTAAGAAAATCATTTGATAATTAGATAAATGGAATTACGTAGTGTAATTAATGGATATAATTACTTAGAGAATTAATAAATGATAATTACTAGGAGGAAATTAGTAAATATGATTTATAAATGAAGTAATTTGGATAATTACTTTTGTGATTAATCAAGGGTGATAATAATTATGTTTAATTAAAATTAATTACTTAATATTATTAATTTAAATAAAGTAATTTAATGTAAATATAATTAAAGATCATTAATTAATATAATTAATGATGGAATTTATAATGGACTAATTAAGGAATAATTAATATTGAGGTGATTAATTGATCTAATTAATTAAGGTGATTGTTTAATTAATTTATATCAAATGATTTGTAATTAATTAATCAGGATTGGATAATTAATTCATAAGTAATTAATTTAGTTGGAAATTAATTGAATTAATTAGGATTAAAAAATTAATTAATCCTACCTATAAATGATTATTGAATGCTTGACCTTGCTTATGAATGTTTGCCTTGTATGAATTGCCTTGAATTGATTGATCTGTGGTATTATGTTCCGTGAATTGAGATGTGTGTAATTTATTTATTTATTCATCTATGATACATTTATCTATGAATCTGTAAATGAAGATAAGCGTTATAGATTATACCGCTTGTCAATATTTTTGTGTTTGAAATCTGTAATGATTGATGATGTGCACCATTATTGGGTAAAACCCCTGAACCACACTGTACACACACAAATATGGATTTCACGAGGAAATCGGTTAAGTCACGGATATTTGAATTTAATATTTGAAAATGGTTTTAAAGTTTGAATCCAGATAACTTTAGGAATGGAATTGGGTTTTCTGAAACGGAAACAAATGGTTTCAAATAATAGCTTTTCTATAAGGAAAGAATTTCCAAAATTATGATGAAAAGATTTCAAATTTTAAATGGAATGGTTTGAAAGCTATAGTTGAAATCTTTGTGAAAGATAGTTAAACCCTATTTTGAAATTAAAGAGGATTTTTAATAGTGTATCTTTTTGAAACGGGATTTGTTTTGAAAGATTATAAATGAATCTTTGTCAAAGATTAGTGAACCTGAATGTTAATGAAGTTATTAATAAAGTAATGTAATGTTTTAAATACACTTGAATGTTAATGAAGTTATTAATAAAGTAATGTAATGTTTTAAATACACTTGAATGTTAATGAAGTTATTAATAAAGTGAATGAATTATCTTAGATATTTAAACATTTTGAATCTTAAATTCAAATGGAATTTGAATTTAAATTTAGAAATGTAATGTTTTAAATACACTTGAATGTTAATGAAGTTATTAATAAAGTGAATGAATTATCTTAGAAATAATTAAGACAATAAAAGAATTTAATTTATAAGAATGTAACTAAGGAATAACTTATTTATTTGATTTTAAATTAACGATTTAGATTAATTTTTAATTAGAGATGATTAATAATTAATCTAAGATAAATTTCTTAAGTAAGTAATTAAAGAAAATGTTATTAGTTAATAAGGATAATTATCTACGGATTATTAAGTAATTAATTAATGTGATTAATTTTGATAATTAATCAGATTAATTAATTGAAGGTAATCAATTGTAAATTGTTAAGTATAATTACTTGATAAAAGTAATTAAGGGAATAATTACTTATTGTAATTAATTATGATAGTGTGATTAGTTTAAGTTGATTAATTTAGTTTAATTAATTTAAGTAAATCATTTGATGATTTAATAAGAGTAATTACTTAATGTAATTAACGGAGCATAATTACTTAGGGAAGTAATAAATGATAATTACTGGAATGTAATTAGTGAAAGATGATTTACAATGAAGTAATTTGGGTAATTACTTTTGTAATTAATCAAG
This sequence comes from Allium cepa, assembly GCA_030765085.1. NCBI lineage: Eukaryota > Viridiplantae > Streptophyta > Magnoliopsida > Asparagales > Amaryllidaceae > Allium > Allium cepa. The sequence continues at coordinate 317,879,420 of CM060939.1, forward strand.
GGATTAATTAATGAAGATAATTAATTATGGGATAATTAATTATGAGTAATTAAGGGTAGTTAATTACTGGATTGATATTAATCAAGGGTGATTAATAAGTGTATTTTAAATTTTAGATTAATTACTAACTGTAATTAATTTAAATAAAGTAATTATTTTAAATATAAATTAGAGATCATTAATTAATATAATTATGTAATTAAGAACTGTTTAATTAAGAAATAATTAATAATTAAGTGATTAATTAATGTAATTAATTAAGGATAAATGTAATAAATTTTTGTTCATTCATAAATGAAGTAATTAAATGTTAATTACTAATGATTAAGGTTAATTAATTTGTGAAATTAATTAAAGACTAATTACTTATTGTAATTAAAATGATTAATCAGATGTGTTTAATTAAGTTGAATACTTAGATAAGGATTAATTAACTAGGTTAATTAATTAATGGGTATAAAAGCAGGAATTATAGATGTGGTAATTAATTTAATTTACTTTAAATTAATTAAAGATTGAAGTAATTAATTTAATTCATTTTAAATTAATTATAGATGGTGGTTAATAAATCATTGCTTATGGATGATATTGATATTTCATTGAATGGTTGTGATCTCAGTAATGAGATGAGTAATATCTTTATGTTATGGATGCTTAGTTAAAGTATGATAATATGGATTATTTGTTTGTGATGATTATCTGTTTGTGATGATAATACGGATTATCTATTTATGATGGGAATGTGATTATCTATTGTGATATGTGAATTATCTATCTTTGTGTATACAGATAACGATGAATTGAATTAATTATTCAAACTAAAATCACTTGGACATTAAGATGGCGTTTGGATTTCGATGAGACCGGGATCATGTTTCCAAATTTGGAATTCCGAAAACCACATCGATCCAAATTTGACGTTAGGTCGTGAATCTCAAGTGAAGAGTGAAGACTCGAGGTGTAAGGACTATTCGTGTTAATACTCTGAGGGTGATTCCAATATGAGTTTAACGGGGGTAGTACTTTCAGGTTCGAGATGAAGATTCAGAGTGCAAGGGTTATTGTCGTTAACTCTGAGGGTGATTCCAAAATGAGTGTAACGAGATAATGCGTTCGGTTTCGTTCGAACCCGGAACGAACTTGTATGAATTGAATGCTTTCAGAACATCGTCAGGTGGACGATGAGCATTCTAAGATAGATGTGTCCTATAAAGGTAATCGTAGCCTCAAGCCTCATCAACCGGGAATGGTTAAAACAGGGGAGGTGCAGTAAGGCTAAGTGGTTCATGCCCAAGTAGGACGAGATTTACCCATGTCTAGAGGTCCCTTTTTATTTCGGCCATGTGGGCAGTCGGCGACGGCCATCTGCGGGGTTGTCTTGTTCGGGACTGTCCAGTAAGGGATGGTTCCGGCTTTGTGTTGCAGGGGATTGGGAGTGATCCTCGATATGGTGATCTAGGCCACGTACTGTGACGGATGGTACCCCGGTAGCCCTGCCATTGATGGAAACCCATTCTTCCTACGTGCCCTTTACGGTTTTGATTGTATTACCCACTTTCGTGGCTAGTAGCTGGAATTTGATAAATGTAAAAATTTCGGCTATTTTCTATTTATTTGAAAACCCTAGACCCTATTATAATATCACTGGATTTTCTATCAAATGTTTTGGTTAGCGTAAGGTAAAAACTTTTCCATGTCTATGTGTGGGAAGTCTTACGTGATACCTTTTTCTTTCAAAAGGATTTTCGAAGTTAAGCAACTTTAAACCCGTTTACTCACACCAGACCCCTGTCTGACCTTAGTGTTTATTTTCTGTTCTATTAAACTCTTGGGTACTCATATTATGTATGAGTAGTCAAGTGATTCAGGATTGCTTTGACGAGTTCTGAAGAAGAAATGGAGCAGGATGCTTCAGCGTGTATATATAGTGGTTCCGCTGTGTTTGAGTCATATCTGTTTTCTGTGATGTACTTGAATTGTAATAACTAGACAGGTGTTTATAACTGTCTAGTTTGTATTGTATTAGCTGTATAACTCTGATGTATATGATACTATGTAATATTTTATGTGACATAATATAATTTATTCATTCTGCTGTGAGATTCCGATGTTGTTTGTTTCTTTCTTTTCTATCTTTTCTCTTTTCTATCCCTTTCTTTCTTCTTAATGATGCGTCTTTCTATGGAATGAAAGGTGGTTCGTTACTTTGTGGTATCATAGCACTAGGTTGAGCGAATACCTAGGCTCTGGAGTGGTGTCTATCTTGAGAGAGCGTATTTGTAATTTTGAATATATATATATATATATATATATATATATATTTCTACTTATTAGATTGGGTTGTCTGTTCGGGGTTTCCAATATAAGTTCTAGAGGTAGATAGGGTAGTGGTGTGTGTAACACAACTACCAATGGTTGGAGTCCGAGTGTTTGAGGTTGGAAGTGAATCTACTAGGGCAGTATTGGGCATCTTGAGTAGTTTTGCAGTTTGGTGTAAAGGATTTCACCGATCTCTGAAGGAAATTTTTTTAAGGTTCAAAGTTCATCTTTGGAATGTACGCTTGGTTGCACTCGTGCAGGTGGATTTTCTTGAGTTTGGATCAGTCGGAAGTGTTGAGGCAAGTGATGGTATCTTGGAAACCTTAGGAAGGAGTTATGTCTATATTTGAGTTTGAGACTCAGTTTGACAAGATGTTGAGTGTAATATCAAGATAGTCTCTTGGCTTAGCTATATCCGAGAGTGGAGTCCGGAAGGAGTGGAGTGGCAGGTTTCTTCGATGGTTCAGAAATCCCTGTGACTCTTCTGTCTGTAGGCCGGGCAGATGGTGAAGCTTGTCCATTTCTTCTAAAAGCTCAGCTGGGTGTGATGTTTGTGGTTGAAGGTGGACCACTAGTTTCTTCTTTGGTTAGAAGGCTTAAGCTGTTCTGATTGTGAAGAGAGAACGGTTTCTTTGGAATCTGAATTGAGTAGAATCGCAAAAGTGACTTGCGATGGTTCGGAAGATCTCTTCGTGATCTTTATTTGGATTGAAGCATCTCTAGAGGATGTTAGAGTTATCAAAGTGGTTTGAGATTTTTTGGATATCTTCGAAGGAATTAAGGTTTGCATCCACATCAGAAGATTGAGTTCTGTTTCGACTTGGTTCTTGGAGATTTACCGGTGGTTCAGCCTAGTAGTAGAAGGTTCTTTGAGAGAGAGGTCTGTTTAAGATGGCAGGATTTATTGGATCTAGTTTTCTGGTTGAATTTTTGTTATGGTATTTGTGACCGAATCTGATAGGTCATTGAGATTTTATGGAATTTGATGGACAATGTTTCCGGGAATGAGTTGATCAAGTCTATACTTGTGTTCATCAACAGCATTCTCAAATCAGAGTCGTGTAGTGGAAGCATGGTGATAGCTGTTCCAGAATAGAAGCAACGCCCGATTCGTTGGAATTTTTGTTTTGTCTTAGATCAGAGGATTTCTACAGGAAATTCATTTTGAATCTGGAGGCTTGGTTGTCTTGTGCATCTGCTTTGTTTTCCTAATAGGAGTAGTATGTTTGAAGTCATCTGATATTTGTGTAGTAGAGTTTGTGTGGTGGATTTTGATGGATTTTGGGAGAACCATCTTGTTGAGTAGAATTTGGAGATTGTATATTTCTTGTCCATATTTGTTCCGTGAGGCATTTGCAAAGATTGAATTTATCTAGAAGGTTGAAGACAGCCCAGGATCGACAGGAGAGATTTGTGGATAAGAGACAAAGGAATTCAGAATTTGAAGTTGGAGATTTGGATTTCAAAATTTGGGAATTTAATTTTGGATAAATTTATTTTTCTCCGATCGTAAGAGCTATAAGATTTGGGTAAGGTTGGAAGCTAGCTCAGAAGTATATTGTATCTTTTTGTTTTCTCTTAAGGGTTAAGTGTTTGGTCTACAGGATTGAATTGCCAGTTCGGACAGTTGGGATTCATTATGTACTTCACGTATCTCTAAGGGAGTACGTGTATGGTCTATCACTGGTTTTAGAACCAGCATTTCTGGGAAATTTGGAAATTGGTCAGGACTTGTCTGTGGTTCAGTATTCTGTTTAGATTTGTAGATCTAGATGCATAGGAGCTCTAGATCTGAGTGGTGTAGCTAGTTTAGATTCTGTAGGGTGAGTATTCCAGTGTTTGTACCTGAGAAACTCTAGGGAATCCTATCTAGAATTTTGTCTGGATAGTTAGAATTGTTTGTTTGAATTGGTTGCTATGGTTGCTAGTATTTGGTTGATAGCATATGCTTGCTATTTTAAAATTAAAATCTGTATGGGATTATTAAATTATCTTTGCTTTTAAATTTCGGGGAAGAAATTCTTTTAAGGGGGAAGGAATGTGATGTCTTGGAAATTTGGGCAATATTTATTTAATAATTTCCATTAAAAATTATTTTAAAATATGAAATATTTATTAATAATCTAATGCAAACAGAACTTATCTTTTGAAAACTAATAATTATTTAGCTTGACAAATATTATCTTTTCTAAATTTATAATAATGATAACTATAACTTTATATTTGGGAATCTTATTCTTTTCAAAGTTAAAAATATTTAAATAATAAATTTATCTTTCTAAGCTAATTTAAAGGATATTTTATTTATAATGTATATGTTTGTATACATTGTAAGTAGAGAATTTGATTTTAATTTAATATTTAAATTTAAATATTTGCAAAATTTATAATATATATGTGTATAAATTGTGAATTGCAAAATTTGATTTGAAATTAATATAGAAACTTTTCAAAAGTTTGTTTAAAAATCTATCTGATATTTTCAAAAGAAATTAAAGTTAATATTTATTTTGTTAAATATATATATATATATATAATAGTTTAAATTGTATATTATAATAAAAGTTTATTTTTATTTTCTTTTAAAGATTGGTTTTTGAAATAAATTTAGTATACATATTAAAGTACAATATTTTAGTTTGAAATTTTGAAATAAGATTTAATTCAATATCTTTTTATTTTTAAAATTTTCTCTCTTCAAAAAATTTAGCTTTAAAAATATTATTTTAAAAATATTCAAATAAACATTTAAAATATGATGAAATAAATAAGAAATTGACTTAGAATGAGTTTAAATACATTTATAAAATTAAGAAAATTTATTATAATAATAAAATGAACACGTGTAAGACATTTAACTCTTAAAAAGACACTTGTAAATCACTTCACAAACTAAAGTAACAAGTGGCATTGTTTTATTTATTTTGAAAACATTTTTATTAAAATTATATTAAGCAGAAACTTAGCAATTCATTTAGTACAAAACCATTATCTTCATATGAGAAACTAAAATCAGATTGTAAGAAGAAATTCAAAAACCAAATACAACCCAAAAATCTAAATTAGTTCAAAGAACTACAATCATTTTATTCAAAGCTTCAACTTCAAAATGAAGATCAACTCAAGATCATTTGCATGCATTTAAGACTAGGATCATCTTCGTCAAAATGGAGTTTTAAAATCAACTACAACAAGTAATTCAGTAATCAAAAATTGGAAGTAAACACCAGATTCAACAGCAAGCTAATACAAAGCTTCAGATTCATAATGCAGATTCAAATCTGTTCTAGGAAAATGAAATGCATCTGAGTTTATCCTCTGCTTCTTCTATAGATTGGTGAGTAAATTTCTATTTTTAAAAACAGTTCTTTCTCTTTAAAATCAATGCTAAAGCAAAGAATAGAACTCAAGTTTTAAATGCAAAATGTTTTTTTTTTCCAAAATCAAAACTGCTATGAATAAAACTGCTCTGTCTTCATTTTTTAGTGAATAACTTCACAATTTAAAAAGCTTAAATTTTTCTATTACATGTGGATAAATAGGAATAAGTATGCTTTGTTTGATTTTATTGTGATGGATATTAAGTGTGTGTATATATATAAACATATATATATGTGTGTGCGTGTGTGTGTTTACAGGAATCTGTATACCTGTTTCTGTTTTTAAAACTAAAATTTTAAATAGAAAAAACATTACCTCTTGATTTGATCTCTGTTAGGATTTGTTATGTAAACAAAAAGTGTTTGTTTAGTATGAAATTAAGTTTATAAATTATAATCAAGTTAAATTAAGAAACTGGTGGTCTGTGTAACAATATGAACAGTCATTGTTCAAATAAGCAAAATTTCAAACATCCTAAAATATTAAAACAGGTTTATAACTTGAATGCATGTATGAAATCATGATTTTTTTTAAACCAAAATCACATTTTTTAGTTAAATTGGAGTGAGCATTTCTGAGGTTACCAGAAAAGGAGTTTTGGGGTTTATCTGATGTTCTAGTGGATTTGGGAAGCTGTAGTTCTTCTTGGAGGTGGAGGAATGATAGGTGAGTGAGGGAAAATTGTCAGGTGGATGGTCAGAGCTTGGTGGCAACCGTGGTTGCTTATTCCAGTTTCTAAACCTAGTTTTTAGGTGGTAGAAATTTTGTTGCTCCTCGATTTCTATGGTGCACCGAGTGTTGCAAGAATTTGGGGATTGGAAGAGGGGATGTAGATGAAGGGTTGGCCGGAGTCGCAGTAATTATGATGGTCGGAATGAGATTGTGAGGTGTTGACAGGTTTGGGAATGTTTGCTGTGTCGAGTTTCCAGGTTAGTTGGCTATCTGGATTTTGATTCGAGCTACGGTGGAAATTATGTGATGTCCAAGAAATTTAGGCAATATTTATTTATTAATTTCCATTAATAATTATTCTAAAATGTGAAATGTTGATTTAATAATCTAATTCAAACAGAAATTTTCTTTGTAAAATTAATAATTATTTAGTTTGTCAAATGACATTCTTTTCAAAATTTATAATGGTAATAATAATTTAATTTGTGAATTTTATTATTTTCAAAAGTTAAAAATATTTAAATAATAAAATTGCCTTTCTAAGCTTATTTAAAGAATATTACATTTATAATGAATATTTTATTTATATACATTGTAAATAGGAGTTTTAATTTTAATTTAAAGTCAATAAGAACATCTTCATACATATGTATGTGTATGAATTGTAAATTGGTAAAAATTGATTTAAATTAGTATTGAAAACTTTCAAAAGTTAATTTAAAAATCTATCTTTTATTTTCAAAAGAAATATAAGTAAATATTTGTTTTGTTTAAAAATATAATAGTCTAAATTGTATTTTATAATAAAAGTTTATTTTGTTTTATTTTGAAAATTGTTTTGAAATAAACTTAGTTCATTTATATTAGAGTATGATATTTAGTTTGAAAACTTTGGAATAAAATGTAATTCAACATTCCTTTTTCTTTTTAAATTTTATCTTTTGAAATTTTGTTTTAAAAATATTATTTTTAAAAATATTCAAATAGACATTAAGTTGTGTAATTTTATAAAAGAAGTTTTCATGTAATCAATTAAAGGCTAAAAATAGATAAACATTTAGAACATGCTAAATTAAATTAGAAATTGGTTTAGAAAATTTTAAATACATTTATAGATTAAGAAATTTCTTTTTATATTAAAATGCACATGTGTAAGCTTTTAACACAAAGAGAAGACACTTGTAAACATTTGTTATTACTTAGATAACATGTGGCATGTTAATATATTTGAAAATAATTATTATAGATAAGAAAGGTTGGAAATTTATTTAGAATCAAACCATTATCTTCAAAAGGGAAAAACTGGAAATCATATTTTAAGTAAAAATCAAAACCAAATTCAATCAAGAAATCTGTAGAAAACCAAACACAAATCTGATATAAGATCTGCATACAATTTTAATCAAAAATCTGCAACTACCAACATCAATTTGCAAGTTCAACTTCAACTCAAGCAAAGAAGAATGGGTCTGCATGCAGTTTTAAAATTCTGCAACAACAAGTAAATTCAATTATCAAATGGAAGCAAAACACAGATTCATCAAGCAAATTGCAAATCAACTTCAACATGCAGATTCAAATCAGGTTCCAAGAAATGTGATTGCATCTCTGTTGTTTTCTGCTTTTTCATTAATAGGTGAGTGAACATCTATTTTAAAAATAGTTTTCCTTTTAAAAATCAAAGCCGAACAAACTTACAGAACTCCAGTTCAAACAAACTGTCATTTAAAAAAATAATCAAACTGCTGTAGATAAAAAGGAAAAAATGCTCTATCTTCTTTTAAGTGAGTAACCTCACAATGCAAAAAGCTTGAGTTATCTGTTGCATGTTTATTGATAGAAATAATTAGGTTTGTATGATTGTTTTGTGATAATATTCTGTGTATATATATAAATACACATATGAATGCTGCTTGATACCTGTTTCTTCTTTTAAAAAAAACTAAAAATCTTTAAATAAAACTCATTTCCTCTTGATTGATTCTCAGTTAGGATTTGTTTTGTGAACAAAATGCGTTTGTTTAGTATAGATTTAGGATTATAAATTATATTTTAGTTTAATTAAAATCCGTTGCCTCTGAAAAACCACAAAATCAGTCATCATTGAAAATAAAAAAATATCAAACATCTTAAATCATTAAAACAGTTTTGTAGCCTGAATGCATGATGGAAATCGTGAATTTTAAAACAAATATCACATTTTATAATTAACTGTTGAGTGTGCTTGTCTGAATTGAACAAAATTGGAAATTTTGGGTTTATCTGGTGGTTCAGTGGTATTGGGATGATGTGGTTCTTTCTGGAGGTGGCGGATTGATTGAAGAGTAAGGAAAAATTGTCAGATGTATTATCAGTTGGCTGTGGCGACCGTAGTTGACAATTGCAGGTCTCAAGCCCTATTTTGAAGTGGTCGAAGTTTTGGTAGCTTCTTGTTTTCTGTGATGCATCGAGTGAGGTAGGGTTTTGGGAATTTGCAGAGGAAATGTAGATGGAGCTACGGCCAAATTCGCATCGATGTTGATGGTCAGAGGTAGGTTTTCTCGTTGTTGATAGGTTTTGGGAAACGGTGCAGTTGTGTTACCAGGTTGCAAATGGCTATCCCGAATTTTGATTTCGAACTGCAGTGAGGGTTTTGGTGGTTGTGATCAGGTGTGGGGTTGGTCTACGATGTGGTGAAGGGGTTAAGGGTGGCTGAAGATCGCCGGAGTGCCGGTGCATATGCACCGTGCATATTTCTAACTCTGGTGAACTTTTGGTTTGTGCAGGCATGTGTCTCGAAGATGATCTCGAGTAGATCGTGTTGTTACTCAAAGCAACTAGGTTGGGGACTCGAAGCAGATGTGGGAAGGTCTCGGGTAGTTTCTGTTGCAGGTTATAAAACTGTCAGTATGTAGTTTTTGAAAGTTTGAATGAAATTCAAATTTTAAAGTAGGGATTAAAATCCAAGTGTAAGTTTGAATTTGATTCAAGTAAACTTTTGAATCCAAGTTTTTTTTAAAAATGAAAATATTTAAATTTAAGCAAATTTAAATTAAGTTTAAAATCAAGTTAAATCATGGTCTCAAGATTTATGTGAATCCAGATTTGAATTTAAAACGGTTTTGTAACTTTTTAAAAGTTGAACAAATTCAAATGTTTTAAAGTAAATTTAAAAATAAGTTGTTTCCAATAAATGTTTAAACTTGGAAGACTTCTTTTCTTAATATTAGAATTAAAAATATGAAGTGTTTAACTTTAATTTGAAAAGTTAAATAATCAATTTATTTTAAAAACTTGTTTAATTTAATAAAATTAAGTAATTTGGTTTTAAACTTTTCTTATATAAATATCTTATATAAGTAATGATGGTTCTTTACTTTTATTTTAAGAATATATTTTATTTAAAATTTGGATAATGCTTAAATGGTTAAACATATCGAAATCTTTAAATTTTATAATGGAATTTGAATTAAAATTAGAAATGTATTGTTTTAAATACATTTGAATGTTAATGAAGTCATTAATAAGTAAATGAATTGTTTTGGAAATAATTAAGATAATTAAGGAATTTACTTATTTATTTGATTTTAAATAATGATTTAGATTAATTTTTAATTAGAGTTGATTAATGATAATTAATCTAAGATAATTTTCTTAGAGAAGTAATAAAAGAAATGTTGTTAATTAATAAGATAATTATATTAGGATAATTAAGTAATTAACTAATGTGATTAATTTTGGTAATTAATTGGATTGATTAATTGAATATAATCAATTGTAAATTGTTAAGAATAATTACTTGATAAAAGTAATTAAGGGATTAATTACTTATTGTAATTGCTTATGGTAATGTGATTTGTTTAAATTAGTTAATTTAGTTTAATTAACTTAAGAAATCGTTTGATAATTTAGTGAGAGTAATTACTTAATGTAATTAATGGAGCATTATTACTTAGAGAAGTAATAAAAGATAATTACTGGAATGTAATTAGTGAAGATGATTTTTAATAAAGTAATTTGGATAATTACTTTTGCAACTAATCAAGGAATTAATTAATGAGGATAATTAATTATGGGATAATTAATTTATAATGAGTAATTAAGGGTAGTTAATTACTGATTTGAATATTAATCAAGGGTGATTAATAATTGTATTTTTAAATTGTAGATTAATTACTAAATGTAATTAATTTAAATAAAGTAATTAATTTAAATATAAATTAGAGATCATTAATTAATATAATTAATGATGTAATTAAGAATTGTTTAATTAAGGAATAATTTATAATTAAGTGATTTATTAATATAATTAATTAAGAATAAATGTAATTAATTATAATTAATTAATAAATGAAGTAATTAAATGTTAATTACTTATGATTAACGTTAATTAATTTTGTAAAATTAATTAAAGACTAATTACTTATTGTAATTAGAGAATGATTAACCAAAGGGTTTAATCAAGATGAATATTTAGGGAATGATTAATTAACTAGGTTAATTTAATTCATGGGTATAAGCAGGATTTATAGATGTGATAATTAATTTATTTTATTTTAAATTAATTAGAAATAGAAGTAAATAATTTAATTCATTTTAAATTAATTATAGATGTTGGCAATAAATAATTTCTTATGGATGATATTGATATTTCTTTGGATGATTGTAATCTCAGTAATGAGATGAGTAATATCTGTATGATATGGATGCTTAGTTAAGTATGATAATATGGATTATCTTGTTGTGATGATTATCTATTTGTGATGATGATACGGGTTATTTGTTTACGATGAATGTGACCACTTATTGTGATATGTAATTTATCTATCTGTGTATATAGATAATGATAAATTGAATTAATTATTCAAACTAAATTCACTTGGACATTAAGATGGCGTTTGGATTTCGATGATTCCGGGATCGGATTTTCAAATTTGGAATTTCGAAAACCACATCGATCCAAGTTAAACGTTAGATCGTGAGTCTCAAGTGAAGAGTGAAGACTCAAGGTGTAAGGATTATTCGTCAGTATACCTTTGGGGGTGATTCCATGATGAGTTTGACGGAAATAGTACTTACAGGTTCGAGATGGTGATTTAGAGTGCAAGGGCTATGGCCGTTGACTCTGACGGTGATTCCAAAATAAGTGCAACGAGATAGTGCCTTCGGTTTCGTTCGAACCCGGAGCGAACTTGTATGGATTGAATGCTTTCAGAACATCGTCAGGTGGACGATGAGCATTCTAAGATAGATGTGTTCTATATAAAGGTAATCGCAGCCTGAAGCCTCATCAACCGAGAATGGCTAAAATAGGGGAGGTGCAGCAGGGCTAAGTGGGTCATGCCCAAGTAGGACGAGATTTACCCCTGTCTAGATGTCCCTTTTATTTCGGCTGTGTGGGGCGATTGCTAGCTAGAATCGCCTTGGTGGTCTTGTTCGGAACTGTTCAGTAAGGAATTGTTCTGGCTTTGTGTTGCAGGGGAGCGGGCGTACTCCTCGGTACAGTGATCTAGGCCACGTACTGTGACGGACAGTACCCCAGTAGCCCTACCGTTGATGGAATTCAAAAATCCAATAAGTGCCTGTACGGTTTTGATTGTGCTCAACTATGTTGGAACGTGAGATGTAAGCATTCCAGCTATTTCTATATTTTATTTTGAAAACCCTAGACACTATTATAATATCACTAGATTTCCTATCAAATGTTTTGCTTAGCGTAAGGTAAAAACTTTTCCATGTCTATGTGTGGGAAGTCTTACGTGATACCTTTTGTTTTCGAAGGATTTTCTAAAGTTAAGCAACTTTTAAACCCGTTTACTCACACCAGACCCATGTCTGACCCGAGTGTTTATTTTCTATTTTATTAAAATCTTGGATACTCATATTACGTATAAGTAGTCAAGTGATTTAGGATTGCTTTGACGAGTTCTGAAGGAGATAATGGAGCAGGAGGCTTCAGCGTGTAGATATATATAGTAGTTCCGCGGTGATTGAGATGTATCTGTTTTCTCTGATGTACTTGAATTGTAATTACTAGACATGTGTTTATAACTGTCTAGTTTGTGTTGTATTAGTTGTATAACTCTGATATATATGATACTATGTAATGCTTTATGTGATATAATATAATTTATTCGTTCCGCTGTGAGTTTCTGATGTTGTCTGTTTCTTTCTTTTCTATCTTTTCTCTTTTCTATCCCTTTCTTTCTTCTTAATGATGCGTCTTTCTATGGAATGAAAGGCGAGTCGTTACATTTGGTATCAGAGCACTAGGTTGACCGAATACCTATGCCCTGGAGTGGTGTCCTTCTTGAGAGAGGGTATTTGTAATTTTGAATATATATATATATATATATATATATATATATATATATATATATATATATATCTACCTATTTGATTGGGATACCTGTTCAGGTTTTCCAATATAAGTTCTAGAGCTAGATAAGGTAGTGGTGTGTGTAATACAACTACCAATGGTTGGAGTCCGAGGTTGGAAGTGAATCTGCTAGGGCAGTTTTGGGCATCTTGAGTAGTTTTGCAGTTTGATGTGAAGGATTTCACCGATCTCTAAAGGAGATCTTTTCAAGGTTCAGAGATTATCTTTGGATTGTAAGTTTGGTTGCACTCATGCAAGTGGATTTTCTCGAGCCTGGATCAGTTGGGAGTACTGAAGCCAGAGATGGTATCTTGGCAATTTTGGGAAGGAGTTCTGTCTGTATTTGAGTTTGAGACTCAGTTTGGCAGAGTGTTTTGTGCTTGGTTTGAGATCGAGTTTCCTGAGGGATATCTGTCTTCTGAAGGCTTTATTGTGGAAGTAGCTGGTGTAGCTTTATAATTCGATGAGCTTTTAGATAAGATAGTCTTTGGCAGCAGTATCAGCTTGGAGGTGATGAGTGTGCTATCAGGATAGTCTCTTGGCTTAGCTGTATCCTAGAGGTGGAGTCCGGAAGTAGTAGAGTGGTCCGTTTCTTCGATGATTCAGAAGTCTCTGTGATTTTTGTGTCAGTAGGCCGGGCTGATGGTGTAGCTTGTCCATTTCTTTTGGAAGCTCAGCTGGATGTGATGTTTGTAGTTGGAGATGGACCACAAGTTTCTTCTTTTGGTTAGAAGGCTTTAGCTGTTCTGATTTGTGAAGAGAGAACGGTTTCTTGGAATCTGAACTGAAGAGAATCGCAAAAGTGACTTGCGATGGTTCGAAAGTTTTCTAAGTAACCTTTGTTTGGATTGAAGCATCTCTAGAGGATGTTTGAGTTATCAAAGTGGTTTGGTATTTTTCGGATATCTTCGAAGGAGTTAAGGGTTGCATCCGCATCAAGAGATTGAGTTTTGTTTCTACTTGGATCTTGAAGCTTTACCGGTGGTTCAGCTTAGTAGAAGGTTCTTTGAGAGGGAGATCTGCTTCAGCTGGCAGGATTTATCGGATCAAGATTTCTGATTGGATTTTCGCTGTGGTGTTGTGACCGAATCGGATAGGTCACTGAGATTTTATGGAATTTGATGAACAATGTTTCCTGGATAAGTTGATCGAGTTTGTGCTTGTGTTCATCAACAGCATTCTCAAATCAGAGTTGTGCAGTGGAAGCATGGTGGCAGCTGTTCCAGAATAGAACCAACACCTAATTCTTTGGGAATTTGAGTTTTGTCTTGGATCGGAGGATTTCTGCAGGAAATTCATTTTTGGATCTGGAGGCTTGGATGTCAAGTGCATCTGTTTTGTTTTCCAAATAGGAGTAGTATGTTTGATGTCCTCTGATATTCATGTAAGTAGAGTTTGTGTGGTGGATTTTGATTGATCTAGAAGGTTGAAGGCAGCCAGGATCGACAGGAGAGATTTGTGGATAAGAGTATTGAATCTTTCTGTTTTCTATTAAGGGTTAAGTGTTTGGTCTACAGGTTTGAAGTTCTAGTTCGGATGACTAGAATTTGTTATGCATTTCACGTATCTCTGAGGGAGTACGTGTATGGTCTATCATTGGTTTTAGAATCAGTTATTCTGAGGGATTAGGAGTTGATCGGGACTTGTCTGTGGTCCAGTATCCTGTTTAGATTTGTAGATCTAGATACATATGAGCTCTAGATCTAAGTGGTGTAGCTAGTTTAGATTCTGTAGAGCGGGTGTCCTGGTGTTTGTACCTCGGAAACTCTAGGGAATCCTATCTAGAATGTTGTCTGGATAGTTAGAATTATTTGTTTGAATTGGTTGCTATTGTTGCTAGTATTTGGTTGATAGCTTACGTTTGCTATTTTAAAATTAAAATCTGTATAAGATTATTAAATTACCTTTGCTTTTAAATTTCGGGGACGAAATTCTTTTAAATGAGGGAGGAATGTGATGTCCCAGAAATTTAGGTAATATTTATTTAATAATTTCCATTAATAATTATTTTAAAATGTGAAATGTTGATTTAATAATCTAATTCAAACAGAAATTTTCTTTTGAAAATTAATAATTATTTAGTTTGTCAAATGATATTCGTTTCAAAATTTATAATGATAATAATAATTTAATTTGTGAATTTTGTTCTTTTCAAAAGTCAAAAATATTTAAATAATAAAATTATCTTTCTAAGCCCATTTAAAGAATATTTCATTTATAAGGAATATTTTATTTATATACATTGTAAATAGGAGTTTTAATTTAAATTTAAATTTAAATTCAATAAGAACATTTTCAAATTTATATATATGTATGTGTATAAATTGTAAATTGGTAAAATTTGATTTAAATTAGTATTGAAAACTTTCAAAAGTTAATTTATAAATCTGTCTTATATTTTCAAAAGAAATATAAGTAAATATTTGTTTTGTTTAAAAATATAATAGTCTAAATTGTATTTTATAATAAAAGTTTATTTTGTTTTATTTTGAAAATTGTTTTGAAATAAACTTAGTTCATTTATATCAGAGTATGATATTTAGTTTGAAAACTTTGGAATAAAATGTAGTTCAACGTTCCTTTTTCTTTTTAAATTTTCTCTTTTGAAATTTTGTTTTAAAAATATTATTTTTAAAAATACTCAAATAAACATTAAGTTGTGTAATTTTATAAAAGAAGTTTTCATGTAATCAATTAAAGGCTAAAAATAGATAAACATTTAGAACATGTTAAATTAAATTAGAAATTGGTTTAGAAAAATTTAAATACATTTATAAATTAAGAATTTTCTTTTTATATTAAAATGCACATGTGTTAAGCTTTTAACACAAAGAGAAGACACTTGTAAACATTTGTTATTACTTAGATAACATGTGGCATGTTAATATATTTGAAAAAATTATTATAGATAAGAAAGCTTGGAAATTTATTTAGAATCAAACCATCATCTTCAAATGGGAAAAACTGGAAATCATATTTTAAGTAAAAATCAAAACCAAATTCAATCAAGAAATTTGTAGAAAATCAAACACAAATCTGATACAAGATCTGCAAACCAATTTAATCAAAAATCTGCAACTTTCAACATCAATTTGCAAGTTCAACTTCAATTCAAGCAAAGATGGGCCTGCATGCAGTTTTAAAATTCTGCAACAACAAATAAATTCAGTTATCAAATGGAATCAAAACACAGATTCATCAAGCAAATTGCAAGTCAACTTCAACATGCAGATTCAAACCAGGTTCCAGGAAATGTGATTGCATCTCTATTGTCTTCTGCTTCTTCATTAATAGGTGAGTGAACTTCTATTTTTGAAAACAGTTTTTCTTTTAAAAATCAAAGCTGAACAAACTTACAGAACTCCAGTTCAAACAAACTGTCATTTAAAAAAAAAATCAAACTGCTGTAGATAAAAAGGAAAAAATGCTCTGTCTTCTTTTAAGTGAGTAACCTCATATTGCAAAAAGCTTGAGTTATCTGTTGCACTTTTATTGATAGAAATAATTAGGTTTGTATGATTTTTTTATAATATTCTGTGTATATATATAAATTCACATATGAATGTTGCCTGATACCTATTTCTGCTTTTAAAAAAAACTAAGAATCTTTAAATAAAACCTATTTCCTCTTGATTGATTCTCAGTTAGGATTTGTTTCGTGAACAAAATGTGTTTGTTTAGTATAGATTTAGGATTATAAATTATATTTTAGTTTAATTAAAATCTGTTGCCTCTGAAAAACCAAAAAATCAGTCATCATTGAAAATAAAACAAATATCAAACATCTTAAATCATTAAAACAGTTTTGTAACCTAAATGCATGATTGAAATCGTGAATTTTAAAACTAATATCACATCTTATAATTAACTGTTGAGTGTGCTTGTCTGAATTGAACAAAATTAAGAATTTTGGGTTTATTTGGTGGTTCAGTGGTATTGGGATGATGTGGTTCTTTCTGGAAGTGGAGGATTGATTGAAGAGTAAGGGAAAATTGTCAGATGTATTGTCAGTTGGCTGTGGCGACCGTAGTTGACAATTGCAGGTCTCAAGCCCTAGTTTGAAGTGGTCGAAGTTTTGGTACCTTCATGTTTTCTGTGATGCATCGAGTGAGGTGTGGTTTTGGCAATTTGCAGAGGGAATGTAGATAGAGCTATGGCCAAAGTCGCATCGATGTTAATGGTCGGAGATGGGTTTTCTCGGTGTTGATAGATTTTGCGAAACGATGCAGTTGTGGTACCAGGTTGCAAATGGCTATCCCAAATTTTGATTTCGAACTGCAGTGAGGGTTTCGGTGGTCGTGATCAGGTGTGGGGTTGGTCTACGATGTGGTGAAGGGGTTAAGGGTGGCTGAAGATCGCCGAAGTGCCGGTGCATATGCACCGTGCATATGCACCGTGCATATTTTTAACTCTGGTGAACTATTGGTTTGTGTAGGCTTGTGTCTCGAAGACGATCTCGAGTAGATCGTGTTATTACTCGACGCAACTAGGTTGGGGACTCGAAGCAGATGTGGGAAGGTCTCGGGTAGTTTCTGTTGTAGGTTATAAAACTGTCAGTATGCAGTTTTTGAAAATTTGAATGAAATTCAAATTTTAAAGCAGGGATTTAAATCCAAGTGTAAGTTTGAATTTGATTCAAGTAAACTTTTGAATCCAAGTTTTAAAAAAAATAAAAATATTTAAATTGAAGCAAGATTTAAATTAAGTTTAAAATCAAGTTAAATCATGGTCTCAAGATTTCTATGAATCCATATTTGAATTTAAAACAGTTTTGTAACTTTTTAAAAGTTAAACAAATTGGAATTAAAAATATGAAGTGTTTAATTTGAAAAGTTAAATAATCAATTTATTTTAAAAACTTGTTTTCTTTAATAAAATTAAGTAATTTGGTTTTAAACTTTTCTTATATAAATATCTTATATAAGTAATGATGGTTCTTTACTTTTATTTAAGAATAAATTTTATTTAAAATTTGGTTAATGTTTAAATGGTTGAACATTTTGAAATCTTTAAATTTTAAAATGGAATTTAATTTAAATTTAGAAATGTATTGTTTTTAATACATTTGAATGTTAATGAAGTCATTAATAAGTAAATGAATTGTTTTCGAAATAATTAGGATAATTAAGGAATTTAGTTATTTATATGATTTTAAATAATGATTTAGATTAATTTTTAATTAGGGTTGATTAATGATAATTAATCTAAGATAATTTTCTTAGAGAAGCAATAAAAGAAATGTTGGTAATTAATAAGATAATTATCTTAGGATAATTAAGTAATTAACTAATGTGATTAATTTTGATAATTAATTGGATTGATTAATTGAATATAATCAATTGTAAATTGTTAAGAATAAATACTTGATAAAAGTAATTAAGGGATTAATTACTTATTGTAATTAATTATGGTAATGTGATTTGTTTAAATTAGTTAACTTAGTTTAATTAATTTAGGAAATCATTTGATAATTTAGTGAGAGTAATTACTTAATGTAATTAATGGAGCATTATTACTTAGAGAAGTAATAAAAGATAATTACTGGAATGTAATTAGTAAAGATGATTTTTAATAAAGTAATTTGGATAATTACTTTTGTAATTAATCAAGGAATTAATTAATGAGGATAATTAATTATGGGATAATTAATTTATAATGAGTAATTAAGGGTAGTTAATTACTGATTTGAATATTAATCAAGGGTGATTAATAATTATATTTTTAAATTGTAAATTAATTACTAAATGAAATTAATTTAAATAAAGTAATTAATTTAAATATAAACTAGAGATCATTAATTAATATAATTAATGATGTAATTAAGAATTGTTTAATTAAGGAATAATTTATAATTAAGTAATTAATTAATATAATTAATTAACAATAAATGTAATTAGTTATAATTAATTAATAAATGAAGTAATTAAATTTTAATTACTTATGGTTAAGGTTAATTAATTTTGTAAAATTAATTAAAGACTAATTACTTATTGTAATTAGAGAATGATTAACCAAAGGTGTTTAATCAAGATGAATATTTAGAGAATGATTAATTAACTAGGTTAATTAGTTCATGGGTATAAGCAGGATTTATAGATGTGATAATTAATTTAATTTATTTTAAATTTATTAGAAATAGAAGTAATTAATTTAATTCATTTTAAATTAATTATAGATGTTGGTAATGAATCATTGCTTATGGATGAAATTGATATTTCTTTGGATGATTGTAATCTCAGTAATGGGATGAGTAATATCTGTATGATATGGATGCTTAGTTAAGTATGATAATATGGATTATCTGGTTGTGATGATTATTTGTTGTGATGATTATCTGTTTGTGATGATGATACGGGTTATCTGTTTATGATGAATGTGACCATTTATTGTGATATGTAGTTTATCTATCTGTGTATATAGATAATGATAAATTGAATTAATTATTCAAACTAAATTCACTTGGACATTAAGATGGCATTTGGATTTCGATGATACCATGATCGGATTTCCAAATTTGGAATTCCGAAAACCACATCGATCCAAGTTAAACGCTAGGTCTTGAATCTCTTGTGAAGAGTGAAGACTCGTGGTCTAAGGACTATTCGTCAGTATAACTCTGGAGGTGATTCCGTAATGAGTTTGACGGAAATAGTACTTACAGGTTCGAAATGGTGATTTATAATGCAAGGGCTATGGTCGTTGACTCTGAGGGTGATTCCAAAATAAGTGCGACGATGCCTTCGGTTTCGTTCGAACCCGGAACGAACTTGTATGGATTGAATGCTTTCAGAACATCGTCAGGTGGACGATGAGCATTCTAAGATAGATGTCTATAAAGGTAATCGCAGCCTCAAGCCTCATCAACCGAGAATGGCTAAAACAGGGGAGGTGCAGCAAAGCTAAGTGGGTCATGCCCATGTAGGACGATATTTACCCCTGTCTAGATGTCCCTTTTTATTTTGGCTGTGTGGGGTGATTGCTAGCTAGAATCGCCTGGGTGGTCTTGTTCAGAACTGTTTAGTAAGGAATGGTTCTGGCTTTGTGTTGCAGGGGAGCGGCCCTACTCCTCAGTACGGTGATCTAGGCCACGTACTGTGACGGGCGGTACCCCAGTAGCCCTGCCATTGATGGAATCCAAAAATCCAATAAGTGCCTGTACGGTTTTGATTATGCCCAACTATGTTGGAACATGAGATGTAAGCATTCCAGCTATTTCTGTATTTTATTTCGTAAACCCTAGACGCTATTATAATATCACTGGATTTCCTATCAAATGTTTTGGTTAGCGTAAGGTAAAAACTTTTCCATGATTATGTGTGGGAAGTCTTATTTGATACCTTTTGTTTTCAAAGGATTTTCTAAAGTTAAGAAACTTTTAAACCCGTTTACTCACACCAGGCCCATGTATGACCCGATTGTTTATTTTCTGTTTTATTAAACTCTTGGGTACTCATATTACATTTAAGTAGTCATGTGATTCGGGATTGCTTTGACGATTTCTGGAGGAGATAATGGAGCAGGAGGCTTCAGCGTGTAGATATATATAGTGGTTCCGCTGTGATTGTGTTGTATCTGTTTTCTCTGATGTACTTGAACTGTAATTACTAGACAGATGTTTATAACTATATAGTTTGTGTTGTATTAGTTGTATAACTCTGATGTATATGATACTATGTAATGTTTTATGGGATATAATATAATTTATTCGTTCCGCTGTGAGTTTCTGATGTTGTCTGTTTCTTTCTTTTATATCTTTTCTCTTTTCCATCCCTTTCTTTCTTCTTAATGATGCGTCTTTCTATGGAATAAAAGGCGGGTCGTTACAAATTCTGGTGGTCGTGATCATGTTTGGGGATGGTCGGCGACGTGATGAAGGTGGTGATGATGGCTGGAGGTTGCCAGAGCGCCGGTGCATATGCACCGTGCATATTTTTGGTTTTGATGATCTTTTGGGGTTTGTGCAGAGAGTTGTGACTCGAGATTTACTCGGGCAGATCAAGTAGTTTACTCGGAGTAGTTAGGGTTAAGACTCAAAGTAATTGTGAATGGTCTTGGGTATGTTTGGTTTCAGGTTTATAACCTGACAGAGTTCATTTTTAAAAAAATTTGAATGAAATTTAAAGTTTAAAGAAGGATTGTAAAACAGGATTTAAATTCAAAGTTTAAATTTAATAAACTTTTGAATCCTATGTTTTTAAAATGAAAATTTTAAATTTTAAACAAGATTTAAATTAAGTTTTTTTTAAATCAAGTCTAAAATATGGTTTCAAGTTTACTATGATCCAAACACTGAATTTAAATCAGTTTTGAAAATTTTAAATGTTGAACAAGTTTAAATGTTTTAAACTAGATGTTTAAAAGTGAATTTGTCTTCAAATAAATGTTTGAACTTGACAAAATTCTTTTCCTTTAAATATTTGAATAAAAGTTATGAAGTGTTTAACTTTAATTTGGAAGTTAAAATAATCAATTTGTTTTTAAGCTTGATTTCCTTTAATAAAATTAAGTAATTTAGTTTTAAACATTTTCTTATATAAGTATCTTATACAAGTAATGAATGTTCTTTACTTTTATTCTAAAGTTTTTAAATTTATTTAAAATTTGGATAAATGTTTAAATGGTTAAACATTTAAACTAAATTTATAAATATAAATAATTAACAGAACCTATCTTTTATAAATCGTAAAACTTTATAATTCTATTTATAATCTAAAATATTTATTTATTCCATAAATTTCTAATTAATTCAAAAATAGATTCACAATTTAATTTCAAAAATTAAATTAATTATTAAATTATCCTAGATAAAATTTGAGGATGTTACATTTAATCTTCACGAAGGCATGGTGAATGTAAAACTCACATCTTCTAACTATTTATTGCTTAAAATTGTTGCAATCTGTGAATTACTGAAGCTTAAACGAATTTGATCATAACTTCTACATTTCTTAACCAATGTTGATAATTTTGGATGTTCTAGAAATCGCAAATCATGTACTGCAACTTTAATGTTTTGAGTTTTCTGTAATTTTGAGGTTAGCTAAGTCAAAATATAATTTTTCTATTGCTAACCCGAGAGCAAAACCAATATTTGCTCTGTGTTTGAAATTGAAATGAATTTGACCCTAACTTCTTCGTTTTTTAACAGATTTTGATAATTTTTGGTGTTCCAGAAAGAAAAATTCATGTACTATAACTTTCATGTTTTGAGTTTTCTATAATTTTGAGGTTAGCTATGTCAAATCTAATTTTTCTATTGCTAACTTGAGAGAAAAACCAATATTTGCTCTGTGTTTGAAAATGAATTTATTTTGACCAGAACTTCTTCGTTTCTTAACCGATTTTGATAATTTTAGGGGTTATGGAAAGCGCTAATCATGTACTACAACTTTTTAGTTTTGATTTTTCTGTAATTTTAAGGTTAGCTAGGTCAAAATTGAATTTTTCTACTGCTAACCAGAGAGCAAAATCTATATTTTCTCCATGTTTGAAGCTGAAACAAAATTTGCCATAACTTTCTCGTTTTTAATCAAAATTTGATAATTTTGGATGTTCCGAAAGCACAAGTCATGTACTACAAGTTTTATGTTTAGATTTTTCTTAGATTTTGATTTAGTTTTGTCAAAAATGTGTTTGATTGTTGCTATCCTGAGACCAAAATGACAGTGGTATTGCAATTAAGACCCCTGAATTATTTTTGTCATAACCTTTTCATCAAAATTCAATAATCTAAGATGTTCCAGAAAGCTTAAACTTAGTACTAAAAATTTCTTATTTTGTGTCTCTTGAAATTTTTATGTTTGCTTGGTCAAAACTGTGTTTGTTTGCCGCTGTTCCGAGAGCAAAATGACATCAATAACAATTATTAACACGAGGAGTGTATTAGCTTATTTTTGCTCTCATTTTAGTTTGATTTTTATGATTGTTTTTGAGATTTTTGAGAGCTATAATGTCTAACAATAGGCTAGCTATATTCGAAGAATTTGAAATTCAAATTTAAATAAAATTTGAAATGATTTTGGGTTAAATTTGAATTGAATTCGTATTGAACTCAAATTATCGGTCTTGGGTTATCTTTCTTGTTTTTCATAATTTTCGAGCATGGTTTTCACTAAACAATTTTTGAAGTGAATTATGAAATAAATTGAAATTTCAAATTATTGTCGTATAACATTTTAAAATTATTTTTCTAATATAAAATCTACTTATTTACCATAATAAAGGAATTTTAATTATTGGTTTTATTAATCTTTTGGGGAAAAAGTTTTAGAAGTTTGTTTTCTTTAGTAAACTATTTTAGATATAAAACATTCACTTTTACACTATTTAAACGTATGAGAAAGAGAATGAAACGATTTAATAAAACACGTGGTGTGGGACATGTGCGTTTACTACTTCGGTGAACTCTGAATTTGTACGATCGAAGCTATTTGAGATTATTGATTCTAAGATATTTTTCCATTTTATGGCATATTTTGAGTTTTATAATTCCTACTTATGGGAATAATTTAAGATGGCCAATATTTGGCAAGTATTATGGTTTGAGATCTCCTGTGTAGGAGTATGGTCGATGAGAACCATCACATTATTTTATTTACTTGCCAATGATATAATGCAATTCTTGAGTATATGATTTCATATTTTAAGATTTATGGTTTATGAGGAACCATCACGATGTTTTCACTTGTCGATGAGATGAGACAAGTTACAATGCCATTTAATGCTTGTCGACGAGATGAGACAAGTATGGTGTCTCTTTATCACTCGCCAATGAGACGAGGCGAGATATGATTTTTTGAGTTTTATGATGGTCTTAGTGTGACATCGACTAGCGGTTAGTAAACCGCTAAGTGCGGACATGTGGTATGGAACACACGTTAACAATTTTTGGGTTCCTATCCATGAGTTTGTGACAAATTTACGATGTTTACCTAGCAGAATTTCTTTGAGTGGTGTTAGCGACCTTGTCATGAGGACTAACTGCTTTGGGAGGTGGTAGCGACCTTGTTAGGGTTGACAAAACGGCTTGGAAAGGTGTCGACGACCTTGTCATGAGGATGAACTGCTTTGGGAGGTGTTAGCGACCTTGTCTGAGGCTTCGGCCATTTGAGTTTAGCACATGCAGCATTGCATCGACATTGCAATCGGGGATCTGGCCCATTTGGAGTTTTCTAAGTTTTGAGTTCGCCGTTTTTGGCGCATTAGAGTTAAGATTTTCTGAGTTTTGAACTAGCATCAAATTTTTTATTGAGTTTGATATTTTATGAGTTTGAATTCATACTGAGTTCCATGATCTTTTAAGATTGAGATGCATGTGTGAGATTTAGCCGTCTTGGCTTACTTATGAGTTTGAGATCTCACATTCTTATGGAGTTATCTCGTGTTGCTTCCATAGCTTCTATTTGTGATTGAAATGAGTTTTCTCTTTTTTAGAGTAATGGTTCATCGAACATTTGAGTTTTGCTTAAGTTTTATATGAGTTGATTTGAGTTCATTATGGGTTATCGCCGATGATATGAGGCACTTGTGTTTTATTTGATTATTGAGTTTGAGTTACCTCTTTCGAGGTATTTAGTCACTTAGGTTGCGTTTATTACTTAAGTATTGAGCTATGAGTTATCAAATCCTTCTCCTCATTCGAGAAGTAGTATCACTATTTCCATTCTCCTTCATATTATCAATATTGACTGATTTACGTAGCTAGATTGACCCGTGTATTTATACTCCGATCAGGTTGTAACGACCCGATATTTTCAGCCATTCGCATCCGTACATATCAGACTTGAATTGCTCAAAATATCAGATTATTAATTTATATTTGGCAAAGCTTAGCATATACAGTAAATAAATGAATCACAGAATCACAGACACAGAGTAATATAATAATGCAGCAGAATAGATAAATAGTAGTTCATGAGCTACTATATAAACATTAGAGATAGAAATAAAATACAACAGAATATCACAAATACAGACTGATGAAATCTCTTGAACAAATCAACTGGAAAATTTGAAAGCTAAATCGATAGTTTGATCTCCAAGCGAAGCTCCAAATTCCAAAGGTGAGTCTCAAATGTTGTATCACTCAGTTTGACTCAAGCGTAAAGCAAAATACAAAACACTCGAGTCAGGATTAACATTCTTTTATCAATAAATTCAACTCAAGTAAAATATCAACTGGAATACAATTAACCTAAAGGATGTTTGCGACAACCATCCTCTAAGGATCCGTGGTACTATCTACTGTGTAGAAATATACGCTATTAACAACCAACGCCATTATAACATTGTGGTCATTTCAAAATAATTTATACTTCAAAACCAAAATATCATTTCCATTTCAAATATATATATATATATATATATATATATTTCCAAATTATAGTACTTTCAAAATTGAATTGAAAATCCCATATATATCTTATTTAACTTCATTATTATTTAGTTTTGAAATATTCACTTAATAAATCCATTATCATTTAAATAACCTTAAATTACATCAAACTAAATATTTCCCTTGATTTATTTAAACTTGAAATAAATTTACTCACTTTAAATCAAAATCAAGTTATAAAATCATACCTTAAAACCCTTAAATTAAATAAGTTTCAAATCGATTTGATTAAACAAAATTCTTTATTAAATATAATTTCGAATAAATTCAATTTTATCTTTCCAACCTTAACTTATAGAATCGTTATAAAATCTATTTTTACATAAAATTTTAAATAAATACTTAACATATAATATTTTACGTAAATCAAACTTTACTAAATTTAAAGTTTGTTGTTAATCTATTTATATTAAAGCTTATTCATATACATAATATTTTCAAATTTTAAATCAAGCCATATATGTTTCCTTTCAAAACCATAGAAATTATTTTAAAATATTTATATATAGACCAACGGTGTTTGTATAAAATTTTCTATCTTATGGTCAAGTGATACAAATAGTTATCATTTCAATCCGTAATATAAATATATACAAATATATATTATTTCAACCCGCAATCCAAAATTCAATACAAATGATCATTCGGGTATGTATCGTTTCAACCCATAATGAATTCTAAACTACAGGAAACTCGCAAAGTGACAACATATAATATAAGAATATAACAACATGCAATCATCGATATAAATAGAAAATAGTGGTGTCAGATGTCACAGGTGAATAGATACAGATAACATCATATATATAGCAATGTAGATGACTAACAACGGCATGTTTCAATTGTCGTTTCAATTTGAAATCAAATTTAATAAATATGAAAACGTTAACCGTGAGTGATTGCTCACCTTTCGAGGCAAGAGATGAGGGAGAATGAGATGAGATATGAATCTAAGCACACATTTCAAAGAAAAGCAAGATTGGCATGAATTCGATGGACAAGTTGATAAACATGAGTCGATGAGAATGAATCAATTTAACTTGATACAATTCAAACAAGATGATATTATATTATTATTTCCCTAAACCTAATATTAAATTTTAAAAAAATACACATGCATTTTGAAATAAATCTTGAATTTTTAACATATATATTAGTATAGAACAATCAAAACAAACTTCACTTTAAACATATATTCTTTGGACAGATATAAGCAAAACATGTATAATCTTATAAAATTTTATAAATACCTATATATACATATAGTAAACAACATATTTTATTTCTTTTATAATAAATCTGCTGCAGCAATATATATTAGCATTAGCAAAGCAATACATGTATATACTAATCCTATAAACAAACCCAAAAAACATGTACTTAAACACATGTATTCACAACTTCCAAGCTAATATATTAACTCAGTAATATATATATATATATATAAACTTATATATAAACTATGGCTTATACATATGTATATGTATAATATATCAAATATATAATTGTCAAATATATTTTATGTTATAAAACATAGCTTTTTACTAACGTATATTTATAAAACTGTTGAAAATAAAGCTTAGAAATTACGTATAATACCAACATATATACCACTTTCGAACTTTATATATAACTAACGCTTTATATTTGAAAAACTGACATAACCTTTAATATATAAATAGCAAATAAGTATATATAAAACTAACATATATTTAGATATAAATACATACGAAACTATTATATATACTACTATATCTATAGATCTTTTTGTATATTACTTGTTTACAAAAATCAAATTTTGAAATATAAATATAAATGGTAAGCAAATATTTATAAACCCATTCATATACGCAGTAACAGTAGCAATGATATATATAATACTCATATATATAATTTTCATAACGTAAGTAGTTATGTATAAAAATATACTAATATGTTGAAAGAAAATAAGCAAACCTATGTAACATTATCATATATAAGCAGCAACAAAGAGGCTACAACACATAACTATGCATATAGTACTGTCTGGTAAACTAAATTTATAAATAAGTATACATAAATACACATCGGCTTGCTCAAATAGACAACTGGCATGCAACTATAAACATCCGTATATATCTAAATCTAGTATATAAAATAAAATCTTATAAAACTTACATAAGTATGTATCAAAACTTGCTGACCTGCGTAATACTTATACGTGTAAACAGATACATATATATACAACCCATATGAAATCTATACTTAAGTCATTATACGAAAATAGAGTAGGTAGGAAGCTGAGCTTCCTCTACTGCATATTTAAAACTGCATATATGAAGTTTTATAAAAGAGGAAGGGCTACCGTGCTTGGCAAGGAGAACAGGGCGGCTGCTAGTAGAGGACTAGGGTGAGTGGCGGACGGTGCTGTAGTGGTCGGAGGAAGATGGTAAGGAGGTATGGGTCGTGACAGGTCAAGGAGTGGAGGCTGTGTTGTTCAGCACAGAGGAGCTCGGGTTGATGGTAGAAGGTGATGTGGTGGCGGGTCAGGTGGGTGAGATGATGATGCGATGAAGGTGGAACCTTGTTAGTGGGTAGGGGCGGAGGAGAGGAGAGAGGGGGACGGGCAGGTGATGCTACTCGGGTTTTGCTGAAGAGGAATAAAAGACGAGAAAGTAAGATGAACGGTAGATATTTAAGAAAGAAAAATGGAAAAGAGGAATGGAAAGTGGAAGCACAAGAAAAATGGAGGAGGGTCGAGTTCTGTAGGAGGGTAGAACGAGATTTTGAGGCAGAAGTGGAATGCAGATCTAGATCTAAATGTAAGCTTCTGTAAATATATTAGGCAGAGAAAAAAAAACGTAAGACAATGGGAAAGGAAAGGAAATGGCAACAATCTCTCATTGATTCAGCCGAAATATTTAAAGCAATTTATTGTTGTAGCCAGCGGTTCAAATTTTGAAAAGGAAGAAAATTCCAAAAGACACTAATTCTGATATCGATACGACGTACGATTTCCTCATTTCGTTATGCAGTAGGTCTCAGAACACACAAATGAATGTAGTGTGGAGATCAGCACGACGAGACAATCAAAACGGTACACAGATTTAGTGGTATGATCATCCGATCAAAAGTCAAAAATCCATATTGGAAGTGCTGCTATTATGTCGAAAATAAGATAAATGGAGCAACAGAAGTCCAAATTTGGAAAAAAGAAAGATGATGTCTCTTTCAAAAGAGGATTTAGAAATTTATTATGTAAAAATATTCATCTTTGGAAAAAAATTTTATCATCATCAATTTTGAACTGATATAAATTGAAATAGAATTACACTATAAAATTTACTTTCATAATTTATGATGAAAATTTACCTTTTGCTATATTTAATTATACGTAACCCAAATATTAAATTTTTATTTCAAAATTAAATTATTAATTCAAAAAATTTCCAGTTAAATATATTTTAAAACTATTAAAATTTACGGGTCGTTGCACTCTCCTCCACTCAAAACTTTTCGTCCCCAAAAAAGGAGAAGATATGAGAATATAAACAACCAGAATGAAAAATAGATTGAAAGACAAGGATAAAAAATTAATTTAAAACTATATAAGTTTTACTTGAAATATTTATTTGAAAACTTCATTTGCAATTCAATTATCTTTAACACTTCAAAACTTTTCAAACTCATTTGTAAAATTTCTTGCTTCCTTTATAAGTACAATTTTATGTTTAAATAACACCTTTATAAATATATGAAAAACATTTGAAAACAATTATTTACATCATTAGGTATATTTACAACGAAGCTATTGAAAACATTAAATCCATAATTCATACATTTACTAATTTATCTCAAGATACTTTTCAAACATTATTAACAGATCAATAATTATATTTTCTAAATATGTTTTAGTTAGTTGATAAATTCTAAAATATTTATAACACTAATAATTTTCTATTAAACCATTTAGTATATAAATAAATAATATTTTAGAAAGGATGTACTCGAAAAGGAAAAAAAGGTAGATTCTAAAAAAACAGAATATAAGTGAATAAATAAAGCTGAGCAGATAAGGTAGATTCAAAGAATAGTATGGGGCATGAATAGTTAATTTAGAACCATAAGAATTTCAGTTCCAAATATTAATACAGAATTTCTTTGTTGGAAATACTTTTATAATAAAATAACTTTGTAATAAAATACTTTTATAATAAAATACTTTTATAACTTGGTGTTTCAAAAAGTTTATCCTTGTTCTTGCAGTCTTTGGTCATGTGTGTATCAGGCGCAAAGCTAGAATTCTTCAAGTACTTAGTAGACCTGTTTCAACACCCAGTGATAATACTTGAAAAACCTTCAAAACCGATATGGAAAGTACAATCCAAACAAATTCACCGAATCATGGATCTACACAATGATTACGCCTGGATACCCCAGGAAACATCCGTACCTGTAAGCAATCACTGCCTTGCAAATTTCGCCATGATAACCAAAACCCGTAGACCGTGGATACACAATGGTTACGCCTGGATCCCCCAGGAAACATCCGTACCCTTTAAGCAATCTCTGCCTTGCGGATTGCGCCACGACAACAAAAATGGTAGACCGCGGATACACAATGGTTATGCCTGGATCCCCCAGGAAACATCCATACCCTTTAAGCAAACTCTGCCTTGCGAATTACGCTAGCACAACAAAACTATAGATTGCGGATACACAATGGTTATGCCTGGATCCCCTAGGAAACATCCGTACCCTTTAAGCAACCTTTGCCTTGCGGATTACACTACAAAAAAGACCATGGGTAACGCCATGGAATTCAAAGGACACTCGAGTATCATATCCGAAAAACCAAATCAAAGAGAATATTATCGATAGAATGAATCCATAATGTGGCCACAAAGCGGGTATCAAGCAGAAGGCACTTTCCATATCTTTACTTCGAAAATATATATATCATATTGTACCTTTTCAAATCAATTTCAAATATCATACTTATATAACGTTCATTATATATAAGATTTCATTTTCAAATCGAATATTTTCCAAAATGAATA
Source organism: Allium cepa (assembly GCA_030765085.1). Taxonomy (NCBI): domain Eukaryota; kingdom Viridiplantae; phylum Streptophyta; class Magnoliopsida; order Asparagales; family Amaryllidaceae; genus Allium; species Allium cepa. The sequence continues at coordinate 317,909,583 of CM060939.1, forward strand.
GTATATCAAATCACACTTATGTAGACTTCCATTATATAAGATTTTGCTTTTCAAATTGAGTACCTTTCCAAATCATTAGTTTTCAAATCAACTTCATACTTATGCAAATCAATTTCATATAAGTTCGATAACTCCCAAATCAAAGTATTTACTAATATAAGGTTCTCAATTTCAATTCCTTACAATATTAGCTCAGTTTCAAAATCATATATGATTTCACCAAATTATATCTTCCAAATTAAATATCTTCAGTTTCAAAGTTTCCAAAATAATAGGTTTAGAAAATAATCCTAGTTTCCAAATCAACATAATTTAGGTCAAACAAATTCATTTCCAAAATCATCATATAAAAACTTGGTTTTAAATTCCAATCTATTTTCAAAACCAAATATTTTTCCCAAAAAATCAATTATACCCAAAAATGATTACTAATTTAATAACCATCCCTTTAAAACCTTTAAACTATTTATTTACTTTAAAAGATCCAATTTACCCTTTGAAAATTATTATTCTATATATAAATAGTTTTATAAAAGATGTTACTAAGTTAAAAGCATTTAAAACTAAATTTTATTCAAAACTAAATTCCATGTTAGTATAATTCAAAATAGTCTTATTCATTCATGTGACGCCCCACCCCGAGACCCACATTAACAAAGAGAATTACTGGGTAATTCTGTCTACTAATGTGCAGAATAGGGCTGGTTAGGAGCGACCATCTATAATCTTGTCTTAAACATCTACTGAATACGTCGATAAATGCTTTATATTTTTTTTTCTATTTCAAGTGAATCGACACATCCAATAAATGTTTAATGCAAAACTATAGGTGGCTAATGGATCTATCAGAACAAAATACAATAACAAAATGCATATCACATCACAGAACGGTAATCATCATATATATATAAATACATATACACAGATACATCCTAGTATGATACAAACTGATACACAAAAGTGGTACAGAGACCACACTATATACATCTAATCAAATACATATCAGAGTCATGCGGAGAAAAAAATATAAACTACACAAAAGTGCTAAGATGGTATCTAAGAAAATGCATCTGAGCTAAGTCCCGTAACTGATAGCTAACCTAAAACAACTCGGTCCGACCCGAGTATAAAATACTCGGGTCAGTCTAGCTAAACGAATCAATAAAATGTGATAGCACAATAATAGAGCATAAGAGCATAGTGATATTCTTCTTAAACAAGAAGAAACAATAAGAAAGCTAACTATAGACATATGGAGGATACGCATCATGTATGGCATAAATAATTACACTAACTGATAGAACAGTATTGCTTCAATAAGCCTAAAACACAAAGGAGAGGAAAAATCTCATGAATCGCCAAAATGTAGAAGGCCTCATATGATCGGCAATCATAAATCAAATAAGAATGGCTTAGGAAATAGTAAAATGTAAACTCCTAAATAAGTAACTCCCACACCGCCATATCGGCAACTCCAAGGAAAACCTAAGAACAAGCCATCTCGACATAAGCCATAAGGCAAATGTCAACAAAGAGATAAAAATCTTACACGACGCAAAAGGCAAATCCCATAAATAACACCAATAGGAAATCAACATATATACGCCAAAAGGCAAATCTCAACACGCCAGTGTAGGCAATGAAAATCTCGAAAGAACTCCCAAGAATCCAAAAATCCCAAAATAATCGCCATTGAATGGTTCAAAGGACCGATTCCAAAATGATGACACACAAGGGTAAAAATCATCTCAAAAAGGTTTTGCACGTGCTATTTTGGCCGAGTACTGTTTCACATAATAGGTACCTCGCCCAAAGACAAACATCAAAAGACAAATACGTCGCAATGGCAAATACGCCGTAATGGCAAACGTCCGAAGACAAATACGCCGCAATGGCAAACGCCCGAAGACAAATACGACGCAATGGCAAATGACGCGAAGGTCCAGTACTGGCACGCTAACAGGCAAATGTGTCACAAACTCTCGAAAATGAATCCGAAAATTCTTAACGTGTGTCCCATACCACCCGTTCGCACTAAACGGTTTACTAACCGCTAGTAAATTTCACACTCAAAGTAGTAAAAGTTTCACCTCATATCATCGGTAAACTAGACCCGTAGGCCAAAACGATCAAACGAACAAGTCGAGAATTAACCGATAAGATAAACGCACGTGTTCCATACCACATGTTTTACCAAACCGTTTAATTCTCCTTCTCATTCGCTCGAAATGTGCAAAAACGTGTAATTCAAATATCATCTTGAAATCGATTATAAAATCTGTGCATGAAATCATCGAAATCAATTCAAATTCAACTGAGTTTTCTCAAACAAAACTCGAATAAATAAAAAACGTTGCAACTTAAAATCATCATAGAATGTCGGCTTTCTAATGTTTAGAAACATTCTTTTGAAAACATCATAATTCATCTCTGAAAATACAGAAGAAGCAGTGCAAAACAACAGAATAAAGGTAAGGATAACACACATTTAAACACACTTAGGAAAGTGACTCAAACTTTTTATAGTAGCTCTGAATGTCAGTTTATTTTATTTATAGAAAATTTCAAAGTTCAATTCCTAACCAAGTGGTGCAGATTTCATATTCTTTAACAACCATTTTAAACTCAGATTTGTAAATCTCAGTTTACATATACTCACATTGTAAAAATCATATAAATTCGAAATTTAATATTTTTCACTCAAACTTTTTATAGTAGCTTTGAATATTAGTCTAGATTATATATGTAGAATTTCAGAGCCAAAAACCTAACCAAATGGTACAGATTTCATATTCTTTAATCGCCATTTTCAACTCAGTTTTGTAAATTTCAGTTTACATATACCCACATTACAAAAATCATATAAATTCGAAATTTAATGTTTTTCACTCAATATTTTTACAGTTGCTTTGAATATTAGTATAGATTATATATATAGAATTTCAATGCCAAAAACATGACCAATTGGTACATATTTCATATTCTTTATTCACTATTTTCAACTCAGATTTGTAAATTTCAGTATATATATACACCCATTTTACAAAATCATATAAATTCGAAATTTAATCTTTTTCACTCAAACTTTTCACAGTAGCTTTAAATATTAGTCTAGATTGTATATATAGAATTTCAAAGCCAAAAACTAGACCAATTGGTACAGATTTCATATTCTTTAACCACCATTTTCAACTCAGATTTGTAAATTTCAGTATATATATACCCACTTTACAAAAATCATATAAATTTGAAATTTAATCTTTTTCACTCAAACTTTTTATAGTAGCTTTGAATATTAGTCTAGATTATATGTATAGAATTTCAAAGCCATAAACTAGACCAATTGGTACAGATTTCATATTCTTTAACCATCATTTTCAACTCAAATTAATGAATCTAAATTGACATAATGTTAAGCAACAAATCAACCAATTTAACTCTTACATCATACCAACCATCATACAGTAAATTAGCATGCAGAAAAAAACAATCATTTCATAGCCTAATCATTAGAGATAGATGTGAGTGTTCAAAACTCAACTTATCATCTTCCAAATCGCATGCATCAACAAATAAACAAACCACTGAAAAATCTGCGTTTTCCTCCTCAGTGCAGCAAGGGTTTAGCATATCAAAACTAAGTATTTTCCAACGGAATTTTTACAGACGTTGTATTCATGAGGTTTGAACAACATACTAAAATTTCGTATTTTTACGACTTTTTTGCAATTAGTTATGAATTTTCTACTGACCTTCGTTTTCAACCCAGATCTAACCCGAAAACCACTAGAGAAAACAAGACCTTTTACACATCAAAACTAAACCAATTGCTACGAAATTTGGAGAAGAGGTGCTGGAACATATCAGTAATAATATATTCAAATTTTAGAATTTTTGAGAATTTACTGTGATTTTTGAAACAGGTAGGGTTTGGTGAAAAGAGTTGTAGAAAGAGAAGTTTGTGCTTTCTATTTTTGAGAAATCAAATCTAATGAACGTACTGAGCAAAGAAGAGAGGAGTTATCTCATCTTCACTTGTAAATGAGCTTAGGTTGGAGATTTGAGCCCAAATCCATTAATAAATCAATTTTGCACTATTTTAAACACACACAAAACACCTTTTAAGTCTATCTTTGAAAAACAATATCTACTAAACCAAAGCTCATAAAAATGCAAACTTATTTTCGAACATTAAGTACGAGACTTAATCTTTGCAATGAAACTAAAATCACTCATTTTATTATTTCAAAATTGCGGGTTGTTACAGACTTCACCCCTTAAAGAAATTGCGTCCTCGCAATTCCAATTAAGAGAAAAGTCTATAATATACTTTGTAAATCCACTTTGTACATTACGTATGATAATATCATGAAAGCAATATAAAGTTTTCTTATCAAATTTTAATTAGAAAAAATTTGCAACGTCCTAAAAAAAATTCTAATACCTTTATATTTTTGAAAAAAAAAATTCACCATAGTCCCCTTTGCGCGATCAACGTTTTGAAATTCACAATACGTATATAATGATATAATAGTTCTCAATTATTATTGACATCAAACAAGTTTCCAACCATAACATAAAAACTCATTCACAATGAAAGTATAATGACGAGTTTCACAAAATGATGTGTTACATATTGAATTAACTTTCCAAGCAGCTTACGGTCATATATCTGTAATATGTGGTATGAGTTATTATCATTTTACTTGGTTTAGATCTTTCAAAAATGTATATAAACGCTGTAGGACAGTGATAGAAAACTACGTTTTAGGCCTAACAAATTTTAAAATCTTACAGTTTACTTCAAAAGAAAAAATGTTCATTATATTTCTAGCTTTCCAGAATGGGTAATACTGTTGAATTTGGATAAACCATTAAAAAGTTATGTCCAAATCAATTCTCAGTTTAAAATTTTCAATATGTTTGTCGCTTTTTCTCAGGACAGCGAAAGAGATGTGCAGTTTCGACCATCTTAATTTAAAAAAATTTCAATACATAATAAATTAGACTTAAAGAATACTGCCTGGGATTTCCAAAACATCAAAGATTTTCAAAATCTGATAAGAAATGAAAATGTTATGCCCAGATTACAAACACTGTTTTAGCACAGAAAATATTTTTCAGGACAGCGATTATGTCTCTGTTTAAAACCTGATTTCAACCCTGAAAACTTCAAAACCTGAAAAATTGATTAAAACAAAAGTTTTTCCTTAGAGAATTTTCTTTCTATTGCAAAATGAATCAACATAATTAGATTTATGGTTAAAAAGTTATGAGCATTTTACTTTCAGGTATCATCTCAGAAAATTATTATATGGTCGAACCATAACACTGGCTTCAACCTCAATTTAAATTCTCTTAAATGCAGTATTTTAAAAAATGATCAAAAGATAATTTCTATAAATAACTTTCTATGACAAAATGGTTGAACCAATCCCGATGATTATTCAACAAGATATCGCTATTTTATTATAGCGGTCTTCACAATTAATTATTCTTCTTAACATAATAAAAATGTCAATGATTCGTTCATAATTCCATTTTTAATAAATTTTCATATTAATATTTTATAAACTAGGAAATCCAATTCCTAATAAAATGAGCTACAATTTCTTAAATTCATGAAATTTTGCCTTAACGGAAAATCACAAAAGAAAATCAACATTCATAAAAGCTGATTCATCCAAATACCAATTCAATTTAGTATAAAAAAATGCAAACACTCCAAAATCATGTAAGAACTCAAACTTCAAGGAATTCAAAAAAAAAATCAAAATAGAAATCTGAAACAATGCTAAACATTAATATGTCAAACATTGCACTTTTTCATTAAAAAAGAAAAGAAAAGAAATACTCAAGATGATTATAAGTGGAAGCTCAAATCACGTATAATATAGTAATCAGCAAAATAAATCTAGATAAACAAAAATGGTGAGATATCTAAAATATCCCAATTTGTGAGCATACAAATCTATCTAACAAAATGGTTCACATAAATTGTCCCAAGGACCCATAAATGGATGTAAAATCCATAAAATACAAATGAGCGGAAAGCTCCATAAGTGAGTATAAGCTCTCATGAATCCAAATCTAAAAATAGTCTAAAAACCAATGGATATATCCCATAATCAAAAATCAAAGTCTGGCCTGAAAACCAGGATATAATTAAGAAGAGCACATCGCTACGCCTAATTAGAGACATATCAAAAGATAACGCCTAACACAATCGAGGTATAATCCCCTCGCGGATACTAGAGACAAGCTCATAGTAAGTCAAATTATAAAATGATCATTTTTGATCAATAAGTGTAATATACTCTCAGTTAGTAAATAAATGAGTGTCGTCCAATGTCCAACAACCACTTTGCATTACTTAATTATTTACAAAAAAGATGATAAATTCCACTTGACTAAAATATGGTTTCAATCGAATAAGTCCGAAAATTAATCGATGAAGTAAACATAAGTGTTTCATACCACTTGTTTTATTAGAACGTTTAATTCAATTTCTTACTCAACTGAAAATATGAAATCATATTGAAAACAAACAAGACATTTATACTGAAAATTGCAAAAAGTAATAATTCAAATGTTTCCAAAGGAAAGCTTAAAACGGCTTTCAGAGCCAAGGATTGGAATAAGGGAAATTGAAATAAACTTGTTGTTAAAAGCACTTATTCAAATTCAACTTCTAATAGAATACTTTATTTTCATAAATAATGATATTTACTACGAAATCAATCATTCCATTTTATATATAAGGCATTAGCAATGTTTTATTTCCAAAATACTTGTTTTGAAAACTTAACACATTTGTATATATGAATATGCTTTCCAAGTCATTTATATCTCAATTTGAAATAATATTTAACTCACTCAAAAGTCATTCTTATCATTAAATATTATTTTCCATATATTCACAATTATTTAAACACTTCAAATATTATGAATAAAATTGTTTTACATAGCAAATCTCATATGTTATTCTTCTTAACATATAACAAATTTAATGGTTAAAAATTTGCAATTTAACAATCAATCTAATGACGTTGTCTTGCCATCTATTAATAGCAAATTGTTTTGTCAAATGGCTGCGATGTTGATTGCAAAATCAACATGGCCTCGCCACAAATTTTTGCTATTGCTAAGGTTCGGTGGCTATGGATGTAATAACCCGCATATTTGTCGATTTTATATTTAAATATTTTATTTAAATATTTTATCCATACTCGAAATTTAGTCCGAAAAGCTACTTTTTGCATACGGTCGAATTAGGACTCGGGACCACTCCCATTGAGTTTAAAATGCCATTTGCGACCTTTTTGAGTGTAAACTTTGATATGTTTGGAGATAGTAGAATTTTGCTACTTTTTCACTTAGGGCTTTGGTTTGGGCTGAGCCCATTAACCCCACTTATGTATTCAGTCCCAACCCCTTCTCCTCTTCATTACTTCATTCCTCATTTCCTTATACTCAAGCTTTATGTTAATGGAGAGTGGAAGATGAAATTAAAACTCCAAAACCCTAGTTTTCTTTTGCAAATCAAACTCTAGCTCCAAACTAATAGAAGAACCCATTGGTAAGCTTCTCTTCTTCTTCTCCAACTCATTCTCTTATCAAATTCAGAAATTCCTAAACCTAACTTTGGGAATGTTTCTCTTTTTAGCTTAGAATCAAGGTTCTTGAGTTGTATTTGAAGAGTGGTTGATTCTCCTTTGCTTTCGAGCTTCTTCTTCAATCGTTTGGGTTCAAAGGTGAGATTTTTATCTCACATCCTTTTCTATATCTATCTTTGTGGTTAGGTATGAGTTCCTTACATTTGTGCATAATCATTTGCTTTTGATTCGAATTGATTTGGTGAATTTTTCAAATTTTTGTGTTTGGATCCAATTTTATGAAAATCCTTTTATGGACATTTGGACATTGATATTCAGGGTGTATCGAAGAGCTTTTAAGACCGGGTTGTCGCTTGGCGTAAATCCTTAGTCGACATTGCTCGTCCGATCGCTTCCGATACGTTTTGGCCACTTTGGCCTAGGCAAATTGTTGCCTAGACCAGGTGACCAGACGTCTGGTGACCAAGTCCAGACGTCTGGTCTGGACCTGGAAAGAAAAATGTATGCACGCGTATTATAAAAAATTGCCAGAGACTAATTCCAGACGTCTGAAGTTTAGGATCAGACGTCTGGATAAGTCTCAGACGTCTGACTTGATGTTTCAGACATCTGGGTGTTCTCTGGGTGATTTCCAGAGGAAAAAACCAGATGTCTGGATTCAAAACAAGACGTCTGGCCATGGCTCAGACGTCTGTTTTGGCTATTCTAGATGCCTAAGTAGCTTTCTGAACTATTTTTCAGAAAACAATCCAGACGTCTGGATTCCAAATCATACGTCTGGAGATGTTTATTTTTGCCTATTCAGGCTTTTTTGTGTGAATTTCCATTATTTATCGATTTTAGCTATCCTATTAGTCGTTATCACTTATTATCGACTTTGATGACTTCTTTTTATGGATTTTTGGGAATATCCATTTCTATGGATTTGGTATCGATTTCTTTGGATTTTTATTCACGTCTTTGGATGTGAATTTTGGTGATTGATTGTTTTACAATCATTTTTGTGATTTGTCACTTTAAAAAAATAAAGGTTTCAATACTAGTAGTAAATATCAAAACTCTTTCATCAAAACGATTTCAACACTATTTTAATTACAAAGCTCGTTTTTTCTCAAACCGTTTTCCAATCTACTAGTATATACAAACCTTTACCTCACTCGTATGAGAAATCTAATTAAACGACTTAGTAAAACAAGTGGTATGAAGCGCTTGCGTTTACTTCGTCGGTTAATTCTTGGACTTGTTCGATTGAATCTCTTGTGACAATTTTCTAGTGGAGATCTATAGTTTGTTCGTAAATATTTAAGTTAAGCAAGTGGTTATGGGACATGTAGCTAAACTCATATATTTACTAGCTTATTGTAATTGACACTTCTCGTTGATCATGACGATCATCTTTGTGATTTAGACTACCAATGTGCGATGTCTCTTTGTCTGCGAGGGAGACTAAACCACGTTTTGTGGAGTTTCGACTCAAATTGGTGGGGTAGCAACCCATGGTCTTCGGGCCGTTTGTGGAGCTTCGGCTCAATTTGTGATGGTTAGCAACCATGGAATTAGCATTCCATTTGTGATACACGTGTTGGTGAGCTTTATGCTCCCGTTTGTGATAGGCCTTTCCCCTTTTTGTGATTTCTGGATTTCTTGAGATGATTTCTAGAATTTGTGATTCACCAATTTTCGTGATTTCGATTGATAAGTTTTATCAATATTTGTGCATTGGTGAATTTATGTGTCATTGACTTTTGTGATTGACATTGATATAATCGTCAATATTTCTGGTTTGGTGAACGAAATAAGGAGTATGACATTTCTTTGATTCTTGTGTAGATTTTGTGATATTGATTAATCTCTTGTTGATTTTCAATTACATATATATATCACAGCTTGGCATTGTGATTATTATGTGTTTAGTCATATCTCTTACTCTATATCGTTTCATCTGATATTTATAGTTAGACTGATCCGTTTATTATTTTCTTATTAAATAATACTCGGGTCAGATCGAGATGTTATAGGTGCTTCTGCTTGACTTTACATCCGAGATTACCTCCTTGACTTTTAGCTAACTACTTAGATTAGTAGTTTATTTCGTTGTATACACTTGAGATATGGACTCATAGTTGTATTCTTTTGTATAGCACATGTTGCTATTCTTTTGTATTATTGTGAATCTTTTTGACCACTACTCTGATATACACTTTCATGTGTTAGTTATATATTCATATCTTCTTTCGCCTTTGTGATATGAATTATCTATGACGGATTTGTGTTATGCTTATTCCTATATCTGTTTTCGAAGATTATTATAGCCACTGTGTAGTAGCTTTGTGTTTGTATCGGTATGTCGGATTTCCTCTTGAATCAAAATGCATGTTATACTATCTGACATATCGGTGCTCGCGCAAAGCAATTACACGGATGGTCGCTCCTCAACAGCCTTATTCTCCGTGCTAGTTGACAGTATTACACCGTAGTGTTCTTGGCTAGCGTGGGTATAGAGGTGGGGCGTCACAGCTTGGTATCAGAGCCAAACTTCGAAACAATATGGAATATTATAGCAAGGATCGTGTCCTAAGTCTTTCTTAGGAGTTGTGCCTTAGGATTTATTCGAGTCTTCGTACCGATTCATCGTATTTTCTTTATGATTCCTTGCTTTATCTATCAAGATTGCTTGATATTCATTTGGTGAATAACCTTTTTCTTCTTCTTTATTTCTTTCTAAAGGAAGAGAAATGGTTAGACCTGGCCATCCCAGCGCCGATCAATCTAGTGCTCCACCCCAAGATGGAGTTTTTATGACTACCCAACAACTTCTTGACCTTGTCACGAATGCTCAAGCAGCTGGTTCTAATCCGGAACCTACTCACCCTAAATCTGGGTTTGCACGTTTGTGCAGTGATTGCACCAACCTGGGCGGGAAGCCATTTAAAGGTTTCGAAACTATTATTGAAGTCCAGGCTTGGTTAAGGACATGCGATCGAATCTTTTCTCGCATGAACCTCATTGATCTTCACCGTGTTCAGGTGGCCTCTAGTATGCTCCAAGAAAGAGCATTGGACTGGTACGAACTTCTTATTTCTGAGATTAATGAAGCGGATCTCACCTGGGAGAAATTCCAAGAGCGCTTCGAGTTAAAATTCGTACCAGAAGCTGAGAAGGTAACTTTGGCTCGTCGTTTTATAGATCTTGTTCAAGGTGAATCTTCCGTGGCAGATTATGTCGCGTCTTTTGAATCTCTCTCCAAATACGGGGTTGAATATATCAACACCCCATTGAAGAAAAATCAGAGATTCGTCTATGGCTTAAACAAAAATCTCAAGAAGCCACTACTTCTAAAATTAGAAGTTTCTTTTGACCAACTCATTGATATCGCTCTTCGTCTTGAAGAGGCGGATAGGGAAAATAATGTTGAAGTGGTGGGTTCCAAACCAAACTTCAACAGCAAGAAGAGGCCAAACAAATTCAAGGATCCTTATCCCAATAAGAAAGGGAAGCAAGCAACCCAGTGGCAAAGACTTCTTCCTTTGGTCGTGGGGAATGCTATAATTGTGGTTCGAAGGACCATTATGCGAACAAGTGCCCAAAGTCTCTCTCTTATCGCTACTGCAAAATTCCCGGTCATGTTATATCTTCATGCCCCAAGCTTCAGGGCAGGAAGGAGGGAAAGCTTAATGTTGCTCAAGCCCCTGGCAACACATCTCGTGGTCAAGGTATTTCTCATTCTATCCTTGATGGTATTATTGTATTTCATGATCAACCTATTCGAGTTCTTTTTGATACGGGTGCATCCCATTCTTTTATATCAAAAGAACTTGTTGATACTTTTTCTTTAAGTGTTGTTGCTTTAATGACTTCTTTGAGAATTGCGAATCCGGTTGGTGGATCCGCAACAATCAATTTATTGTGTAATAATGTCGAGATTATTTTGGGCGATTTTTCTTTCCAAGCCGATTTGCATGTCATGCGTTATTTAGGCTTTGGAATGATTTTGGGAATGAATTGGCTTAACCGTTATGAAGCTCATATCCTATGTCCTGAGCGGACTATTCATCTTCGACATCCTCAATCTGTTAAGCAGATTGCTATTAATCTTAAAGATTCGGATTCCAGCTTGGTTGCATCTTTATATTCTTTAAATCCGCATGATGACGATAATGATGATGAGGAAGATATTATTTCTCTTATTCACGTTATTCGTGAATTTTCCGACATATTTGAGCCCGTTCTAGGATTACCACCTAAGCGAGCAATTGAGTTCAGAATTAATCTTATCCTTGGAGCTCAACCTATTACTCGTCCTCCTTATCGTATGTCCAATAAAGAAAATGAAGAGATGCGTAAACAATTATCCGAATTGGAGACGAAGCAATATATTCGCTCTAGTTCCTCGCCTTGGGGAGCTTCGGCTATTTTTGTGAAGAAATCCGACAGTACGCTTAGGCTTTGTATTGACTACCGCAAGCTTAATGATCTTACTATCAAAAATAAATATCCTTTACCTCGGATTGATGATCTATTCGATCAACTTAGTGGTGCTAGAGTCTTTTCACAATTAGACTTAGCTACCGGTTTTCATCAGCTTCGTATTGCAGAGGATAGCATTCCTTTGACACCGTTCCGTACTCGTTATGGATCTTATAAATGGATTGTTATGCCTTTTGGTCTAACGAATGCCCCAGCTTATTTCGTTGACCTTATGAATAGAGTTTTCAAAGACTTCCTCGACCGGTTTGTTCTCATCTTTATTTATGATATTCTTGTGTATTCAAAAACCGAGGAGGAACATGAAAAGCATCTTCGAATTGTGTTGGAAACTCTTAGGAGTAATCAATTAAAAGCAAAATTTTCTAAATGCCACTTTTGGAAATCTCGTGTGAAGTTTCTCGGTCATGTTATTTCCGAATCCGGAATTTCCGTGGATCCTTCAAAGATTGAAGCGATTCAAGATTGGAAGAGACCGGAGAGTGTGACGGAGATTCGTAGTTTCCTTGGATTGGCGGGTTATTACCGCCGTTTTATCAAAGACTTTTCTAAGACTGTCGTGCCTCTCACTAGTTTAATGAAGAAAGGTGTTAAATACATTTGGCCGGACAAATGTGAAACTTCTTTTCAGAAATTAAAAGAACTCCTTTCTGATGCTCCTATTCTTGTTATTCCCGAGGGGAACCAAGATTTCGTTGTTTATACCGATGCCAGTCGCGTTGGTTTGGGTGCCGTTCTTATGCAAAAATAACGTGTTATTGTTTATGCTTCTAGGCAATTAAAGCCAGCCGAGACTAGATATGTCGCTCATGATTTAGAGCTCGCGGCTATTGTTTTCGCTCTTCGGATTTGGCGTCATTATCTTATGGGAGAGAAATTTGTTCTTTATACCGATCATAAGTCTTTGAAGTTTTTATTCTCTCAAAAGGAACTTAATTTGCGTCAACAACGTTGGCTCGAGTTCCTTGCTCCTTATGATCTTGATATCCTTTATACTCCTGGTAAGGGTAATCGTGTCGCCGATGCTCTTAGCCGTAAACAACAAGCAGTTGTTTCTATGATGATATCCGAATGGAACGATCTCGAGATTTTATCCACTTGTGGGATTCGAGACCGCGTATCCGATTTATGCTCATCATTTATTTTATGTAGCCTTGAGGCTCATCCTTCTCTTTTAGACCGCATTCTTGAAGCTTAAGGGCTAGATCCTGAATTGGCTCTTCTTGGCCAAAATATTAAGGATAAGATTGATGTTGAAAGTTTGAAAGACTTTGATATCGATTCTCGTGGCGGCATTCGAAAATTTGGTAGACTTATCGTACCAAATATTAGTGATCTTCGAAAAGATATTTTAGAGGATTCCCATCGTTCTAAATTTACCATTCATCCCGGTAGCAGTAAAATGTACGCGGATATGCAGCGACTTTATTATTGGAGGGGAATGAAACTTGACATCGCTAACTTCGTTAAGCGTTGCATGACTTGCCAACTCGTTAAGGCCGAGCATCAAAGGCTCGGTGGGTTATTGCAACCTTTAGAAATTCCAATTTGGAAGTGGGACCAAATTTCCATGGATTTTATAGACGGCCTTCCCCGTTCTTGTTCGGGCCATGATAGCTTATGGGTGATTGTTGATAGGCTTACTAAATCCGCCCATTTTATTCCCGTTCGATCTAATCGAACCGTTCCTCTTTTGGCCAAACTCTTTATTAAAGAGAGTGTTAAATTACATGGAGTTCCTACTTCTATTGTTAGCGACCGTGATCCATTGTTTACTAGTGGATTTTGGAAGTGTCTTCAAAAAGCTTTAGGAACGAAGCTTAATTTTAGCACCGCTTATCACCCCCAGTCCGATGGACAAACTGAGCGTGTGAATCAAACTCTTGAAGATCTCCTTCGTTCTTGTGTGCTTGATTTCGGTGGAAGTTGGGAAGATCATATTTCCCTTGTTGAATTTTCCTATAATAATAGCTTCCAATATATTATTGGTATGGCACCTTTTGAGGCACTCTATGAAAGGCCATGTCGATCTCCTTCTTGTTGGCTTGAGGCCGGTGAGAAGTTGGTTTTAGGTCCATATTTTGCTCATGATTCCACAGAAAAGATTGATCTTATTCGTCATAGGATGAAAGAAGCCCAGAGTAGACAAAAATCCTATGCGGATAACCGGAGAAGGAAATTAGAGTTTTCTGTGGGAGATCTCGTATTTATTTGTGTTTCACCTATGAAAGGTGTTGTGCGTTATAGTCGATCGGGAAAGTTAGCGCCTCGATATATTGGGCCATTTCCTATCACTGAACGTATCAGTTACGTGGCTTATCGTCTTTTATTACCGGCTCAGTTTTCTGCTATTCATGACGTGTTTCACGTTTCTCAATTACGGAAGTTCCTTCGAGATTCCGATTCTATTCTTGAGCCCGGTGTTGTGGAAGAAATTGAAGTTTCACCTAATTTAACTTATGAGCAACATCCTATTCGTATCATTGCTTCGAAAGTCAAACGACTTCGAAATAAAGATGTTTCGCTTGTTAAAGTTCAATGGTCTTCAAATCCTAAGGATTGTTCTTGGGAATTTAGAGAGTTCATCGAGCGAACACATCCGAACTTACTTTCTCAGGCTCTTTGAGGTGAACTTCTTATTTCAAATTTCTTTTGTGTTGAATATGCTTTTATGGTTGTTACTTTATATTTTTTCTCAAATATTGCGAGGACGCCATTTCTTTAAGGAGGGGAGTCTGTAACAACCTGCATATTTGTCGATTTTATATTTAAATATTACATTTAAATATTTTATCGATACTCGGAATTTAGTCCAAAAAGCTACTTTTTGCATACGGTCGAATTAGGACTCGGGACCACTCCCATTGAGTTTAAAATGCCGTTTGCGACCTTTATGAGTGTAAACTTTGATATGTTTGGAGATAGTAGAATTTTGCTACTTTTTCACTTAGGGCTTTGGTTTGGGCTGAGCCCATTAACCCCACTTATGTATTCGGTCCCAACCCCTTCTCCTCTTCATTACTTCATTCCTCATTTCCTTATACTCAAGCTTTATGTTAATGGAGAGTGGAAGAGGAAATTAAAACTCCAAAACCCTAGTTTTCTTTTGCAAATCAAACTCTAGCTCCAAACTAATAGAAGAACCCATTGGTAAGCTTCTCTTCTTCTTCTCTAACTCATTCTCTTATCAAATTCAGAAATTCCTAAACCTAACTTTGGGAATGTTTCTCTTTTTAGCTTAGAATCAAGGTTCTTGAGTTGGATTAGAAGAGTGATTGATTCTCCTTTGCTTTCAAGCTTCTTCTTCAATCGTTTGGGTTCAGAGGTGAGATTTTTATCTCACATCCTTTTCTATATCTATCTTTGTGGTTAGGTATGAGTTCCTTACATTTGTGCATAATCATTTGCTTTTGATTCGAATTGATTTGGTGAATTTTCCAAATTTTTGTGTTTGGGTCCAATTTTATGAAAATCCTTTTATGGACATTTGGACATTGATATTCGAGGTGTATCGAAGAGCTTTTAAGGCCGGGTTGTCGCTTGGCGTAAATTCTTAGTCGACATTGCTCGTTCGATCGCTTCCGATACGTTTTGGCCAATTTGGCCAAAGCAAATTGTTGCCCAGACCAGGTGACCAGACGTCTGGTGACCAAGTCCAGACGTCTGGTCTGGACCTGGAAAGAAAAATGTATGCACGCATATTATAAAAAAATGCCAGATACTAATTCCAGACGTCTGAAATTTAGGATCGGACGTCTGGATAAGTCTCAGACGTCTGACTTGATGTTTCAGACGTCTGGGTGTTCTCTGGGTTATTTCCAGAGAACAAAACCAGACGTCTGGATTCAAAACCAGACGTCTGGCCATGGCTCAGACGTCTGTTTTGGCTATTCCAGACGCCTAGGTAGCTTTCTGAACTATTTTTCAGAATACAAATCCAGACGTCTGGATTCCAAATCAGACGTCTGGAGATGTTTATTTTTGCCTATTCAGCTGTTTTGTGTGAATTTCCATTATTTATCGATTTTAGCGATCCTATTAGTCGTTATCACTTATTATCGACTTTGATGACTTCTTTTAATGGATTTTTGGGAATATCCATTTCTATGGATTTGATATCGATTTCTTTGGATTTTTATTCACGTCTTCGGATGTGAATTTTGGTGATTGATTGTTCTACAATCATTTTTGTGATTTGTCACTTTAAAAATATAAAGGTTTCAATACTAGTAGTAAATATCAAAACTCTTTCATCAAAACGATTTCAACACTATTTTAATTACAAAGCTCATTTTTTTCTCAAACCGTTTTCCAATCTACTAGTATATACAAACCTTTACCTCACTCGTATGAGAAATCTAATTAAACGACTTAGTAAAACAAGTGGTATGAAACGCTTGCGTTTACTTCGTCGGTTAATTCTTGGACTTGTTCGATTGAATCTCTTGTGACAATTTTGTAGTGGAGATCTACAGTTTGTTCGTAAATATTTAAGTTAAGCAAGTGGTTATGGGACATGAAGCTAAACTCATATATTTACTAGCTTAATGTAATTGACACTTCTCTTTGATCATGACGATCATCTTTGTGATTTAGACTAGCAATATGCGATGTCTCTTTGTCTGCGAGGGAGACTAAACCCCGTTTTGTGGAGTTTCGACTCAAATTGGTGGGGTAGCAACTCATGGTCTTCGAGCCGTTTGTGGAGCTTCGACTCAATTTGTGATGGTTAGAAACCATGGAATTAGCGTTCCGTTTGTGATACACGTGTTGGTGAGCTTTATGCTCCCGTTTGTGATAGGCCTTCCCCCTTTTTTTGATTTCTGGATTTCTTGAGATGATTTCTACAGTTTGTGCTTCACCAATTTTCGTGATTTCCATTGATAAGTTTTATCAATATTTGTGCATTGGTGAATTTGTGTGTCATTGACTTTTGTGATTGACATTGATATAATCATCAATATTTATGGTTTGGTGAACGAAATAAGGAGTATGACATTTCTTTGATTCTTGTGTAGATTTTGTGATATTGATTAATCTCTTGTTGATTTTCAATTACTTATATATATCACAGCTTGGCATTGTGATTATTATGTGTTTAGTCATATCTCTTACTCTATATCGTTTCATCTGATATTTATAGTTAGACTGATCCGTTTATTATTTTCTTATTAAATAATACTCGGGTCAGACCGAGATGTTACAGGTGCTTCTGTTTGACTTTACATCCGGGATTACCTCCTTGAATTTTGGCTAACTACTTAGATTAGTAGTTTATTTCATTGTATACACTTGAGATATGGACTCATAGTTGTATTCTTTTGTATAGCACATGTTGTTATTCTTTTGTATTATTGTGAATCTTTTTGACCACTACTCTGATACACATTTTCATGTGTTAGTTATATATTTATGTCTTCTTCCGCCTTTGTAATATGAATTATCTGTGACGGATTTGTGTTATGCTTATTCCTATATTTGTTTCCGAAGATTATTATAGCCACTGTGTAGTAGCTTTGTGTTTGTATCGGTATGTCGGATTTCCTCTTGAATCAAAATACATGTTATACTATCTGACATATCGGTGCTCGCGCAAAGCAATTACATGGATTGTCGCTCCTCAACAGCCTTGTTCTCCGTGCTAGTTGACAGCATTACACCGTAGTGTTCTTGGCTAGCGTGGGTATAGAGGTGGGGTGTCACAATGAACGTCATCTTAACTTAATACAAAAAAACATTTTTAATATTCGAACATAAACTGTTGTGTCGGACTGTCTCGTCAAAGCATTTAGAAATCCCTATCGATACTGTGGCGTCCCACGTCTCGACCGGAATTCATAACAAACTCCACGGGCAATTTAACACAATTTTTTTTTCAAAATTCTTATAAAAATGAAAATCCATCAATAACAATTCAAAGATGCAAACATTTATCATGCATTCAATATTTAATTATAATTAAATAAACAAAAAAAAATGGTGCTTAGCAGAAATAGTTTATCTGCTTCCGCTTCACAATTCTGATTACTAATGGATCAACACACTAATGGATAACCTTTAACTTTCAAAAATCATTTTATATAAAAAAAATTTACAAAATAATTTAAAATCTCTGCACAATACGTCCCAATGATTATTCCCCATAATCATTTATACTTCTCTTTGGCATCGGATGTAAATTCCAATATCAACCCAACACACTCAAGGGCTGAGACTCTAAATCTATCTAGGTCAAGATTTGTGCTTCTTATATTCTATATTGTTCTGAACCGGAGGTAAAGATTATTCACAAGGAAGATATCATTAATTCAAATATGGAATACAACGGAATTAAAATGCATTCCTAGACATATTCCCAAACTTCTGTCTACCCCAAAGGACACGAAAAGAGCAAAGACATGTTCAGGGATTTGTAACACTTGTATTACACTTTGATGTACCGTAATATGTGTTTCTGTTCCGTGTTTATCATATTTTGTTCTGAACCACGCTCTGATACCAAGCTGTGACGCCCCACCCCGAGACCCGCATCAACAAAGAGAATTACTGGGTAATTCTGTCTACTAATGTGGAGAATATGGCTGGTTAGGAGCGGCCATCTACAATCTTGTCTTAAACATCTACTGCATACGTCGATAAATGCTTTATATTTTTTTCGATTTCATGTGAATCGACATATCCAATAAATGTTTAATGCAAAACTATAGGTGGCTAATGGATCTATCAGAACAAAATACAATAACAAAATGCATATCACATCACAGAACAGTAATCATCATATATATATATATATAAATACATATACACAGATACATCCCAGGATACAAACTGATACACAAAAGTGATACAGAGACCACACTATATACATGTAATCAAATACATATCAGAGTCAAGCGGAGAAAAAAATATAAACTACACAAAAGAGCTAAGTTGGTATCTAAGCAAATGCATCTGAGCTATGTCCCGTAACTGATAGCTAACCTGAAACAACTCGGTCTGACCCGAGTATAAAATACTCGGGTCAGTCTAGCTAAACGAATCAATAAAAGGTGATAGCAGAATAATAGAGCATAAGATCATAGTGATATTCTTCTTAAACAAGAAGAAACAATAAGAAAGCTAACTATAGACATATGGAGGATACGCATCATGTATGGCATATATAATTACACTAACTGATAGAACAGTATTGCTTCAATAAGCCTAAAACACAAAGGAGAGGAAAAATCTCATGAATCGCCAAAATGTAGCAGGCCTCATATCATCGGCAATCAAAAATCAAATAAGAATGGCTTAGGGAATAGTATAATGTAAACTCCTAAATGAGTAATTCCCACACCGCCATATCGGCAACTCCAAGGAAAACCTAAGCACAAGCCATCTCGACATAAGCCATAAGGCAAATGTCAACAAAGAGATAAAAATCTTACACGGCGCAAAAGGAAAATCCCATAAATAATACCAATAGGAAATCAACATATATACGCCAAAAGGCAAATCTCGACACGCCAGTGTAGGCAATGAAAATCTCAAAAGAACTCCCAAGATTCCAAAAATCCCAAAGTAATCGCCACTGAATGGTTCAAAGGACCGATTCCAAAATGACGACACACAAGGGTAAAAATCATCTCAAAATGGTTTTGCACGTGCTATTTTTGCCGAGTACTGTTTCACATAATAGGTACCTCGCCCAAAGGCAAACATCAAAAGACAAATACGCCGCAATGGCAAATACGCCGTAATGACAAACGTCCGAAGACAAATACGCCGCAATGGCAAACGTCCGAAGACAAATACGCCGCAATGGCAAATGACCCGAAGGTCCAGTACTGGCACGCCAACAGGAAAATGTGTCACAAACTCTCGAAAAGGAACCCGAAAAGTGTTAACGTGTGTCCCATACCACCCGTTCGCACTAAATGGTTTACTAACCGCTAGTAAATTTCACATTCAAAGCAGTAAAAGTTTCACCTCATATCATCGGTAAACTAGACCTGTATGCCAAAACGATCAAATGGACAAGTCGGGAATTAATCGATAAGATAAACGCACGTGTCCCATACCATGTGTTTTACCAAACCGTTTAATTCTTCTTCTCATTCGCTCGAAATGTGCAAAAACGTGTAATTCAAATATCATCTAGAAATCGATTATAAAATCCATGCACGAAATCATCGAAATCAATTCAAATTCAACTGAGTTTTCTCAAATAGGACTCGAATAAATAAAAAACATTGAAACTTAAAATCATCATAGAATGTCGGCTTTCTAATGTATAGAAACATTCTTTTGAAAACATCATAATTCATCTCTGAAAATACAGAAGAAACAGTGCAAAACAACAGAATAAAGGTAAGGATAACACACATTTAAACACACTTAGGAAAGTGACTCAAACTTTTTATAGTAGCTACGAATGTCAGTTTATTTTATTTATAGAAAATTTCAAAGTTAGATTCCTAACCAAGTGGTGCAGATTTCATATTCTTTAACAACCATTTTAAACTCAGATTTGTAAATCTCAGTTTACATATATTCACTTTGTAAAAATCATATAAATTCGAAATTTAATAATTTTCACTCAAACTTTTTACAGTAGCTTTGAATATTAGTCTAGATTATATATGTAGAATTTCAGATCCAAAAACCTAACCAATTGGTACAGATTTCATATTCTTTAATCACCATTTTCAACTCAGATTTGTAAATTTCAGTTTACATATACCCACTTTACAAAAATCATATAAATTCGAAATTTAATCTTTTTCACTCAATCTTTTTATAGTAGCTTTGAATATTAGTATAGATTATATATGTAGAATTTCAAAGCCAAAAACATGACCAATTGGTACAGATGTCATATTCTTTATTCACCATTTTCAACTCAGATTTGTAAATTTTAGTGTATATATACCCACTTTACAAAAATCATATAAATTCGAAATTTAATCTTTTTCACTCAAACTTTTCACAGTAGCTTTGAATATTAGTTTAGATTATATGTACAGAATTTTAGTGCCAAAAACAAGACCAATTGGTACAGATTTCGTATTCTTTATTCATCATTTTCAACTCAGATTTGTAAATTTCAATATATATATACCCACTTTACAAAAATCATATAAATTCGAAATTTAATCTTTTTCACTCAAAATTTTTACAATAGCTTTGAATATTAGTCTAGATTATATGTATAGCATTTCAAAGCCAAAAACAAGACCAATTGGTGCAGATTCATATTCTTTAACTATCATTTTCAACTCAAATTAATGAATCTAAATTGACATAATGTTAAGCAACCAAATCAACCAATTTAACTCTTACATCATAACAACCATCATACAATAAATTAGCATGCAGAAAAAAATCATTTCATAGCCTAATCATTAGAGATAGATGTGAGTGTTCAAAACTCACCTTATCATCTTCCAAATGGCATGCATCAACAAATAAGCAAATCACTGAAAAATCTGCGTTTTCCTCCTCAGTGCAGCAAGGGTTTAGCATAACAAAACTAAGTATTTTCCTACGAAATTTTTACAGAAGGTGTATTCATGAGGTTTTAACAATATAATAAAATTTCATATTTTTATGATTTTTCTACAATTAGTTATGAATTTACTACTGACCTTCGTTTTTAGCCCAGATCTAACCCGAAAACCACTAGAGAAAACAAGACCTTTGTCCCATCAAAACTAAACCAATTGCCACGAAATTAGGAGAAGAGGTGCTGGAACATATCAGCAATAATATATTCAAATAGAATTTTCGAGAATTTATTTGATTTATTGTGATTTTTGAAACAGGTAGGGTTTGGTGAAAAGAGCTGCAGAAAGAGAAGTTTGTGTTTTCTACTTTTGAGAAATCTAATGAACGTACAGAGCAAAGAAGAGAGGAGTTATCTCATCTTCACTTGTAAATGGGCTTAGGTTGGAGATTTGAGCCCAATTCCATTAATAAATCAATTTTTCACTATTTTAAACACACACAAAACACCTTTTAAGTCTATCTTTGAAAAACAATATCTCCTAAACCAAAGCTCATAAAAATGCAAATTTATTTTCAAACATTAAGTACGAGACTTAATCATTGCAATGAAACTAAAATCACTCATTTTATTATTTCAAAAATGCGGGTTGTTACAATTCACTTAACAAAAGTATTCAAACTTATTTAAATCATATTACTTCAAACTTAAACATACAAAACTAAACTTATATACTTTATCAAATAATTTATACTTTTTGAAATTACTTTTCTTTGAAAATTAAACCTCGATTTGGATGTGTTCGAACATTCAAAATGGTCGAAGAAATCAAATTTCAAATCCAAGAGTTGGAAATCAACAACAAATCGGTAAATCAATTTAAATAGATAGAGTTAAATCCAAAACTCGAGGACTGAACAACGGACTCATTTCAAATCATTTCAAATATATATACATATATCCTTCCAATATCAAATCATACTTCGGAATTTGAAATCAAAATTGGTTTCACAAAGTCAATCGCATAGCAAAGCTGCTAAAGTGGCATCTCCCCCACTTTAAAACTCGATAATCAATGTCGATGATGCGT
Organism: Allium cepa; assembly: GCA_030765085.1. Classification (NCBI taxonomy): domain Eukaryota; kingdom Viridiplantae; phylum Streptophyta; class Magnoliopsida; order Asparagales; family Amaryllidaceae; genus Allium; species Allium cepa. The sequence continues at coordinate 317,932,261 of CM060939.1, forward strand.
GCACTCATCACCGAAATTATTTTTCCAGCGACATTAGTGAGTTCTACATTTCTATTCTCTTGAAAACTTCTTTGAAATTTCTTCGGAATCATTGGAACTCGTTTGTAGTCATTTGAAACGTTTCTTATTCGAAAAATACTTTTAAATCGTATTATTATATATTTTCCAAAAACTTAAAACCAATTTCAAAACATCGGAGTTCAATTCCTCGAAATTCGAATTCAAAACCCTTCAGACATAAATTATTTTTATACTAATAAAAAAATTTATTTAATTTTCAAAATTTTCGATCTTTCGGAAATTTCAAATTCTCGTTTTTTTTTAAAAGGTATATAATCCTTGTCGAAAACATTTTCTCTTTTATATATAGAATATAATCATTCTTATCAAAATAATAATTTCGATATATAAAACAATTTCTAAAATACAAATAAACACGATTTTTCAAAGGATGATTCAAGAATGTAGTTCAAAACAAGGATAGAGATTTAAATTAGAGGGACTCTAATCAAATAGAAGTCTAATTCGAAGGTAGGCTCGAACGAAGATGAGATAATTAAATTACAAAATAGAAGATGGATATACTTATATAAATCATGTCCGACCTTAACCTGGTCAACCGTGACTTCAGGAATATGATCGATATGTAATTCTAAGGTAAATCGACATACGATCGCCATAGATAGAATTCGACGTAGGAAAAAAATAGCAGCATCTAAATCGAGGGTATAGAAATCTCCGATGAATCAATGCCAATTGTAAAGGAGTTTCACCCCTTTATAAATCATTCAATGGAGCTACGGGATGCTCCAGAATCAAGAAACACAAATAGGGAGAGAAAAGAATGAATTTCATAACAAGAGGGAGCGTTTTAAAATTCAAAGGAAACCGAATCAAAGAGGAAGAGATTCGAGCACGAACGAAAGTAATTCTGTAATTTAATCTACTACATATGCTAAGTTTGCCTAAAAATGGAGATCTGATATCAAATGTAACGACCCGATATTTTCAGTCATTCGCATCCGCACATGTCAGACTTGAATTACACAAAATATGTAACAGCCCTGTATTTTGTGATTGTTTTAATTGTATATTTTAATTTTATAATTGAATTTCTTGATTTAAAAACTTTATTTTATTTATTAAATTAATAAATTTTGTTATTTTAAATATAAATTTTGATTTTTATGTGAATTATAATTTCAAACATGAATAAATAGCATATTTTCCAACAATGTGGATTTTGGTCAATATGGTCAAACTTTGACTTTAAATTTAAAATTTAAAATTTAAAATTTTTTAATTTTATCTTTTATTATGAAAATAAATTAAATTTCAAGTATACTTCTTTTCGTTTCATTGAAATCTGATTAATATTGTGAAAGTTATGCTTTTTAAACCATTGTGTGTAAATTGTTTATTTTAATTTATATACATAACATTTTGTTGGTCATATCATGTTTTAATTTGTGTATATATGAGCAACATGACATTATATGTATATAATTTTATTTTTTAAACATTTTAAACGTGTAGTTATAATTTTCAAATGTTAATTGTATTTTGTTTACAATTTTTTATTTTGGTTTCAATTTAATAAACTATTTTCTTATTTATTTTCTTTTTTTCCTTAAAATATTTATTTATTTTCATTTCTACTTTATTTTGTTTTACTTTTCTATTTTATTTACTTACTTTTTATTAGTTTATTTTGATTAAAAGAAATGGAAATTTAAAGAGACAAAAGCCCTTTCATTTTCTATGTCTTTTCATTAACTTTGACTTTTCATTTCATTTGCCTTTTCATTTCTAGCTTTGACCGTCCATTTTCTTATGCATAGCTATGTATTTTCTTTGGTTTTCATGTGAGAAACTTCTCACTTTCATTTCAACTCACGACCAAAAGAAATTTGTAAGTCATAGCTTCATATTTTTCTCCTTTTTCCTTTTCTTTTCTTTGATTTTGCCTTTGATCTTTTCAAGTTTTGCTTGGCCTAACTCGTTCACCATCATCACCGACCACCACATCACCTCCTCCCCATCACCATACACGGCCTGACCTCCTCCTCCTCCAACCAATAGTGGTCGTGACCTCCACATGAAGCTTGCACCAGAAAGCTTTGCGAACCCTTCCAAAAATTGCCTAATCGAGCCCATGTTTTCACCACCACCTTCATAGTTCACTTCGTCCATCCCCATAGATACCACCACCACGAGCAAGTACAGTGCCTCTGTCCAGACCTGTACCATGCATAGGCTGATCCCTTTTGACCTTTGGCGAGCCAAAATGTGCACCAAACTCCACTATTTTGCCTTGTCCCTTTCTATTCCTATGTTGTGAACTCCTACCTCTTCATCTCCTTTGTAGCCATGTGTTTTGATGCTAAACCCGAGCCTATGTCCAGCCATCTTTGAGCATACGTTCCCCTAGGCCGAGCATTTAATGGTTAAGGCAAGGTCTAACTATCTTGTTCTTTGCTAAATTTTATTTCCAATTGTTTCAATGTGTTTTGTGTTGTATATTTATGTGTATATTGTTTTATTTTATATGTTGTTTACAAGCTCAACATCTTAGCTCTCCACTCATTTGAATCAATAGTCGTGCTGCGTCGTGTCATATCGTGCTTTCTGGATTCATTTATGTAGCTTGATTTGCTATCTCCATCTTAAAAAGGTGAGTATTCACTCATGACATTTATACTTATATAATTAGTGAATTGATAACAAGTGAATGTGTAGAATTATTATTTCATGTTATACATGCCTGTGATATGGATCTTATGATGTTAACACTTGATTTATAAACTTGTCACATCATTCTGATACTGCTATATGTTGTTATATTGTTTATTTTATTCTGTGCTCACACTTCAAATTCCCCGTAGAATAGAATCACTATGGATTGAAATGATACATACCCGAACGGACTTTAGAATATGGAAAAATCGTTATGGGCTGATGTGATATCCCGGAAATTTTAGCAATATCAATTTAATAATCTGTGATTAAAATTAAATTGATTTGATAAAATTTTGTTTATAAAATTAACTTGATTGAATAATTCAATTAAATAAATGTTTAATTGATAAATTTTATCTTTTAAAAGCTAATAAAATGATTTCCTATTTATAATGTATGTATATATATTTATATATATATTGTAAATGGATAAGTTTTGAATTGAAATTAATTAACAAATAAAATCTTGTTTTAAATCCTAATAATTCATTTTGATAATTTGAATTGTATAAGTAAATTTAAAATACACTTTTATATATAAACATTGTTTCATTTAAATAAGTTAAATAAGATAAGTGATATGTAATTTATAATTTCTTTTATAAATGATTTAAATTGAATAAATATGTTATTTTTAAATAATAATAATAATAAATGTGTAATTATAGATATGTTTTAAAAGACAATATTATTATTTTTAAAATTAAGTATGTTAATATAAATTAGTTTTAACCTTTGATTTTGAATGTATGAATAAAATTTGAACTTGAATTTATTTTGAATTCAAATAAATTAACATATATGAATAACCATATTTAAATTATGTAAGCAAGTTTTCATTTTTATATAAATTGTTTCATTTCTTTTTCTTTAAAAAGAAATGCATAAACATTTTAAAAATGAAGATAAAATATATATACATGTATTTGATAAATAAAGAAAAGAGGATTTCATTAAATAAAAACAAATTAAAAATAAGTAACATGTGTATAATAACAAATGTTAACATTTTAAGCAACTAAAGGGACAAGTGTTGGCATATTAGTATGAGTTGAGACAAGTGTCCTTTTATTTTTAATTTTTCTTTTAATTTACAAATAAATCATTTTTATCTTACATAAAAACATGTTTTTCTTCATACTCATTCTTTTTTCTAATGTTCATTTTCTTCTAAGAAAAGATCTCAGCTGAAAACAAACCAATAACAATTTCTCAAAACCAAATCAATATCTTCAATCCACTCCACAAACAAATCAGAAATTCTTCTTCAAACAAAAAGCTTACCAGTATATTTTTCAAATCTGTTCTCCATAATCTAATTAGTAAACCCCTCTTAAAACAAAAGCCTGCAACTCAGTTTTTAATTCCAGAAGCATGCAAACCCTTCTTCATTCAAAAGTAAATTGAAAACCTGCCTGCATTTTTGTTCAATACTGAGCATCTGCATTTCAAAATTGAGAGAAACAAACATGCATGCATCTGCAAGTCTTCAAACCCAAGTATTTTCAAATTAAATCTGGGTTTAGCCTCTGCATTTCCACATTCTGGAAATTTAAAAAACAAGCTTGCCTGCATCCTGTAATCCCATTCAAAATGAAACCTGGGAATCAAGCCATTAAAGCATGCAACTGCAAATTTAAAGCCTTTTCAAATGTAAAGATTCAAATGCATATGGAGTTAGGCCTGCATACAAGTCTTTAACAGCAAGCTTCTCAAATTTTATAATGAGTAATGAAGTCATGGCATTTCAGTTTTAAAAAGGGTTTCAAAAGCAACTTCAAATCTGGCCTCTGTTTTATGAATGCCTGGTGAGTAACATTACTGTTTTGAATATATAAGTTTATAAAATGGTTGCAATGCTTATCTCTGAAAAATAGTATGCTTGTGAGTATGTTTATAAGTATATCTCTGTGCATGTATATGAATATTTGATTGTGTGCATGGTTGTGTGTCTGGATTGTTTGTTTTCTTTTCTGATTCCAGTTTCCAGGTTCAAGATCTGATCTTAAAACAATTTCTCTTGAATCAATCTTGATTTGAGTTTGAGTCTTGAACAAAATATGTTTATTATATCATAGTTTTTAGTTTAAAAACTTATTTAAGTTAAAATAACATTGCACTGTCTCTGGAAATTCTAAAACAACAGTATAAACTTAAATAAGTCAAATCCCAATTTAAATGTTTCATGGATTCAAGTATATGAATCGAAGGCTAAATCTAAAACTTGATTTTTGAAACCAGAATTACCATTTTTAGTATTGGGATTCTTGAGTATTGCTGTTTTTACTGGGAAATGGAAATGAAGGAATTTCTAATGATCTCGAGTATTTGGAAGGTTGGCTTTTCTTCTGGTGATGGATGGGTGATCAGTGGTGATGAGAAAAATGGTGGTTGTGGTGGAAGTTCACCGTGGTGATGGTGATTGATCGATTTGGTTTGAAAACCTAGTTTTGATAGGCTTTGGTATTTCCTTTTGCATTATTCCTCTGGAGGATCGATTGCAACTAGTTTTGGTGTGATGGTTGCGGGGAGCAAGACGAGCAAGGGGCCGGAGTTTCAGGTTCAACGCTGGTCGGAGGAGAGAGATCTCGCCGTTGACAGGTTTTGGGGTTTTGAAGCTTGTCTGCTGCCAGGTTTGGTTTGGGGGACTCGAACTTGATTTCGAGTTGATGGATGGTTAGTGATGGTCGTGATGTGTTTCAGGGATGATCGTCGACTTGTTGGTTGATCAAGTGATGGCCGGAGGTGGCCATGGCCTCTGTGCATATGCACGGAACAGTGGGAGGTGACAGGAAGTTTTTGGGGTTTGCAGTTTTATGCTCGAAGTTTTTACTCGAGTAATTCGATGCTTTTACTCGAAGTGGGGTAGGGTTTTACCCGAAGTAAACCAAGGGAAGCTCGGGTTTAATTTCTGAGTTACAGGTTTTTGAAACCTGTAGCTTTAAAATTTAAAATTTGTTTTAAAAATCTGAAATGCAAGGTTTTAAAACATGGATTTAAACTTAAATTTAAAAAGTAAAGTTTTCAAGCTAAGATTTGAATTTCAGTTTTAAAATTTAATTCAAATTTCAAAAGAAAAGAAAGGTAGAATGTTTAAAACTTTAAAGAGGTATAATTGAATTGAATTTAAGGTTTAAAATTTGAAATAGAAGATTTAAACATAAGTTTAAATCTGGAAATAAGATTCAAGTTTGAATCAGGTTTGAAAATAAAAGAAGTCTTTTTGAAATATTTAAATAGCTTTTAATATTGAATTCTATTTTAAATATGATTTGTATCTTGGATAAATATGGGTTTTGATTTCTTTTATAAATTGAATAATTAATTAGCATAAGTTTTAAAAAGGTTTTAAAATGTTTAAAAACTTTGATAAGTTAAGTTTAGTTTTCATTTTAAATTTAAAATGAAATTTGGAAGACAAATTAAGTTGTTTTAAATTACTTTGATAATGATAAAGTAATCATTAATAAGAAATGTTTAGTTTAAAAGGAAATCAAAGTTTTAATGATTTTTGATTTATTAAATTAGTAAGGTAATTAATTGGGTAATTAATTTAATTATTTAATTAAATTAAGGTTTTGAAATAAATTAATTAAGGTTAATTTAATTTGTAATTAATATTAATTAATTTAAGTAAATTACTTAATAAAGGTAATTAAGGAATTTAAGATAAGTTAATGAAGGTCATTAACTTAGGATTATTTATTAATTTAATTAATGTAATTAATTTTGATAATTAATTGGATTAATTAATTTGAATAATCAATTATGAAACTTAATTAAGTATGATTACTTTATGAAAATAATTAAAGTTATTAATTACTTATTGTAATTAATTAATTTATTTGATTAGTTTAAATTAATTAATTAAGTTTAATTAATTTAGAATAATCATTTAATGGATGGATAAGTAATCAAAGATGGATAATTACTTAGAGAAGTAATTAAAATAAGTAAATTATGAGAAGAATTTGATTTAAGTTGAGAAGAGTTTTGAGATTAATTATTTGTGTAATTAATATAAAGGTAATTTCTTTGTGAAGTAAATAATGAATAATTACTTAGTAATGATTGATTAAGTTTTTGGGGAAAATAATCAAGTGATGTAATTAATTAAAGGTAATTAAGTACTAATGAGATTAATCAAATGTGATTAATAAATATAATTAATTATTAAAAATAATTAATTTAAGAGTAATTGAGAAAGTAATTAAGTTTAGTTAATTACTAAAAGTGATTAATAATTTTGGTTTAATCAAGGTTAATTACTTAATGTAATTAATTTAAATAAGTAATTAATTTAAATATAATGAAGGATCATTAATTAAGATAATTAATGATATTAATTAAGAATTAATTAATTAAGATTAGTTAATCAATGATAAGTGATTAAGGAAGTAATTAATTAATGTAATTAATTAAGGATTAATGTAATTAATTATAATTAATTAATTAATGAAGTAATTAAAGGTTAAATTACTGATTTTGGTTAAGAATAATTAATTTGTAAAATTAATTAAGGATAATTACTTGAATGTAATTAAAGGATAATTGATTAAGGGTGATTAATTAAGGTGATTAATTTGAGGATAATTATTTAATTGATTTGTAATCAATTAAGGGTTAAGTAAGCAAGTTTTAAATGGTGAAGTAATTAATTTAATTCATTTTAAATTAATTAAGGATAAGTAATTATTTAATTCACTTTAAATAAATTAGAGATAGAAGTAATTAATTCAATTCATTTTAAATTAATTATAGGTAGTGATTATAGATCCTTGCTTATGAATGGATGTTATGGTTTATCTTGAATGGTTTGAATCTCAGATATGAGATTTGTATTGTGTAATATGGATGCATTGGTTGCATTGTGATTGTATGAGTTATCTATTGATGATGATAATATAGATTATCAATTTGTGATGATTACCTGTTTATGATAATATTGTTGATTATCTGTTATGATGATGTGAAGTATCTATCTGTGTGTATATTGATAGTTTAAATTGAATTGTTTTAAACTTAAAACAACTTGGACCTAAAAGACACGCTTTGGATTTCGATGAGACCGGGATCGGGTTTCCATATTTGGGATCCGAAAACCACATCGTTTCCAATTAACGTTAGGTCGTGAATCTAAGTGGAGCGAGTGAAGACTCGAGGTGTAAGAACTATAAGTCAGTATAACTCTGTGGGTGATTCCGTAATGAGTTTGACGGAATAGTACTTATAGGTTCGAGATGGAGATTTAGAATGCAAGGGTTATTGTCGTTAACTCTGAGGGTGATTCCAAAACGAGTGTAACGAGATAATGCCTTCGGTTTCGTTCGAACCCGGAACGAACTTGTATGGATTGAATGCTTTCAGCACATCGTCAGGCGGACGATGAGCATTCTAAGTGATATGTCCTATAAAGGTAATCGTAGCCTCAAGCCTCATCAACCGGGAATGGCTAAAACAGGGGAGGTGCGCCAAGGCTTCGTGGGTAGCCCCCACTTGAGAGCAAGATTGACTCCTGTCTAGAGGTCCCTTTATATTCGGCTGTGTGGGGCGGTTGGTCGCGACAACTGCCGGGGTTGTCTTGTTCGGAACTGTTCAGTAAGGAACGGGTCCGGCCTTGTGTTGCAGGGGAGTTAGGGTGGCTCCTCGGTACGGTGATCTAGGCCACGTACTGTGACGGGCGGTACCCCAGTAGCCCTGCCATTGTATGGAATCCAAAATCCAATAAGTGCCAACGGTTTTGATTGTATTACCCACTTTTGTGGCTAGTAGCTGGAATTTAATAGATGTAACAATTTCGGCTATTTCATATTTACTTGAAAACCCTAGACACTATTATAATATCACAGAATTTCCTATCAAATGTTTTGGTTAGCGTAAGGTAAAAACTTTTCCATGTTTATGTGTGGGAAGTCTTACGTGATACCATTCTTTTTAAAGGATTTTGAAAGTTAAGCAACTTTAACCTGTTACTCACACCAGACCCATGTCTGACCCGGAGTTTATTTTTGTTTTTCATAAACTCTTGGGTACTCAAATTTTTACGAGTAGCCAAGGGATTCAGGTTAGGATTCAGGATTAGCTTTGATGAATTGTGGAGGAGCAATGGAGCAGGAGGCTTCCGCGTTGTAGATATATATAGTTCCGCTGTGGTATCTCTGAGTTATTTGTGATGTTGTATTGAGTTGTAAATACTAGACGGGTGTTTATAACTGTCTAGTATATGTGATGTGTATGCTGTGTATCTCTGATAGATATTGTATATTATGTAAATACTTTTGATTATTAATATAATTTATTCGTTCCGTTGTTTAGATTCTGATGTGTTGTTTCTTCTTTCTTCTCTTTCTTTCTATTCTCTATCCCTTTCTTTCTTATTAGCGATTCGACTTCCAGGAGTTAGGGAGTTGGGTCGTTACAGTGGTATCAGAGCGATAGGTTGAGTGAATACCTAGGCTCTGTAGTGGTGTCTTTCTTGAGAGAGCGTATTTGTAGTTTTGATATATATCTATATATATTTATTATTTCTACCTATCTGTTGGGTTACCTGTTCGGGTTTTCAATATAGGTTATAAAGGTAGATAAGGTAGTGGTGTGTGTAACACGATTACTACCATTGGTTGGAGTTTGAATGTTTGAGGTTGGAAGTGTATCTATCGAGACTGTAGACCTAATACCGTCTCGAGTGAGTTGTGTAGAGTGTAGAGATTTCATCAATCCCTGAAGGAAGCATGTTAAGGTTCAGAGATTCATATTTTTAAGATGGATAAGATGAGTTTAGATCTGTCGTTTTGACAGAAGTGGGATGGTATTTTGATAACTCAGGAAGTAGTAGCTGCGTGATGAGATGCAGTGACATTGGATTGTATCCGAAGATGTTTTCTTTGGAACAAGTTAAGAAGGTGTGTCTGCTTTGGTGATGTGGCTGAGTTCAGCTAGTTGTTTGTGTTTGGTTTTGAGGCCTGAGTTTCTTGAAGAACTTTGGATCAGGAAGTTGACTGGCTGAGTAGTTTCTGAAGCTGGAGTTCAGAGGCAGTAGAGTGGATCTGTTTCTGCGATGGATTGACTAGTTAAGAGTGAGCTGTTCTGTTTGGTAAAGAGAGAACAGTTTTCTTTGGAATTGGTCTAGATTGATCGCAAAAGTGACTTGCGATAGGTTGAGTGTTCTTTTGAGGCATTGAAGGATTTCTTGTGATAGTGTTTGGTGAATCAACTCAGGATAGATCAGAGTTGTGTAGCGGAAGCAGTTTGAGAATGTTTCTGTTTGTCTTTTCCTAGAAGAAGTGAGTTTGTTCTTCTGATGTTTGAAGAGTAGAGTGGTGATCTTAGTCTTGGTTGATCTTGAGGAGATCGTTGTGTTGGGATGTTTTTGGTTTAGATTGTTTTTAGGGTATCAGCAAGAGTTAAGCTGATCAATTTGGATGTAGACAGCCCAGGATCAACAAGAAGAATTTTATGGATAAGAGATAAAGGAATTTGGATTCTGGAGACGGAGATTTGATTTGGATAAGTTTTCTCCGATCGAGGGAGCTATAAGTTTTGAGTAAGTCTGAGAAGCTAGCTCCGTGATGTTATGGATATCTTCTGTGTTTTGGTGTTTAGTTTTCAAGAATTGAATTGCCAGTTGGATAATTGGATTTGGTGAGATTCACGTATCTCTGAGAGAGTACGTGTATGAGTTAGCTCTGGTTGTGGAACCAGCTGTTCAGGAAGGTTTGGTGGTTGAGTCAGACTCGTCCGTAGTCTGATATGTTGTTTAGTTCTGTAGATCTAGATGAGTGGAAGCTCTATAGCTTCGTAGTTTTGATTGTTTAGATTCTGTAGGGCGAGTATCCCGGTATATATATATACTTGGGGAAAACTCGAGAAAAATTTATCCAGAATTTTATCTGGATAATTAAATTTGTTTGATTAGATAAATTGGTTGCTATGGTTGTTAGCATATGATTGATGTATGCTTTTGATTTAAAATTTAAAATTTTAAATAGATTATTAAATTACCTTTGTTTTAAATTTCGGGGACGAAATTCTTTTAAGGGGGGAGGAATGTGATATCCCGGAAATTTTAGCAATATCAATTTAATAATCTGTGATTAAAATTAAATTGATTTGATAAAATTTTGTTTATAAAATTAACTTGATTGAATAATTCAATTAAATAAATGTTTAATTGATAAATTTTATCTTTTAAAAGCTAATAAAATGATTTCCTATTTATAATGTATGTATATATATTTATATATATATTGTAAATGGATAAGTTTTGAATTGAAATTAATTAACAAATAAAATCTTGTTTTAAATCCTAATAATTCATTTTGATAATTTGAATTGTATAAGTAAATTTAAAATACACTTTTATATATAAACATTGTTTCATTTAAATAAGTTAAATAAGATAAGTGATATGTAATTTATAATTTCTTTTATAAATGATTTAAATTGAATAAATATGTTATTTTTAAATAATAATAATAATAAATGTGTAATTATAGATATGTTTTAAAAGACAATATTATTATTTTTAAAATTAAGTATGTTAATATAAATTAGTTTTAACCTTTGATTTTGAATGTATGAATAAAATTTGAACTTGAATTTATTTTGAATTCAAATAAATTAACATATATGAATAACCATATTTAAATTATGTAAGCAAGTTTTCATTTTTATATAAATTGTTTCATTTCTTTTTCTTTAAAAAGAAATGCATAAACATTTTAAAAATGAAGATAAAATATATATACATGTATTTGATAAATAAAGAAAAGAGGATTTCATTAAATAAAAACAAATTAAAAATAAGTAACATGTGTATAATAACAAATGTTAACATTTTAAGCAACTAAAGGGACAAGTGTTGGCATATTAGTATGAGTTGAGACAAGTGTCCTTTTATTTTTAATTTTTCTTTTAATTTACAAATAAATCATTTTTATCTTACATAAAAACATGTTTTTCTTCATACTCATTCTTTTTTCTAATGTTCATTTTCTTCTAAGAAAAGATCTCAGCTGAAAACAAACCAATAACAATTTCTCAAAACCAAATCAATATCTTCAATCCACTCCACAAACAAATCAGAAATTCTTCTTCAAACAAAAAGCTTACCAGTATATTTTTCAAATCTGTTCTCCATAATCTAATTAGTAAACCCCTCTTAAAACAAAAGCCTGCAACTCAGTTTTTAATTCCAGAAGCATGCAAACCCTTCTTCATTCAAAAGTAAATTGAAAACCTGCCTGCATTTTTGTTCAATACTGAGCATCTGCATTTCAAAATTGAGAGAAACAAACATGCATGCATCTGCAAGTCTTCAAACCCAAGTATTTTCAAATTAAATCTGGGTTTAGCCTCTGCATTTCCACATTCTGGAAATTTAAAAAACAAGCTTGCCTGCATCCTGTAATCCCATTCAAAATGAAACCTGGGAATCAAGCCATTAAAGCATGCAACTGCAAATTTAAAGCCTTTTCAAATGTAAAGATTCAAATGCATATGGAGTTAGGCCTGCATACAAGTCTTTAACAGCAAGCTTCTCAAATTTTATAATGAGTAATGAAGTCATGGCATTTCAGTTTTAAAAAGGGTTTCAAAAGCAACTTCAAATCTGGCCTCTGTTTTATGAATGCCTGGTGAGTAACATTACTGTTTTGAATATATAAGTTTATAAAATGGTTGCAATGCTTATCTCTGAAAAATAGTATGCTTGTGAGTATGTTTATAAGTATATCTCTGTGCATGTATATGAATATTTGATTGTGTGCATGGTTGTGTGTCTGGATTGTTTGTTTTCTTTTCTGATTCCAGTTTCCAGGTTCAAGATCTGATCTTAAAACAATTTCTCTTGAATCAATCTTGATTTGAGTTTGAGTCTTGAACAAAATATGTTTATTATATCATAGTTTTTAGTTTAAAAACTTATTTAAGTTAAAATAACATTGCACTGTCTCTGGAAATTCTAAAACAACAGTATAAACTTAAATAAGTCAAATCCCAATTTAAATGTTTCATGGATTCAAGTATATGAATCGAAGGCTAAATCTAAAACTTGATTTTTGAAACCAGAATTACCATTTTTAGTATTGGGATTCTTGAGTATTGCTGTTTTTACTGGGAAATGGAAATGAAGGAATTTCTAATGATCTCGAGTATTTGGAAGGTTGGCTTTTCTTCTGGTGATGGATGGGTGATCAGTGGTGATGAGAAAAATGGTGGTTGTGGTGGAAGTTCACCGTGGTGATGGTGATTGATCGATTTGGTTTGAAAACCTAGTTTTGATAGGCTTTGGTATTTCCTTTTGCATTATTCCTCTGGAGGATCGAGTGCAACTAGTTTTGGTGTGATGGTTGCGGGGACCAAGACGAGCAAGGGGCCGGAGTTTCAGGTTCAACGCTGGTCGGAGGAGAGAGATCTCGCCGTTGACAGGTTTTGGGGTTTTGAAGCTTGTCTGCTGCCAGGTTTGGTTTGGGGGACTCGAACTTGATTTCGAGTTGATGGATGGTTAGTGATGGTCGTGATGTGTTTCAGGGATGATCGTCGACTTGTTGGTTGATCAAGTGATGGCCGGAGGTGGCCATGGCCTCTGTGCATATGCACGGAACAGTGGGAGGTGACAGGAAGTTTTTGGGGTTTGCAGTTTTATGCTCGAAGTTTTTACTCGAGTAATTCGATGCTTTTACTCGAAGTGGGGTAGGGTTTTACCCGAAGTAAACCAAGGGAAGCTCGGGTTTAATTTCTGAGTTACAGGTTTTTGAAACCTGTAGCTTTAAAATTTAAAATTTGTTTTAAAAATCTGAAATGCAAGGTTTTAAAACATGGATTTAAACTTAAATTTAAAAAGTAAAGTTTTCAAGCTAAGATTTGAATTTCAGTTTTAAAATTTAATTCAAATTTCAAAAGAAAAGAAAGGTAGAATGTTTAAAACTTTAAAGAGGTATAATTGAATTGAATTTAAGGTTTAAAATTTGAAATAGAAGATTTAAACATAAGTTTAAATCTGGAAATAAGATTCAAGTTTGAATCAGGTTTGAAAATAAAAGAAGTCTTTTTGAAATATTTAAATAGCTTTTAATATTGAATTCTATTTTAAATATGATTTGTATCTTGGATAAATATGGGTTTTGATTTCTTTTATAAATTGAATAATTATTTAGCATAAGTTTTAAAAAGGTTTTAAAATGTTTAAAAACTTTGATAAGTTAAGTTTAGTTTTCATTTTAAATTTAAAATGAAATTTGGAAGACAAATTAAGTTGTTTTAAATTACTTTGATAATGATAAAGTAATCATTAATAAGAAATGTTTAGTTTAAAAGGAAATCAAAGTTTTAATGATTTTTGATTTATTAAATTAGTAAGGTAATTAATTGGGTAATTAATTTAATTATTTAATTAAATTAAGGTTTTGAAATAAATTAATTAAGGTTAATTTAATTTGTAATTAATATTAATTAATTTAAGTAAATTACTTAATAAAGGTAATTAAGGAATTTAAGATAAGTTAATGAAGGTCATTAACTTAGGATTATTTATTAATTTAATTAATGTAATTAATTTTGATAATTAATTGGATTAATTAATTTGAATAATCAATTATGAAACTTAATTAAGTATGATTACTTTATGAAAATAATTAAAGTTATTAATTACTTATTGTAATTAATTAATTTATTTGATTAGTTTAAATTAATTAATTAAGTTTAATTAATTTAGAATAATCATTTAATGGATGGATAAGTAATCAAAGATGGATAATTACTTAGAGAAGTAATTAAAATAAGTAAATTATGAGAAGAATTTGATTTAAGTTGAGAAGAGTTTTGAGATTAATTATTTGTGTAATTAATATAAAGGTAATTTCTTTGTGAAGTAAATAATGAATAATTACTTAGTAATGATTGATTAAGTTTTTGGGGAAAATAATCAAGTGATGTAATTAATTAAAGGTAATTAAGTACTAATGAGATTAATCAAATGTGATTAATAAATATAATTAATTATTAAAAATAATTAATTTAAGAGTAATTGAGAAAGTAATTAAGTTTAGTTAATTACTAAAAGTGATTAATAATTTTGGTTTAATCAAGGTTAATTACTTAATGTAATTAATTTAAATAAGTAATTAATTTAAATATAATGAAGGATCATTAATTAAGATAATTAATGATATTAATTAAGAATTAATTAATTAAGATTAGTTAATCAATGATAAGTGATTAAGGAAGTAATTAATTAATGTAATTAATTAAGGATTAATGTAATTAATTATAATTAATTAATTAATGAAGTAATTAAAGGTTAAATTACTGATTTTGGTTAAGAATAATTAATTTGTAAAATTAATTAAGGATAATTACTTGAATGTAATTAAAGGATAATTGATTAAGGGTGATTAATTAAGGTGATTAATTTGAGGATAATTATTTAATTGATTTGTAATCAATTAAGGGTTAAGTAAGCAAGTTTTAAATGGTGAAGTAATTAATTTAATTCATTTTAAATTAATTAAGGATAAGTAATTATTTAATTCACTTTAAATAAATTAGAGATAGAAGTAATTAATTCAATTCATTTTAAATTAATTATAGGTAGTGATTATAGATCCTTGCTTATGAATGGATGTTATGGTTTATCTTGAATGGTTTGAATCTCAGATATGAGATTTGTATTGTGTAATATGGATGCATTGGTTGCATTGTGATTGTATGAGTTATCTATTGATGATGATAATATAGATTATCAATTTGTGATGATTACCTGTTTATGATAATATTGTTGATTATCTGTTATGATGATGTGAAGTATCTATCTGTGTGTATATTGATAGTTTAAATTGAATTGTTTTAAACTTAAAACAACTTGGACCTAAAAGACACGCTTTGGATTTCGATGAGACCGGGATCGGGTTTCCATATTTGGGATCCGAAAACCACATCGTTTCCAATTAACGTTAGGTCGTGAATCTAAGTGGAGCGAGTGAAGACTCGAGGTGTAAGAACTATAAGTCAGTATAACTCTGTGGGTGATTCCGTAATGATTTTGACGGAATAGTACTTATAGGTTCGAGATGGAGATTTAGAATGCAAGGGTTATTGTCGTTAACTCTGAGGGTGATTCCAAAACGAGTGTAACGAGATAATGCCTTCGGTTTCGTTCGAACCCAGAACGAACTTGTATGGATTGAATGCTTTCAGCACATCGTCAGGCGGACGATGAGCATTCTAAGTGATATGTCCTATAAAGGTAATCGTAGCCTCAAGCCTCATCAACCGGGAATGGCTAAAACAGGGGAGGTGCGCCAAGGCTTCGTGGGTAGCCCCCACTTGAGAGCAAGATTGACTCCTGTCTAGAGGTCCCTTTATATTCGGCTGTGTGGGGCGGTTGGTCGCGACAACTGCCGGGGTTGTCTTGTTCGGAACTGTTCAGTAAGGAACGGGTCCGGCCTTGTGTTGCAGGGGAGTTAGGGTGGCTCCTCGGTACGGTGATCTAGGCCACGTACTGTGACGGGCGGTACCCCAGTAGCCCTGCCATTGTATGGAATCCAAAATCCAATAAGTGCCAACGGTTTTGATTGTATTACCCACTTTTGTGGCTAGTAGCTGGAATTTAATAGATGTAACAATTTCGGCTATTTCATATTTACTTGAAAACCCTAGACACTATTATAATATCACAGAATTTCCTATCAAATGTTTTGGTTAGCGTAAGGTAAAAACTTTTCCATGTTTATGTGTGGGAAGTCTTACGTGATACCTTTCTTTTTAAAGGATTTTGAAAGTTAAGCAACTTTAACCTGTTACTCACACCAGACCCATGTCTGACCCGGAGTTTATTTTTGTTTTTCATAAACTCTTGGGTACTCAAATTTTTACGAGTAGCCAAGGGATTCAGGTTAGGATTCAGGATTAGCTTTGATGAATTGTGGAGGAGCAATGGAGCAGGAGGCTTCCGCGTTGTAGATATATATAGTTCCGCTGTGGTATCTCTGAGTTATTTGTGATGTTGTATTGAGTTGTAAATACTAGACGGGTGTTTATAACTGTCTAGTATATGTGATGTGTATGCTGTGTATCTCTGATAGATATTGTATATTATGTAAATACTTTTGATTATTAATATAATTTATTCGTTCCGCTGTTTAGATTCTGATGTGTTGTTTCTTCTTTCTTCTCTTTCTTTCTATTCTCTATCCCTTTCTTTCTTATTAGCGATTCGACTTCCAGGAGTTAGGGAGTTGGGTCGTTACAGCTGAAATGATAGGCCTGAACGATTTTTATTTATTTTATTTAATTTGGGATTGAAGGTTTGAAATGATAGAACCCAGATTTTTCTTTGTAAATTATGGATTGAAATGATATATTATCCGTATCACTTGACTTGGATAGAAAATTATATACAGACCCGTGGTTATTTTATAAAGTTTTTCTGGAAATTTTTAAGTACTTTTAAAATATAAATTTCTGATAATTTGATTAAATTTGAATTTAAAATGATTTTTATAAAGTGCTAATGATTTTTCTACAGGTTACAATGTGAAATATATGAATGGTTAAGTTGAAATTTGAAACACAATTTAAATTTGAAATTTTTAGATTTTGTTTAAAAATGAAGTTAAATTAAGTAACTAAAATGGAAAATAATTTATATTTTGAAATTGTAATTAAAACTTAAGTGTTAAGTTAATGTTTTTATGCAAAGAATAGAAATGTGTATGCTTGAATTTAATAAGTGAATTATTATTAAAAATTTGATTTCATGTATAAAATTTACTTTATAAAAATCATAAGTCAAAGGGTATTTAAATGAACATTTTTGAGTGAAAAAGTATGATTAAAAGTATGATTTTTATAAGTTAAAAAGGTTAAAATCAAAGTTTAGTTGTTTTTGAAATTGTATGGAAAATCTGGAAATTTAATTAATAGCACTTCAGAAATGCTATCATTTCTGAAGTTAACTTAAAATCTATTGAAAAGGATACTACAACACTTTGTAAGTGCCGTGGTTGATGCAAATGAACCATGGCTAAAATTTAACTAAGTGATATTACAACACTTTGTAAGTGCTGTGGTTGCAGAATGAAACTAAAATCAGAAATTTATAAAAGGGCTACAGTAGCACATGTTAAGTGCTGCAGTTGGATGAAATGAGATTTTGAATATAATTGTACGACTGTAGCAGTTTTGTAAACGCTGTCTTTGCTGAATTTAATTAAATCTTTTAACTTGAATCCTGAACTATTACAGTAATTCTATAAATGTTGTCTTTGCTGAATTGAACTATTTTTCAACTAAGACTGAACTATTACAGCAGTTTTTAAATGCCGTCTTTGCTGAATTGAATTGTTTGCAAATATAACTTACCGTAGCATTTTCTAAGTGCTGCGAAAGCTGAAATTTCACTGTTTTAACGTATTTAAGTAAATAAATGAACTCTGAAAAGGCTAAAATTTTGGAAATTTAATATTTGGTTTGAAGGTATAATGACGCCACCTGTTATGGTTTAAATGAATGATTTTAATTCGAAATTATAAACCTTTTTGGAATTTTAACCAAGGGTGCACTTCTCTATATGCCTTGTGATTTTTAGATGTACACCTTCAATTTGAGAGGGTGACTAGAGATGAGCGATTGCTGCCGCTCTGCGCTACCCTAGCCACATTACAACTTTTATTTGCATAGTTTACTTTAATATAGGCATTTCTATGATTGCATTTATTATTGTTTAATTGATGGTTTAACGGGTCCTTAGAGGATGGGCGATCCCAAGCATCCTTTTAGTTATTGTGCATTACTACTATAGTTCACTTGAGTTGGTTTACATTTTATAAGTATGTATGTCCTAACTAGAGTGTTTGTGTTTAACTTTACGCTCGGGTCAGCCTGAGTATTCACAGCTTTGGATTTCTCTTTCTGTAGCTAGGAATCGCTAGAGATTTTGCTTATCTAGTTATCTATCTATTTCAGTTTAGTTGTTCTATTTTAGCTCTTGTATTAGTGGACTTCTATTTATTTGGGATTTCTATTGTGTTTGTTTTCAGACTGATATTATGTATTTTTTGGAGACTTTGTTATAGTAGCTTCATGAACTACTATGATATTTTTATTTCCGCTGCGAGTTATTCTGATATTTCTGTGTCTGTGATTGGTTTTATTTGATCCAAATTTTATTACAATCTATTATTCTGAATTATTCAAGTCTGACATGAGTGGATTACTGTTGATTTGAATGGTCCAAAATAGTGGGTCGTTACATTTGGTATCAGAGCTTTGGTTTTAGGCAAACCTTAGCCTGTGGAGCAAAAACTCATTAGAGATAAGGTAGAAATACCCTATAATGAGTGGAATCAATCTCAGAATCATTTCTTTGTGAGAGAACGTATTTTCGAAGTACAAAATGATTTCCAAATGATTTTAAAGGATTTTCAAAGATTATATTGGTATAAAAATTTTCTTATTTTGAAATCAAGATCTTCTAAACTTCATCCCTTCTGTATCCACCTTGTTGGTAATCTCTTTGGTTAGGATTCTTATCGATTTGGATTCCTTTGAACTTTGGAGCACTCCTACTTGTTTTGAAATCCATTCCTGTCTTCCCTATTTGTATTCCTTTGATTTTGGAGCATTCCATAACTCCACTTTGAATGACCTCTATAAAGATCGGTGATTCCGTAAATCTTTGAATGATTTGTAAAGGGGTGAAACTCCTTTAAATTATCATTGATTCACCGGAGATTTATGTATCCTTGGATTTCGATGCTATCTCTCTTACTCTACCTAGATTCTATCTCTGGCGATCGGATGTCGATTTTCCTTAGATTTCCACATTGATTATATTCCTGAAGTCACGGTTGACCGGTTAAGGTCGCCCGCGATTTATAAAGACTTATCCATCTTCTATTTGGCAATTAAATTATCTCATCTTCATTCGAGCTTATCATTGAACCAGAATTCTATTTGATTAGAGTTCGTCTAAATTTGAGTCTTTGTTGTTTGAAATCCATCCTTGAATCATCTCTTGGGAATTTGAGTTTGGTTGTATTTTGAAATTGTGCATACATCGAAATTATTATTTTGATAAGGATGACCACATTTTATATATAAAAGTAAAATGTTTTCGATAAGGATTATAAACCATTTAAAAACCAGAGTTTGAAATTTCGAAATGCTCAGAAATTTTGAAAATTTACAAGAAATTTGATTTATATAAAAATGATTTATAACTGAATGGTTTTGAATTTGAATTTCGAGGAATCGAACTCTGGTGTTTTGAAATCGGTTTTAAGATTTTGGAAAATATATAATAATAATATGATTTAAAGATATTTTCCGAATAAGAAATGTTTCAAACATATTCAAATGAATTCCAATGATTTCGAAGAGATTTCAAAGAAGTTTCAAGAAAATAGAATTCCATAACTCACTTGTGTGGCTGGAAAATAATTTCGGTGCTGAGTGCACGCAGCATCGACATTGATTTTCGAGTTTCAGAGTAGGGAGAGGCCACTTTAGTAGCTTTGCTATGCGAGTGATTTTGTGAAACAAATTTTGATTTCAGAGTTCGAAGTATGGTTTGATATTTGAAAGATATATGTGTGTGTGTGTGTGTGTGTGTGTGTGTGTGTATATATATGAAATGATTTAAAGTAAGCAGTGTTCAGTCCTCGAGTTTCAAATTTGTTTTGGTATAACCTTATCTATTGGAATTGATTTACTGATTTGTAGCTGATTTCCAACTCTTGGATTGGAAAATTTGGTTTCTCCGACTATTTTGAATGTTTGAACACTTCCAAATCAAGGTTTAATTTTTAAAGCTAAGTAATTTTCAAAAGGTAAATTGGATCTTCCATATATGGAAATAAATAGTTTGAAGGTTTTAAAGGGATAGTTATAAACATGGAAATCATTTTGGGTATATTTGATTTTGAGAAAAATATTTGGTTTTGAAAATAGATTGGATAGTAAAACACAATATTATATGATGGTTTTGGAAATGAATTTGTTTGACCTAAATTTTGTCGATATGGAAACCAGAATTATTTTCTAAACTTATTGTTTTGAGAAACTTTGAAACTGAATATATGTAATTTAGAAGAAATGATTTGGCGAAATCATATATGATTTTGAAACTGAAACGTTATTGAGAGGAATTGAAATAGAGAACATTGCTTTACTAAATACTTGATTTGGGAGTTATCGAACTTATATAAAACTGATTTGTATATGTATGATGTTGATTTGAAAACTGTTGATTTGGAAAGGTACTCAATTTGAAAGTTTAAATCTTATATAACCGAAGTTTATATAAGTGTGATTTGATATACTACTGATTTGGAAAAGTGTTAGATTTGAAAATGCAATCGTATATATAATGGACTTGATATAAGTGTGGTATTTGAAGGTGATTTGGAAAGGTACTATATGATACATATTTTTGAAGTAAAGATATAGAAAGTGCTTTCTGCTTGATATCCACTTTATGGCCACATTGTGGATTCATTCTATCGGTATTATTTTATCTGATTTGGGTTTTTCGGATATGATACTCGAGTGTCCATCGAATTCCATGGCGATCTCCATGGTCTTACGAGCGCGACTGCATAACGTAATTTGCCTGGCTGAGATGGCTTACGGGTATGGATGTTTCCTAGGGGATCTAGGTGTAACCATTGTGTATCTGCGATCTACGTAGGTCGTTTTTAGTAGAGAAATCCGCAGGGCTGAGATAGCTTATGGATACGCATGTTTCCTAGTGGATCCAGGCGTAACCATTGTGTATCTGCGGTCTACTAGTCATCATAGCGTAATTCGCAGGGCTGAGATAGCCTACGGATACGGATGTTTCTAAGGGGATCCAGACGTAACCATTGTGTATCTACGATCCATGGTTAGATAATGACTTGGTAGATTTGTTTAGATTGCACTTTTCATATAAGTTTTTAAAAGTTTTCTAGTATTTTCACTGGGTATTGAAACAAGTCTACTAAGTACCTGGAGAATTCTAGCTTTGCGCCTGATCGACGAATAGCCAGAGTCTGCAGGAACGATAATAAACTTGTTAAGATATCGAGTTATAAAAGTATTTTGATAAAGTATTATATAAAGGATATTTTGATCATTTATTTTACCTTTCTAAATAAGTTAAAATGTTTTAAATATTGTTTGCTTCGAACTAACAAATTTGAATCAAATGACTATTCATCATATTATAAAATGTTATAAAAAAAAATAAATTGAAATTTATATGGTTTTGAAATAATGGTTCATCCTTGTCTTTCAACCTATTTTCCCTTCCTGCTGTTCCTATTCTGCTACCTTCTTCCTCTTTGAGGGTCTTTTCTGCATTGTGGAAAGAGTTGGTTCTTTGGCTTATCATTTGGATTTGCCAGAGAAGCTTTCTGGAGTGCATGATGTATTCCACGTCTCACATCTTCGCTGGTATCTTCGTGACCCATCTTTTTATTATTCAGCATCTGCTCTTGATAGTTTGGATATTGAGCTTAATCTAATTATCGAGAGGAAACCGCTTCGTATTGTCGACAGAGGTACGAAGCAGCTAAGAAGGAAATCTGTTAGTTTGGTCAAAGTACAGTGGAGTACTGATGATTGAGATTGTACCTAGGAGACGGAGGAGAGCACTCGTGCTTCGAATCCAGGATTGTTTTTTTCAGGTACTACTTGCTTTGTCTATCTTGCTTTTCCTTATTTTCCTTGTTCATTCTTTTCGAGGACGTAAAGATTTGAGTGGGGGAGAGTGTAACAGCCCTGTATTTTGTAGTTATTTTAGTTGTATATTTTAATTTTTTAATTAAATTTCTTGATTTAAAAACTTTATTTTATTTATTAAATAAATAAATTTTGTTATTTAAATATATGTTTTGATTTTTATGTGAATTATAATTTCAAACATGAATAAATATCATATTTTCCAACAATGTGGATTTTGGTCAATGTGGTCAAACTTTGACTTCAAATTTAAAATTTAAATTTTTTAATTTTATCCTTTATTATGAAAATAAAATCAATCACATAATCACAGACATAGAGTAATATAGTAATGCAGCGTAATAGATAAATAGTAGTTCGTGAAGCTGCTATACAAACATTAGAGTTAGAAATAAAATACAACAGAATATCACAAATATATACTGATGACATCTCTTGAACAAATCAACTGGAAAAGATGAAAGCTGAATCGATAATTGGATCTCCAAGAGAAGCTCCATACTCCAAAGGTGAGTTTCAAATGTTGTATCACTCAGTCTGACCCGAGCATAAAGCAAAGCACAAAACATTCGTGTCAGGATTAATATTCTTATATTAATAAATTCAACTCAAGTGAAATATCAAATGGAACACAATTAACTTAAATGATGTTTGGGATAACCATCCTCTAAGGATCCGTGGAACTATCTACTATGTAGAAATATATGCTATTAACAACCAACATCATTATAACACTTGGTCATTTCAAAATAATTTATACTTCAAAACCAAAATATCATTTCCATTTCAAATATATATATTTCAAAATTATAGCACTTTCAAAATTAAATTGATAATTCCATATATATCTTATTTAACTTCGTTATTATTTAGTTTTGAAATATTCACTTAATAAATCCATTATCATTTAAATAACCTTAAATTACATCAAACTAAATATTTCCCTTGATTCATTTAAACTTGAAATCCATCTAATCACTTTAAATCAAAATTAAGTTATAAAATCATATCTTAAAACTGTAACATTCCTGGATTTTGCCTAAAAATAATTTGATAATTAATTTAATATTTGGGATTAAATTTTGAAAAAAAATTGGTAATCAAATTTAATTTTGGATTTAATTGTGAATTTATTGGCATTTGAAATATAAAAATAAAATTAAACTCTTCAAATTTAATAAGATATATGTTCATTTAGTTATACAAATGAATTATAATTGGGAAATTAGATTTTGAAATTTAATAAATATTTTGACAATGAATATTGTTGATTTGAAAATACTAAAATGAATATCTTGGAAACAAATTGGATTTATTTTGGAATTAATATGAAGATTCCAGAATAAATCAAAAGTATGTGTTTATAAAGTAGTATTTTGGATTAGAATTCAATTATAAACATTTCGAAAAATAAACTGAATTTGGAAACCCTACATTTTAAAAACAATGAACATTTGTTTCTAATTTTAGTGTATGTATATATATAATGATTTGGAAAAAGAAAAAAATTGTTTAAGATTAATATGTAAATGTATAAACGTAAGAGAGTTGTTTAAAAGTTAAATTCAAATACATACATTTTATATATATATATATATATGTATATATATATATGTTAATGTTTGATTTATTTTGAATCACATTCTTTAAAGTTATAGATATATATAGATAGAGGTAAAGTATTAGTTTAAAAGTAGAAATGTATCTTTTGAAAATAAATATAGTTGTATATAAATATATAAAAATAATAAGCCCAAGATTTGGATTTTATACATGTACAAAACATAAATAAACATAGTTAATATATATAAGAAAATAAAATTGATAAATATAAAACTAACTAAGGATCTAAACATAAATTAGATTTAATATATTTAAATATCAATATATAAATAAAAATCATGTTAGATAGATAAGTTCACAAACTTTAAAATGATAAGGGTTTAATACATAATTTGTAAATAAATTAAAAAAGGAGGACTTTACGTAAGTTTGTTTGAATTTAACAAGTGTAAAATAAGTTTAACTTACAATTACAAGTGTAATACATGAAGACTAGGAATGAACAAGTGTTATGTTGGCTTTTTTTGTTTGAGAAAATTAAAAAAATATAGAAACAAGATTATATAAACATATTTTCTCCCTCTTTCTCATTTTTTTCCTCATCTTTAGAGTAAAATATCAAACCTGAGAAGAAAAAGGGAAACTAGAAAAATCAAACTAAAAAAAAAACTAGTAAGGAAAGTTAATGATTCAACTAAGCAAAACAAAACCAAAGCAAAAATAAAAGCTCAGATCATCAACAAACTTTAGTTTCAAGTTGGAAAATTAAATCAAAATATGGCAACTGAAATCTGAAGCAAATCAAGAATTCAAAGTGGCAGTGCAATAATCAAGTAAGGAAAGGATTAAAAGAAGTTAATTCAGACAATCAACTATCGGCTTCAGTTCCAACTCGAGTGGATTCAAATCAGAGTAGCAGATCAAAATCTGTTCTTGCTTTCAAATCTATTTCCAGGCTCTGCTCCTCAATTTCAGTCCTCTGATTTTCAACTATAGGTGAGCAAACCCAACCTGATACACACACACACACACACACACACACACACACACACACATATATATATCTGAATGTTTATTGAAATATGATCCCAATGTGCATGATTGATGATGTGGTTATGCTTGCATGTATGAAGATTCCTGGTATATGAATGTGTTGAGATCTGCATGTTTGGTATGTTTATATTCATCTCTGTTTAGAGTTACAGAGCTCAGATTTAAAAAAAAATTCCTATTCTCCTTATCTATTCACTGATAGGATTAGTTCTCAAGTTAAATATGTTTGTTTAAATATAGATTAAGGTTTAAAAATATATTTAAGTAAATCAAATTTGAAATTTTGTAGAAAATTAGGGAGGACAGTGAAAATCCAAAAAAAAAACAGGTAAGTTTCAATCATTAAAATCCTTTGTTTATTAATAAAATCTGAATCCTCGTCTGATAACATGATTTTTAAAACTAAAATCACAATTTTTAGTGATATATTGAGCGTGCAATTCAAAGATGATCAGAAAATGAATCTCGAAGCTTTTCTGGTGATCGGTAAGTTATTTAGTCTCGTGATTTTAGCCGAAGGTAGCTGGGGGGTGCACGAGTTCGGGAAAAATGATCAAGGAGTTTTCTAATAATCATAGTGGTGTCATGGCATGATATTAGGGTTTAAGAACCCAGTTTGATCGATGTGTTCATCGATATCGTGTAGCGACGTGGGTTGATTGGACGGTATCGCACGTGGGGGAAAAGACTCGTGGGTTATCGAGGCATCTCTAGTGGCGGCGGCGATGTTTTTGGTGGTCTGGATTAATAGGGCGAAGTGATTGGTTGATCGATAAATGGTTCCAGTTTGAGGATGGAAGCTCAATTTTGATTCGTGGGGGTTTTTGGCGATCTGGATGGTCGATGACCGTTGAACGAGTGTTGATGACCTGAAGATAACAACGGCGATGGCCAGAGCATTGTCGACCCATTGTACACGTGCATACTCACGTGTGTGTATCCGAGTTGAAAAATGAATTGGGGAAGATAGGTTAGTCTTGGGGTTTGTCTAGAAGTAAATGAAAATTGGCTCGGGGGAAACAAAGAATAATAAGGAACTCGAAGTGGTGCTCGGGGTTTAAGAAATTTGGCTCGGGTTTTATTGAAACCAGTTGATTCAAGAAAAAAATAATAATAAATTTCAAGTAAACAATTGAACAAGTTTTAAAGTTTATTAAATATTATAAGTTTTTAAAGGGAAGATAAATCAGGTTTTCAAAGGAAATTTATTCACAAGGTTTTAAACAATTTTCCAAGATTTATTCCTAAATGATGAAGTTTTCTTAAAAGTTTCTTAATATGGTTTGTAATATTTTTTTTAAAGACGATCTAATAAATTTCCAAGTGTTTCAAAATGTAATGAAATGTGAAATCAAGAAATGATTAACCAAAGATTTCTTAAATCAACATTAAGCATTATAAATTAATTAAGTGATGTAATTAAGTAAAAATAAAGATAGAATGGTTTATCTTTTAATTAATTAAGTAATTTATGATTTGTTAATTTAAGTAATAAAGGTTAATAAATTGCTAGATTTAAGAATTTATTAAGGAAGATGATTAAAGGATAATTAATTAAAGAATAATTAAGGTAACTAATTAAATTAAATTAAGGTCAAATAATTTTTAATTTAAGGTTAATTAATTCATTATTGAAGATTAATCAAAGGTTGATTAGAGATCGACTAAGGTTAATTAATTAATGATTAAAGGGTTAATTAATTTGCAATTAAGGATTAATTACTTGGTGATTAAGGTTGATTAATTTATTAATTAAGGTTGATTAATTTATTAATTAAGGATGATTAATTAATAATTAAAGATTGATTCAATTTATTATTAAAGGTTAATTAATAAATAATTAAGAATAATTAATATAATTAAGGTAATTAATTAAAGAAGTAATTAATTAAAGGTTAGTTAATTAATAAGAGTAATTAGTTAATGGTAAAAGTTAATTAAGTAACTAAGGATAATTACTTATTTTAAATTAATTTGGATTAATTAAGGATAATTAATTAAGGGTAATTAATTAATTAAGATTAACTCTTTAATAATTAAAGGTTAATTAATTCATTAATTAAGGTTAATTAATAAATAAATTAAAGGATACTTAATTAACATAAATTGAAATTGATTAATGTTAATCGACTAGAATTTGTGATTAATCAGATTTCAATTAATCAGGTGATCAATTAACCTTATTTATGGATGATCGAATTCTATTGAATGCTTTGAATTGTTTTGTCATCTCTACTGTGTGATGCTTTATGATTTGAATTGTTTTAATTCAAGCTGTGATGAATGTAGTTTATTTATGTATAATGCATTTATAATATCTATCCGTGATTCTATGTATATAGATAAGCGTTATAGGATTATACCACTTATCGATATTGCTGTGATTGTATCTATAATGATTGATGATGTTGCACTATAGTGTGTAAACCCCCTGGACTACACCTTACACTCACAAATATGGATTGCACGAGGAAATCGGTTAAGTCACATATTTTTAATGATTTTAAAGATTGTATTTTTGAATCCAAAATAGTTTTGGAATTGGAATTGAAAGATTTTGAAAAGGGATTTCAAAATTAAAAGTTATTTTGAATAACTTAATAAAGTTTTGAAATCTAAATAATTTGATTTGAATTTGAATTTGAATTCAATATTTGAACTTGAATTCAATAATTTGGAAATTATGGTTTAAAAGATTATACAAGTTATAAAGGTGTTTATATGGGTTTTCAACCATATAAAAAGTATTGTTTTGGGAATTTAAATTTAAACCCAAGTTTTATACTTGAATGGCTTTAACTTATGTAAATGTAATCAGTTTTTCCCAAACGAAAACTATTTGTTTTCAAATAATAAAAGCATTCGTATAAGGAAAGAATTTCCGATGTGTATCCAAGGTTTTCAAGTTTTAAATGAAAATGTGAATTGTTTTAAAAGCTATGAATTTTTGGAAATGGTTTTGGGAATTATGAATTGAGTCTTTTATTTAAATGAGTGGATGACTTAATCCAATTTGAAATTCTTTTGAAAGCTATAATTGCATCTTTGTGAAAGATGGGTGAACTTTATGAATGAATCTTTTTATTTAAAAAGATTTGAAATGGTAATTTGTTTTAAACTGTAATATCCCGAAATTTTGGACAGTATAAATTTAATAATCTGTGTTTAAATTTAAATTGAATTGATAATTTTTGTTAATAAATTTGATTTGGTTTAATAATCTCCTTCATTTAAATATTTAATTTGTGAATTTATTTTTAATAAACTAATAAATCTATTTTCTATTTAATAATGTATATGTATTTATATATATTTTAAATAGATAAGTTGTTAAATTAGTATAGCATAATTTTAATATTTTGAAATTGGGAATTGTGATTTACTTTTGATTTAGGCTTTCAAAACTATTTAACAAAATAACTAAATGATTTTAAATATAAGATAAATGTTTTATTGGTTTAAAATATTATGATTTAAGTTTGAATATTTAAAATAAGGTTCTAAAATGTTTGTTTTATTCTTTTTAAAATATTGATTTATAAAATGTGATTTGTTAATTTAATATGAAATTTAAAATACGAAACATGTATTCATTTAAGTTACAACCTCTTTTATAAATTTATTTTAATTATTTAAAAGTATCTTTGTCAAATGATTTATTTGTATATTGTTTTATTTATAAGAACACTTTGCTTCATTCTTTAGAAATTAATTATATACATAACTAGGTGTTAAAGAAACTAATTAATTAAGTTTAATTTTCTTTAACACATAATTAAAATAGCAAATCATTTAAAATGACATGTGTAAATAATTTAAGACACAAGTTAACATGTGTTAAGTATTTAAGCAAGGTAATTTACAAGTGTTAATAGCTTAAGCCAAGTGTCATTGTTTAATTTTAATTTTTTTTTCCTTGATTTTAAATAAATCATAAACAAGCTATATAAACTTGCATCTACTCATTTCTTTTCCTCTTTCTCATTTTTCATTCTAAACAAAGAAATCTGGAAATCTTGAAAACAAACTATCTAAAATCAGCAACCATTTTCTAACTCAAAGTTCATTTTCAAACAAATTGTAAAATCTACAAAGTTTATCTCCTCAAACCTGCATGTAAAATCTGCATTCCAATCAAGCAAGAAAACCTGCATTTTGTTTTCTTAAATCTGAAAACAAAAGGCCTGCATGTTCTTGTTTACTGAAGCATGCCTGCAAGGTTGTGGATTAAGGAGCAAATAGGCATTCAATTCTTTAAATCTGGAAAATAGAAATTACAAGCAGATGTTTTCTTCAATAACAATCAAGATAAAAGGCAAACAAATCCATTTTAAAGCAAGTAAAAGGCTATTTTCAAAATCCGGGCTCTATATTTTAATTAGTGAGTAAATTTTCTTTTAAAAATTAAAGGCTAAAATCAGTTGCATGCTAGTATACAAATAAGTAAATGTTTCATATGCTCAAAATTTACTAGCTGATGTGTGATTGCATTTGTATACATGCTGTTAAAATTGCTATGTTTTGTTTTTGTTCCCTGGTACGAGTTCTAATTAAATTCTTATATCTTTAATTAGTTTTTGTCAAACTGTAGGATTTGAATAAGATATGTATGTTGGCTTCAAAGATTAGACTCAAGGTTGTATTCAAAAATATTAATTAAAATTAAGAAAAAAGAACTTAGTGGAAAGTAGTAGCAGAGCAATAGAATTATATAAGAGAAATGTAAAACATTATAAAGCAATGTTTCAGGATTAGGATTCAAAATATCATGAAGAATCATGATTTTTAAAAGCAAAGTTACAAATTTTAACATCAAAACACATGTGCAGTTCTAGTCTTACTCTAAAAGGGGTTTTTGGTCATCTCTGTTGACACAAGGGGTTTAAGGTGTTGAGATTGATCTTGAAGGAGGAGAAGTTAGCAGAGATAGTGGAAAAAAATTTAGATTGAGGTGCAATTTGATTTTGATGTTGCGATTTGGATTTCAAGTGGTGAACCCTAGTTTTATTGGGTCATTGTTTTTGTTCGAATGTGATCTCCTCAGTTGATCGAGTTCAACCATGATTTGCGTATTGGTAGATGGTGGTTTGGGGAAGTCTTCGTCGGAGTATGGAAGGTGATGGTGGTCGGAGTTTCGTGGGGGAATGATGTTGATAGGTTGGGGATGTGTATGCTGCTTACAGTTCCAGGTTTTGGTCTTAAACTTGAATTCAAATTCGAGTTGAATTCTGGGGGATCTGAGGTTTGAAGGGTGATGTGGGGTTACTGGCCGATGGGAGATGGCCATTGATGATGGTCAGAGGTGGCCGGAGTTGATGTATGGGTGCACAGTGAAGTGTGTGCATGTTGGTGATGATTAGTGGGTTACAGGGTTTGGTTTCTCGTGATGGTCTCGGGTAAATTGGAGGGTGACTCGAAGCAGGAAGGTCTTTGACTCGAAGTAATTCATTGGGTTGCTCGTGTATTATTTGGTGTTTCAGGTTTTAGAAAAGAACAGAAACCTGTTTCCAGATTTTATAAAATTTGAAGTAAAAAGTAAAATGCAAATTAAAATTTTAAACTTAGTTTGAAAATCTAAATTTAGATATAAATTCAAATAATTTAAATCTTGTATTTGTAATTATTCAGTTTTTAAATTTTAGTTTGGGTTTTAAATCAAAAAACAGAAACCTGTTTACTGTTTTTAGAATTAAAAGTAAAGTTCAAAATTGTAAGTTAAAGTTCAAACTGAGATTTTTAGACCTGAAATTTAAATATGCAATCAATAGTTTAATTCTTGGATATTGAAATATTTTTGAATTCAGAAATTCAAGTTGTTTGAACCAAAACAGAAAACTGTTTTCTGTTTTTAAATTTAAAGGCAAAATTTAAAAAAAATGTAACTGGAAATTTAAACAAAGTTTAAATCTGAAAACTGAAATATGAAATTTAGAATAGATTAATCAGAGTTTGAATTTAATTTAAATTTAGGAATTTAAATTTAGATTTTAAACTTTTTAAAGTATAAAGGAACATTGGTTTTGAATTTAAAACTATGAGTTTTAATTTATGAAATAAGAATTTAAAATAAGTTTAAAATTCAGTTTTAAAACCTGAATTTTTATTTTAATGTCAGTTTTTAAATTTAAATTTGTTTTAACTATTTAAGATAAGGTTAAATAATTTGAAAATGAAGATGGAGATGTAAGTAAAGTTTTAAATTTTTAAGTTTGAATCTGGAATGAAAATTTAAATTGTATTTCAGCTTGAAATTTAAAAGGAAATTTTTTCTAAATTGAATTGAAATAAATTTGTTTTATAATCTTTTGAACCTTTATTTTATAAAAAGTATGTTCTTAAACATGTTAGATAAAAAGGGTTTTTAAATTCGTTTAAAACCTTGTTTAAATAAAATTGTATTCATTTTAAAATCTTAAAATTTTAAAATGAAATTTAAAGTGATGTTCAACATTTATTTGGAAACAAATTGTTTAAAATACTTTATATAAGAAGAATGTTTCTTAATTTAGAACTTAAGAAATTGGTTTCATTTAAATTATTAAATTAATTTAAATGGAATATTAATTATTTAATTAATGAATAATGTGGATGTTCAATTAAGTAATTAATAATTTTAAGTTAATTAATCAAGACTTGAGATTAATTAATTAAAGTTATTTAATCTATAATTAAGGATGGTTAATTAAATTTTAATTAATGATTAAGATTTGTTTAATCAAGTGATTAAAGAAAATTATGATTTTAATTAACACTTAATTAATTAATAATTAGAGATTAATTAAAATTGTAATTAAATATTAATTAATTGATAATTAATAATGATTTGTATAAGTTAACTCTTAACTAAGTAATTAAGAAATGTTAATGAAGGTCATTAACTTAAGATTATTTAACAGTTAATTAATGTGATTAATTTTGATAATTAATTAATTAAATTAATTAATTAATAATAATCAATTGTTTAAGTTTAATTACTTAATGAAAGTAATTAATGAATTAATTACTTGGTGTAATTAATTTGATTAATGTGATTAGTTTAGATTAATTAAGTTAAATTAATTTAAACATTTGTGGATTGTTTGATTATTACTTTATGTAATTTATGGATTTGTAATTACTTAAGGGAGTAATTAATTAATAATTACTGAATGTAATTAAAGTATTTATTATAGAAGTAATTTGGATTTAAATTACTTTGAAAATTAATCAAGGGATAAATGGAAATAATTAATTAAGAGTAATTAATTTATGGAATGGGTAATTAAGGGAAGTTAATTACTGGTTGTTATTAATTAAGGGTGATTAATATATATGTTGTTTAATTGCAGATTAATTTCTTAATGTAATTACTTTTATATAGAGAGATTGATTAAATTGTAATTAGAAATCATTAATTAATTAATGATGTAATTTAAAATTGATTAATTAAGGAATAACTAAAAATGAATAAATGATTTATGTAATTAACTTTAGTTAATTAATTGATTAAGTAATTAACTTGTGTAATTAATTTAAAAGCTAATTACTTATAGTAATCAGGGAATTGATAATCTGAAATGATTAATTAGAAAGAATAATGAGATGATGATTTATAAATTGATCAATTGATGGTTAAGTTAAGCAGGATTTTAATGATGAAGTAATTAATTTAATTTATTTTAAATTAATTAGAGATTAAGTAATTAATTTAATTCACTTTAAATTAATTATAGAAGGTGTGATCATTAGATCATTGCTTATGTTTGATTATTGATATTAATTGCCTGGTATGGATTGTAATCTCAGCTATGAGATGGAAAATGTATGGATGTATTGGTTGCTTTTGGATGATAATATGGGTTATCTGTTTATGATATGAATTATCTGTTGGTAATGATAATGTTGATTATCCATTGTGATGTAAATTATCTATCTGTGTGTATATAGATAATGAATTGAAATTGTTTTAAACCCTAAAACAACTTGGCCTTAAAAGACACGTTTTGGATTTCGGTGAGACCGGGATCGGGTTTCCATATTTGGATATCCTAAAACCACATCGATCCAAATTAACGTTAGGTCGTGAATCTGAAGTGAAGATGAAGATTCAGAATGTTATCGTCGTTAATTCTAAGGGTGATTCCAAAACGAGTGTAACGAGATAATGCCTTCGGTTTCGTTCGAACCCAGAACGAACTTATATGGATTGAATGCTTTCAGAACATCGTCAGGTGGACGATGAGCATTCTAAGTATTATGTCCTATAAAGGTAATCGTTGCCTCAAGCCTCATCAACCGGAAATGGCTAAAACAGGGGAGGTGCAGCAAGGCTTCGTGGGTAGCCCCCACTTGAGAGCGAGATTTACCCTGTCTAGATGTCCCTTTTATTTCGGCTTAGTGGTGCGGTTGCTGATCACAACTGCAGGGTGGTCTTGTTCGGAACTGTTCAGTAAGGAATGGTTCCGGCTTTATGTTGCAGGAGAGCGGGCGTACTCCTCGGTACGGTGATCTAGGCCACGTACTATGACGGGCGGTACCCCAGTAGACCAACCATTGATGGAATCCAAAATCCAATAAGCGTCGTACGTATTAGTTGTGCCCAAATATGTTGGAACGCGAGATGTAAGCATTCCAACTATTTCTGTATTTTACTTGAAAACCCTAGACACTATTATGATATCATCGGATTTCCTACCAAATGTTTTGGTTAGCGTAAGGTAAAAACTTTTCCATGTTTATGTGTGGGAAGTCTTACGTAATACCTTTTCTTTTCAAAGGTTTTTCAAATTTAAGCAACTTTAACCTGTTACTCACACCAGACCCATGTCTGACCCAGAGTTATTTCTGTTTTTCTTTAACTTTTGGGTACTCAAATTTTTACGAGTAGCCAAGGGAATTCAGGTTAGGATTCAGGTTAGCTTTGACGAATTGTGGAGGAGCAATGGAGTAGGAGGCTTTTGCGTATAGTTATATAGTTTTCCACTATGTTGGTATCTCTGAGTGTCTTCTGTATTTTGATTGAGTTGTAATAACTAGACAGGTGTTTATAACTGCCTAGTATGTGTTGTAATGTTTGTGTAACTCTGATAATTGTTGTATACTATGTAATACTTATGTTTTAAATATAATTTATCCGTTCCGCTGTTGAGATTCTAGTGTTGTTTCTTCTTTCTCTTCTCTCTTTTCTCTTTCTATCCCTTTCTTTCTTAAGGATGATACCACTTTTTGTGAAGTAAAATTCGGGTCGTCTCAGTTGGTATCAGAGTGCTAGGTTGAGCGAATATCTAGTCTCTGGAGTGGTGTCTGTCTTGAGAGAGCGTATTTGTATTTTTAATATATACATATATATTTATATTTCTACCTATCTGATTGGGTTACCCGTTCAGGTTTCTCCAATATAAGTTATAAAGGTAGATGAGGTTGAAAGTGTATTTGTCGAGACTGTAGACCTAATACCGTCTTGAGGGAGTTTTGCTGTGGTGTAAGGACTTCATCGATCTCTGAAGGAAACCTTCTAAAGGTTCGGAGTTCATCTTTGAAGTGCAGAGTTGAGTTTGGATCTGTCGGTAAGGCTGAAGCAAGTGAGTGATGATATCTTGATATCTCAGGAAGTTGTAGCTGCGTGATGAGATGCAGTGACTATGGATATTTCCGAAGATGTATGGAACAAGAGTAAAAAGTGAGTCTGCTCGGTGATGTGGCTGAGTTTAGCAGAGTGTTCTGAGTTGGTAGGAAGTCTTCTGGCTGAGTAGTTCCTCTGAAGTGGAGATCAGAAGAAGCATAGTAGATCCGTTTCTTCGATGGATTGGCTAGGCCAACATAAGCTGTTCTGTTTGGAAGAGAGAGCAGTTTTCTTTGGTATTAGGCAGAGTTGATCGCAAAAGTGACTTGCGATAGTTAAGTGTTATTATAGTACTGGTGGTTCAGTTAGTAGATAGATGGTTCCTTGAGATAGAAGTAGGTGAAGCAACTCAGGTTTCGGAGGAACATCTGAGTTTTCTTTATGGATATGTGGAACCATATTTCTATGCTGGGTTGTCTAGTCTATGCTCATGTTCTTCAGCATTTTCTTCTACTTCGGATCACAGTTGTGCAGCGGAAGCAGTTTGGGGGTGTTTCTGTTTTGTCTTTTCCAGATAAGAAGAAATTTGTTCTGTCTTCTATTGTTGAGAAGTTGAGTGTGTGTTCCTGGTTTTGGATTGATCTTGAGAAGATCATTTTGATGGATTGGATTGGTCTAGTCAGTTTCTAGGAGCATCAGCACGAGTGAGCTGATCAGGAAGGATGTTGGTAGCCCAGGATCATCCGAAGAGATTTTATGGATAAGAGACGGAGAAATTTGGATTCTGGAATCGGAGATTTGATTTGGGATAAGTTTTCTCTGATCCGTGGAGCTATAAATTGTGGCAAATCTGTGAGCTAGCTCAGAAGTGTTTTGGGTTTCTTCTGTGATTGGTAAGATAAGTGTTTTGTTTTCTAGAGTTGAATTGCTAGTTTGGATAACTGGGATTCAGAGTGTTTCACGTATCTCTGAGGGAGTATGTGTTTGATATTTTTGGTTGTAGAACCAGCAGTTCTAAAGGTTTGGTTGATGAGTCAGACTCGTTTGTAGTCTGATATCCTGTTTAGAGTTTTTAATAGGAGCTCTATAGCTTAGTAATTTTGATTGTTTGAATTTTATAGAGCGAGTATCCCGAGATACATATATACCGGGGAAACTCGTGAAAGTTTTATCCAAAATCCTTTTGGATAGTTAGATTTGTTCTGATTGTGTGAATTGGCTACTTTGGTTGTCAACATATGATTAACATATGCTGTATTTTAAAATAAAATCTGTTAATAGATTATTAAATTACCTTTGTTTTAAATTTCGAGGACGAAATTCTTTTAAGGGGGAAGGATTGTAATATCCCAGAATTTTGGACAATATAAATTTAATAATCTGTGTTTAAATTTAAATTGAATTGATAATTTTTGTTAATAAATTTGATTTGATTTAATAATCTTCTTTATTTAAATATTTAATCCGTGAATTTATTTTTAATAAACTAATAAATCTTTATTCTATTTAATAATGTATATGTGTTTATATATATTTTAAATAGATAAGTTGTTAAATTAGTATAACATAATTTTAATATTTTGAAATTGGGAATTGTGATTTATTTTTGATTTAGGCTTTCAAAACTATTTAATAAAATAACTAAATGATTTTAAATATAAGATAAATGTTTTATTGGTTTAAAATATTTTGATTTAAGTTTGAATATTTAAAATAAGGTTCAAAAATGTTTGTTTTATTCTTTTTAAATATTGATTTATAAAATGTGGTTTGTTAATTTAATATGAAATTTAAAATATGAAACATGTATTCATTTAAGTTACAACCTCTTTTATAAATTTATTTTAATTGTTTAAAAGTATCTTTGTCAAATGATTTATTTGTATATTGTTTTATTTATAAGAACACTTTGCTTTATTCTTTAGAAATTAATTATATACATAACTAGGTGTTAAACAAACTAATTAATTAAGTTTAATTTTCTTTAACACATAATAAAAATAGCAAATCATTTAAAATGACATGTGTAAATAATTTAAGACACGAGTTAACATGTGCTAAGTATTTAAGCAAGGTAATTTACAAGTGTTAATAGTTTAAGCTAAGTGTCATTGTTTACTTTTATTTTTTTTCCTTGATTTTAAATAAATCATAAACAAGCTATATAAACTTGCATCTACTCATTTCTTTTCCTCTTTCTCATTTTTCATTCTAA
Organism: Allium cepa; assembly: GCA_030765085.1. Taxonomy (NCBI): domain Eukaryota; kingdom Viridiplantae; phylum Streptophyta; class Magnoliopsida; order Asparagales; family Amaryllidaceae; genus Allium; species Allium cepa. The sequence goes on from CM060939.1 coordinate 317,969,094, forward strand.
ATAAAGAAATCTGGAAATCTTGAAAACAAACTATCTAAAATCAGTAACCAATTTATAACTCAAAGTTCATTTTCAAACAAATTGTAAAATCTGCAATGTTCATCTCCTCAAACCTGCATGTAAAATCTGCATTCCAATCAAGCAAGAAAACCTGCATTTTGTTTTCTTAAATATGAAAACAAAAGGCTTGCATGTTCTTGTTTACTGAAGCATGCCTGCAAGGTTGTGGATTAAGGAGAAAATAGGCATTCAATTCTTTAAATCTGGAAAATAGCAATTACAAGCAGATGTTGTCTTCAGCGACAATCAAGATAAAAGGCAAACAAATCCATTTTAAAGCAAGTTAAAGGCTGCTTTCAAACCATAACAAAGTATGTTCTACATGTTCAAAATCTGGGCTCTGCATTTTAATTAGTGGGTAACTTTTCTTTTAAAAATTAAAGGTTAAAATCAGTTGCATGCTAGTATACAAATAAGTAAATGTTTCATATGCTCAAAATTTACTGGCTGATGTGTGATTGCATTTGTATACATGCTGTTAAAATTGCTATGTTTTGTTTTTGTTCCCTGGTACGAGTTCTAATTAAATTCTTATATCTTTAATTAGTTTTTGTCAAACTGTAGGATTTGAATAAGATATGTATGTTGGCTTCAAAGATTAGACTCAAGGTTGTATTCAAAAATATTAATTAAAATTAAGAAAAAAGAACTTAGTGGAAAGTAGTAGCAGAGCAATAGAATTATATAAGAGAAATGTAAAACATTATAAAGCAATGTTTCAGGATTAGGATTCAAAATATCATGAAGAATCATGATTTTTAAAAGCAAAGTTACAAATTTTAACATCAAAACACATGTGCAGTTCTAGTCTTACTCTAAAAGGGGTTTTTGGTCATCTCTGTTGACACAAGGGGTTTAAGGTGCTGAGATTGATCCTGAAGGAGGAGAAGTTAGCAGAGATAGTGGAAAAAAATTTAGATTGAGGTGCAATTTGATTTTGATGTTGCGATTTGGATTTCAAGTGGTGAACCCTAGTTTTATTGGGTCATTGTTTTTGTTCGAATGTGATCTCCTCATTTGATCGAGTTCAACAATGATTTGCGTATTGGTAGATGGTGGTTTGGGGATGTCTTCGCTGGAGTATGGAAGGTGATGGTGGTCGGAGTTGCATGGGGGAATGATGTTGATAGGTTGGGGATGTGTATGCTGTCTGCAGTTCCAAGTTTTGGTCCTAAACTTGAATTCAAATTCGAGTTGAATTATGGGGGATCTGAGGTTTGAAGGGTGATGTGGGGTTACAGGCCGATGGGAGATGGCCATTAATGATGGTAAGAGGTGGCCGGAGTTAATGTATGGGTGCACAGTGAAGTGTGTGCATGTTGGTGATGATTAGTGGGTTACAGGGTTTGGTTTCTCGTGATGGTCTCGGGTAAAATGGAGGGTGACTCGAAGCAGGAAGGTCTTTGGCTCGAAGTAATTCATTGGGTTGTTCATGCATTATTTGGTGTTTCAGGTTTTAGAAAAGAACAGAAACCTATTTCCAGATTTTATAAAATTTGAAGTAAAAAGTAAAATGCAAACTAAATTTTAAACTAAGTTTGAAAACCTAAATTTAGATATAAATTCAAATAATTTAAATCTTGGCATTTGTAATTATTCAGTTTTTAAATTTTAGTTTGGGTTTTAAATCTAAAATAAGAAACCCGTTTACTGTTTTTAGAATTAAAAGTAAAGTTTAAAATTGTAAGTTAAAGTTCAAACTGAGATTTTTAAACCTGAAATTTAAATATGTAATCAATAGTTTAATTCTTGGATTTTGAAATATTTTTGAATTCAGAAATTCAAGTTGCTTAAACCAAAACAGAAAACTGTTTTCTGTTTTTAAATTTAAAGGCAAAATTAAAAAAATGTAACCGGAAATTTAAACAAAGTTTAAATCTAAAAACTGAAATATGAAATTAGAGTAGATGAACCTGAGTTTGAATTTAATTTAAATCTATGAATTTTAATTTACATTTTATACTTTTTAAAGTATAAAGGAACATTGGTTTTGAATTTAAAACTATGAGTTTTAATTTATGAAATAAGAATTTAAAATAAGTTTAAATTCAGTTTTAAAACCTGAATTTTTATCTTAATGTCAGTTTTTAAAATAAGTTTTTAAATTTAAATTTGTTTTAACTATTTTAGAAAAGGTTAAATAATTTGAAAATGAAGATGGAGATGTAAGTAAAGTTTTAAATTTTTAAGTTTGAATCTGGAATGAAAATTTAAATTGTATTTCAGCTTGAAATTTAATAGGAAATTTTTTCTAAATTGAATTGAAATAAATTTGTTTTATAATCTTTTAAACCTTTATTTTATAAAAAGTATGTTCTTAAACATGTTAGATAAAAAGGGTTTTTAAATTTGTTTAAAACCTTGTTTAAATAAAATTGTATTCATTTTAAAATCTTAAAATTTTAAAATGAAATTTAAAGTGATGTTTAAAATTTATTTGGAAACAAATTGTTTAAAATACTTTATATAAGAAGAATGTTTCTTAATTTAGAACTTAAGAAATTGGTTTCATTTAAATTATTAAATTAATTTAAATGCAATATTAATTATTTAATTAATGAATAATGTGGATGTTTAGTTAAGTAATTAATAATTTTAAGTTAATTAATCAAGACTTGAGATTAATTAATTAAGGTTAATTAATCAATAATTAAGGATGGTTAATTAAGTTTTAATTAATGATTAAGATTTATTTAATCAAGTTATTAAAGAAAATTATGATTTTAATTAACACTTAATTAATTAATAATTAGATATTAATTAAAATTATAATTAAATATTAATTAATTGAGAATTAATAATGATTTGTATAAGTTAACTCTTAATTAAGTAATTAAGAAATGTTAATGAAGGTCATTAACTTAAGATTATTTAACAATTAATTAATATGATTAATTTTGTTAATTAATTAATTAATAATAATCAATTGTTTAAGTTTAATTACTTAATGAAAGTAATTAATGAATTAATTACTTGGTGTAATTAATTTGATTAATGTGATTAGTTTAGATTAATTAAGTTAAATTAATTTAAACATTTGTGGATTGTTTGATTATTACTTTATGTAATTGATGGATTTGTAATTACTTAAGGGAGTAATTAATTAATAATTACTGAATGTAATTAAAGATATTTATTGTAGACGTAATTTGGATTTAAATTACATTGAAAATTAATCAAGGGATAAATGGAAATAATTAATTAAGAGTAATTAATTTATGGAATGGGTAATTAAGGGAAGTTAATTACTGGTTGTTATTAATCAAGAGTGATTAATATATATGTGGTTTAATTGCTGATTAATTACTTAATGAAATTAATTTTATATAGAAAGATTGATTAAATTGTAATTAGAAATCATTAATTAATTAATGATGTAATTTAGAATTGATTAATTAAGGAATAACTAAAAATGAATAAATGATTCATGTAATTAACTTTAGTTAATTAATTGATTAAGTAATTAACTTGTGTAATTAATTTAAAAGCTAATTTGTGACGCCCCACCTCTATACCCACGCTAGCCAAGGACACTACAGGGTAATGCCGTCAACTAACATGGAGAATAAGGCTGGTTGGGAGCGACCATCTATATCCTTGCTCTAACTATCTATTGAATACATCGACAATAAACATACCAATAAGGTCGACATACCCAATGAATACTTAAAACAAAACCATAGGTGGTTGGATCTATCAGAACAGAATATAACAACTCAAATGCAATATACATCACAGAACAGGAGATCATCATACACACATATATTGATACATAACAAAGTATACAAAATAATGCATGTCAAGTGGTATAGCAAACCACAATATATAGACGAATCCCAAAAGAATACATATAACAGAGTTACAATAAAAAGGACTACACAAAAAGCTTTAACAAAAAGGAACAAGCTGAATAGTCCATGCGGAAGCAAAATAGGCTAAGTCCAAAAGCACCTAACCTGAAACATCTCGGTCTGACCCGAGTATAAAATACACGGGTCAGTCTAGCTAAACAAATCAGTTAGATAAACTGAACAACAATAAACCTGCAAGGTTACAATATAACAAATATCTCTAAAGGAGATAACACAATCATCTAAAAAAAGATGAATCATATGATAACAAGCCTCATATCATCGGCAACATATAGAAACAAAGGATACACATATTGTAACGTACGCGGATTTTCGTTGCCGAAAAACCGAATAGTTATGAGGTTTAAGAAAGAAGAAAAGAAAAGGAAAGAAGAGAGAAGAGATAGGAAATAGAGAGGAAAGAAGATAGACGATTTTTAGAAAACAGAGAATTTTTAAAATAGAACGGGACAGAAAGGAAACAACAGAACAACAACAGAATCTCACAATTCGCAGCGGAACAACATATAATAATAAATGAATAATCTTTAAATAAAGAACTATATCAGTTATTACATCACATTATATTTCATTACATCATATTATATCATCAGAGTGTACAACAACATACAACAATAAACAGTGCAGCGGAAAAGAAATACTATATAAACTAGTAATACGCCATGCCATCCAGCTTGCCTCCAGCAACTCCTGAATATCCAGAATATCCTGATAAACCTAACTCTTAACTGCCCGTGTGGAAATTGGTGGGCACCCAGAGTTTAGGAAGGAAAACAATAAACTCCGAGTCAATCATGTGACTGGTGTGAGAACTCAAAACAGTTTATTTAACTTTAAAATCAAAATAGGAATATTTTTAAATTCAATTCGCAATGCTTTTAAAAATGAGACTACCATAAGGCCTCCCGCACACACACACATGCAAACGCAGAATCGGAGGAGATTTCTCCTTATGATAGCCAAAGATGCTTGATACGCATTTAAAATAACATTTGATATTATTACTAGTGCATAGTGTAATAACAAATCATTTCAAAAATAAAGATATAAATCTTAGCCAACATACGACCATTATCGTATGCCTACTATAGCTACTATCCAAACAGTGGTGACCACCATAAGTGAATAGCAGGTTCTACAACTAAAACCGTAAAAGTTTCGTATTGGGAATTGGATTTCCAACAAATGGTCAGGCCAAGGAACTTCCCATTGCCACATGAGAATGCCTCTGGATGGACATCCCCGAGAACCAAACCGGATCTCTACCAACACAAGGCCGGGTTACTCCTAACTGAGTAACAACTGACCGAATATGCCATCCCCCGGTCCTTTGGGACCTTTATCAACCGAGCGCTCGTAATCAATTCACACAATCATAAAGTGTTTTCAACATGAGTAAGTATCTGGGCTCCATACCATGATACCACCCTTTTCCAGAAGGAAATGGACACATCCTAAAGGGTGCTACCCCTCATAACCTTGCTGCTTCTTTCCTGTTTTGACCATTCACGGGGTGTGAGGCTCGACGAAGTCACGTCCACAAAAACATACTTTATACAAAAGCCATGCTTTGGGTCAACAAATGATCAACACAATGATCACAAGGATAGACGATCAAATAAATGATCCTATCACAAATAATCAACACAATGATCATTTCAGCATCACTCAGCATGTCACATTACCAAACTGGGAATATATCGCTGATAACTTCAACTATATAACCTCTGAGCTCGTACGTCTCAGAGAAGGGTGTTAAGCAAAGAATAAATTCTCCGCCACCAACAGAAATATATTTGAAAGAAATCGGCTTTATATCTCAAATTGTAATGTCAGGCATACAATCCATACAAGTCTGTTCCGGGCTCGAACAAAACCGAAGGCACTTACAAAGAAGTCCTTGCAATCCGGATATTCACAATCCTGATCGGATTTCCCATCACTTAGGGAGTTTCTATACCGGCGCGACTCGGTGCAGAAACAATCGATAGGTCATCCTATCGCTCTCGCAAATACCGGTCTTCAACACCGATCTTCAAATGCAATTCACAACGACGTATCACATATTCGGAATGGGTTATACGACCCCATGGTCCTTTCCCGGTTAACCCGAATAGTGAGCGCTTATTCAAAAATAAGTGTGCATTCAAATTCAATCAAATCACATCAAATACCCATTCAAAGGGAAATATTGATAGTCGGCTATTGAACTATCAATGGATATGCATACATCACCAGATTCCAAATAATTTTCCAAATTATTTATTTTCCAAAATATCTTCACAAGATATACAATTTCAACACTTCAAAAATAAATCAATATTTATTTTCAAACAAATTCCACTTCACATATAAATTCCATAATGAATTTATATTTCAAAATATTCATGCATATGATTTCAATTTATTCATTTCAATTTATCTTCAAAAAGATAAATTCGAATTATTCACTTCATATTGGAAAAACAATTCCATACTTATTCAATTATAAGTAATTCACAAATCTTTTTATTTTCAACCTTGGAAAATATTCAATATACTTAAATCGAATTAAGTATATATTTCATTCTATCAAGGAAAACATTCTCTTAACATATTTATTTGGGTCAAAACGAATGTTGCGTAAAACATCGTTACGACAACCCAAAATCACTAGTATAGGGATTCGAATTTAAAATAGATATATAAATCCTAATACTACACAAACCATTTCCTTTCGGAAATCATTTACTATAACAACAGTGTTATAGTCCACCATTTCCTTTTATTTCTCGAAACATCTATTTCAACAATAAATGTTGAAATCTATGTTTTCGAATCTCAACACCTTTAAAACATCGTTAGATCGTTTTAATTCTGTTTAAAACATCACATTCTAAACATTTTCTTTAACGTATTATTCACTATTTAAAAACGTGAATATACTTCTTTAACAAATCCATCCTTTTATTCATTTTAATTCAAAGGATTATTCACTATTCAAAATGTGAATATAACTCTATTCCTAAGTTATAACAATTAACTTATCAAAATAAGTCGTTTGCGAATTTATAAAACAACGTCTATAAATTCCATTTCTATTTATTTCATAACAACTTCCTTTATAAATCTTCTTTATTTACCTATTCGATTTATAATCTTAATTATAAACCAAAAGTCCAAATTATAAGTCAAACACTTATAATTTATTTATTTGCAAAAATCGTTCCTTTGAACTTTACAAATTTTATAAACCTATTGTTTATAAAATTCCATTTATAACTTCACCGTTATATAATTCTATAAATTTCATTCATTAATGAAATTCATTTACAAATCATTCAAACACTTAAAAAAAACTCGTTTTATAATGTCAATATTTCAATTTATAAATATCCATTTATAAATCTCTTAATATAAATCAATTTATATTATTCTTTAAAACGTCTTTAAATTCCTTTAAAATTTCACCACTTCGATTTATAAAATAATCAAATTTTATAAATCCTATATTTAAACTTTTATAATATATTCAAAAATCCAATCTAAACTATTTTATAAAATCTTTAGTTCATATTTCTCAAAAATCAGCTTTTAACTGTATTTCTCAAAAATTATAATTTTTATAACTTTAAAAATTATAACGTTCATTTATTTAAAATGGATCAATTCCAAAAATATAGTATATTCTCAAAAATCACTTTAAAATCATTTTAAAATCCCAAAATTTGGTTCAATGATGCTACACACCAAATAGTCAATCACGACTACAACGATATCATATATCAATATGAAAATCCATCAAATATCCAAATATCTGAAATCAAATAAAAACTGTTGAGGAATCCAGTTGGATCCCTCCAACCTGTTTTCCTGCATCCAAAAACATTAGCACAATACCAATTTCGCTCCAGTACGAAATTGTCGCGGTACATGTTTTTAATAAATATTATCCGCTTACTAACGGCGTAATAGGGTCTCATCCGCTAAACAAAAAATGCGGGAAATCAACAACTGCAATATATACATATGCCAATATATATATATTGCTATTATATATAATACCAATTTCACTGTTTATGAAATATTCGCGGTATATGTTTTTATTAAATAACATCCGCTTACTAACGGCGCATAATGTCTATTTTAACAATCAATAGATATTATCATCATTCATACATGCATTCAAATATTTTAAATCTAACTATTTAAAATAAAATCGAAACCTATTCGATTGAGTGAGAAGTTCTCACCTTGATTTAAATTTCCGTTTTAGCGATTATTTCGAATAAAATTAAACGCGCGTTTAATTTTACCCGAAATTCTCACTAACACCAAACGACTCCAAACCAACTCCATCGCGTAGTGCTCGTCCATACGATTCCAACGCAACTGAGTTTGCATTTTTTCGACCTCGTATGAAAAAGTTATGAATTATTGAAGTTTGTACACGATTTATATACACAAATCAACATAAACTTTAAATTTTTAAACCCCAACTCATCTCAGCCCTTAGATCCATCACCTGCAGATCTTGGCCGTTCCCCCCCTCTTCCTCATCACGTTACTCACTCCAGGTTATTGCCGTGCATAGAACCCATAAGCAAGCAAACTAGGGTTCAACCTTGCGAGCTCATTTCTCGACGAAATCCCATCAAACCACTTGCAAATCGAAGCTCTTCGCGAGAGCTACCTCCACCACCAACCACTTGGAGCTCGGCCTGCACATGACCCCTCGAAATGCGTGCGAAATCTGCAGAGAACGGCCCATTTTGCTCCTCCATCGTCGCTCCAAATTCGATCATCACCGTATGGAATCGAAGCTCTCGTCGAGCTCTTCAACTTCTGTGTTGAACACTTCGCGTAATTCTTTACGGATTGAGAGAGATTGAGGGGGAAAGGAGAATGATTTCTGGCCATCCATTGGGGTAGTGGCGGCTAGGGTTATAAAATTAGGGTTTAGGTTATTTTTTTTAAATTATGAAGAGTATGGTGTATTTATAGAAAAAGCTAGCGTAAACACTATTCATCCCGGGAATTCCGAACTCCGATTTAGGCGCCGTAACCAGCGTTTCTAAGGTTTACCCCGCGTTCCGGACACAATGGAACAGGTTTCGGAAGCTAATTCGGAAGTATGTGCGAGTTATGGCTGTAAACGCTCAATTTAAATTAAACCGATTTAAGCGATTTTCTAGGCGTTTTAATTCGTACCGGACAAACGGTAAATCCAATTGACTTGAAATTTGAAACCTTGCAATAATATCACATTACGGATCCGATGAAACTGGTTTCGTCGAAATCCGAGACTTTTTGAAAAATGGCTATTTTGACTCGCCAAATTTAAATTAAAAATAATTCGATGCGTTTCGAGCTGCCACGATCAAACGATAGCTCCGATTGACACGAAAATTGAAATCCGGTAATAACTAACTATTACGGATCCAATGGAACTGGTTTCGTTCAATTCTGAGACTGTTCAAAAATTGACTATTTTACAGTCGATTATTAAATATTAAAATATTCAATTTTCACAAATTAACTTTTAATTCGATTTTAAAAGTTCTAAAATATTTCTATAACTCCAGTATGATTAAATAAAATTTTCCAAATTATTTACAATCATTTTTAACTCAATTTTCAATTATTTTCATAATTTAACATATTAAATTATTGATTTAATTATTCAGTTAAATCCAATAATTCAAATAAAAATTTATTTGACTCATAAATTCACTTATTAATATTTAAAATTAATTAAATATTCAAATTTTAATTAATAAAATTCTGGGTCGTTACAATCTTTCCCCCTTAAAAGAATTTCGTCCTCGAAATTACAAGTAAGAAAGGTTACAGAATTTATTAACTTTCCAAAATTCATAATTAAACTGCTTACAAATCTTTACTAAGTTTTCAAATCATACTTAGTTATCATTTCAAAAGCAACTATTATTGTTTAACTTTCAATTCCAAAATCAAAGTTAAAGTTTTCAAAAATTTTCCCAATTTTCTCAAATTTTTCTAACGCCTTAAATTTTCAGAAAAATTCGCCATAGTCTCCTTTGCGCGGCTCGATCCGAAAAAAAATGACAGTATATATATATCACAAATATACATCTCATCAAGTAATGAGGCATCCCGAAGGGAAAAAAGTGTAAAAGTACGATATTTAATCCGAGATATGTACCTTATATTTTATTAGCAAGCATATACGGCTAATATAGCGCTAAAGCGAGCTCCAAATGCGAAGCAAACGCTATCCGCACCTACTAAACACTCAACAAACAACATGAGAACATGCACATATGCAAATAATCTCAATATACAACATATAGCAACATATCAACTATATATGTCACATAGCAAATGCAACAATAGCAATATACATTCAACCATCAACCAACTACATCCAACTAACATCCATAACCAATAATATTCATTCATATTCTCATTAATATTCAATGAAATGGTTTTCAATTTAAATCACATTTGATTCATTTACATTGGATTTACTAACATTCATTCTCAATTCAATTAGTTTACATTACTAATTAAATCCAATTCACTTTCAATTCTTTTCAAATTTATTTACTTCTAATTTGAATTCAATTACATTAGCTTTCAATTTCATTAATACTTAATGAATTATATACAATCAATCAACAATCATATAACAACCAATGTATATTAATTTCAACCAAATTCCTTTACTTATATTCATTCAATTTGGTTTAACACCATCACTTTCAATTGGTTTAATTAAATTGATTTTCATTCAACCTTTCAACTTCTAATAACATTAGGTTTCAATGAATTTACACTTACATTCATTATTCCATATCCACTCAATTTACATTCAATTGATTTATATTCAAACCATTTTTTTTTTTCAATTCAATTTCTAAGTTGAATTTCATTCATATACTCAAGTTTATATTCATTTAATCCACTTGATTATTTACAACTCATATTCATATAATTTTACTTCTTATATATATAAGTTTATTTCACAATTGTAAATCATTTTAATTATAATTCAATCCTTATAATTCTTTTGCTTATACAATTATTCTTTTATTTGGATTATTCAAACAACTTATTCAACAACCAAACAATCAACTTATATACACTAATAATTTTGAAAAATTATTCCTTATATATAAAATATAATCAAGGTAAAATTATTTCATTCACCCAATTTAAAACAATATTGTGCCGAATTGTTCTATTCAAGTGTTTAGAAACCCCTTCGGCATAGTCTTGCGGACCACGCTGACGAAAGTTCATATGCCACTCAATAAACCAATCATCACAATATAAAACAATTTTATATACACTAACAAATACGCTCTCATAGCTATTATTACACTCAAACTCATTCTAGAGTACTACTGACTCTATCTCTAATGAGTAATACCCTACAGAACCATGGTTGTCGCTTAACCATCAGCTCTGATACCAAATGTAACGTACGCGGTCACAACCGGTAGGCTTTTCAACCATCCCAGCCCCACCGTGGCTTACACTGATATCCCAAACTTGCTTTTACGGCCAGCCTTTCGACTGTCACAGCTTACGCCTAACCAACCCCCTAAAAGAGGACGTGTAGGGGCAAGAGTCTCCCGTTCGCCACCAAACCGCGAAGCGAGAATCCCCCATCACATAGCCCAAAGCTTAGCAAGACTGGTGTGAGAACTCAAAACAGTTTATTTAACTTTAAAATCAAAATAGGAATATTTTTAAATTCAATTCGCAATGCTTTTAAAAATGAGACTACCATAAGGCCTCCCGCACACACACACATGCAAACGCAGAATCGGAGGAGATTTCTCCTTATGATAGCCAAAGATGCTTGATACGCATTTAAAATAACATTTGATATTATTACTAGTGCATAGTGTAATAACAAATCATTTCAAAAATAAAGATATAAATCTTAGCCAACATACGACCATTATCGTATGCCTACTATAGCTACTATCCAAACAGTGGTGACCACCATAAGTGAATAGCAGGTTCTACAACTAAAACCGTAAAAGTTTCGTATTGGGAATTGGATTTCCAACAAATGGTCAGGCCGAGGAACTTCCCATTGCCACATGAGAATGCCTCTGGATGGACATCCCCGAGAACCAAACCGGATCTCTACCAACACAAGGCCGGGTTACTCCTAACTGAGTAACAACTGACCGAATATGCCATCCCCCGGTCCTTTGGGACCTTTATCAACCGAGCGCTCGTAATCAATTCACACAATCATAAAGTGTTTTCAACATGAGTAAGTATCTGGGCTCCATACCATGATACCACCCTTTTCCAGAAGGAAATGGACACATCCTAAAGGGTGCTACCCCTCATAACCTTGCTGCTTCTTTCCTGTTTTGACCATTCACGGGGTGTGAGGCTCGACGAAGTCACGTCCACAAAAACATACTTTATACAAAAGCCATGCTTTGGGTCAACAAATGATCAACACAATGATCACAAGGATAGACGATCAAATAAATGATCCTATCACAAATAATCAACACAATGATCATTTCAGCATCACTCAACATGTCACATTACCAAACTGGGAATATATCGCTGATAACTTCAACTATATAACCTCTGAGATCGTACGTCTCAGAGAAGGGTGTTAAGCAAAGAATAAATTCTCCGCCACCAACAGAAATATATTTGAAAGAAATCGGCTTTATATCTCAAATTGTAATGTCAGGCATACAATCCATACAAGTCTGTTCCGGGCTCGAACAAAACCGAAGGCACTTACAAAGAAGTCCTTGCAATCCGGATATTCACAATCCTGATCGGATTTCCCATCACTTAGGGAGTTTCTATACCGGCGCGACTCGGTGCAGAAACAATCGATAGGTCATCCTATCGCTCTCGCAAATACCGGTCTTCAACACCGATCTTCAAATGCAATTCACAACGACGTATCACATATTCGGAATGGGTTATACGACCCCATGGTCCTTTCCCGGTTAACCCGAATAGTGAGCGCTTATTCAAAAATAAGTGTGCATTCAAATTCAATCAAATCACATCAAATACCCATTCAAAGGGAAATATTGATAGTCGGCTATTGAACTATCAATGGATATGCATACATCACCAGATTCCAAATAATTTTCCAAATTATTTATTTTCCAAAATATCTTCACAAGATATACAATTTCAACACTTCAAAAATAAATCAATATTTATTTTCAAACAAATTCCACTTCACATATAAATTCCATAATGAATTTATATTTCAAAATATTCATGCATATGATTTCAATTTATTCATTTCAATTTATCTTCAAAAAGATAAATTCGAATTATTCACTTCATATTGGAAAAACAATTCCATACTTATTCAATTATAAGTAATTCACAAATCTTTTTATTTTCAACCTTGGAAAATATTCAATATACTTAAATCGAATTAAGTATATATTTCATTCTATCAAGGAAAACATTCTCTTAACATATTTATTTGGGTCAAAACGAATGTTGCGTAAAACATCGTTACGACAACCCAAAATCACTAGTATAGGGATTCGAATTTAAAATAGATATATAAATCCTAATACTACACAAACCATTTCCTTTCGGAAATCATTTACTATAACAACAGTGTTATAGTCCACCATTTCCTTTTATTTCTCGAAACATCTATTTCAACAATAAATGTTGAAATCTATGTTTTCGAATCTCAACACCTTTAAAACATCGTTAGATCGTTTTAATTCTGTTTAAAACATCACATTCTAAACATTTTCTTTAACGTATTATTCACTATTTAAAAACGTGAATATACTTCTTTAACAAATCCATCCTTTTATTCATTTTAATTCAAAGGATTATTCACTATTCAAAATGTGAATATAACTCTATTCCTAAGTTATAACAATTAACTTATCAAAATAAGTCGTTTGCGAATTTATAAAACAACGTCTATAAATTCCATTTCTATTTATTTCATAACAACTTCCTTTATAAATCTTCTTTATTTACCTATTCGATTTATAATCTTAATTATAAACCAAAAGTCCAAATTATAAGTCAAACACTTATAATTTATTTATTTGCAAAAATCGTTCCTTTGAACTTTACAAATTTTATAAACCTATTGTTTATAAAATTCCATTTATAACTTCACCGTTATATAATTCTATAAATTTCATTCATTAATGAAATTCATTTACAAATCATTCAAACACTTAAAAAAAACTCGTTTTATAATGTCAATATTTCAATTTATAAATATCCATTTATAAATCTCTTAATATAAATCAATTTATATTATTCTTTAAAACGTATTTAAATTCCTTTAAAATTTCACCACTTCGATTTATAAAATAATCAAATTTTATAAATCCTATATTTAAACTTTTATAATATATTCAAAAATCCAATCTAAACTATTTTATAAAATCTTTAGTTCATATTTCTCAAAAATCAGCTTTTAACTGTATTTCTCAAAAATTATAATTTTTATAACTTTAAAAATTATAACGTTCATTTATTTAAAATGGATCAATTCCAAAAATATAGTATATTCTCAAAAATCACTTTAAAATCATTTTAAAATCCCAAAATTTGGTTCAATGATGCTACACACCAAATAGTCAATCACGACTACAACGATATCATATATCAATATGAAAATCCATCAAATATCCAAATATCTGAAATCAAATAAAAACTGTTGAGGAATCCAGTTGGATCCCTCCAACCTGTTTTCCTGCATCCAAAAACATTAGCACAATACCAATTTCGCTCCAGTACGAAATTGTCGCGGTACATGTTTTTAATAAATATTATCCGCTTACTAACGGCGTAATAGGGTCTCATCCGCTAAACAAAAAATGCGGGAAATCAACAACTGCAATATATACATATGCCAATATATATATATTGCTATTATATATAATACCAATTTCACTGTTTATGAAATATTCGCGGTATATGTTTTTATTAAATAACATCCGCTTACTAACGGCGCATAATGTCTATTTTAACAATCAATAGATATTATCATCATTCATACATGCATTCAAATATTTTAAATCTAACTATTTAAAATAAAATCGAAACCTATTCGATTGAGTGAGAAGTTCTCACCTTGATTTAAATTTCCGTTTTAGCGATTATTTCGAATAAAATTAAACGCGCGTTTAATTTTACCCGAAATTCTCACTAACTCCAAACGACTCCAAACCAACTCCATCGCGTAGTGCTCGTCCATACGATTCCAACGCAACTGAGTTTGCATTTTTTCGACCTCGTATGAAAAAGTTATGAATTATTGAAGTTTGTACACGATTTATATACACAAATCAACATAAACTTTAAATTTTTAAACCCCAACTCATCTCAGCCCTTAGATCCATCACCTGCAGATCTTGGCCGTTCCCCCCCTCTTCCTCATCACGTTACTCACTCCAGGTTATTGCCGTGCATAGAACCCATAAGCAAGCAAACTAGGGTTCAACCTTGCGAGCTCATTTCTCGACGAAATCCCATCAAACCACTTGCAAATCGAAGCTCTTCGCGAGAGCTACCTCCACCACCAACCACTTGGAGCTCGGCCTGCACATGACCCCTCGAAATGCGTGCGAAATCTGCAGAGAACGGCCCATTTTGCTCCTCCATCGTCGCTCCAAATTCGATCATCACCGTATGGAATCGAAGCTCTCGTCGAGCTCTTCAACTTCCGTGTTGAACACTTCGCGTAATTCTTTACGGATTGAGAGAGATTGAGGGGGAAAGGAGAATGATTTCTGGCCATCCATTGGGGTAGTGGCGGCTAGGGTTATAAAATTAGGGTTTAGGTTATTTTTTTTAAATTATGAAGAGTATGGTGTATTTATAGAAAAAGCTAGCGTAAACACTATTCATCCCGGGAATTCCGAACTCCGATTTAGGCGCCGTAACCAGCGTTTCTAAGGTTTACCCCGCGTTCCGGACACAATGGAACAGGTTTCGGAAGCTAATTCGGAAGTATGTGCGAGTTATGGCTGTAAACGCTCAATTTAAATTAAACCGATTTAAGCGATTTTCTAGGCGTTTTAATTCGTACCGGACAAACGGTAAATCCAATTGACTTGAAATTTGAAACCTTACAATAATATCACATTACGGATCCGATGAAACTGGTTTCGTCGAAATCCGAGACTTTTTGAAAAATGGCTATTTTGACTCGCCAAATTTAAATTAAAAATAATTCGATGCGTTTCGAGCTGTCACGATCAAACGATAGCTCCGATTGACACGAAAATTGAAATCCGATAATAACTAACTATTACGGATCCAATGGAACTAGTTTCGTTCAATTCTGAGACTGTTCAAAAATTGACTATTTTACAGTCGATTATTAAATATTAAAATATTCAATTTTCACAAATTAACTTTTAATTCGATTTTAAAAGTTCTAAAATATTTCTATAACTCCAGTATGATTAAATAAAATTTTCCAAATTATTTACAATCATTTTTAACTCAATTTTCAATTATTTTCATAATTTAACATATTAAATTATTGATTTAATTATTCAGTTAAATCCAATAATTCAAATAAAAATTTATTTGACTCATAAATTCACTTATTAATATTTAAAATTAATTAAATATTCAAATTTTAATTAATAAAATTCTGGGTCGTTACACATATCCCAAATCAAGCCAAAAGGCAATAACAAATACAAATAAGGTATACAAGTTCCACAAGGTAATCGCTACGCATCATGCGGCTCAAAAAGACCAACACCGAAGGGCGATACCTAGGGAATATACATATGAATGAAACATCGGAAAATTTGCTCGAGCTCAGTACTGTACAAACAAGGATCCATGAGCCCGAAGACTCCAAACCCAATATCACCCATGCGACTAATAACGACCAACATCGGAAGCGATACTAAAGGGTAACCCAATATCACCCATGCGGCTCATAACGACCAACATCGAAAGCGATACTAAAGGGCAACAAACCCGAAGGCACAAACCCGAAGGCACATACCCGAAGGCAACAAACCGTAGTGGTGAAGGTCAGAGACCCAGTACTGGACACCACTAACTGGCGGAATGTGTCATAACTCTCAAAAAGGAATCCGAAAAGTGGTAACGTATGTCCCATAACCACTCGTTCGCACTAAACGGTTTACTATCCGTTAGTTAATTTCACACTCAAAGCAGTACAAAGTTCACCTCATGTCATCGGTAAACCAAACCCGAAGGTTAAAACGATCAATAGAATAGGTCGGGAATTAATCGGAAGGATAAACGCACAGATTCATGGTCCGTGTTTTGCCCAACCATTTAATCACCCTTCCACTTCGCTCGAAGTGCGAAGTTGTGTGTGCTTCAAAATAGAATTTATAAATTGGAGAAGCGAGCTTTTAATACGATTTGAAGAAATCATTTATAAAACCCGTGAATAAATTCAAAAAGGAATCATCAAGGCCAAATATGCATAAATAACTAATTGGAATCAATAAACATCGATTAAATTTGGAAAACCAAACGAACAAGGCAATTTGGAAAAAACAACATATTCAGACGTTTGAAAGAAGGGATTAGACGTCTGAATCTAGAATTCAATTTCTTTTTCAAAAGAGAAATCAGACGTCTGAACCCAAATTTTCAGACGTCTGAAATAGGCATATTTTGGCCTATTTCCTTTCTAGTCGAAATTAAACACTTTCAGACGTCTGGAATATAAATTCAGACGTCTGAATCTGGAGATAAGAAATTTCCCCATAACAATATTCAGACGTCTGAAATAGGAGTTTCAGACGTCTGAAACATGATGGTCAGGCACTTCCTGAACCTAGGCCAACTATGGCCAAACAAATCGAAAGCGATCGGATGCGTGTTGATTATGGGCTTACGTCAAACGACTACCCAACCTTAACGACACACCCAAACACTCCGAACAACATAAACATCAACCATAGAAGGTTTTACATAGATTTTGCTTCAAAAATCATAATTTGGAAATTTCACCGAATCAACCCAAATCCAAAGCAAAAGAACATATAAACAATTGTTAGGAATTCATGCCTAACATCAATGATATCAAAAGGAGTAGATGTGAGTTCAAAACTCATCTTCTAATTCAAAACAAAGAAGAAGGAGTTCAATTTGCAAGGAGAAGACCAACTAATCTCCACTTCTACTCTACTAACTTCAATCTATGTCTTCTCATTGATATTGGAGCAAGAATCAAGTTTGCAAGGAAGAAACTAGGGCTTGCAATTTCTATTTCTCTTTCTCTTCCACCATTTTCAGTTTTCTTAAGTTAAGAAATGAAATGAGGGTGAATGGATGAAGAGAGGGCTTAGTTAGGGTTTTAAATTTACAAATGGGCTGAACCCAAACCCAAAACCCAAATAGAAAAGTTGCAAAAATTCACAAACTCCAAACATATCAAAGCTTATACCCAAAAAGATAGAAAACGCCATTTTGGAACCAATGGAGGTGGTTTCGAGTTCCAATTCGGCCATTTGCAGAAAGTAACATTTCGGACCTAAATCTGACTAACGACACTATATTTAAATAAAACATTTAAATATAAAATCGTTAAATATGCGGGTTGTTACTGATCTCCCCTCCTTACAAAATTGCGTCCCCGCAATTCCTGGAGACGATATTTGTAACAACTACATACATACAACATTCAAAAGAAAAGAAAATAAGCTTGAGACGAAAAGATATACTCACCGTTCCCAAGCAAATATAGAAAACCCGGATTAGATCGCTCAATAAACTCTCTGGTTTCCCAAGTACAGTCATTGGGATTAGCGGATCATTGAACTTTAACGAGCGGCACGTCCTTGTTCTGAAGGTGTCGCACCTCCGTGTCAAGTACGCGAATAGGTTGCTGTACAATAGATAAGTCCGGTGAGATCTCAAGCTCTAGCAAATCAGGAGAAGTAATAACAGAATCCGACTCCCGAAGACACTTCCGAAGCTGCGAGACGTGAAATACGTCATGAATGCTAGATAGACGGCAGGAAGTGAAACTCTATAAGCCACAGGGCCAATACATTCAGTAATAGAAAATGGTCCTATAAAGCGAGGAGCCAATTTCCCAGTCATACTGAAACGCATAACCCCTTTCAAAGGAGAAACACGAATAAAAACAAGATCACCAATCGAGAACTCGAGAGGTTTCCTACGGCTATCCGCATAGGATTTCTGGCGACTCTGTGCCTCTTTCATTCTCAACCGGATAAGATCAATCTTCTCGGAAGAACCACGAACAAAATCTGGACCAAGAATAAGCTTCTCCCCAGATTCCAACCAACATAAAGGAGATCGACTTGCCTTCCGTATAGGGCTTCGAAAGGAGCCATACCGATACTAGACTGAAAACTATTGTTGTAGGAGAACTTTATAAGAGGTAGATGATCCTCCCAGCTACCACCAAAATCAAAAATACAAATACGGAGAAGATCTTCCAAGATACGATTCACCCGTTTAGTCTGTCCGTCAGACTGCGGATGATAAGCTGTACTAAAATTAAGCTTTGTTCCCAAAGCTTGCTGAAGAATCTGCCAAAAATGACTCGTGAATAAAGGATCACGATCACTCACAATAGAACTAGGAACACCGTGAAGTCTCACGATTTCCTTAACATACAATTTAGCCAAATGCGAAGCAGTTCTATTAGACTTAATAGGGACAAAATGAGCAGACTTAGAGAGGCGATAAACAATAACCCAAATGCTAGAATGACCTGATCTCGAACGAGGTAGGCCGTCAACGAAATCCATAGAAATCTGGTCCCATTTCCACAATGGAATCTCAAGAGGCAGAAGAAGACCCGAAGGACGCTGCTGTTCGGCCTTAACACGCTGACAAGTTATGCAATTACTCACATAACTCGCTACATCGCGCTTCATGCCTTCCCAATAATAAAGACGATGCATATCGACATACATCTTACTACTACTAGGATGAATGGTATACTTAGAACGGTGATAGTCATCAAGAATGTCATGCCTAAGTGCAAAATCAGAAGGCACAAAAAGACGGTTCTTCTTACAAAGACACCTATGAGAATCAATGCTGAAATCCCACAACGCCTCATCACAGGATCCAGACTCATAAAGCTGAATAAGATGCAACAAATCAGGATCACGCCGCTGAGCATTGGCAATACGATCCAACAAAATAGGTCGAGCTCCCAAACTAAATAATAGAATAGGAGAATCAGAAGATGAACATTGATCACGAATTTCACAAATAGATAGAGTCTCAAGAATATTCCATTCGGCAAGCATCATAGAAATAACAGCCGAATGTTTGCGACTAAGCGCATCAGTAACACAATTACCCTTACTAAGGGTATACTGGATATCAAAGTCAAAGGAAGCAAGAAACTCGAGCCAACGCTGTTGTCTCATATTGAGTTCCTTCTGAGTGAACAAATACTTCAAGGATTTATGATCGGTATAGAGAATGAAGCGCTCGCCTAATAAATAGTGTCACCAAATCTTCAAGGCAAAGACAATGGCCGCTAACTCAAGATCATGAGTGGCATAGCGAACTTCATTCGGACGTAGTTGCCTAGAAGCATAAGCAACTACCCGATCCTTCTGCATAAGAACAGCACCGAGACCACTACCACAAGCATCGGTGTAGACAACAAGATCACGATTCCCCTCGGGAACCACAAGAATAGGAGCATTAGTGAGAAGTTCCTTCAATGCCAGAAAGGAAGCTTCACACTTGTCGGACCAATCAAAACGAATGCCTTTCCGAGTAAGGAAAGTGAGAGGAAGCATAACTCAGGAAAAATCTTTAATGAACCGACGGTAATAACCCGCCAATCCAAGTAAACTACGAATCTCATGAACATTCTCAGGCCTCTTCCAATCTTGGATGGCTTCGATCTTTGAGGGATCGACAGAAATGCCATCGGAAGATACAACATGGCCTAAGAACTTAACCTTATTCTCCCAAAAGTGGCACTTGGAGAATTTGGCTCTAAGCTGATGATGACGAAGAGTACTCAAGACAATTCTCAAGTGATTAGCATGCTCGGCTTCAAACTTAGAATAAAAAAGGATATCATCAATGAAGACAAGGACAAACTTATCGAGATATTCCCGGAATACCCGATTCATGAGATCAATAAAGAAAGCAGGAGCGTTCGTCAAACCGAACGGCATAACGAGCCACTCAAAAGAACCATAACGAGTGCGGAAAGCGGTAAGAGGTATGCTATCCTCCGCGACTCATAACTGATGAAAATTTGTGGCAAGGTCTAGTTGAGAAAAGACCTTAGCACCACTCAATAGATCGAACATACCATCGATCCTAGGCAATGGATACCTATTCCTAATGGTTAACTCGTTAAGTTTGCGATAGTCAATGCAAAGCCTAAGAGTTCCATCAAACTTCCTCACAAAGACAACCGCGGATCCCCACGGAGAAAAACTGGACTGCATCAACTGCTTGGACTCAAGCTCTAAAAGCTGCTTCTTGAGTTCCTCATTTTCCCTTGTAGACATCATCGTGGGAGGACGACTAACTGGCTGCGCGCCTGGAATGAGATCAATGCGGAACTCAATTGCCCGCTTGGGTGGCAAACCCGAAACAGGTTCAAAAATATCAGAAAAGTCACAAGCAATGGGAATACGAGATATATCATTATCATCTCGCGAGTCAAGAGAATATAAAGCCATTTCGGAATTATCCACATCCCAAAGAATAAGAGATAACTGAGTAGATGAATCCGGATGTCGAAGATATATAATTCTCTCCGAACAAATAATTATGGCATCATATCTTACTAGCCAGTCCATACCCAAAATCATATCAAATTCCAGACAAGAAATAACGTGCAGATTCGCACGAAAAGAAAAGCCACATAAAACAATTTCAACATCATCACAAAGCAAGCTAAGGGTCGCGGATCCCCCAATAGGATTCACAATCCTCAAAGAAGTAACCAAACAAGAAACATCCAAAGATAAATCATCGACGAGCTTCTTCGATACGAAAGAATGTGAAGCACCCCTATCGAAAAGAACTCGAATACTATGATCATGAAATAAAATAGAACCTTCCAAAATAGATGGAGATATACCTTTGGGCTGAGAAGGACCTTCAGAAGCCTTAGCAGCATAAAGCCTGCTAGACTTGGCACCAGCCGGAACAGTAGGGCAAGCTGAAACATGATGACCTTCCTTCTTGCAACAACGGCAGAAGAGAGGCTTAGGACAAGCTCGAATAATATGATCAGGAGAACCACAATTGAAACACTTCCGAATGAAAGGTGTTCCAGAAGGCTGAGGCTGAGAACTAGAACCACCAGTCTTCCTCTTCTTAGAAGGAAAAGCCTTCTTCTGAAATGGAATTGGCCTCTTGTTGGGGTTCTTGAAAACCTCAACATCAACATCACTATCACACTCCTTCTCAACGGTCTCGAGATGAAGCGCAGAATCAACCAACTCCTCAAAAGAAAGCTTAAGCTGGAGCAACAAAGACTTCTTAAGATATTTCTTAAGACTAGAAACAAACTTCAAATTCTTCTTGTAAGAAGTGCTAATGAATTCAAGACCATACTTAGATAAAGCCTCGAATGATACAACATACTCAGAAACAGAAGATTTCCCTTGCTTCAACTCAAGGAAGCGACGGGTCAATAAAACTTTTTCAGATTCAGGAACGAACTTGAGCTTAAATCGCTCCCGAAACTGAGTCCAAGAAAGAGTAGACTCATCAATCTCGGCTACAAGGAGCTCATACCAATCAAGAGCACGCTCTTGTAATAAACTAGAAGTTACAAGAACTCCATCATGGTCAGAAAAATCCATGCGAGGGAAGATATGCTCGCACGTGCGAAACCAAGTTTGGACTTCAAAAACAGACTCAGAGCCCTTAAACGGCTTTCCTCTAAGATGAGAAAAATCACTGCACTGGCGTGCAAAGGCAGAATTGCGAGGTGGAGACACTCGAGGAGGAACTGGAGGATGAGTGCTCCTAAACAATTCCAAAAACTGATTGGCAGACATATAAACGCCATCTGGATGTGAGCCACTGGATTGCCCAGCATCCGAACGTCGTCCCCTGCCTCTTCCAGCCATACGCCGAGAGTAAGATAAGAACAAGATTAATCACAAGGTAGATACGTCATTACGGAATACTATAGAATAATATGCATTCCTAGACGTATTTCCCAAATTCTATCTAACCTTTGATAAAAGAAGGAATAGAAAGACACGATGATTCAAAGATTTGTATCACTTATACACTTTGATGTACCGTAATATGTGCATATATTCTGTGTTTATCATATTTTGTTCTGAACTCAGCTCTGATACCACGCTGTGACGCCCCACCTCTATACCCACGCTAGCCAAGGACACTACAGGGTAATGCCGTCAACTAACATGGAGAATAAGGCTGGTTGGGAGCGACCATCTATAGCCTTGTTCTAACTATCTATTGAATACATCAACAATAAACATACCAATAAGGTCGACATACCCAATGAATACTTAAAACAAAACCATAGGTGGTTGGATCTATCTGAACAGAATATAACAACTCAAATGTAATATACATCACAGAACAGGAGATCATCATACACACATATATTGATACATAACAGAGTATACAAAATAATACATGTCAAGTGGTATAGCAAACCACAATATGCAGACGAATCCCAAAAGAATACATATAACGGAGTTACAATAAAAAGGACTACACAAAAAGCTTTAACAAAAAGGAACAAGCTGAATAGTCCATGCGGAAGCAAAATAGGTTAAGTCCAAAAGCACCTAACTTGAAACATCTCGGTCAGACCCGAGTATAAAATACACGGGTCAATCTAGCTAAACAAATCAGTTAGATAAACTGAACAACAATAAACCTGCAAGGTTACAATATAACAAATATCTCTAAAGGAGATAACACAATCATCTAAAAAAAAGATGAATCATATGATAACAAGCCTCATATAATCGGCAACATATAAAAACAAAGGATACAAATATCCCAAATCAAGCCAAAAGGCAATAATAAATACCAATAAGGTATACAAGTTCCACAAGGTGATCGCTACGCATCATGCGGCTCAAAAAGACCAACACCGAAGGGCGATACCTAGGGAATATACATATGAATGAAACATCAGAAAATTTGCTCGAGCTCAGTACTGTACAAACAAGGATCCATGAGCCTGAAGACTCCAAACCCAATATCACCCATGCGGCTCATAACGACCAACATCGGAAGCGATACTAAAGGGCAACCCAATATCACCCATGCGGCTCATAACGGCCAACATCGGAAGCGATACTAAAGGGCAACAAACCCGAAGGCACATACCCGAAGGCAACAAACCGTAGCGGTGAAGGTCAGAGACCCAGTACTGGACACCACTAACTGGCGGAATGTGTCATAACTCTCAAAAAGGAATCCGAAAAGTGGTAACGTGAGTCCCATAACCACTCGTTCGCACTAAACGGTTTACTATCCGTTAGTTACTTTCACACTAAAAGCAGTACAAAGTTCACCTCATATCATCTGTAAACCAAACCCGAAGGTTAAAACGATTAATTGAATAGGTCGGGAATTAATCGGAAGGATAAACGCATAGATTCATGGTCCGTGTTTTGCCAACCATTTAATCACCCTTCCACTTCGCTCGAAGTGCGAAATTGTATGTGCTTTAAATAGAATTTATAAATTGGAGAAGCGGGCTTTTAATACGATTTGAAGAAATCATTTATAAAACCCATGAATAAATTCAAAAAGGAATCATCAAGGTCAAACATGCATAAATAACTAATTGGAATCAATAAACATCGATTTAATTTGGAAAACCAAACGAACAAGGAAATTTGGAAAAAACTGCATATTTAGACATCTAAAAGAAGGGATTCAGACGTCTGAATCTGGAATTCAATTTCTTTTTCAAAAGAGAAATCAGACGTCTGAACCCAAATTTTCAGACGTCTGAAATAGGCATATTTTGGCCTATTTCCTTTCTAGTCGAAATTAAACACTTTTAGACGTCTGGAATATAAATTCAGATGTCTGAATCTGGAGATAAGAAACTTCCCCAGAACAATATTCAGACGTCTGAAATAGGAGTTTCAGACTTCTGAAACATGATGATCAAGCCTTTCCTGAACCTAGGCCAACTATGGCCAAACAAATCGAAAGCGATCGGATGTGCGTAGATTATGGGCTTACGTCAAACGACTACCCAACCTTAACGACACACCCAAACACTCCGAACAGCATAAACATCAACCATAGAAGGTTTTACATAGATTTGGCTTCAAAAATCATAATTTGGCAATTTCACCGAATCAACCCAAATCCAAAGCAAAAGAACATATGAACAATTGTTAGGATTTCATGCCTAACATCAATGATATCAAAAGGAGTAGATGTGAGTTCAAAACTCAGCTTCTAATTCAAAACAAAGAACAAGGAGTTCAATTTGCAAGGAGAAGACCAACTAATCTCCACTTCTACTCTACTAGCTTCAATCTATGTCTTCTCTTTGATATTGGAGCAAGAATCAAGTTTGCAAAGAAGAAACTAGGGCTTGCAATTTCTATTTCTCTTTCTCTTCCACCATTTTCAGTTTTCTTAAGCTAAGAAATGAAATGAGGGTGAATGGATGAAGAGAGGGCTGAGTTAGGGGTTTAAACTTACAAATGGGCTGAACCCAAACCCAAAACCCAAATAGAAAAGTTGCAAAAATTAACAAACTCCAAACATATCAAAGCTTATACTCAAAAAGATCGCAAACGCCATTTTGGAACCAATGGAGGTGGTTTCGAGTTCCAAATCGGCCATTTGCAGAAAGTAACATTTCAGACTAAATCCGACTAACGACGCTATATTTAAATAAAACATTTAAATATAAAATCGTTAAATATGCGGGTTGTTACATAATTACTTATTGTAATCAGGGAATTGATAATCTGAAATGATTAATTGGAAAGAATAATGAGATGATGATTTATAAATTGATCAATTGATGGTTAAGTTAAGCAGGATTTTAATGATGAAGTAATTAATTTAATTTATTTTAAATTAATTAGAGATTAAGTAATTAATTTAATTCATTTTAAATTAATTATAGAATGTGTGATCACTAGGTCATTGCATATGATTGATGATTGATATTAATTGCCTGGTATGGATTGTAATCTCAGCTATGAGATGGAAAATGTATGGATGTATTGGTTGCTTTTGGATGATAATATGGGTTATCTGTTCATGATATGAATTATCTGTTGGTAATGATAATGTTGATTATCCATTGTGATGTAAATTATCTATCTATGTGTACATAGATAATGAATTGAAATTGTTTTAAACCCTAAAACAACTTGGCCTTAAAAGACACGTTTTGGATTTCGATGAGACCGGGATCGGGTTTCCATATTTGGATATCCGAAAACCACATCGATCCAAATTAACGTTAGGTCGTGAATCTAAAGTGAAGATGAAGATTCAGAGTGCAAGGGTTATTGTCGTTAACTCCGAGGGTGATTCCAAAACGAGTGTAACGAGATAATACCTTCGGTTTCGTTCGATCCCGGAACGAACTTGTATGGATTGAATGCTTTCAGAACATCGTTAGGTGGACGGTGAGCATTCTAAGTGTTATGTCCTATAAAGGTAATCGTAGCCTCAAGCCTCGTCAACCGGGAATGGCTAAAACAGGGGAGGTGCAGCAAGGCTTCGTGGGTTGCCCCCACTTGAGAGCGAGGTTTACCCCTGTCTAGATGTCCCTTTATTTCGTCTTAGTGGTGCGGTTGCTGATCACAACTGCGGGGTGGTCTTGCTCGGAACTGTTCAGTAAGGAATGGTTCCGGGTTTGTGTTACAAGGGAGCGGGCGTACTCCTCGGTACGGTGATCTAGGCCACGTATTGTGACGGGCGGTACCCTAGTAGCCCAGCTATTGATGGAATCCAAAATCCAATAAGTGCCGTACGTATTAGTTGTGCCCAACTATGTTGGAACGTGAGATGTAAGCATTCCAGCTATTTCTGTATTTTACTTGAAAACCTAGACACTATTATAATATCATCGGATTTCCTATTAAATGTTTTGGTTAGCGTAAGGTAAAAACTTTTCCATGTTTATGTGTGGGAATTCTTACGTAATACCTTTTCTTTTCAACGATTTTTCAAAGTTAAGCAACTTTAACCTGTTACTCACACCAGACCCATGTCTGATCTGGAGTTATTTCTGGTTTTCTTTAACTCTTGGGTACTCAAATTTTTACGAGTAGCCAAGGGAATTCAGGTTATGATTCAGGTTAGCTTTGACGAATTGTGGAGGAGTAATGGAGCAGGAGGCTTCTGCGTATAGTTATATAGTTTTCCGCTGTGTTGGTATCTCTGAGTGTCTTCTGTATTGTGATTGAGTTGTAATAACTAGACAAGTGTTTATAACTGTCTAGTATGTGTTGTAATGTCTGTGTAACTCTGATAATTGTTGTATACTATGTAATACTTATGTTATTAATATAATTTATCCGTCCCGCTGTTGAGATTCTAGTGTTGTTTCTTCTTTCTCTTCTTTCTTTTCTCTTTCTATCCCTTTCTTTCTTAAGGATGATGCGACTTTTTGTGGAGTAAAAGTCGGGTCGTCTCATAAACCAGTCAAAGAAAGGTTTTGGATAATAAGTTGTGACTTAACTGAAATCCTATATCCATATGTTTTTAAACATTGCGCTCATTATTCGGTCTAGCTGGGAGAGGACCTTATGTCATATAACCCATTTCGAATAATGATACGTCATTATGGATAGCATTTAAAGACCGGTGGTAAAGACCGGGTATTTTCGAGAATGAAAGGATAACCCGTCGATTGCCTCTGCACTGATTCGCACCAGTATAAAGATCCCCTAAGTGATGGGTTGTCCGATCGGGATTGTGAATACCTGGATTTGTAAGGGCTTCTTTGGAAGTTCCTTTGGTTCTGTTCGAACCCGAAACAGACTTGTATGGATGTGTGTCTGACATTACACTTTGAGATGTAAAACTGGTTTCTATCAAATACATTTCTGTTTGGTGGCTGAGATTTATTCTCTTAGCTTAACACCCTTCTCTGAGACGTATGAGCTCAGAGATTATGTAGTTGATGGTTACTAGTGATACATTCCCAATTTGGTAATATGGCATACGAAGTGCTGCTGATCATTTGTTGATCAAAGCATAACTTTGTGGACGAGACCTCATCGAGCCTCACAACCCGGTAATGGTCGAAACAGGAAAGACGCGGCATGGTTTCAGGGGTAGCGCCCCTAGGGTATGACCATTCCTTCTGAAAAAGGGTGGTATTATGGTATGGAGCCCATATACTTACTCATGTGGACACTGTATATTTATTACTGTGTGATGTTGTTGGTGCAGAGGATCCTCGGATAAAGGTCGCAAACGACCGGGGGTGGCATATCTTAGGTGTTGCTCCCGGGAAGGGAGTGCACCGGCCTTGTGTTGGCAGAGAGCCGGGTAGGTTCTCGAGGCGTCCCTCCAGAGGCATACCCATGTGGTAATGAGAAGTTCCTTGGCCTGACCATTTGTTGGAAAATCCAATCTCCAATACGTGTCCTGTACCGTTTTAGTTGTATAACCTGCCATCTACTTATGGTGGCGCCCCACTGTTCGGATGGTAGCTACAGTAGGAATAGTTCGAAATGTCTATGCTGGCTAAGATTAATATTATACTTGCAAATGTTTTTCTGCACTATGCACTAATAATAATATCAAAAAGATTTTGCGTAGTAAGCATTTTTGACTGACATAAGGAGAAATCTCCTCCAAGTGTGCGCTTGCATTGTGTGTGTGGCGGGAGGCCTTATGGTAGTTTCATTTTCTATAAAGCATTGCTGATTTCAAATTTTAAAATCTTTAGTTTGTTTTAAAGTTAAAAAATGTTTTTGTTTGCGCATAACAGTCCCATGACTGACCTGGAGTTTATTGTTCCCTTCCTAAACTCTGGGAGCCCATAATTTTCCACATGGGCAGTCTAGAGTTGGGTTTTTCAGATAGTCGAATCGTAGGAATTGATTCGATAGCCTTCGAAGCCCTTTGGATTTCTAGATCGCATTTTCTACACTTCGGCATTCGCGGCTGACCTTGCTTAGCTTTGTGCAAGTTGATGAGGGTTCGAGCTAGCTTTGGATCAAAGATGAAGTTTTTGGAGTTTTGCATTGAAGACATTGTCTTTCAGCTGCTGTTGCCTCTGTTATTGTCTTGTGTCTATCTTGGATATATTGATAGTCATTTGTATTTGATATTCAGTTGTATCAGATATTGTATCAAATGTTGTATATCAAATGTATTATTCATTTTCTTCCACTGTGTTGTTATACTAAATGTGTTATAAGCTCCGGCACGAGTCAAATTTCAACGGTTGAATCTGCACCATTCGAGTACAAGTGAAGTATGGGTGTCGATTTTCGAACGCTGAAATTTGGAACGTGACATTTTGGTATCAGAGATGAAGGTTGAAACTTTAGCTCAGGAGTATAACACATTAGGTAACTCATTAGAGATGGGGTGAAGTATACCCTAGAATGAGTATATCCCTAAGATATCTGTCCGAGTGCCTCAGTAAATTCTCTTACTATCCACTTCTAGTAAGTATGGGTGCAAGAAGACGACAAAATAGGGGACAGGGGAGTACGACTATAGATGGTCAATACCCTGCAACAATGGAGATATCTTTCTCTATCAATCTCCTTTGATCCGATTCCAATTTCTTTGATGTCTTCGTGGCAGCTCGAGGAAGAAGCTTCGGTGTGATGGTGGCCCTACGAATCCTTATAGATAGTTTCTATTTCGTATTCTCTTCGTCAAATTACTATCAGCTTTTCGTTTTTAACTTTGATAAATTTGAAAATTTAAATTGAAATAAATTGATGAACTAAAATATAAAGTTAAATAAATTGTATCAATAAAACGATTTTGATTAATAACCAAATTTGAAACTCTATTACGATTACTGGTGTATATCAAAGTCCGAAGATGGACAAGTTATATATACTTTGGAATATCCCAACTTGAGTTTGGAATACATACTTAGTATTTGAGAAATTCGAAAGACTATATCCAGTTATCTATTCTTTTGGGTCCAGATATATACTATGAATGGTTAGTTATCCCTTCGAACAAACCAATGTCCCTGCATACTTCGTAGATCTGGATGTCCCGAATATCTTGTGAAGTGTTAAATAGATTCGTTCTTGTATCTATTGTTGGTATTCAGATTTGGTAAGCCAGATGCAGAATAGACATTCAGTTTGATCTAGAAAACTGTTTCTCTATCTTTCTATATTCTTTTGTCGTCTCCCTGGCAAATTTCAGGGATGAAATTTTCTTAAGAGGGGAACTTGTAACATTCCTGGATTTTAGCTAAAAATAATTTTATAATTGATTTAATATTTGGGATTAAATTTTGAAAAAAATTGGTAATCAAATTTAATTTTGGATTTAATTGTGAATTTATTTAGAATTTATTGGCATTTGAAATATAAAAATAAAATTGAATTCTTCAAATTTAATAAGATATATGTTCATTGAGTTATACAAATGAATTATAATTGGGAAATTAGATTTTGAAATTTAATAAATATATTGACAATGAATATTGTTGATTTAAAAATACTAAAATGAATATCTTGGAAACAAATTGGATTTATTTTGGAATTAATATGAAGATTCCAGAATAAATCAAAAGTATGTGTTTATAAAGTAGTATTTGGATTATAATCAAGGTTTTAAATATCAGATTTCGGTCACGTTTCGTCTCGGAATGTTTACACAAGTTATCTCGTATCGGGAGAGGTCTCGGACGAGATGTGTACGTATCGGGTGTACATCCTGGATTAACATCTCGGGTCTTATAATGCATCTCGGGAATATATCGGATGTACTTATGTGTTTAAAATTGATGTGTCAAAAATTTATTTAGCGATTATAACTTTCTTAGTAAAAATAAAAATGGTAACATACTTGATTTACATGGAAAAAGAAATATTTTTAGAAGAGTAGTAGCTTGATTAGCTTAATTGATTTGGTAATGATTGAATAATATCCTTTTATTTGAACGTAATAAAGAAGTGAAACCTTTCGCTATGACCCATTAAGATAAAAAGTAAAGAATATGTTCAAGAAGTTGGTAAATTATAATTGGATTGAGTAGTTTCTTTTGAATCAATATGAAAATAAAAATTATTATGGAAAATAAGAAAAATGTATAACTTCAGATGAGATCTCGGATTGAGATTTTGATCCATATATCGGGTGAGATTTGAATATCTCGGACGAGATGAGTGTCGAGGGAGATATAGAGGAGATTTGATGTCTCGTCTCGTTTAAGTGTGAAAATGAGATCTCGGGCGAGATATAGGAGATTTAAAACCATGATTAGAATTTAATTATAAACATTTTGAAAAATAAATTGAATTTGGAAACTCTACATTTTAAAAGCAATGAACATTTGTTTTCTGTGTGTATATATATAATGATTTGGAAAAAGAAAAACAAAATTGTTTAAGATTAGTTTGTAAATATATAAACGTAAGATAGTTGTTTAAAAGTTAAATTCAAATATATACATATTATATATATTTATTTATTAATATTTGATTTATTTTGAATCACATTCTTTAAAGTTATAGATATATAGATAAAGGTAAAGTATTAGTTTAAAAGTAGAAATGTATCTTTTGAAAATAAACATAGTTGTATATAATTATATAAAATTAATAAGTACAAGATTTGGATTTTATACATCTACAAAACATAAATAAACATAGTTAATATATATAAGAACATAAAATTTGTGAATATAAAACTAACTAAGGATCTAAACATAAATTAGATTGAATATATTTAAATATCAGTATATAAATAAAAATAATGTTAGATAGATAAGTTCACAAACTTTAAAATGATACGGGTTTAATACATAATTTGTAAATAAATTAAAAAAGGAGGACTTTACATAAGTTTGTTTGAATTTAACAAGTGGAAAATAAGTTTAACTTACAATTACATGCGTAATACATGAAGACTAGGAATGAACAAGTGTCATGTTGGTTTTTATCTTTGAGAAAATTAAATAAAAAAATATAGAAACCAGATTATATAAACATATTGTCTCCCTCTTTCTCATTTTTTTCCTCGTCTTTAAAACAAAATATCAAACCTCAGAAGAAAAAGGGAAACTAGAAAAATCAAACTCAAAAAAAAAAACCAGTAAAGCAAGTTAATGATTCAACTAAGAAAAACAAAACCAAAGCAAAAATAAAAGCTTAGATCATCAAAAACTTCATTTTCAAGTTGGAAAATCAAATCAAAATCTGGCAACTAAAATCTGAAGCAAATCAAGAATTCAAAGTGGCAGTGCAATAATCAAGTAAGGAAAGGATTAAAACAAGTTATTTCAGACAATCAACTATCAGCTTAAGTTCCAACTCAAGTGGATTCAAATCAGAGTAGCAGATCAAAATCTATTCTTGCTTTCAAATCTATTTCTAGGCTCTGCTCCTCAATTCCAGTCCTCTGATTTTCAACTACAGGTGAGCAAACCCAACCTTATATATATATATATATATATATATATTTGAATGATTTATGAAATATGATCCCAATTTGCTTGATTGATGATGTGATTATGCTTGCATGCATGAAGATTCCTGGTATATGAATGTGTTGAGATCTGCATGTTTGGTATGTTTATATTCATCTCTGTTTAGAGTTACAGAGCTCAGATTTTAAAAAAAAAATCCTATTCTCCTTATCTATTCACTGGTAGGATTAGTTCTCAAGTTAATTATGTTTGTTTCAATATAGGTTAAGGTTTAAAAATATATTTATGTAAACCAGATTTGAAATTTTCTAGAAAATTAGGGAGGACGGTGAAAATGCAAAAAAAAGGTAAGTTTCAATCATTGAAATCCTTTGTTTATTAATAAAATATGAATCCTCATCTAAGAACATGATTTTTAAAAGTAAAGTCACAAATTTTAGTGTTATATTTGGTGTGAAATTCAAAGATGGTCGGAAAATGAATCTCAAAGCTTTTCTGGTGATCGGTAAGATATTGAGTCTCATGATTTTAGCCGAAGGTAGTTGGAAGATGCACGAGTTCGGGAAAAATTATCAAGGAGTTTTCTGATCATCACAGTGGTGTCACGGGGTGATTGTAAGGTTTAAGAACCCAGTTTGATCGATGTGTTCATCGATATCATGTAGCGACGTGGGTTGATTGGACGGTATCGCACGTGGGGGAAAAGACTCGTGGGTTATCGAGGCACTTCTGGTGGTGGCGGCGGCGATGTTTCTGGTGGTCTGGATTGATAGGGAGAAGTGATTGATCGATCGATAAATGGTTCTAGTTTGAGGATGGAAGCTCAATTTTGATTCATGGGGGTTTTTGGCGATCTGGGTGGTCTATGAGTGTTGAACGATTGATGATGACCTGAAGGTAACAACGGCGATGGCTAAAGCACCGTCGGCCTGTTGTACACGTGCACACTCGCGTGTGTGTATTTAAGTTTAAAAATGAATTAGGGAAGAAAGGTTAGTCTCGGGGTTTGTCTCGAAGTAAATGAAAATTGGCTTGGGGGAAACGAAGAATAATAAGGAACTCGAAGTGGTGCTCGGGGTTTAAGCAATTTGGCTTGGGTTTTATTGAAACCGGTTGATTCAAGAAAATAATAATAATAAATTTCAAGTAAACAATTGAACAAGCTTTAAAGTTTATTAAATATTATAAGTTTTTAAAGGGAAGATAAATAAGGTTTTCAAAAGAAATTTATTCACAAGGTTTTAAACAATTTTCCAAGATTTATTCCTAAAGGATGAAGTGTTTTTAAAAGTTTATTAATATGATTTGTAATATTTTTTTTAAAGACAATTTAATAAATTTCCAAGTGTTTCAAAATGTAATGAAATGTGAAATCAAGAAATGATTAACTAAAGATTTCTTAAATCAACATTAAGCAATTTAAATTAATTAAGTGGTGTGATTTAAGTAAAAATAATGATAGAATGGTTTATCTATTAATTAATCAAGTAATTTATGATTTGTTAATATAAGTAATAAAGGTTAATAAATTGCTAGATTTAAGAATTGATTAAGGAAGATGATTAAAGGATAATTACTTAAAGAATAATTAAGGTTAATTAATTAAATTAAATTAAGGTCAATTAATTTTTAATTTAAGATTAATTAATTCATAATTGAAGATTAATCAAAGGTTGAGAGAACGATTAAGGTTAATCAATTAATGATTAAAGGGTTAATTAATTTGCAATTAAGTATTAATTACTTAGTGATTAAGGTTGATTAATTTATTAATTAAGGTCGATTAATTTATTAATTAAGAATGATTAATTAATAATTAAAGATTGAATCAATTTATTATTAAAGGTTAGTTAATAAATAATTAATATAATATAATTAAGGTAATTAATTTAAGAAGTAATTAATTAAAGGTTAGTTAATCAATAAAAGTAATTAATTAATGGTAGAAGTTAATTAGGTAATTAACTATAATTACTTATTTTAAATTAATTAGGATTAGTTAAGGATAATTAATTAAGGGTAATTAATTAATTAAGATTAATTCTTTAATAATTAAAGGTTAATTAATTCATTAATTAAGGTTAATTAATAAATAATTGAAGGATACTTAATTAACATAAACTGAAATTAAATAACGTTAATCAACCAGAATTTGTGATTAATCTGTTTTCAATTAACCAGGTAATCAGTTAACCTTATTTATGGATGATTGTATTCTATTGAATGCTGTGAATTCTTTTGCCATCTCCACAGTGTGATGCTTTGTGATTTGAATTGTTTTAATTCAAGCTGTGATGAATGTAGTTTATTTATCTATAATGCATTTATATTATCTATCTGTGATTCTCTGTATATAGTTAAGCGTTATAGGATTATACCGCTTATCGATACCGCTGTGATTGTATCTATAATGATTGATGATGTTTCACTATTGTGTGTAAACCCCCTGGACTACAACTTACACACACAAATATGGATTGCACGAGGAAATCGCTTAAGTCACAGATTTTTAATGATTTTAAAGACTGAATTTTTGAATCCAAAATAGTTTTGGAATTGGAATTGAAAGCTTTTGAAAAGAGATTTCAAAAATAAAAGTTATTTCAAATAACATAATAAAGTTTTGAAATTTAAATAATTTGATTTGAATTTGAATTCAATATTTGAAATTGAATTCAATAATTTGGAAGTTATGGTTTAAAATATTATACAAGTTATAAAGGTGTTTATATGGGTTTTCAACCATTTAAAAAGTATTGTTTCGGGAATTTAAATTTAAACCCAAGTTTTATACTTGAATGGCTTTAACTTATGTAAATGTA
The DNA here is from genome assembly GCA_030765085.1 of Allium cepa. Lineage (NCBI taxonomy): Eukaryota > Viridiplantae > Streptophyta > Magnoliopsida > Asparagales > Amaryllidaceae > Allium > Allium cepa. The sequence continues at coordinate 318,004,409 of CM060939.1, forward strand.
ATCAGTTTTTCCCGAACGAAAACTAATTGTTTTCAAATAATAAAAGCTTTCGTATAAGGAAAGAATTTCCGATGTGTATCCAAGGATTTCAAGTTTTAAATGAAAATGTGAATTGTTTTGAAAGCTATGAATTTTTGGAAATGGTTTTGGGAATTATGAATTGAGTCTTTTATTTAAATGAGTGGATGACTTAATCCAATTTGAAATTCTTTTGAAAGCTATAATTGCATCTTTGTGAAAGGTGGGTGAACTTTGTGGAATGAATCTTTTTATTTAAAAAAAATTTGAAATGGTAATTTGTTTTAAACCATTTAAAGAAAGGTTTTGAATAATAAGTTGTGACTTAACTGAAATCCTATATCCATATGTTTTTAAATATTGCGCTCATTATTCAGTTTAGCCGGGAGAGGACCTTGTTGTTAGTCCAAGAAATGATGGTTTTAATGACAACAACCCTAGAATAGATTATAAAATATAAATACTAACATTATAAGTTTAGATATATATGTATATGCAGGATTTAACCATGCAGGTACTAAGAAAGAAGACTGTACAGTATAGAGATTCAAGATATCAAGATAGAAGACTCATGAGTATCAAGGTTATCAAGAGTTCAAGGTTTCAAAGTTGTATTTTTTATTATTAGTAATTTTGTTAAAACTCATAGAAAAGCACTGGCATCTTAAAATCCAATTTATTCGTGGAATGGAATCCACTCGAGCTGTTAAAGGGATGGAACCCTAAGTAAGATAGAACATACGAAAAATCTAGTGGAACATTGTTTTGTATCCACTAACTTTTTCTTCAAAATGATTTTTTAAAATTATATCCCGTTTTCAAAATGTTTTCAAAACTTTCCTTTTAAAAGATTCAAAACCCTCTATCCTAATTTTAAATAATTTTAGCCTCAAAATTATCTTTAATTTCAAAGTCAAATTACTCCTGATTTTAAACTATCTTTTAATATAATATTTATACTTAGATTTAAAAAAAAATTAGAGTTAAATTATATATATTATTCTCTATATTTACTTATGAATTTTAACTATATTCAAGTATATTTATAAAGTTTAAACTAGTTTTAATATAAGATAAAGGTTATTTTCAAAGAAAATCAAAACATCAAAAAACGCTTTGGGATGTCGACATGCCTATGTACCCATGTCGACATGGTGTCAGTTAAGTTCAAAATTTAAATTTTAAAAGAAGTGTCTATTCGCCATAACTCTTCACGAATGGACATGATTGTTGTTCTTCTATAAATAGGGGTTAGTTTCAACGAATTTTATTCAGATTTTCTGGTTTTTCACTCCTTTTTTTCTTTCACTTTTCTTACTACATATTCTTAACATTACACTGCCGAAATCAACATTGAATCGAACTCGATTACTTCTAGTTTGATTCTCTATCACTCTCTCTACAAGATTCTCAGTGCTATTCAGAGTTATAGACTTCTTTGTAATCTATTAAGCGAGAAAAGGTGTGATTGTAGCCTTGAAAATCAATCAACCAAGAAAAGGTGTGATTATAGCCTTGGTAAATCGATTGGGTAAACTTGTGGCTCGGAAATCAAATATCTCTACCCAGAGGATCGAAATTCTAGAGGGTGTACCTCGTAGCCTTGAAAATGAGGGTGTAATTGTACAATTACTTTTGAAAGGTAATCCGTACTTGTGTTGTAGGACTGGATGTAGGATAACTCCAAACCAGTACAAAATCCGGTGTGTTATTTCATTTATTGCTTTTATGTTATTTCTGCATCTGTGTTTGTTTCTGTGATCATATCTATGTCTGTATATTGCATACATTGGTGTCTAAATTAACATAAATTGAAAAAGATTTAGTAATTCTTTATTAACACTATTCACCCCCCCTCTAGTGTTAACCCTAGCCTTAAGATCCGTAATCCGCATTTCTCACAATTGGTATCAGAGCGAGGCTTTCAAAGTTTCGTAACCTGATTTTTGAATTTGTTTTAAAATGACTATATTTGTTAATACTAGTTTAGAAGCATTCAAACCATCATCGTTTCTTGAGTCTGCATATAATCAATATTCAAATTCAAGATGTCTACCAAGATTGTTTGATGTTCAGGAATCATGCTTTATGGGTGTTGAGGAATCAATCCACAATGGACAAATTGTGCATATCAGAAAGAACAAGTGGATACTTGATAGTGGATGTTCTAGATACATGACTGGCAATCAAGATATACTGAATGATATAATATACAAAGACGGAGGATTGGTTAACTTTGGAGACAATTCAAAAGGATATGTGATTGGCATCGGCAAAGTCAGTAATTCTAAAACTCCTACCATTACTAATTTTTTGCTAGTTAAGAATCTGAAACATAATCCGCTAAGTATAAGTCAATTATGTGATAAAGGATATTAAATTAAATTTTAAAAAGATAAATGTCACATTGAAGATAATAATTCAACCATTATATTTGAGGGAGTCAGGAAAAAGAATATTTATATTCTTAGTATGAAAGTTCAAATGATAACCTGTGTCTGTGGCAAATACAAGTGACCCTTGGATTTGACACAAGAGATTTGGGCATTTGAATTTCAAACTCTTATCTAGACTGTCAAAACATGATCTAGTAAGAGGTCTCCCTAAAATGAATTTTAAAGTAGATAGTTTATGTGATGCTTGTCAATTAGGAAAACTTAAAAAAAGTTATTTTAAGTTAAAAGATATGATTTCAACTTCAAAACCTCTTGAATTACTTCATCTTGATTTATATGGTCCATCTCAAATTCTATCAATAAATCATAGTAAATATGTCTTTGTAATTGTAGATGATTATTCTATATTTACATGGACAATATCCTTGAAATATAAAAGTGGTACTTTTGAATGTTTTAAGACATTCTCAAAAAGAATTCAAAATCAATTTTCTCTAAAAATTATAACTATTCAAAGTGATCATGGTGGTGAATTTGAAAATGAAAAGTTTGAGGAATTCTGTAATAAAAAGGGAATAACTCACAATTTTTCATTTTCGAGAACTCCACAACAAAACGGAGTGGTGGAATGTAAAAATAGGACGATTCAAAAGTGTGTGAGAACTATGCTTACAGATAGTAATTTACCAAAGAATTTTTGGACAGAAGCAGTTGCTACCGCCTGTTATATTTTGAATAGAATTTTAATTAGACCTCTAACTGATGAGACATTTTATGAACTTCTTTATTTAAAGAAACCTAAGGTATCTTATTTCAGAATTTTTGGAAGTAAATGCTTTATTTTAAATACAAAAGATAATTTAGATAAATTTGATCCTAAATCCGACAAAGGTATCTTTATCGGGTATTCTAATAGAAGTAAAGAGTACAGAGTGTTTAATTTAAAAACTAATTCCATTGAAGAAACAATGCATGTTTCATTTGATGAAAATTTCAAAATTTTTGAAGATACGAATGATGAAGAGGAGTTAATCACTCAAAATCAAGAATCAATTGAAACTAATAATGAAATTAATCATCCTAATAAAAGGACTAAACTTTTAAAAGATCATCCTATATAAAATATACTGGGAGATATGCAATCTATTGTAAAAACTAGAAATCAACTAAGTCAAATGAGTAATGTAGCTTTAATATAAACTATTGAACCCAAAAATCCAAAAGAAGCATCAACTGATGATTCATGGATTTTGGCTATGCAAGAAGAATTGAATCAATTTACTAGAAATGATGTTTGGGAACTTGTTCCTAGACCAGAAAATAAAAATATAATTGGAACTAAATGGTTTTATAAAAATAAAATAAATAAACATTGAGAGGTAGTTAGAAATAAAGCTCGATTAGTCGCTCAAGGTTATTGTCAAGAAGAAGGAATCGATTTTGATGAAACCTTTGCTCCCGTAGCAAGATTAGAAGACATTAGGATTCTACTTGCTTTCGCAAATCATAATAATTTCAAATTATTTCAAATGGATGTTAAAAGTGCCTTTTTAAATGGATTTGTAAAAGAAGAAGTATATGTTGAACAACCACCACTTTTTGAAAATGATAAATTACCAAATCATGTTTACAAACTTAAAAAGGCATTATATGGTCTAAAACAAGCTTCTAGAGCCTGGTATGATAGACTAAGAACTTATTTATTGCAATCTAATTTCGAAATTGGTAATGTAGATAGTACTCTTTTTATTAAAAGAAATAAAAATGATATTCAACTAGTACAAGTTTACGTACATGATATCATTTTTGGTTGAACTAATTTTGAAACGAATAAAGAATTTTTTGAAATGATGATAAAAGAATTTGAGATGAGTCATATGGGTGAATTAAATTTCTTTTTAGGATTACAAATAAAACAATTAGATAATGGTATCTTTATTAGTCAAGAAAAATATGCTAAAGACCTAATTAGTATTGGTTTGACTACTACGAGTGGAAAACCCACTCCCATGGCAACCAAGAGTACCTTAGTAATGAAGATCTCTCGAAAGATGTAGATCAAAAACTATATAGAGGAATGATTGGATCACTACTCTATATTATTGCCAGTAGACCTGATATCATGCATAGTGTTTGTCTCTGTGCCAGATATCAATCCCAACCTAAAGACACCCACTTAAAAGCTGTAAAACGAATCATAAGATATGTTAAACACACATCTGATTATGGTTTATTCTACCCTAAAAATGATTCTTTTGACTTAATATCTTACTGTGATGCTGACTGCGCTGGTTGTAAATCAGACCGAAAAAGTACAAGTGGGACTTGTCACTTTTTGGGGAATTCTCTGATTTCTTGGCTTAGTAAGAAGCAAAACACAGTTTCTTTATCAACAAATGAAGCAGAGTATATTTCTGCTGCTTTGGCTTGTTCTCAAGTAATATATATGCAACAAACCTTAAAATATTTTTGTTTAAAATTTTCAAAATCACCAATTTATTGTGACAATACAAGTGCGATAAATTTGTCCAAAAATACTACTCAACATGCTCGAACTAAACATATTGATATCAGACATCATTTTCTCAGAGATAATACAAGTAAGGAAGTAGTTACTCTCGAGTATATCAATTCTAAGAATCAAATTGCTGATATCATAACAAAACCCTTAAATGAATCAATATTTACTAAATTAAGAAGAGAATTAGGTATTTGTTCTGTAACTGAAATATAAATATAAATAACAAGTATAATTAATAATTAATATTAAAATAATTCAAAGAGTTAAAATAAAAAGGACCATGTCGACATCCCCCATATACCTATGTCGACATGCAACGTTTTTAAATTTTGAATTTTTCCTACCAAAATTTAAAAATTTAGTTATATATTCTTCTCTATTTCGAATTTTTGTTCATTCTCTCTGTTTTCTCTTTAATCTATCTTCTGAAATAAATAAAATAATGGCCTCCTCTTCCAAATCAAACATAAAATCAACCTTTTAATTCCCCTCTCCTACGTCGGGTCCATTTCAACATACTACTCTCGCTCGTGTGACTAAAATGGAGGAATCTATAAAGGATGTACTTCAGATGATGACTGAAATTCAAGTGACTCAACTTCGTATGGCAAAAGAACAGGAAAGGCAAGCCAAGATTGTTAGGAATTTGCAAAAATTCCTAATGGATAACCAGGCCAACCCTATCTTGATTGATGAAGACTTTTCACTCAATCAAGAACAAGAGGTTAGGGAGGAAGAAGAAGAAGAACCCATGGAAGTAGCGCATGAGAAGGATGATGACCAAGTCATGTGTGTTGGAGAAGTGTGTTTTGACAAGAATGAGAATCTTGCCGAACAACGTGGAAACTTCTGTTTCCACAATCCAAACTGTTCGATTCATAGATCTCCTATGTTTAATAACGCACAATAGTTTTTTCTTTTCTTTTCCATTGTTGCTTGTGTTTCTTCATTTTTTTCTAAACATTCATGTACATACAACTTCATACGTAATAAATAACTCGTGTTCTTATGTGTGTTTTAATTATAAATGCTATTGCAAATTCTTACTTAGGATAGTTGATAGTTTAGGACTATGTTTTAGAATTAGATTTAAGTGATGATTACTTATGATAACACTATCATTATAATCACATGTCATAGAGTATTAGTTATATAGTTTGGAGTTACATAGTTATATAGTATGGAGTTATATAGTATGGAGTTATATAGTTTACATTTAGTTTTTTTGATGACAAAGGGGGAGAAATATAAAATAGGGTAGTTAGGCATAGATTAAGGGGGAGTTATTAGTTTTAGGGGGAGTTATTAGGATAGAAGCAAAATTTTATAAACAAAGGTTGTCATCGTCAAAAAGGGGGAGATTATTAGTCCGTGAAATGATGGTTTTGATGACAACAACCTTAGAATAGATTACAAAATATAAATACAAACATTATAAGTTTAGATATATATGTATATGCAGGATTTAACCATGCAGGTACTAAGAAAGAAGACTGTACAGTATAGAGATTCAAGATATCAAGATAGAAGAATCATGAGTATCAAGATTATCAAGAGTTCAAGATTTCAAAGTTAAGTATTTTTTATCATTAGGAATTTTGTTAAAACTCATAAAAAAGCACTGACATCTTAAAATCCAATTTATTCGTGGAATGAAATCCACTTCGAGCCTGCTAAAGGGATGGAACCCTAAGTAGGATGGAACCTACAAAAAATCTAGTGGAACATTGTTTTGTATCCGCTAACTTTTTCTTTAAAATGATTTTTCAAAATTATATCCTGTTTTCAAAATGTTTTCAAAACTTTCCTTTTAAAGGATTCAAAACCCTCTATCTTGATTTTAAATAATTTTAGCCTCAAAATTATCTTTAATTTCAAAGTTAAATTACTCCTGATTTTAAACTATCTTTTAATATAATATTTATACTTAGATTTAAAATATAAAATTATAGTTAAATTATATACATATTATTCTCTATATTTACTTATGAATTTTAACCATATTTAAGTATTTATAAAGTTTAAATTAGTTTTAATATAAGATAAAGGTTATTTTCAAAGAAAATCAAAACATCAAAAAATGCTTTGAGATGTCGACATGCCTATGTACCCCATGTCGACATGATGTCAGTTAAGTTAAAATTCTAAATTTCAAAAGAAGTGTCTATTCGCCATAACTCTTCACGAATGGACATGGCTGTTGTTCTTCTATAAATAGGGGTTAGTTTCAACGAATTTTATATCAGATTTTCTGGTTTTTCACTCCTCTTCTTCTTTCACATTTCTTAATACATATTCTTATCATTACTCTGCCGAAATCAACATTGAATCGAACTTGATTACTTCTAGTTTGATTCTCTATCACTCTCTCTACAAGATTCTCAGTGCTATTCAGAGTTATAGACTTCTTTGTAATCTATTAAGCAAGAAAAGGTGTGATTGTAGCCTTCAAAATCAATCAAGAAAGAAAAGGTGTGATTGTAGCCTTGGTAAATCAATTGGGTAAACTTGTGGCCCGGAAATCAAGTATCTCTACCCAGAGGATCGAATTTCTAGCGGGTGTACCTCATAGCCTGGAAACCGAGGGTGTAATTGTATAATTGCTTTTGAAAGGAAATTTGTACTTGTGTTGCAGGACTGGATGTAGGGTAACTCCGAACCAGTATAAAATCCGGAGTGTTCTTTCCTTTATTGCTTTTACTTTATTCTGCATCTATGTTTGTTTCTGTGATCATATCTGTGTCTGTATATTGCATACATTGGTGTCTAAATTAACATAAATTGAAAAAGATTTAGTATTTCTTTATTAACACTATTCACCCCCCTCAAGTGTTAATCCTAGCCTTAAGATCCGTATTCCGCATTTCTCACACTTGTATCATATAACCCATTTCGAATAATGATACGTTGTTATGGATAGTATTTGAAGAGCGGTGGTGAAGACGGGTATTTTCAAGAACGAAAGGATAACCCGTTGATTGTCTCTGCACTGAGTCGCGTCGGTATAGAGATCCCCTAAGTGATGGGAAGTCCGATCGGGATTGTGAATACCCGGATTTGCAAGGGATCCTTCGGAAGTGCCTTTGGTTTTGTTCGAACCCAGAACAGACATGTATGGATGTGTGTCTGACGTTACACTTTGAGATGTAAAACCGATTTCTATCAAATACATTTCTGTTTGGTGGTGGAGATTTATTCTCTTAGCTTATCACCCTTCTCTGAGACGTACGAGCTCAGAGGTTATGTAGTTGATGGTTACTAGTGATACATTCCTAATTTGGTAATTTGGCATACGAAGTGCTGCTGATCATTTGTTGATCAAAGCATGACTTTGTGAAAAAGTGTAGCTTTGTGGACGAGAGCTCATCGAACCTCACAACCCGGTAATGGTCTAAACAGGAAAGACGCGGTAAGGTTTCAGGGGTAGCATCCCTAGGGTATGTCCATTCCTTTTAGAAAAGGGTGGTATTATGGTATGGAGCCCAGATACTTATTCATGTGGACACTATATATTTATAACTGTGCGATGTTGTTGATGTACAGGATCCTCGGATAAAGGTTATCAACAACCGAGGGCGGCATATCTTAGGTGTTACTCCTGGGAAGGGAGTGCACCGGCCTTGTGTTGGCAGAGAGCCTGGTAGGTTCTCAGGGCATCCCTTCAGAGGCGTACCCATGTGGCAGTGGGAAGTTCCTTGCCCTGACCATTTGTTGGAAAATCCAATCTCCAATACGCGCCCTGTACGGTTTTAGTTGTATAACCTGCCATCTACTAATGGTGGCGCCCCATTGTTTGGATGGTAGCTATAGTAGGCATAGTTCGAAATGTCTATGCTGGCTAAGATTAATATTATACTTGCAAATGTTTTTCTGCACTATGCACTAATAAAAATATCAAAAAGATTTTGCGTAGTAAGCATTTTTGACTGTCATAAGGAGAAACCTCCTCCAAGTGTGCGCTTGCATTGTGTGTGTGGCGGGAGGCCTTATGGCGGTTTCATTTTCTAAAACGCAATGCGGATTTCAAATTTTAAAATCTTTTGTTTGTTTTGAAGTTAAAAATGTTTTTGTTTGCTCATACCCTGTAACAACCCGCATATTTATTGATTTTTATATTTAAATATTTTATTTAAATATTTTATCGATACTCGGAATTTAGTCCGAAAAGCTACTTTTTGCATACGGTCGAATTAGGACTCGGGACCACTTCCATTGGGTTCAAAACACCGTTTGAGATCTTTTTAAGTGTAACCTTTGATATGTTTTGAGTTAGTGGAATTTTGCTACTTTTTCACTTAGGGCTTTGGTTTGGGCTGAGCCCATTAACCCCACTTATGTATTGAGTCCCAACCCCTTCTCCTCTTCATTGCTTCATTCCTCATTTCCTAATACTCAAGCTTTTATAACAATGGAGAGTGGAAGAGGAAATTAAAACTCCAAGCCCTAGTCTTCATTAGCAAATCCAACTTCTAGCTCCAAACTAATAGAAGAACCCATTGGTAAGCCTTCTCTTCTTCTTCTCCAACTCATTCTCTTATCAATTTAAAAAATTTCAAAACCTAACTTTGGGAATGTTCTTCTTTTAAAGTTTAGAATCAAGCTTCTTGTGTTGGATTTGAAGAGTGGTTGATTCTCCTTTGCCTTCAAGTTTCTTCTTCAATTGTTTGGGTTCAAAGGTGAGATTTTTACCTCACATCTTAGTCTATAATTATCTTCGATTGTTAGGTATGAATTCCTAACACTTATTCTTGTGCAATTGATTTTGGTTTGGATTGATTTGGGGTATATTTCAATTTTTGGTGTTTTGAAATCAAAATCTATGAAAATCCTTTTATGGATATTTGGACATTGATATTTGAGGTGTATCGGAGAGCCGTTAAGGCTGGGTTGTCGCTCGACGTAAATCCTTAGTCGTCGTTTGCTCGTCCGAATCGCTTCCGATATTCGTTTGGCCATTTTTGGCCTAGGTTCAGGGAATGCCCTGAACCCAGGTTTCAGACGTCTGAAACGTTATATTCAGACGTCTGAATATTATACTGGGAATTTTTATTCCCCAGTATTCAGACGTCTGAATCTATATTTAAGACGTCTGAATTGGTTCATTTGGAACCAGAAAGGAAATAGGCTAAAAAGTGCCTATTTCAGACGTCTGAAATCAACGATTCAGACGTCTGAATTCTGTTTTGGAAAATATTATATTTTCCAGATTCAGACGTCTGAATTCTTGATTTCAGACGTCTAAATATGCACTCTTTTGCCTATTTGCTTGAGAATTCCAACTTTAATCGATTCGTGTGGATTCCCTTTTGTTATTATCACTTATTATCGACTTTGATGACATTTTCTTCGTGATTTTTTGGGAATATCCATTTTGATGGATTCGGTATCGATTTCTTTGGAATTTATTCACGTCTTTGAATGTGAATTTTAGTGATAGATTGTTCCTATAATCTTTTTTGTGATTTGTCATTTTAAAAATATAAAGGTTTCAATACTAGTAGTAAATATCAAAACTCCTTCATCAAAACAATTTCAACACTATTTTATTACAAAGCTCATTTCTTAAAACCGTTTTCCAATCTACTAGTATATACAAACCTTTACCTCACTCATATGAGAAATCTAATTAAACGACTTAGTAAAACGAGTGGTATGAAATGCTTGCGTTTACTTCGCCAGTTAATTCTTGGACTTATTCGATTGAATCTCTTGTGACAAATTTTCTAGTGGAGATCTACAATTTGTTCATAAATATTTAAGTTAAGCTAGTGGTTATGGGACATGAAGCTAAGCTCATATATTTACTGGCTTACTGTAATTGACACTTCTTGACGATCATGATGATCATTTTTGTGATTTAGACTAGCAATTGTGCGATGTCTCTTTGTCTGCGATTTAGACTAGACCCTGTTTCAGTGTGATTTCGAGTCACACATGTGGGGTAGCACCCCATGGTCTTCGGGCCGTTCGTGTGTCAAAAACTAATGGCTAGCTACCATGAGATAGCATCTCGTTCGTGTGATACATATGTTGGTGAGTTTTTATGCTCCCGTTCGTGTGATAGGCCTTCCCCCCTTTTTATGATTTATGGATTTCGTGTGTTGAATTCTGGAATTTATGCTTCACCAATTTTAGTGATTTTCATTGATATGATATGTCAATTTTTGTGCCTTGGTGAATTCGTGTGTCATTGACTTGTTGTGAATACAAGTTTTAGGTATGAAACCCTTTTTGGATCTTTGTGAAGATTCTTGTGGTATTGAACGTCTTTTGTTGATCATCATTTGCATGCTTATTGTAGTATGCCATTATGGATATTATATGTTTATGCCGTATCTTTTACTTTATATCATGTCATCTGATATTTATAGCTAGACTGATCCGTTTATTATTTTCTTATAAATAATACTCGGGTAAGACCGAGATGTTACAGGTGCTTCTTTTTGACTCCTCTTCTGGGATTTGCTACTCTGACTTTTGGCTAACTATTTAGATTAGCAGTTTTTGTTGTATACACTTGAGATATAGACTCATAGTTGTGTTCTTTTGTATAGCACGTGTTGCTATTCTTCTATATTATTGTGGATCTTTTTGACCACTACTCTGATGTACACTTTCATGTGTTAGTTATATATTCATATCTTCTTCCGCCTTTTTCATATGAATTATCTATGACTGATTTATGTTATGTCTATTTCTATATTTATTTCCGAAGATTTATCATAGCCACCGTGTGATAACTTTGAGTTTGTACCGGTATGTCAGACTTCCTCCTTAGCATGCTATACTATCTGACATATCGGTGCTTGCACAAAGATGTTACATGGATGGTCGCTCCTTAACAGCCTTATTCTCCGTGCTAGCTGACAGCATTACTCCGTAGTGTTCTTGGCTAGCGTGGGTATGAGGTGGGGCATCACAGCTTGGTATCAGAGCCAAACTTTGGAACAATGTAGAATAACTTAGCAAGGATCATCGTCCTATGTCTATCTTAGGAGTCGTGCTTTAGGATTTAATTCGAGTCTTCATACCGATTTATCCTATTTTCTTTATGATTCCTTGTTTTATCTATCAAGATTGCTTGATATTCATTTTATGAATAACCTTCTTCTTCTTTCTTCTTTCTTTCTTAAGGAAGAGAAATGGTTAGACCTGGTCGTCCCAGAGCTGGACCATCTAGTGCTCCACCCCAAGATGGAGTTTTTATGACTACCCAGCAACTTCTTGACCTTGTCACGAATGCTCAAGCAGCTGGTTCTAGTCCGGAACCTACTCTTCCTAAATCTGGGTTTGCACGTTTGTGCAATGATTACACCAACCTGGGTGTGAAGCCATTTAAAGGTTCTGAAACTGTCATCGAGCTCCAGGCGTGGTTGAGGACCTGTGATCAAATCTTCATTCGCATGAATCTCGTCGATCTTCACCGTGTTCAGGTGGCTTCCAATATGCTCCAAGAGAGAGCATTGGACCGGTACGAACTTCTTATTTCTGAGATTAATGAAGCGGATCTCACTGGGAGAAATTCCGGGAACGCTTCGAATTAAAATTCGTGCCAGAAGCAGAGAAGGTGACATTGGCTCAACTTTTCATAGACATTGTTCAGGGTGAAGCCTCCGTGACTGATTATGTTGCATCCATCGAGTCACTTTCCAAATATGGGGTTGAATACATCAACACCCCATTGAAGAAGAACCAAAGATTTGTCTATGGCTTAAACAAAAATCTCAAGAAGCCATTACATCTAAAATTAGAAGTTCCCTTCGACCAACTCATTGATATCGCTCTTCGTCTTGAAGAGGCGGATAGGGAAAGTATTGTTGAAGTGGTGGGTACCAAACCAAACTTCAACAACAAGAGGAGGCCAAACAAATTCAAAGCTCTGTATCCCAATAACAAGGGTAAGCAAGCAACTCCCGCTACAAAGGCTCCTTCTCCTAGTAGTGGGAAATGCTTCAATTGTGGGTCTAGGGACCATTTTGTGAACAAGTGTTCAAAGCCTCTACTTGTCGCTATTGTAAAAGCCCGGATCATTATTTATCTTCTTGTCTCAAACTTCAAAATAGGAAGGAGGGAAAGCTTAATGTTGCTCAAGACCCTGGCAACACATCTCGTGGTCAAGGTATTTCTCATTCTATCCTTGATGGTATTATTATATTTCGTGATCAACCTATTCGAGTTCTTTTTGATACAGGAGCATCCCATTCTTTTATATCAAAAGAGCTTGTTGATACTATTTCTTTAAGTGTTGTTGCTTTAATGACTTCTTTGAGAATTGCGAATCCGGTTGGTGGATCCGCAACGCTTAGTTTGCTTTGTAAAGATGTGGAGATTATTTTATGTGATTTCTCTTTCCTAGCCGATTTGCATGTCATGCGTTATTTAGGCTTTGGGATGATTTTGGGAATGGATTGGCTTAACCGTTATGAAGATCATATCCTATGTCCTGAGCGGGCTATTCATCTTCGACATCCTCAATCTGTTAAGCAAATTTCTATTATTCTCAAAGATTTAGATTCCACTTTATCTGCATCTTTATATTCTTTAAATCCTCGTGATGACGATAATAATGATGAGGAAGATGTCATTGCTCTTATTCACGTTGTTCGTGAATTTTCTGACGTATTTGAGCCCGTTTTAGGATTGCCACCTAAGCGAGAAATTGAGTTCAAAATTAATCTTATCCTTGGAGCTCAACCCATTACTCGTCCTTCTTATCGTTTGTCCAATAAAGAAAATGAGGAGATGCGCATACAATTATCCGATTTGGAAACGAAGCAATTTATTTGCTCTAGTTCCTCGCCTTGGGTAGCTTCGGCTATTTTCGTGAAGAAATCCGATGGTACACTTAGAATTTGCATTGACTACCGCATAATGATCTTACTATCAAAAATAAATATCCTTTACCTCGAATTGATGATCTATTTGACCAACTTAGCGGTGCTAGAGTCTTTTCACAATTGGACTTGGCTACCGGTTTTCACCGGCTTCGTATTGTAGAGGATAACATTCCTTTGACATCGTTCCGTACCCGTTATGGATCTTATGAATGGCTTGTTATGCCATTTGGTTAACGAATGCTCTGGCTTATTTCGTTGACCTTATGAATCGAGTTTTCAAAGATTTCCTCGATCGGTTTGTTCTCATATTTATTGATGATATTCTTGTGTGTTCGAAAACCAAGGAGGAACATGAGAAGCATCTTCGTATTGTGTTGGAAACTCTTAGGAGTAATCGTTTAAAAGCAAAATTTTGTAAATGCCATTTTTGGCAATCTCGTGTGAAGTTTCTCGGTCATATTATTTTCGAATCCAGAATTTCCGTGGATCCTTCAAAGATTGAAGCGATTCAAGATTGGAAAAGACCTGAGAGTGTGACTGAGATTCGTAGTTTTCTCGGATTGGCGGGTTATTACCGTCATTTCATTAAAGACTTTTCTAAGATTGCTGTGCCTTTCACTGGCTTGACTAAGAAGGGAGTTAAATACATTTGGTCGGTCAAATGTGAAGCCTCTTTTCAGAAATTGAAAGAACTCCTTTCCGATGCTCCTATTCTCGTGATTCCCAAGGGGAATCAAGATTTTATTGTTTATACCGATGCTAGTCGCATTGGTGTGGGTGCCATTCTTATGCAAAAAGAACGTTTTATTGCTTATGCTTCCAGGCAATTGAAGCCGGCCGAGACTGGATATGCCACACATGATTTAGAACTCGCGGCTATTGTTTTCGCCCTTCGAATTTGGCGTCATTATCTATTGGGAGAGAAATTTATTCTTTATACCGATCATAAGTCTTTGAAGTATTTATTCTCTCAAAAGGAACTTAATTTGCGTCAACAACATTGGCTCGAGTTCCTTGCTCCTTATGATCTTAATATTCTTTATACCCTCGGTAAGGGTAATCATGTCGCCGATGCTCTTAGCCGTAAGCAACAAGCAGTTGTTTCAATGACGATATCCGAATGGAATGATCTCGAGGTTTTATCCACTTGTGAAATTCGAGACCGTGTTTCCGATTTATGCTCATCATTTGTTTTATGTAGCCTTGAGGCTCATCCTTCTCTTTTAGGCCGCATTCCTGAAGCTCAAAGGCTAGATCCCGAATTGGCTCTTCTTGGCCAAAATATTAAGGATAAAATTGATATTGATGGTTTGAAAGACTTTGATATCGATTCTCGTGGCGACATTTGAAAATTTGGTAGACTTATCGTGCCAAGTATTAGTGATCTTCGTAAAGATATTTTAGAAGATTCACATCGTTCTAAATTTACCATTCACCCCAGTAGTAGTAAAATGTACGCGGGTATGAAGCGACTTTATTATTGGGAGGGAATGAAATCTGATATTGCTAACTTTGTTAATTGTTGCATGACTTGCCAACTCATTAAGGCTGAGCATCAAAGGCCCGGTGGGTTATTGCAACCTTTAGAATTCCAATTTGGAAGTGGGATCAAATTTCCATGGATTTTATTGACGGCCTTCCCCGTTCTCGTTCGGGTCATGATAGCTTATGGGTGATAGTTGATAGACTTACTAAATCCACCCATTTTATTCCCGTTCGGTCCAATCGGACCGTACCTCTTTTGGCCAAACTCTTTATTAAAGAAATTGTTAAATTGCATAGAGTTCCTACTTCTATTGTTAGCGATCGAGATCCATTGTTTACTAGTGGATTTGGAAGTCTTCAAAAAGCTTCAGGAATGAAGCTTAATTTTAGCACCGCTTATCACCCCCAGTCCGATGGACAAACAGAGCGTGTGAATCAAACTCTTGAAGATCTTCTTCGTGCATGTGTTTTTGGTTTTGGCGGAAGTTGGGAAGATCATATTTCTCTTGTTGAGTTTTCCTATAATAATAGCTTCCAATCTAGTATTGGTATGGCACCTTTTGAGGCACTCTATGGAAGGCCATGCCGATCTCCTTCTTGTTGGCTTGAGGCCGGTGAGAAGCTGGTTTTAGGTCCAGACTTTATTCGTGATTCCACAGAAAAGATTGAACTTATTCGTCATAGGATGAAAGAAGCCCAGAGTAGACAAAAATCCTATGCCGATAACCGAAGAAGGAGATTAGAATTTTCTGTTGGAGATCTTGGTTTTATTCGTGTTTCGCCTATGAAAGGTGTTGTACGTTTCAGTCGGCCGGGAAAGTTAGCACCTCGATATATTGGGCCATTTCCTATCACTGAACGTATTGGTTCTATGGCTTATCGCCTTACATTACCGACTCAGTTTTCTGCTATGCATGACGTGTTTCATGTTTCTCAATTACGGAAGTGCCTTCAAGATTTCGATTCTATTCTTGAGTCTGGTGTTGTGGAAGAGATTGAAGTTTCGCCTAATTTAACTTATGAGCAACATCCTATTTGTGCTATTACTTCGAAAGTCAAACGACTTCGAAATAAAGATGTTCCACTTGTTAAAGTTCAGTGGTCTTCAAATCCTAAGGATTGTTCTTGGTAATCTAGAGAGTTCATCGAGCTAATGCATCCTGACTTACTTTCTCATGCTCTTTAAGGTGAACTTCTTGCTTCAAAATTCTTTTGTGTTAATATGCTTTTATGGTTGTTACTATATATCTTCTTCTTAAATATTACGAGGACGCAATTTCTTTAAGGAGGGGAGTCTGTAACAACCCGCATATTTATCGATTTTTATATTTAGATATTTTATCTAAATATTTTATCGATACTCGAAATTTAGCCCGAAAAGCTACTTTTTGCATACGGTCGAATTAGGACTCGGGACCACTTCCATTGGGTTCAAAACGCCGTTTGCGATCTTTTTAAGTGTAAACTTTGATATGTTTGGAGTTAGTGGAATTTTGCTCCTTTTTCACTTAGGGCTTTGGTTTGGGCTGAGCCCATTAACCCCACTTATGTATTCAGTCCCAACCCCTTCTCCTCTTCATTACTTCATTCCTCATTTCCTAATACTCAAGCTTTTATAACAATGGAGAGTGGAAGAGGAAATTAAAACTCCAAGCCCAGTCTTCATTAGCAAATCCAACTTCTAGCTCCAAACTAATAGAAGAACCCATTGGTAAGCCTTCTCTTCTTCTTCTCCAGCTCATTCTCTTATCAATTTCAGAAATTCATAAACCTAACTTTGGGAATGTTCTTCTTTTAAAGCTTATAATCAAGCTTCTTGTGTTGGATTTGAAGAGTGGTTGATTCTCCTTTGCCTTCAAGCTTCTTCTTCAATTGTTTGGGTTCAAAGGTGAGATTTTTATCTCACATCTTAGTCTATATTTATCTTCGATTGTTAGGTACGAATTCCTAACACTTATTCTTGTGCAATTGATTTTGGTTTGGATTGATTTGGTGTATATTCCAATTTTTGGTGTTTTGAAATCAAAATCTATGAAAATCCTTTTATGGATATTTGGACATTGATATTTGAGGCATATCAGAGAGCCGTTAAGGCTGGGTTGTCGCCCGACGTAAATTCTTAGTCGTCGTTTGCTCGTCCGAATCGCTTCCGATATTCGTTTGGCCATTTTTGGCCTAGGTTCAGGAAATGCCCTGAACCCAGGTTTCAGACGTCTGAAACGTTGTATTCAGACGTCTGAATATTATACTGGGAATTTTCATTCCCCAGTATTCAGACGTCTGAATCTATATTTCAGACGTCTGAATTGGTTCATTTGGAACCAGAAAGGAAATAGGCTAAAAAGTGCCTATTTCAGACGTCTGAAATCAACGATTCAGACGTCTGAATTCAGTTTTGGAATATTTTTATTTTCCAGATACAGACGTCTGAATCCTTGATTTCAGACGTCTGAATATGCACTCTTTTGCCTATTTGCCTATTTGCTTGAGAATTCCAACTTTAATCGATTCGTGTCGATTCCCTTTTATTATTATCACTTATTACCGACTTTGATGACATTTTCTTCATGATTTTTGGGAATATCCATTTTGATGGATTCGGTATCGATTTCTTTAGATTTTCTTCACGTCTTTGAATGTGAATTTTAGTGATTGATTGTTCCTACAATCATTTTTGTGATTTGTCACTTTAAAAATATAAAGGTTTCAATACTGGTAGTAAATATCAAAACTCCTTCATCAAAACAATTTCAACACTATTTTATTACAAAACTCGTTTCTTAAAACCATTTTCCAATCTACTAGTATATACAAATCTTTACCTCACTCGTATGAGAAATCTAATTAAACGACTTAGTAAAACGAGTGGTATGAAACGATTGCGTTTACTTCGCCGGTTAATTCTTGGACTTATTCGATTGAATCTATTGTGACAAATTTTCTAGTGGAGATCTGCAATTTGTTCGTAAATATTTAAGTTAAGCTAGTGGTTATGGGACATGAAGCTAAGCTCATATATTTACTAGCTTACTGTAATTGACACTTCTTGACGATCATGACGATCATTTTTGTGATTTAGACTAGAAATTGTGCGATGTCTCTTTGTTTGCGATTTAGACTAGACCCTGTTGCACTGTGATTTCAATTCGCACATGTGGGGTAGCACCCCATGGTCTTCGGGCCATTCGTGTGTCAAAAATTAATGGCTAGCTACCATGAGATAGCATCTCATTCGTGTGATACATATGTTGGTGAGTTTTTATGCTCCCGTTCGTGTGATAGGCCTTCCCCCCTTTTTATGATTTTTGGATTTCGTGTGTTGAATTCTGGAATTTATGCTTCACCAATTTTAGTGATTTTCATTGAAATGATTTGTCAATTTTTGTGCATTGGTGAATTCTTGTCTCATTGACTTGTTGTGAATGCAAGTTTTGGGTATGAAACCCTTTTTGGATCTTTGTGAAGATTCTTGTGGTATTGAACGATCTTTTGTTGATCATCATTTGCATGCTTATAGTAGTATGCCATTATGGATATTATATTTTTATGCCATATTATTTACTTTATATCATGTCATCTGATATTTATAGCTAGACTGATCCGTTTATTATTTTCTTATAAATAATACTAGGGTCAGACCAAGATGTTACAGGTGCTTCTGTTTGACTCCTCTTCTGGGATTTTCTACTCTGACTTTTTGCTAACTATTTAGATTAGCAGTTTTTGTTGTATACACTTGAGATATAGACTCATAGTTGTATTCCTTTGTATATCACGTGTTGCTATTCTTCTGTATTATTGTGGATCTTTTTGACCACTACTCTGATGTAAACTTTCATGTGTTAGTTATGTATTCATATCTTCTTCCGCCTTTGTGATATGAATTATCTATGACTGATTTATGTTATGTCTATTTCTATATTTGTTTCCGAAGATTTATTATAGCCACCATGTGATAGCTTTGAGTTTGTATCGGTATGTCGGACTTCCTCCTTAGCATGCTATACTTCCTGACATATCGGTGCTCGCACAAAGATGTTACACGGATGGTCGCTCCTCAACAGCCTTATTCTCCGTGCTAGTTGACAGCATTACTCCGTAGTGTTCATGGCTAGCGTGGGTATAAAGGTGGGGCATCACATACCCGTCCCATGACTGACCCGGAGTTTATTGTTCCCTTCCTAAACTCTAGGTGCCCACAATTTTCCACACGGGCAGTCTAGAGTTGGGTTTTTCAGATAGTCGAATCGTAGGATTCGATAGCCTTCGAAGCCCTTTGGATTTCTGGATTGCATTTTCTACACTTTGGCATTCGCGGCTGACCTTGCTTAGCTTTGTGCAACTTGATTAGGGTTCGAGCTAGCTTTGGATTGAAGATGGAGTTTTTGGAGTTTGGCATTGAAGACATTGTCTTTCCGCTGCTGTTGTTTCTGTTATTGTCTTGTGTCTATCTTAGATATATTGATAGTCATTTATATTTGATATTCAGTTGTATCAGGTATTGTATAAAATGTTGTACATCAAATGTATTATTCATTTTCTTCCGCCGTGTTGTTATACTTAATGTGTTATAAGCTCCGGCACGGGTCAAATTTCAATGGTTGAATCTACGGCATTCGAGTACAAGTGAAGTACGGGTCGATTTTCGAACGTTGAAATTTGGAACGTGACGAACCCTCAAAGTCGATAAGTTTTAAATTGATTTAATTAAACAAAATTCTTAATTAAATATAATTTCAAATAAATTCCAGTTTATCTTTCCAACCTTAGCTTATAGAATCATTACAAAATCTATTTTTACGTAAAATTTTAAATAAATACTTAAACATAATGTACTTTACTTAAATCAGAATTTACTAAATTTAAAGTTTGTTATTAAAGCTATTTATACTAAAGCTTATACATATACATAATATTTTCAAATTTTAAATAAAACCATATATATTTCCTTTCAAAACCATAGAAATTATTTTAAAATATTTATATATAGACCAAAGGCGTCTGTATAAAATTTTCTATCCTATGGTCAACTGATACGAATATTTATCATTTCAATCCGTAATTTAAATATATAAGGGTATATAT
Organism: Allium cepa; assembly: GCA_030765085.1. Classification (NCBI taxonomy): domain Eukaryota; kingdom Viridiplantae; phylum Streptophyta; class Magnoliopsida; order Asparagales; family Amaryllidaceae; genus Allium; species Allium cepa. The sequence continues at coordinate 318,024,751 of CM060939.1, forward strand.
CATTTCAGCCCACAATTCCAAATTCAATACAAATGAAAATCGCTTGGGTCTATCATTTCAACCTATAACGATGTTCTCCTATTCTACAGATCATTCGGATATGTATCGTTTCAACCCATAGTGAATTCTAAACTACAGGCAACCTGCAGAGTGATAATAGATAACATAATAATATAACAACAGGCATATCATCAATATAAATAGAAAATAGTGGTATCAGATGTCACAGGTGAACAAATATAGATAACATCATATATAGCAATGTAGATGACTAACAGCGGCATATTTCAATTGTCGTTTCAATTTGAATACAAATTTAATAAATATAAGAACGTTGATCATGAGTGAGTGCTCACCTTTCGAGGCAAGAGATGAGCGAGAATGAGATGAATTACGAATCCAGGCACACATTTCAAAGCAAACAAGATTGGCACGAATTCGATGGACAAGCTGATAAATATGAGTCGATGAGAATGAATCTATATAATTCAATCAAGATGATATGATATTATTATTTCCCTAAACCCAATATTAAGTTTTAAAAAAATACATATACATTTTGAAATAAATCTTGAATTTTTAACATATATAGAACAATCAAAACAAACTTCACTTTAAACATATATTCTTTGGACAGATATAAACAAAACATGTATAATCTTATAAACTCTTATAAATACCTATATATACATACCGTAAACAATATATTTTATTTCTTTTATAATAGATCTGCTGTAGCTATATATATTAGCATTAGCAAAGCAATACATATATATACTAATCCTATAAACAGAGCCCAAAAAACACATAATGTATTCACAACTTCCAAGCTAATATATTAACTCAGTAATATACATATATAAACTTATAAATAAACTATGGCTTATACATATGTATATGTATAATATATCAAATATATAATTGTCAAATATATTTTATGTTATAAAACATAGCTTTTTAGTAACGTATATTTAGAAAACTATTGAAAATAAAGCTTAGATATTATGTATAATACCAACATATATACTACCGTCGAACTTTATATATAACTAACACTTTATATTTGAAAAACCGACATAACTTTATATATATAACTAGAAAATAAGCATATATGAAACTAACATATATTTAGATATAAATACATACAGAACTGTTATATATACACTTATATCTATAGATCTATACGTATATTAGTTGTTTACGAAAATCAAATTTTGAAATATAAATATAAACGGTAAGCAAATATTTGTAAACCCATTCATATAACAGCAATAGTAGCAATGATATATAATACTCATATATATAATTTTCATAACGTAAGTAGTTATGTATAAATATATACTAATATATTAAATGCAAATAAGAAAACTTATGTAACATTATCATATATAAGCAGCAACAAAGAGGCTACAACACATAACTATGCATATAGTACTGTCTGGTATACTAAATCTATAAATAAGTATATATAAATATACATCAGCTTGCTCAAATCGAAAACAGTCATACAACTATAAACAACCGTAATATCTAAATCTAGTATATAAAATAAAATCTTATAAAACTTACATAAGTATGTATCAAAACTTACTGGCCTACATAATCTATATATACTTATAGATGTAAACAGATACATATATATACAACCCATACAAAATCTATACTAAGTAATTATACGAAAATATAGTAGGTGGGAAGATGAGCTTCCTCCCCTACATATTTAAAACTGTATATGTGAAATTTTATAAAAGAGGAAGGGATACCGTGCTTTGCAAGGAGAACGGGGCGGCTGGCAGCGGAGGACTAAGGTGAGTGGCGGACAGCACTACAGTGGTCGAAGGACGATGGTTAGGAGGTATGGGTCGTGACAGGTCAAGGAGTGGAGGCTGTGTTGTTCGGCATGGATGAGCTCGGGTTGCTGGGCGTAGGTGATGCGGTGGCGGGTCAGTTGGGTAAGATGATGATGCGATGAAGGTGGAACCTTGTTGGTGGGTAGGAGCGGAGGAGAGGAGAGAGGGGGACGGGCATGTGATGCTCGGTATTTGCTGAAGAGGAATAGGAGACGAGAAATGAAGATGAACGACAGAAATTTAACAAAGAAAAAAGGAATAGAGGAATGGAAAGTGAAAGCACAGGAAAAATGGAGGAGGGCCGAGTTTTGTAGAAGGAGGGTGGAACGAGATTTTGAGTCAGAAGTGGAATGGAGATCAAGATCTAAATGTATGCTTCTATAAATATATTAGGCAAAGAAAAAAAACGTGTGAAATAAATCAAAAGCAACGGGAAAGGAAAGGAAATGGCAACAGCCGCGCATTGATTCAGCTGAAATATTTAAAGCGAATTATTGTTGTGGCCGGCGGTTCAAATTTTGGAAAGGAAGAAAATTTCAAAAGTCACTAATATCGTTATCGATACGACGTACGATTTCATCGTTTCATCGCGTAGCGGGTCTCAAAACATACAAACAAATATACTATGGAGATCAGCATGACGAGACGACCAAAACAGTATACAGATATTAGTGGTACGATCATCCGATCAAAAGTCAATAATCGGTAATGGGAGTACTGTTATTATGTTGAAAATAAGATAGACGGAGCAGTAGAAGTCCAAATTTGGAAAAACGAAAGATGACGTCTCATTCAAAAGAGAATTTAGAAATTTATTTTGTAAAAAAATTCAGCTTTGGAAAATATTTTATGATCATCAATTTTTAACTGATTTAGATTGAAATCGAATTACACAATAACAGTTACTTTCATAATTTCTGATGAAAATTTACCATTTGCTATATTTAATTATACGTAACCCAAATATTAAATTTTTATTTAAAAACTCAATTATTAAAAAATTTCACAAAATTTCCAGTTAAATATATTTTAAAACTATTAAAATTTACGGGTCGTTACGCAGACCGAGTTATTTCAGGTTTTATCTATTAGGCTTAGCTTGACTTTGATGTTGGACATTAGCTTATCTATCGCTTGAGTAGTTTATTTCTTCTGCATACTCTGATGTATTTACATTTGATTTGATGTATATGGTGTGATCGTGTACTACCTTTATTGTATTTATATTGTAATGTGCTAAACATGTATCAGTGTATATGTATATATATGATGTTGGTTACTGTTCTGTGATGTGATTTACATTCAGTTATTTTATTTTGTTCCGATAGATCTGTTACCACCTATAGTTTTGGATTAAGCATTTACTGGGTTTGTCGATCCGCTTTAGTTGAAAAGAAAAATTATATTGCTTTTATCAACCAATTCATTAGATGTTTAAGATAAAATTATAGATGGTCGTCCTTAACCAGCCTTATTCTCCACTTTAGTAGGCGAAATTACTTGTTAATTCTCTTTGCTAAGTTGGGTCTCGGGGTGGGGCATTACAACATGGTATCAGAACTGTGGTCAGAACAAAGTAGGACAAACATAGAATGGTATGTATATCACGATACATCGAAGTACAATATGAGTTAATCGTTGTCCTTTATTCGAGCTTATTTTTGAATTGAGCCTTGATTCTTTTTTGAGTTTTGGGATTTTTGAGATGGAATATGTCTAGGAATATATATATATATATATATATATATATATATATATATATATATATATAGTACTCCGTAGTATTTCATAATAGAGTTTGATTCATCTTATCTTTTAAATAATCTTATTTGGGAGTATTCTATTTTTATTTTTGTCGATACGAGTGAGTTCATATCGATGGAACTGATTGAATTTTTTGAGCATTCTTATTGCATTCCTTTGAGAGTTGTGAATCCTACTGAGGGGATCCAAAACGATTGGCTCGTTGTGAGCATTCTGAGATTTTTTATTTGATGTTGCTTTTGTGAGTGTTTGTTTGTTACTCACAATCTTGAGATGCATTTGATTTGAGATGTATTGACTTATTTGATACTAAGTCCAATCCTTTGTTTTATAGGATCCTATTGTCTATTTAGGTTTCCTATTTTGATTGGTTTATTATTTCTATCACTTTGGAATGTTAATAATGATTCCAAATTTTTTGAATTCACTCTTGAGTATCGAGATTGTGATGACATATCTCGAATTCCAGTCAAGGTGACTTTGTTGAGTTTTGATGAGTCCGTTTAGGTTTGATATCTAACCGGCCAATCGAGTGTTAGATTAACCTTATTCCTGGCTGTTAGCCTTCGGCTATCCTTCCACGAGGACTTCCACTAAGGAATGGGTGATTTTCTAGATTGTTCGAATTTGATTGAGTTTATCATTCAGTTTCTTTGAGTTTTCCTTTTCAGATGCTCAATCGGTGTTATTATTGTAGCATTACTTTGTTTGAAGTAATGATTTATTGTTTGTGTGCTTCTTCTCCTTCAAGAAGAATATCTTGCTTATTGCTAACCCGCCTTTAGTTAAGGCCATGAAAAAGCGGAGTCAACCCAACCAACTTCATGATTATCGAGGTAGGAATAGGATGGATTCGGTTTAAAAGAATGAAGTTCACTTAGATATGTCATTTGGTCAAGAAATTGGGGGGTTGCATTGCTCAGTCTAGAAGATAAGCTCCATCCGGCATACCTCCCCTCGATCGGCATACCTCCCCTCGATCACCACACCTCCCCTCGGTCGGTACGCCTTCCCTCGATCGGCACACCTCCCCTTGATCGGCACTCCTCCCCTCGTTCGGCATACCTCCCCTCGATCGTCACACCTCCCCTCATTCGGCACACCTCCCCTCGTTCGGCACACCTCACCTCGATCGGCTATATGGTGACATGGTTCGGCATCAATACATGGTCCGGCGCAAGCTTTGCTCCGAGTTCTGGACTAGTCTGCTTCGATATCCAGATAGGCTCACTTCGGGTCAATACCCGAGTAATTTCAGTTTGGCATACCAATTGCTAAGGGTCGGTCGGCATAATGAAGTAGGGTTCGGCTATGGCCTTGGTGGCCCAAACTACTCAGGAGGCCCAACAACCTGTTTTCCCTATAAATACAGCATGTGGGTCTCCAAATGGGGGATCTTCTTTTCTTCGCTCTCTAACTTTCTATTTTCTAAGGCTAAAGGTTATTCTATCAGTTTGTAACTGTATTTGATTCGAACATCAATAATATGAAAATTCTGGTGTGGACGTAGGTCGGAGTTAGCCGAACCACTATAAAATCTACGTTCTTTACTGCTTTCATTTTAATTTTGACTATTCTTCATAATATTACTCTCTACATATACTCTATCTGTTATCTGTGACAGTTAGTTCGTGCTTTCATTTACATTTGGGTGTTAGTGACCAATTTTATAGCTAACATTTTGGTGCTTTCACCGAGAGCACAAGCATTCGGGAATTTTGGAGCTAGGAACTTGGATTCTAGGAAACAATGGCTAGACCATCAGCAAGGAAGTAAGTGACAGAAAGGAGTAATCAGGAGGGAAGTCAACAGTCTTCCTCTGGAGCTGGAGTAGGTCAAGCATCCATCTACATCACTAGAGAAGAGATGGAAGCAATGTTGAAAAGACAAGAGGAGATGATGCAGGCTCTTCCCAAACAAGCAGGAAATGCAGGAGCTCAGATCCATGGAGCTGGATCAGAAGCGCTCAACCAGCAAGCAGAGGGAATGGCTCAGCAGGGGGCAGCCCCCAATCGGCAGATGGCTAACAATCTAGATGGACCGAGACTCGAAGGCACACCACCAGGAAATGCTAGACCAATCCATGGAGGGATAGCAGATGACGCTGTGCAACCCAACACCAACACGAGTGTAGGAGTACGAGATGAGGAGTATGTGCCTGAATTTCCATATGGACTCGGGGGGCAAACCAGAGGCAACGGACAAGGATTACAGCTTGGCGACAGCGATAAACTGGCGGAGATGGTTAGACGAGCTATGAGATGTGGATTGGTAAACAAAGACTTGGAGGATGTGAATAGGAGTCCCTTTACTCCTACTACCAGGCGAGCTAGGAACCCACCGGATTTTAAGCTACCATCATTGGAGATGTATAATGGGAGGACGGATCCTATGGTTCATCTGACAAAGTATATGAGGCATATGGAAGTGCTAGGGGCATGAGAGGAAGTCATGGCCCGATGCTTCCCATTGTATCTGACAGACATAGCAGCACTACGGTTTAGACAATTGGAGAGCGGTTCCATTGGAACGTGGACCGAGTTGACTGGGAAGTTTATGAGGCAGTTTAGAGTTCACATTTTGAGACCTAAGAATGTGATGAGTTTGGCAGTGCTAAAGCAGAGGACTAGAGAATCTTTGAGAAGCTTTCTAACGCGATTCAATGCATCAGCAGCATTAGAGGATTGACCAGATCCATCCATGGTCTTAATGGCAGCTGTATCTGGCATAGCTAATGGAACAGAGTTCAAAAATTCACTGATAAGGGATCTTCCTATAGATCTAAGGGAGTTTATTATGAAGCCGAAGGATTTCTCTGGTTAGAGGATGCAAATGCTGAGAGAGAGGAAGGAGTAGGAGATGATGTTTATGCAGTCAAGGGTGAAAATCCTTCTAAAAAAGATTCAGGAACTGGTAAAGGGAAACGGAAGGCCAGGGATAACGACATTGGACCAATGCGACCATGAAAGGAACCGAGGTTCACCTCTTATTCAGAGCTGAACGAGACTTTGGAACGAATTTACCAAGACACTAGGGGCAGATTCCCTATCGAAGGCCAATGAGAAGGGATCCGACCAGCAATGAAAGAAGATCGAACAAGTATTGTTTGTTCCATGAATTGAACGGTCATTGCACTAATGATTGTAGGCACTTGAAGGATAAAGTTGAGTGGCATATCCGTAATGGTCCGCTATCCCAATATGTGAGAAGGAGGGCCACAGTGGTGGAATAAGAACGACCACCACCTGCACCTACTGGGGAGGGCTCATGATCAAGGCATCGGCTTATTATCAACTGATTGGAATAATGATGAATAAGTAGCAAAATCTACACCAATACGATTAAGTCATTTACATATGTAGGGACCGTGAACAATCCTCAGGCATGCTCTGATACGACTATAAATCGCATCAATGTAGGTGTTTTCACTTCGACGTCCTTGTTTTGCTTTTATTTTCCATTTCTCATGTTTGGACTTGATTTTTTTTGAATTTTCTGTTGAAAAACTTATTTCGGACGAAAGTATGCCATCTGCAGTTCCATAATGGCTAAACCACTTACTCATGTAAGGGATCACGAACGGTCCTCGGGCATGCTCTGAGATGGCGATAAACATCCATAACAAACAAGTCAGAAATTCACTTGAACGTGAATTCTAGCATTAATAACCTATGTCCCCCCGGGCATACACAATTCGCCTCGAATGGAACCCGATCGCAAAGGATTACAAATCGCTTCGAATGGCACACGACCGCGAACGGTCCCAACTCGCCTTCAACGGCACTCGATCGTGAACGATCACAAATCGCCTCGAACGGCACCCGACCGCAAATGGTGCCAACTCGCCTCGAACAGCACTCGATCGCGAATGATCAAAAATCGCCTCGAATGGCACCCAACGTGAACGGTCCCAACTTGCCTCGAACGGCACCCGATCGCTATTCGATGCGAACGGCACCCGACCTCAAACGGTTACATACTACCCCAAATGACATACGAACGCGAACGATCATCATTCGCGGTCAGATAAGACTATCAATTTCTTTGTAGGTTATTAACAGGATACGAGCATCCAGCTTATTGAGCTACAAAACACACCTTCCAATAGCAAGGCATGTTTTGGGGGGCAAAATGTTAACCCCCCTTTAGTCAAGGCCATGAACAAGCGGATTCAACCCAACCAACTAACGATTATCGAGGTTGGAATAGGATGGATTCGGTTTAAAAGAATGAAGTTCACTTAAATATGTCATTTGGTCAAGAAATGGGGGGTTGCACAGCTCGATCTGGAAGATAAGCTCTGTTTGGCATACTTCCTCTCGATCGACATACCTCCCCTCGATCGGCACACCTTCCCTCGCTCGGCACAACTCCCCTCGATCGGCACACCTCTCCTCGATCGACATACCTCCCCTTGTTCGACAGACCTCCCCTCGTTTGGCACACCTCCCCTCGTTCGGAACACCTCCCCTCGATCGACATAGTGGCTCGGTATCGACTATATAGTGACATGGGTTGGCATCAATACATGGTCCGGTGCTAGCTTTGGTTCGAGTTATGGACTAGTCTGCTTCGATTTCCAGCTAGGCTTGCTTTGGGTCAATACCTTGGTAACTTCCGTTCGACATACTAACTGCTCATGGTCGGTCGGCATAATGAAGTAGAGTTCAGCTATGGCCTTGGTGGACCCAAACTACTCAGGAGGCCCATCAACCTGGTTTTTCCTTTAAATACAGCATGTGGGTCTCCAAATGGGGGATCTTCTTCTCTTCGCTCTCTAACTTTCTATTTTCTAAGGATAAAGGTTACTCTATCAGTTTGTAACTGTAATTAATTTGAACATCAATAAAAGGAAACTTCTGGAGTGGACGTAGGCCGGAGTTAGCCGAATCACTATAAAATCTATGTTCTTTACTGCTTTCATTTTAATTTTGACTATTCTTCATATTATTACTCTCTACATATATTCTATCTATTATCTATGACCGTTAGTTGGTGCTTTCATGTACATTTGGGTGTTAGTGACCAATTTTGGCCCTAACACTTATCCCATATCTTGATGATTTTTGGGAGTGGCTCGTGACATCGTAAGATTGACGAACACTTTATCTCCTTCTGTTGATTTTGAGAATCGAGTATTTTGGGAATATCTCGATGCATTCTCTTAATGTTCTTTGGTTTGAGTTCTAAAGCTATATAAATATGAGTTTTAAAGAGAAATTTGAGCTTTAAGATATTTAAAAAAAATCAAAGAATATTTTGAGAATATATCTACATGAGTAGTATTTCTTTTATAGAAATAATTTGAGAGTGTTGGGTTTTCCATCGAGTAGTTAAGAGTTTTAGTTGATATGCCCAATCAACGTTATCGATAGGAATCTCCTAAATGTTGTGATGAGGCAATCAGACATAATGGTTTTTGTTTTAAAAATTTAGATTTCGAAAATAATATTTTGAGATTATATATTAAATTTATTTTTGAATGGTAATTGTAGCCATTGATTTTAGAGACGAGTAACAGGGTAGCGAGGCAGTTTTGATCATTCGATCGACTCTGCAGCCAGCGGATATATCTATTTATTAGAGATTCAAAGGCGAGGCAATTTATTTATTTATTTATTTATTTTTAAATTATAAAGATGAGAATAAGTGAGTATATTCTTGAGCTATACTTTATTGAAAGTATATTTTGAGATTTTAGAATCTATATTATATACATTGGATGTTTTAAGAAAAGAGTTATAAGAGAATATGAAGATTGTTTTTAAACTATTTAAGTGGTTTAATAAAAATGTAAAGAGAATTTAAATCCTCAGTTTATTTTGAGGAATATTATTATTGATTTACAAATTTCTTTGGAAATTAACTTCGAAGTAGGAGAAGAACTTTGTACTTTTAATTTGATTTTTAAATTACTTACTAAGTAATATAGTAAAGATTTTGAAAATTTTCAAATGTTGAAAATTGAGATTTAAAATTTAAAAGATGTTGAGATATAAAAATTCTAAATATCATGGATTAAAAGATAATTCGAGCTTATATCCTTGTTCTTGAGTATATTCTATCTTTGAGCTATTATCAACGACGTGCATTTTTTGCAGTCGTTCGAGTTTGGTGGCCTTGTGAGAAGCCATCTTGTGATTTATCTATCTTGTCTATTGTGTCTATCTTTGTTGTGAGGATGTTATTTCTGTATTATTATGTGGAAAATCTTGTTGTTGATCATTTTGTTGCTTAGATTTCGGGTTTGAGTGAGTTGATCCCAACTCCATTCGTAGAATTTTGAAAAAATCTATTTTATTTGATAGATTATTTGTTGATCTTCTTATTGAGTTTCGATTCAAAGACAGGAGATATTCAAAATTCTTTTGAGTTGCTAGAAAAATTCGATGGATTTCTAATCACTATATTAGCATATGATGGACCATCAAATTAACCAAGTGAGTTTTTCCTTGTTTCTTTCTACCATTCTATGTTGAAAGTATGAATGGTTTGATTTTCGAGCTTGTCTTTTATCCTTGGTCGATTGAATTTTTATGTTGTTACAACTCTTTTTCTAGAAATTTGCGGGGACACAATTTTTGTAAAGGGGAGTCTGTAACAACCCTGGTTTTAGCAATTACTTGAGAATATTAAATTATAGCGACAGTTATAATTTAATAGTGTGAATTAATAATAAATAAGGACTTTAAATTGTTTATTGGGAATAAACAATATATTTGTGAATATATATGGGAAAATAAAGTTTTGGAAACTTTATTAAGATGGTTTGAAATGATAAAACGAGAAAGTGTGTTTTGTTTGGAGTTAATGCACTAATTTTGGTAAATTATTGCTATTTACTTCTTTTAATGATTTGTTAAAAGAAGTAATTAATTTTAAGATGAGATATATTTAAAATAATGATGTAATTGAGTTTAAAAATATAATTAAGTGAAAAAGTATATTTCTAATGGGTTATAAAATTTTATTACATAAAAATGTGCTTTTTGTGCAATTCATAATGCTAACTACGATGAGATTTGTAGATAAAAATGTAAATTATTTTAAATATAGAGAAATATGTTAATAAATTGTTTTAAAAATATAAATAATCTTTTATTTGTGTGTAAAAACAGTTTATTAACACGATATTAAAGTTTCATAATTTACAAATATGAAATGAAGCTTAATTTCATGATTTGAAATTACAAGTATATAAATTGTAACATGAGATAAGAGATTAAAGGGCTATGTAATTAGCATAAGCAAACCTTCTTTTATTAATGGACTTTAGCCCATTAAGCTAATTAATTTGTTCTGACCTTTGGAAATTAAGAGATGAGAAAGAAGAGTAATATTTGTACGTACATTTTCTACTTTCTTCCTCAAAGCTCCAGAAACCTGTAAATGGAAGCCTCCTTCATCCTTCTCCAATTCTATGCAAAATCCATCAAATTAAACGAAAAATTGATGATTTAAAATGAGATTTTAAACTCCAAACTCAGGTTATAAATTTCTAAAACCCCTCTTCATATCAAAATCTGATTTATAGTGATATTTGTTAATTTTTCTTCTCTAATTGGTTTGCATGTTTCTTTCTTGAGTTCTATCAGGTTGTAGAAGCTCTGTACATAGCTAACGCTTGCATCTTTGGCCACTAAATCATAGTTTAATCTTCATGAAGGCAAGGTGAGTGTAAAACACACATCTTCTAGCCATTTGTTGCTGAAAAATGTTGCAATCTGTGAATACTGAAGCTGAAACGAATTTGATCATAACCTCTTCATTTCTTAGCCGATTTTGATAATTTTGGATGTTTCGAAAAGCACTAATCATGTAATACAATCTCATGTTTTGAATTTTCATTAATTTTTAGATTAGCTATGTCAAAATATAATTTTTCTACTGCTAACTCGAGAGCAAAACCAATATTTGCTCTGTGTTTGAAACTGAAACGGATTTGACCATAACTTCTTTGTTTCATAACCGATTTTGATAATTTTGGATGTTTTGGAAAGAAAAAATCCTGTACTACAACTTTAATGTTTTGATTTTTATATAATGTTGAGATTAGCTATATTAAAACCTAATTTTTCTACTGCTAACCCAAGAGCAAAACCAATAATTGCTCTGTGTTTCAAACTGAAACCAATTTGTCCATAACTTCTTCATTTCTTAACCGATTTTGATAACTTTGAATGTTCCGGAAAGCATAAATCATGTAATAAAATTTCATTTTTTGAGTTTTATGCAACTTTTGATTGAATTTTTCTACTGCTAACCCGAGAGAAAAATCTATATTTGCTCTGTGTTTGAAGCTGAAACAAAATTTGCCATAACTTTATCGTTTTACTCGGAATTTAATAATTTTGGATGTTTCAGAAAGCACAAATCATATATTACAAGTTTTATGACTATAGATTTCTTAGATTTTTACATTAATTTGGCCAAAAATGTGTTTGATTGTTTATATCCCGAGACCAAAATGACAAAGGTATTGCAATTAAGGCCGCTGAACTATTTTTATCATAACTTTTTCATTTCTTATCCAAATTCAATAACCTTAGATGTTCCTGAAAGCTTAAATTTTGTAAAGTTTCATGCTTTGTGTTTCCTGAAATTTTGATGTTTGTTTAGTCAAAACTGTGTTTGTTTGCCGATTTTCCGAGAGCAAAATTACATCAATAACAATTATTGACCTAAGGAGTGTATTAGCTTATTTTTGCTCTCATTCTTATTCGATTTTTATCATTGTCTTTGAGATTTTGAGAGCTATGATGCTATCAAGAGGCTACATATATTTGGAGAATTTTAAATTCAAATTTAAATAGAATTTGAATTGATTTTGAGTTAAATTAGAATTGAATTCGTATTGAACTCAAGTTATCGGTCTTGAGTTATCTTTCTTGTTTTTCATTGTTTTCGAGCAAGGTTTTCACTAAACCATTTTTGAAGTGATTTTTGAAATAAATGAAAATTCCAAATTATTATTATTTAGCATTTTAAAATTATTTTTCTAATATGAAATCTATTTATTTCCTATAATAAAGGAATTTTAAATATTGGTTTTGTTAATCTTTTCGGGAAAAAGTTTCAGAAGCTTGTTTTTTCTAGTAAACTATTTTGGATATAAAACATACACTTTTACACTATTCAAACATATGAGAAAGAGAATTAAACGATTTAGTAAAACACGTGGTATGTGACACGTGCGTTTACAACTTCGGTTAATTCCAAACTTGTATGATCCAAGCTATTTGAGATTATTTATTCCAAGTATTTAGCCAATTTATGGTGTATTTTGAGTTGTATAATTCCTATTTATTGCAATTATTTATGATGACCAATATTTGACATGTATTATGGTTTGAGATCTCCTATGTAGGAGTATGGTCGATGAGAACCATCACAATGCTCTATTTACTTGCCAATGATATAATGCAATTCTTGAGTATATGATTTCATATTTTGAGATTTATGGTTTATGAGGAACCATCACAATGTTTTCACTTGTCGATGAGATGAGACAAATCATGTTGCCATTTAATACTTGTCGATGAGATGAGACAAATATGGTGTCTCGTTTTATCACTCGCCAATGAGACGAGGCGAGATATGATTTGCTGAGTTTTATGATGTTCTTAGTGTGGCATCTACTAGTAGCTAGTAAACCACTACGTGTGAACGTGTGGTATGGTACACACATTAACAATTTTCAGGTTCCTATTCGTGAGTTTGTGACACATTCATAATGTTTACCTATCAGATTTGCTTTGAGAGGTGTTAGCGACCTTGTCAGGAGGACGGACTGCTTTGGGAGGTGTTAACGATCTTGTTAGGGCTGACAAAACGACTTGGAAAGATGTCAGCGACCTTGTTATGAGGAAAAACTGCTTTGGGAGGTGTTAGCAACCTTGTCTGAGGCTTCGACCATATGAGTTTAGCACGTGCAGCATTGATTCTACATTGCAATCGGGGTACTGGCCAATTTGAAGTTTTCTAAGTTTTGAGTTCGCCGTTTTTGGCTCATTAGAGTTAAGATTTTTTGAGTTTTGAACTCACATCGAATTCTTTTTTGAGTTACGAGCCCCTTCACCGGAGAGAGATGGAATGGACTCGGACAGAATATCAAAGTCCTTAGCCGGAGTGCCGAGGCCGGTGAATGTCAAAGTCCTTGGCCGGAGTGCTGATGCCGGGGAATATAAAAGTCCTTGGTCGGAGTGCCGAGGCCGGCGAATATAAAAGTCCTTGGCCTGTGCATCGAGCCCGGTGAATATAAAAGTCCTTGGCCAGAGTGCTGAGGCTGATGAATATAAAAGTCCTTGGCTTGAGTGCTGAGGCCGGTGAATATAAAAGTCCTTGGCCGGAGCGCCAAGGCCGGTGAAAATAAACGTCCTTGGCCAGAGGGCCGAGGTCGGTGAATGTAAAATTCCTTGGCCAGAGTGCCGATGCCGGAGAACATACAAGCCTTTGACGGGAGAGTCAAGGTTGGAACAGGATAACGTGACCCGGCGTGGTCTACAGATTCAAGCTTAAATCCGGGGAGGTCATGGATTTAATAATATGGTTATGAACATGATATGGACATCAGACATTGGATTTGAAGCTATTCAAAACACACCTTCCAATGGCAAGGCATGTTTTAGGGGGAAAATGTTAACCCGCCTTTTGTCAAGGCCATAAACAGGCAGATTCAATCTAACTAACTTCACGACCATCGAGGCTGAAATATGACAGATTCGGTTCAAAGGGATGAAGCTCACTAGATGTGCCGCTCGGCATCGAGGTGAGGTTGCGCCGCTCGGCATCGAGGTGAGGTTGTGGTTGCGCCGCTCGGCATCGAGGTGAGGTTGCGCCGCTCGGCATCGAGGTGAGGTTGCGCCGCTCGGCATCGAGGTGAGGTTGCGCCGCTCGGCATCGAGGTGAGGTTGCGCCGCTCGGCATCGAGGTGAGGTTGCGCCGCTCGGCATCGAGGTGATGTTATGCCGCTCGGCATTGGTGAGATTAGGCCGCTCAGCATTGATGGAAGGTTATGACGCTAGGCATTGGTGAGACGGCTCGGCATCGGTGAGGACAGGGTCGCTCGGCATTGGTGAGACGGCTCGGCATCGGTGAGGACAAGATTGCTAGGCATTGGTCAGGTCAGGGTCGGTCGGCATTGGTGAGATGGCTCGGCATTGGTGAGGATAGGATCGCTCGGCATTGGTCAGGTCAAGGTTGCTCGGCTTTGGTGAGAAGTCTCGGCATTGTGGTGAGGTCGGTGTGGCTCAACATTGTGGCGCGGCCGATGTGGCTTGGCATCGTGGAGGTATGTGGCTCGACATTATGGAAGGTCGTTCGGCCTTGGAGGTAGGTGGTTCGGTGGAAGGTCTTGATGGGCCTATACCATTCAAGAAAGCCCAACAACTCATGATTTGCCTATAAATACAACATATGGAGTTACAAAAAAAAGAACTTCTTCTTTCTGCTCTACTGCTTTCTATTTCCTAAGGCTAAGGTTACTCTACCATTTGTTAACTGTAATTGATTCTAACATCAATAAAAAGAATTTTTTTGGAGTGGACATAGGCCAGAGTCAGCCGAACCACTATAAATTCTATGTCTTTACTGCTTTCTCTTTAAATTTTTACCGTGCTTCACATTTACACTCTCTACATATATTCTATATGTGAGATGTAACAGCAATTTGGTGCTTTCGCTTGGATTTGGGTGTTAGCGACCAATTTTGGCGCCAACACTCGATTTTCAAAATAACTCGTTTAATTAACGTATAAAAATAGCCTTCAGGGGCACAGTCTCAGATTTCGACGAAACCATGTCATTGGGTCTGTAATAATGAATTATAACATGCCGTCAAATTTCATAGCGATCAAATGCACCATTCTGTTGTATGTGATAGAAATGCGTTGAATTAATATTAAAGATTTAGTATAATAATTGGATTCAAAAAGCCCTCTTTTGCGTATGAATGAACTAGGGTTCGAGTCTAATTCCATTGCATTCAGAATAGGGGTATAACATTAGGAATGCCAGGGTGTAGATCTCAATCGGGGTTCAGAATTAAATATCTAGATATTTTGAATTTAAATAATATATTCTATTCTGATTTGACCGACCATTCCTTCACCTCAGCCCACTTTTTTTCTACTCCTTCCTTTGCAGGCGCACATTCACCCATACCCCTTACCCCTTACCCCATTGAATATACCTCACTATTAAATCAAAATCAGAGGCTTCTTTTTAAAAATCAAGAATTCAAAATTTTAAATATAATGATATACTCAACTAAAAATCTTAAAACAAGCACTAAAATTGTACTTTTGATGAGAGGTTTGATCTAGTGTAATTTATGGAAGGGGCGGCATAAGTTCTTGAATTTGACAGTGATGGTGAGTGGGTCTTGGAGACTATGGTTAGTTTTTATGGAGGTTGTGATCATCGATTCGAAGTTTGGAGCATTGATTTTGGTTTGTGGGAGGAAAGCGCAACGGCAGACATAATTTGGCGATTCTCGGTCAACAATTGGGGATCACAACATTGGGAAGAGGAGGGTGCTATCGTCAGGTCACTTTTCATGGGGGGATCCCAAAGTCAATGAATTTGGTATAGGATGGTGGAGATTCGTAAGAGAAGTTTAACGAAATCATCCGAATGAAGTTTAGCAGAGCGTAAGTGAGGACCCGCCATTCTCGACCCTCGAAAATCGACACAAAATACCCTACAGTATGATACGCCGACGATCAAGTGCCAGAAAAGACAGATTGTTGAGGAAAAAGAAAGAAGGTAGAAGAAAGAAGGAACTAAACAATATCAGAATCTCACAATCGCAGCGGAATAAAATATAATATATAATATCAAATCTTTACACTAAATGAAAACTATATCTGTTTTATACATTATATCATCAGAGTATTACAAACAAACAACATTTACCAGTCAGACAATTCATACAATCACAGCAACGGATAAATACAAGTACGGATAATACATCTCGGGCTCTAGCTCCTCTCCTGCTCTAAACCATCCTATCCTGAACATATAATACTCGGTCTGACCCGAGCATTATAATGAAATAACACCTGAATCAGTCTAGAATATCAGCTGATAATAATGTACCCAAATTGATTATTAAAGTTTCAAAAATCCTTTGAAAACAAAGCATCTCGTAAGACCATGCCACTAATAAACATGTCGGGTTTTTACCTTACGATAGCTAAAACACTTTTTATAAAAATCCTCTGATATTATAATAGGGTCTATATACAAATACTAATAAAATAGCCGAAATTGTTACATGATTAAATTCCAGCTACTAGCGATAGAGTGGGTAATACAAACCAAACTCGTAAAAGGCGCATAGGGAGAATGGATTTCCAACTAATGATTAGGCACTGGGGTACCACCTGTCACAGTATCTGGTCTAGATCAGTGTACCGAGGACCATGCCCGATCCCCTGCAACACAAGGCCCGGACCATCCCTTACTTGATAATCCCAAGTAAGATCACCCTACGGTTGGGATCAACAACCACACCACTAAACCGAAATAAAAAGAGACATCTTGACAGGGATGACCTTACCCGGAAATGAGTGCTTCCCACCAAGCCTTGCTGCATAACCCCTGATTTTCAGTCATTCCCGGTTGATGAGGCTTCAGGCCAAGCGTTACCTTTTAGAACATTTCACTTAGAATACCCATCGCCCACCTGATGATGTTCCGAAAGCATTCATCCATACAAGTCCGTCCCGGGTTCGAACGGATCTGAAGGCACTACTCCTACTACATCCATTTTGGAAATATCCTTAGGATTAGTAGCGACTAGCCCTTGCACTTCACTACTCCATCTTCGACTTCGAACTCGTTTTTCTCATGAAAACGTACAAACCGGATCGAAGTGGATTTCGAGAAATAAATCTCGATCCCGGTCTCTTTGAAACAATCAACGCATTTGTCCAATATTGATAGTCGGTGATTTAACTATCAATTAACATTCATAAGCATGCATCACACAGTAAATAATTTCCCACATTATTTATTTACCTCAAAAATATCTTGAGATATAAATCCATTTTCAAAATCCGTTCGAAACACTTTTCAAACCCAATTCTTCTCATGGAATAAATCCCCTAAATTGTTACTTCCTACGAAAACATCCAAGCACCAATCCTTAAGATTTAGAATGATTTAAATTCTTTATTCCTAAAAATACATTAAAACATTTATATTGAAACTACTTACATAATTTAAAATATACATATCTTTAAAATATCTCAAATACAACTACTTCGTAAAATATAAACTATTTTCTTCAAATAAAGTCAAGTCATACTAATTTTAAATAAAGCTATGAAATCCTACACAAGTTTTCAAATAATACTTTAATTGATTAACTTTAAAATAAAAACCATTTTATAAAGTATAAATATTAATAATATTCTTTAAAATACAATTCCAATTATCTTTTTAAAATAATTACTTCTATAACTACTTTGATAATTGTTCACCTTTAAAATTCTTACAACTTAAATCATTTCTAGAAACCATTCTTTAATAAAAATTCTAAACTCCTAACTTTTCAAAAATCAGCTTTAAAAACGTACTTGGCTTTTCAGGGAAATACACCTCCATTTAGGATAACCCAAAGAATTCTTTTTATAAATCTTACACGATTTATCCCAAATTCAATTTTACGTTTATGCCGTAAAATCCTTTCCATACTTTAAAAATAGCTCCCTTTATTTTTAAACACATTGCTATTTCCTAGAAATCACTTACAAATATATGTTAAAAATATTGAAAATAAAGCTTCTAGAAATTACTTGATTGAAAATAATACTCAAGGAAATATATAGAGGTTTCCTAAGTACTTTAAGTCAAGTTTAACTTTTAAAAAGAAAGTTATTAAATCAAATATTTATATTAAAATTTTCTTTTGAGAACTTAATACCCCTTTACTTTTTAAAAATAATTAAATACGATAATTACTTAATCATATATTTGCTTTCAATTAAAAACAATTAACAATAATAATAATTTTTCTAAAATATTTTTAAAACAACTTTACAAAACTTTCCAGTTTATACTTCGAAAATCTTTCCTTAAAACATGCTTATTTCTAGAAAAGCATACACATCCCATCCTTTAAAAATAAATCCCGCTATTAATTTAATACCATTTGCATTTCCATTTTAAATTCCCAATTCCAAACACTTTAAATTTTCCAATCAATTTCTTAAATTTAATTCCCTTTAAATTCTTTACTTAAGAATTTCCTTAATTCCCTTAAATCCAATTCATCTTATTTATACTTAAAATTCCCAGGTTGTATTCATCCAATCATAGCACAACACAATTTAAATTTCAATTTAATCTATCACAATATATAAATAAAACACAGCATAAGAAGATCTAAACAAGTTATCACAGAATAATAAATAAGATATATCACTGAATATAAATTAATTTCTATTTGTGAGGAATCCATTTGGATCCATCCAACCTATTTCCCTGCATCCACAGATATTAGCACAACAATAAATATCAATTCAATTTGATAATAATTTGCATATTAAACTAATCAAACAATCATTTAAATATTAACTTTTTAATCAAGTGAAATTCCAGATGTGAGTGTGATTAACTCACC
This sequence comes from Allium cepa, assembly GCA_030765085.1. Taxonomy (NCBI): domain Eukaryota; kingdom Viridiplantae; phylum Streptophyta; class Magnoliopsida; order Asparagales; family Amaryllidaceae; genus Allium; species Allium cepa. Next base: position 318,043,993 of record CM060939.1, read on the forward strand.
TTGGATTTTCGACGAGCTTTCAAATTTAAATTAAATCGAACGGCGTTCGATTTAACCTAAATTTTTACTTTCTTCGAATAATTCCAGAATTGCTCCACTGCGTAGATCGCATAGCTGCGATTCCGCCGTTTCTCGTTTCGCTGAAATCTGATAATATATGCGAAAGATATACTAGTTTAAAGATTTGTATATATATAATTAAAACAATTTTTTTTTATTTACCAAACAAATCACGAACATTCGCACAATAGAAATCAGGTCGCACGTCATCTTCTTCATCGCGATCAGAAAATAAAATGAACCCATCACGCCATCGAACAGGGTTAGATATCGCAGCCACCACGACGTGCTTTGCCTAGATCGACGACCACCACCGGAAAGGTCTTCGCAAGCTCTACTACCAGCCACGGCCACGTCGAGCTCGGATATGGCTTTGCTAAGAAAATCGCATGCAAAACGTCCCTCCGTCCAGCCGATTTCTGACCATCTCGACGATTTTCATGCCAATCTACCGTACGGATGTGTAGATCTCTTCACGATCTACAGTTTCCCTTTAGAAAGTTTTTGGAATTAAAGCTTGAATGTGGAGAAAATTGAGGAGGAAGATCGTGATGTTTCGGCCATTAAATGATAGTGTCGGCGCTGAAAGATATTAGGGTTTCGGCCCTCCTCTCTAAACGTGTGTGTGTGTATATATATATACATACATACATACATATAACCAATTATTTAATTGTTTGATTCACTTTAAAGCAACTTTTTCAAACGATCTCCAAACAACGTGTTCCGACAGGCGTTTCTAAGGTTTTACCTACATTCCAAACACAATGGAACGCGTCTCGGAGGCTAATTTGGTCGTATGCGCGAGTTACGGAAATAAACAGTCAATTTTAAATTAAATTGATTAAAATAGTTTCTATGCGTTTTAAGCTGCCAGGGTCAAATGACAACTCCGATTGCTACGAAAATTGAAATCCGATAATAACTAACTATTACGGATCCAATGGAACAGGTTTTGTCAAATTCCGAGACTGTGCCCCGAAAGGCTATTTTAACACGTCGATAAATTCTAGCGATTTTCAAATTCGTCGAAATCACTTAAAATTTCACCTTTAAAAAATTTATTAACTCTATTATAACTCGTATAAAATTTATATTCACATTAAAAATCATTCTGATTCATTTCCAACCAAAATCTAATTATTTGCATTATTATATTATTAAATTCCATTATCAAATTAATATAGTATTCCAAATTCAGCCTATTGAATTTTAATTCCATCCAACAGTCCAGTATCATAGTTCAAATCCAAATAGGCTTAAAATAAAATTTAGAATCTATTTTTATATTTATTTACACCCAGAATCACCAATTCTAATATTAAATTATTATTATTATTATTCAAGTTTCAATTAAATTCCCATATTTGAAATTTAACTAATTCTATTAATTAACCTAAATCTTTTTACTTCAAAATTCAAATTATAATACATATTCAACATTTAAAACGAATTAAATGTTCAAATCTAGCAACTAAAATTTCGGGTCGTTACATTCCTCCCCTCTTATAAAAATTTCGTCCCCGAAGTTTGCTAAGACGGAAGAATGTTCCAAACCCAGTAGCAAAACTTACTTAGTGAAAATCTCAAGTTCTCTTTGCCTAAACTCTTTAGTTCCAAGTCGAAACTGCTAGTTTCAACTTTCATTCCAAAATCCCTTTTATTTTAGTTGTTATTTGAAATCAATTTGTCGTCAACGAAACATTTCAAAAAATTTCTAACTCCCAAAATTTTCTAAATTTTTTGGCAGAGTCTCCCTTGTGCCGAGGAGCTTTTGCAATATCACAATAGATATAAATATACATACATCGACCCGCACAGTCGGAAAAACCAAAAACAGTTCATATTTCCTATTTTTATTCCGTAGGCGTACCTTTTATTAGCATTTGAACAGCGTGCGGCTAATTTACATTGCATATACACACTCTAACTCTATCTACTGCCTCCCGTACATGTACTTACTTAAACAAACACATCGGTTTTCAATAAAGATAAGAATTTACTAACATTCTACTAATTAAACTAGCCAAACACATCAATTTCATAGTTTAAACAAACAAATTTCATAATTCAACCTGTTAACCTTATATTATAAACAAATCCCAAGATTTTAATCACCATTTCAATTTTCTAACATATCCAACTTCATTTTATTTCACTTGAATGATTTACATTCAAGTTTACTATTTACGATTCATATCTACATATAAGTTTACTACATATAAGTCATATTTCACACGACCAATTCACCTTTGTACCAGTTAAGCTCATATTCACATCAAATAGGTTTTGTAAGCCTTATCTAGGTAAATTTATTCCTATTCCAATTCCAATTGATGGGAAATCAATTATATTTCCAATTTGATTCATTCGTATTTTTTTATGATTCATTTGCATTTATATAGAAAACCACTCAATAAAATTTCAATCCATTTCCAATTGATTCAAAAACCAATTTCTTTTGCTTCTTTAAACCAACTCAATTCCGACTACAACAAAACGACCAATTCTTATGCAAATTTTCATGTCATTCAAGCAAATAACCATCACTTAAGCTTATAACCATTTAAAATTAATTCCAACTTTGACTTATATGAATTTTATTTCATTCAGAATTTTCACAATCCCAAATATTCTTATTTCCTTGCATTTTTTAAATTAAATCCTTATTCTCACTTCAAACTTATCTTAAGTTTATATTAATTTCATTCCAGTATGTATTATTTTACTCGTACATTCTTATTTCATCATAATAATTAATCAAAATCCTTTCACTTGCATTTACATTTTATTATCTAAACAAATTTCATTCAAGATCACTTATAAAGCTCAACCACAGTCATTTTTTTTCAATTTGCTTAAGTTCTTTCATGATATTTTCATTTCTTCTTAAATCAATTTTATTTCATTTTCATTTGATTCTCATTAAATCAAATTCCAATTCATTTACAAATTTTAATTCAATTTGTTTACTTACTCAATCCATTTTAAAATTTAATTCATCTTCCCGATTCATTGAATTTTATTAATAATATGACCATTTTCAATTATCTTGTAACGCCCCACCATTTCTCATGATTTAAATCGACACACGTGCCAATTCAAACCATATGGAAGGGCGGATTGTTATGGGGTAAATAAGAAAAGCAGAGAGGGAAAAAACAAAATAGAATCTTGCAGCGGAACGATAAAATATAATACTCAATATACAGTTCATAAAACTGTTTTACAAAGCATTTGATTTTACTTATACAATATATATCAGAGTTACACATACAAAGAATAATACAATGCAGCGGAATAAATGGTGTAGTGGAATAATATAGTAGATAACAGTACTACAAATCTTTGTCTTCGTCCTCCCGAATAAAATCTTCGATCCTGAAACGCTCGGACTGAACCGAGCGAATTGAAAAGACAAAACACTTGAGTTAGAACTAAAAGATCTTATGTGAGTTAAATCAACAGAAATAAATATGAGTGTAATGGCGTCGGAGATGTTTAGGGGATTTGACATCTCCTATCCAGTGTCTAACGTGAGTGCAGTAACTCAAGAGATGCCCAGGATTCACATTTCCTAAGGATCCGTTAAACTATTTACTATGTTGTATATTTCGCTATTATAACAATGTCTAATAGTAAAGTAAACTTACTTTTTAGCAGCGTTAAGGGGTTACCCATATAGACAAAAATAATGCCAATAGTCTATACAGTACCGTAATACCTCCTGATCGGGTGGCTACTAGAGGATACTCCATAGGTACGACACAAATAGAAACTCGTACAAAGCACGCTAGGATAGGTGACACGACACAACTAGGCAATGCCAGGGTAGATATACCAATTACGCTTCCGGGTCGGTGGTAACGCGTAGCAGCTACTACCGCCCACCTCGAACAACACCCCCAAAAATCAAAAATCAAAAGTGGCCACCGAATCAATCCAAAAGTCAAAGTATAATATCGAAGGGATGTGTCTGATCAAAGGTGCTACCTCAATTAACCCGCCAATCGCTCCTGTTTTAGCCACCTTATGCCAGCTCACGGGAGTTGGGTCCACGTATTTACCTCAAAGGAAACGCCGCCACCATCCTAGTTCATTCTGGAATCTCCACCGCATACACGGTTGTTAAAGTGGTTTTCGGAGTTGGCAGAGAGTATGACAACTTCCGATCCCGGTCTCTTCAACAACCAATCCATATTATAACACCGCGGTCCTTTCAAAATAGTTTATACTTTTAAAACCAGAATATAATCAAAACTATATAAATATGATATCATTTCTATTTTAAAACCCAAATTTATATGATATCAATTTTATAAAACCCAAATCAATATAATATTATTTTATTTCAAATATATCCTTTTCAAAAATCATTACACTTTTAACATTATAATTTGAAATCTATAGCTTTGAAACATAACTTAATATACTTCAACGGTTTAAATATTAAGTTATTTTATAAAATAAAATAGCTTCTTTAATTCTATAAATAAATTCCAAATACCGATTTGAACCCCTAAATAAACCATTTCAATTCATATATTTCAAAGCTTTAAATATTCCACCAATTCAAAACTAATTCTTTGATAATTCCATATATATCAATTTCCATTACTATTATTTAGATATAAAATATTTACTTAAAAATCTAATATCATTTAAGCAAAGCCTTTAAACTTCAAATAATAAGATATACTTTCTATTTAATTTAACTTGATAATATTCATTTAAAGCATTGATATTCATTTAATCCTCTAAACAAAATCAAGTTATAAAAAATCATACCTTTTAAAAATCTCAAATTTATTTAAATTTCAAATAAATTTTATTCGAGGATAATTCTTAAAACACTTTAATTCGAATCAAATTCATATTTATCTTCCAGCCTACATTATTTAAGTAATTATACTCAACAAATATGATTTAAATAAATGCTTAACCGTATCATATCTTAATAAAATCAACTTTTATTATTAAGCTTCTTTTATACTTAAACCAATTTTATACATTGCTTAAAACGAAGGATTTAACTATATATAAAAATAACATTTACAAATATCCAAATCAATATATCATAAAGTTATAAATTTCTTTACAAAATAATAGAAATAATTTCAAAATACTTTTATATATAGACCATGGTGTCTGTATATAATTTTTCTACCTTATGGTCAAGCGATACAGATATTTATCATTTCAATCCGCAATTTAAAAATAAAAATTACAGTTATATATCATTTCAAACCGCAATCCCGAACGAAATGAAAATGCACAATAACTTGCAGTTTATACAATATAAAATACAGCATTCATTCATCCAATATCACCATCAACCATTTATAACAATCATCATCCAATATAAACAATAACATCATTATAGAACAGATAATAAACAACAAGTATTAACTAGTAGTTTGTATTCAATAATAAATTAAAAATGTTTAACTGGCAGTTTATATGCTATAATAAATAAAAAAATTAACTGGCAGTTTATATGCAAAAATAATTTAATAACAATTTATTTTAAATAAATGCAATCCAGCTGAGATGATGATTAAATATACGAACAAACAATCATAGATAAATTTTAAATCACATCAAAATTTTATTTAACAAACATAAGAAATATTAGAAGTTGTGAGTGGGTTAAAACACTCACCTTTTGAATTTAAATTGAATTTAAATTCAATTTAAACCCAAAAATTTGACGTTATCAGAATTCGTCCAAACCAGCGTTATCAAGTTCGGAATTTCAATACGATGCTAACAAAAGAAACCGCGCATAAATCTGATATCGTATGCAAAGGTTATGATGATAAATGCGATTGAATTTTAATAAAAAAATAAAAATAAAAGAACACTTTCACCTCCAAATTGTGAATGCCACGTCACCTTTCATCTTAGCTAGCGCACGCGAAAACTGCCACCTAGAAAAAACCATACGCACGACCCTATCTCGCAGAGACTCCAGCCGCCACCCCATTCAGACCGCCGATGCAACTTGTCGCCGCTGTGACTCGCCTGGCCTCTCTCCTCATTTACGCGCGCCCATGCGACCCTCCGGTTCTAACAAAACGCCAGCAGTCGCCGCTCAATTCGAAACCCTAATCCAAATTTGCTGATGATCTTACTGTTAACTCACCACGAAACCCATATGGATGCGACCCCCTTGATTCTCTCTTCAAAACCCGGAAAGGAATTTACGATCCGACACCGTTCATCGACGCATGATGAATGGCCGAGAATGTTTGCTCGATTCCTAGCCACATCAAACCTCGAATTGAAAAATGAATTTCAGATCTGAGTTACGCTCTTCGAGAGCTTCGAATCCATATATAATTTTCTATATTTTGTGAAGTTTGAATTTTGGCTTTGGATTTGATTTGGGATTGGATCTGGAAATATAGAATTTTGTCTGCCATTGAGGAAGAGGAGGAATAGAATGAATTAACGTACAGAAAAATAAGAATTAGGGAGGCTAGGGTTTATATCAGGATATTTATAGAGAAAGTTGAAATAGAATAAATGGATCGGGTTGAATATACGCGCTAACGACAAAGTGGCCCAAAAAGCCCGTTTCGACTCTGGAACGAAATTGGGTCAACCCGTATATCAAAATAAATGTTTTAAAATATTTTAAATGCAATGGAAAAGATTTCAGGTTCAAATTGCATCGTATGAAGAAGTTATGCTAAAATCAATGTTTTCAAATTGATTTCAATTGATTTCAGTTTCATTTATTTCAAGGCATTTCGAGTCCGTACGATCAAACGACAAACCCGATCGCTACGAAACTTGAAATTCTACAATAATTCACCGTTACGGATCCGATGAAACTTGTTTCGTCGAAATCCGAGTCAGTGGTCAAATTGGCTTTTTTATATTAATTAAATAAATTAAAAATTATTTAATTCATTGAATCAAACTTTCAATTTCAATCTTATAAATCGACAATTCTCGTCATTTCTAATTCCTTAAACATTTACACTAATTTAAACAAATTTCTATCGATTTAAAATTTATAAATTCTTCAATTTCATTAAATTCAACAATTATAAGTTTAATTTTCAAAAATTAAATTTGATTTACTCCCTCTTATTATTCCATAAATTCCATCTTATGGAATAATTATCAAGATTTACATCTTAGTGCGTTAAAATTTCCAAATTCATCTAAATTCAGCTAACGTAGTAATTAATCTCATTAATATACATTAAAGTTTAATTAATTCTAATTGATTTCCCTTTTAATTATTAACCCAAATAAACGGGTAACTTATAATAAATTCATTGACCAATTAATTAGGTAATATTCAAATAATTTTTATCAAAACCTTTAATTAAACATAGGAATTCACTATTCACAAACAAATGTTACAATTCTTGTATGGTATTGATTTTATTCAAATTGTTACGTATTACTTCCCTAGTTAATAACTTTTGAGTTGATTCCCCGATTCCCAAATTTATATTAACGTAACATTTTCTTTAGATTTATTGCAATGATTTCCAATTCAATTGAATGAGTTAAATATATATGTGTAACTCATAATAATTTGTGGTCACAACTCTCAGTCACCTTTTATTAGTTTATTATTTCCACTCCAATAATCGTCATTTATTATATATATATATATATATATATATATATATATATATATATAAATTAATTAATTCAATATTTAAGTTCGTTTTCCTATATTAACTTTATTACCAAGTATACATTTACTCTATTGCAACAAATTGGAATTCCATTCAATTACTATAAACAATCATTTCCTTATTCACACTTAATCATTAACCCACAATCGTTGCATTTGTTATCTTATATTGATTTATCTAATTATCGCATATCCCTTTAAATCCACACTAATGTAATATTCAATTCCATTGATTTGCATTAACTCCATTCCATAAATATACATTCAATTACTACTTTAAAATAAGTTTACGTTTCTATTAATTTCCATTCACACTTCCGTTATTTTATATTACAATCATTAAAGTAATGTATTACATCAACACAACCATTATGAATACTTATCAACCTGCAGCATCTTTATTATATTAGCTTACATTTTATCCCAAATTAATGCGTACATTAATTAATTCATATTTACATCCACTTTCGTATATAAATTTTGTAACCAACTTATAATATTTACATTTATTTTTCTTATTTTAATTAATTACCAAATATTCCTATTTACACTCAATTATAACTTTGCAATCTTAACAATCCATAAATTGTCAATTGCCTACTATATACATTAATTACTATTAAATGTTCTCCATAAATTTATTTACTTGGTTTCAAACATTTTATTCATCAATTACTGTCCTATAAAATAAACTTACATTTCTATTCAATTTACATTCTTTCCAATTAATTGCAATATAAAATTTTAAATCGTTGATTTTAATTTCAGTTGCTACATCTAATTTCTAACATTCGTTCCAATATAAATTATAATATTATTTTTCTTTTCCTTCTAAATTTAACTAAAAACTTATTAATTTAACTCATTTTAATCATCGAATTTTTATGGGTCGTTACATATCTTATACCCAAACTGAATTTTACTTGCATTTTGGACCATATCCATTTTAAATTAAATTTTTTTATTCAATCCAATACAATTTCCATTTAACTTAGCTTACACTAAATTCATCTTCATTCAGTTCCTTTGAATTTAGTTGATTGAGAATTTATTCATTCAATATCATTCTTACTTAATTTAAATTTCATTTAATTCAATTCTTTTCCCGAATTTAATTCAAGTTTAACTAAATTTATTCAGCCAACTTAAATTCATGCTGACTATTGTTTTTAAAACAATCCTTTTGGATTTAGTTGAGTTAAAATTTTATTCATACAATATCATTCTTTCTTAATCTAAATTAAATTTCCTTTCAATTTAATTCTTTTCCAAATTAATTCAACTCCACCTAAGTTTTATTTAGCCAATTTGAATTCATTCCATTTCTTTTACTATTTTAAATAAGAATTTAATTCTATTCAAAATTATTTGTAACCCAACTGAATTTTGATTTTAATTCAATCCAAATTCAACTCAATTCCATTTAATCGAAGTTAAATCTAATTCAATCCTATTTTAATTCTACGTATACAAGTTCAAAATTTATTTACTAACTTAAGTTCATTCACATCTTTTATATTTTATATTTTCTTCACCTTATTTCAATTCATATTTCATTTAGGATTAAGTTTGAATTCACTATACCATTCAACTATTTCCCATTTGTGATTATAATTCCATTTTCTTTTTATAAGTTCACCAACTTATTTACTTAAAAGTTTATATTGCTCATTTGAATTATTTTCATCTTATAATCACAATTCCAAATTATATATATATATATATATATATATATATATATATATATATATATATATATTCACTGAATCCTTAAGGATTGAAATTTTCTTTCAATTTAATTCTTTTCGCCATTTTAAATTCATAATTTTAGATTATAACTATAACACTTACTAGCTTATAGGTACAATTTATTACACCATGACCCACAATTACAAAGTCACTTTACATTTTAATTTAATCCAAATCAATTTTAATCCTAAGTCCAATTTATTTAACTTATCCCAAGTTAAGTTCAAATTTTCTATTCACTTAAATATATTTTATCCAGTTCCATTTACTCAAGTCAAATTTTAATTCCAAGATTAAAAATTTTCATTTTCTTCTTATTAATATCAACTTCGCTTAATAAGTACTATAGTTGATTCATTTTAACTTTACACATTATTTAAATAGAATTTTCCAGAATACAATTACCCGGTATTGTCTCAAAACCATTTTGAAATAATAATCAACTCATACCCATTTGGTATATCAATCAAATCTCCGGATTTCCAAAACAACTTGGTTGTACCAAAACAATTTCCCCCTTTTTGAAATTTCTAAAATCACTTGTATCTCAAACAAGTCCAATAGATATCATAATCACTCAACATGGTAGCAATCCATCACTTAAAAATCGAAAATAAATTCTAATGATGTGGCCATCATCATCAGGATTATTTTCCAGCGACTGAAGTGAGTTCAGTGCTTCCTTACTATCCCAAATTCATTCCAAAACAGTTTCCATTCAAACATATTACCTAAGATAATATTCAATTATTGCCTTCAAACACTTTGGAAAACATTTCAAACATTCCCAAGATTTTAAATTTCCAAACCTTTGTTTTCAATCATTTAAAACACTCTTCAAAATTTCCAGGATTTAAATTCTGGTTTAATTCAAATTCAGTTATTCTTTTTTTTGTATAATTTATACTCATGGAATTTATTTGGTTATAACCATTTCAAATTTAAGACTAAAGTTTAGATTCTTATTTGATTAAGATATCCATATCTAAACAATCAAATATATATAATAATTTAAGAAAATTATTTCCTTTATATCAGAATATAATTTTGGGTAAAATAATTTCATTTACCTATTTTAAAAACGATACTCTGTCGGTTTATCTTGTTTAAGAGTTTAGAAACCCCTACCGATACGGTTTTACTTCCCGTACCGACAAGAATTCATAAACACTCAACCGATAAGTCAACACAGTATAAAAACAATTTTTATATTCACTAACAAGTACGCTTTCATATCTATTATTACACTTAACTCATTATAGAGCACAATTGACTCTGTTTAATGCGTAATTTCCCCACCAAAGCCTAGGTTGTCACCAACCTAGGCTCTGATACCAAGTGTGACGACCCACCATTCTCGACCCTTGAAAATCGACACAAAATACCCCATAGTATGATATGCCGGCGATCAAGTTCCGAAAAAGACAGATTATTGAGGAAAAAGAAAGAAGGTAGAAGAAAGAAGGAACTAAACAATATCAGAATCTCACAATCGCAACTGAATAAAATATAATATATAATATCAGATCTTTACACTAAATGAAAACTATATCTGTTTTATACAATATCATCAGAGTATTACAAACAAACAACATTTACCAATCAGACAATTCATACAATCACAACAGTGGATAAATACAAGTACGGATAATACGTCTCGGGCTCCAGCTCCTCTCCTGCTCCAAAGCATCCTATCCTGAACATATAATACTCAGTCTGACCCGAGCATTATAATGAAATAACACCCGAATCAGTCTGGAATACCAGCTGATAATAATGCACCCAAATTGATTATTAAAGTTTCAAAAATCCTTTTGAAAACAAAAGCATCTCGTAAGACCATGCCACAAATAAACATGTCTGGTTTTTACCTTACGATAGATAAAACACTTTTTATAAAAATCCTCTGATATTATAATAGGGTCTATATACAAATGCTTGTAAAATAGCCGAAATTGTTACATGATTAAATTCCAGCTACTAGCCACAGAGTGGGTAACACAAACAAAACTTGTAAAATGCACAAAGGAAAATGGATTTCCGACTAATGACTAGGCACTGGGGTACCACCTGTCACAGTACCTGGTCTAGATCAGTGTACCGAGGACCACCCCCGATCCCATGCAACACAAGGCCCGAAGTATGCCTTACAGGATAATCCCGAGTAAGATCACCCCACGGTTGGGATCAACAACCGCACCACTAAGCCGAAATAAAAAGGGACATCTACAAAGGGATGACCTTACCCGAAAATAGGTGTTGCCCAATGAGCCTTGCTTCATAGCCCCTGAATTTTAGTCATTCCCGGTTGAAGAGGCTTGAGGCTAAGCGTTACCTTTATGAACGTTTCACTTAGAGTGCCCATCGCCCACCTGATGATGTTCCAAAGCATTCATCCATGCAAGTCCGTCTCGGGTTCGAACGGATCCGAAGACACTACTCCTTCTTCATCAATTTTGGAAATATCCTCAGGATTAGTAGCGACTAGCCCTTGCACTTCACTGCTCCATCTTCGACTCCAAACTCGTTTTTCTCACGAAAACATACAAACCAGATCGAAGTGGTTTTCGAGAAATAAATCTCGATCACGGTCTCTTCAAAACGATCAACACATTTGTCTAATATTGATAGTTAGTGATTTAACTATCAATTAACATTCATAAGCATCCATCACACAATAAATAATTTCCCACATTATTTATTTTCCTTAAAATTATCTTTGCAAGATATAAATCCATTTTCAAAATCCCTTTGAAACACTTTTCAAACCAATTCTTCTCATGGAATAATCCCCCAAATTGTTACTTCCCATGAAAACATCCAAGCACCAATCCTTAAGATTTAGAATAATTTGAATTCTTTATTCCTGAAAATACATTAAAACATTTATATTGAAACTACTTACATACTTAATTTAAAAAAAAAAATCTTTAAAATATCTCAATAAAACTGCTTTGTAAAATATAAACTATTTTTTTAAATAAAGTCAAGTCGTACTAATTTTAAATAAAGCTATGAAATCCTATACAAGTTTTCAAATAATAGTTTAATTGATTATCTTTAAACTAAAAACCATTTTATAAAGTATAAATATTAATAATATTCTTTAAAATATAATTCTAATTACCTTTTTAAAATAATTACCTCTATAACTACTTTGATAATTGTTCACCTTTAAAAGTCTTACAACTTAAATCATTTCTTGAAACCATTCTTTAATAAAACATCCAAACTCCTAACTTTTCAAAAATCAGCTTTAAAAACGTACTTGGCTTTTCAGGGAGATACACCTCCATTTAGGATAACCCAAAGAATTCTTTTTATAAATCTTATACGATTTATCCCAAATTCAATTTTACGATCATCCCGTAAAATCCTTTCCATACTTTAAAAATAGCTCCTTTTATTTTTAAACACATTGCTATTTCTTGGAAACCACATACAAATATAGGTTAAAAATATTTAAAATGAAGCTTCTAGAAATTAATTGATTGAAAATAATACTTAAGGAAATATATAGTGGTTTCCTAAGTACTTTAAGTCAAGTTTATCTTTTAAAAAGAAAGTTATTAAATCAAATATTTATATTAGAATTTGCTTTTGAGAACTTAATACCACTTTACTTTTTAAAAATAATTAAATACCATAATTACTTAATCAAATATTTGTTTTCACTTAAAAAAACTAAAAATAATAATAATTTTTCTAAAATATTTTTAAAACAACTTTACAAAACTTTCCAGTTTATACTTTGATAATCTTTCCTTAAAACATGCTTAGTTTCCAGAAAAGCATACACATCCCATCCTTTAAAAATAAATCCCGCTATTAATTTAATACCATTTACATTTCCCTTTTAAATTCCCAATTCCAAACACTTCAAATTTTCCAACCAATTTCTTGAATTTAATTCCCTTTAAATTCTTTACTTAAGAATTTCTTTAATTCCCTTAAATCCAATTTATCTTATTTATATTTAAAATTCCCAGGTTGTATTCACCCAATCATAGCTAAACACAATTTAAATTTCAATTTAATCTATCACAGCATATAAATAAAACACAACATAACAAGATCTAAATAATTTATCACAGAATAATAAATAATATATATCATAGAATATAAATTAATTTCTACTTGTGATGAATCCAGTTGGATCCCTCCAACCCGTTTCTCTACCTCCATAGATATTAGCACAACAAAAAATATTGATTCAATTTGATAATAATTCGCATATTAAACCAATTAACCAATCATTTAAATATTAACCATTTAATCAACTGAAATTCCAGATGTGAGTGAGATTAACTCACCTTGGGTTTTCGACGAGCATTCAAATTTAAATTAAATCAAACTGCGTTCGATTTAACCTAAATTTTTACTTTCTCCGAATAATTCCAGAATTGCTCCGCTGCGTAGATCGCATCGCTGCGATTCCGACGTTTCTCGTCTCGCTGAAATCTGATAATATATGCGAAAGATATACAAGTTTAAAGATTTGTGTATATATAATTAAAACAAAAAAAAATTATTTACCAAACAAATCACGAACGTTCGCACAACATAAATCAGGCCGCACGTCATCTTCTTCATCGCGATCAGAAAACAAAACGAACCTATCACGCCATCGACTAGGGTTAGATATCGCGACCACCACGACGTGCTTTGGATAGATCGGCGACCACTACCGGAAAGGTCTTCGCGAGCTCTACCACCAGCCACGGCCACGTCGAGCTCGGCTATGGCTTTGCCAAGAAAATTGCGTGCGACATGTCCCTCCTTCCATCTGATTTCTGACGATCTTGACGATTTTCACGCCAACCTACCATATGGATGTGTAGATCTCTTCATGATCTATAGTTTCCCTTTAGAAAGTTTTTGGAATTAAAGCTTGGATGTGGAGAAAATTGAGGAGGAAGATCATGATGTTTCGGCCATTAAACGATAGTGTCGGCGCTGAAAGATACTAAGGTTTGGCCCCTCCTCTCTAAATGTATATATATACGTATAACCAATTATTTAATTATTTAATTCACTTTAAAGCAACCTTTTCAAACGATCTCCAAACAACGCGTGCTGACAAGCGTTTCTAAGGTTTTACCTACGTTTCGAACACAATGGAACGTGTTTCGGAGGCTAATTTGGTTGTATGTGCAAGTTACGGAAATAAACAGTCAATTTTAAAATTGATTAAAATAGTGTCTATGCGTTTTAAGCTGCCAGGGTCAAACGACAACTCCGTGCTACGAAATTTGAAATCCGATAATAACTAACTATTACAGGTCCAGCGGAACTGGTTTCGTCAAATTCCAAGACTATGCCCCCAGAAGGCTATTTTAACACGTCGATAAATTCGAGCGATTTTCAAATTCGTCGAAATCGCTTAAAATATCACCTTTGAAAATTTTATTAACACTATTATAACTCGTATAAAATTTATATTCACATTAGAAATCATTCTGGTTGATTTCGAACCAAAATCTAATTATTTGCATTATTATATTATTAAATTCCATTATTAAATTAATATAATGTTCCAAATTTAGACTATCGATTTTTAATTCCTCCAACAGTCCAATATCATAATTCAAATCCAAATAGGCTGAAAATAAAATTTAGAATCTATTTTTATATTTATTTACACCCAGAATCACCAATTCTAATAATAAATTATTATTATTCAAGTTTCAATTAAATTCCCGTATTTGAAATTTAACTAATTCTATTAATTTAACCTAAATCTTTTTACTCCAAAATTCAAATTATAATATATATTCATCATTTAAAATGAATTAAATGTTCAAATCCAACGACTAAAATTTCGGGTCGTTACTGCGTAGCTCCGTATTTTAGCTTGGTGTGCACGGCCATGTACATTTGTGTGTATAGGAAATGGAATGGGGAAGAAGAAGGAGTAAGGGTATAACTATAATTATATAGAAGATATAATTAGTTCAATTATTTTTAAATTTAAATATTGATAAATTATAAAATTCAATAAATCTCTCAATGAGGTCCGATCGAAACAAATTTTTTTGCATTGTGCTTGTGACGATGAAACCTTCGCAGTGAAATTAGTTAGGAAAAAATAGAGACGATTGAAATTTGGGCTAAAATCAGACGTCGTCCGGTTTTAGTTCCGAACCGGAATGCCTCGACAACAATAGAAGATTTCAGTAAGTTAATCTTACCTTTTGGGATAACTAGTATAATATATAGTTGATGAAAATTATTGAATGATTTTTTGGAAGAATTGCTATACTTATGTAAGTTGGATTGAATATTCCCGCCTATTGCAGTGGACGAGACCTTATTGCGTTCCTGTGTAAGAGCGGATGACCATTTGTATACGAATCTTGCCTCGAAGCGGTTGATTTATATTTTATGATTATCAAACATTTGTAATGCAGGGAAACAGTTTAGGGCAATCCCAAGGGATTCCCCACTATTATTGAATTATATTGTTTCAATTATATTTCTTTTATATGGATTATGGAATAATAATGCGACTATGGACATTGTGGTTATAACATTGTTATATGTTGAAACTAGAACCCAGTAGTAATAGAAATTAATATCTATATTAGTTAAGTGTTGGTGGCTATTGGCCTCGAATTAGTATTTATAAATACTATAAATTGTCGATTAAGTCGGAATTTGGTTTTTGAGACAAAAAATTATAAAATCCAAAATTGGATTTTAGAAATATTTTAAGGATTATCTAATTAAACATATCAATATTGTTTTAAAGTTAACTAATTATATTAATACTATTTTTAAGTTATTTAATTATAATAATATTGTTAAGGTTATTTAATTATAATAATATTCTTTTAAAAGTTATTTAAATATATTAATATTGGTTTAAAATTATATAATCATATTCATAATATTTTTAAAGTTATTTAATTATTTTATTATTGTTAAAAGTTATTTGTTTATAGTTAATATGTTTTAAGAAATTATAAAAAGGTTAATAAATTGAAAGATTAATTATTTAAGAATAATTATGGTTTGAAACTTATAATAAGGATTATTAATAAGGTTTTAAAATAAATAAATTATTATTTATAAAATGTAAAGATTAATTATTATTATTTATTAAATAATATTTTAAATGTTTAATTATTACTTTAAGATATTTAAAGTTAATGATTTCCATTTATCTGTAATGTTCATAGTTAATAATTATTATGTTTTGAGGTAAATGATTAAAATTATTTATAAATGTTTTCAAGATCCAAAAATGGAGTCGAAAGACTTAGATTTTATAATGGAGTTACAAAATGGTTCGAAGAGTTAAGGAAGTGTTATTTACAGGGTGAAAGAATTATAAATGGTTGGATATTTATGAACAAATTTTAGAAGCAGGTTTATAGATTGATAAAAGAAATTTTTATAAATGGTTTATGAAGTCATAAAGGGTTTATAAAGGATTTTGAAATGTATAAGAAGCTTATAAGGTGTTGAACTTTTACAAAGGAATTATAATGGTTTTTGGAAGGTATATAAAATGATTTATAAATGGTTGGAGAATTGTAAGGAGAAATTACATATGATTTGAGAATCGAATAAAAAGGAAACTTTTCTAAGTTTTAAAGATATACTTATGCTGTTGGAATAAGTATATGGCTATTCCTAAATATGGAAATATAGGGGTTTGCGAGTATATCTTTTAAAAGTGTTTATATATAAGTAAATTACAAAGTAATTGTATGTATGAAGACTTATTAAAAGGGGCTAGTGATTGCTTATATACAGAGCCATTGTTGATTTTGCAAATGAAATAAAATACCGATTGAATGTTTGTTATTCGATAATTAAATAACCAACTATCGAAAATAGATACAACGTAACTTTGGAAATATCTAGGAGAAACACGTGAGTTGTATGACATAGTCGTCTTCGATGATGCTGTACTATGCACATAATTCTCGTTTCGTTCTTTTAGGACAATGATAAGGAAATCCATCCACTAACGGTTTGGAGGTGATATCTGATCTTATCTTTGTCATTTTTTTCCTAAAGAATCGGGGTTGAGTTTAATCGAAATTATTGAACGTTGTTTCGAAGAGACCGGGATCGGATATGTTATCTGAAAACCACTTCGATCCAACAAATGTATTTTGAAGTGTAGACACTGTGAAGAACATGGAACCGGAGATGGAGATGTGAAGTGCAAGGGCTATGCACTACTAATCCTGAGGATGATTCCAAAATGGATGTAGTAGGAATAATGTCTTAGGTTTTGTTCAAATCCAAAATGGACTTATGGATGAATGCCATCAGCAAATTGTCATTGGAGGGCAATGAGCATTCAAAGTGAAAATTTCTTGAAAGGTAATCGTAGCCTCAACCCTCGTCAAACGAGAAATGACTAAAATAGAGCATGCAACAGGGCTAAGTGGATTGCTCCTATTAGGGTATATCATCATCTTTCTAGATTACCCTATTTTGATGGATTTGATTGTGCATGAGAAGTCTTGATTAAGGTTGGAAGACCGGGATGATGACATATTCGGTACTACTAGTCAAGTGGTAGGACAATTTTGTGCGTAGGGTATAAGATGTCCTTGTCAGACAAAGGTGCATTGTTCTAGAGATGTACCCATCAGAGGTAGTTCCTTACCAGGTCATAGTATGGAATCCGTTGTCCAATACGTACTTTTACGATTTTGATTGTAGAGCATAGTATGCTCGAATTTAACTAATGTAACAATTTCGGCTATTTTAATAAGTATTCGTACTTAGACACTATTATAATATCATAGGATTTCATATAAAATGTTTTTGTTATCATAAGGTAAAAACCCATCGTGTTTATATGTGGCATGGTCCTACGCGATACCTTTGAATTTCAAAGGTTTTCTTTTAACTTTAAATCCAGTTGGGTGTGTTTTCTCATGCTGGTTTTCTAAACTGACACGGATGTTATTTTGTTATAATGCTTGGGTCAGATCGAGTATATTACAGATTAGTTTGGATGCTTGGAGCTTCAAGAGATGAGTTGAAGGCCTAGAGAGATATTCACATAGATGGTTGTTTTCTACTGTATACATTGTTGTGTCATTGGAAATTGTGAGGACAGACTGTTATAACTATCCAGGATAAAATAAGTTAGCGTACTCTGATTGTTGTTTGTATATATACATATTACAGTTTGCTTTGGTGTAAAGACTTGTGCTATATTATAGATTATTCGTTTCGCTATGAGATTCTATGTTGTTTAGTTTTCTTCTTATCTTCTTTCTTCTTCTTTTCCCCTAACAATCGGGTTTCCCGACATTTGATTGCTCGACATATGATACAGTGGATGTATTAGTGTCGATATTCGAGAATCGAAAATCCAGTTCGTAATAGATATGAACCGTATGTACATATATGGTAGCTTATGTAAATAACTATTTAGTGTCTTGGGAATCAAATTGAAATTGAATGGTAGCTTAAACTATTACCATTAGGATTTCTAAGCCGCTTTTGAATTTGTAAAGTGTGTTTTGAATTAACTTAAATTCTTCAATCAATTCAGAGTTTAAGGTTTATAAATGATTTCCAAGTTATGCTATTACGTTGTAAAGTTATTTATAAGTAATAACTTTTTTATAAAAGGTGCGTTTACTGAAGGGTTACTTTAAGTGTTTTACAAATGTTGATTTGTAAAGAGTATAGAAGGTTTATATAAGGATTTTTAGAAATAAGAAAAAGGTTTATAGATCATTTTAGAGATTTGGAAAGAGGTTTACAATTAGCTTAAAGGTTTAACAAAGTAGGTTATAACTTTATTTGAAAGTTATAAGTTAATTGAAAAAATGAGACGAGCTTTTAAAATGGGAATTTTTAATAAAGGATAAGCGGAATGTTTTATTTGGAAAAAATGTTTTGTTATTTAATATAGGATTCGGAAAGAAGAAAACTTTGAAAACTTTGTAAATATACTTATACTGATAAGAGAAGTATATGATTTGTTTCAAGGCATGAAAAGTAAAATGTTTTTGTAATATATTTCTAACATTGAGATAAGTATATAAATGTTTCCTAAGTTTAAAAGGAAATGCAAAGGGTTTGGAAATAGTGTTTTGAAAAGTTCTTTTGATGAAGTTTTATAAAGTGGTTTTATTAATTAAAGAGAATTAATAAAGGCTTAGTGGATCCCACATGGAAATTAAACCATGATTGGATGTTTGTTTATTTGAAAGTTAAATAACCGACTATCAAAGCTAGACCCAAAATGTAACTTTATAAATATCTAAAACAAACACTGGAATCATAAAGTACAATTACCGTCGAAGGTGTTATACTGTATGTATAAACTTGTTTCGTTTTTTGTTTGTGTCAAAATTGGGCACAACACTCGTCGGAAGTTTTTAAAGAGATAATAAATGAAGAAAATAAATTAAAACGTGGATTATCTAACAAAAACTCCAAATAGCAGGAAGTAAATTGCACAAGAGACAACGATTTAGAGTGGTTCGGCGTTTTGCCTACGTCCACCATGAAGTTTTGTTACTTTATTGCTTGATATTCGGAGAATACAACTTTTTGATGTCAAAGTATAGCAAGTAGCAAGCCAAAATTAAAAATAAAAGGCAGTGGTGGTGCTCTGAAGCAATTCTGGCAGCGTCTAGTCGTGCTTTATCTTCACAATTCTCCCATCCCCTTTCTGAATGACCAGGGGCTCTATTTATAGGTGCTGGAGGCTGATATTTCTCCTAAAATTCGGGAAGACCACTTCTGGCACGTGTGGGGGCCCACATGGCCGAATTCTGGAGATCCGGGCCCAATTTTGGATCGATTCGACCCTTGGTTCGAATCGATCAAAAAAGTGTCCAATCGTGATGAAACTTGGCATGGGCATTCTTCTATGTACGTGCAAGCTCCTGTGAAAATTTCATAGCATTTGGACTTGTAGATCTCAAGTTATGATCGATTCAAGATTGCATTTTTAGTTGATATGCGTGCTTCGAATCCATGGTCTTCGAATCGATAGGGTCGAATCCTTGGTTTCATCTGCTACAACTTAATGGGTTCGATGTGTTGGATTCGAAGGTTGACTTCTTTCGAATCGATGATGTTGGCACTTGTTCGAATCGATCATTGTTAGCTACTGCGGATCGATTCGAAGTTGCTTCAGTATGTTGGATTCGAAGAACTCTCGCTTGATGGATTCGAAGACAGGAACACTCTGATGGATTCGAAACAAGGCGTGCCCTCGATGGATTCGAACCTACATTCTTTGGATGGAGTCGAACTGAGACATGTATAGATGGATTCGAACGTAGACATGTGAGATGGATTCGAACGTAGACATGTGAGATGGGTTCAAGGCAAGGGCTCGCTCCTGGGTTCGAAGCTATGCGCGTTTTGATGGATTCGAACTCTGATCGATTCGAACCTGGGCCTCTCATATGGATTCGAAATAAGGCCTACCCTCCTCATTTTCTTTTTGCGTCATCTTGAGTATACGAACTCGGATCTCCCCGAAATTTGGAACGTTGGTTTCTACAGCTTTGCTTGACGTGCCTTATCAATTGTAGCCCGATCCGGACTCGAGCAAAATTCATCGATATTTGTAGTTGCCCAACAATCATTCAAAGCTAAAGATGTATGATCCTGTTTCTTTCTAGTTAGTTCCTTGGTACTTCGGCTTTGCCAAAAGGCAGGATAACATTTTCCCCCCAAAGTACGCCTTATGTAAACATGACGTGCTTTGAAAAGCTATAATCTAACGCTGGACAATTAGGACATGCTCTGCTGAAAGCTGTATTATTTATTGCTGTTATCAACTGTCGTATGATTGTGATCGGTTGTTCGTCGTTGAGACCATGACCAGATGTATATCTGATCCCTGTGAATGATAAAGATCAAATATTAGTCAAACATATGCGTATACGTGTATCACCTTGACTTTGGTTAACTTTGCGTGATTGCAAGTTGTTGCCAGTTTGGTTTGTTATCGAATTCTGCATCGGCCCTCTCCTGAACCGATTTGGGATTAGGGTTAACGTATTGTTGTTATAGCCATCTATGATCATCCTTTTGTATCGATCCTCTCCTGAATCGGTGTAAAAGGTAGACCAGTTAATTTTTCATATCGAAGTGTTGTATTCATTCTCATCGACGGTGCTAAATGGATTCGAAGCATGCTTGTTCGAACCGATAGGGTTTCGAATCGATGGAATTGCTGGTTATGGAATAGGTTGTTCGAATCGATAGGGTTTTTCAACTCAGTCCTCATTCAAGTGCTTCGAATCGATGCTGTCTTGATGGATTCGAAGTCATGTATTTTCGAATCAATGGTCTTACCTTTGCTCAGTGTTTCATCGAATCGATGGTGCCTCGCATCGATTAAACTGGGATGGATTCGATTGTGTAAAAGATTGGAAGGTAATGGATTCGAAGTGGAGTATGGATTCAGCCATGTGATGGATTTGAAATCACGACTTTACACTGTGATGGATTCGAGCGCAATGGGTTATCGAGCGTTTGTTCGAATCGATGGGGTTTGGCTAGTGACCGGCGGTAGGAAGTAAACACAACCGGGAGTCGAAGAGCCACGCGTTTTCTGTGGAACCCATATAAATATCCAAGGCCGTCTTCATTTTTAACTTCTTACTTTTCACTTTTTACTGTAGTTATATCTCCGAATTGATCCTCCAAAGCCAGATACAACTGCATTCTGGACGAATCGATCCAATTTTTCCAAGTTTTTACCTGTAATCGAATCCAATCAGGTAAGTCAAGGGATCGATCCGAGTATAGAACGATGAAAACTGAAAATTTGACATCGATTTCAATCTTTTCTTTCGAAAACCATGAGTGATAGTGAGATCTGAAATGGGTTGACTCGATGGATCTGGGGATCGAAACCATTCAAGTCGTATTGATTCTGAGTGTTATCAGGGAGAAGTGTAGGCAATGTTGGATGTCATCTTCCTTCCTTGCTTCGCATTGATTAGGGCATAAGTAGTTCGAACCGATCAAGAAGGTGAGACTTCGAATCGATGTAGGAATAGGTAGTTCGAATCGATCAAGATTGCGAGATTTCGAACCGATGGATTCGAAGGACCGTGCCGATCGATTCGAGGTGATAATACCCTGATCGATTCGAAGGTGCTCAGTGTGGATCGATTCGAAGTTATGCATAGCTCATGGATTCGAAGTACTTCTCCACCTTAAAGCTGCATCGAGTCGACCTTCTTGGATTCGAGGTGCATGGATTCGAACGTCTTCGATTCGACTCGTATCGATTCGAGTCGATCGATTCAAACGTTCGAACATCTGAAACTTATGATTCTATGATTGGCTCCAACTTCTGAGCTATGACCAATTTCAAGTTTGAACTTTTGTCGAGCTTAATGAACTTTAGCATACTTGACCCCGACGAGCTTCGGCCTTGCATAATCGAATTTAACTTGACCTCTCCGTTGAAGCTCGTTGATGGCACCATGACTTAAACAAAATATATCGAATTTATTACTTGAATTGGCCAATAGCTTCTGGGTGGCGTGAAAGTGACGGTCAGCGATGACGGTCGTTTTCATTCTCAAATTCCAAAGTTTCGTCGTTCGGACACCTCGTTTCATCTTGTAAAATCTGCTTAAATTTTTTTGCCTAGCACTTGCATTGCACAACATACTCATACACTTTGCACCGCACGAATTCATGGGTTTTTTACGTTTTTAACGCCGCTTTCTGGTGAGTTATGGAGTCTTAGAATTCTCAACAACAAGAAGCACAAAGCTCGCCTCTTCCAGCGCTCGAGATTCCGGACGTCCCCCCTGAAGTCGTAGATCCGGCCCCGGACGAATTGTCGGAGGCCATATTTATCGAAGATCCTGTCGATTCTGTTCAATCCAATATCTCAGAGTCTCTGTTGGGCCGGATATGTTCGAAGCATAACATATCTCTTGACGATGTTTTATTACCCAGTGCTAGTGATAGACCTCACAATCCTCTTGAAGGATATACTGCCTTTTACCGTCATGCCTGTGCGGCTGGATCTTTTCCTCCTTTTAACCAATATATCAGAGAGATGTTGTCGTATTTAGGAATCGCTCCTTCACAGCTTCATCCCAACGGGCATGCACTATTAAACAGCGTCTTCGTCATATTTATGGATTGCCTTTTTCGCCCGCCAAGACCTAACGAGATCAGGCACCTTTTTAACTTTAAGAGTAGGGGTGATAGCCCGTCTTTTACTTTTCTGAAGGCGGTTAGGAACTGTCAGGTCGTGACTGGGGCCTGGACTAGGCTTAGTTATTTCAAGAACGAGTGGCTTTTCGTTCGATGCCCCCCAGGGTTTGCCAGGAGATGGTTATCCAGACGTAAGTATCATAATTCGTTCTTGAATGGTCATTTTTTGATATTTTATACCAACACCCTGCTATTCTTGCAGCTATCATTTCGAGACCTACTGGTGGGCATTATAGAGGCGTCGTCCAAAACTTGCAAAGGGTTCCTCACGACTTAAGGCACATAGATTTGCTGCTGACCGATGATAACTTAAGGACATTGGGTTTGATTGAGATGGGCCAGAGTATTGTAATTGAAGGTTTGGCGAAATCAGCCTCAGGAAGAAGAAGAGAGTGACAAAGAGAAAACTTGGCGTTGTGATAAGAGAAATGAATGATGATGAGAGAACGCCCACAGACACTGAGATAGCAGCCGACCTTTCCCGAATAGAAGAGGGTGGGACAGGCAAGGCTGCTGTACCTAAGTTTAAGAGATGGAAATCCGTAGTCACAGCCCGTTCCCAACCTGGGGTTACTGTTTCCAGCGCCTCTCCTTACCAGTCCGGAGACCTTTTCACAGGGTTGGACGATATTCCCATTCCGGACTACGTATCTCTCCACCACGGGTCCGAGTTGGAAGAGCTCCGGGGAGCGCTTGATATAAGCGAATCTTTACCCGTTAGTGTAATCGACGCTTCTGGTTGGTCGGGGGGCTTACGCATTTATACATTTTTCACAACACTTCACGACTTCCATACGCATTGTAGTGTTTTATCTTGGTATTTAATCGAATTGTTCCTTTTTTACAGGTGCCATGTCGAATCGCCCTTCTACACTTGATAAACTTCGGCGAGTACACCATTCTTCATCCTATTATGAGTCTCGCCGTAGGGATTCTGACCGAGATCGTGAGCGGATGTATTATGAGCAGGAGCATCGCGATAGGGACCATTCCGATACTATTCTAGCCAGGAGCGCTCTGATAGGGACCGAAGATACCGCTCACCCTCTCGTTCTCCTCCGCCATTCAGGGGACAAGCACCTGCAGTTGAGCCTACACGGCAACAACCATCTCAACAAATTTCTAAACCTGGTCCACATCGTCCAAGGACTGAGACAGCTGCGACCGTAACCGTGGAGGAGGCACCTCTTGAGCCGTCTGGTGAAGGAGCTATTAGAATTGCTCAGTTGAAAAAAGACTTTCCAGAGATATGCTTTGATGCCTATATCTTTCCACCTAATCTTAAAAGGATTCCTGAAGAGGCCGTGACCACCGCCCTTAGCTATACTCGGGATTTTTACGCTCAGTATAAGGAATGGTACAGGGTGGCTGCTAAAGCCTCGAAAGTAGCCTTCGAACGAGCCAAAGTTATTGAGAAACTGGAAGCGGACTTGGCTCAGAAGAACCGTATTGTTGACGTACTTCAATCTGAAATGGAATCTTCTCGCAACGCTGAACTGGAGTCGCTACAGAAGGTTGACGAGACATTGGCTGAGATGGCAAAAATGCAACAAGCGCATTGTACTTTAATTGAAGATTTGGGCCATCGATACAAGAATGTTGAGGCCGAGCAAGATGCGGCGGTCAGAGAACTTGAGGAGTTAAAATCCAAATTCTCCAGCTTAAATAAGGAAAAAGATGACGCTAATACGGCCGCGCAGGAAGCATGCGATCAAGCTGTGTCTCTCCGAGCCGAGCGAGACGCGGCGGTTGCTAAATTTGAAGCGGTGGAGGCAGAGGTAGAAGGGAGAGTTCAGGCAGAGATATTTAGAGTAGAAGCTGAGTTTGACGATCTTCTCGACACTTATAATGCTAATGTGCTCGAGCACAGGAATCTCTCATGGCTCGGAGATTATTCTACGCTTCTACTCAGCGCTTGGAAAAAATTGGTGGCGAACAAAAGAGCATCTCTCCCTGATGGCGCCGTAGACGAATTTGAACTTGAATCTCGCTTGTTAAGCGAAGAAGAAAAGAAACTTCTCCATGACGCGATGATCTCCGCTGAGAGAGAGAGACTTGGTTTTCACCATGTGGAGACTGGTGAGGGTTCTGGAGCCGCACATTACAGTGAGAATGTTCCAGTTGATGCCCCAACCTCATCTAGAGTTGTCACTACAGCCGGTCCACAGGTTATCCCTGCTTATAACCCGGATCGACCGGAACTGTCTCTCGGTACATCTACCGCTTCTGAACCTGTTCCATCACCGAGCCGCAGCAAATAAGGTATTCTAAATGTTGCTTAAGTGTTTCTGGAATTTTGAACCTGTAGCCGATCATTTGACTAATTATCTTCTTTTCTGTTTAATCAGTGACTGAAAGTGATGGCCAGCACTTCCAATACCACAAGCGTCGCAGCCAATGCCAGGAGCCGTTGTTACTGAGGCCATCACGACCACTGTCTTTACCAGCGAGATGGGAGAAGGGAGCTCGATGTCGTTTGATGTTCAGATGATTGAGGAGCTTCTCAAGCAACCTTGTGAACCTTTTCCTGATCCTTCCTTTACAATGGGTGGAGCTGCCTCATCTTTTAGCTCATTTATGCCGATCGCCAGTGTTTCCAGCGCTGCTCGATCTACCCGAGAAGAAGAAATTCTTGCTGAGATAAGCGCCGAAATGGCTACGGTGACGGCAGTTGGTGGTTTTGGAGGCGATGCTGCTCCACCAAGCTTAACTCCTTCAATTGTTACTTCCCTCACCGGCACAACTGTAACTTCTAGCGTCGAAGCTTTGCCACCTATTACGGCTTCCCCGCCTCCAGTTCGTCCTCACAAAAGGATCCTATCCCTTCCGGCTCTGGGGAAGACGTGGATATCATGCCAGATCCTGAGGATGCTCCAAAGAAAGACAAGAAATCCCGCAAGAAGCCGGGCAGTGGATCCAGTGGCTCAACTCCGAAGAAGAAACAACGGAAGAAGAAAGAATGAACTTCTTGTTTTACCATGTAGTTGCAAAAGGGCAATTCTCTCTCTTTTTTTCTTTTTCTTTTTTTGTAGGCCGTGTATAAGTGTGGATTCAGCACCCACTTATGAATTGTTTCTAGTTTTATCATGTAATCAAACTTCTCTTTTTGTTTGTTGATAACATGGAAAACAACTTCTTTTTTTTTGTTCAAGTGTTGCATTAATTAGCTTATGCCCACATATGCTATAAGCCTTGTATACATGTCCACACTTCAGGGACTTAACATAATCTGTAGTTAACAGTTCGGTGTACTTGTGGTGTTTTCACCGTCAAGTAGAGTTTGTTTTTATTTGCCAAGTCTACGAATCTTGGTCGCAAGTCGTAATCGATGAATAATCGGACTTCGGATATTGTATCACTTTGATTTGCGATCAACACTTAGCTTTTTTTGCTCCCTAGTCTTGGGGAATAACATTTGTGTTTTGGTGGTTGAGTGCATTTTTGTAAACTCTGAGTACATGTCCACATTCTAGGGACTTAGGATAATTTGTAATCGATAACTTGATTCGCACCACGGGAGTTTGGGAGTTATCGATGTTTGTAGTATGGTTCGCGCTCTGGGAACCTGGAATTGATGTTTATACTACAATTCATGCTTTGGGGACTTGGAGTTAGCCGATAGATGGTCAGTCACCCCTATTTGGGCTTTTTAGGAATTTGTTTACACTCTGGGGACGATGGATTTGATGTTTATACTCCAATTAACACTCTGGGGAGTTGGAGTCCGTTCACGCTCTGGGAACGAATTATTGAATATTTATACTCCGATTCACACTCTGGGAAGTTGGAGTCCGTTCACGCTCTGGGAACGAATTGTTGAATGTTTATACTCCAATTCACACTCTGGGAAGTTGGAGTTCGTTCACGCTCTGGGAACGAATTGTTGAATGTTTATACTCCAATTCACACTCTGGGAAGTTGGAGTTAGCTCACACTCTGGGAGCGATGGATTTATACTCCGGTTCACACTCCGGGAACCGAAAGTTAAAGTTTATACCCCAATTCACACTCTGGGGATTTGGGGTAGGAGGAGGGATTGTCGTGTATCAATCCCTGTGAATGTTGATGTAGTGTTCTGCCCCCGAGCTCGGGTTTCACTTAGCGAGTGGCCGGTCGTATCACAGTCACTCCCTATTTGAATAAATCCCACCGCGTGATGGAACTTAGCTCTCCGTGCATTGTGATATTGTATGTCATATTCAGTAAATCACAGCTTTGGCTCGAAGAGATGGCATTTTATTGCTGAAACGAGAAAATATGGCAAAGTCGGTTGCCTTATTACAAATTTAAATCTCGAAATGTTAGAATAAAATGCAAAGGAATAAATTGACAGAAAATAAATAAGTAAAGTTTTTTATATGTAGTAGCGACGAAGACTTTCGCTATTCCAAGCTCTCGGCAAAGTAAGACCATCGACTGTCGATAATTTGAACGTGCCATCTCCGAGCTTTTGCGAAATTACATACGGCCCTTCCCAATTTGGCTTCATGTGTGAAGGGACCGGGTTAACCCTTTTGAGTACGAGATCGCCGAGTTCGAAGGTTCGCGGACGGACCTTGGCATTGTACAGACGGGCGACTCGATTTCGATATGCGGCTGCCCTTAAATCAGCCTCTTCGTGCTTCTCATCGAGTAAATCCAAAGATTCAGCGAGTAGTATGGCATTTGTTTTCGGATCATAATACGTTACACGATGAGAATGTACTTCCATTTCGACCGGAATAACGGCTTCAGAACCATAAGATAGAGTAAACGGGGTATGATCGGTTGCAGTTTTATGAGTCGCTCAATAGGCCCATAGTGCCATAGGAAGCTCGTCGACCCATTTGCCCTCGGCTTTTTCCAGTCGCTTCTTTAGAATGGACTTGATAACTTTATTAACAGCTTCAACCTGACCATTTGCTTGAGGGTGCGCTACTGCAGAGAATTTCTTAGGGATGTGGAATCGTTGACAGAAATTCTTGAATTCAGCACTGTCGAATTGAGTTCCGTTATCGGTGATGATAGTATGTGGGAGACCAAAACGGCAGATGATGTTACGTACTACAAAGTTGATTACTTTCTTTGTTGTAATTGTTGCAAGGGGTTCAGCTTCAGCCCATTTGGTGAAATAATCAACTGCGACGATGGCGTACTTCGCGCCACCTTTGGCTAGAGGCAATGTGCCGATGATGTCTATTCCTCATATCGCGAATGGCCAAGGACTGACCATTTGGGTTATTTCAGTAGGAGGAGCTCTAGGAATCCGAGCGTGTTTCTGACATTTGTCACACTTCCTAGCATAGTCTGCAGCATCGCGATTAACAGTAGGCCAATAATACCCATATCGAAGTATTTTCTTTGCGAGCGCTTGCCCCCCAGTGTGATCGCCACATTCTCCTTCGTGTACATCGTGTAACACTCGTTTGACTTCCTCGTGCGCGATACACCGGAGGAGAGGGATAGAGTATCCTCTCCGGTACATGATTCCATTTTGAATAACAAATCGTGAGGCCTTTCGTAGAACTTGTCTTTTTTCGCTTCGACGCTCAGGCAATACACCATGTTCGATATAATCTCGATAAGGGGTCATCCATGACTCCTTACTGGAGGTAGCTTCAAACGTGAAATCAGTCTTCCTTTGATCAATGCTCGGAGAGGATAGGGTTTCGATCGGAACAGCCCCCAACTGTTGAGCCTCTCCCGTACTTGCTAACTTTGCCAATGAATCAGCCTTTTGATTGTGCTCTCGAGGTATGTAGAAAATGGCATAGTAATCGAATTGGTTAAGAATCTCCATAACCCGAGTTAGATAAGCAGCTAATCTTCGGCCTTTGGCCTGATATTCTCCTTGAACTTGGTATACTACCAACTGAGAATCACAGTAGATCTCTACAACAACGATTTTCAGATCATGGGCAAGCTTTAGCCTAGTAAGTAGGGCTTCGTACACAGCTTCATTGTTGGTTGCACGGAACTCGAACTTTAAAGCATAACATATGGATCGTCCTTGGGGGTTTCAAGCTACCCCAGCTCCTGAGCACCGATCGTTTGATGCACCATCGGTGTACAACTTCCAGAGGTATTTGGGAGGTTTGCTGGTCTCGGGCAAGTCTTCAGGGATAGTGAATTCGGCTATAAAATCTGCTAGGACTTGACCGTGAATGGCTCTCCTTGGAGTATAAGTGATGTCGAATTGACTCATTTCGATGTTCCATTTTAGCAACCTACCAGACGTCTCAGGCCGCGTAAGGACCTGTCGTAACGGTTGGTCGGTGTACACAGTAATAGGATGAGCCTGAAAATATGGACGGAGCTTCCTCGAGGCAATGACTAGGCAATATGCCAACTTTTCAAGCTTTGGATAATTTCTCTCGGCTCCGGTTAATCGCTTACTCACGTAGTAGACCGGCTTTTTCACTTGGTCTTCCTCCCGAATTAATGCAGCACTGATTGCATTCTCTGATACTGCCAGGTAAAGATATAACTGCTCATGATCTACAGGCTTTGATAGGATTGGTGGGACGGAAAGATGTTGAATTAGCGATTGAAATGCTCCCTCACATTCTGTAGTCCATTCGAAATTTCGTTTCCCCTTTCGAATCAAATCAAAAAAGGGAATGCATTTGTCGGTTGATTTTGAGATAAACCTGCTCAGTGCTGCGACTTTTCCATTAAGACTCTGAACTTGTTTTACGGTTTTTGGAGTTTGGAGATTTCTGATAGCCCAGATCTTTTGGGGGTTGGCCTCTATTCCTCGGGCATTGACAATGAACCCAAGGAATTTTCCGGATGCGACTCCGAAATGACACTTTAGTGGATTAAGCTTCATTCCGTATTTCCGGAGGATGTCGAACATTGACTCCAAGTCCTTGACATGATCACCAGAGTACCGTGACTTCACCAACATGTCATCTACATAGACCTCCATAGTCTTTCCAATCTGATTGGCAAACATTCGGTTGACTAAGCGTTGATAGGTCGCGCCAGCATTCTTTAATCCAAAAGGCATGACTTTGTAGCAGTACAACCCCAAGTCGGTTACGAAGCTTGTGTGTTCTTGATCCGGTACATGCATGGGTATCTGGTTGTAATCTGAGTAAGTATCCATGAAGGATAACAATTACTGTTCGGCAGTTGAATCTACCAGTTGTTCGATCCGGGGGAGTGGAAAGCTGTCTTTCGGGCAGGCTTTATTCAGGTCAGAGTAATCGATACACGTTCTCCATTTTCCATTTGGTTTCCGGACAAGTACGGGATTGGACACCCATTCTGGGTATAAAGCGTCTCTAATGAACCCATTTGATTTCAACTTATTGACCTCTTCTTTCATGGCAGCAGATCTCTCTGGATCCATACTACGCCTTTTCTGCTTGACCGGGATATACCGCGGGTCAATGTTCAAGGTGTGGCTCGTGATGTCAGGCGAGATTCCGCACATATCAGAGTGTGTCCAGGCGAATACGTCAAGATTCGCCCGGAGAAAATCAACCAATTCCTGTTGTGTCTTTTGGTCAAGTTGAGACCCAATCTTCAACATTCTCGAGTCATCGTGATCATCATCAATCGGGACATCAATGGTTAGCTCAGCCGGAGA
The DNA here is from genome assembly GCA_030765085.1 of Allium cepa. Classification (NCBI taxonomy): domain Eukaryota; kingdom Viridiplantae; phylum Streptophyta; class Magnoliopsida; order Asparagales; family Amaryllidaceae; genus Allium; species Allium cepa. The sequence goes on from CM060939.1 coordinate 318,075,234, forward strand.
AGCCTGACTTTCCGTAGATTCTTCTTTATTATCATTATCCCTAGGATCAAGATCCTTTTGGAATTGGTTGTGGTGCCCGGGCCGAGGCCCAGGCGCTAATTGTCAATCGTTAGTAAAACGGACGCAGAGAGATTCCTCTACGCCCTTTCCTTTCTCTTTTTGCTGCGCCTCCCGCAGCTCAGCAACGTAACAGGCTCTTCCCGCAGCCTGATCTCCCTGTACAACTCCTATCCCGTGGTCAGTAGGGAACTTCAGAGTTAAGCACCATGGGGCAATAGCAGCCCTAAATTCAGCAAGGGCCGGTCGGCCCAAAAAAGCATTGTACGGGGAAGGAATATCTAAGACAACAAATTGCAACATCCGAACTCTTCGGCATCCTCCTGCCCCCAACTCTACTGGAAATTCAACTATCCTGGTTGGTATCGTTGCACTCCCGTTGAAGCCGTGGACTCATGATTGACAAGGCTTTAAGTCCTTAGCTTCCATTTTCATTAAATCATATGCTCTTTTAAACAATATATTTACAGAACTTCCGCTATCTACTAAGATCCTCTTCATCCAAGCAGGACCAACTTGAGCGGATATGACCAACGGATGAATTGTGGGAGCTTCGACTCTATCGGCATCTCGATTTCTGAACACGATTTCATCAGCCATCGTCCTTTGTTGTTTAGTCGGAGTTTCGTCTTCCGAGTTACTGTAGCATTCAAAGTTCACATGCCTGATTGAGCTAGCATATGACTCCATTTCTCTCCAGCTCACCACTTATTCTATTGATAACCAACCTTCCGCCCGTGCGAGCGGGTTCACCTTGTCTTTCCTGATTCTGCGTTCGATTTTGATTAGATGGGCCCGCTCCACCAGACTGCGGCGCCCGAACAAACTGGTCCAACTTTCTTTCTCTGATCAGCTTTTCAATGAGGTCTTGCAAATGTCTACACTCATTGGTATTATGCCCATAACTTTCATGAAACCTACAGAACTTCCCTGTCTGAATCTGTCTCTCCGATAAAGGCTTCGGAGCAGGCTTCTTGTATTGTATAGTATTACAGGTCTGTAAGTATATGTTTTCCAATGACGTGTTAAGCGGTGTGTAACTGTCAAACATTGCGGCCCTACGTCTCGGACCACGGTTCTGGTCTTGCTTCTTGTTTCGGTTAACACCGTTTCTTGATCGCTGAGTCTGTTTATTTTGGATATTCAATTCGACTTTTCCTGAACTTTCTCCGGATTGTTTAACCGCAACATTACTCGGAATCCCTTCACTGCTGGGTCTTGCACCGTCTTGCTTCCTAGACTGTTTCGCATCCTCTCGCCTCAAGAATTGAGCGGCTTTGGAATAGAAACGGTCCAACGATGCGGGAGGTTTTCCAGCTAACCAATTTCCAAATTCGGAATCAGGATCGATTCCTTTAGTCAAAGCCATTAGAATGGAATTATCATTGGGGTTGGTGATTTCTGCGCAGGCAGCATTGAATCTCTCCAAATATCGTCTAAGTGTTTCTCCGGGAGCTTGAGTGACACTTGATAGGGTATTAACATCTTTAGGTCGGGCAACATGCATGCGAAATCGTTCAACAAATTTAGTAGCTAACTGGTCAAATGAAGAAATAGATCGTGGCGGTAATCGTGTAAACCACATTGTCGCAATTCGCCCTAAGGAAATGGGAAAACTACGGCACTTTACTGCGTCATCAGCTCTCGCAGCAGTCATCGACCATTCATATTTTAGAATATGTTGATTTGGGTCGGAATTTCCTTCATACATGGCAAGGGTTGGCATTCTGAATCGCCGAGGAGGTTCAGCGTATAATATGTCATCGGTAAATGGGGTATGACTCCGGGAGATCCCCCAATCGTCATTTGTTAGGCCTTGACTCTCGCGAATCATTCGTCGTACCATGGCTGAGAAATCTGGTATTGGAAAATTCTGTGGGTGGTGAGCCAAGGTATGGTCGGGTTCCATAGTGCGAGGTGGGATCGGGCGCTGTCGATGATCCTCATCTCGCCTCCTTGGCTCGATGTCTTCTGGGACGTATGGCTCTGGAGCCTGTCCCTGCTGATGATAATTTTGATTGGAGTGATCTCGAGTATCAACTCCTATGTCAACTGCAGCGGCTGTAGCCACTCGATCATCTGCAGTGTATTGTGGAATAGTGCCTCCTCAGGAGGAGGGTCCAGTATGGAAGCTGGTAGATGGTCCAACCCTTATTTGCCCAACGGTTAATGCCTGCTGATTGTCAGCAGCTTGCGCATGGTTTCCGTCTAGCCTGGGACTGATAAATATGTTACTGTAGTCAGATGAAGCGGAGCTTTCGGTGGAAGAACGAGGAGCATGATCCCTTTTGGATCTTCTTCGCTTTTGGCAATTCAGTTGATTGGTTAACTCAGTGTTAGCATGCAACTGCTCAGTTAGCTATTGTCGGCTTTGGGTTAGTTCCTGGAGCAGCGCCTGGAACTCTTGCCTTGTGACCGGACCTGACTGAACCGTATGCCCAGCAGCATCTTGATTAGTAGACTGTAGCTGTGCGGGATTTTGCCTATCCCGACCTTCTTGATCACCAATGTTAGAAGTGGTTCTTGTACTCACCATTTTGAAGTGTTGAATTCTTTCCTAGACTTTTACCAAATCTGAATAGAACGGAAGGAATTTGAATATGAGGTATGGATCTTCCTCTTAGATTTACGAAATCCGGTATCGAGGATAGATCCAGGGAGCAAGAGGAAAAAACTGGGTTTTTTCTCAGTGAAAGCACCAAAGTGTTTGTGTCAAAATTGGGCACAACACTCGTCGGAAGTTTTTGAAGAGATAATAAATGAAGAAAATAAATTAAAACGTGGATTATCTAACAAAAACTCCAAATAGCAGGAAGTAAATTGCACAAGAGACAACGATTTAGAGTGGTTCGGCGTTTTGCCTACGTCCACTATGAAGTTTTGTTACTTTATTGCTTGATATTCGGAGAATACAACTTTTTGATGTCAAAGTACAGCAAGTAGCAAGCCAAAATTAAAAATAAAAGGCAGTGGTGGTGCTCTGAAGCAATTCTGGCAGCGTCTAGTCGTGCTTTATCTTCACAATTCTCCCATCCCCTTTCTGAATGACCAGGGGCTCTATTTATAGGTGTTGTAGGCTGATATTTCTCCTAAAATTCGGGAAGACCACTTCTGGCATGTGTGGGGGCCCACATGGCCGAATTCTGGAGATCCGGGCCCACTTTTGTATCGATTCGACCCTTGGTTCGAATCGATCAAAAAAGTGTCCAATCGTGATGAAACTTGGCATAGGCATTCTTCTATGTACGTGCAAGCTCCTGTGAAAATTTCATAGCATTTGGACTTGTAGATCTCAAGTTATGATCGATTCAAGATTGCATTTTTAGTTGATATGCGTGCTTCGAATCCATGGTCTTCGAATCGATAGGGTCGAATCCTTGGTTTCAGCTGCTACAACTTGATGGGTTCGATGTGTTGGATTCGAAGGTTGCCTTCTTTCGAATCGATGATGTTGGAACTTGTTCGAATCGATCGTTGTTAGCTACTGCGGATCGATTCGAAGTTGCTTCAGTATGTTGGATTCGAAGAACTCTCGCTTGATGGATTCGAAGACAGGAACACTCTGATGGATTCGAAACAAGGCGTGCCCTCGATGGATTCGAACCTACATTCTTTGGATGGAGTCGAACTGAGACATGTATAGATGGATTCGAACGTAGACATGTGAGATGGATTCGAACGTAGACATGTGAGATGGGTTCAAGGCAAGGGCTCGCTCCTGGGTTCGAAGCTATGCGCGTTTTGATGGATTCGAACTCTGATCGATTCGAACTTGGGCCTCTCATATGGATTCGAAATAAGCCCTACCCTCCTCATTTTCTTTTTGCGTCATCTTGAGTATACGAACTCAGATTTCCCCGAAATTTGGAACGTTGATTTCTACAGCTTTGCTTGACGTGCCTTATCAATTGTATCCCGATCCGGACTCGGGCAAAATTCGTCGATATTTGTAGTTGCCCAACAATCATTCAAAGCTAAAGATGTATGATCCTGTTTCTTTCTAGTTAGTTCCTTGGTATCTCGGCCTTGCCAAAAGGCGGGATAACATTCTTCTAGTATAATGATAAGGAAATCTATCCATAAATGGTTAGGAGGTGAACTCCGCTCTTGTCATTTGTTTGTTTATTTCCTAAAGAAGCGGGGTTAAGTTTACAGAAAATCGTCGAAAGCTGTTTGAAGCGACCAGGATCAGATATGTTATCCAAAAACACTTCGGTCCAACTCAAGCGTTTCATAACGAAGACATCTTGAAGCTTGGGATCGAAGACAGGGCCATTGAAATGCATGGGCTGCTTGCTACTTATCCCGAGGGTGGTTCCAAAATGGATGTAGTAGAAGTAGTGCCTTTGGTTTGTCCTTGTCATGGACAACTTGTATAGATGAATGCTAGCACTGCATTACTGCCTGGAGGGATAGTGTTAGCATTCCAAGATGGATTGCTATTCAGAAAGGTAAAGTGTAGCCTCAGGCCTTACAACCGAGAGGAATGGCAGAAGCAGGGCATGCTGTAGAGCTTTGTTGTTAGCTACCATTAGGAGCGGTTACCCTATTCTAGATGTCCCTTTCAGAGTCATCGTGGTAGATAAGGCCTCGATGTTAAGGGGGCGAGGTAATCTAGTCTACCATGTTAAAGGGGAAGTCAACTCTTTGTTAGCATCAGTCCATTTTCTAGAGGTGTATCATCAGAAGGTAGTCCCTTACCTTGCCATTGTTGGATTCCAATCTCCAATACGTGCCTTACGATTTTGATTATAGAGCCTAGTATGTTGGAACATTAGATGCAAGCATTTCGGCTATCTTATCTATTTACTTTAAATCTAGACACTATGATAATATCACTGGATTTCGATATAAAATGTTTTGGTTATCTTAAGGTCCATCCGTTTTTATGTGCGATGTGGTCTTATGAGATACCTTTTGTGAAAAGTTTCAAACATAGAAATCAGTTTGGTTGTTATTTGTTATAGAGTCTTACTAACACTGGTTTACCAGACCGACCCGGTCGTTATTCAATGTAATGCTCGGGGTCAGACAGAGCATGTTTTCCTACGTTTAGCTGGATACTTTATGGTTGAAGAGGAGCAAGACGGCCAAGACATATTCACATATATTTTTCTTCAATTGTATTATGGAGTATGTATATTTGTCAATGTAAGGACAGGTTTCGATAACTCTCCAAATTCAGGATAAGACTTGTGTACTCTGATGTTATATGAATAAAGATGTTTCCCTTTTGTAAAGATCAAAATTGTATTATATATTATTCGATGCATTGTGAAACTCTGTGTTGTTTAGTTTCCTTCTATCTTCTACTTCTTCTTTCACCCTAACTAATCGGTATTTCCGGCACTTGAATGTTAGGCATGTGATACCAGGGATGTATTAGTGTTGATTTTTGGAGGGTCAAAAAGTTGGTTCGTTACACCATAGAATATAAGAAATATTGGTATGAGCCTAGGAATGTTTCATTAAATATGTGTGAAGACCATACAGTAGAATCCATAAGGAAATGAGAAATTATATCAAAGTATATTTATGCGAGTTCTAAGTATACCCGTATGAAAGATTAAAAATAAATAAAGCGTATATAAAGATTTAAAATACTATCAAGAGATTCTGATTAAAGAAAGGATAAAAATATAATTAGCTGTGGTAATGTAAGTAATGGATGTTTCTTATTTATTAGTAGCCAAAAAGGAAAGTTAAGATATGTGGGTTACAGTAAAATAACATGTTAGAAATGTCCATTTAATTTAAGTAAGAAGTGAAAGGGCTATAACAACATTAGTGTCAGTTGATGTTAAAGGGAAGTTTCCAACAATTTTTTTCTTTAGGTTTGGGTTGTAAATATTAGTTGTTTCTACTATATAAAATGCATACGATATTGTGAGAAAAGTTCATTTTAAATTGTTTTTGGGGATTGACCACTATATTTATGAGAAAACTATGTAAGTAAGGAAATCCCATATAGACACTTGACTAACGCAAAGTAAGACTGAAATTTTATAAAATAAATTAGGAAACTTATCAGCCACAAAATGTAAAATAATGTTATGTCCTAAAAATCTTAAAATTTTGGGAAGATAAATTTTATAAGGTGACAGACCGGAAAAGTTTGTTGAGAAACCATGGTCACTATGCTTATGCCATAAATGCTGAAATTTATAAATGAACATGTGTGTTGATTGTTATATTTTAAAAAAAGAATTTTTTTTAGAATTGATAATTTACCATGCAATAGGACAGAGTCAATTTTAGACAAGTAAACCATTAGCTAAATTCTGACTGCATAGGATGTGTCTAAATTTGTTTTGAAAAGGTAAAAACGAATACTTTTGAAAAAATTTGTTCTTCTTTTGATTTTAAAAATAAAATTCTTTTATAAAAAGTTTTGGAAAAAGGTGAATTTTAAATATTTTAAATTTTTCCTGCTATTTTATAATTTATTTTCAAAAGGTTTCGAATGAAAAATAGAAGAATTTTTTATTTTTGAAATGCCACGGGCTTAGCTTAGAGAAAAATTCGATGAGTTAGCAAGTATGAATTTTATTGTGCACCAGAAGTGACAGTAAAGTAAAAGGTGGCTATTGATAAGGGAAAAAACTATTTTATCCTTGGGAATTCTTTTTGCGTACCCTTGTCAATAGGTAAACCAAACTAGTTTTGAAAGTTTTAAATTTTAAAACTAAATTTCCTTTTGTGGACTGTACTTGGAAAAGTTGGAATGAATTAGGGGCAGAAGAGAAGATTCCAAGTTACAGGGGAATGGGTACACAAGAGAAGGATGGAAATATGGAATTCTCCATCTCAACCTTTTCTAGCATAAGAACATAGATTTAGAAAACTGAATTTTCCAAATTTTGGATGTCAGAAATGATGTGCCAGGTATTGTATTATAGGGATTGGATGTAAAAATTGGTTGAATTATACTTTTATTCTTAGAAGTTTGGGAAATATTTTTTGAAAAACAAAGATTTTGATTTTAAAAATTTGATACATGTAGAACTATCAGCATATATAGGTTTTTTTCATCATATTTTCAACATTGTTTTAAAGAATGCATTCAAGTAAGAGGAATTGATTCAATATTATTTAGGATACATATCATATATGGTGTGATGTAGAATGCACTTGTGAGCTATTAGTCGCAAAATTGGTTGTACACTAATTGATTGGATAAGCTTAGATCGGTTGCATGCGGTGTTACAGTATTCAGTCCTAGAGGAATTTCAGAGATGAAATTCTTTTAAAGGGGAGAATGTAACACACCATAAATTTAATGAAAATAAATTAATAATTAGTGAATCCAAAAATAAAAAAATTTAAACGTTAGAATTTGGCTATGAAACTTGCACCACTGGATTCGTGGCAATCTTCTGTTCAATTTTCATACATGAAGTTTTCCAATCGAAGTTCAAATGAAAAAGTTATCAACGTTTGAATATTTCGAATCGGAAATAATACATGTAACGACCTGCATTTTTCCGATAATTAAAATTTTGAATTAAATAAGTGTGCAATTTAATGTTGGAAGAAAATAAAATTTATGATGTAGGAATGAAAAACTAACTAGACTGATGTATAGTAATGTAAATTAATGTAATAAATGACTAAATGATTGAAATCTCAAATAATTGTAATAAATTGTAAAGTTACATTGGTTAGAAATTTTAGATAAGAAGATAAAACCAATATGAAGTTATTTTCTTTGTTAGTTAATAATAAACTTGGAAATGTGTTTGAATTTGCAAATTGCAACAATAATAATTAATCCATTAAAATTTAATTAGTTATAAATGGTAAATAAGAGAATAAATTAAATTTTATAATTAGTTGGTGAAATAATATGTAATTCATTGTAATTGGGGAAAAACAGGGTGGTAAAAGTAGTTATACATTTATTTGAAGACAATAAACTTATAAGTGTGATTAAAGTAAGAAAATGTGATAATTATTATATGTTACCTATTTAATCAATCCGTTGAATTTAATTTGAAATAAATTACGACTAAATATAATTAAATAGTATGTTAATGTAATTTAAGATGAAATTGGAGAATACTATTGTAATAAAATATAAACCAATGCTAACTATGTCCATAGGGTAATGATTGACTGTAATAATAGACGTCAAAATATAAGAATGTAATAATTTAAGAAATAAATGTTGGAATATGAAATGAACTGTGAATAGTTGTGGTATAATGAGAATTCGTTTGAAATCTAATATTAAATATAAACTACAATAATAATTGTTGGTATCCTTTAACAGAAAAGAAAAGACAAGTGTATTTTAACTAATAAGTAAAACATAAGAACTTACATTTTAAATTAAATTAAGATAAAGATTTTAATGAAATTTAAGCTTTGACTTGAAAAGAATAAATTGTATGTTTTTTTCTAGCCGAAATAACAAATGTTCAATTTGGATATAGGAAGGAGTGAATTTTTAATGAAAGAATAACATAATTTGTTATTTGAAATGCATCTTGGAGAAGTTGATTTTCAATAAGATAAAAACATTTGCTTTGTAAAAAATGTATAAATTTTGTTGTATATGAAATTTTGTGAAACATGTTTGAATTGGTATAAATGAAAAGAAAATAGTGTTTATAATTAAAATTTGTTGAAATTAGTAATGAAACGAATTGGAATTAGAAGGAAATATAAATTAAATTGTAATGTATGAGTTAATATAGAAACTTGCATTTTGTGTCAATATGGAACTGCAACGACCCGGAATTTTGGCCGTTTCATTTCAAAACTTAATTTATTTTAATTATTGAATTTGCATTATTAATTGATTTTTAATATGGAAGAATTTCCGAAATGGTTCAAAATTCCAAATATAGCGATTTATTTGATTTGGTAAAATAGTAAATTGATATTTGAAATTGGGTGAATTTGGAAATCTGGAGTTAAAAGGAAATGCAAATAGGCTATAAGAGATTTTAAACTCTGTTTGGATTACGGTCATGGAAATGGACTATGAATGGAATTAAAAGTCAATACAATTTAAAGTTTGAAATTTATATATTAATTTAATAGCGGATTTAATATATAGAAATAGTGTAAATAATTGTACCTTGGTTTAAAATGGATCAAAATGATTTATGATATGGATACAAATTCTATTTGAAATATAATAGAGTTAGCAAGTTTTAAAAAATTAATTTTTGAATGATTTCGACAATTTTGAAAATCGCTCAAGTCAATCGATGCGTTAAAATAGCCTTTCAGGGACAGTTTTTGAATTGGACGAAACCAGTTCCATTGGATTCGTAACAGTTTATTATTGTCAGGTTTCAAATTTCGTAGCGTTTGGAGTTACCGTTTGGTCGTACGGGATAGAAACGCATTGAAATAAATATCGAAATTTAATATTTTAATTCGATTCAAAAAGCTATCTTCCACATACGATCGAGTTAGGCCACGAAACATGTTTCATTGTGTTCGTAATAGGGGTAAACATTATAAACGCCAGGTGGCACGTTTCTATTGGAGTTTGTTCGAAAAAGCATGTAATTTTGGGAAATAATACTCATATACGTATATATATGTTTCAAACAGTAAAACCCTAGTTTCTAATACGCAGCCGCCACAAGCGAATAAATGGCCGAAACACTCCCTTGATCTCCCTCATTTATCTCTCCATCCATCGACTTTTGTTGAAAACCTCCAACTGCAACATCGAAGAGCTCTTCGAGCTCTACATATCCAACGGTTGTGATCGGTTGGAACTCGATGGATCGATGGCAATTTGGCCTTGAAGGCGTGGCTTGGGCCCATGTTTTCCTGGGGAAGGGCGCGACTAAGTTTGGCGTGCCTCTGGCCGATGGTGGAATGAACGACGAGCTTCAAGATGGTGGTTGCCGATCGTCGTGGAGATGGTCGCGGAGGCCTCAAAAATGGGAGGACAAATGGCAACCGATGGGTTTCAAAACCACGGATAAGCTCGATGTAGGAGATGAAGTATACGGCCACGATTTTGCCTCTAGATTAAAAAGCCACGATTGTGTAGGTTAAAAAGAAAATAGAAATTATTATAATAAATATGTATTCAAATCTTTAAAATAACATATCTTTGTCATACGAGGTCAGAATCGAACGAAACAGGCGACATTGGGATCACAACAACGAGCACTACGCTTTAGAAAAGATCTAGAGATGTTTGGGACAAGTTAAATTTTTTAGGTTAAATCGAATGTGTTCGGTTTAATTTAAAATTTGAGCGTTGGAAAATTTAAAACTCAAGATGAGTTAATCGTAATCAATTTTGGACTGCTAGCTTTAATTTTAATTTATTAAAATTTATTAATGATTGATTGGTTAAATTGGTGCATTTTAATCAGTTAGATGTGATATTATATATAGTAGTGTGTATTTATATATATATTGGAGTGATTGATATTCCCGCGTATATATAGCGGATGAGCCCTATGCACCCTGCATAATAGCGGATGACCCTATATCCCGTGATATTCCGCTTCGAAGTGGAATTGGTATTTTTATGTTGTGCTAACATTCGTAGATATGGGGAAACAGGTTAGAGGGATCCAACGGGGTTCCTCGAAAATGTTGAATTTAATTTCATATATGGTGATATATGTTTTGTTTGAATAACCTATGATAGATTATTGTGTAATTTGAATTGACTGGATGTTATGGCAGTTATCCTGGATTTTTGGAGTTTTAAATACCAATAAAAATATGTTTTAAATTGGTACAAATTGTAAATAGGGACTTTGAAGTAAAATGTTTATATAGAATTTTTGGTTAAATCTATTGGATGAAGTAAATGGTTTTGAAACTGTAACGTAACAATTTCCGGTTGTCGTGAACAGAGATTTTGGAATTAAGTATATAAAACGATTTTTTATAATAAAGACTCTAGTGGAACGTTTTTAAAAAAAGTAAAGGAGGTTTTAAAATTGATATTTTTAATGGATTGAAAGAAGAGAAGTGGATGTGGAAATAAGTATAAATTGGATATACTGGACTCAAGTAAGATTTCCAAATTTACCAAGTAATATTAGAATCGAGGATTTGGGCTTGTTTTCAGAAGGTGGATTTTTAATTATTAATAAGGAAGTTTTGAAAGTGCTAAAAATATTTTAGAAATTAGTTTTCTAATTATTTTAAATTGTTAAAGCATATTTAAATTATTAATTAGTTACCATATATTGACTGTTAACAATTTATTATTATTTAAGAACTAGTCGGCATCATTATTTTTAAAAGATAATTATTAAATATTAATATGGCTTTGTATAATAACTTTTCTCTTACTATATTCTGCCAAGATTAAACTTGAAATTTATTTTAGAAATTATAAGCCTTATTTTGAGATAAGTTTTTAAATAATGTTTTCGGGAAGTAATGGTATACTCGCGTGGCGTAAATCAGAGTCAATAAGTTCCTACAGTTAAGTTTTAGATTTCTGTGGGATTGAGACATAACCATTGAGCCGTGATCCATGATTTGATACCGCAGTGGTGGTTCCATATTATTTTAAAAGGGTTTTCAAATGTATATTTTTCTAGAAAAGATACTTTGTGAATATACTGAATTCGATAAGATAAGTACATGACCATTGATAAGAGACTTTAATTTATTTAAAATTTAAAATTAAATAAGACTTGGTGTTTTCAGTGAAAAATGAAGTTTGGTTGAATTGATTGTGTATTTGATAGTTAAATAACCGACAATCAAATCTGGACCTAAATATAACTTTGGGAATATCTAAAAGAAATACGGGAATTATATGGTACTGTTACCATTCGAGGTGCTATACTGTATGTATAAACTCATTTTGTTCTTCTAGGATGACGTTAAGGAAATCCATCCACTAACGGTTAGGAGGTGATCTCTGATCTTATCTTCATCTTTTTATTTTCTAAAGAACTGTGGTTGAGTTTACCAGAAATAGCGAATGTTGTTTCGAAAAGACCGAGATCGGATTTGTTATCCGAAAACCACTTCGATCCAACAAGTATGTTTTCGAAATGAAGACAAGAACATGGATTCGAAGATGGAGTAGTGAAATGCAAGGGCTAATTGCTACTAGTCATGAGGGTGATTCCAAAAGGATGTAGTAGGAGTTGTGCCTTTGGTTCAATTCAGACCCGGAATGGACTTGTATGGATTTATGATATCAAAAGAATGTCATTGGAGGACAAAGAGCATTCTAAGTGTTGGGCGAATTCTAACCACCAATCCAAGGCCCCACCGAACCAATTCGTCACTGGACGGAGATCACCGGATCAATACCAAATCCCAACTCACCTACCACCGAACCATCTCCTTTCCATGTCCCTACCGAACCAACCAACTACCGGACCAAATCCTCACCACTGCCGAACCAACCCCTAGCCGAACCAACCCACTTCCCATGATTAGCCGATCCAACTCCATTTCCATGCCTAGCCGAACCACTCACCACCGAACCATCTACCTCCGAACCAAGACACCAACTCACCTCTAAGGCCCGAACCATCCACCACCGGACCAAGCTACGCCCTCACCGCCGGACCGACACACATGCCATTAACTACCGAACCAGAGGCATACTACCACTACCGAACCAACATGAGGAAGGTATTACCGAACCAACACTGCCAGACTAGATTACATCATCCCAGGCAAATCAACAACTATATACATCCAAGACCCCTTCCCCCAGCCTCACTCTATAAATAGAGGGGTAGGGGTACAACAATGGCAGAGAAGTTTGAGAGCTCAAGCACGGATAGAACTTTCAAACAACTTTCAGATACTTGTAATTAAAGCTTTGTACTTGTAATCTGAACAGAAAAGGAGAATAACATATAAAGTGGACGTAGGCACATTCTGGCCGAACCACTATAAATCTGTGTGTCTTTTACAGTTTAGTCCATCTATTTTATATATTTGCATAAATAACCCAAATCATTAAGAACAACATATAATCAATAAAATCGTACGATTGGAGGTGTTTGCCTATTTTTTGTGCAAATATTTTTGCTGCTTTCACTGAGAACTCGAGCTAGAAGCTTCAGCTTCTCCCCCTCAACCTTCTTCCTAACAACTTCACTCATTGCTTGGAAAACATGCCTCTCAGGCAGAAGAAAGATGTTAACAAAGGAAAAAACATCGCGACTAGCAGTATTCCGGATCCAGTAATCACAGATCAAGGGAATCGTTCCGTTCCAACAGCAAATGGAAATGAGGCAAATCCGACAGCCCCTGCCACGGAGCAACCAATTACTAGGGCAGATCTGGACAGGGTTGTGGTTGAAGTAACTAACCGCTTCACATCTCAATAAGAAGCCTTGGTGGACCAACTCATGTCACGCTTAAGGGATGCTGAAGAATCCAACCGCAACACCGAATCATGGGGCAAGTCACAGTCTGGAGGATCTGGGTGGCGACAACGATCTTCTTCGAGGAGGCTAACAACAGAAACAACAATGGTAGGAGCCGAGCCCAGACTCAGCTCGAATTCCGACCCGAGGAAACACTTAGAACCGAACCCAACGGGGGAGGTACTAGGCAGGGGTCGGATATGGCTGAGCCTGTCGTGCTACCTAACCATGGGAACACCAATGGACGGGGCCGAGCTGGAGTCCAGCCCGAAGTTGGGCCCGAGGGAATGCTTAGAACAAAGCCCAACGGGGGAAGATTGAGACAAGGGCCAACTGTGGCTGACCCCAGCATGCTCTCAGAAGACTGGAGACAGCCACCGAAAAATGTTAGGAGTGATAGACGATATCATCCCTACAGGTCATCCGGACGGAATCAATCCCGCGGAGAAGAACCAAACTCATTTCTATCCGCCCCTAATGCTGATGAAAGGATGGCGCGATTGTTCAGAGAGTGCGTCCAAAGGGATCAAAGGGATCGGGGGATAGGCGCTAGGGTAACAAGCCCCTTCACCCGCAATATGGAAACTGCCATCACCCCCCGGAATGGAGAATGCCAACAATGGAACCTTATAAGGGAACCTCTAACCCCATTGTACACTTGCAGAGATACACACAGAATATGCTCATGAGTGGAGCAACAGAGGGAGTGTTGTATAAATGCTTCCCACTATTCTTGGCAGACCTAGCTGCCTTCTGGTTCTGCCATCTACCCCAAGGATCCATCAGCTCGTGGGAAATGTTGAAAGAAAAGTTTATCAGCCAGTTCCTCATTCATGTGGAACAACCCAAGGACGCTTATTCCCTATCTAATATCAAACAGAATCCTAGAGAGACAGTGCAACAATATCTAACCTGATTCAACGCCGCAGCGGCCGCAGTCCAAGATGCCAATGAGAAACTTATCCTAATGGCTCTTTGTAGTGGCATACATCTGGATACCAAGTTTGCTAGAAGATTAACGAAAGAAAAACCAGCTACCTTACCCGACTTCTTCCATGAAGCTGGAAAATATATGAGACTTGAAGACGCTGCCATTGAAAGGCAGATAGGGCAACAAGCTAAGCCAGCTCATGACAACACACCCGCAGTAGCAAAGGACGTTCGAAGAAATGACTCCAGAGGTAGTGTTGGGGGCAAGAAGGGAGAAAAGCGTCTATATCGGCCAGGACCGAGATTTGACACTTACACTCTTTTGAATGAAACGATTGAAAACATCTTCCTGGCCACGCGAGACGAAGTTAGATTCAAACGCCCCCCGCGCAAGAAGGAATCAGATAACGCAATTAAATCTGGAAAGTTCTGCCGCTTCCATGAATCTCATGGACATGATACCAATGAATGTCATCATCTCCGGGACTTGATTGAAGAACACATCAGAAGGAAGGCAGTACCCTCACATGGATCCTATGGTCATCTCCGCCTGGTTCGGTCCAGCCAAAGTTTTCCGAATTCTAGTAGACACTGGATGCTCAGTAAATATCCTATTTAAGCATGCTTTCAACAAAATGAAGCAGTCGATGAAGGATGTGTCTCCCTGCAACAAACTGCTACATGGTTTCACTGGAGACGCGAAGATGCCCCTCAGGCAACTGGACCTCTTTGTTGAAATAGGAAGTCATCCCCGCTCCGTTGTGCGGAAATAAATGTTTTTGCTAATAGAAAACCACTCGGCCTACAATGCCTTTTTGGGAAGACCAGCCTTGTCCGACTTCCAAATTATCCTGGCCCCGTGGTGCCTGAAGATGAAATACCCAACAGACAATGGAATAGGAGAAGTAGAGGGAGATCAAGATGCTGCTCGAGACTGCTATGTAACTGAACTTCGCAATAACCGCAGGAAGGATAAAGGGAAGGATGCAGAGACTACTCTCTGCAAGAAAAACTTGGAAGCATAGAAACTAAAGAAAGCCCCTCCTCTTCGATATACCAGTGATCCTTTTAATGAATTAGACCCCAGGGACAAAGAGGAGAAGGCCACCGCCGAGCCTGCAGAGGCCATGGAATTTGTATCTGTAGATAAATACGACCCAAGTAGACTGCTGAGAATCGGGTCTCAGTTAAGAGCAGAGTTGAAGGGTCAACTCGTCAATTTTCTTCGCCATAACTTGGATGTATTTGCATGGACGCACGCTGAGATGACTGGAATCTCCCCAGACGTAGCATGCCACGTACTGAACATCGATCCCACCAAGGTACTAGTAAAGCAGAAAAAGAGAAGTATGGGGGCAGAATGATCAGCAGCCCTCGAGGAAGAAGTAAAGAACCTACTTGCCAATAACTTCATACGAGAAGCCATCTACCCAGAATGGATCGCCAACCCTGTACTGGTAAAGAAGGCTAACGGGAAGTGGCGAACATGCATTGACTTCTCCAACTTAAATGACGCTTGCCTGAAGGATTGTTTCCCACTCCCCCGAATCGATCAACTCGTGGACAGCACGGCTGGGCACGAACTCTTATCTTTTATGGATGCATACTCAGGATATAACCAGATTCCTATGCACACCCCCGATCAAGACCACACTAGTTTCATCACTGACCGGGGATTGTACTGCCACAGAGCAATGCCTTTTGGACTTAAAAACGCCGGAGCTACCTATCAGCGCCTCGTCAACAAGATGTTTGCGAAACTAATAGGACGAACTATGAAAGTTTATGTGGATGAAATGCTGGTAAAATCGAGGAAAGCCAACGATCATGTAAGCCACCTGGACAAGATGTTTCAAGTACTTCGCCAATATGGAATGAAGCTGAATCCTCTAAAGTGCTCGTTCGGAGTGTCATCAGAAAAGTTCTTGGGATTCATCGTCCATGCCAGGGGGATTGAAGCAAACCCCGAAAAAGTCCGAGCCCTAAAAGATATCAGGATACCTTCCGCTTGAAAAAAAATGCAAAGCCTGAATGGGAAGGTGGCCGCCCTAAGCAGATTCATCTCTAAAGCAACCGACAAATGCATCCCTTTCTTCGAAGCCCTAAAGAAAGACAAAGGAAAGTTCGAATGGACAGACGAATGCTCAACAGCCTTCCTTAACCTAATCGAACACCTCTAGAGACCACCAGTACTCTCAACTCCAAATAAAGGCGAAGAACTATACCTATACCTTGCTGTATCGTCCCATGCTCTAAGCGCCGCTTTGGTGAGAGAAGACAACAGCGCGCAACGGCCCGTATACTTTGTAAGCAAGAGATTTACGGGGGCAGAAGCCAGATACCCTAAACTTGAGAAGCTAGCATACAGTTTGCTAATCACGTCACGGAAACTGTGACGCTATTTCCAATCTCATTCCATCAGAGTTTTAACCGATCAACCACTAAGGCAGTTACTCCATGGCCCCGACATTTCTGGACGACTACTTAAATGGTGCATTGAACTAAGTCAATATGATATCACCTACCATCCTCACACCGCCATCAAGGGACAAGCCATGGACGATTTCATTGCCGAATTAACTACCAACGAAGGTAAGGAGCAATCTGTAATAACATGAGATATCAAGTGGAATCTCTTTGTAGATGGAGCATCAAACGAACAAGGCTCGGGGGCAGGTATTGTGATAATCACCCCCAGGGGAAGGGAGCTACACTATGCCCTAAGGTTGGAATTCACCGCCACCAACAACGATGCAGAATATGAAGCAGTAATAGCAGGATTAGAACTTGCCTTAGAAATTGGAGTCAGTTCTTTATGTGTTCATAGTGATTCTCAACTTATCGTAAACCAAGTACTAGGAGAGTTTCAGACTCGATGAGAACGACTCACAACATATCTAAAGAAGACCAAGCTGCTTCTCGATCAATTGGATCACTATTTAATCAAACACATTCCTCGAGAAGAGAATCGAAAGGCCGACGAACTAACAGAGCAAGCTAGCATGAAGAATAGCACCATTTTTGGAACAGTAGCCATCTCGAAACAACTAGCCCCAAGTTTCGAACAAGAAGATCTGATAGATGCAATCGAAGAAGAAACCTAGATGACTCCTATCCGGAAATACTTACAAGATGGCACACTACCCAACGAGCGTATCGAAGTCAGGAAAATCTTGAGGAGAGCTTCCCGTTACACAATACAAGAAGGCATCCTCTATCGGAGCGGCTTCTTTAACCCCTTATTAAGGTGTGTTGCTGGAAGGGAAGCCAAGAAAATCTTATCCAACATCCATCAAGGGAGCTACGGAGATCACACTGGTGGGCAGACTCTGGCGAAGAAGACGCTCCGATATGGATTCTACTGGCCCACTTTAAACAAAGATGCCTTAGACTTCGTCAAAAGATGCGACAGATGTTAGAAATTTGCTAAGATTCCTCGACTACCAACAAATGAGATTACTCAAATGACCATCCCTTGGCCCTTTGTAGTATGGGGAATTGACTTGATTGGCGAACTGCCGATGGGCCGAGGTGGAGCCAAATATGCTATAGTGGCAGTTGACTATTTCACCAAATGGGTGGAAGCGGAACCTCTAAATAAAATATCTTCGGCAAAATTTATTAACTTCTTGATCAAAAATGTTCTATGCAGGTACGGGGTTCCACTCAAAATCATATTGGACAATGGACTTCAGTTTGACAGTGAGCAGTTCGCCGACTGGTGCCAAGAGCACGGAATTCACAAAAGCTTCTCATCTGTGGCATATCCCTAGGCAAATGGACAAGTCGAACCTGTCAACAAAATTCTTAAAACTCTAATCAAGAAGAAGCTTGAAAAGTCAAAAGGCGCTTAGGTCGATGAACTTCCTACGGCACTTTGGGCCTACCGCACGTCTTTCAGAACATCAACCAGACATACTCCTTTCTCTTTGGCATACGGATCGGAGGCCATGCTCCCAATTGAAACTGTAGTGCCATCCCACCGTAGGATCCACTACAACCAAGAAGAGAATGAAGAACTCTTCCACAAGTCTTTGGATCTAATCAAAGAAAGAAGAAATGATGCAGCACTCAAAGCAGCAGCTCACAAGCAAAAAGTGGCAGCACAATACAACTCCAAAATCAAGCATCGCAGCTTACAAGAAGGAGATCTTGTCCTCAAGCGAATCTTCCCGCGCCCCGAAGCGCTAGATCCCATCTGGGACGGACCATATGTAATTCATAAAGATCTCCACAACAGAGCTTATATTTTGTCAACAGTGGACGGAGAGGTGTTCCAGAGGGCATGGAACATCCAACACCTTCGTCGATACTTTTCTTAACTTCTACTGCCCATATAAAGTGGATTAACAAAGAGAATCAGTGGACGTAGGCATTTTCGTGCCGAACCACTTTAAAATTTTTGTCTCTTTTTAACTTGTTCCTTTATATCTTGGCTGCTTGTTAAGATTTATCCTTTTCTGTTGAACAAAACCCTGTGTAATGGCATTTCCATTCTAGACACTTCACGGCGCAACCTCACCCGGACAAGACTAATAGGTACTATATGAATCTATGGCCTCGCCAATGAGACACTTTTGCTCCAGCATGCCTCTACTACGGGTTAACTCATTGCTCGCGACGGCCCTCAAAGCCAACTGTAATGAGCCGATTAAAAGCCACCGAGGAGGCCGAAAATAGCTTAGGCAGTTCATTACGGCGTTCGGCTTGCCGACAACTGTGAACCGATTATAAGCCCCAACATAAGGTGTGTCCAGCCAGGGGCAGTTCACAATTGATGATCGGCACCCGCGTTAGCCGGCCATGGTAAATCGAATAATACCCACGATTACGGGCCATAATGGCCCGGGTAGTTACCGTACACGATCCCGGCTCCGATGTGTCTTAAGTACGGCTGTGGTAAAAAAGAAAACTCCCCACGGAGGCGTAAGATGGGTGACAAATGTCTCCAAGACCCACAGTTGGGGAAAGTGACTACAAAGCTCGTTTGCCACGAACTTAAGCGCGTCGAAGGCCCTCCGTGATTGGAAGTTTTACTATTTCTTACATTTCCATTTTATTTATAAAAACTTTCCTCCTATCCTCTATAACGATCGCTAAAGTACAGGACACAAAATGGGAGACACTCACTAATGGGAATAAGAACTCACAGCTGGATGGCAGGTCACTCAGCTGCATTCCACATTCGATTACACAAGGCATTCAAAACTACCGTCTACAGTTAAAATTTGAAAGACGGTACTTTCTTCTCTTGTACATAAATATGTAACTATAATTTTTTCGCACATCACACTAACAATGCAAGACATGGAATTATATTTTACGCAAGAACTTAGCGTCAAACACAATTGAATTACTAACACATGCACAGCTATATTTTATGCAACACATCGAAATAACAACAGCATTCAAACATGACAAAATCGGCTTATGTTATAAAGTTACATGCCAAAAATCAAGTTGTTCGTTACATAATCACAGCTTGAAAATTACATTAATGTTTTAAGACTAACATAGACAGCGATGTCAAGTAAACTGAAAAATGTTCAGATCAAGCCGAGGAGCCGACTACATCGGGGCTTCGCCTCTATCCTGCTGGCCCTCCGAGGTCTACTTAACCACCGGATCAGAACTCCCAGCATGCTGACCAGAGGTAGTTGGCACTTCAGAGGTCCCGCCTGTCCAATTCAGGAGAAGAATTCATTGAATGAACAATAAGAAACCAAGCTATGAAAAGGCTAAAAGGGAAGACTTACCAGCATCTGTTCCTTGATCATCATCCCCCAGCTGCACACCTACCTCCTCAGCAGCAAGCAGCCGCATGCCCTCCTTCACCGCCACTTTCTCCTCCTTAGTGAATTGGGTCGTAACCACATCCATTCTGAAGGCCATGCCTCCCTCCTTATCCGCATCAGCCTTGGCCTCCTCCAAAGCCCGGAGATAAATCCGGGCCATGATCCGGGAATAATCATCCATCCAGGATAAGTTGCCTTGCTTCCAAGTATGGAAATACATATCCTGGAGCATCTCATCCATCATCCCCTCGTTCTCCTCAAACTCCCTCATTCGGACCTCAAAAGCCGACAGTTTTGCAACGGCAGCATCTCTCTCCCATCAGTATCGCGAGCGGTCAGCTTGAAGGGATTTCTTCATCGCCTCCATCTCCCCTTCAGCTTGGCTTGAGCAAGCTTCGCGGCTTCAAGCTTCCCAGATAACTCCTTTACCCGCTCGAGAACCGCTTTCCGAACCTCATCCACCGTTGCAATGGCCATATCGATCCGTTCCTTGCAGATGGCCTCCATTTTCCGCAGCTCGGCTCTGCTAGCCTCTTCCATAGTTTTCTTTAGCCGTCTAGAGGCAGCCTCGTGCTGAGAGATCTGGATGGCCTGATCGGCGAGTTGCTTGGCCTGGTCGGCAACCACTAGCCGCAATCTTATGTTAGCACTGTCAATTTCCTCCCCGGCCTTGACCAGTCGGGCGTGATGCCCCATCAACTTCCTAGTCTCCTCAGCAACCCGGTCGATATTTGCCTTGGCTTCATCCCCCATAGTTACAATCCTAGTAGTAAGCAAATCGAGGTCCAGGGACTTGGCTGTTAGGAACTGAGTTGATGATGTTTTGATGACAACAACCTTATATAGTTATTATACTTTACTTTATAAAATATATACTAACATTTCCATATATATATATATGCATATAGGAAGTATATGCAAGTATCATCGAAGATTGATCAGTATAAAGACTCAAGCATCAAGATGAAGATTAGAGATTCAAGATTCAAGACTCTAGAGAATCAAGATTTCAAGATATCAAGATAAGTGTCTAGTATTTTGTTAAAACTTCATAATAGCACTCTCATCTTTCTTCCAATTTTCTTTCGGGATGGAACCCAATTTCTATCGAAACCAGTGGCTTACAAACTCACGACAAGTAGCTTACAAACCTACGACAAGTGGCTTACAAACCCACGAAAATCAAAATCATTTAAACTACTTTGTACAAGTTCTCGAGTCTTATGGAGGAGCTCTGTAGGAAGGTTCTTGCAATTTCAGTTTGAATAGATTTTTCAAAATGTTTTTAAAATCTGTTTTCAAAATGTTTTAGCTTTCAAAATCATGTTTTCAAAAATATTTTCAAACTTTGTTTTAGCCTTGAAATATTCCTCTATTCTGATTTTAAAAACTTCTATTTTTAAAACATCAAAACTTATTCTGATTTTAAATATTACTTATATAATTGACGGTCTATATCAATTATATATATATATATATATTTAAAATAATGTTTTATATTCATTCTCTATCTCAAAATATTGTTTAAGCACTTTACTTTGCTTCAGAGAAGTTTCAACGTGTTTTAAATTCAATTGTCTTTACAAGACAACATCTCTATAATTTTGAACTAAGGGTGGTCGACATAAGGGGATACCCCATATCGACATGGTGGCAGTTGGATTCAAAATTCAATTTTCAAAAGAAGTGTCCATTCGTTCGAAAACCTTTCACCAATGGTTATGACTGTTGTACATCTACATAAAGGCTTCCAAAACGAATTTTTTTAACAACTAATTTCTTATTTTCTTCACTCTTTCTTCTCCACCATTCCATATCCATAAAACTTCATATTTTCAAGATCATGCCATCATTCTGCCAAATTCTCAATAGGAAATCATTTAGATACTCTCTCTATTTGATTCTCTATCATTCTATTAAACATCAAAGTGCTATTCAGAGTTATAGGATTAATTTGTATTCAAAAAGTCCATAGAGTCTATCCATTCAAAAGGAGATTGTTATTAAGAAGTATTAGGGTGATCTTGTGTCCAGTAAATCAAGAGAGTTTACCCCAGACTCGGAGATAGGAGGGTTCCTCAAGGCCTTAGAAATTGAGGGTTGTTATTTGGATATTGTCTTATAAAAAATCTATACAAGGATATTGCCTTGGTGCAGGACTGGATGTAGGAGGATTCCGAACCAGTATAAAATCCGATGTGTTCTTTCCTTTTACTTGATTTACTTTACTATTTGCATTTGCTATATGTTCTGTGATCATTCTTTAAAACACTATTCACCACACTCTAGTGTTATTTATGCCTTAAGATCCTTAATCCGCATCCGTAACATTGGCCTCATCAAGCACCCTTACCATAGGATTGCGAGGGAGAAGGTGCTCACTAGTAACCTCATCAAAGGAAATATCATGAGAACCGGATCTAGATCTGGATGACCCGCAAATGGATTAGAGCCAAGCCGGGACGATCAATATGAGTAACAGTAGGATTCTCTGATGGATGTGGAGAGGGAATGAACTTAGTATCCTCCCCCGTGATATCATGATTGGCTGGGTTGGGGGCTGAGGTCGAGGTGAAGGTTTGAATAAGGAGCGCCGCCTCCTTTTCTTTTGAATATCCTCTTCAATAACTCCGAGAAGAGGACGGTAGCCGACGATCAATATGAGTAACGGTAGGATTCTCTGATGGATGCGGAGAGGGTACGAACTCAGTATCCTCCCCCGTGATATCATGAATTGGCTGGGTTGGGGGCTGAGGTCGAGGTGAAGGTTCGAATAAGGAGTGCCGCCTCCTTTTCTTTTGAATATCCTCTTCAATAACTCCGAGAAGAGGACGGTAGTCGACTACGTCCCCGGAACGGTTGGTCGGAGGCTTTGGCTTAGCGGAAGCTTTGAGGAGTTTGAATTGTTCGAGACGGTGTCGAATGTCTGATGTCTTGGCCACCTTACCCGCTCCTGGAATAAAAACCAAGTGTTATGAGCATGCATTGAATCATAATTCAAGAAATATATCAAGTGAAAAAGAGACGGGAGCTGGCCATGAAATATTCCTAAATACTTATCATAAATGGAGTCGGCAGGAGTCAAAAATTCACCTTGAATCGCCGGAGTTGCCCTAGCTGAAACGCTCTTAGAAGATGGATCGGCACCAGTTCCGGCCTTGTCAGCTTTCTTCGTCTTCTCCACCAAGGCCGATCCTTCCCCCAACCCCTCGAAAACCTGGTGGAAAGCTCATCTGTCCACTATTGGATCTCACCTACTTGCCCAGAAGACAAAGCCCCGGTGCCGTCACCGCTCTGTCCTTCGCCACCATCATCGCCGTGACGATCGCCATCACCTTCTCTACCACTTCCACACTCCGCCTCGCCTCCTTCATCCTCGCCTCTCTCCTCCTCCACGTTTTCCTCCTCCGGAACATCTGGACATGTGCTAGGGGAGGGTCCATCGGATTTCTTGAGCTTCTTCCCCCCGACGACTGGAGGTATCGAGAAGGGTTTCCTCTTGCTGCTCTTCATCATGGCCCCTCCTTTAGCTTTCGCAGTCCTCTCCTCGGCTGTCTCTCTGCTTAACCACAGACTGACGTGGTAGAATCAAGTTATGCTGTAGAAGAGTAACATTCCTGATCAGGTAAGAAGCTGACCACTCCCTTCTCGAAATGGCTTCTATTTCCGCGGCCATCTGAACCGAGCAATCGTTCTCCACGACCGCAAAGCCACCTGTCGCTAGCAAGAAATAAAAACACATAAGAAGAAGTATTGCAATCAGAACGGAAGTTATAAATAAGCTTCAACTTACAGCCGGAGGTGAAGCGAAGGATAGAAACAGAGTCATCCTTGACAAAAAACCATTCTTTCTTGAACATGCTGAACTTCGAATATAAGTCCAGGACCGGCTTGAAGGACACGGCCGATTCCAAGCTGATGTATGGAGACCCCTTCTTGTAGCCTCTCAAGTTGTACAAATATCGGATCTCCCGGTTGGAAGTGGGACGCCCATATTTTCTCTGGAAAATGATGATTAGGCTCACCAGGATAGCGTAAGAGTTAGGCTGAAGCTGGAAAAGGACCAGCTTTAGGTAGGTGATGATGCTGACTATCCAAGCATTGATTGGGGGAATGGCCCCACACATACAATGGTACCTGCTGTAAGCAAAATATCCTTCAGGAGGGTCATACGGCATAACTCCGTTCCATGGCAGCACCATGTGTGCTCTATCAATCCCGAAAGAACGAGATATAACATCAAGCTGCTCCTCTTTGAGGTAGCTAGCAAAGCAGTCAGGAGGAGAGTTCAAGAGCTCCTGAGGGCCATATCCATCCACTAGTGATCTCGGGGTGGGTCACTGTCGTCCCGGTCCTGGCTGGGCTGGGGGCACAACGGGGGAGACTCTTCTGTCCGTAGATTTCCTCTTATCTGATCGAGTTTCCACTTTATGAGACATTTATCTGCAACACAAGAAAGTACATCGTTAAAACAGAAGATATAAACAAGCAAGTATATGTAGTCTGGAATTTCACTCGTAATTCAAAACATAAAAGGACATTCGGCAGTTCAAGGCCAAAAAGTCATTCGGCACCCAAACTCACGAATTCATTCAGTAAAGCAAGGCAAAAGGCCATTCGGCCTTATACTCCCCAAGTTCATCCGGTAATTCAAATGTTTAAGTTCATTCGGTATTCGAACTCCCCTATCCCATTCGGTAGTCCAGCCATAAAAGTTCATTCGGTAGAAGAAAGCTCACCTGGTTTGGCAGTTAAGTATGGTTTGGTACTCGGTTGATTCGGCTATTTCGAACAGTCAAGTTTGAATCGGCACTCGATTGATTCGGCTATCTCAAACGGTAAAGGAATAACAGTGGCGTGATGCCCCTACTTATAGGCGAGCGCAGGATAACCGGACCAAAAGGTTCGGTACCTAGAACCGAATAAAGCTATCCCAACTGCAAGAAAACAAAGCGCGACACATGCAGGCATGTGCCCCACTTTGGGGGGGCAAATGTAGGGCGAATTCTCACCACCGATCCAAGGCCCCACCGAACCAATTTGTCAACGGACCGAGATCGCCGGATCAATACCAAATCCCAACTCACCTACCACCGAACCATCTCCTTTCCATGTCCCTACCGAACCAACCAACTACCGGACCAAATCCTCACAACTGCCGAACCAACCCCTAGCCGAACCAACCCACTTCCCATGATTAGCCGATCCAACTCCATTTCCATGCCTAGCCGAACCACTCACCACCGAACCATCTACCTCCGAACCAAGACACCAACTCACCTCTAAGGCCCGAACCATCCACCACCGGACCAAGCTACGCCCTCATCGCCGGACCGACACACATGCCATTCACTACCGAACCAGAGGCATACTACCACTACCGAACCAACATGAGGAAGGTATTACCGAACCAACACTGCCAGGCCAGATTACATCAGCCCAGGCCCACCAACAGCTATATACATCCAAGACCGCTACCCCCAGCCTCACTCTATAAATAGAGGTGTAGGGGTACAACAATGGCAGACAAGTTTGAGAGCTCAAGCACGGATTGAACTTTCAACAACTTTCAAATACTTGTAATCAAAGCTTTGTACTTGCAATCTGAATAGAAAAGGAGAATAACATATAAAGTGGACGTAGGCACATTCTGGCCGAACCACTATAAATCTGTGTCTTTTACAGTTTAGTCCATCTATTTTATATATTTGCATAAATCACCCAAACCATTAAGAACAACATATAATCAATAAAATCATATGAGTAGGAGGTGTTTGCCCATTTCAAACACTAAGTGAAAATTCCTATAAAAGGTAATCGTGGCCTCTAGCCTCATCAACCGTGAATGACTGAAAAGAAGGGGAGATGCAGCAAGGCTAAATGGGTAGCACCCAATTAGGGTATGTTTATCACCTTTCTCGATACCCTCGGATATTATTACTATGATTATGGAAGGAACTCGCAAAAGGGTGGGAACACCCAGGATGATAGCATACTCGGTCTATCCAGGATACGAGTTGACCGTTCTTGTGTTGCAGGGGATCCCGGTGTGGTCCTCGGTACACTATTCTAGATGTGTACTGTGACAGGTGGTACCCTAGAACCTAGTCATTCGGATGGAATCCATTCTCCAATAAGCGCCATACGGTTTTGATTATACCCAAGTATGCTGGAACGTGAGATGCAAGCATTTCAACTATTTGAATAAGTATTTGTACGTAGACACTATTATAATATTATAGGATTTTTGATATGAGATGTTTTGGTTATCGTAAGGTAGAAACCCGTTGTGTATATGTGTGGCGTGGTGTTACGAGATACCTTTGATTTTCAAAGGATTTTGATAACTTTAATAACTCAAATTGAGTGTGTTTTCTCACGCTGGTTTTCAAGACCGACTCGGGTGTTATTTTATTATAATGTTTGGGTCAGACCAAGTATTTCAGGTTTAGGTTATGATGCTATGGAGCTCAGGAGACGAGCTGGAGACCGAGACGTATTCTTGTACTTGTTTAAATTCCATTGTAGTGTTTGTTTGAAATTACAAGCAATTGTGAGAGCAGATTGTTATAACTATCCAGATTGATAATAATCGATTTGTGTACTCTGATGTGAGATATGCATATTACAGTTTTGACTTATGTAAAGACCTGTTTATATTATATGTTAATCTGTCCGCTATGAGATTCTATTTTTGTTTAATTTCTTCTTTCCTCTACCTACTTTCTTTTCCCTCAATAATCTGTCTTTCTAGCACTTGATCGTTCGGCATGTTATACAATGAGCATATTTATGTCGATTTTTGAGGATCGAAAGCGGCGGGTTGTGACAGGAACGAACATTTTAATTAAGATAATTGCTTTTTTGAGGTTTATAAAAATTAAACATTCACTTTGGATAAGTATGATTTTGGAAAAAAATTGAATTTTAGGATAATACACACACACACACATTTATATCCAAATTTCTAAATATGTCAGAGTGTTCATGGTTGTGTAAATGATGTGAAGTCTATTAGAATTACCTTTAATTAACAATTATACATTAATTACACATGTTCACGTATATTTATTTTTCCATTTCATATATGGTTAAAACCTGTAAATTTGTTGCATTAATGTGACCATTACAGCAATTAAAAAAGTAAAGTAAATCATTTTATAATGCATAGATAGATTTCATTAATTAATAAAATTAGTTTGAGTGACATAAATAAATGAATAGATTAATTGATTGATTGTGCTAATAGAGTGTGCACGTAAATTAACGTAAAAGAATGTTTTAAACGAATTATATGATAAATATGTGTATATTTGGGATTGTTGAAGTGAACTAATAGGAGTAAGTTTTGGAATTTGGATCCCAAAGGTTTGTTTGTAGTATATAAGTAGTCCCTTCGTTTACTTTGCATTTATTATCACATCCACATTCTCTTTCTTTTCATTTTCAAGTTCTCCATGTAGGTTTCATTTGAGCATCCATTTAACAATTAGACTACTCATTCATTTCTTATTAATTAATAATTGTCTCATTCTTTTCATTTATTTCTTATTTGTTCGTTTGCTCCTTTCAAATGCTTTACCTGAAGGTTTTTCCCTTTTTCTTTTTCCATTTTTAATGTGAACATCCAAATTAATTTTCATGCCATCTAATTACCATCTACTATTCTCCGTTTTTGAAGTTTATTTGGTTCATGCGTTATTAGTTCTTGTAGTTTCCTCTTATTAGCAACTGTTTCTTCTTAAGCTTCGTATTAAAAAAGGAAGATCTATTTTTATCTTTATTTATATATTTATTCTTTTACTTTACCTCTTTCAATATTACCATTTTAAGGCTATTCATATTCTTACTTTATTTGAATTACTAGTTAGTTTACATATACTTTATTAGCTTTTCATTTGTTTCCATCTTCATCCCTGTAGCCACGTTTCATTTTTCAAATATCTTCTTTAGCTTCATTCCTCGAAACAAACTTCCATCTCATTCTCTCTCTCTCTCTCTCTCTCTCTCTCTCTCTCTCTTCATTTCACTCCTCCTTCATTTTTTTTCCTTCCTCAAATCACCTTCTTCTTCTTTTATTTTTTAAAGCTTCCATTTTCTTATTCTTATTCTTCGAATCTTCCTTTTTTTTAAGCTTTTTTTCCTTTTCAATTCTTAATCTTCTTTAAATTTCCTTTTTCTTTTCCAAGCATTCTTCATTCCCCAAATCCTTTTCTTCAGATCCAGATCTATACAAACTTCTCTATCTCTTCCAAAACTTTCTATCAAAAAAATAGAACATTAAGATAGCAAGGAAACAAATCAAAAGGATGAAGTAGTAACAGATCCAAATCCAACTAAAAAAGGGAAATCCATAAAGTGAGTGTTTTAACCCATTCACATCTACTAAATCATCTTATGTTTGTTAAATTGAATTTATGATGTGATTTGGAATTGATTGGTTGATGTTTGGTATATTAAAATTGTCATTCTAGTTAAATTTAACTTTTATCGCATTTAATCATCATTTAATTTAATATTGAATTTAATTGTCATTTTAATTCCTTTTAATGATAATCGGTTATATATTATTGTTTATTGGTTGATTTGGGGGATGATTGTGATGTGTGTTTAATTTTTGATGTTGGGTGATTTGATGTTATGTTTATATTGTTATAACACTGCAAGTTCCCTTAGTTATTGATACAAAATCCTTATGTGTTGAAATGATACATACTCGTACGATCACATAGAATAGGAGAAAATCGTTATGGATTGAAATGATAAACCCAAGCGATTTTCATTGATTTGGAATTTGGGATTACGGGTTGAAATAATATATACCCATAGATTCAAATTTTTGCGGATTGAAATGATAAATATCCGTATCGCTTGACTATAGGGTAGAAAATTATATACGGACACCGGATTGGTTAAATTTAAGTACTTTAAAACCCCTAAATCTTGAATTGGATTAAAAGATATTTTGAAGGAAATTGATTTATATAAATTGAATTACTTTGAAAAACCAAGCTTGAAGATTGGAATCGGAAATTGGTTTAAATCAAAATTCTAAAGTATTTTAATCTATTTTAAATCTATTTAAAGTATTTTAACCCATTTTAATCTATATTAAATCTATTTAATCTATTTTAATCTATATTAAACTACATTAAACTATTTTAATCTATTTAAATTACATTAATTTATTTTAATCTATTTTCATCGATTTTAAATTATATTAATCTATTTTAATCTACTTTAAACTATATTAATCTATTTTAAATTATATTAATCTATTTCAATCTATTAAACTATATTAAACTATTTTAATCTATTTTAAACTATATTCATCTGTTTAAATCTATATTAAACTATCATAAACTATTTTTAAAACTATTTCAAACTATCTAAACAATTTTCTGAATTTCAGGTTTTCTAAAGGGGAAGTTTTATAGTTGAATCCTTTATTTTTAAGTAGAATATGACTAAATGATGTTATAATATAAGTAGGGATTTAAATGACATATTTGAGGAATATGATTATTTTAAATGTGGATTTAATCTATTGTGTTATATGAAACGGTTTTGGAAATTAAAAAGAACCATCTAGTGTGAAATAAGTGTTTGTTGTTGAAGAGACCAGGATCAGATATTGTCATACTCTCTGCCAATACCAAAAACCACTTTAACAACTGTGTATGTCGTGGGGATTCCAGAAATGAAGTATGAAGGTTTGGCAAACGATTCTGTATGAGGTATTTACGTAGCCTTAACTCCCATGAGTCAGCTTAGACGTGACTAAAATCGGAGCTATAATTGGACCAAGTGAGGTCATTCCTCCGACCAAACACGCTTCTTCGATACCGTATTTATTACATTGTGATTGATTTGGTGGCCCCCTTCGATTTTGATTGTGGGAGTGTGTTCCAAGGTAGACGATAGTAGCTGCTATGCGTTACCACCTGTAATGACCCGGAATTTTTGATCCCGAAAATTCCGGATAGTTAAGGAAAAGAAGGAAGAGATAGAAGAAAAATAAGAACAGAAACACCAACATCTCACATTCGCAGCGGATAAAATATAATAACAAATAGCATCAGTTACACAAAGGGAAACTGTATTTGTCAAAATTCACTTTAATACATCAGATTTACAACATATATACAAACACTCGACAGATACAATCAACATGTCTTAGATCTATACAACTATATAATACAGCGGAAACACTCCATACATTCCTGCCATCCAGCTCGTCTCCTAAGCGCCAGAACGTCCTTACCTGAAAAGCTGCAATACTTGGTCTGACCCGAGCATTACATCAAAGTCACACCCGGGTCAGGCTGGAAACCAGCGTGAGTAAACCATATAATATGAAATACCAATCTATGACATGTGTGAATATCAAGGCGACTCGTACCCTTTACGAGTCCTTATAGCTAACATTTATCTCACAAAAGTTTTCCGGTTAAATATCCATATTACATAATTCTTTCTATTCCAGCCTATTTATTATCACATATTCAATTTATAAAGAAATTGTAGGCTACAAATCGAAGTGGTTTCGGGTATCTACTGATACCCGACTCCGTTCTCTTCAAATCTCATGTCATCTTAACCCAAATTAGTCAAATGAAATACAAATAAAACTTTGACTGTAAGATGTCACTTTTTTTCACAGCAATTCATCATTGATGGATAACCGCATTTATTACTGCCCACTCAAACATATCATATCACAAAACATTTCATATCTAAGATATCAACCAATTCAAGTCATTGAACATCATTCAATCATTCGTAAGCAAGATTGATCACTTCCATTCCTAATTAAATCAATTTAATTTCTTTAATCACTTTTATTATTAATAATTAATTACAAACCATTAACTAATCATTCCCTAATTATCCTCTCTAATCTCATTCAATAATTAGCCTTTAATTAATTTGCTACATTCATTAATCAATCCTTGATTAGTCACATTCAGTAATTATTCCTAGTTACTAACATTAATTAATTAGCCCATTAATTTATTTATGAATCCTTTAATTATTCATCTCCACTAATCATCCTTGATTAATCATTCTTTAATTATAGTAAGTAATTCCCTTTAATTAATAACACAAATTAATCATTCTCAAACCCATCACATTATTAACTTTAATTACCATCTTGATTAATTACCCAAATTAATTATCCTACTTAATGAATGTCATTAAGCAATCATACTTTAATTATTCTCATTATTATAAATTAATTTCATCAAGTGATCAATATAAATAAATCATCTTTAAATTAATTACTTTAATTAATTAATCACATTAACAAATCAATCCTTCAAATTGATTACACAAATTACTTAATTAATTAATCTTTGATCATTAATTAATAATCTCTACTTATATTTGATTTAACTCTTAATTAATTAACTTATAACCTTTAATTATAAATTAATTAATTAATCCTTAATCATCAATTAATTAAATAAATTAATTACTCTCCGCTAATTATCAAAACTTTAATTAGAAATCATTTCCTTTATAAAATACCAAATAACAAATTTGGTTTAAACATTTACTAACCATTAAATTTATTTTTAAATTTCAAAACTTCGTTTTTTTTTAAAAAACTTTTAAACCATGATTAACAACTTGCTACTCCTACTTCAGGATCAACCCGACTAGTGCTCCAGTCCTGCCTCTAGTACCTTCAACTTCTTCCATTTTAAAACTTAGTTATATATATATATATATATATATATATATATATATATATATATATATATATTTAATAGGAACACACGCACGAACTGAGAACCACTCCGAGTCCATCTTCTTCGTTCTCGAACTTCGTATTGAGAAAACACATTTCCAATACAACCCTATGCATGAATATACTGAAACGTCGTGCACCTCCTTCGATCATCAGCGACGATTCAGCCCTTAAAATCACCTCCACCAAATTGTCGATCAACTCTTCTCTCTATCAGAACCACCAGATTTCATCCATTAGCTAGAAATCAAAAATCGAGCATTCCAGTTCTAACTGGAAACATCTCCCTGACCTTAAATTGCCTCGCGACGATGAACCATCACACTAACGACCATCGGATTTCACCTCGAGCTTCTCCTCTTCCTACTTCATCATCTCCCCCTAGACCGATCGTTCAATTTCCCTTGAGTAACTCGACATTTCCACCAAGCCGATGACCTTCCTCTAGCACCAGTAAACCCTAGACCATCGTTTTGCTGCCGCCTCGGTTGTCGAAAAATTCTTCAACTAATTTTGCCGGCATTGACTGCTTCTAAGCAAGCTTTAACTGAAACTCGAAAACCCAAAGTTTAGCTAAAATTCTTATGATTTACAAGCTTAAAATTCATGATTTAAATCTTAAAAATCCTAGTTTTCTGTTACAATTCAAATTACCAACCTGAAACAAGAAATCATACAAGTCGAAATTTGAAAAGATTTAGGATTTTACTGTACTTCTACCTTTCCGTATAAATCTAGCTATTTTTTTAGCTTAAAAATATTTTTACAATTGATATTATGGTGTAACTAACTGTTTTTCTTCATATATTATATCCCAAGAAGATCAGCGAAGAAGATTATGATTTTCTTTTATCAAACCTTAAAACTAGACAATAAGAACTGAACAATTGTTCTGTAAACAGACATACACACCCATTTAATTCATATAAATATATATATATTTCATATTAAACAATTATATAAACATTTGTCACACTCCACTTCACATTATTTTATGCAATAAGATTGCTAAAACAGAACAGAAATTTGTTTACTCACCAAGATTTTGAATAAAGGAACAGAGAAGGATTTGAAAATCTGGAAACTGTCTGGGCTTTGAACTTGATTTGAATTTGGAGCTTATTATTGAAGAAGTTGAACTTGATAAATAGCTTTCCTTGCTTGATTTTTTTCTTTTTGATTAATTGTGAACAGGTTTTCCTCTCTCTCTTTTTTATTTATTTTTAAAAAAATGACACTTGTTGAAATTCATTACACTTATTGATTTATTAATTCTTTTAAGCTACACTTGTTATTTGCGAAAATTTTATATTTAATTTTTTTTGTAAATAATTTTATAAATCTTGTTTTAAACCCTCTTTAGCTTATGTTTATATAATTATGAAATATGACATATGTTTAACATCGTATCTATATATTTCCTTAAACACATTTTCGCCTTACTATATTCATAAAATCTTTTAATGAAAATAATATAGAACTACCTGTATTCTAATAAAAATGGAACACGCATTATTATTTATATTTTTTATATATATCTAATTTATTTTAATATTTTTATCTTTGGATTTCAATCTCAAATTCAAATTGACTCATATACATCTTTAAACAAACACACACATTACATATGTTTGAAAATACTGATTATGCAAATTTTAAATAATTATACTAGAAGATTATCAAATAAATATCTATCCAAGTATAAATATTTATCATCGGACTTATTTATTCAATCTATAAATCAATATTCTATTAATTAACCCAGTTTGTTAATCAATTATAGATGTCCAAAAATTCGGGTTATCACATTCCTCATCTCTTTGAATCTTTTCGTCCCCGAAAAGGAACGAAGCCAGAATTTATTAAAATACTTAATATTAGTTAAATCAGTTTTTAAACATTTTGAAATCTATATAATATTTCCAAAATAGTTTTACAAAAATATCATTTATAACTTGATGTTTCAATAGGTTCGTCCTCGTTCACATAGAAATTCGATCATACATTTCAACACCCAGCGAAAATACATGGAAAATAATTTTATTGAAAATATAGAAAACATTTTTGAAAATAGAGGAAATATCTTTGGTGAAAATGCTCTGGAAATCAGCACCCCATCCATGGTCGTAGTTACATCCTGGGTTACGTTGCCATCACAGCAAAAGTCTATGTAACTATAGGCACTCCGCGCCCCTCGATTACGCCATGGAACCCATAACAGGTCGTAGTTACATTCCAGGGTTACGTTGCCATCACAGCAAAAGTCCATGTAACTACAGGCATAAGTGCCCTCGATTTTCGCTGCCAAAAATGAAAATTCTCCACTCCCACATAGGTCGCAGTCTACCGATGTAAAATCAAACGCAGACTGTTGGCTCTCAGAAGCGCACAACTTTCTCTATGTTATCGTAGGTCGTAGTCTACCGATATAAAATCAAATGTAGACTGTTGGCTCTCAACGGCACACATGACTTTCGCTATGCAGTAGATCGCAGTGACATCGAGTTACACTGTCGTCACAACATACCCAAATGCCTCTGTAGGCCTCAGCGCCCTCGACTTTTGCTAGAAAGTACACAAAATCCTTAGGAACTAGCTTTGTCCGGACTCCTCACATGGTCAACTTTAAAACCTCCCCCTTAGAGGCTTTGGGCAGTACCAACCTATGGTACTCCTGAGAAGTTCATTTCAAGGGAGCGCATTTTAATCCAAAGCTGTAACTACCCGTAAATTTTCGATAATTAAAATAGCTAATTTAATAAGATTTAGTGATTTAGTGATAGAAAGAAATTGTAAGTCATTTGGAATAATAATAAATGTTGAATCTATTGGGATTATAATAGAGTTAATAAGATTTTTAAAACTGGAATTTATTGGATAAATTGAATAACGGGTTTAATATGATTAAAAATGATTTGTAAAATTTTATTTTATCATATTGGAGTTATAGTGATGTTATAGAACTTTTAAAACTGAATTTAAAATTTATTTGTGAAAATTGAATATTTTAATATTTAATTATCGCCTGAAAAATAGCCAATTTTTGAACAGTCTCAGAATTGGACGAAACTAGTTCTATTGGATCCGTAATAGTTAGTTATTATCGGATTTCAATTTTCGTAGCAATCGGAGTTGTCGTTTGACCGTGGCAGCTCGAAACGCGTTGAAATTGTTTAATATTAATTTGGCGAGTTAAAAATAGTCATTTTTCAAACGGTCTCGGATTTCGATGAAATTAGTTTCATTGGATCCGTAATGTGATATTATTGTAAGGTTTCAAATTTCAAGTCAAACGGATTTACCGTTTGTCCGGGGCAAGCCAAAACGCGTAGAAATTCGGTTAATCGGTTAAATGTAAAATTGATCGTTTATTTCCGTAACTCTCACATATGATCGAATTAGGCCTTGAAACTAGTTCCATTGCGTCCGGAATGGGGGTAAAACCTTATAAACGCCTGGCGGCACGTCTCGATTGGAGTTCGGATGATTTTGGACCTACCTATATAAATACGCACGCAAACCGAGGCAGTTTTATTATTTTAATCCAGAAACCCTAATTGACTTCAGCCCTAGCCGCCATTTCCTGAATCAATGGCCACGAAATTCGAAACTTCTTCCTCATTTTCCTCTCAATCCATCAACAATTAGCAAAAACTCTCAACTACAAAGTTGTAGAGCACGATGAAAGCTTCAAATCCATACGGAGATGATCGAAAACGGAGCTTCGAATCAACGGGAAATCGCGTTCAAAGTCGCTGCGTTTTTTCACGTTTTCGAAGGCCAGAAATAGTCGAAACTTCCTCCTCTATTATCTCCAAATCTACAAACAATTAGCAAAAGTCGTCAACTACAAAGTTGTAGAGGGCATCAAGATCTAGCTATCCAACGGTGGAGATCGAAAACGGAGCCACGGATCAACGGGAAATCGAGCAAGAAGGGGCTGCGTTTTTCATGCAATTCGAGGCAGAGGATGAGGCCGAGCTTGGAGCTATTTAGGGTGAAGGTGGAGTAAGGCGGTGGCTTCGAAGTGGTGTAACCTGATCGTCTTCAAGTTGCTCGGTTTGGTCGCGTAAATTGATGGAAGTTCGGCGGCCTATGGGTTCATGTACGTGAGTTATTCACGTATGGAACGAAGGGGGAGAAGCATGAAGGTGCGGCCAGATCTGTAGTGGGAGAAAATGGACGGTCCAGATATGGCTAGGTAAAAAAAAAAAGAGAATATAAATTGTAAATTTATTATGTTATAATTCGAATAAACTTTAAACTATCATAACTTTGTCATACGAGGTCGGAATCGGACGAAACGAATTGCGTTGGCTTCGTTTTGTCGAGCACTACGCAATGCAACTGGATTGGAATCATTTGGAGCTAGAGAAAATTTTGAGTTAAATCGAACGTCGTTCGATTTGATTTAAAATCGTAAATCAAGGTGAGTGTTTTATAACGCTCACAACGTACTGAATATCTTTATGCTAGTTAAAATTTGTCATTATGTAGTGTTATGATTTTATTTGTCGTTGTTTGATAAAAATTTAATGGCCATATAGATTGTCATTCGAATTAATCGTTGAAGTTTAAATTTGACAGTTAAATTGAAATTGAAATTGAATTGCAATTTAATCACCCGACATCGATAACTATGAAATTGCCTTGAATTGTATTGCCTATTGGACGATGTATTTCGATGGATGTTATTGGTTGATGTTTGAATGTTTGGATGTTTATTTGCTTATATATATCCTGTTATGCATACATATGATACTGTGATTTAATTTAAGTAATATATGCTCATCCCTGACATTTAATTGAAATAAATAATTACTTGGCCATAGGATAGAAAATTATATACGGACACCGAATTGGCTAAATTAATAATTTTTTAAAATCGTCGATTTGAAATTTATTTATATGTTTGTTTAAAAGTTATAAATAGACATAAATTTATAGAAATTGAATTTATCGAAATTTGGGTTTGGAAAGTTGAAATAAATTTGGTTAAAAGAAATTGTTAAGTAATATAAGTCGAGACTTTGAAATTTAAAAATTGGGATTTGATTTAAATTCGAAAATTGATTTGTTTAAAGATTTAACCCTAATTCGGGCTTTGAATATTACTATGTAAAAGCGATATAAAATGATATTTGAAATGGATTTGATTTTTAAAGCGAACATGATATTTTGATATCAATTATGAATCGATTTGAAATGTAAAAGAGCCAACGGTGTAATAATACGTAGTTATTAAAGAGACCGGGATCGGATATGGACATACTCTCTGTCGATACCGAAAACCACTTTAATAACTATTATACGCGGAGTGTTGATCCAGAATGAAGTGGATGGTTTGGTGAACGCGTTGACTGAAGAAAGAGAACGATTATTGGATGACCCCTGACATGACTAAAACAGGAGCCGCGCCGGGCCATTGAGGTTCGCCACCTCTAGCGGACACACTTCTTCGATACCATATCTATTACATTTGTGATGCGATTTGGGTGCACCCCTTGATTTGGGAGTGTTGTTTCGCGGTGTTGGGGTAGCTGCTGGCTATGCCCAACATCAGTCCGGATCACGCAACTACTAGTATCCTAGTTGGTATTGCCTCATGTACCTTGTCATACTGATTATCCTATTCGCGACCACTACGTTTTGATTTGTACCTTGAGTATATGGATTGCCCTCTGGTGACTTCCGGTTTTGGGGAAACTACGGTCTTGTATATGCTTTTGGGAATATAAAATGTGTTAAGGGGGATTATGGTAACGCCTTAACGCTATTTTCATACTTTATATTACTGATAGACATTATCTACTTAGCGTATATTACTATATAGTAGATAGTTTCACGGATCCTTGAGAGATGGAAAATCCCGTAACATCTCTTGAGTTATTGCACGCACGTTGACTGTAACGATCCGTAGATTTATGATATTTAATAAATTTAATTAATGTAATTTCAAATTTGTTTGAGAATAAAATGCAGAGATTTGGTATAGTTGAATCTGTAAAAGTTAATATAAATATTTACTTTAATGGTGTTCATTAATACAAAGATGTAAATTGTGTAGATAGTAATATTGTATGGCTGTAGTGAAAGGAAAAGAAAACTGATGGAAACATAAAATTTATTATTATGTAAACAAAAGCATAGTTTGAACAAATTTATGGAAATTGATATAAACAGTGTTTGTAATCAGTTTGATTATTAATAATTGAAAGATGGAGATGCGTAAATACGTTAATGAATTTAAAATGGGAAAGAAAGAATATATATAATAATAAGCAATTGATTCTATTAAGGGAATTAAATTATAATTAATGGTCATTTAATAAATTCAACGTTTTGTGAGGAATCAAAATAGTTGTGTAAAATATGTACAAACTACGATTTGGAATTTATTGGATTTATAACGGTTTTGTTATTAAGTGTATGAGTTTAAAAGTTATTCCATTTTGTAAAGTAATAGAAGAATGCATGTAAATATAAACAGGGCTTAATAGAATTTGATACTTAATAAATTGAATAAATTGCCCATTTATGTAGATATGTATAGTGGACTATAAATGGCCTAAGCAAATTAAATGGGATAATTATTGAGATTTGTACTATGAAAATAAATAGTAATATTTATTTGCAAGTAATAAAAGCCTATTTAGGTAACTAGAATTTAGATTTAACGACTATTGTATGTTACCTATTCTTGTTTCTTATTAATTTAAAACTTTGGAATTTATTCAATTTATCCGCCAATTTACTGCAGTTAAAGTGAGATGGATCGGTGATTGAGTAATGTAAATATAAATAAGATGCAAAACAAAGGAAATCTTATTTATAATAATTTGTGTAGAATAAAATAAAGAAATCAGTAATTGATAGTGGGAAAATGGGGATGCAATGAGATCTTAAGTGATAATAACTCTGTAGGCAAGTGATAACAGAAATTTGTGTATAACCAAATAAAAATCCAAATTTATTTGGAAACCAATTGCAATCAATTGAATTTATTGCAATTTAATGGATTTAATATTTAATAGTTTATGTAATTATTATTTGGAAGAAATGGGAGTTATTTGTAAAAAGTATGAACCAAATGATAATTTTTCTTATAGAATAGTGAAATAAAATAGATATAAAGGTTTCAATTATACACTGAAATTCATATTCACCATAAAATGTTAATTGAAACCAAAGTAGTAAATATAGGAGTCAAGACCATTCATTAATTTGTATTTATTGCAATGGTTAATACCATAGAATAAGGTTAAAGCTAATTCAGATTTTTATTTGACCATTGTTGATGTAACTTTAGAAAACAAGATTCTATTTATAATTTGAATATTAAGGTCAACAAATGGTATTTGCTGCATATAAAATGGATTCTAACGTAAATTATTACGTTATTGAATTTAGATTGGAATGGTAAACAATTGAGTGGATTTAATAGATTTATCAAACATACAATATTAAATTCATTAAGATTGGAATTTATAATAGTTAAGAAAATAAGGGAATGATGTTTGCAATCATTGCAATAGATATTAATTTAGGATTGCCTTAAATTAAATTAAGGCAAATAAATGGGAATAAAAGTTTATTGACAATTTGAAATATAATTATGGTAAAAAAAAAAGGGTTAATTACAAGTAAAAATGAGTTGAAAGGGAAATCAAATCTATTTATCTAATTGGATTCAAGTTGAGATGGAAATCCAATTATTTATTTAGTTAGATTTAAGTTAAGAGTATAAAGGTATAAGATGTAATAATTGAGTTTTAGAATATAATTTATAATTTCCAGATAATAAGAAAGTGCAGATATTAACAATGCAAACTGATATATTTATGGATTTTAATTCACATCCAAGCTTGTTAAATCAATTAAGATTGATTGAATTATATAAGTAATGAATCCAGCCAATATTAGAAATTGAAATATAAAAATTGGATTTTTGTGATTTATTTAATTGATTTAATAAATATTAAAAATAGCCATTTTGGGCACGGACTCGGATTTCGACGAAACCAGTTTCATCGGATCCGTATCAGTGAATTATTATAGGATTTCAAATTTCGTATCGATCGGACTTGTTGTTTGATCGTACGGACGATAAACGCCTTGAAATCAATTTTATTAAAATCAATTTGAAAATCAATTTGGAAATCTTGTTTTTAGCATAACTTCTTCATACGATCAAATTTGGACGGGAAAATTTTTCCATCGCGTTCAGAATATTTCAAAATACCTATTTGGATATATAGTTTTAACAAATTCGGTTCCGGAGGCATAGCGGGCTTTTTGGGCCATAGTTTGTTGCCTACGTTCATCCTATAGTCTATCTACCCTACCTCTAGCCCATCTATAAGTATACCGTGATAAACCCTAGCCTCCTTTCTTCTGTCAATTGGATATACGTACATTTTCTTCATCCCTTTCTCCTCTCCAGTTCAAATCTAAAGCCAAAACTCAAAAAAAAAATTCAGAAAATTCCCGAAAAAATATATGTTGTAGTCTTCATCGATACAAATCTACGGGTGATGTTTGTTTCTGCTATCGACCTTTAGTTCAGACAGAAAACTCGGTCAAAGCAGCAATATTCGAAACCCTAAGCTTGAAATTGGGGGTTTTCGATTTAAGCCGAAATCGACGAAATTGGTTCTGGGTATTGTAGCACTCGACGATAGGGTTCGTTCAAAGGTGGTTGGAGGTTGTATGGTGGGACGAGGCGGCCAAAATCAGTGAGTTAGGGTTCGAAGACCCTAACACCCAGGTGGCGGCGCACGGCGAGATGGGCGACCGGACCATGGGGGAGGCGTGGCGCTCGGCGAGGGGAGGAGAATAGGATGTGTTGGTGGTGGTCTGGTGTCGTGTAGGAGGTGGAAACGTTGGTCAAACGACGCGTGCATGGGTTCAAGGCTGTGCTGTGCATGGCTACAGGGAGACGCGCGTATTAGGAAGGAGGGCAGACCTCTGGTGATGTGGCATTGGAGTTTGTTGGTTTGTTTTGTTCTTTGTTTTATTTAATTTCGTTTTCCAACAGCGTTTAATCATATAACTTTCGC
Source organism: Allium cepa (assembly GCA_030765085.1). Taxonomy (NCBI): domain Eukaryota; kingdom Viridiplantae; phylum Streptophyta; class Magnoliopsida; order Asparagales; family Amaryllidaceae; genus Allium; species Allium cepa. The sequence goes on from CM060939.1 coordinate 318,116,173, forward strand.
ATACGGACTCCGATTCAAACGAGATTTTTTTGTTAGGTTCGTTTTTAAATTTCGGATCTGATGACGCAGGTTTGGACAGATTTGGAGACTGTCAAAATTTTGAGTTTAAATTGAATTTAAATTCGATTTAAATTCCAAAGGTGAGTGTTTTAACCCACTCACAATTACTAGAAGCTTTTATGTTTGTTAAATAAATTTTAGAAATGAATAGAAATTTATTTATGAGCTTTTGGGCATGTTATTTCATCCATATCTGTTGAATTGCATTTTTTGAATTTAGCTGTTAATTTAAATTGATTGATTGCATATTAATTGGCTGTTAGAAATTATTGTTTGCATAAGAACTGCTAGTTAACAGTTATGTAAATTATTATTGAGTAAACTGTTAGATAAATAGTTGATAAATTTAATTTGGAAAAAACTGACAGTTATTACCTGTTGTATATGTTCATAGATATATACTGTTATTGATTGAAATTGGTTGATGGTTGCGATTGGATGATGGATGTTGTTGATGAATGAATGTTTATTGCATATCATTAAAATTGCAAATTTATCATGCATATTTCATTTTTCGGGATTGTGGTTTGAAATGATAAAACCGCAAAGTTTATTTTTAAATTGCGGATTGAAATGATAAATATCCGTATCACTTGACCATAGGATAGAAAATTATATACAGGCACCGCGGTCTATATATAACTATTTTAATGTGATTTCTATGGTTTGGATGGAATACGGTTTATAATAATCTTAAATTTTATACTGTATAAATATTTTTCTTCCGTATTTATGTACATGAAAAGTTGGAAATTTTGAAATAAAAAGGTGTATAAATTCCCTTAGTAAAATGGAAGAAAATTTAGAAAATGGAGTTGGATAAATTTATATCATATGTTTAAATGTTAAGTTTGGAAATTTAAGATATGATATTTATAATTGGATTTTTCCCAAGATAAATTGAAATGAATATTCTAATATGAATTTGAATTGGAAAAATATTCTAATATAATTGGAATCGAAAAATACATATGTTTTATTGCTAGAAATTGGAGTTGTTTAAGGATTTATGTGAATATTCAAACTAAATAATAAAACATTAATTTGTTGAAAGAATATATTCCAATTTTAGTTTTTGAATATTAATACTCCAATGGATTTATATATATGGAAATTGAAATGGTTTTGGAACTTAAGAGTGATATCTAAATTATGGTTTTAACTTTAGATAAAGAAATATTTCCATAAAGCCATATAACTTATTTCTTTACAAAGTGACAGTAAAGTTAAGCTTTTAAATTCGCATACCGTTGAATATCCAAACCATTTGAGTTTTAAAAGTTATGGTTTGAAATTATGGATTTCCAAAAATATTATGCTTTGAAAATATTCGATTTTCAGATATTATGAAGTTAAAGCCTTTTTATTATTGGAAAGGAATTATATTTGGGATAAGTGGTAAAATATGGTTTTGGGTTTTGGAATGATATCGTAATATTATGGTTTTGAAATGGATTATATTCTGGTTTTAAAAGTATAAACTGCTTTAAAGAACCGCGGTGTTATAATAACGATGGATTGGCAAAGAGACCGGGATCGGATATGGACATACTCTCTGTCGATACCGAAAACCACTTTGACTAACCGTGTACGCGGTGGAGATTCCAGAATGAAGTAGGTTGGTGGCGACGATTCCTGTAAGGTAAATACGTGGACCCGACTCCCGTGAGTTGGCATAAGGTGGCTAAAACAGGAGCGATCGACGGGTTAATGAGGTCATTCCTCTGATCGGACACTCCTCTTCGATATTATACTATGACTTTGGATTGATTCAGTGGCCACTTCTATTTTTTTTGATTTGGGGAGTTGTTTCGAGGTGGGCGGTTGCTGCGGCTTCGCGTTACCATCGGCCCGGAAGCGTAATTGGTATATCTACCCTGGCATTGCCTAGTTGTGCCGTGTCACCTACCCTATCGCGCCTTGTACGAGTTTGGTTTTCTCCCGTAGCCCGTGTGATATCCTCTAGTGGCTTCCCGATCAGGAGGGACTATGATATTGGATGGACTACTGGGACTATTACGTGTTAAGGGCTATATGGGTAACCCCTTAACGCTATTAAAAAGTAAGTTTATTTTATAAATAGACACTATTATAATAACGCAATATACTACATAGTAAATAGTTTAACGGATCCTTAGGAGATGTAAATCCCGAGCATCTCTTGAGTTACTGTACTCATATTTATTTCTGTTTATTTAACTCACATAAGATATTCTAGCCTGACTCGAGTGTTTTGTCTTTTCAAATTCGCTCGGGTCAGTCCGAGCATTTCAGGATAGCAGATTTAGCTTGGAGGACGAAGACGAAGATTCAGCATTATTTATATATAGTATTGCACCACACACTTTTTATATTCCGCTGCATTGTTGTATTGGTATGTGTGACTCTGATGTTCATTGTATAAGTGAAATAACTATTTTGTAAACTGTTTTGAATTGTATATTTATTATTATATTTTATCCTTCCGCTGTGAGATTCTATTTTGTTTTATTTCTTCTCTATTTTTCTTATTTACCCCATAACACTCCTCCCTTGCGTATGCTTTGAATCGGCACGTGTGTCGTTTAAAGTGTGCGAAAAGGCGGGATGTTACATTGACACTGGATATGAGATGTCAAACCCCGTAAACATCTCTGACGCCGTTACACTCATATTTATTTACGATTGATTTAACTTTCATAAGGATATTTTAGTCCTGACTCGAGTGTTTTGTCTTTTCATTACGCTCGGGTCAGTCCTGAGTTTTCAGTTAGGTTGAAGATCATTTCCTTGGAGGACGGAGACGAAGATTTGGTATATTATCTACTACTATTATATTCATTCCATTCCGCTGCATTGTTGTATGATATTTGTTGTGTATGTAACTTGATAAATGTTGTATAATAATAATCAAATGTATTCATTTCAAATGTATTCATTTAATTAACAGCTTATGAACTGTTATTTTATTATTATACTTTAGCCTTCCGCTGTGAGATTCTGGTTGTTTCATTTCCTTTTTTTCCCTTCCTTTTCTTTTCTCAATTACCCCAATAACTATCTGCCCTTTTTATGGTTTGAAATCGACATGTGTATTTGATCGTCGGTTTAAACTGTCCAAAAAGGCGGGTCGTTACAGTTGGTATCAGAGCTTTGGTTTAGCGATAAACCTTGGCTCTAGTGGGGAATAACTCATTGAAATAGAGGTAAACTATATGAATGAGTTGAGTGTATATGAGAGAGCGTACTTGTTATTTGATATAAAATGGTTTTATATTGTGTTAATTTGTTCCGTTGAGTATTTATGAATTCTGGTCGATACTTGGGACGCCAAGGCGTCGATAGGAATTTCTAAACACTCGAATAGGACAAACCAACACAATATCGTTTTGGAATATATTTTATATAAAAGAATTATTTGAATATTTATTCATTTTGATTGAATTGATTGTTAGGAGATGATAATATTAGATTATTATCGTTATTGTTTGATCAGTCAATATTTACAATAATTGATTAAATAACAATGGATTTAGGAAAATGAAATCTTGTAAACACAATTGATAATGAATATAAATGAATTTTAACTTGGATTTGGGAATTTAAATTCCGGTGTTTGAAATTGACTTACAAGAATTTGAAAAACATAATATGAGTATTATATGATAGTATAATTGAGTTGAAATTGTTTTCGAAGGATTTTTTTTTTATGATAAGTGTTATATTCCCTTTTCTTGACGCTAGAAAATGATTTCGGTGATGAGTGCACGCATCATCGGCGTTTATTTTCGAGAGTCCGAGTGGGGGAGACCACTTAATAGCTTGTCTAAACCTTGTTTTGATTCAAATTTTATTTTATTTTGTATTCTCTATAATATGATTTGATATATAAATTTTATAAGTATATATTATTTCAAAACTTGATTTGAATGAAACCGGGATTGGAATTCTTAAGTCCTTTAATAATTAATGATTTTTTTTTGATTGAAATGAATTTAGACTTGAATCATTAAGGAACTTCTGAATTGTGAAATGAGAAATGAACCTAAGAGCTAAGTGAAATATCAATTGAAGTAGAAATCCTTAGAATTAGGAAATTATGAACTTAAAATAAAAAATTGAAACTGTAAAACTCGCATAGTATTAAATTCATTCTATAGCATAGATATAACTTACCAAAATATTTAAGAAGTTCAAAAATGTTATATGAATTGTTAATTGGATAATATACAAGTATAGGTTTGAATAATGAAATATGCATTTAATTAATGGTTTGCAAATATAAATAAAATTGTTAGTAAATAAATGGAATTTAAATTAACATTTAAAAGTGATTCACAATTATGTTAATATAAAAAGGAAATACTATATGTGAATGTAAATGTGAAATTAAATTATAGTGAAATTTAAGTAATGACTTAAGAATTAATTAATTGAAAATTCAACTTTAAATGAAAAGAAGTTGTATGTTGTTTAACTACATTCTATTTGCATAACTATAACTTACCAAATACTTAAAAGGTTTAGAATGCTAATAAGGATAAGTAGAGAAATAATATACCAGTGAGAGAGTGAAAAATAAAATGTGAAGATCTAATTGATAGTTGTAAATATAAAAGGAATTTAAGCGGTAAAATGAATGATATATATAAATGAATGAATAAAATTTAAACTTAATGAAATATAGAATTGGTAAATGGAAACTAATTAAATTTGAATATAACTAAATGTCTATAAGCTTGGAAGTGTGTGAAATTAAAATTGACATGGAAATATATAATTGATTTAGCGTAGATTTTGGATGGATGTTAATGTTTGATATGCATTGGTTGTTAGATGGATGATAATTGATTAAGTAAAATACATTAGTGTTAATGGAGTTGAATAAACGGAATAAAATTTTAAAAATAATTAACTTCAAATTTGAAGCAAAGTGAAATTAAATATAATGGAATTCAATTTATATTGAAGCAAATTGACTTTAATTTAAAATATGAATGAAACAAACTTGAATAAATCGGAAACAAATTGAATGTAAACCTATTGTGTGGATGAATAAGAAAATAAATAGCTTTGTGTTTATGATTGTTCTTTAGAAAATTTGATGTTTTGATGGTTTGTACTTTGAAATAATAAAAGCAAAATTTTGGAAGAAAAAAAAAAAAAAAAAATCCAAAATGGTCCAATACATGCTGAAATGAAAACAACCATAACTTTTAAATGGCTGAACGGAATTCGACGATTTTGGACTTTTAGGAAAGCTTAGAAACTATAGCACAACTTTTGTTTAGATAACTTGAGAAAATTCCTTCGTCTGCTTAGTCAAAAACTTGAATGTTACTCGCTGTCCTGTGTAAAAATAAGTAAAATCTGTAGTATACAACCTTAGTATTTTCGCCATATCTTTTGACTGGTTTCTCAGATTTTGATGATCTTGCCCTTTCTGGAAAGATAAGAACTTAAGCTAAAACTTTTGTTTTAAGTGTTTTGTGTTTTAATGTCGTTTAGAAGGTCGAAAACGTTGGTGAACGTCGCTGGCCTGCACAATGCATTGCCCAGGCTGAGGCGTATCTGCTAAGTAAAACGGCCATAAATTTTGTACGAATGGTCCGAATTCGATGATTTTGGACATTCCGGAAAGATTGAAATGAATGCCACAACTTTTGTTTAGATTCTGTTGTCACATTTTACCGTTTAGATGACCTAAAGCTAAGATTTGTTTGCTGTCCAGAAATTGAAATCTCAGTTTTGAAGCTAAATATGTTATATATATGTTGTGTAGGCTAAGTATAGCGATCTATCTTTATATGCATGGTTCTAACTTAGTTATTGAGCATTTTAGTAGGTAGCAAAGGGGTTGCGCTTCGTTGTGGAACTCGCTTCTACGCTAAATGCATAATGTAAGTAAAATGCTAATAAATGCTAAATAAAAGGTACGCTTACAGTTTTATATGATATTGGTGATATTTATATGTTGTTTCCCCACATATGGGATGCCTCATCATTGAGATGAGATGTATATTTGTGATATATATGCTATTATATTTTTTCCGATCGAGCCGCGCAAAGGAGACTCTGCCGAATTTTTCCGTAAATCCGGGTGTTAGAAAATTTTTCAAGTTTTAATTTTTTTTTATAACTTGTTTTGATTTCTAACTTTTAAAGTTAGGAAGCCGTTCGGAGTAAGTTAGTGGAAGCGTAGTTATGACTTTATAAATGGAATTTCATTGTTTTATAAGTTGGTAACTTTGAATAAAATATATCTAATGTTGAATTCTATACTTAGTTTCTTTTCCTTTCTTTTCCCTTCTTTTCCTTTTCGAGGACGAAAAGTTTTGAGTGGGGGAGAGTGTAACGACCCGTAAATTTTCGATAATTAAAATAGCTAATTTAATAAGATTTAGTGATTTAGTGATAGAAAGAAATTGTAAGTCATTTGGAATAATAATAAATGTTGAATCTATTGGGATTATAATAGAGTTAATAAGATTTTTAAAACTGGAATTTATTGGATAAATTGAATAACGGGTTTAATATGATTAAAAATGATTTGTAAAATTTTATTTTATCATATTGGAGTTATAGTGATGTTATAGAACTTTTAAAACTGAATTTAAAATTTATTTGTGAAAATTGAATATTTTAATATTTAATTATCGCCTGAAAAATAGCCAATTTTTGAACAGTCTCAGAATTGGACGAAACTAGTTCTATTGGATCCGTAATAGTTAGTTATTATCGGATTTCAATTTTCGTAGCAATCGGAGTTGTCGTTTGACCGTGGCAGCTCGAAACGCGTTGAAATTGTTTAATATTAATTTGGCGAGTTAAAAATAGTCATTTTTCAAACGGTCTCGGATTTCGATGAAATTAGTTTCATTGGATCCGTAATGTGATATTATTGTAAGGTTTCAAATTTCAAGTCAAACGGATTTACCGTTTGTCCGGGGCAAGCCAAAACGCGTAGAAATTCGGTTAATCGGTTAAATGTAAAATTGATCGTTTATTTCCGTAACTCTCACATATGATCGAATTAGGCCTTGAAACTAGTTCCATTGCGTCCGGAATGGGGGTAAAACCTTATAAACGCCTGGCGGCACGTCTCGATTGGAGTTCGGATGATTTTGGACCTACCTATATAAATACGCACGCAAACCGAGGCAGTTTTATTATTTTAATCCAGAAACCCTAATTGACTTCAGCCCTAGCCGCCATTTCCTGAATCAATGGCCACGAAATTCGAAACTTCTTCCTCATTTTCCTCTCAATCCATCAACAATTAGCAAAAACTCTCAACTACAAAGTTGTAGAGCACGATGAAAGCTTCAAATCCATACGGAGATGATCGAAAACGGAGCTTCGAATCAACGGGAAATCGCGTTCAAAGTCGCTGCGTTTTTTCACGTTTTCGAAGGCCAGAAATAGTCGAAACTTCCTCCTCTATTATCTCCAAATCTACAAACAATTAGCAAAAGTCGTCAACTACAAAGTTGTAGAGGGCATCAAGATCTAGCTATCCAACGGTGGAGATCGAAAACGGAGCCACGGATCAACGGGAAATCGAGCAAGAAGGGGCTGCGTTTTTCACGCAATTCGAGGCAGAGGATGAGGCCGAGCTTGGAGCTATTTAGGGTGAAGGTGGAGTAAGGCGGTGGCTTCGAAGTGGTGTAACCTGATCGTCTTCAAGTTGCTCGGTTTGGTCGCGTAAATTGATGGAAGTTCGGCGGCCTATGGGTTCATGTACGTGAGTTATTCACGTATGGAACGAAGGGGGAGAAGCATGAAGGTGCGGCCAGATCTGTAGTGGGAGAAAATGGACGGTCCAGATATGGCTAGGTAAAAAAAAAAGAGAATATAAATTGTAAATTTATTATGTTATAATTCGAATAAACTTTAAACTATCATAACTTTGCCATACGAGGTCGGAATCGGACGAAACGAATTGCGTTGGCTTCGTTTTGTCGAGCACTACGCAATGCAATTGGATTGGAATCATTTGGAGCTAGAGAAAATTTTGAGTTAAATCGAACGTCGTTCGATTTGATTTAAAATCGTAAATCAAGGTGAGTGTTTTATAACGCTCACAACGTACTGAATATCTTTATGCTAGTTAAAATTTGTCATTATGTAGTGTTATGATTTTATTTGTCGTTGTTTGATAAAAATTTAATGGCCATATAGATTGTCATTCGAATTAATCGTTGAAGTTTAAATTTGACAGTTAAATTGAAATTGAAATTGAATTGCAATTTAATCACCCGACATCGATAACTATGAAATTGCCTTGAATTGTATTGCCTATTGGACGATGTATTTCGATGGATGTTATTGGTTGATGTTTGAATGTTTGGATGTTTATTTGCTTATATATATCCTGTTATGCATACATATGATACTGTGATTTAATTTAAGTAATATATGCTCATCCCTGACATTTAATTGAAATAAATAATTACTTGGCCATAGGATAGAAAATTATATACGGACACCGAATTGGCTAAATTAATAATTTTTTAAAATCGTCGATTTGAAATTTATTTATATGTTTGTTTAAAAGTTATAAATAGACATAAATTTATAGAAATCGAATTTATCGAAATTTGGGTTTGGAAAGTTGAAATAAATTTGGTTAAAAGAAATTGTTAAGTAATATAAGTCGAGACTTTGAAATTTAAAAATTGGGATTTGATTTAAATTCGAAAATTGATTTGTTTAAAGATTTAACCCTAATTCGGGCTTTGAATATTACTATGTAAAAGCGATATAAAATGATATTTGAAATGGATTTGATTTTTAAAGCGAACATGATATTTTGATATCAATTATGAATCGATTTGAAATGTAAAAGAGCCAACGGTGTAATAATACGTAGTTATTAAAGAGACCGGGATCGGATATGGACATACTCTCTGTCGATACCGAAAACCACTTTAATAACTATTATACGCGGAGTGTTGATCCAGAATGAAGTGGATGGTTTGGTGAACGCGTTGACTGAAGAAAGAGAACGATTATTGGATGACCCCTGACATGACTAAAACAGGAGCCGCGCCGGGCCATTGAGGTTCGCCACCTCTAGCGGACACACTTCTTCGATACCATATCTATTACATTTGTGATGCGATTTGGGTGCACCCCTTGATTTGGGAGTGTTGTTTCGCGGTGTTGGGGTAGCTGCTGGCTATGCCCAACATCAGTCCGGATCACGCAACTACTAGTATCCTAGTTGGTATTGCCTCATGTAACTTGTCATACTGATTATCCTATTCGCGACCACTACGTTTTGATTTGTACCTTGAGTATATGGATTGCCCTCTGGTGACTTCCGGTTTTGGGGAAACTACGGTCTTGTATATGCTTTTGGGAATATAAAATGTGTTAAGGGGGATTATGGTAACGCCTTAACGCTATTTTCATACTTTATATTACTGATAGACATTATCTACTTAGCGTATATTACTATATAGTAGATAGTTTCACGGATCCTTGAGAGATGGAAAATCCCGTAACATCTCTTGAGTTATTGCACGCACGTTGACACTGGATATGAGATGTCAAACCCCGTAAACATCTCTGACGCCGTTACACTCATATTTATTTACGATTGATTTAACTTTCATAAGGATATTTTAGTCCTGACTCGAGTGTTTTGTCTTTTCATTACGCTCGGGTCAGTCCTGAGTTTTCAGTTAGGTTGAAGTTCATTTCCTTGGAGGACGGAGACGAAGATTTGGTATATTATCTACTACTATTATATTCATTCCATTCCGCTGCATTGTTGTATGATATTTGTTGTGTATGTAACTTGATAAATGTTGTATAATAATAATCAAATGTATTCATTTCAAATGTATTCATTTAATTAACAGCTTCATGAACTGTTATTTTATTATTATACTTTAGCCTTCCGCTGTGAGATTCTGGTTGTTTCATTTCCTTTTTTCCCTTCCTTTTCTTTTCTCAATTACCCCAATAACTATCTGCCCTTTTTATGGTTTGAAATCGACATGTGTATTTGATCGTCGGTTTAAACTGTCCAAAAAGGCGGGTCGTTACAAAAGCCATTTTCAAAACATTTTATACTATACACATATAGTATCTTCCAAATCATACACCTAGTATGAATCTCAAATAAATCTCCTTTCTCAAAATCGATTATCCCAAAATCGATAATTCTCAAATTAGGCTTTTCCAAATTCCAATATTGATTTTACCCAAAAATCAAAAGCCTTTCCAAATCCATAGGCTTCATAAAACCTTTCCTCTAAGATCATTCTCATAAGATCCTTTATATATATATATATATATATATATATATATATATATTTATAGATATATATAACTTTGAAAAATCTTTGGATCATTTCAAACTTATATAAAACACCTATTATACTTCAAATAATTTCAAAACCCATTTCTTCTGGCCATAGATTCAACAAGGGGAGATTTATCTTATATATATAACAAAGATACATAACTTTGTTTATTCCAAATAAAATATTCAAATTTGATTACTCTTTTTATAAAGTTGTTTCCTTCTTACTTATCATCATAGAAATATCCAACTTTGACTTTTATTCATTATATATTTCACAAAATATACTTTCATTTCAAAAACCATTTTAGAGCTCTTATCCATAAACTTCCAGTAACAATTTCATTCAAACCCGTACGATGTACACATATCATCCATACGCTATACCAATCTGATCGCTCACTCGATCACACAATTTCACTTCCGAACTAGTATCGTCCACCCGACTTTCTAGTGCGGACTTAGATCTGGTTTCTTGATCAGAAACCGTCATTCTCCTTGCATAGCCTAGCTATGATAGAGAATATCTAGAACCAATCAACAACCCATATCCACGTTCGCCGTCAAAAATCGAGTGAAAAATCCCAACTCAGATCGATATACTATCTCGAAATTCTGTGCTCGAATCTGGATCAAATCACTATGCGAATAAAATAATACATGTACATCCTACGTATTTATCTTCATTGATTATCAACTATATCAATTTCTCCTTTCTATTCATATTTCCTTTAATTCTATTCATTTATCCACAATTTCTTCAATCCCATATGGATTATCACCTCAATTCTTATCTCAAGTAGATATTCAATCACAAACAGTTTGAACTCTTCCCAGCTTAAATTTTAAAAATAGCTTGAAAAGTTTAAAAATAGATAAGTTGTTGAAAAATAATTATTAGTTTGTAAAATAGTTAAATAATGATAAAATAGTTAAGTAATTGTAAAATAGTTGAAAAATAGTAAAATAATTGCAAAATAGTTGTAAAATAGTAATTAGTTATAAAACAGTAATTAATTTATAAAACTATTGCAAAATAGTTAAATAATTCCAAAAGTAGTTACAAAATAAGTATAAGATAGTTTTGGGTTTTAATAGAAAGGTTGTATATGTAAATAACTTGGAAAAATAAGTTTATACTAAAACAGTTTATATTGAATATAGTCTAGAGCCAAACTATTCCATTCCTAATCTCTATTCCCATCAATTCAATTTAAATTTCCATTTCTATTTAAATTGACTCAATTCAAATTAAATAAGTTCAATTTCCATTGAAATTGATTTAACCCAAATTCAAGTTGAATTAGTCCTCAATTTCCTTCCAAATCCAAATCAAATTCCATTTGAATATAAAACTAATCACAAATCCAAATTATTTAAATCAATTTGGACTAATTTCAAATTGAATCCACTTCAATTTCAAAATCATCTCAATACCTGTTTGAGTTAATCCCAATTCCCATTTGAATTTGAACTCATTCAACTTCAGTTTCATTTCAAATTAATCCAATTCAAATTTTCCATTTGAATTTTATACTTATCCACCTTCAATCACAATTCTAATTATTTCAAATCAAACTCAATTTGAACTAATTCTATCCAAATTTCAACTTAAAACCATCTCGAATTATATAAATACGCGTTAAACTTTCAAATGTTGATTTAGTTCCCTTAAATCAAATTAACCTTTAATTTCAAAGTCTTTAATCTAATTCTGAGTCCAAATTTCAAAATTCCATTTTAAATTGCCTGTACTTCCATATAAACTTATTTCTAAGTTCACATCATAATTCAAATCCTTTTTAAACAACTCAATCTTTGAAATTCAATTTATCACCAAATTTAAATTTTGAAATCAAATTTCAGCAACTTTGGTTGCAATTTATCTTATACATTCAAAATTTAAATTCAAAGAAATCCCATATCCTTAGTTTCAAATTAAAGATTAATTTCCCTCAATAATGAATATACTACCATAATCGATTTCTTCATTCATTCATTTAAACAAATCGAAATTACTTTAGAACATCCATCCACTTCCAATTTCCAGATCCTAAACCCATTTTGAGATCACACAAACTTCCAATTCAAATTAACCATTTAACTTTCCAAGTTAAATACTAATTTCATCTTGAAATTTCCAATTCAGGTTGCTTGTAAAATTATTTAACTTTCCAAAGTTAAATTCAATTTACTTAATTCAGCCAACCTTACCAAATTTGAATTCCCATTTCAAATTCTAAACTTCATATTAATAATCTTATAAGTTCAAAAACTTATCACCTTGGATATTACATCTCATTCCAAGGAAAATTCAAAACTCAACCTTAGAGTTTATTTCAAATTATCTTTGATATTATGTAGATACCTCATTTATACATATTTACTTCTTGGCCCACCAAGCCAAATTTTAAAATTTAAACCACCTTGGGTTTTAATTCAAATCTAATTTCTTTAAATTTTCAAACAACTCTTGTTTGAAATAGGACCCTTTCATTCAAATATTCTGAATAATACTATTTATTATTTCACTTAACATTTTGAAAACAATTTCTAATGTTCCTAGCCTTAGGATTCAAAACTTCTAGTTTACATTCTTTCTAATTTAGAAGTTGTTCTCATCTAATGGTTACTTCCTTAAAATATTTTATTTTTGCTTAATCGTTAACAAACATTTCATTGCTAATTACAATAACCAAGTTTATCATATCTGGAAATCAATTCATTATTATCTTATTTTGAAACTCCTTCCCAAATTCAAGATTTAAATTTCAGTTTGAATCCATTTAAAACTTATCTTCATTTAATTTCAATTTGGTTGTATTTCTATTACTACTTAATTTAATTCAAATAATTTAACAACCAATTACCTTAATATTTATTAGAAAGAAATATTGCTTTATATCTTAAATTATATTCTTATATAAAATCATTTAAAATCTTTATATAAGAAAATATCAAGCACGCTCTCATATATATATACACGCACACTCAACTCATTCTAGGGTACCATTGACCCTATTCTTAATCAGTAATCCCACCAGAGCCAAGGTTCTCACTTAACCTTTTGCTCTGATACCAAATGTAACGACCCAGAATTTTCGATCTCGAAAATTCCGGATAGTTAAGGAAAAGAAGGAAGAGATAGAAGAAAAAGAAGAACAGAAACACCAACATCTGACATTCGCAGCGGATAAAATAATATAACAAATAATATCAATTACACAAAGGGAAACTGTACTGTCAAATTTCACTTTAATACATCGGAGTTACAACATATATACAAACACTGGACAGATACAATTACCATGTCTTAGATATATACAACTATATAATACAGAGGAAATATTCCATACGTTCCTACCATCCAGCTTGTCCCTTAAGCCCTAGAACGTCCTTACCTGAAAAGCTGCAATACTCGGTCTGACTCGAGTATTACATCAAAGTAACACCCGGATCAGGCTGGAAACCCGCACGAGTAAACCATATAATATGAAATACCGATCTATGACATGCGTGAATATCAAGGTGACTTGTACCCTTTACGAGTCCTCGTAGTTAACATTTATCTCACAACAGTTTTCTGGTTAAATATCCATATAACACAATTCATTCCATTCCAGCCTGTTTATTATCACATATTCAATTTATAAAGAATTTGTAGGCTACAAATCGAAGTGGTTTCGGGTATCTACTGATACCCGACTCCGATCTCTTTGAATCTCATGTCATCTTAACCCAAATTAGTCAAATGAAATACAATTCAAACTTTGATATAAGATGTCGCTTTTTATTCACAGCAATTCATCATTGATGGATGACCACATTTATCACTGTCCACTCAAATATATCATATCACAAAACATTTCATATCTGAGATATCAACCAATTCAAGGCATTGAACATCATTCAATCATTCATAAGCAAGATTGATCACTGCCATTCCTAATTAAATCAAATTAATTCCTTTAATCACTTTTAATCTTAATAATTAATTACAAACCATTAATTAATCATTCCTTAATTATCCTCTCTAATCACAATCAGTAATTAGCCTTTAATTAATTTGCTACATTCATTAATCAATACTTGATTAGTCACATTAAGTAATTATTCTTAATTACTAACATTAATTAATTAGCCCCTTAATTTATTTATGAATCCTTTAATTATTCATCTCGATTAATCATCCTTGATTAATCATTCTTTAATTACATTAAGTAATTCCCATTAATTAATAATACAAATTAATCATTCTCAAACCCATCACATTATTAACTTTAATTACCATCTTGATTAATTACCCAAATTAATTATCCTACTTAATGAATGTCATTAAGCAATTATACTTTAATTATTCTTATTATTATAAATTAATTTCATTAAGTGATCAATCTAAATAAATCGTCTTTAAATTAATTACTTTAATTAATTAATCACATTAATAAATCAATCCTTTAAATTGATTACACAAATTACTTAATAATTAATCTTTAATAATTAATTAATAATCTCTAATTACTATTTGATTTAACTTTTAATTAATTAACTTATAACCTTTAATTATAAATTAATTAATTAATCCTTAATCATCAATTAATTAAATAAATAAATTACTCTCCACTAATTATCAAAACTTTAATTACAAATCATTTCCTTTATAAAATACCAAATCACAAATTTGGTTTAAACATTTACTAACCATTAAATTTATTTTTAAATTTCAAAACTTCGTTTTTTTCAAAAACTTTTAAACCATGATTAACAACTTGCTACTCCTTCTTCGAGATCAACCCGACTAGTGCTCGAGTCCTGGCTCTAGTACCTTCATCTTCTTCCATTTTAAAACATAGTTTTATATATTATTTTTAAAACCGCTAGGAACACACACACGAACCCGAGAACCATTCCGAGTCCATTTCTTCCTTCCCGAACTACGTACTAAGAAAACTCTTCTCTCTATCAAAACCACCAGATTCCATTTATAAGCTCGAAATCAAAATCGAGCATTCTAGTTCTAATTGGAAACATCTCCCTAATCTTAAATTGCCTCGCGATGATGAACCATCACGCTAACGACCATCGGATTTCACCTCGAGCTTCCCCTCTTCCTCCTTCATCATCTCCCCCGAGACCGATCGTTCAATTTCCCTTGAGCAACTCGACATTTCCACTAATCCGATGACCTTCCACTAGCACCACTAAACCCTAAATCGTCGTTTTGCCGCCGTCTCGGTTGTAGGTAAATTCTTCAACTAATTTTACCGGCATTGACTGCTTCTAAGCAAGCTACAGCTAAAACTCGAAAACCCAACATTTGTCCATCATCGGAGAATGCTCGATGTAACGACCCGTAAATTTTTAATAATTAAGTTGGTTATTTTAATTAAAATTGAGTGATTAAATTTTGAAGGAAACAAAAATTTTGTAATTTTTAACGAAGAAAACGTTAAAAAAAAGTAATGTAAATGGCAAATCACTTAAGACTTTATGATTTAATATTTAGAGAAATAAAATTTGGGTAACTTATTAATGAAATAATAAGTGAATCAAAACGTAACAATGCTAATTGTGGCTAATAATTAATAGGTTGAATGAAATGACAATTAATGAATTTATTTAAATTGGTAAAGTTACAGTGGAATTATTGTATTTATGTGTGAATGTAAATTAAAAATAGAAACGTAGATTTATTATAACATATAAATTGATGTAATAGAAAGCATGAGACCAAATAGGTAAATTCATTGAGGATATTAATTGTAATTGGATGTAAGCTAATAAATAATTAAGTTAGCACAACCATAATTAATTGAAATAACTGTATGGTCATAATTTGGTGTATTTAGTAAATTTGAAAAATAAATTTCAGTAAATGTAATAAAGTATTTGGAATGTATATTGTTTCCATAGGATAATATAAATAAATGAAAACTTGTGACCTATATTTGGAAAATGACCAAAATAAGTGAAATAGTGTTAATGTAAGTAAATTGGTAACAAATTGAATGGATTCCCATGATTTATTGGAAATTTTATATGTTACAACTTGGTTATGAATTCAATATAAGGTAAGTGAATGGAAATATTATAATCTATCTATAAACGTGACAATGCAGTGTTAATAGTAACTAATTAGTGCTATATATGGAATTATGACATGTGATTGTTAAGTAATAAACTTATAAATGCAAGTAAAGGAAAATAGGTAACAATCTATATATGTTATTTATTTTATTTATTATGTTAAATAAAACTTGGAAATCAAATTTCAATCAAGGGAAATTTAGTAGTACGTTTACTGGAAATTAATTTTAATAAACGTCATATTAATGTGAATAGTGTATTAACTAATGAAATTAGTAGTATGGGAATAAATGCCAAATTTGATTTTAAGTAATAAAAGCTTATTTATGTGACAGAAAAGGTAACGGTAATGTTATGGTAGGTTGGCTATTTATTTATTTAGATTGTTAGTTGAAATGGGAAATAGGTTTGTAATAAATGTAAATAAATGTTACATTAATGGGAAATGTAACACAATGTTTAGGAGTGTTAAATTGGGTATATTAAAGCAATGAATGGGGAAAACAGGGTAACTAAGTTTGTAGAGTGGTAATGAATTCAATAAAAAGATTTGATTTGAAACAAATCAATCTATTGAAATCCAATTTATAATAAGTGTAATTATTGGGGCAATTGAAATTTAATGTTATGCAATTGAGATAAAGAAATTGAAAAAATGTTAATGTATCTGGATATATACCAAAATAAATGGTACCTAAGATGATAATATGATAAATAGTGAATTTAAAGATTGGGAATCAGGATTTATTTATTTATTTGAAATTTAAGTTAAATAATTGAGTCTATTGCAAATAGGTAAAATTGAACATTAAATTTGTCGTTATTTGAAATGAAGATGGAATAAGAAAATATTAATGCAATAGTTTTGAATCCAATGATAAATCCATCTATTTGACAAATATGAATGGAATAATTTTTTATTTGTGTAATTGAATGGAAATTCTGAAAATAAGAATTATAATTTGTGAATATAATGAAATTTAAATTTAACATTAAAATTGATAAGTTAATTAACTTTAAATTGACATCATAAATTTGTTAAATTAGTGTGAATAATTTGGAAATATAAAAATAAGAAGAATTGTCAATTTTAGAATTTAAATTGGAAATTTGATTTAATTAATTAATTTATTAATTTATTTAATTTGTGTAAAATAGCCATTTTTGCCACTGACCCGAATTTCGATGAAACCAGTTTCATCAGATCCGTAACAGTGAATTATTGTAGGATTTCAAGTTTCATAGCGATCGGACTTGTGGTTTGATCGTACAGACACGAAACGCCTTGAAATAAATGAAATTGAAATCAATTGAATTCAATTTGAAAAATATTGATTTTAGCATAACTTCTTCATACGATGGAATTTGGACTTGAAACCTTTTCCATTGCGTTTAAAATAGTTAAAAATATCTATTTTGATATATGGATTGATCCAATTTCATTCCGGAGTCGAAACGGGCTTTTTGGGCCACTTTGTCGTTAGCACATATATCTAATAGATCTGATCCATTCTATTTCAACTTTCTCTATAAATACCCAATTATAAACCCTAGCAGCCTCTATTCCTCATTTCTATATGTACATAAACTTCTGTGCTCCTCTTCCTCAATGGATGTAAACCCTAATTTATCCAATTCAAATTTCAATCCAAAAATCAAAGTCAAAAATCCAAACTCCTCAGAAAAATTCATAAAAAAATATATTTCAAAGCTCTTGAAATGTGCAAGTCAGATCTGCAGTCCGAATTCGATCTAGGTTTTCGTTTGACCGAAAATTTTGGAAGAAGTTTCGGACGTCCGTCGCACTCTGATCAACTGGGACGGATCATCAAATCCTTTCTGGGTATTGCATAGGGGACTGAGTGGAGTCGATCTATGTGGGTTTCGTGGCGAGTTAACGGCTGGATCGTCGGAAAATTTCAATTAGGGTTAACGAAATTGTGCGGCGGCTGCTCGTAATTGTGAACGCGGCTTGCTCGCGTGGGGAGCCGGAGCTTGGGGTTGGCGGCAGCTTTGGGAAGCGATGGTTCTGATGAGGTGGCGCGGCGGCGATTCACGATGGAGTGGAGGCTGTAGCTTGTCGCAGTGCTTTACTGTGTACGTTCGTGGTCTCGTGCGTTCTGAGAGTAGTAGAAGGCACTGATGACGTAGCACTAAGGTGAGGTTAAAGTGTTCTTTTTTTATTTTTAATATTGAAATTCAAATGCACTTATCGCTATATCTTTCACATACGAACTCTGTTTCACGCACGATTTTTTTGTTAGGATCGTAATAAAATTCCGGACATGTTGGAGCTGATTTGGATGAATTCTAAGACTGTCAAATTTTTGGGTTTAAATTCAATTTAAATTCAAAAGGTGAGTGTTTTAACTCACTCACAACTTCTAAGATTTCTTATGTTTGTTAAATTTATTTACGATGTGATTTGAAATTTATTTATAGCTGTTTGGCATATATTTAATCATTATCTCAGTTAATTTTCATTTATTGAATTAAATTGTTATTTAAGTTTATTATTGCATATAAACTGCCAGTAAGACGAATTGTTTAATTTATAATTGAATATAACTGCTTGTAAATTATCCGTTATTTATTTATCAGTTATATAATGATATTGATTGATTGGTTTGGATGATGATTGTGATGGATGTAT
This sequence comes from Allium cepa, assembly GCA_030765085.1. Taxonomy (NCBI): domain Eukaryota; kingdom Viridiplantae; phylum Streptophyta; class Magnoliopsida; order Asparagales; family Amaryllidaceae; genus Allium; species Allium cepa. Next base: position 318,135,267 of record CM060939.1, read on the forward strand.
GATTTTATGTTGGATGAATGGATGTTTATTTATATCATCATAATCTGTAAGTTGTTATGCATTCATTTTATTCGGGATTGCGGTTTGAAATGATATATAACCGTAATTTTATTTTAAATTACGGGTTGAAATGATAAATATCCGTATCACTTGACCATAGGATAGAAAATTTTATACATACACCGCGGTCTATATATATATATAATATTTTGAAATGAATTCGATGGTTTTGTAAAGAAATATATGGATTATATAGATATTGATTTTAGATGTTATATAAATGCTATTTTATTTTAGCTATGTACAAATTTGTTTTGAATTATAAAATAAGATAAATAATAAAGTTTGATTTCTTTTATATAATATGGTTAAGTATCTATTTAAATTCTATTGTATATAGAGTTTATATGTAACGACCCAGAATTTCTGTTAATTAAAATTTGCATATTTAACTGATTTTAAATATTAATAAGTGAATTTTATAAGTCGAATAATTTTATTTCGAATAATTGGATTTAATTGAATAATTAAATCGATAATTTAATAGTTGAAATTACAGAAATAATTGAAAATCGAGTTAAATATGATTAAAATTGATTTGTAAAATTTTATTTTATCATATTGGAGTTAGAACGATATTTTAGAACTTTTAAAATCGAATTTAAAGTTGATTTGTGAAAATTGAATATTTTAATATTTAATTTACGAGTTAAAATAGCCATTTTTCAAACAGTCTCGGATTTCGATGAAACTAGATTCATTGGATCCGTAATGTGATATTACTATTTGGTTTCAAATTTCGTGTCAATCGGATTTACCGTTTGTCCGGAGCAAGTCAAAACGCCTAGAAAATCGTTTAATCGGTTTAATTTAAAATCGATCGTTTATTGCCGTAACTCGCACAGATGATCGAATTGGCCTCCGAAACATGTTCCATTGTGTTCGGAACGCGGGGTAAACCTTCGAAACGCCAACCGGCACGCTACGTTTGGAGTTCGGAAAAAAATGGGTGAATAGTGCATGGAAATTTTCTATAAAAGGACCTCAATTTTCATTTTGCAAATAAAAAACAAGGCTAGGGTTTTAAGCAACCGGCCACCATCTCAAACATCAATGGCCATAAATATGTATTCTTCTCCTCCAATTCTCTTCTAATCCGTCATCTTATACCAAAAACTTTCAACTACAATGTCCAAGAGGACGAAGAGATCTTCACAACCAACGGTCAAGATTGTGAATGGAGCTGTGTGTGACGCCCCACCTCTATACCCACGCTAGCCAAGAACACTACGGTGTAGTGCTATCAACTCGCACGGAGAATAAGGCTGTTGAGGAGCGACCATCAATAGTTAGGCCTTATACTAGTATTGGTTATCTCAATGGGAGTGGTATATAAATATATTTTCTTTCATTTTTCATCTCTGATTTATTTACTCCCATCGACATACCCCAATTCCAGTATAAAACGAACTACGATGGTTTGTAATAGTTTAGAACAGTAAATATAAAATATCACACAGATAATATAATGCGGAACACAAATCAAACAGAAAGTCTCATATATACAATAATTGATGTCAGTTACAATACATTTGATACAATACATATGACACGGTACATATGATACAACTACAACAGTCGACTAAGGAAGTTACATATACAAGTACATTAACGTATTTAATATACATGAATACATATCTTCCTATACAATTTTACAGACTACTACAAATGACGACGGCTACTCCAAAAGATATGAAAGAACTTCATAGCTCTAGCAACAACCCAAAGCAGAATATCTACAACCTGAAATACTCGGTCTGACCCGAGTATTAAATTCAAAAGAAAATAATACTTGGGTCAGTCTAATTCAAACTCAGTTATTAGTGCACAGAAGCAATAATAATTAAATAATGAATAGACGACAGTAATTAAACCAAATCAGAATGCAATTCAGAATATTGAATTGAAATAAACAAAACAGTTCAAAACATTTAAATATCAATTAAAATATTAAGTCGAGTAGGGCTGCAGTACACGCACGCGTGCACTGCCTCGCCACTACAGCATATGGAATATGCAAAAGATCAGTTAATCAAAACAAGATAGATATCATAAAACCATACCGTGTGGCTGCAGTTCACGCGTGCGTGCACTGCCTTGCCACTACAGTGATGATGTACCCAATGAATACCGTGTGGCTGCAGTTCACGCTTGCGTGCACTGCCTCGCCACTACAGTGACGATGTACCCAATGATCAACGAACCGAAATCAATGAAGATTCAAATATCAAATACCACGGCCTCAGTGGTCAAGAAGGAAGACATGGAGAATGTTCATGGCAACTAGCACACAAAGATATACAGTATGAACTAAAAGGAATAAGGACCCAATGCACTAATATGAAGAGCAATGTACAACAGACTGTACATCATGGCAACAGTTAAAACTTCCACCAAATGAAAGAAAAATATGTACATAATTGAATGTACGTAACGAACATCACCTTAACAAGATGGATATAGAAATGGCAACATCGAACTGCATGTTAACCAGGTTAATAAAGCACTGACATGGTGGCCCAACATGACAAAATGCACCAACATGGCTACTATGTAGTGCAGCAGACACACATGGCCATTACAAGAAACTCAAGACTGCAACATATAAAATAGATAGTCACAGTACATCTCAAAGACAGGTTCAAAAAGTAAAGAACCGACAACAAATACAATGCACCACCGAGACATAATTACAAGACCAACAATGCAACGGTATGCAATCTGTCTTGAAGAACATGTAATAAAAGGGGCAATCGAGTGATATGCAAATGAATGCATCAGTGAACTAACTCAATTGGACAGTCCCCAATATATGCAGTACAACGACTGCGACAAATCAAAGGAGTAAAGAATGAATGCCACGTCTCCAGGGAGCATAAGCAAGTTAAAGGGGCAGTAGAGAACTGCAAATACCAAGAAGATGGCAACACAACATATAGTGCAGCAGGTCAAACAGCAAGCATGATGAAATAATAATACAAACTGAATGACATAATGGTAAAAATGATATGCACAATATCAGGGGCATGATATGGAATGTGCACGGTAAGTGTACAACTAAATCAAGTGCACATAGTAGTAAGAAGCAAGAAGATGGGTTTGAAAAGAAACTCAAATGCAATTCAAGTGTGATGAATTGCTACAGCAAACCACAAGAACACTAGTTCAACAACTTCAACAAGATTACATGTAACCTGGAAATGGGGTTGATACAAGCAACTGAGCAGTGTCAGTCACCAATGAAATCAACAGAGGTGAACCAGGCAAACAGAGCTTCAACCAATCAAAGTTCAAGCATGGGGACAGAAATGAAACAGAGGTGGCTGCAAGGAGTTGCAGACCAACCAAGCAACATATATGAGTTCAACTTGATATTTAAACTAAGGTTGTAGTGAAAACTACAATAGCAAGTGATAGTGAGTGCACCTAAGACAGTCAGGGCATCCACACTTGATGCCAGAAACATTACAACTGCAGACTCAAGGGATTCAAGGAGCAATCAAACAAACACGATGCAGCATGTTACAGTAAATATTAACATGAAGTATAGTCATGTGTCAAGATCAGAGGCAATGTAAATACAGACTGCACATACGTGAAGACCACCTGAGCTCGATGCTTCAGCGAAACAAGTGCAGTATATATTCGTGCAATTCATATGTATAACAAGTTCAAGCAGCAGGTCAAAGGCATAATGACCGAAATTAACCAAAACAAATCACATCGTCAAATAAATTCAAATGTAACTGATTTCTTTTTAAATTATTTCCAAACCTTATCACCAAATCGAAAATCGAAATCCAACAAAGTCAATCGGCCGAAATTATCAAGTGACAGGGGTTCGAATGTGTAGCAGTTTCAAATAAAACCAACACAAGTGACACGGCCGTCATTTAACAAGTCAGTGCCAAAGACGAAAGTGCTACCAGAAAATGCATCAGAGGAACCATGGCACAAAACAAGTTTAATCAGAAACCAGCTAAAACAATGGAGCAACATTACATATGAAACGCAGTGGTCAGACTATCTAAGGCACAAGGCAAAACAAAGTCAAATCCACATGATCAAACCCAATTCGCAACCGACTACAGTAATTGCCGAAGTCATAAAAATTTTATCAACATCGAGCAAAATCGAATCAAGTCAGAATCATCTCCAATATTAAAACAAAATCGAATGGCTAAGCAAAACAATTGAATACGAACGAAATCACAGAATTCGAATCCTTAAATTAACTTGAGATATGAATTAGATGTGAGCAAACTCACCTTTGCTTTGAAGGCGAAGGCGGCTCGACCAAATTGAAGTAGTCGCGAGCAACTTGAAGGAACCATTGAAGTTGACGCCTTCGAGTTCCAGAAGCGAACCCCCGAAGAAACCCCAATTCTCGATCGAAGACTAATCGAACGAAGACGAGCAGGGAGATGCCGCCATTATTTGCTCCTCTCGATTATTTTAGGTTAGGGTTTAAAAAAGGAAATGGGTAAGGGGAGAGAACGGGTTTATTGCATAAACAATTGTCTCGGCCCAAAATAAAAGAAAGGTGGACCAATATTTAAAAATTAAATCCCCTCAAACTTTATAACAATTTGTAATTTAAATTTAAATTTAAATTTTAAAAACTTCAAAATGGCAATTGACGAAAATATAAATCGTTTTAACGTCGATTATGAATTGACGCGAATATCGGGTTGTTACAGACTCCCCTCCTTAAAGAAATTGCGTCCTCGCAATCTTAAGAAATAAATGGGCAAAAGGTAACAACCCCAAAACACAACGACACAAGATGGAGAATTTTGAAATAGGAAGTTCACCCTGTAGAGCAGGAAAAAGTAAGGCTGAACGTGTTTGCTCGATGGATTCTCCGGATTCCTAAGTGAAATCCTTAGGATTTGAGAGTCACAGAACTTCACAAGAGAAACATCTTTATTTCGAAGGCGCTCAACCCCCGAAGCAATGATGTGAATAGAATGTTGCTCAAAGTCAAAACTGTGTATTTTAAAATAACATTTTAAAATTCAATTTATTGTGTCTGATTGTCTCATCAAAGCGTTTAGGAGATTCCTATCGATAACGTTGATCAAGCGCATCGACCAAAATTCTTAAAGCACTCAATGGGCAATACAATCACAAAATATTCTCTTAATTTTATAAAAGGAATTTACAAATTTTCACCCTCAAACGGACAAGTCCGGAATTAAACGAATCAGTAAAAGAAAGGGGTCATAGTCCTCGAGTTTGCTGAAACGTTTAAATCGCTTCCTCATTCTTTTGAAAGCGTAAACTATAAAAATTTTGAAAACGATTTTTATTTTGAAACAATTTTTAAAACACGTGATTAAAACAGCGATATCAGTATCAACTTCGACAAGTGGATTTTCATTCATCAAAAGTGTCACAAGAATCTTCTCAAAGATAGAAAGGGATATCATATCCTAAACTTGTACTCATAACAAGTCAATGACACACGAATTCACCAATGCACAAGAATTGATAAAACTTATCAATAGAAATCACGAAAATTGGTGAAGCACAAATTCTAGAAATCTACACAAGAAATCCAAAAATCACAAGATAAGAGTATGAAAACTCGAACAGAGTATGAAAACTCGAACGGAGTATGAAAACTCGAACGGAGTATGAAAACTCGAATGAGAGTATGAAAACTCACCTACACGCGAGCATGAAAACTCATCAACACATGTAACGCATAACGAGAACGGGAGCACGAAAACTCACCTACACGCGAGCATGAAAACTCATCAGCACATGTAACGCAAAGCGAGAACGGGAGCACGAAAACTCACCTACATGCGAGCATGAAAAGTCATCAGCACGTGCAACGCATAACGAGAACGGGAGCACGAAAACTCACCTACATGCGAGCATGAAAACTCACCAACACGTGCAATGCAAAGCGAGAACGGGAGCATGGAATCTCACCTACACGCGAGCATGAAAAATCATCAACACGTGCAACGCAAAGCGAGAATGGGAGCATGGAATCTCACCTACACGCGAGCATGAAAAATCATCAACACGTACAATGCAAAGCGAGAACGGGAGCACGGAATCTCACCTACACACGAGCATGAAAAATATCAACACGTGCAACGCATAACGAGACGCTATCTTATGGTTGCAAGCCATTAATTTTGACACACGAATGGCCCGAAGACCGTAGGGCGCTACCCCACATGTGTGAGTCGGAATCACACAGATTGAGGTCAAAACTAACCTCGCAATCAAAAGAAAAGTATGTGTGAATGAAATCACACAAGTGGTGTCTAGACAATCCTCAAAGCCCAAGAGATATGTGTGAGACGAAATCACACCGATGAGGCCTAGTCTAACCGTAAAAATGATCGTCATGATCAACGAGAAGTGTCAATTACACTAAGTTAGTAAATATAAAAGTTTAGCTTCATGTCCCATAACCACTTGCTTAACTTATATATTTACGAACAAATTGTAAATCTTCACTAGAAAATTGTCACGTGAGGTTCAATCGAACAAGTCCAAGAATTAACCGACGAAGCAAACGCAAGCGTTTCATACCACTTGTTTTACTAAGCCGTTTAATTAGATTTCTCATCCGAGTGAGGTAAAGGCCTGTATATACTAGTAGATTAGGAAACGGTTTGAGAAAAAGAGTTTTGTATTGAAAATAGAGTCGAAAACATTTTGATAAAAGAGTTTTGATATTTACTATTAGTATTTGAAACCTTTATATTATAAAGTGACAAATCACAAAAATGATTGTAGAAACAATCAATCACAAGAATTCACATACGAAGACGTGAATAGAATCCGAAGAATTCGATTCCAATCCATCAAAGTAGGAATACCCAAAATTCCTAAAATAGAAGTTATCAAAGTTGACAAAAGTGGTAACAACTAATCGAAAAGAAGAATCGATCAACAATTGGAAAAACAAAGCAGAACGAGCATAAATGCTTGAATGACTTTAGCAAAAGTAAAAGTCAAGTCAATGTCGATATCGACCAGGCAAAGTTCAAGACAATTTCTTTTATACCAAAGAAATTTTAAAACTATCAGAGAGAGGCACATGAAAGCCAAAGAACCATGGATAAACAGACAGAGTCGACAATTGAAATGCAATATGTCGGATAAACAGACAGAGTCGACAATTAAAACTCAATTTGTCTCAAAGATTGATACCCAAAACCCAATTGTATGGAGACTGCATTAAGTACACGAATTAGAGATAAGAATGCATATATACAGCAGTTAAAATAAACAATGCGAGTTCAAATTGAAGTGGGTACGAGTTGCAGCAGTATGCAACTTGGTAAAGCATATACACAATGATACTTAGCAGTGCATACAGAAATGAGCAAGTGCAATAGAGAATAGCAGCAATGCTCATGAATAAGAGTTAGGAATTCATACCTAACAAATCAAAGATGATCTTAAGCAAAGATGAGAGAGAAAACATCGACAAATAGTTGTAACACATGTACTATCTAAGTTATGTTTTATATTTGTTCTAAACTCCAGGCTCTGATACCAAGCTGTGACGCCCCACCTCTATACCCACGCTAGCCAAGAACACTACGGTGTAGTGCTGTCAACTCGCACGGAGAATAAGGCTGTTGAGGAGCGACCATCAATAGTTAGGCCTTATACTAGTATTGGTTATCTCAATGGGAGTAGTATATAAATATATTTTCTTTCATTTTTCATCTCTGATTTATTTTCTCCCATCGACATACCCCAATTCCTGTATAAAACGAACTACGATGGTTCGTAATAGTTTAGAACAGTAAATATAAAATATCACACAGATAATATAATGCGGAACACAAATCAAACAGAAAGTCTCATATATACAATAACTGATGTCAGTTACAATACATTTGATACAATACATATGACACGGTACATATGATACAACTACAACAGTCGACTAAGGAAGTTACATATACAAGTACATTAACGTATTTAATATACATGAATACATATCTTCCTATACAATTTTACAGACTACTACAAATGACGACGGCTACTCCAAAAGATATGAAAGAACTTCATAGCTCTAGCAGCAACCCAAAGCAGAATATCTACAACCTGAAATACTCGGTCTGACCCGAGTATTAAATTCAAAAGAAAATAATACTCGGACAGTCTAATTCAAACTCAGTTATTAGTGTACAGAAGCAATAATAATTAAATAATGAATAGACGACAGTAATTAAACCAAATCAGAATGCAATTCAGAATATTGAATTGAAATAAACAAAACAGTTCAAAATTTTAAATATCAATTAAAATATTAAGTCAAGTAGGGCTGCAGTACACGCACGCGTGCACTGCCTCGCCACTACAGCATATGGAATATGCAAAAGATCAATTAATCAAAACAAGATAGATATCATAAAACCATAGCGTGTGGCTGTAGTTCACGCTTGCATGCACTGCCTTGCCACTACAGTGATGATGTACCCAATGAATACCGTGTGGCTGCAGTTCACGCTTGCGTGCACTGCCTCGCCACTACAGTGACGATGTACCCAATGATCAACGAACCGAAATCAATGAAGATTCAAATATCAAATACCACGGCCTCAGTGGTCAAGAAGGCAGACATGGAGAATGTGCATGGCAACTAGCACACAAAGATATACAGTATGAACTAAAAGGAATAAGGACCCAATGCACTAATATGAAGAGCAATGTACAACAGACTGTACATGATGGCAACAGTTAAAACTTCCACCAAATGAAAGAAAAATATGTACACAATTGAATGTACATAACGAACAACACCTTAACAAGATGGATATAGAAATGGCAACATGGAACTGCATGTTAACCAGGTTAATAAAGCACTGACATGGTGGCCCAACACGACAAAATGCACCAACATGGCTACTATGTAGTGCAGCAGACACACATGGCCATTACAAGAAACTCAAGACTGCAACATATAAAATAGATAGTCACAGTACATCTCAAAGACAGGTTCAAAAAGTAAAGAACCGACAACAAATACAATGCACCACCGAGACATAATTACAAGACCAACAATGCAACGGTATGCAATCTGTCTTGAAGAACATGTAATAAAAGGGGCAATCGAGTGATATGCAAATGAATGCATCAGTGAACTAACTCAATTGGACAGTCCCCAATATATGCAGTACAACGACTGCGACAAATCAAAGGAGTAAAGAATGAATGCCACGTCTCCAGGGAGCATAAGCAAGTTAAAGGGGCAGTAGAGAACTGCAAATACCAAGAAGATGGCAACACAACATATAGTGCAGCAGGTCAAACAGCAAGCATGATGAAATAATAATACAAACTAAATGACATAATGGTAAAAATGATATGCACAATATCAGGGGCATGATATGGAATGTGCACAGTAAGTGTACAACTAAATCAAGTGCACATAGTAGTAAGAAGCAAGAAGATGGGTTTGAAAAGAAACTCAAATGCAATTCAAGTGTGATGAATTGCTATAGCAAACCACAAGAACACTAGTTCAACAACTTCAACAAGATTACATGTAACCTGGAAATGGGGTTGATACAAGCAACTGAGCAGTGTCAGTCACCAATGAAATCAACAGAAGTGAAACAGGCAAACAGAGCTTCAATCAATCAAAGTTCAAGCATGGGGACAGAAATGAAACAAAGGTGGCTGCAAGGAGTTGCAGACCAACCAAGCAACATATATGAGTTCAACTTGATATTTAAACTAAGGTTGTAGTGAAAACTACAGCAGCAAGTGATAGTGAGTGCACCTAAGACAGTCAGGGCATCCACACTTGATGCCAGAAACATTACAACTGCAGACTCAAGGGATTCAAGGAGCAATCAAACATACACGATGCAGCATGTTACAGTGAAGATTAACATGAAGTATAGTTCATGTGTCAAGATCAGAGGCAATGTAAATACAGACTGCACATACGTGAAGACCACCTGAGCTTGATGCTTCAGTGAAACAAGTGCAGTATATATTCGTGCAATTCATATGTATAACAAGTTCAAGCAGCAGGTCAAAGGCATAATGACCGAAATTAACCAAAACAAATCACATCATCAAATAAATTCAAATGTAACTGATTTCTTTTTAAATTATTTCCAAACCTTATCACCAAATCGAAAATCGAAATCCAACAAAGTCAATCGGCCGAAATTATCAAGTGACAGGGGTTCGAATGTGTAGCAGTTTCAAATAAAACCAACACAAGTGACACGGCCGTCATTTAACAAATCAGTGCCAAAGACGAAAGTGCTACCAGAAAATGCATCAGAGGAACCATGGCACAAAACAAGTTTAATCAGAAACCAGCTAAAACAATGGAGCAACATTACATATGAAACGCAGTGGTCAGACTATCTAAGGCACAAGGCAAAACAAAGTCAAATCCACATGATCAAACCCAATTCGCAACCGACTACAGTAATTGCCGAAGTCATAAAATTTTTATCAACATCGAGCAAAATCGAATCAAGTCAGAATCATCTCCAATATTAAAACAAAATCGAATGGCTAAGCAAAACAATTGAGTACGAATGAAATCACAGAATTCGAATCCTTAAATTAACTTGAGATATGAATTAGATGTGAGCAAACTCACCTTTGCTTTGAAGGCGAAGGCGGCTCGACCAAATTGAAGTAGTCGCGAGCAACTTGAAGGAGCCATTGAAGTTGATGCCTTCGAGTTCCAGAAGCGAACCGCCGAAGAAACCCCAATTCTCGATCGAAGACTAATCGAACGAAGACGAGCAGGGAGATGCCGCCATTATTTGCTCCTCTCGATTATTTTAGGTTAGGGTTTAAAAATGGAAATGGGTAAGGGGAGAGAATGGGTTTATTGCTTAAACAATTGTCTCGGCCCAAAATAAAAGAAAGGTGGACCACTATTTAAAAATCAAAGCCCCTCAAACTTTATAACAATTTGTAATTTAAATTTAAATTTAAATTTTAAAAACTTCAAAATGGCAATTGACGAAAATATAAATCGTTTTAACGTCGATTATGAATTGACGCGAATATCGGGTTGTTACACTGTGGATCGACCAGAAATTGCGCATGTTTGGCCGGCCTTTGTTCACATTTTTCGAAGCAATATGGTAGCCGAGCTTTGTGCCATTCGAGATGAAGATGAAGCTGACTGTGGGGCACGTAATGACGGAGCTTGATCGCGATTTCGATGATCATTGAGGAAGCATGATTTAGGGTTTTGATGGTGGCATGGGTTCGTTCAAACCTGTTAGTGTTGAATTTGCGTGAGGAAGATGGAAGTCACGGCCATGATTGCCTTGCTAGAAACGTGCGGACCAGATCTGTCAAGGTTAAAAAAAATAAAAATAAAAAAAAGAAATTGTGAAATAAATTTTATTTAATTCGTGTAATCTTTGTAACGCGATAACTTGTTCATACGAGGTCTGTTTTGGACGAAATGAATTGCGTTGCAATCGTTTTGTCGAGCACTACGCGATGGAACCGGATTGAAGTTGTTTGGAGCTAGTGAAAATTTCAGGTAAAATTAAACGCACGTTTAATTTTATTCGAAATAAAACGCAGAAACCGTTATTGAAACTAAGGTGGGAACTTCTCACTCAATCGAATTGTTTCGATTTAAATTTTATATAGTTAGATTTAAAATTGTTGATTGTATGCCTGAATGATAAATTATTATCTATTGATTGTTCAAATAGACATTATGCGCCTTTAGTAAGCGGGGGTTATTTATAAAAAACATATACCGTGAATATTTCACTGCAAAGTGAAATTGGTATTATTTATGTGCTTGGAGTTGATTTCCCACATTATATAGCGAATGAGACCCTATTGTGCCGCATAATAGCGGATAATATTTTATAAATCCTATATACCGCGATATTCCTATTGGAACGGAATTGGTATTGTGCTAATGTTTGTGGATGCAGGGAAACAGGTTGGAGGGATCCAACTGGATTCCTCACCAGTATTTATTTGATTACAGATATTTTGATGTTTGTTGATTATCATATGATGATATATGATGTTTGTTGTCGTGATTGACTATTGGGTGTTGTTGCATCATCGGATCCATTTTTAAAGTTTAAAAATAACGATTTTGATTTTAAAATGATTTTTCAAAGTATGCGTTTTATTAAAATTTTGAATTGATTCATTTTAAATAATTAAAACGTTATACTAGTGATTTTGGGTAGTCGTGACGATGTTTTACGCAACATTTGTTTTGGCCCAAACAAATGTGTTTAAGAGAATAATTTCTTAAAGAATGAAATATATACTTAATTTTTATTTAAGTATATTGAATATTTTCCAAGTGTTGAAAATAAATGGATTTTTAAATTACTTATTATTAAATAATTATGGAAATGTTTTCCAATATGAACTGAATATTTTGAGACTTATCTTTTAAAGATAAATTGAAAATGAGTATTAGAAATCGGTTTGGGAAATCGTATATTCATAGATATTTTGGGAATTGTAAATTCACTATGGAATTTATAAAAGAAAGGGAAATTTGTTTAAAAATAAACGTTGATTTATTTTTGAAGTGTGGAAATGAATTTTACGTATTTGGAACGTAAATATAAAGTAAATCGGAAAGGATTTATTTAATTGGTTTAAATGAACCATTTTGAAATGAAAGTATTTCCGCGTAAGGAAAATGATTTGAAATTTGTTTTCAAAAGTGGTAAAGTTGAAAAGTGACTTGAAAATTGTTTTCAAATGGTTGAAGTATGGAAATTGTATATCTAGTAAAGATATTTTGGAAAATAAATAATTTGGAAAATTATTTGGAATCGGTGATGTTGAGCATACCTATTGATAGTTAAATAACCGACTATCAATATTTACCTTTGAATGGGTATTTGTTGTGATTTGCTTGAATTTGAATGCCACACTTATTTTTGAATGAGCGCTCACTATTCGGGTTAGCCGGGAAAGGACCCTGGGGTCGTATAACCCATTCTGAATATGTGATACGTCGTTGTGAATTGCATTTGATGACCGGTGTTGAAGACCGGATATTTGTGAAAACGGAAGGATTACCGTCGAATGTTTCTGCATCGGCTGATCTCCGATATAGAAATTTATTACCCTTTGCGATGGGAAGTCCGGTCGTGATTAGTGAATATCCAGATTGCAAGGACATCTTTGGAAGTGCCTTCGGTTCCGTTCGATCCCGGAACGGACTTGTATGGATGTGTGTATGACGTTACAGTTTGAGATGTAAACTGGTTTCTACTAAATATATTTCCGTTGGTGGCAGAGAGTTTGTTCTCTTAGCTTAACACCCTTAGAGGTTATGTAGTTGATGGTTACTAGTGATACATTCCCAAATTGGTAATGTGGCATACGAAGTGCTGCTAAGCATTTGATGATCAAAGCACAGCTTTTATATAAAGCGTGGCTTTGTGGACGAGACTTCGTCGGACCTCACACCCCGGAAATGGTCAAAACAAGAAGGATGCGGCAAGGTTATTAGGGGGTAGCGCCCCTTTAGTGTATGTCATTCCTTCTGGATAGAGGCGGTATCATGGTATGGAGCCCAGATACTTAACCTATGTTGTTGCTGCAAATTTATTGCTTTGTGGTTGTTGGAAATCGAGAATCATCGGATATAGATCGTTTACGATCGGGGATGACATATTCGTGTCAATAGTTACCTAGTTTGAAAGGTAAGCCAGCCTTGTGTTGGCAGAGATCCGGTTAGGTTCTCGGGGCATCTTTCCAGAGGCGTACCCATGTGGCAATGGGAATTTCCTTGGCCTGACCATTTGTTGGAAATCCAAAGAAACAATACGATCTTGTACGGTTTTAGTTGTACAACCTATCATTCACTTATGGTGGTCACCACTGTTTGGTGGTAGCTATAGTAGGCATAAGTGCGAAATGCCTATGCTGGCTAAGATTTATATCTTCACTTTCGAAATGATTTTTCCTACACTATGAACTAGTAATAATATCAAATGTTTCTTTTTAATGCGTATCAAGCATCTTTGATTATCATAAAGAGAAATCTCCGCCAATTCTGCGTTTGCATTGTGTGTGCGCGGGAGGCCTTATGGTAGTCTCATTTTCTAAAAAGCATTGCGAATCTATTTTAAAATTATCCTGTTTTATGTTTTAAAAAAAACTGTTTCAGTTCTCACACCAGTCACTTGACTGACTCGGAGTTTATTGTTTGCCCTCCTAAACTCTGGGTGCCCACCAATTTCCATACGGGCAGCCAAGAGTCAGGTTTATCAGGATATTCTGGAATTCAGGAGTTGCTGGAGGCAGGTTGGAGGGCATGACATATTATTAGTATATAATATTTCTTTTCCGCTGTTTGTTGTTGTACACTCTGATGATGTAATGTAATGTAATATGATGTAATGAAATAACTGATATAGTTCTTCATTTAAAGATTATTCATTTATCTATTATATGTTGTTCCGCTGCGATTGTGAGATTCTGATATTGTTCTATCTTTTTCTTTCTTCTTCTATCTTCTACCTCTTCTTTAACCCTAACGATACGGTTTTCCGGCCTTCGATTGCTCGGCAATTGATACAGTGGACGTATTGATGTCGGTTTTCGAGCGTCGAAAAAATCGCGATTGTTACATTTGGTTTCAGAGCATATGGTTAAGCGACAACCATGGCTCTGTTGGGAATTACTCATTAGAGATAGAGTCAGTAGTACTCTAGAATGAGTGTGAGTGTAATAATAGATACGAGCGCGTATTTGTTAGTGAATATGAAATTGTTTTATATTGTGTTTTCTTATCCGTTGAGCTGTTTATGAATTCTGGTCGGTGCGGGGTGTACAACCATAATCGATAGGGGTTTTAAACTCTTAAGCGAGATAAACCGACATAGTATCATTTTATATTGGGTAAATGAAATAATTTTACCTTGATTTTATTTTATATATAAAGGAATAATTTTTCAGAATTATTAAAGTGTATATCAATTGATTGTTTGGTCGTTAAAAATGTAAGAATAAATATAAGTTAACTAAAAGAATAATTGTATAAACAAATGAATTATAAGTATGAAGTTATAATTAAAATGATTTACACTTGTGTAATAATCTTATATATAAGAAGTTAAATTATATAAGTAAAAGGTTTGTAAATGTGATTTATAATCTGAAAATAAAATTCCAGAGAAGTGTTTTGAAAGGATTTGATATTTTAGAAAATTGTTTTGGAGAAATTAAAGCTCTAAACTCTTTTCGGTCGCTGGAAAATAATTCCGATGATGATCATGACATCATCGGTGTTCATTTTCGTGTTTCCAAAAAAGGAATTGACGCCAGATTATTTTAAATGAAAGTTGTTTGGAAAATTTGGATTTGGTTTTGGAAATTCAAAAGATAAATTGAATTGGTTTCAAAAATGGTATTGAAAGATTGAAAAGACTCTAGAATCCTATTTAAAATATTTATAGGAATGATAAATGAGTTGATAACTTATACAATTTGAATTTTACTAAAATAAATTTAACTTAAAGGATGGAGTTAAATTAAAGGAAGTATAAGTGAATCAATAAAAAAAATCCAAGTGGTAATTGATGAATATAAGTGAAATGAGTTTTGAACTTATAATATGAATAATAAATTTAGCTTTGGATAAATTAATGGATTTGGAAGTTAATAAATAAGTTGTATAACTTATAGAATGGGAAAGGATAAGTAAAACCAATTATTGAAGTGGTTAAACAATTTTTTAAGAAAAATGAGATGGAATTTGAATAAGTGGTGGAATTTGACTTTGGTAAAAGTAAATGGAATTTACTTTAGAATTGGATTAGATAAGATGTTTGAAATGGAATATAACTTAGGTGATGTTGAATGAAGTTGATTTTTGGTGTCAAAGTAAATTAATAAGTGAATTAATGAAAGGAAGTCATTAAGAATTTGAACTTGAGTTATATAAATGAAATTCAACTCTATATTGTTAAATGAATTAGCAATTGAATTAATTAATAAATTGAATGTTAATCAATTGAATGTAAAATAAATTGATATGGAATAATGAATGTAAGTTTAAATTCATTAGAAGCTAATGAAGTTGAGAGATTGAATAAATTGAATGAGAATCAATTAAGTATCAACCAATAGAAATTAAAAGTGTTAAGCCAGATTGAATGTAAGTAATGAAAAATGAATAATTTGGTTACGTTGAATATACATTGGGTGTTATATGAATGTTGGATGATTGTATATAAATTCATTAAATGTTAATGAAATTGAAAGCTAAAGTAATTGAAATCAAATTGGAAGTTAAGTGAATTTGATTTGAATGTGGAAGTGAACCAACTTGAATGTAAGTTAGTGATTGCAAACTAATTGAAATTGAATATGAATGAATGTTAGTAAATCCAATGTCAACAAATCAAATGTGATTTAAATGAAAAACAAATTCATTGAATATTAATGAGAAGTGAACGTATATTGATTTGATATGGATTTGTTGGATGATAGTTGTTTGGTAGTTGCATTTATGGCTTTTGAATACATTGCTATGTTGGCACATGTAGTTGTTATGTTACTATATGTTGTATATTGATATTATTTTCATATATACATGTTTCTAATTGTTTGTTGAGTGTTTAGTAGGTGCGGATTGCGCTTGCTTCGCATTTGAAGCTCGCTTTGGCGCTATATTAGCCATATACGCACGCTAACAATAAATAAGGTACATATCTAGGATTACATACCGTACTTTTACACTTTTTTCCCTGCGGGATGCCTCATCACTTGATGAGATGTATATTTGTGATATATATACTGTCATTTTTTTTCCGGATCGAGTCGTGCAAAGGAGGTTATGGCAAAATTTTCAAAAAATTTAAGGCGTTAGAATGTTTTTAAGAAAATTGGGAAATTTTTTAAAACTAAGTTTGGATTTGGAAACTTAGTAAAGATTTTGTAAGAATTTTAACTACGAATTTAGAAAAGTTAAACACTTAAGAGATTTGAAAAAAATCAATTCGAACGAATTGTTTCGGAAAGTTAATGGATTCTGTAACTTTTTCTTACTTGGTAATTTCGAGGACGAAATTCTTTTAAGGAGGGAAGTTTGTAACGACCCAGAATTTCTGTTAATTAAATTTTTTATATTTAATTGATTTTAAATATTAATAAGTGAAATTTATAAGTCGAATAATTTTATTTCGAATAATTGGATTTAATTGAATAATTAAATCGATAATTTAATAGTTGAAATTACAGAAATAATTGAAAATCGAGTTAAATATGATTAAAATTGATTTGTAAAACTTTATTTTATCATATTGGAGTTATAACGATATTTTAGAACTTTTAAAATCGAATTTAAAGTTGATTTTGAAAATTGAATATTTTAATATTTAATTTACGAGTTAAAATAGCCATTTTTCAAACAGTCTATGATTTCGACGAAACCAGTTTCATCGGATCCGTAATGTGATATTACTGTATGATTTCAAATTTCGTGTCAATCGGATTTACCGTTTGTCCGGAGCAAGCCAAAACGCCTAGAAAATCGTTTAATCGGTTTAATTTAAAATCGATCGTTTATTGCCGTAACTCACACAGATGATCGAATTGGCCTCCGAAACATGTTCCATTGTGTTCAGAATGTGGGGTAAACCTTAGAAACGCCAACTGGCACTCTTTGTTTGGAGTTCGGAAAAAAATCGGGTGAATAGTGCATGGAAATTTTCTATAAAAGGACCTCAATCTTCATTTTTGCAAATAAAAAACAAGGCTAGGGTTTTATGCAACCGGCCGCCGTCTCAAACATCAATGGCCATAAATACGTATTCTTCTCCTCTAATTTTCTTCTAATTCATCATCTTATACCAAAAACTTTCAACTACAATGTCGTAGAGGACGAAGAGATCTTCTCAACCAACGGTCAAGATTGTGAATGGAGCTGTGGATCGACCAAAAATTGTACACGTTTGGCCGGCCTTTGTTCACGTTTTTCGAAGCAATATGGTAGCCGAGCTTTGTGCCCTTCGAGGTGAAGATGGTGCTGAATGTGGGGCACGTAATGATGGAGCTTGATCGCGATTTCGATGATCATTGAGGAAGCGTGATTTAGGGTTTTGATGGCGGCATGGGTTCGTTCAAACCTGTTAGTGTTGAATGCGTGAGGAAGATGGAAGTCATGGCCATGATTGCCTTGCTAGAAACGTGCGGCCCAGATCTGTCAAGGTTAAAAAAAATAAAAATAAAAAAAAGAAATTGTGAAATAAATTTTATTTAATTCACGTAATCTTTGTAACGCGATAACTTGTTCATACGAGGTCCGTTTTGGACGAAACGGATTTCGTTGCAATCGTTTTGTCGAGAACTGCGCAATGGAACTGAACTGAAGTCGTTTGGAACTAGTGAAAATTTCGGGTAAAATTAAACGCACGTTTAATTTTGTTCGAAATAAAACGCGAAAACCGTTATTGAAATCAAGGTGAGAACTTCTCACTCAATTGAATTGTTTCAATTTAAATTTTAAATAGTTAGATTTAAAATTGTTGATTGTATGCCTGAATGATAAACTACTATCTATTGATTGTTAAAATAGACATTATGCGCCGTTAGTAAGCGGGGGTTATTTATAAAAAATATATACCACGAATATTTCACTGCAAAGTGAAATTGGCATTATTTATGTTCTTGGAGTTGATTTCCCGCATTATATAGCGTATGAGACCCTATTGCGCCGCATAATAGCGGATAATATTTTATAAATCCTATATACTGCGATATTCCGTATTGGAACGGAATTGGTATTGTGCTAATGTTTGTGGATGTAGGGAAACAGGTTGGAGGGATCCAACTAGATTCCTTACCAGTATTTATTTGATTACAGATATTTTGATGTTTGTTGATTATCATATGATATATGATGTTTGTTGTCGTGATTGACTATTGGGTGCTGTTGCATCATCGGATCCATTTTTAAAGTTTAAAAATAACGATTTTGATTTAAAAGGACTTTTAAAATGATTTTTCAAAGTATACGTTTTATTAAAATTTTGAATTGATTCATTTTAAATAATTAAAACGTTATAAATTTTTATGTTATAAAAATTAAGATTTTTGTGAAATATAACCAAAAGGTGATTCTTAAAATAAATAGATTTATAAAATAGTTTAAATTTGGATTTTTGAATTATTATAAAGGATGTATATAAAAGATTCTTAACATTGATATTTATGATAAATATATATACATATATATATAATATTGGAATTATAAAACGAGTTTATCAAGTGTTAAAATGAAATATAAAATGGATTTCATTAAAAATTATAGATTTATAAATTGTGAAGATTATAAAATGAATAGATGGTGAAAAATAAAAGATTTATAAGTAATTAACTTATAAACCGGATTTTAGGCATTTCAATGGGATATTAATAGAAATTGTTAATAAAGGAGATTTTATAAGTTGAATTTGTTATAAAATATAAATGAATCATAGAAGTTTTAAAAAGAACGATTTTATAAATAAATGAATTAAAAGTATTTTACTTATAATATGGACTTTTGGTATATATTTGAGATATATAAATTGAATTGGATTAATAAAGGAGATTTATAAATCGATGTTTATAAATAGAAATGGAATTTATAGACATTGTTTATAAATTCGAAATCAATGGAATTTGATGAATTGAATATAGAAATTTATTAAAAGAAGTATATTCGCGATTTTGGATAGCGAACTATTCTTTATATAAAATGTGTAGAAATATTGAAATTTGGTTAGTGAAGTATATACACGAT
This sequence comes from Allium cepa, assembly GCA_030765085.1. Lineage (NCBI taxonomy): Eukaryota > Viridiplantae > Streptophyta > Magnoliopsida > Asparagales > Amaryllidaceae > Allium > Allium cepa. The sequence goes on from CM060939.1 coordinate 318,155,095, forward strand.
TTTGGACAATGAATATATTATTTAAATAAAATGGTTATGTTTTGGGAAAGCGATATTATAAAATGAAGTTAATTATTTTAAAAAGATTTTTTAAAATGTATTATGAATCGAATACATAGATTTCAACATTCATTGTTGAAATAGACGTTTTCGAGAAATAAGGAAATGGTGGACTATAACACTGTTGTTATAGTAAATGATTTCCGAAAGGAAATTTTTTGTATAGTATTGGGATATATATATCTATTTTAATTTCGAATCCCTATACTAGCGATTTTGGGTTGTCGTAACGATGTTTTACGCAACATTCGTTTTGGCCCAAACAAATGTGTTTAAGAGAATAATTTCTTAAAGAATGAAATATATACTTAATTTTGATTTAAGTATATCGAATATTTTCCAAATGTTGAAAATAAATGGATTTGTAAATTACTTATTATTAAAGAAGTATGGAAATGTTTTCCAATATGAACTAAATATTTTGAGACTTTATCTTTTAAAGATAATTGAAAATGAATATTAGAAATCGATTTGGGAAATCATATATTCATAGATATTTTGGGAATTGTAAATTCACTATGGAATTTATAAAAGAAAGGGAAATTTGTTTAAAAATAAACGTTGATTTATTTTTTAAGTGTGGAAATGAATTTTACGGATTTGGAACATAAATATAAAGTAAATCGGAAAGGATTTGTTTAATTGGTTTAAATGAACCATTTTGAAATGAAAGTATTTACGCGTAAGGAAAATGATTTGAAATTTGTTTTCAAAAGTGCTAAAGGTGAAAAGTGATTTAAAAATTGTTTTCAAATGGTTGAAGTGTGGAAATTGTATATCTAGTAAAGATATTTTGGAAAATAAATAATTTGGAAAATTATTTGGAATCTGGTGATGTTGAGCATACCTATTGATAGTTAAATAACCGACTATCAATATTTAACTTTGAATGGGTATTTGTTGTGATTTTCTTGAATTTGAATGCCACACTTATTTTTGAATGAGCGCTCAATATTTGGGTTAGCCGGGAAAGGACCCTGGGGTCGTATAACCCATTTCGAATATGTGATACGTCGTCATGAATTGCATTTGATGACCGGTGTTGAAGACTGGATATTTGTGAAAACGGAAGGATTACCGTCGAATGTTTCTGCATCGGCTGATCTCCGATATAGAAATTTATTACCCTTTGTGATGGGAAGTCCGGTCTTGATTAGTGAATATCCAGATTGCAAGGACATCTTTGGAAGTGCCTTCGGTTCCGTTCGATCCTGGAACGGACTTGTATGGATGTGTGTCTGACGTTACAGTTTGAGATGTAAAGCTGGTTTCTACCAAATATATTTCCATTAGTGGCGGAGAGTTTATTCTCTTAGCTTAACACCCTTAGAGGTTATGTAGTTGATGGTTACTAGTGATACATTCCCAAATTGTTAATGTGTCATACGAAGTGCTGCTGAGCATTTGATCATCAAAGCACAGCTTTTATATAAAGCATGGCTTTGTGGACGAGACTTCGTCGGACCTCACACCCCAGAAATGGTCAAAACAGGAAGGATGCAGCAAGGTTATTAGGGGGTAGCACCCCTTTAGTGTATGTCATTCCTTCTGGATAGAGGTGGTATCATGGTATGGAGCCTAGATACTTAACCTATGTTGTTGCTGCAAATTTATTGCTTTGTGGTTGTTGGAAATCGAGGATCCTCGGATATAGATCGGTTACGATCGGGGAATGACATATTCGTGTCAGTAGTTACCTATTTTGAAAGGTAACTCGACCTTGTGTTGGCAGAGATCCGGTTAGGTTCTCGAGTCGTCTTTCCAGAGGCGTACCCATGTGGCAATGGGAAGTTCCTTAGCCTGACCATTTGTTGGAAATCCAAAGAAATAATACGATCTTGTATAGTTTTAGTTGTAGAACCTATCATTCATTTATGGTGGTCACCACTGTTTGGATGGTAGCTATAGTAGGCATAAGTGCGAAATGCCTATGCTGGCTAAGATTTATATCTTTACTTTCGAAATGATTTTTCCTACACTATGCACTAGTAATAATATCAAATGTTTCTTTTTAATGCGTATCAAGCATCTTTGACTATTATAAGGAGAAATCTCCTCCGATTCTGCGTTTGCATTGTGTGTGTGTGTGGGAGGCCTTATGATAGTCTCATTTTCTAAAAAGCATTGCGAATTTTATTTAAAATTATCCTGTTCTATGTTTTAAAAATAAACTGTTTTATTTCTCACACCAGTCACATGACTGACTCGGAGTTTATTGTTTTCCCTCCTAAACTCTAGGTTCCCACCAATTTCCACACGGGCAGCCAAGAGTCAGGTTTATCAGGATATTATGGAATTCAGGAGTTGTTGGACGCAGGTTGGAGGGCATGACGTATTACTAGTATATAGTATTTCTTTTCCGCTGTTTGTTGTTGTTTGTTGTTGTACACCTTGATGATGTAATGTAATTTAATATGATGTAATGAAACAACTGATATAGTTCTTCGTTTAAAGATTATTTATTTATCTATTATATGTTGTTCCGCTGCGATTGCGAGATTCTGATATTGTTCTATCTTTTTCTTTCTTCTTGTATCTTCTACCTCTTCTTTAACCCTAACGCTACAGTTTACCGGCCTTCGAGCGTCGAAAAAATCGCGATCGTTACATTTGGTATCAGAGCATATGGTTAAGCAACAACCATGGCTTTGTTGCGAATTACTCATTAGAGATAGAGTCAGTAGTACTCTAGAACGAATGTGAGTGTAATAATAGATACGAGCGCGTATTTGTTAGTGAATATGAAATACAAAGTTTCGAAGTTTAATATTTAAGCCATTTAAGTGCTGTAATATGTTTCAAAGTTTCGAAATTCAAAGTTTTATGTTTTGAAAGGCTATATTTCAAGTTGTGATTTCGAAATATTATAACTTTGAAATTGTTATGGTTTTAGGAAAGGATATATTTGAAACGTTATCATATTGATTTGGTTTTTAAAAGAGGAAGTGATATCGAAATTTTATGGTTTTGAAATCGATATTATATTCTGGTTTTAAAGTACAAACTATTTTGAAAAGACCGCGGTGTTATAATAACGGTTGGTTGTTGAAGAGACCGGGATCGGAAGTTGTCATACTATCTGCCAACTCCGAAAACCACTTTAACAATCGTGTATGCGGTGGAGATTCCAGAATGAAGTAGGATGGTGGTGCCGTCTCCTTTGAGGTAAATACGTGGACCCAACTCCCGTGATTTGGCATAACGTGGCTAAAACAGGAGCGATCGACGGGTTAATGAGGTAGCACCATTGATCAAACACTTCCCTTCGATATTATACTTTGACTTTTGGATTGAATCGGTGGCCACTATTGTTTTCTTTGATTTGGGGGTGTTGTTCGAGGTAGGCGGTAGTTGCGCACTACCCGTTACCACCGATCCGGAAGCGTAATTGGTATATCTACCTTAGGCATTGCCTATTTGTGCCGTGTCCCCTACCCTAACACGCCTTGTACGAGTTTGGTTTTCTCCCGTAGCCCGTGTGGTATCCTTTGTTGGCTTCCCGATCAGGAGGGACCATGATATTGGATGGACTACTGGGACTATTACGTGTTAAGGTGGAAAATGTAAAGCCTTAATGCTATTTAAAAGTAAGATTATTTTATTAATGAACACTATTATAATAGCGAAATATTACTACATAATAAATAGTTTAACGGATCCTTAGGAGATGTGAATCCCGAGCATCACTTAAGTTACTACACTCATATTATTGACTGTTGATTTTACTTACAAAAAATCTTTTTGTTCTCACTCGAGTGTTTTGTCTTTTTAATTCGCTCGGGTCAGCCTGAGCATTTCAGGATTTAGAAGACCGTATTCTGGAGGACGAAGATGAAGATTTTACTACTATTATTTATTGTAGTATTCCCCTGCATTCATACTGTTCCGCTGCATTATTTATTATTCTACGGTATGTGTAACTCTAGTATGTATTGTATGAATATAATTAAATATTTTGTAAAACAGCTTCATGAACTGTATATTTGATTATTATATTTTATCGTTCCACTGCAAGATTCTATTTTGTTTTTTTTCTTTCTCTGTTTTTTCTTATTTACCCCATAACAATCCGCCCTTGTGTATGGTTTATGTCTGACGTATGTGGTTTATCGTCGATTTAAAGCGTACAATAAGACGGGTGTTACATCTGGTGTCAGAGCTTTGATTTAGCGATAAAGCTTAGCATTATGGGGTCGGACTCTTTACTAATAGGGTAGTAATACCCTATGGGAGTCGCTGAGTGTATATATATGAGAGAGCGTATTTGTTAGTGCTATAAAAAGGTTTTAATATTGTGTTAATCTGTTTCGTTTTGTATTTATTAATTCTGGTTGATGCATGGGACGCTATGCATCAATAGGGGTTTCTAAAGACTTAATAGGACAGACCGACATAATATTTGGTTTTAATATAGGTGAATGAAATAATTTTGCCTACTCTATTTTCTATATATATAAAATAAAATTTTATAAATGATATATATATATTTGGTTGCAATATATTGGTTGTTAGGAAATGAAATTTATAAATGATAGTTGTAATAAGATTGAAAATAAAATAATTGAAATTGGAAATTTAGAACTTAAGTTCCGGGTTTTGAAATTTCTTTCGAATAATTTTGGAATATAATAATATTATTTATAAGTATTTTCTGATATACATATTTCAATATAATTTGGAAGTGTTGTTTTAAAGAAAATTTTGGAAAAATTTAGTTCTGTACTTCCCTCTCTGTCGTTGGAAAATAATTTCGGTGATGGCGGCCGCATCATCGACATTCATTTTCGAGTTTCGTAGTGGGAAGGCCACTGTAGTAGTTTACTGCAGATTTGTTTTGATAAACCAAATACAAATTTTCAAATTGTTTAATTATAATTAGATATTTAAATTACAAGTATATATTTTATCCGTTATTTTAAAATGATTTGGAACTTAACCTGGTATTTAGTTCTTAAGTTTCCAATTAATTAATAGTTTTAGTTAGTGTAGTAAAATGGAATTTAACTAATAATTGAAACCTCTAATTGAAATAAGAAATGAAATGCTAAAATATAAATGAGATTAATAGAAAGTTGAAATTGTAACTTGTAAGACCAAAGATAGAATTATTGAACATCTAATTAATTAAAAGAAATAAGATAAACTTGTATGATTTCAGTTACATTCTTTAAAAACAAATATATAACTTACCAATATTAAAGGTTGAAATGTTTAGTAAGAAAATGTAATGGAAATTGCACAAGTAAAAGTATGTAAAGAAAGTGTTCATGTGACGACCCGCCTTTCTCAATCCAGAAAGTCGTATCATCATTAAGAAAGAAAGGGATAGAAATAGAAAAGAATTGAAAGAAAGAACAACAACAACAGAATCTCACAGTGGAATGGAACAAAATATAATACATCACATAACTATTACATAGTTATACATACATCAGAGTCATACAATATCACATAACAGGACTGTCATATACATAAATATCCATACATACATCCAAAATACAGCATACACTAACTACACAGTGGAACTACATGTATAGATACATACGTCTGGTCTTCTTTCCAAAAGCTTCTCCAGAAAATCAACACTTCCAAATACCTATCACTTGGCTACTCATAAAAATTTAAGTACCCAAGAGTTTATGAAAAACAAAATATAAACTCTGGGTCAGACATGGGTCTAGTATGAGTAAACAGGTTAAAATTGCTTAACTTTGAAAATCATTTGAAATAAAGGTATCACGTAAGACTCCCCACAAATAAATACGGGTAAGTTTTTACCTTACGCTAACCAAAACATTTTATAGAAAATTCAGTGATATTATAATAGTGTCTAGGTTTTTCAAGTAAATAGAAAATAGCCGAAATTGTTACATCTATTAAATTCTAGCTACTAGCCACGAAAGTGGGTAATACAAATCAAAACCGTAGGGTCTCGTAGGGAAAATGGGTTTCCAACAATGGCAGGGCTACTGGGGTACCGCCCATCAAAGTACGGGGCCTAGATCACCGTACCAAGGATCACTACCGACCCCCTACAGCACAAGGCCGGAACCATTCCTTACTGAACAATCCCGAACACGATAATCCCGCAGTTGTGGCCAACAACTGCTCACACAGCCGAAATAAAAAGGGACATCTAGACAGGTGAATATCTTGTCCTGCCCCACCTAACCTTGCTGCATCTCCCATGTTTTAGCCATTCCCGGTTGATGAGGCTTGAGGCTACGATTACCTTTACTGAACATATCTTAGAATGCTCATCGTCCGCCTAACGATGTGTTGAAAGCATTCAATCCATACAAGTTCGTTCCGGGTTCGAACGAAACCGCAGGCATTATCTCGTTACACTCATTTTGGAATCACCCTCAGAGTTAACGACGATAACCCTTGCATTCTGAAACACCATCTCGATCTCCATTTGATAAGTCACGACCTATCGTTTAAATTCGGATCGATGTGGTTTTCGAAGAATCAAAATTGATTCTTCCGATCCCGGTCTCATCGGAATCCAAACGCCATTTTAAGGGCCAAGTTGTCTATTTATCTTAACAGTTCAATTAAATATTAAGAATTCACATAACAGATATCACAGATAAACCATACACAGTTATCACAGGTATCTACAATATATTATAACATATCACAGAAATATGATCAACAGATAACAAAGTCAATCAAACAGAATTATCAATGCGTACCAAACAGTTTGGTTTTACTTAACTTAATTTTTTGCTCAAAAATAACCACTTCATTCTGTTTAATTAACTACTGATTAATTAACTTATTAATGGTTAATTAATTACTTAGTTATCATTAATTATGAATTTATTAATCGTCTAATCTTTAATTAATTTCTTAATTAATTAACTCTTATCCATCAATTGTTACTTAATTACACAGTTAATTAATTTATTTTTAATTGTTAATTAATAACTTACTTATTAAAAGTTAATTACTTATTTAACTATCACAAATTACTTTAATAAATCAATTATTATCAACTTAATTAAAGTATAATTCCTGATTAATCACTTAAGTTAATTTCCATTAATTAACTTCAAGTAATTAGCTAACGTTCTTAAGATTTAAGTTGATTTAACATATGATTCATTTTAATTGCCAAAATTAATTTAAAGTTATCAATTTAAAATTTCAAGTATAAATTAGTTAACATTCTAATTACTTATTATTAATCACCTATCTTTACATACTTACCTTATTAAACCTTTAAAACAAATATTAACCTAAACTACTAATTGCTTAGTTAACTCAATTATAACAAAAATACTTAAACAAAACTTATGCTCGACCAATTAGAAAAGGACCCGAGACCGCACCTTCTTTTACTCGAGCAAGTAGTTGTCTTCGTGTCTTACCCGCGTCTCTCCCTCTCACTCATCCTATTCTTTATTCTTCCTGCTTCTTCTTCCCATATATTTTTTGTTTAAGATAAAGTTATAAATTACTATAGAAGGCACTCATGAAAACGACCCAAAGTCACGTTCGAAGCAACCGCCAAAAGTCACGAGCACGCGCATGCGACCGCCCAGGATAACTCGCCAGACACCTTTTCACCACCATGCATGTGCACGGTGGTTCGCTTCGCCTCCGGCGACTCGCGACAGCCCCCACAAACCCCAAATCGCCCCTAGCATCGAAATCAAAATCCAGATTTTCATATTCGAGACGAAAACAAAATACGACCTAAAGCTCGAACAACCATACGAACACACCGAAAAAAAATCGTTCGACCCATCAACGGCGATCATCGGAAGCGTTGGGTCTCCGGCCATAGCTCAACCACACGCTCCTTTACCTTTACCCATAATCTCGAGATACTCGATCAATCCAAGTTGCTGAAATCACGATTTCAACAGTGCACAGTAAGACGCAACTTAAACCCTATATTTGCCCCATTCTCCAAATTCTTACATTCAAAAAAATATTCAACATTTTTCCTATGGTACTACATCTTCAAACTTGCTTCATATGAAATTTCAACGATTAAAATTAATTGAATCTACCGTAATCGAAAAAAAAAGTAATTTTTGTTCGTATTCAAACTGCACCATAAATATTGAACTAAAAATCATCATCTTCATTTTAAAAATCCTAATTTTGTGTGTTTACTTAATATATGAGTTTGAATTAACAAATTAAAATCTTTGAGTTTACACATATTAATTGTTTCCACTGTAAACTTTGAATATACCGAGTTTGAACTTTACTGTCACCTTCAAAACTTAACTTCAGATCATGATTTTCAGTTTTCTACAAGTATATTTAACTTAAATTCCTAAGTATAAAGTATTTGTAAAAAAGAAATATTCAAATTCCTTACTTGTTCTTTAATCAAAAGATATAGAAAACAGTTCCCAAACTATTTGCAGCGTACTGGAATTTACAAATTCTTATTCAAACAATATAACAAACTCAGAATTTCTTAGATCAATCAAGTAATAGGTTTACTCACCAGAACAAAACAGGAAGCAAGGTGTTGATGAAAACCACAGCAGAAGAATTTCCTGAAAGCCTTCATTCTGTTTTTCTGTTTTTTTCTTTTCTGTTTTAGAATTAATTTATGTTTGCAAAGCAATAATGTTTCTCAGGTTTGCCTTTAAGTTTAGTTAAGTTTTTATGATTGAACTTAAAAGTATGATGGATATATATAGAAGTAGCTGAATAATTATAGGTTGAGCTAGACAGTTTCTATTTGTATTGTCATTTTCTTTCAATTGGTTAAGTACCATACACTGTAGAAAGAAATTACTACAGAATTTCGGCTGCAGTACTATGCTTGAACAAAATGTTGTGCTAATAAATGTTTACGCTCTTAATTATGATAACATGTATTTAATGTTATGCTGATACTTGCAATTTGTACAAAAAACAGATTTTGTTTTATCATATTGAAGTGAAAATTTGCGTTTTCTTATCCATATAAATTTCCAGCAGCACCTAAGTTTTATTACTAGTTTACATTTTTTTTTCATTTCTGGACAAAGATCTTTTTGAACATCTTGTGGTACATATGTATATGTGTACATAGGCTATGCATAAAGATATCTTATATTAAATTTATATACTTCAAGTTATAATTTATATTTGTACATTTATCTCTTTAGTTACATTCTATAATTTATGATTATGTTTTATACTAGTTTTGTATGTTTATGTTATAATTATTTATATTGTTTTATACCTATGCATTAGATTTTCATGTTTATGTTAATATTACCATGTTTGTTAATTTTTAAACTTATCGTTTTAAAAACTACAATTGTATTTTTATGTATATTATCAAATAAAAAAATATAGAGTCTTTGATTTTATTGAGTAAGAGAGATTCTGTTTTAAATGGTTTTGAAGCATTCTATTTTAAATTTTCAAATCAAAATTTCTTTTTATAAAACATATATAACTGTTAAATGTCAAAGATCTCATCAGTTTTAAAAATTGAAAAGCTTGTATTTAATTAAATTAGATTAAATATTTATGAAAATATATTGCCAAAATTCCGGGTCGTTACATTCCTTCCCCCTTAATAGAATTTCGACCCCGAAATTTAAAATAACAGTTAATTCAAAAGCTTTTTATAATAACAATCCAAACATACATATCGTTCATACTATAGCAAACAAACAAACAGTCTATTCTAACAAACATCACTAGTTATCCGAACATAAATCCGGATAAGCATTCTTAAAACTACTGAGAGTTTCCCAGGTACAATCTCTGGGATCCTCACTCCGTTGCACCTTGACGAGTTTCACCACTTTGTTCCCTGAGTCGCTTCTCGTCTCGATCCACAATTCGAACTGGATTTCTGACTACAGTTAAATTGGGTTCAACTTCCAAATCTTCTTGAATTTCCGGTTCTACAACCAGTGAGGGATCATGAACAAATTTCCTCAAATGCGATACATGAAACACATTATGAATCCCAGACATCCGCTCTGGCAATTCAATCCTGTATGCTACAGCTCCAATTCTTTCCAACACTCGAAATGGTCCAATGTATATCGGAGCAAGTTTTCCCATCTTTCTGAATCTTATGGCACCTTTAATTGGGGAAACTTTAACAAAAACCAAGTCTCCGATCTCAAATTCCAATGGCCTTCGTCTTCTATCAGCATATTTCTTCTGACGATCTTGAGCAGCTTCCATCCTTTTCTTGATAAGCTCAACCTTCGTAGAAGCTTCTCGAATAAGATCGGGTCCGAGCACAAGACGATCCTTCTATTCAATCCAACAAGATGAGGATCTACACGGTCTTCCGTATAAAGCTTCATAAGGAGCCATCTTAATACCCGCTTGATAACTGTTATTATAAGAAAATTACACTAGATGAAGATGGTCCTCCCACGATCCCCCAAAATCTAAAACACAAGCCCATAGCATATGCTCAAGAATACGATTAAGCCTCACCGTCTGTCCGTCCGTTTGAAGATGATAGGCTGTACTCAATCTCAAATCCGTTCCCATTGCTGATTGTAGAGCTTCCTAGAATTTGCTAGTAAAAATAGGATCACGGTCACTTACTATGCTGACCGGAACACCATGCAATCAAACTATTTCCTTCAAGAAAATTTCCGCCAAAGAAACTGCAGTGCCGGTTGCCTTAACTGGTATAAAATGGGCACTCTTAGTTAAACGATCTACAATAACCCATATACCATCATTTCCTTTCCTAGTTCTAGGCAAACCATCGATAAAATCCATCGAGATCATTTCCCATTTCCAATTCGGAATTTCCAAAGGTTGCAATAATCCAGCAGATTTCTGTTGATCACCTTTAACTTGTTGGCAGATGGCACAACTGTTCACAAAAGCAGCTATATCTTCCTTCATTCCCTTCCACCAAAAGACTCTCCTTATATCTTTGTACATCTTCGAAATTCCGGGATGAATATTCAATTTGGAACGTTGACTCTCTGATAAGACTTCCTGCTTCAAATCCTTATCATTCGGGACACAGATTCTCCTGCTAATCCTTAACGTTCCTTGGCCATCGATTTCAAAACTAGGACACTGACCTTTCCTGACTCTTTTGATGATCCTCCTCAACATCTTATCAGATTCTTGCTTGCTTGAGATCCTTTCAATAAGATTTGGAACCACTTCCAGAAGAGAAAGAACCGCGTTCCTGCTGAGTGCATCAGCTACGACATTCGCTTTTCCCGGAGTGTACAGAATATCCAAATCATAGGATGCAAGAAATTCAACCCACCGCTGTTGTCTCAGATTAAGATCTTTTTAAGAGAATAGATATTTCAACAGTTTGTGATCCGTGAACAATTCGAATTTCTCTCCCAAAAGATAATGTCTCCAAATTTTTAAAGCAAAAACAATGGCTAGCAATTCAAGATCATGCGTAGCGTAGTTTCTCTCATGAGGCTTCAACTGCTGACTAGCATACACGATAACCCTACTGTTCTGCATCAGAACTACTCCCAAACCCACTATACAAGCATCATTGTAAACCTCGAATTTGCTTTCCCCATCCGGAATAGCAAGTACTGGTGCACTAGTTAACCTTATCTTTAATTCCTGAAATGCTTCTTCACACTGAGGTGTCCATTTGAATTTTGCTCCATTTCTAGTCAGCTTAGTCAGATGAGAAGAAATCTTGGAATAATCCCTAATAAATTTCCTGCAGTAGCCAGCCAATCCTAGAAAACTGCGAACTTCCGTCAGTGTCTCTGGCTGTTTCCATTCCAGTATAGTTTCAACTTTTGCTGGGTCTACAGAAATGCCTTCACCAGAAATAATGTGCCCGAAAAATTTAACCTCCGATTTCCAGAAATGGCACTTCGAAAACTTCGCCTTCAGCTCATGCATCCTCAGAGTAACCAATACAATCCTCCTCAAATGTTCCCTGTGCTCTTCTTCGGATTTGGAATAGACCAAGATATCGTCAATGAATACCAACACAAACTTATTCAACACATCCCTAAAGACTAGGTTCATGAGGTCAACGAAGTAGGCAGGAGCGTTGGTTAATCCGAAAGGCATAACCAACCACTCATAGAAACAATTCGGTCCCCTAAATGCAGTCAAGGGAATACTTTCTTCGGCTACCCTCAACTGGTGGAAACCTGAAGCTAGATCTAGTTGAGAAAAGATAGAAGCACCATGCAACTGGTCAAAAAGATCATCGATGCGAGGAAGAGGATATTTATTATGGATAGTCACTTTGTTCAATTCTCTATAATCCACACAGAACCTCAATGATCCATCCGACTTGGTCACGAACACTACCGCCGAACCCCAACAAGAAAAACTAGGTGTAATCAATCCATTCTCTAAAAGATCCTGGGTCCGCTTAATCAACTATTCTCTCTCCCTAGGAGCCATTCTCCTACTGGGATGAATCACTGGCACAGCCCCTGGAATCAAATCAATCGGAACTCTATTTGTCGATATGGTGGCAGACACTTAACTTCTTCAAATACATCAATAAAATCTTGAACCACCTTAATATCTTCAATCTTCTCTTCAGAAGTCTCAATTCCATGCAAAAGACTGCTCAAGTGAATTCCAGAATTATCACACGACACTCTGGCAATTCTACCCAGATCAGTTTCCAACGAAACTGTTCTCTCGTCACAATTCAAAATGGCTTTATACTTATCCAGCTGATCCATTCCTAAAATAAGATCAAATCCCTTAAAATTCAACACATACGGGTCACAAGAAAAGCTGGGGGATAGATAAGAGATCTTCAAGTCCTTACAGATAGTGTCTAATTTGGTCACCCCTCCTAGGGATTAGATACCAAGATAGGACTGTCTACAGAACTAGGGGTAAGAGAGAACTTTTCAACAGAGTCCAAAGAAATAAAACTCAAGGAAGCACCCGAATCAAACAAAACTCTAATATACATATATATATATATATATATATATATATATAATTATATGAAAATACAAATACGCACTCTCAGGATAAATATAACACAAGAGCCTAGGTACTCGCTCGACCTAGCGCTCTGATACCAACTGCGACGACCCGCCTTTCTCAACCCAAAAAGACGTATCATCATTAAGAAAGAAAGGGATAGAAATAGAAAAGAATAGAAAGAAAGAACTACAACATCAAAATCTCACAGCGGAATGGAACAAAATATAATACATCACATAACTATTACATAGTTATACATACATCAGAGTCATACAATATCACATAACAGGACTGTCATATACATATATGTCCATACATACATCCAAAATACAGCATACACTAACTACACAGCGGAACTACATATATAGATACATACGTCTGGTCTTCTTTCCAAATGCTTCTCCAGAAGATCAACACTTCCAAATACTTATCACTTGGCTACTCACAAAAATTTGAGTACCCAAGATTTTATGAAAATAAAATATGAACTCTGGGTCAGACATGGGTCTGTTATGAGTAAACAGGTTAAAATTGCTTAACTTTGAAAATCATTTGAAATAAAGGCATCACGTAAGACTCCCCACAAACAAATACGCGTAAGTTTTTACCTTACGCTAACCAAAACATTTTATAGGAAATTCAGTGGTATTATAATAGCGTCTAGGGTTTTCAAGTAAATAGAAAATAGCCGAAATTGTTACATCTATTAAATTCCAGCTACTAGCCACGAAAGTGGGTAATACAAATCAAAACAGTAGGGTCTCATAGGGAAAATGGGTTTCCAACAATGGTAGGGCTACTGGGGTACCGCCCGTCACAGTACGGGGCCTAGATCACCGTACCGAGGATCACTCCCTACCCCCTACAACACAAGGCCGGAACCATTCCTTACTGAACAGTCCCGAACAAGATAACCCCGCAGTTGTGGCCAACAACTGCTCATACAGTCGAAATAAAAAGGGACATCTAGACAACGGAATATCTTGTCCTGCTTGGGCATGACCCACCTAACCTTGCTTCATCTCCCCTGTTTTAGCCATTCCCGGTTGATGAGGCTTGAGGCTACAATTACCTTTATTGAACATATCTTAGAATGCTCATCGTCCGCCTGATGATGTGTTGAAAGCATTCAATCCATACAAGTTCGTTCCGGGTTCGAACGAAACCGAAGGCATTATCTTGTTACACTCATTTTGGAATCACCCACAGAGTTAACGACGATAACCCTTGCATTCTGAAACACCATTTCGTTCACCATTTGATAAGTCACGACCTATCGTTTAAATTCGGATCGATGTGGTTTTTGGAGAATCAAAATTGATTCTTCCGATCCCGGTCTCATCGAAATCCAAACGCCATTTTAAGGGCCAAGTTGTCTATTTATCTTAACAGTTCAATTAAATATTAAGAATTCACATAACAGATATCATAGATAAACCATACACAGTTATCACCGGTATGTATAATATATTATAACATATCACAGAAATATCATCAACAAATATCAAAGTCAATCAAACAGAATTATCAATGTGTACCAAACAGTTTGGTTTTACTTAACTTAATTTATTTCTTAAAAATAACTACTTCATTCTGTTTAATTAACTACTGATTAATTAACTTATTAATGGTTAATTAATTACTTAGTTATCATTAATTATTAATTTATTAATCATCTAATCTTTAATTAATTTCTTAATTAATTAACTCTTATCCATCAATTGTTACTTAATTACTCAGTTAATTAATTTATTTTTAATTGTTAATAAATAACTTACTTATTAAAAATTAACTACTTATTAACTATCACAAATTACTTTAATAAATCAATTATTATCAACTTAATTAAAGTATAATTCCTGATTAATCACTTAAGTTAATTTCCATTAATTAACTTCAAGTAATTAGCTAACGTTCTTAAGATTTAAGTTGATTTAACATATGATTTATTTTAATTGCCAAAATTAATTTAAAGTTATCAATTTAAAATTTCAAGTATAAATTAATTAACATTCTAATTACTTATTATTAATCACCTATCTTTACATACTTACCTTATTAAACCTTTAAAACAAATATTAACCTAAACTACTAATTGCCTAGTTAACTCAATTATAACAAAAATACTTAAACAAAACTTCTGCTCGACCAATTAGAAAAAGACCCGAGACCGCACCTTCTTTTACTTGAGCAAGTCTCGAGTTATCTTCGTGTCTTACCCACGTCTCACCCTCTCAGTCATCCTGTTCTTTATTCTTCCTGGTTCTTCTTCCCATATTTTTTTTGTTTAAGATAAAGTTATAAATCACTGCAGAAGCCACTCACGAAAACGACCCGAAGTCACGTTCGAAGCAACCACCAAAAGTCACGAGCACGCGCACGCGACTGCCCAGGATAACTCGCCAGACACCTCTTCACCACTGTGCACGTGCACGGTGGTTCGCTTCGCCTCCGGCGACTCGCGACAACCCCCACAAACCCCAAATCGCCCCTAGCATCGAAATCAAAACCAAGATTTTCATATTCGAGACGAAAACAAAATATGACCTAAAGCTCGAACAACCATACGAACGCACCAGAAAAAAATCGCTCGACCCATCATCGGCGATCACCGAAAGCGTTGGGTGTCCGGCCATAGCTCATCCACGCACTCCTTTACCTTTACCCATAATCTCAAGATACTAGATCAATCCAAGTTGCCGAAATCACGATTTCAACAGTGCACAGTAAGACACAACTTAAACCCTATATTTGCCCCATTCTCCAAATTCTTACATTAAAAAAAATATTCAACATTTTTCCTATGTTACTACATCTTCAAACTTGATTCATATGAAATTTCATCGATTAAAATTAATTGAATCTACCGTAATCGAAAAAAAAAGTAATTTTTGTTCGTATTCAAACTGCACCATAAATATTGTACTAAAAATCATCATCTTCATTTTAAAAATCATAATTTTGTGTGTTTACTTAATATATGAGTTTGAATTAACAAATTAAAATCTTTGAGTTTACACATATTAATTGTTTCCACTGTAAACTTTGAATATACTGAGTTTGGACTTCACTGTCACCTTCAAAACTTAACTTTAGATCATGATTTTCAGTTTTCTATAAGTATATTTAACTTAAATTCCTAAGTATAAAGTATTTGTAAAAAATAAATATTCAAATTCCTTACTGTTTATTGTTCTGTAGTCAAAAGATATAGAAAACAGTTCCCAAACTATTTGCAGTGTACTGGAATATACAAATTCTTATTCAAACTATATAACAAACTCAGAATTTCTTAGATCAATCGAGTAATAGGTTTACTCACCAGAACAAAACAGGAAGCAAGGTGTTGATGAAAACCACAACAGAAGAATTTTCCTAAAAGCCTTCTTTCTCTTTTTCTGTCTTTTTCTTTTCTGTTTTAGAATTAATTTATGTTTGCAAAGCAATAATGTTTCTCAGGTTTGCCTTTAAGTTTAGTTAAGTTTTTATGATCGAACTTAAAAGTATGATAGATATATATAGAAGTAGCTGAATAATTATAGGTTGAGCTAGACAGTTTCTATTTGTATTGTCATTTTCCTTCAATTGGTTAAGTATCATACACTGTAGAAAGAAATTACTACAGAATTTCGGCTGCAGTACTATGCTTGAACAAAATGTTGTGCTAATAAATGTTTATGCTCTTAATTATGATAACATGTATTTAATGTTTTGCTGATACATGCAATTTGTACAAAACGCAGATTTTGTTTTATCATATTGAAGTGAAAACTTGTGTTTTCTTATGCATATAAATTTCCAGCAGCACCTAAATTTTATTACTGGTTTACATTTTTTATATTTCTGGACAAAGATCTTTTTGAACATCTTGTGGTACATATGTATATGTGTACATAGGCTATGCATAAAGATATCTTATATTAAATTTATATACTTCAAGTTATAATCTACGTTTGTACATTTATCTCTTTAGTTACATTCTATAATTTATGATTATGTTTTACACTAGTTTTGTATGTTTATGTTATAATTATTTATAGTGTTTTATACCTATGCATTAGATTTTCATGTTTATGTTAATATTACTATGTTTGTTAATTTTTAAACTTAACATTTCAAAAACTACAATTGTATTCATATGCATATTATCAAATAAAAAAATATAGAGTCTTTGATTTTATTAAGTAAGAGAGATTCTGTTTTAAATGGTTTTAAAGCATTCTATTTTAAAATTTCAAATCAAAATTTCTTTTTATAAAACTTATATAACTGTTAAATACCAAAGATCTCATCAGTTTTAAAAATTGAAAAACTTGTACTTAATTTAAATTAGATTAAATATTTATTAAAATATATTGCCAAATTCCGGGTCGTTACAGTTCAATAAATTGCTTTTATTTATAAGAATTGATGTTATAGTATTATAAACTTAAGTATAATTGAAATACTATTAATTCATATAATAGCAGGCAGGTATTGTAAGTAAGAAATTTAACTTAAGTAAATAAGTTGAAGTTATTTCTAAATAAAATAGTAAGAAATAAATGTAAAATAAAAGGATAAATCATTATATGAAAGGAAAGAAATCAAACAACTAATGTCAGAAATGAAATTAATAATAAGTAAACTAAATCGGTTGTTTGAAATTGTCGTTTGTTTTGGTTTATGGTTGTTTGGGTGAGGATACTTTAAAATTGTTTGGATGAATAAATAATCTATTTTGTTTCATCTAAGACTGTTGAGTAAATGATGCACTTGATAGTTTATTTTTCATTCTATGCAATTTAAAGTTCGAACCCGAACAACTATTTGTTTTGTTTGATATGAATGGATGATTGATTTGTATTGATTCTATGTGATAGTTGCATGCCTGGTTGCAAATGATTGTGGTTGTAATGATTTGTTGTTAAGGTTGAAACGACTTTAAATATTTCATTTTATATAGTTATTATCTCTTTTGGATTAGATAAGCGAAATACAGGTTGTGCAAGCAAATTGCTACTGATTTTAGTTTCATAATTAAGCATAATTGCCCGATAAATGGGTACGTTTTCGGATTTCGGTTTTATAGCGCAATTATATTGTTCCCGTGTTGCGATATTTTATTTTGGAAAATATATGTTGTATATTGTTATATTTAATATTATATTTTCTCCCGAGCCTCTCGGTACAAAGGAGACTCTACCGAAATTTCTGGAAATTTTGGACTTACAGAATTTTTGAAAATACTTTTCCAAACTTTATTACTTTAAGTATAAAAAGATATAATGGTTATAGATTAGTACATTATAAATTAGTATGTTTATTTAAATTAATTTATTTTGTAAAATTATTTGTTTACAAAGGTAATATTTTTGAATAAGATGTATTGTTTACTCAATTCTTTCTTTTTCCATCTTTTTCCTTTTCGGGGACGAAAAGTTTTGAGTGGGGGAGAGTGTAACGACCCGTAAATTTTTAATAATTAAGTTGGTTACATTAATTAAAATTGAGTAATTAAAAGACAAAAATTTTGTAATTTTTAATGAAGCAAACGTTAAAAAAAGTAATGTAAATGGTAAATCACTTAAGACTTTGTGATTTAATATTTGGAGAAATAAATTTTGGGTAACTTATAAATGAAATAATAAGTGAATTAAAACGTAACAATGCTAATTATGGTTTATAAATAATTGGTTGAATGAAATGACAATTAATTAATTTATTTAAATTGGTAAATTTATAATGGAATTATTGTATTTGTGTGTGAATGTAAATTAAAAATAGACACGTAGATTTATTATAAGGTATTAATTGATGTAATAGAAAGCATGAGACCAAATAGGTAAATTCATTGAGGATGTTAATTGTAATTGGATGTAAGCTAATAAATAATTAATTTAGCGCAACCCTAATTAATTGAAATAACAGTAAGGTCATAATTTGGTGTATTCAGTAAATTTAGAAAATAAATTTTAGTAAATGTAATAAAGTATTTGGAATGTATATTGTTTTCATAGAGTAATATAAAGAAATAAAAACTTGCGACCATTGTTTGGAATAATGGCCAAAATAAGTGAAATAGTGTTAATGTAAGTAAATTGGTAAGAAATTGAGTGGATTCCCATGATTTATTGGAAATTTCATATGTTACAACTTGGTTATGAATTCAATATAAGGTAAGTGAATGGAAATATTATAATCTGTCTATAAACGTAATAATGTAGTGTTAATGGTAATTAATTAGTGTTATATATGGAATTATAACCTGTGATTGTTAAGTAATAAACTTATAAATGCAAGTAAAGGAAAATAGGAAACAATCTATATACAATATTTATTTTATTTAGCATGTTAAACAAAATTTGGAAATCAAATTTCAATTAAGGGAAATTTAGTAGTACATTTATTGGAAATTAATTTTAATAAATGTCACATTAATGTGAATAATGTATTAACTAATGAAATTAGTAGTATGGAAATAAATGCCAAAATTGATTTTACGTAATAAAAGCTTATTTATGTGACAAAAAAGGTAACAGTAATGTTATGGTAGGTTGACTATTTATTTATTTAGATTGTTAGTTGAAATGGGAAATAGGTTTTTAATAAATGTAAATGAATGTTACATTAATAGGAAATGTAACACAATGCTTAGGAGTGTTAAATTGGGTATATTAAGGTAATGAATGGGGAAAACAGGGTAACTAAGTTTATAGGGTGGTAACGAATTTAATAAAAAGATTTGATTTGAAACAAATCAATCCATCGAAATCCAATTTATAATAAGTGTAATTATTTGGGCAATTGAAATTTAATGTTATGCAATTGAGATAAAGAAATTGGAAAAACGTTAATGTATCTGGATATATACCAAAATAAATGATACCTAATATGATAATATGATAAATAGTGAAATTAAAGAATGGGAATCAGGATTTATTTATTTATTTAAAATTTAAGTTAAATAATTGAGTCTATTGCAAATAGGTCGAATTAAACATTAAATTTTTCGTTATTAGAAATGAAGATGGAATAAGAAAATATTAATGCAATAGTTTTGAATCCACTGATAAATCCATCTATTTGACAAATATGAATGGAATAATTTTTGATTTATGTAATTAAATGGAAATTTTGAAGATAAGAATTATAATTTGTAAATATAATGAAATTTAAAATTTAACATTGAAATTGATAAGTTAATTAACTTTAAATTGACACCATAAATTTGTTAAATTAGTGTGAATGATTTGGAAATATAAAAATGAGAAGAATTGTCAATTTTAGAATTTAAATTGGAAATTTGATTTAATTAATTAATTAATTTAATTAGTGTAAAATAGCTATTTTGCCACCGACTCGGATTTCGACGAAACCAGTTTCATCGGATCCGTAACAGTGAATTTTTGTAGGATTTGAAGTTTCGTAGCGATCAGACTTGTAGTTTGATCGTACGGACTCGAAACGTCTTGAAATAAATGAAATTGAAATCGGTTGAAATCAATTTGAAAAATATTGATTTTAGCATAACTTCTTCATACGATGGAATTTGGACTTGAAACATTTTCCATTACATTTAAAATATTTAAAAACATCAACTTTGATATCTAATAGATCTGATCCATTCTATTTCAACTTTCTCTATAAATACCATGTTATAAACCCTAGCAGCCTCTATTCATCATTTCTAACTTATGTTCTCCTTTTCTCAATGGCTGTAAACCCTAATTTATCCTATTGAAATTTCAATTCAAAAATAAAGTCAAAAATCCAAACTCCGCAGAAAAATTCAGAAAAAAATATATTTCGAAGCTCTCGAAGAGCGCAAGTCAGGTCTGCAGTTCGTTTTCCAATCTGGGTTTTTGTTTGACCGAAAATTTAGGAAGAAGTTTCGGCCGTCCGTCGCGCTCCAATCAACTGGGACGGATCATCAAATCCTTTCTGGGTATTGCAGATGGGATTGAAGGGAGTCGATCTATGTGGGTTTCGTGGCGAGTTAATGGCTGGATCGTCAGAAAATTTCAATTAGTGTTAACAAAATGTGTGGCGGTTGTTCGAAATTGTGAACGCGACTTGCTCGCGTGGTGAGCCAGAGCTTGGGGTTGGCGGCGGCTTTGGGAAGCGATGGTTCTAATGAGGTGGCGCGGCGGCGATTCACGATGGAGTGGCGACTGTAGCTTGTCGTAGTGTTTTACTGTGTACGTTCGTGGTCTCGTGCGTTCTGAGAGAGGAAGAAGGCACTGATGACGTGGCACTAAGGTGAGATTAAACTATTCCTTTTATTTTATTTTTAATATTGAAATTCAAACGCATTTATCGCTATATCTTTCACTTACGAACTCCTTTTCATGCGCGATTTTTTTTATTAGGATCGTAATAAAATTCTGGACATGTTGGCATTGGTTTGGATGAATTCTAAGACTGTCAAATTTTTGGATTTAAATTCAATTTAAATTCAAAAGGTGAGTGTTTTAACACATTCGCAACTTCTAAGATTTCTTATGTTTGTTAAATTTATTTATGATGTGATTTGAAATTTATTTTAGCTGTTTGGCATATATTTAATCATTATCTCAGTTAATTTGCATTTATTGAATTAAATTGTTTTTTAAATTTATTATTGCATATAAACTGCCAGTTAGATGAATTGTTTAATTTATTATTGAATATAACTGCTTGTAAATTACATGTTATTTATTTATTAGTTATATATTGATATTGATTGATTGGTTTGGATGATGATTGTGATGGATGTATGATTTTATGATGGATGAATGGATGTTTATTTATACCTTCATAATCTGTAAGTTGTTATGCATTCATTTTATTCGGGATTGCAGTTTGAAATGATATATAATCGTAATTTTATTTTAAATTACGGATTGAAATGATAAATATCTGTATCACTTGACCGTAGGATAGAAAATTTTATACAGACACCGTGGTCTATATATATAAAATATTTGAAATGATTTCTACGGTTTTGTAAAGAAATATATGGATTATATAGATATTGATTTTGGATGTTATATAAATGCTATTTTATTTTAGCTATGTATAAATTTGTTTTGAATTATAAAATAAGCTAAATAATAAAGTTTGATTTCTTTTATATAATATGGTTAAGTATCTATTTAAATTCTATTGTATATAGAGTTTATATTGACTCAAATAAAATTAAGGTTGAAAGATAAATGTGATTTTGATTGGAATTATGGTATCTAAGAATTATCCTTGAAATTTGATTTGAAATGTAAATAAATTGAGATTTAAAAGGTATGATCTTATAAATTGATTTTGTTTAGAAGTTTTAATATCAAATTGATTTAAATGAATATTATCAAGTTAATTAAATTGGAAGAATATCTAGTTATTTCAAGTCTAAAGGTTTTGCTAAATAGATATTTGATTTATTAAGTAAACGTTTCAAATCTAAATAAGTAGTTGAAATTGATATATATGAAATATCAAAGAATAAGTTTTGAAATGGTGGAATAATTTAAGCTTTGAAAATAAGGAAATTATATTGGTTTATTTGGGGATATAAATCTACATTTGGAATTGATTTGTGAAGGTGAGGAAGCTGTTTTATTTTATAATAAAGTAATTTCTATTTAAGCCATTTAAAGTGTAATATGTTTCAAAGTTTCAAAATTCAAAGTTTTATGTTTTGAAAGGCTATATTTCAAGTTGTGAATCTGAAATATTATAACTTTGAAATTGTTATGGTTTTATAAAAGGATATATTTGAAATGTTATGGTTTTAGGAAAGGATATATTTGAAATGTTATCATATTGAATTGGTTTTTAAAAGAGGAAGTGATATCGAAATTTTATGGTTTTGAAATGGATATTATATTATTGTTTTAAAGTATAAACTATTTTGAAAAGACCGCGGTGTTATAATAACGGTTGGCTGTTAAAGAGATAGGGATCGGAAGTTGTCATACTCTCTTCCAACTCCAAAAACCACTTTAACAACCGTGTACGTGGTAGTGATTCCAGAATGAAGTAGGATGGTGGCGGCGTCTCCTTTGAGGTAAATACGTGGACCCAACTTCCATGAGTTGGCATAAGGTGACTAAAATAGGAGCGATCGACGGGTTAATGAGGTAGCACTTTTGATCGGCCTTCGATATTATCCTTTCATTTTAGGATTGATTCGGTGGTCACTTTTGTTTTCTTTGATTTGTGGGTGTTGTCCGCGGTGGGCGGTAGCTGCGCGCTACGCGTTACCACCGACTCGGAAGCGTAATTGGTATATCTACCCTAGCATTGCCTAGTTGTGCCGTGTCACCTACCCTAGCGCGCCTTGTACGAGTTTAGTTTTCTCCCGTGGCCCGTGTGTTATCCTCTGGTGGCTTCCCGATCAGGAGGGACCATGATATTGGATGGACTACTAGGTCTATTACATGTTAAGATGGAAAATGTAAAGCCTTAATGCTATTTAAAAGTAAGTTTATTTTATTAATAGATACTATAATAATAGCGAAGTATTACTACGTAGTAAGTAGTTTAACGGATCCTTAGGAGATGTGAATCCCGAGCATCTGTTAAGTTACTGCACTCATATTATTGACTGTTGATTTAACTTACATAAGATCTTTTAGTTCCGACTCGGGTGTTTTGCTTTTTCAATTCGCTCGGGTCAGCCTGAGCATTTCAGGATTTAGAAGACCGTATTCTGGAGGACGAAGATGAAGATTTTACTACTATTACTTATTATAGTATTCCGCTGCATTCATACTGTTCCGCTGCATTATTTATTATTCTATGTTATGTGTAACTCTGATATGTATTGTATTAATATAATTAAATATTTTGTAAAACAGCTTCATGAACTGTATATTTGATTATTATATTTTATCGCTCCGCTGCAAGATTCTATATTGTTTTTTTCTTTATTTCTCTGTTTTTCTTATTTACCTCATAACAATCCGCCCTTCTGTATGGTTCATGTCTGACGTATGTGGTTTATCGTCGATTTAAAGCGTACAAAAAGGCGGGTGTTACACTCGAAACCCGCATTCCGACCATCATGCGATTTCTTATGATTTACAAGCTTAAAATTCATGATTTAAATCTTAAAAATCCTAGTTTTCTATTACAATTCAAATTATCAACCTGAAATAAGAAATCATACAAGTAGAAATTTGAGAAGATTTAGGATTTTACTGTACTTTCTCCTTTCTGTATAAATATAGCTATTGTTTTAGCTTAAAAATATTTTTACAATTGATATTATGGTGTAACTAACAAGTTTTGATCATACATTATATCCCAAGAAGATCAGGGAAGAAGATTACGGTTTCCTTTTATCAAACCTTAAAACTAGGCAAAAAGAACGGAACAATTGTTCTGTAAACAGACATACACACCCATTCAATTCGTATAAATATATATAAATTTCATATTAGACAATTCTATAAACATTTGTCACACTTCACTTCACATTACAGCATGCAATAAGATTTCTAAAACAGAACAAAATTTGTTTACTCACCAAGATTTTGAACAGAGGAACAAGGATTTGAAAATCTGGAAACTGTCTGGAGTTTGAACTTGATTTGAATCTGGAGCTTATTATTGAAGAAGTTGAATTTGAGAAATAGTTCTCATTGCTTGATTTTTTTTTCTTTTTGATTAATTGTGAACAGGTTTTCCTCTCTCTTCTTTTTTTTTCATTTTAAAACAAATGACACTTGTTGAAATTCATTACACTTGTTGATTTGTTAATTCCTTTAAGCTACACTTGTTATTTGCGAAAATTTTATGTTTAAATTTTTTTAAATAATTTTATAAATCTTGTTTTAAACCCTCTTTAGCTTATGTTTATATAATTATGAAATATGACATATGTTTTAATATCATATCTATATATTTCCTTAAACACATTTTATCCTTACTATATTCATAAAATCTTTTAAAGAAAATAATATAGAACTACCTATATCCTAATAAAATGGAACATACATTATTATTTGTATTTTTTTATATATCCAATTTATTTTAAGATTTTTACCTTTGGATTTCAATCTCAAATACAAATTAAATTTAAATTGACTCATATACATATTTAAACAAACACACACATTACATTTGTTTGAAAATAATGATTTTGCAAATTTTAAATAATTATACTCGAAGATTATCAAATAAATATCTATCCAAGTATAAATATTTATCATCAGACTTATTTATTCAATCTATAAATCAATATTCTAATAATTAACCTAGTTTGTTAATGAATTACAGATGTTTGAAAATTTGGGTTATCACACCACCAGACCGATTTCGCAAAACGCTAGATTCCAACCCTAACATTGCCTCGAGTGTCATGTTCACATGCCCTATCGCGCCTTCTACAAGTTTAGTTTGTACCATACCTACAGAGTGCCCTCTAATAGCCCTCCAGTTTATGGAGGAATTACAGTACTGCATAAACTATGGTAATATATAAAAATGTGTTAAGGGGGACATGGGTAATTCCTTAACTCTGTTACTTTATTGTAGGCACTATTGTTATAGCATATTGTACTATGTATGCCAATAGTTTAATGGATCCTTAAGAGATGGTAATCCCGAACATCTCTTAGTTTATTGCACTCATGCTAGACAGTGAATAGGAGATGTCAAAGCCCGTAAACATCTCCGACGCCATTACACTCATATTTATTTACTATTGATTTAACTTACATAAGATCATTTAGTTCTGGCTCAAGTGTTTTTTCTTTTCATGTCGCTCGGGTTGGCCTGAGCTTTTCAGTATATCGAAGACAAATTTTTGGAAGACGGAGACAAAGTTTTTCATCTATTATTACTTATTATATTATTTCCACTTCATCATGTCGTTCCACTGTATTGTTACTAATTTCCATTGAATGTAACTCCGATTCTGTATTGTAAAAGTGTAATCAAAAGTTATTTGTAAAAAATCATCATGAACTATTTATTTGATTATTATATTTTATCATTCCGTTGTGAGATTCTGTGTTTGCTTCTTTCTTTCTCTATTTTTTCTTATTTACCCCATAATAATCTACCCTTTTGAATGGTTTAAGGCTAATGTGTTTAGTTTATCGTCGATTTAAATCATCCAAAAAGGTATATTATTACAATATATATAACTAAGGAAATAAATATTATTTCTAATTTTAATTAATGTAAGCTATGTATTGATCCGTCTTTTTGACCATCGAAAGTCGACACCAAATACTACTACCATGTTCAAATGTCGAACATCCAATAGACAAAAAGTCAGACTGTTAGGGTAAATAAAAAGAAAAGAAAAGAGAATAGAGAAAAACATAATCTCACAACAGAATCGAAAATATATAATATAACAAGGACAATAAAAACTATCACTCCAAAATTATAGAGTATTTCAGAGTTAAAAACAAACCTTATCAACTGGATAGGTTATATGATCCTGACTTAATAATTGCAGATATGGATACCATACAATATAGCAAAAATTAAAAAAAAACTATGATAGGTGAATCTCCAGCTCCTCTCCATGATCTCCATAACACCAAAGCCAACCTGGGAAAATACTCCGTCCGACCCGAGCATTTTAGTAAAATAACATCCGGATCAGTTTGGAAATACCAAGGTAAGATAAACTCAAATAATAGGGAAAATATAAAAGTTCCGTGAGACTACACCACTAATGCAGAAATGGTTCTTACCCACAATAATAACATCCACAAAGGAAAGGGTAGAGATAAATAACAGGAAACAAATCCAAATAAGAATGGGCAAAAATAGTATTAAAAACCAGACATGAAAGAATAGAAATAATCTGGACAAAATCAAAATTGGACAGAATTAATAAAACAAGATAACTGTCCAAACTTAATAGAATGGACCAAACCTATAATTAAACACCATGAAGAGTGGTTGACTCTTCCCGTTGCAATTATAGAAAAACAATTCGAAGATTCGAATGAAATAACGAAAGAAAATTTCCGACAAATGACTTGGAAGCTGCACCCTCCTTGTAGTATACCTCTTGTAATATACTTCTGAGGAGCTCATCTACTCTGTGAAATTTATCATAACACTTCAAGACATACCACACCAAACCCTAAAGATTATTCAAATATTTCACATCTAAGTGCACAACCGAATCTAATCTAGTTAGATGTGAAAATAACCTAATGGGAGCAACCCCACATAGCTTGGCCACCTCTCGTACTTTGGATTTAGTCATTTCCGACAAAGGATAACAAAGCTCAAAAAGAAGCAAATCTTTTTTAAGACGACGATACACCATGAAGAAAGATGAATTCGATAATTAATGAATCAATTATCGAGGATAATTAAAATGATCGTATATGGAAATTAAATATCATATGTCCAACACTACTCATCGATTCCAAACAAGTGCTATCTCTTAGTTGAAAATATAGCCAAGAAAGTTGAGATAGTGTTACCTCTAGGCATCTTCTTAACAACATATTTAACCTTTGAGATAGAAACGGTTCCAAGCCACAACATTTAGCGTATGACTAGATCCTTTCCATATGAGCGATATCATTTACGGAATTACTTTTCCATAACCCAATCAAACTTTACTTTTTAAAACTGAACTTGTGCTTGATTTTCATATTATAGTATTGGTAAAACATTTTTAGAAATACCTTTTAAAATGTTCTTTAAAAGAAATTTTTTATAATACTAAGTGTATTAAAAGGAGGATCAAAAAAATGTCATTGAAACATTGTTTATTATAACCCAAACAATTTACACTTTGCTTTATTTGTAAATAATCCCTTTTAAAGGATTTTCTCATTTATGAACCATTATTTATAAATTTAAAGCAATATTAATTATCCCAGAAGATAATCAATCATATTTATAATCTCTTTTAAATAAGAAAATCGGTTATTTTAAATAAAATACTTAATTATTTTTAAACACTTTTATGTCATTAGTAAATTAACTTAAAAAATCTTCATTAAATCAGTTTATTAGCTTTAAAACATTTTCATCAAATTAGTTAATTTAATTTAATCATTTTTGTTAAATTAATTTTCTTTAAATATCATTAATTAAAAAAGTTTAATTAAATTCAAATAATCATCAATTAAAATGAATAATTAATCTCAAATATCATTAAGTAAAATGATTAATATATTGTAAATGCCATTAATTAAAACAATTAATTAAGTTCAAATAATCATTAATTGAAATGAATAATTAATTTCAAACATCATTAATTAAAATGATTTATAAAATATAAATACCATTAATTAAAACACTTAATTAAGTTCAAATAATCATCAATCAATTGGATTAGTCAAATTCAAACATTATTAGTTAAAATGATTAATTAATTACAAAACATCATTAATTAAAATTATTAAATAGATTTCTAATATCATTAGTTAAAACAATTAATTAAATTTAAAATTATCATTAATAGCCATGCCAAAAAAAATCATTAACTAAAATGATTAAATTAAATTCAAACTTCATTAATAAAATAGATTAATAAATTTCAAAACATCACTAATTAAAGTAATTAATCAATTCCAAAATCATTGGTTAACATGATTAGTTAATTTTAAACATCGTAAGTTAAAACACTTAACTAGTTTAAATAACATTATTGAAAATGGTTAATTAATTTAAAATACCATTAATTAATATGATTAATGAGTCATAAACCTTTATTTTGTGAAAACACAAGCTCAAGCTCAAAACACATACTTAGGTTTAGGTGATGATATTTAATAAATGATGGTATAGCGAAAACAGCTATAACGACACTTAACAATTTAAATGAAATATCAAGATTTATTTCAATCAAACATCAACATAACAACATAATGATGTAAAGACATAACTATCGACGAGAAACCCCTCAAGGTCTCTCTATAAATTCTCCTTATGAAACAACGGTTAAGAACATTATATATAGTCATATGAGTTCATAACAATCAAGTTAATATGCCGTCCATTTTCAAAATGGAAATTCAACCAAACATTCAATTAAACAATTTAACTAATATCCAAGCAATCAAAAATAGTTTATAACATCATAAATAGGACACAGTAAAATTAGATGTGAGTTAAACTCACATTGATTCCGGTTTTCGTTGAAGCATTCAAGTTTAAACTAAAACCGAATGGGCATTCGATTTTAGCCAAAAATTCCACTAGCTCCAAATCTAACCAAACTAACTCCATTGCGTTGCCATCGTCGTTATGAGTCCAATGCAAATGACAATGTTCGAATCCGACCTCGTATGAGTGAGATCCACATTTTATAAGTTATCAATAAAATTAAATTAATTAATAATTAATTGACAAATCATTAGCCTTAATCACTCCTCCTATTCAATCTTCCATCCACTCACCAAACGTGCATTGTGAACCAAGAACCCATCAAAACATGCATGACATTGCTATGATACAGAGATACGCTTGATGAAATCCCAACCGTCTTCGCCAAGTGGTTTCTCTCGATGAACTTGACTCGTACACCCTAATTTCCACACCTTTGCACCAACAAGGCCAAGACCGACCTGTTGCTCATCCTCCTTTACCCATTATGTTGCACATCACTACAAGCCATGGCAACTCCAAACTTCAAGTCAAGGTTCTAACTCTCAACGAGTTTGAATCCAAGCTTCGTTCGTCGAATCATCGATCACAATCTCCAAAATCACCAACCCCAGCTCCACTTCCCCAAATCCTATATACTAGATAACGACGCAACCAATTCCCAGAACATAAGGGAGAAGCCATCGACCACACGAAGCTAACAAATATAAAATCATTATTTTAAGTTAACTATACACTTTGATTTTGATTTTTAAATTTTTTAAAACTTTCATTATCATAACCAGGTGTGTATTTATAAAAGGAAGGGAGTACGAAAAGCACGCATGAAGGCACGGGTAAGGTGAAGGAGGTATGGCTTTGAGTTAATCAGGTACGGTCTTAGATAAAGGACATATATCATTTTATTTTATAAAATATCTGTATTACATACCCAAAAATCTCAAACTCCAACCGAAGCATGCTGACTGGCATTCTATAATAAATACCCCTATTTTGAACTCAGTGAAACTTTTCGAGGCCTAATTCCAAAGTATATGAAAGTTAGCTTTTTAAATCGAATTATATTCAAAATTAATCACCATGCGCTTCGAGTTCGCACGAACAAATGGTATGTCCCATCGTGATAAAACTTGATGCCGTGTAATAATTTATTATTCTGGATCGAATGGCATCTGTTTCGTGAAAATACGAGAAAGTGCCCCAGGATGCTATTTTCATTGATTTAAATATTGTTTTATACTTTTAATCCAATCATAGATATTTATCCGATCTTTTTATTATTGTAAATAAATTTATAAATCGAATTAACCAATATTGTTTATTTATTAAAAAGGAGTTAAATATTATTATATAAATCCATTTAATTAATATTTAATTTACAGGTTAAATATTAAAATGATTAATCATATTTGAATTCAAATTATTATATTCCAAAAATCCTATAATTTAAATATAAAATTAATTAAACATTTAAAATTAAATGACCATAATTCTGGGATGTTACATTCTCCTCCCTTAAAAGCATTTCATCCTCGAAATTCTACAGGATGAAAATGTTTCCAAGCCCTTAAGTATAAAACTATTACTTCAAATGATTTATTAAACTTATTAATTAAATCTCAAAATTTTACGGAAAATTTCGATAACGTCTCCTTTGCGAGGCTCGATCAGAACTACAAATTCAACCAAGGGCCACAAACCGACAAAGGAAAACAAAAGCCAAGTGGCTTCTCACAATTGGGGCATAAAATCATCAACCAATTTAAATTTATAAATTTATTACATACCCTTTTGGGTTTATTTTATAAACTTGGAAGCTATTTATTATTTTTATGCAAATGCAGGTGTGTAAGAAACCAGGTGGAAATCTCTTGCTTATTTATAATTGCATAATCCACGAAAAAAAATAGGCTGACAAAAACAATATGATGTAACTCTACATGCAAAAACTAGCATGATATAAATCTACATGCAACTCTAGTATAAAATGAAGCTATATGCAAGTAACAACAACATAACAATCATAGGCGACAAAATATAGAGAATATTCTATAATGAATGTTATGCTTCTAATAATTTCAAATGATAAATTTAGATCTAAATGGCCGGGTTTTATATTCAAAAATTAATTTTCAAATTTCTCAAATGGGAATTAAATCAAAGATCAAAAATTAAAATGACAACGAGGAAATTCCTCCTAATAGAGTATGGCGAAACTCTAGAATCAAAACAAATTGTAGCTTCCAATGGTATTCTGGCCCTCAAAAACAACAACTAGAGTGAATAGATATTATTCCTTTCCCCAAAATATTCAAAATCTTAGTTTCAAAATCAACGAGATTTAGGTCCAAATAACAACAATTCAAAATCCTTTTGTCTATAGATTTAAACTTGATAAACAATGGTATATAAAATCACACAATCAAATTCCATAAGGGAAAATATAACACTTAACATTGTTTAAAATGCCAAATGATTTACAAACAAATCTTAGCTTAGCTTCAAAACTTTCTTGATTGTCTAAAAATATAGATAATTATCTCAGCATACTGTTTTGATCATTAGCCTTTGGTTATTGTTAGAAGATTATCCAAATTCACTTGGACAAAATGGAAAGTAATACTCTAAATTTATTAGTTTCTTAACTACATTAATTTTTTCTATATCACTTATATTTCCACTTAATATTTTATTCGATACTAAAATTATTTATGAATTATTTCATAAATTTTACCTAGGTTTAAAAATATTTTATGAAGTCATTTCTTTATAAAACATCAAATAATAACCTATTCCACTTTATTTAAGTGTATAATACTCGTCTATGTCCTAAGGGTACTAAAATTTTATTGTAATTTTCACAATGTAAGTGAAGATCTAATCAAAATTTAGGTCTTTCAAAACTAAGTCAACTTCTCAAGCTCTTTAACTTAAAGTGCTAAAACAAAAGATATTTATGGGTTGACCCAATTAACAAATAGTTTACACTACTTAGGGTTTTAAACAATTTTATGGTTTTGATAAAACAATGTTTATCAAAACCTTCCTATCCAATTTACCCTAAGCTGTTATAATGAATTATATTGACGGACTGCCCAAAAACACTAATTAGTTACACTGCATAGATGTTTTAAATAAAATCTATGGTTTCTGATAAAACAATGTTATCAAACCTCCATATTCAATTTAACCTAATTAACCTGTTTTTAAATTATCCTCTACCTTATCTACGGGTAAAATCTCATTTATCAAAACAATCGATTATCAGAAATACTTTTTTATTTTGAAACCAATTCTCTTTAAGGGAACTTAAAAATTAAATACCTGATTTTAATTTCAAAAACTCACCTTTGAAGGCATGCTACATATATTTTTATAGGAAAATAGGCGCAAGGAAGAAGTTGCCAAAAAAATTAGTCTCAGGGACAGCAAGTTTGCTTTTTAGTCTGAAGAACATTTGTTAGTGTAAACAGAAAATGATAGTTACAACTATCATTCTGTGATTTACACTAAAAGTGTACTTCAGCCTAAAAAGCAAACTTCTTGTCCCTAAAACTAAATTTTCTGCAACTTTTTCCTTAAGCCTAAAATTCCCTATATTTTTATATATAATAACTTCAAAGGATTTGTTTATTAAAATTCACTTTGGGTTCATTCAGATTTAACCCATTTCTGTCGCACAAAGGTAAAGAGAATAATTTACTAAGTACCCCACAACGTTTGCCTAAGCAAACTTCTAATAGTGTAACGACCCGTAAATTTTAACGGCTTTAGCAACGTATTTAATTGAAATTTTGTGAAATAATATAAACGATAAAATTTTGAAATATAAATTTGATATTTGGAATGCGTCCAGTTAAATATAGCAACCGATAAATTTTCGTCCGAAAATATGAAAGTTTATTTCGCGCGTAAATTTACTTCAATTTAATCAGTTAAAAAGCGATGAAAATAAAACGTTTTCAAAAAGAAAATATTTTTACATAGAAAAATTCTAAACCATCTTTTGAGCAAGTTGTCAGTTTGTCAATTTTCCAAATTCGGACATCTTTGGCTCCGTCAATCTTATTTTTCTGCGATTTTATGCATTTTCCGCTATTATAAAATATCGAATTTTTATAATTCAATCGTACCACCGATATCTGTATACCATTATGATCGTCTCATCGTGCTGATCACTACATTATATTCATTTGTGTGTTTCGGGGTCTGGTGGACGGTGAAATCTATGAAACAGTGGACCGTATCGGTACTGTTTTAAACTTTTGAATTCTTTTGTCTGTTCATTCACTGGGTAAATTTCAATGGTTATCAACTTTACTATTGTTACCTTGAATTCATGTGCAGGTTTTCACGATTCCCCAAGATTGGCATTTATTGTGGTTAAATGAATTTCTGGTTCGTGCCTTTACATTTTATCGTCTGTCTTCTTTTCTCTACCCCTCAGATCCCACTTCCTTTATCTTTTCATCCTCAAACCAGTGCCCATGCCCAACCTTTTTCCTCCCTCCTTCCTCATTGAATTGCGTGCCGCCCTCCACCTAACTTCCAGCCGACCACCAATGTCCGCCACCACCTAGTGTTTCCGGCCATCACCCAAGTACGCCACTCCTGCCGCGACCCGCCTTTCCACCCTTCATAGCATGGCCGAACTGCCTCGGCAAACCAACCGCCTCCAGCATTCAACCCTCTACCGTTCTCCTCCGCCCTCCGCTTGTATCCACCACCACAATTCGCCTCTGTTCACCAAAGTCGACCACGTCACCCACCACCGCTCCTCCTCTCGGTCGAAGCCTACCCGAGAAGTCTTTTCCTATTTATATGCTCGTAATATTATTGTTTGCTATATATATCGGTTTTAAATTTTATAAAGAGTTTTATATACATCGGTTATACTAAGTTATGGCTATTTGTCGAAACTGTTTTGTTGGTTGGAAACAAACCTAAGTGCAGCAACTTCCGCATATTTCCCCTAATATATATATTCTTATATTAAAATAAATAATGTTTTATGGGTTGTGTGAGTTCTGTAGCCTACTTTTTTTTTGAGATTGCTTTGTCTGCTTCTACCGTGCTTTAGTGTATATGTATATTTTCAAGCAGGTTGGTGATATCTAAAGTTTTGTATTAGTAAGATATATAATGTTAAATATAAGGGTATTTATACTTTATATTATATAAGTTAGTAGTATATACGTGTTTGAGTAGGCTGTTTATATATCTATTGGGTGAGTTATGACAATTTGTTATATAGCACACGGTTGGTGTATATATTTTATAATTCAGAGCTTTCGTATATGATGTGAGTTTTATAGTTTAATATTATATTTGCTGAAATTGTTTCTCTATTTAAAAGATTTCTGAGTTCATGGTTTAATATGATTCACATATTTTATACGAGTGGCTTACTAAGTTGTTTCTGTTCGAACGTCTATATATTTAAGTATCAAGTATAACAACTAAAGTGGTTAACAAGTTTCTTATATTGTTAAAATATGTATACTTTGTAATGTGCATTTTCAAGTTACTGTTCGAAACATTTTTATACTTGTTGGGAAAAATCTCTTTTATATAGTATCTCTTATAAAGTTATCAAAGTTTAAAAGGTTATATATATATTGATAGTTTGAATCTGAAAAAAAAAATTTGTTTAAAAGGTTACAAATGTTACTGGTTTTTAAGTATGCATATGTACAGTGAGAAGCTCATCTTATAGTTTTATATATACGTAAGGCCGCTATTTATGTTTTAAACATGTTGAGCTATTTGTATACAGATTTATACTGGTTTATATAAAATGTTGCTTCAACAGATGGTTGGGTTTATAACTTATGATATGATGAGTCAGTTTGATAATAAAAAAAAAGGAATCTGATTACATTATTGTATATATAAGTTACTAAGATTTGTCTCATCTGATTTAAATTTATACGTTTATAGTTTTAAGACTTTTGTTTTAAGTGTATTGTATAAGTACATATTTAAATTAGTATGTTGATACATATATTGATTTTAAAATTATATAAAGATAAGTTTTATACATATTTTGATATGTCGATTTTATACGCTTGTAAAAGTATTTTTTTTAATTTCTGCATGTGTAAGTCATCAAGCCTGTGCATTTTATTATATCTATATAAGTTAGATTCATGCATAAAGTGTTAAATTAAAATATTTAAATTTGTTATTATCATTTGGTGGTAGCTTGTACTACGTATATATGATTTCTGTATAACATATATAAGTTGTTTTGTTGTAGGAATAAGGGTACACTGTTCTAGATATACACAATGTTTGAAAAGTCCATACGCATATATGTACTTAAATAAAAATAAAAATTTGGTTTTGAATATATAATATGATTTTATGTAACTAGCTATATATATATATAAGTTTATTTATACTATTTATTTTCATCGACCTAAATTCTGATCTGATTTCGTGAATCCTTGTTATCAGCTTTGGTTATCAAACTCGTGCTTGTATTCTAAACTCGATTTCAATGTCGGTATCAGTGTGCGTATCCGTATCATCTTCTCGACCATCTCTAGCCTCGAAAGGTGAGCAATCACTCACGATTAATATTCTTTTATTTATTAAATTTGATTTTAATTGAAACGACAATTGATATATACTGCTATTATTTATTGCACTGTTATTTATGTATCAATTCACCTTTGACATCTGACACCATTATCTGTTATGTATGCAATAATAATCCAGTTTGGTTGATAATTGATTGTTTGTTTGTTGTTTATATTGGATGTTAAATTGTAATGTATAAAGTGATGAATATTATGCAACTGAATTTGACGTAGGATAGTTTAAAATTGTGAATTGACGTATGTATTGAATTTGATTAGTTAATTTGAATAATATGACCCCATTTAATTGTTAAGTTAATTGTCACGTAGAATTTGATAAATTATACTTTGAACCCTTGAACGTATATCGGATTAATTGTTGTAGTATTAAATTTGAAATTGAAATTGAACGAGAAGTGGGAAAACCGTAATGTAATAATCTTTAATCTACATGAAATGATAGTGTAGATTCTAGAAATAATTATATTAATTCGCGCAAACAACAATGTGAATTAATACGAGTATTTCGGGATTATTTGAATTAATTATTAAATTGTGTTGTTTGTTGTCATTGCTTGTTTATTTACTTTGACACCATCCCAGTTATCACACTGCAAGTTCCCTTTGTTATGTTTTGATATTTGGATTGGAATTGGAATCGGGTTGAAATGATAAATACCCAAAATGAACTTGACTTAGGATAGAGAATTAAATAAACCCGATTGGTCAATAATTTGGTTTAAAATAAAATAAAAGATTTTATTTGAATAATAAGGTTTGAAATAAAATTGGAACGTAAATTTTGATGAATGGAAAATGTTAAGATTGAAATATGAAATGAATATTAAGTAGTAATTGATGAAAGAACGTTGTTTGAAATTTAATTATTTAATTAAATTTGGAATTATTAATAAATAATTTGGAATTAGTATAATCAAGTTTTGAAATTATTAAGTTTGAAATCATTTAATAATTAAACTTGAAATTATAATTAAGTTTGGAATTATAATTAAGTTTGAAATTATTAAGTTGAATTTATAATTAAGTTGAAATGATTTGATGATTAAGTTTGAATTCATAATTAAGTGGAAACGATTTAATAATTAAGTTTGAATTGATAACCAAGTTCGTAATTATTAAGTTTTGAAATTATTAATAATTGAGATTGAAATTATTTAATAATTGAATAAGATTGAACTAATTATTAATTGAATAAAAATTTGAATTCTTTGATAAAGAGAAATTGGACTTTTGGATAAGTGGATTTGAACTTCGTTAATAAATGAAATTGAGTTTCTTTATTTATTAAGTTTTGGGAAAATTACTTAAGTAGGTTAATAAGTGAAATCGAAACTTCTCGATTATGTGGAATTTAGTTCTTTATTAATTGAGTTTGAAATTTGTAACGAAGTCAATAAATAAGTGGAAATAGAATTTCTTTAACAAGAAATAAAATGTGATTTATTGAAATGAATGGAATTTATTGAAATTAACGTAAGACTTGCAATTTAAAGAATTTATATGACGAATTTGATTTATTTCAATTTGATGTTTTGATATAATGAAGTTGAACGTAAGTAATCGGTTTAAATGAATTAGAATTTAAATAGAAGTTGTTTTGAATGACAAATTTACTTAATGAATATGGAATGGAATCGATAAATGGATTTAAATTGATTTGAATGAAAAATAAACAATTTAAATGATTTCGGAATGAAACCTATATATGAACTTGAATCAATATTTGAATTATTTAAATAAAAGTTGAAATTGAATTATTAGATTTTGAAATGGTAATTTGGAAATTTTGAAACGTAAACTTTGGAAATTGATTTAGAAAGACAAACGAAATGTTGATTTACG
This sequence comes from Allium cepa, assembly GCA_030765085.1. Lineage (NCBI taxonomy): Eukaryota > Viridiplantae > Streptophyta > Magnoliopsida > Asparagales > Amaryllidaceae > Allium > Allium cepa. Next base: position 318,192,558 of record CM060939.1, read on the forward strand.
AATTGAAATTGAAATTGAATTTGATTCGGTGTGAAATTTACTAAACGACCAATCGGTGTAATAATTACGAAAGTTATTAAAGAGACTGGAATCAGTTATGGATATACTCTCTATCTAAACCGAAAACCACTTTAATAACTATACGCGGAGTGATGATCCAGAATGAAGTGGTTGGAATGTTGTACGTGATGACTAAAGAAAGAGAACGATAATGGATAGCCTTGACACTTGTGTCAAATTGGAAATGACTAAAATCAGGAGCCGTGCCGGGCCAAATGGGGTTAGCCACCTCGAGCGAACACACTTCTTCGTAACTACTACTCATTACCTGTTATCGATCGGTGCACCCTCGTACTTTTCAGGAGTGTTGTTTTGCGGTGTTGCGATCGCTGCGGCGATACGTTCTCACCAGTCCGGATCAGATGAACGGTAGTTTCACTACCTTGGGTATTGCCTCATGTGCCTTGTCATACTTGTATCCCTATATACGCGACCAGTACGATTTTTTTGTGTGTTATACCTATGGAGTACTCCCTGATATCCCACTAGTTTACGGTGGAGTTTACAGTGCTATACAGACTATGACATTTATAAAAATGTGTTAAGGGGGATAATGGTAACGCCTTAACACTATTTTGAGACTTTATATTACTGATAGACATTATCTATGTAGCGTACATTACTACATAGTAGATAGGTTAACGGATCCTTAGAGGATGGTGATTCCAACATCCTTTGAGTTACTTGTATTTCGATTGTTATTTCACTTGAGTTGGATTTATTGATATAAGAATGTAAATCCTGACTCGAGTGTTTGTGTTTTGCTTTACGCTCGGGTCAGACTGAGTGGCTCAGCTTTCGAGGCTCATCTTTGGAGTTGGAGCTTTGCTTGAAGATCCAGCCATCTATTCTGCTTTCAGTATTCGATGATTCCAGTGATGTATTCTGATTTGTATTTGATGTATCGTATTTCTCTTCTGTTGTAAACTCTAATGTATCATATATATTTATATAGTAGCTTCATGAACTACTATCTCTTTTACTTCCGCTGCATATTATTACTCTGTGTCTGTGATACTGTATTTATTTATTTACTGTATATCTGAGTTTTGCCAAATTAAAATTAACAATTCGGTATTTTGAATTATTCAAGTCCGACATGTGCGGATGCGAATAGTCCAAAATAGCGGGTCGTTACAGTTGGTATCAGAGCTTTGGTAGCTCTAGGCAAAACTCAGCATATAGGGTAAATGTATTTGCAGAATCACTCTCATTCGAGTTTAAATCTTTTCCTTTTGACTCAATTCCTTTGAATTTTGGAACGTTCCCTCAGTTCCGAAATTCATTCTTGTCCCTCACTATTCGTATTCCTCTGAATTCCGGAGTATCCCATAACTCCACTTTGAATGACCTTTATAATGAATCGGCGGTCGCGCCATTCTTCGAATTAGTTGTAAATGGATGAAACTCCTTTACAATAGACATCGATTAACCGAAGATTCCTGTATCCTCGGTTTACGATGCTATCTATTTCCCGCTATGCTTGAATTCTATCTCTTGAGATCGAATGTTGATTTACCTCGGAATTCTGCATCGATCTTATTCTTGAAGTCCTGGTCGACCAGGTTAAGGTTGCCCGTGAATTAAATAAGCTTATCCATCACCCGATTCTGCAATTGAATTATCTCATCTTCTGTTTCGAACTTATTATCGAATCAAAATTCTCTTTGATTTGATTTTCATCAAATTTAAATCTCTATACTTATTTTGAAATCCATCCTTGTATCGTCAACCGAGGAGGTGATTTGTGAATTAATATTAAAAATGTTTAATATATTGTGTTGTTTGAGTTGTTGATGTTGATTTGGGTTTTCGATCGATTCGTTTGATCAACGCTATCGATAGGATTTCCAAAACACTTTAACAGAGCAAATTGACACAATATTTTTCCAAATTTAGTAGATAAAATGAAATTGAATGATTTTATTATAAATAAGTATAAATTTTTCTAAAATTAAAATGTTAATGAATGTGTTGTCCGAAATGTGGAAAACTTAATTTTCATTTATTGTTTTATAAATCATTGACTACTTCATAAAATAAATAAATGAATCTGTAAAGTTTGGTTATAATTTGATTTGGAATTTGAAACACATTAAAATTAGAATTTGAGAATTTAATTTCCGAAGATTTCAAATTCTGATTTGGAAGTTTTGAAGTGTATAGTATTTAAAATATTTTCACATATAAACCATTCCAAAGAATTTTAAAATGTTTAAAACAGTGCTCTTCTTTTTGTCGCTGGAAAATAATTTTGGTGATGACGGCCGCATCATCGACATTTATTTTCGAGTTTCGAAGTGGAGAGACTATTCTGTAGCTTTGCTACGGTTTGTTTTAAAAAAATAAATTGATTTGAATTTCTTAAAGAATGATTTAACTGGTAATATATATATTGATCTATGATTTAAATCTAATTTGATATTATATATATTTGTTTATCTCTAAATTGTTTGAAGTTAAGCGGAAATTTAATTCTTAAAATTTGGGTAAAAGATGATTTCAATTATAGATGAAACCAAAATTTTTGAATTAATATTTAAACTTGGGAGTATTTAATTAGAAATTTACTTGTATAATACTAAATTGCATTATATATAACTTGCCTAAGTTTTCAAAAGTTAATTATGTAATTGAATATTAAACAATATAAATGATATCAAAGAAATTTTTAAATAAATTTGAGTAGTTATAATAAATGTAATATACTTAGTATATATGAGATAAGATATATTAAGTGGAATAAAATTTAATAATAATTATGAATAAAGAAGATTAAATTTGTCGAATAAATTATGATTATAATAAATGACTAATCAAATTTATGATCTTTGAAATTGTTAATTTAAGGAAATTGGATAATACACAATATAAATCGTCTTCAAAGACAAAAGGTGAGTGCGTAAAATAAATGGTATTCACTTAAATTTTGATTATAAAATGTTTATAAATAGAATAATAAGTTAAATAGATAATAGGTGTGATTAATAGAAGGAAAAATTTGTTGTGAAACTTAATAAATTGAACTAAATCAACTTAATGAGATATCTTGAATTAATTGAATTTAAATTTAATTTCGTTTGAAAGAAACCTTTTGTACCCAACATTAATAAATGTAAAATTAAATAAATTAAAAGGAAACCTTGAATCTAAAAACAAATTGTGAATATAATTTATTTAAATTGAAAATTATTTGGTTTAAACTAATTGTTTTATTTTGTTTTCAATCTATTTTCTTCTGGTTGTTTCTATTCACCTACTTCTTTCCTTTTCGAGGACGAAAAGTTTTGAGTAGGGGAGGATGTAACGACCCGTAAATTTTAACGGCTTTAGCAACGTATTTAATCGAAATTTTGTGAAATAATATAAACGATAAAATTTTGAAATATAAATTTGATATTTGGAATGCGTCCAGTTAAATATAGCAACCGATAAATTTTCGTCCGAAAATATGAAAGTTTATTTCGCGCGTAAATTTACATCAATTTAATCAGTTAAAAAGCGATGAAAATAAAAGGTTTTCAAAAAGAATATATTTTTACATAGAAAAATTCTAAAACATCTTTTGAGCAAGTTGTCAGTTTGTCATTTTTCCAAATTCGGACATCTTTGGCTCCGTCTTTTATTTTTCTACGATTTTTATGCATTTTCCGCTATTATAAAATATCGAATTTTTATAATTCAATCGTACCACCGATATCTGTATGCCATTCTGATCGTCTCATCGTGCTGATCACTACATTATATTCATTTGTGTGTTTCGGGGTCTGGTGGACGGTGAAATCTATGAAACGGTTGACCGTATCGGTACTGTTTTAAACTTTTGAATTCTTTTGTCTGTTCATTCACTGGGTAAATTTCAATGGTTATCAACTTTACTATTGTTACCTTGAATTCATGTGCAGGCTTTCACGATTCCCCAAGATTGGCATTTATTGTGGTTAAATGAATTTCTGGTTCGTGCCTTTACATTTTATCCTCTGTCTTCTTTTCTCTACCCCTCAGATCCCACTTCCTTTATCTTTTCCTCCTCAAACCAGTTCCCATGCCCAACCTTTTTCCTCCCTCCTTCCTCATTGAATTGCGTGCCGCCCTCCACCTAACTTCCAACCGACCACCAATGTCTGCCACCACCTAGTGTTTTCGGCCACCACCCAAGTACGCCACTCCTGCCGCGACCCGCCTTTCCACCCTTCATAGCATGGCCGAACTGCCTCGGCAAACCCACCGCCTCCAGCATCCAACCCTCTACCGTTCTCCTCCGCCCTCCGCTTGTATCCACCACCACAATTCGCCTCTGTTCACCAAAGTCGACCACGTCACCCACCACCGCTCCTCCTCTCGGTCGAAGCCTACCCGAGAAGTCTTTTCCTATTTATATGCTCGTAATATTATTGTTTGCTATATATATCGGTTTTAAATTTTATAAAGAGTTTTATATACATCGATTATACTAAGTTATGGCTATTTGTCGAAACTGTTTTGTTGGTTGGAAACAAACCTAAGTGCAGCAACTTCCGCATATTTCCCCTAATATATATATGTTTATATTAAAATAAATAATGTTTTATGGGTTGTGTGAGTTCTGTAGCCTACTTTTTTTTTGAGATTGCTTTGTCTGCTTCTACCGTGCTTTAGTGTATATGTATATTTTCAAGCAGGTTGGTGATATCTAAAGTTTTGTATTAATAAGATATATAATGTTAAATATAAGGGTATTTATACTTTATATTATATAAGTCAGTAGTATATACGTGTTTGAGTAGGCTGTTTATATATCTATTGGGTGAGTTAGGACAATTTGTTATATAGCAAACGGTTGGTGTATATATTTTATAATTCAGAGCTTTCGTATATGATGTGAGTTTTATAGTTTAATATTATATTTGCTGAAATTGTTTCTCTATTTAAAAGATTTCTGAGTTCATGGTTTAATATGATTCACATATTTTATACGAGTGGCTTACTAAGTTGTTTCTGTTCGAACGTCTATATATTTAAGTATCAAGTATAACAACTAAAGTGGTTAACAAGTTTCTTATATTGTTAAAATATGTATACTTTGTAATGTGCATTTTCAAGTTACTGTTCGAAACATTTTTATACTTGTTGGGAAAAATCTAGTTTATATAGTATCTCTTATAAAGTTATCAAAGTTTAAAAGGTTATATATATATTGATAGTTTGAATCTGAAAAAAAAATTCGTTTAAAAGGTTACAAATGATACTGGTTTTTAAGTATGCATATGTACAGTGAGAAGCTCATCTTATAGTTTTATATATACGTAAGGCCGCTGTTTATGTTTTAAACATGGTGAGCTATTTGTATACAGATTTATACTAGTGTATATAAAATGTTGCTTCAACAGATGGTTGGGTTTATAACTTATGATATGATGAGTCAGTTTGATAATAAAAAAAAAAGGAATCTGCTTACATTATTGTATATATAAGTTCCTAAGATTTGTCTCATCTGATTTAAATTTATACGTTTATAGTTTTAAGACTTTTGTTTTAAGTGTATTGTATAAGTACATATTTAAATTAGTATGTTGATACATATATTGATTTTAAAATTATATAAAGATAATTTTTATACATATTTTGATCTGTCGATTTTATACACTTGTAAAAGTATTTTTTTTAGTTTCTGCATGTGTAAGTCATCACGCCTGTGCATTTTATTGTATCTATATAAGTTAGATTCATGCATAAAGTGTTAAATTAAAATATTTAAATTTGTTATTACCATTTGGTGGTAGCTTGTACTACATATATATGATTTCTGTATAACATATATAAGTTGTTTTGTTGTAGGAATAAGGGTACACTGTTCTAGATATACACAATGTTTGAAAAGTCCATACGCATATATGTACTTAAATATAAATAAAATTTGGTTTTGAATATATAATATGATTTTATGTAACTAGCTATATATATATATATATATATATATATATAAGTTTACTTATACTATTTATTTTCATCGACCTAAATTCTGATCTGATTTCGTGAAATCCTTGTTACAAGCTTTGGTTATCAAACACGTGCTTGTATTCTAAACTCGATTTCAATGTCGGTATCAGTGTGCGTATCCGTATCATCTTCTCGACCATCTCTAGCCTCGAAAGGTGAGCAATCACTCACGATTAATATTCTTTTATTTATTAAATTTGATTTTAATTGAAACGACAATTGATATATACTGCTGTTATTTATTGCATTGTTATTTATGTATCAATTCACCTTTGACATCTGACACCATTATCTGTTATGTATGCAATAATAATCCAGTTTGGTTGATAATTGATTGTTTGTTTGTTGTTTATATTGGATGTTAAATTGTAATGTATAAAGTGATGAATATTATGCAACTGAATTTGACGTAGGATAGTTTAAAATTGTGAATTGACGTATGTATTGAATTTGATTAGTTAATTTGAATAATATGACCCCATTTAATTGTTAAGTTAATTGTCACGTAGAATTTGATAAATTATACTTTGAACCCTTGAACGTATATCGAATTAATTGTTGTAGTATTAAATTTGAAATTGAAATTGAACGACAAGTGGGAAAACCGTAATGTAATAATCTTTAATCTACATGAAATGATAGTGTAGATTCTAGAAATAATTATATTAATTCGCGCAAACAACAATGTGAATTAATACGATTATTTCGGGATTATTTGAATTGATTATTGAATTGTGTTGTTTGTTGTCATTGCTTGTTTATTTACTTTGACACCATCTCAGTTATCACACTGCAAGTTCCCTTTGTTATGTTTTGATATTTGGATTGGAATTGGAATCGGGTTGAAATGATAAATACCCAAAATGAACTTGACTTAGGATAGAGAATTAAATAAACCCGATTGGTCAATAATTTGGTTTAAAATAAAATAAAAGATTTTATTTGAATAATAAGGTTTGAAGTAAAATTGGAACGTAAATTTTGATGAATGGAAAATGTTAAGATTGAAATATGAAATGAATATTAAGTAGTAATTGATGAAAGAACGTTGTTTGAAACTTAATTATTTAATTAAATTTGGAATTATTAATAAATAATTTGGAATTAGTATAATCGAGTTTTGAAATTATTAAGTTTGAAATCATTTAATAATTAAACTTGAAATTATAATTAAGTTTGGAATTATAATTAAGTTTGAAATTATTAAGTTGAATTTATAATTAAGCTGAAATGATTTGATGATTAAGTTTGAATTCATAATTAAGTGGAAACGATTTAATAATTAAGTTTGAATTGATAACCAAGTTCGTAATTATTAAGTTTTGAAATTATTAATAATTGAGATTGAAATTATTTAATAATTGAATAAGATTGAACTAATTATTAATTGAATAAAAATTTGAATTCTTTGATAATGAGAAATTGAACTTTTGGATAAGTGGATTTGAACTTCGTTAATAAATGAAATTGAGTTTCTTTATTTATTAAGTTTTGGGAAAATTACTTAAGTAAGTTAATAAGTGAAATCGAAACTTCTCGATTATGTGGAATTTAGTTCTTTATTAATTGAGTTTGAAATTTGTAACGAAGTCAATAAATAAGTGGAAATAGAATTTCTTTAACAAGAAATAAAATGTGATTTATTGAAATTAACGTAAGACTTGCAATTTAAAGAATTTATATGACGAATTTGATTTATTTCAATTTGATGTTTTGATATAATGAAGTTGAACGTAAGTAATCCGTTTAAATGAATTAGAATTTAAATAGAAGTTGTTTGGATGACAAATTTACTTAATGAATATGGAATGGAATCGATAAATGGATTTAAATTGATTTGAATGAAAATTAAACAATTTAAATGATTTCGGAATGAAACCTATATATGAACTTGAATCAATATTTGAATTATTTAAATAAAAGTTGAAATCGAATTATAAAATTTTGAAATGGTAATTTGGAAATTTTTAAACGTAAACTTTGGAAATTGATTTAGAAAGACAAATGAAATGTTGATTTACGAATTGAAATTGAATTTGAATTTGATTCGGTGTGAAATTTACTAAATGACCAATCGGTGTAATAATTACGAAAGTTATTAAAGAGACCGGAATCGGTTATGGATATACTCTCTATCTAAACCGAAAACCACTTTAATAACTATACGCGGAGTGATGATCCAGAATGAAGTGGTTGGAATGATGTACGTGATGACTAAAGAAAGAGAACGATAATGGATAGCCTTGACACTTGTGTCAAATTAGAAATGGCTAAAATCAGGAGCCGTGCCGGGCCAAATGGGGTTAGCCACCTCGAGCGAACACACTTCTTCGTAACTACTACTCATTACCTGTTGTCGATCGGTGCACCCTCGTACTTTTCAGGAGTGTTGTTTTGCGGTGTTGCGATCGCTGCGGCGATGCATTCTCACCAGTCCGGATCAGGCGAACGGTAGTTTCACTACCTTGGGTATTGCCTCATGTGCCTTGTCATACTTGTATCCCTATATACGCGACCAGTACGAATTTTTTTTGTCTTATACCTATGGAGTACTCCCTGATATCCCACCAGTTTACGGTGGAGTTTACAGTGCTGTATAGACTATGACATTTATAAAAATGTGTTAAGGGGGATAATGGTAACGCCTTAACACTATTTTGATACTTTATATTACTGATAGACATTATCTATTTAGCGTACATTACTACATAGTAGATAGTTTAACGGATCCTTAGAGGATGGTGATTCCAACATCCTTTTAGTTACTTGTATTTCGATTGTTATTTCACTTGAGTTGGATTTATTGATATAAGAATGTTAATCCTGACTCGAGTGTTTGTGTTTTGCTTTACGCTCGGGTCAGACTGAGTGGCTCAGCTTTCGAGGCTCATCTTTAGAGTTGGAGCTTTGCTTGAAGATCCAGCCATCTATTCTGCTTTCAGTATTCGATGATTCAAGTGATGTATTCTGATTTGTATTTGATGTATCGTATTTCTCTTCTGTTGTAAACTCTGATGTATCATATATATTTATATAGTAGCTTCATGAACTACTATCTCTTTTACTTCCGCTGCATATTATTACTCTGTGTCTGTGATTCTGTGATTATTTATTTGCTGTATATCTGAGTTTTGCCAAATTAAAATTAACAATTCGGTATTTTGAATTATTCAAATCCGACATGTGCGGATGTGAATAGTCCAAAATAGCGGGTCGTTACAAATAGTCACGTAGAAAATCATTCAGATTACCATAAAACTAATCTGGATATTTTCCTTTGAGTTATCCTAAAGAAAATGCTTTCCATTTAAAATTCACTTCCTAATTTTTTTTAAATACTTCCAAAAATACTACTATTTCACTTCTCAAGATCCCTTTGAAATTATTTTCAAAAAATCCTGGATTTAAATTCAAAAATCCTTTTTAAACACATTATATAAACTTAATTTATATAAATTTTCTTTGTATAAAATTAACTTATATTATAACGAATCTTCGTTATTATAATAGAATTTTCTAAAATATCTATTCTCTAAAGATCTTATCCTACCATTTAGATAATATTAAACAACTTTTTATTAAAGTTTAATCCTTAGCTCACCATTATTAGAAGGTAAATTTTAACTTAACATTTTCTCCGAACTCCTTATAGTCAAATCATAAAAATTAATTCACAAAGAGGTTCATTTATAAATTCAAGCAACAAATGATAATAGTTAAGCTAAACAAAAATAATCAACATTCAACAAATGCCAATCAACACTCCAAATTTAATCGAAAATGACTGATCAAACAATAATGATGGTAAATAAATTATAATGACCCCACCACTATGCCCAGTTTAGCAAACAACATTGCAAATAATGTCGTCTGCTAATCCAAAGAATACGGCTGGTTAAGGGAGATCGAATGTGAATATATCTTTATACTAACACTAACATGTCTTATGTACCTTTTTGAGGATCTGAACTAAATTTAGACATGTATAGTATTAATATAAAGTAATAAACACACCGATTAAAAATATTGAGAACAATATATAATATAGACTAATCAGAATCAAGGTCACAGATCACAACAGAATACTATACATCATTATATACATAGTAGATGTGAGTCTACAAAATATCAATACAAGACCCACATAAATATATACATCATATCCATTAATCTTGTATCGGGTATAAAGTCACTACTATGTAATATAAATGACATAAACTCCTAACTGTCAATATACAAATATGAAATAAACTAAAAGTATCAAAATAATCTACTTCAATAGTAGCCCAAAATCCAAAGGTCAGCGGGTCCCTATACCAATAAAATCTCAGCCTGACCTGAGTATTAAAATAATAAATGGGTTAGACTATATCTAAATAATAGGTGAGATACTAATATTATAAGTTTATGACTTAAAATAATAAGCCATATAAAATATGCCCAACAAATAATTATAATAAGGAATGTTAATTAAATTCACTATATAAATCCATAAATGACTTAAATCTAAAATAAGTCATCTCAAAGTATGCCTAAAATCCAAAAATTCAAAAAGGCATACCAACCGATAAATACAGATCTCAAAATTTTGACTTAACAATAACTAACTAGGTCATAAATAAAATATGCCCAAAACAAATACTCAATTAAGTCATACCCAACAAATCACCATTTCATAAATACAATATCAAGTCTGAATTGACTATCATCTCAAAATATGGTGATAACCAATTCAAAATTATTCGGAGCCATAAAGGATACGAAACATCCATGCTAAAAATCTTTGAACAAATAAACATCAATATTGAAATAGTAATAATAGTCATCTATCAATTTAATATAGTGAAATGAAATCTACCGAAAGAGGCCCACTACATAGGAAGGAAACCTTCTGAAAGAGACTGTAGATTAGGGAAACCGCTCAAAGAAAAGAGCAGCCGTGTATCTAATTTGTCTTATGCAAATTTACCTTTCGAAAGAGGTAAAAATTGTCTAAATGTATAAAAAAAAATAAACTGATAGGTTGTAGTATCTATAGACTACGATTGTGATGACTCAAAATTTCTAGAAATTTAAATCACTTTATTCTAAAATATACTTTAAAACAATACTATGTCAGTTTATCTTGTTTAAGAGTTTAGAAATCCCTATTGATGACATGGCGTCCCACATATTTATTCCAATTGATTTTGATTTCCACACACTTATTCAGAAATATCCTTTCTTACCATCCTTATTAAAACTTCTTCCAATATTAACTTAGAATATTTCCCAATACCAATTTACTTAAGAATTTCACCATCCCTTTCTTAAGTTCAATATAACTATTTTATAGACTTCTTATATTCATTTTCTCTTAATCACCTAAGCCTTTATACCTATTTCATTTAACTTAAGTTTCAATTTAATTTTGAATTCAATTTACCTTCCAATTTTAAATATTGAATTCAATTCATCTCATCTCAAACCATATTTAATTAATCCTTCCTTCAATTAGTTCACCTACTAATTCATTTTTAAAACCTCAATGTTTTTTTATTTCTAAATTTCAATTATTTTATTCTACTTCGAATCAATTCTACAACTTCATTCAACTCAATTCAGAATGAATTTGAATATTCAATTTAAGTTCCATTTACTATATAAAGAAAAGATTTTGAAAATATATAGAGACTTTAAAATGTTTGAGAAATTTATTTTTGAAATCTATAATTTATTTTTATTAGTGTATATATAGTTTCATAAGGGAATTAATAGTTTAATTAAATCATTATTCAATTAAAATTATTACATGGAAACTGATTATTAAAATAATTCAGATATTAGGAAGTCATATGTATGATGTTTTACAAGGTCTAAAACCACGAAGAAAACAAGCCGGTTTGGAAATGGATTGCAAAACAAAAAACAAAGATGAGTTAATGTCACTCATTTGGAATTCCGTTTAAATTTAAATAGTTAAATTTAAACTATTGGTTGTTTGCTTGAATTAATTATCAGCATGGATGTGATACTATGTATAGTAGTACATATATTGGAGTGATTGATTTCCCGCATTATATAGCGGATGAGACCCTATGCGCCCTGCATAATAGCAGATGACCCTTTTATACCGCGATATTCCACCTCGAAGTGGAATTGGTATTTTATTTATTGACTAACATCTGTGGATGCAAGTAAACAGGTTGGAGGGATCCAACTGGATTCCTCAAAGTAGTGAAATTTATTTTTATAGACTGTGTTTTATTTGATAAACTGTGATAAGTTATATTGATTGTATTGGGAATTGAAAATATTGAATGCTATGGTTTGACTAAATATATTTTGGATATATTGAGATATCAAAAATATAAAGATTGAATTTGTAAAGGAAAATAAAATAAGGAATTTTAAGTAATAATTGTCGATAATTTGGATAAATTAAAGAATGAATTAGAAAAGAATAAAAGTTGATTTTTAAATTCTAATAAATAAATAAATTTCGAGTAAGGGAAAGGAGGTTTTTGAATAAATGAGAATAAACGAATTTTTAAACTTAAGTGATATTATTTAAAAAATTAAAGGATTTATTTAAATTCAGGATTTAAAGGGGTTGAAAAGAAATAAAAGGGGAATTTTGAAATAAAATATGAAATTGGTATTTTCAGTTTAAATAAGATTTTAATTGTAATAAAGGAGTAAATCTGTAATTAATGGGTTTTGAAATAAACTGAGTAAGTAAAGTATTTTTTTTTAAAGTGGAGATGGTTTTGGAAATCAATTCGAAACTTGACTATGTTGAATCTATGAGTAAAGGAGAATGAGATTGAGAAATTTATAAGTAGGGTTTATAAATAAAGTGAAATATTTATTAGAGGATAATTTGGAAGTATAAATTCAGGATGTGAATTTATAAAGGAATGGGTAATTTGTTTTAAAAATAAATAGTAGTTTATTTTTAAAGTGTGAAAGGAAAGTGTATTTCCCTGAAAAGCCAAGTATGTTTTCAAGCAGATTTTTATGTATAAATTAAAAGTTTTAAAGTTGTTTAAAAGAATGTTTTCGACAATTATTATTTAAGTTATTTAAAATTTTAAAGGTAAATATTAATTAAGTTAGTTGTAGTAGTAATTATTTGAAAAGGTTAATTGGTATTATGATTTAAAAAGATAATTATTAATATTTATAATTTTTTAAAGTAGTTTTATTTTAAGATAGTTTGGTTAAAGTTTTTTTTTGAAAAACTTGTGTAGAATATCCTTACTTTCATTTTAAAATTTGTTGGCTTAAGTTTTATATGAGCAGTTATTATGAAATTTCATAACTAGTAGTTTTAAATAAAGTCTTTTAAGTGGTTTTATTTCAAATATTTTAAAGTGTGTGTGTATATATATATATATATATATATATATATATATATTTCTTGGTAAATCGATTTTAAATTATTTTAAATCTGAAGTATTTAGACTTGGAAATTTTCAGTGGAAATAAACAATATTTGGGAATTTATTCTACAAGAGGAATATGATTTGAAAATTGTTTTCAAAGGGTTGAAGTATGGAAAATAGCTTGCGAAGATATTTTGAAATAAAAAAAATTTGGAAAATTATTTAAAGTCTGATGGTTATTTGTGAATGTTATTTGATAGTTAAATAACCGACTTTCAATATTGGACAATGCGCTGATCGTTTCAAAGAGACCGGGATCGGGATTAATTTCTCGAAAACCACTTCGATACGGTTTGAATGCTTTCGTGAAGAAGACAAGAGTTGGATTCGAAGATGGAGCAGTGAAGTGCAAGAGCTAATCGCTACTAATCCTGAGGGCGATTCCAAAATGGATGTAGTAGGGGTAGTGCCTTCGGTTCCGTTCGAACCCGGAACGGACTTGTATGGATGAATGCTTTAAGAACATCGTCAGGAGGACGATGAGCATTCTAAGTGAATGTGTGCTAAAAAGGTAACGCAAAGCCTCGAGCCTCATCAAGCGGGAATGGATAAAACAAGGGAGGTGCGCACAAGGCTAAGTGGCTAGCAACCAATTAGGGTAAGGTCACCCCTATCTAGAGGTCCCTTTTATTCGGCTGTGTGGGCGGTTGCTGATACCAACCATGGAGTAATCGTATTCGAACTATCTAGTAAGGAGTAGCTCCGGTCTTGTGATGCAAAGGATCAGGATGGATTCTTTTGAAACCTCTCTTATGACGTTTCATACTTATTTTGACTATGACAAATATATACGTAGATTTTCTATACTTACTTGTTTTTTGCAAGAATATCTACAAGACCGGATTTAAATGAACTTCATGATGCACAAATGTTGTTTTGAGTCATTATTTAGAATTGAAATGATGTTAAAATCTCTCCTGTGCATATATATATATTGACATATACACATACACACATTCACAAAAGAAAAATGAAATTTCAGGTCAATTTCAGACGTCTGAAATGACTAATTCAGACGTCTAAATATGTAACTTAATTTAAAATTTCTACAATATTCAGACGTCTGAATTGGAAATTTTTGACGTCTGAATCTGGTCAAAAATAATCTATTTCCTTTCTGGTTTGCACGTTACCAATTTCAGAAGTCTAAATTATTATTTTCAGACGTCTGAATTCCTACAACGGCTATATTTTTGAATAGACATTTCTCTTCCATGAAGAGATACAACCTTTTATTAATGGATAGTCCATACTCTTTCATGATAACTATTCACGAATGATTGTACCTCTTTATACTCTATATAAACTAGTTAGAATCATCTGTTTTATGAACCTAAACGATCTAACTCTTTCTATTCTTATACTACTCTGATTCTAACACTTTTGTGCATTCAAATTTATTAAAAATGACTCATTTACTTCCATATTCTTCACACACACACACACATATATATCAAAAGGAGAAGATTATAGGAAGATTGTGCTATCAAGAGACAAATTAGAGTTATTGAGAACACACTGTGTCAAATACCTTCTGTATAAGTTGAAGTCCTATTCTGTGGTTCAAGCAAGTGAAGTCCTCTTCGGTTGTTGAGGCATTGAAATCCTGTTCTGTTGATTAGGTGTTGTAAACCTGTTCCTCCAGGTTAAGTGAGGATTGTTGTAGTTGAAATTTCAGAAGGAGTCTTGGACTGGACATAGAATGGAAGGTCGAACCAGTATAAAAATTCATGGTGTGCTTGTTTTATTTTTATTTACTTTGCTATTATCTTTAGTTTCTGCATTTGGATTTAATTATATTCCATATTACATGATCCTAAGTAATAGCTAGCCATAGTAGTTACTTTCGTTTGGTATCAGAGCATGACATTTTATAACCTTTACACAGTTATTTGATTTCTTGCTAATATGGAAAACAACACCAGTACTATCACTAACACTGTCACTAGTTTTATTGAAGGTCAATCTACTACATGACCTCCACTATTCAATGGCATGTATTACAACTATTGGGCAACACGAATGCGTATTTATATGCAAGACAACAGTTTTGATGCATGGAATGTCACACTAACAGATTATACTGCACCTGCTATTGAATATACTACATGGACAGCTGCACAAAAACAAGATGCTTCTGCTAATGCTAAAGCTATAATATGTTATTTTATGCATTAGATAAAAATGAATTTAACTGAGTTAGTATATGTAACACTACGTATGAAATATGGAGAACACTTAAAGTGATTCACGAAGGTACAAACAAAGTTAAACAGAGTAAAATATCTATGCTTAAGAATCAATTTCAAAATTTTAGGATGAAGCAAGACGAATCTATAAATGATATGTACTCTATATTTTAAGATATTCATCATTCTTTTGAGGACTAGGAGAAATATACTCCGATTTTGATATTGTTTCAAAAATCCTTAACTCTTTAACGGATGAATGCGAAAGAAAAGTCTTAGCCATTGAACAAGCTAATGACCTTTCTACCATGAAACCAGAAGAGTTGATAGGAAATTTAATGTCCTATGAAGTGAATTTGCAGGCTAAAAGAGTACAAGCTCAGGACAAAAAGAATATGGCATTTCATGCAGAAAAAGAAGAATCAGATTCAGATGAAGAAGACTTAGCATTCATTGCTAAAAAATTTAAAAAGTTTTTGAAGTACAGAAAAGGAAATCGAAACAATGGGAGAAGAAACTTCAACAACAATGCAAATAAGCCATCTTCATCTGTACTAGAATGCTTTAATTGCCACAAGAAAGGGCACACGCAAAAAGATTGTCTAGAACAAAAGAAGACATATCATAATAAAAATCGAAAGGACAAGTTTAAAAGAAAAGCATTTTCAGTAACATAGGATGATTCAGATTCTTCTTCTTCATAAGGAAACAGTGATAGTGAAAAAGAACAAACAAATGTTTATTTCATGCCTACAGAGAATGAAGTAAACGATCTTACTTTTGATGATATGATTGAAATTAATTTGGAACTTCTTGATACCTTAAAAAGTATGAAAAGAAAATATAAAGAAGCTATAAAAAATCAGAGAAAAGCAGAATTCGAGAGAGATATACTTAATGATGAAAAGAAAATATTAGAATAAGAACTTGGAAAACTTCAAGATATCTTCTCTAATGATAACTCTCAACTTACTTTATTGAGTCAAGAAATTGAAAGTCAAAAAAAAGAATGATTCTCTTGTCTCTGAAAATCATGAGCTAAAAACTAAGATCAAAATAATAGAATTAGATAATACTTGCCTGAAAACCAAGTTAGATAATATTACTAAAAATGTTTCTAACTTTAATAAAGGTCGAGAAACTCTATCCAATATTCTTGAAAATTCTCAACCCACTTCTAATAAAAAGGGACTAGGATATCCTAAGAAATCAAAGACTCCATCTAAAAAGGAAATTAGAAGAAATATTTTTTATCCTACTACTCGTCCAAAAAGGAACAATAACTCAAAAACCATAAAAATATGGGTTCCTAAAACAAACAATAGTTTGATTAGGAATAAATATATAAATATCTTTTTGTAGACTGTTCATAAAAATAGAAATTATATTTTTAAAGGGGATACTGAACATAATTGGGTTTGGTTTCCTAAGACCTAACTCTTAGGACCCTATCACAAAATGGGTACCAATGCTATTATTATTTTTTGCAGGACCGACTTAAAAAGAGAGGAAAATGGATACTCGACAAAGGTTGCTCAAAACATATGACTAGAGACAAAAAAATGCTATCAAACATTACTTACTCAGATGGAGACTCTGTCACTTTTGGAGACAATTCCAAAGGATATATCATTGGAAAAGGCGACGTTAGCAATGTCGGTACATCTAATTTACCTCTTATCTCTAACGTCTTATTAGTCAAAAAAATTAAAACATAATCTTTTAAGTATCAGCCAATTATGTGACAAAGGATTCAAATTCTCTTTTTCTGAAGATAATTGTAGCATTTTTGATAAAAATCAAAGTATTATATTTGAAGGAAATAGAGACAGAAGTATCTATGTTCTGAATATGAAAATCAATCATAATTCAGATATGTGTTTAATAGCTAATGAAAATGATCCTCGGCTACGACACAAAAGATTCTGTCATATCAACTTCAAAACTATAAACAAACTTTCTAAAAATAATTTAGTCAGAGGATTACCAAAAATGAACTTCAAAATCAATCATATTTGTGATGCATGTCAATTAGGAAAATTAACCAAATCATCTTTTAAATCTAAAAAAGTTATTTCTACTTTACATCTACTTGAATTACTATACATGGATCTATTTGGACAAACCCAAGTTGAATCCTTAAATCACAATAGATACGTGTTTATAATAGTAAATGATTTTTCTGGATGTACGTGGACCATTTTTATGAAAAATAAAAGTGATACATTTGAGCATTTTAAAAAATTTGTCAAACGAATTTAAAATTTAAAAGGTTTGAAGATAAAGAACATAAGAAGTGACCACGGAGGAGAATTTGAAAACGAAGTTCTTGACCATTTTTGTAAAAAGAAAGGAATTTTTCATAATTTTCATTCCCTAGAACTCCACATCAAAATGGAGTTGTAGAACGTAAAAACAGAACTTTACAAGAATGTGCACGAACCTTGTTAAATAGAAGCACTCTTCCAAAACTCTTTTGGGCAGAAGCTGTTGCAACTGCTTACTATGTTTTGAATTGTGTTTCTATTCGACATCTAACAAAAAACACTTCTTATGAACTTTTTACTGGAAGAAAACCAAATATTTCTTATTTCAAAGTTTTTGGTTCGAAATGTTTCATATTAAATACAAAGATCAGCTTGGAAAATTTGATGCGAAATCCGTCGAAGGAATCTTTCTAGGATATTCAGATCGTAGAAAAGCTTATCGTGTATTTAATAAAAGATCAAATACTGTTGAAGAAACATTACACGTATCTTTCGATGA
The DNA here is from genome assembly GCA_030765085.1 of Allium cepa. NCBI lineage: Eukaryota > Viridiplantae > Streptophyta > Magnoliopsida > Asparagales > Amaryllidaceae > Allium > Allium cepa. The sequence goes on from CM060939.1 coordinate 318,210,979, forward strand.
AAATTTTCAACAAAAACCAGGTATAGAAGATGATGAAGATTTTTGGATAACATTACAAATACGAAAACTATAAATTTTGAAAATGATGAAAACATTGTTTATAGTAATGATGATGAATTAAGATCTCCACCAAAAATAATACGGGACCATCCTATTCAAAATATTATCTGAGAAATTAATTCAAACGTACGAACTAGAGGTCAATTAAATCAAATGGGCCACGTAGCATTCCTTTCAAATATTGAACCAAAGAATCCTAATTAAGCTTCCATAGACGACTACTGGATAATTGCAATGGAAGAAGAGCTAAACCAGTTTGAACGCAATGAAGTATGGGAATTAGTTCATAGACCAAGTGATCAAACTATTATTGGAAAAAAATGGGTCTACAAGAACAAAGCAGATGAACAAGGTAACATCACTAGAAATAAAGCAAGGTCAGTTGCATAAGGATACAATCAAGAAGAAGGAATTGACTACGAAGAAACGTTTGCTCCGGTTGCAAGACTAGAAGCAATACAATCTCAATGGCCTATGCATGTTTTCACAATTTCGAACTTTATCAAATGGACGTTAAAAGTGCTTTTCTGAATGGTTATATAAAATAAAAAGTGTATGTTGAACAACCTCCCTTATTTATTCATGAGAAGTTCCCTAATCATGTATATAAACTTAAGAAAGCTCTTTACGGTTTAAAACATGCACCACGTACTTGGTATGATCGACTAAAGACATATCTAATTTCTTTGAGATTTCAAATTGGGAAAGTTGATCAAACACTTTTTGTTAAACATTTGAAAAAGGATATTTTAATAGTTCAAATTTATATTGATGATATCATTTTTGGTTCTACTAATGACAAGTTGTGTCAAGACTTCTTCGATATAATGACCAAGGAATTTGAAATGTCTCACATGGAAGAACTAATATATTTTCTTGGTTTACAAATTAAACAACTTCAAAATGGAATCTTCATTAATTAAGAAAAATATTGTGATAATTTAATCAAACGATTCGGAATGGAAAATACTTCTGCTAAACCAACGCCAATGAGTACAACAACACATCTTGAAAAAGATGACAATGGCAAAAGTGTTGAGCAGAAATTATACCGAAGCATGATTGGATCATTACTATATTTAATGGCAAGTCAACCAGACATAATGATGAGTGTCTGTTTGTGTGCTAGATTTCAAGTCAATCCAAAGAAATCACATTTAAGAGCAGTAAAACGTATATTACGTTATCTCACTAACACCAAAGATTTTGGTCCGTTCTATCCTAAAGAATGTCCATTCGAGTTAGTTTCATATAGTGATGCTGACTTCGGTGGCCCTCGAACAGATCGAAAAAGCACAAGTGGTACGTGCCATTTTATTGGAAAATCACTCGTATCTTGGTTTAGTGAGAAACAAAATTGTGTATCTCCTTCTACATGTGAAGCATAATATATTTCTGCTGCTTTGGCTTGTAGTTAAGTTATCTATATGCAACAAACACTTAAAGATTTCAATATAAACTTAACAAATTCAACTATATATTGTGATAACTCTAGTGTTATTAACTTGTCTAAAAATCCTGTCAATCATTCACGAACAAAACATATTAACATCCGTCATCATTTTCTTCGTGACAATGTTGAAAAAGGAACAATAAATTTGTATTGTTTTTCTTTTGAAAATCAGTTGGCTGATATTTTAACAAAACCTCTTTTAGAAAATATTTTTATCAAACTCAGACGAGAGCTTGGTATCGTCTTTTTTAAAAATCTATGATATCTTTTATGAGATTTTAACATATTTTTTTGCTTATATTTTCACTTCTAAACTCTTCTCTCTTAGGTAACTAATAATAACTTTCAATTTTCACCTCTTATTTTTTTGCATTTCAACGTGTGTATACTACTGGTTAAAGCGTTTCAGCCACAAATTCCTTTAACTAAAAGTTCTATTTTTAAACTTTTCTCTTCCATTTATACACACAAATTATACTTTTCTTTTTACCAATAGAGCTATAGCAATGGAATTCAACATGATTCTTATTCTTCTTTCTATGGCATCAAACAACGATTCTGATACTGGCAATTCTCCTTCTTCGTATTCTACATCCTGTATAGAAATTTTGGCTACTCCAACACCACGTGAACAGGATAGACCTCATCCTTCACACGAACATTCTGGTTATACTTCAGAAAAGAAGAAATCTCGACAGTTTCTTTTCTTCGGTTCTCCATCAACCAAAGAAAAAATATCAAATATTCATCATTACCAGAAAAAACTGTTGGATTTGCAACGAGAGATGTATTACGAACAGAAAGATGTCAAACGACTCAGTTTCGTTGAACAGGGTGGCATTAAAATTCTGCGGTACATCTCTAAAGAAAGATGTAGTTCAACCTTCAACTTCGAATCCATGGGATCCAAACCCACAGTGTCCTCCGGTTTCTCCAAACTCTTGGGAACGTCAACCATATTGGCCTCCATTGCGACCATACACGGAGATAACCAAGATCGAACCAGAAGAATGCAAGACTCCAAGTGATTCGGACAAATGATTTCACTTATCTATATCTGTTTTTGAATGATCATATTGTGTATACTATATTTCATTCAAATATTAATGTAATTTTTTTTCTTTTGTCAATATTTTGTAAAAACTGTCTGAAATACATTTTTATATACATTTCAGACGTCTGAAGTAGTTGTTTCAGACGTATGAATATTGTTGAAAATAAAAAATTTCGTACAAATTCAGACATCTGAATCAACAATTTCATACGTCTGAATGTAGCCTAAAATATACCATTTTCTTTCTGACTCGAATTATTTCAATTCAAACGTCTCAATTGCTTATTCCAGACGTCTGAAATCTGCTGCCTATTCAGATTTGAAATGCCTTTGCATGAATTTCAATGTACCTACCCCTTTATTTCACCTAAACCCTTCTTTTATCTTCACTCTTCATCTCCTTTTTTCAGTCATTACTCCATTAAAAATCAAATCTTTCTTCCTCATACTCACAAATGGCTCCAAAATCAAAAAGATCAAGGCCATCCTCTTCATCATCTACCTCAAAAATCGATCAGTGGCTTTGGAATGAGCAAGCAAGACAACGTTTTCTTAAATGAATAGATCTAATTTCTTTCTAGGAGCTTTCATCAAATTTGAAAATTTTGAAGCTTATCGGATTCAACAAATTGTAGGAGCAAATGGGTTAGAATCACTTGTTTCTTTTGCTGCAAATAATATCAAAATTAATCATCTTTTGATTAAATTTTTCTATGCTAACATGAATTTGGATCCATACTCTTCACAATCGCAACGATTGTATTTGGACATTAGTGTGTGGAGCAAAAATTTATCTACCAATTGCTAGACAAGGTGAAATCCTTCAATGTCCATCATGGGGAATGATTTGGATGAGATTGATGTTTCTTTAAACTTGGATGATAGAGACGAGGTCTCACATCAATTCTTGAATGATGATATTACTAGACTCACTTCAATACAACTCCGCCCACAAGCTCGTATACTCCATAGAGCTTTGATTCGATCCGTCATTCCACGGACAGGAAGTTACAAATTAGTGAATAAAAGAAACTTCCAAGCCCTGTATGCTATCTACTCCGGTCAACCAATCAAATGGGCTCAGGTGATTTTGGAAGAATTTATGGATGTTAATCGTCGAAGACGATATAAGACTTTTCATTATGGTGCTTACATAATTAAGATTCTTTAAAATTTTAACATTCCTTTTCCTGATTCCGAATTCACATCAATCAAAGAACTAGGATCAAAGACATTAGGTCTTATGGGTTTGCCAAAACGACCGGGGGGTTTGGCATATATTTCTCTTCAAGAATAGGTAGCTAACTGAGATCAAAAATGGCCCCAACTTCGTCCTCATGTTCCACATGCTCAACCAATTGCTTCTCCCTCAGAAGCGGAAGAGATGATGATATAGTGATTCACTCTCCCGACTCGAGCTCAAGGAATGCTTTAGTCACTCTTTCCCAAAACAAAGCAAAGCTTCACACCCGAATGGTAAAACTTGAAAAGAAAACTGAAAAACGTTTAAACTCCATTCGCGGCTTTCTAAACAAAATTTAGGAACGTATTGGTTGCTCCACCTCATCATCCACCGAGTTTTCAACCCCACTCCATTCCAATGGTCATCCAGCTCGGGGAACAACAATGGTAAAGATGATGATGATGATAATGTAGGAAGTGACTCAAGTCCTAGATTTCGATTATCTTTGACGTTATTCTGTTTATTTTGAACCATTTCGTTGTTTGTTATTTTCTATCAGGAACTCCTTTGTTTGTTGCAGCTTTGTAGTTTGTTTTAATTCAAGTTCAATTTACTTTATATGTTGATTACCTTTTTGCGATGTCAAAGGGGGAGAAGGTGTTGATATTTTCTATCTATTCTACCTTTCTTTTTGGCCGGGGGAGCTTTTAAATAGGGGGAGTATATGTGTGTGTGTGTGTGTGTGTGTGTGTATTATATCTCGTATTATATAGTTGTCATCATCAAAAAGGGCGAAAATGTTGAAAGCTCATTTACGATGTTTCATGCGTATTTTGACTACGACAACTATATACGTCTATTTTCTATATTAACTTGTTTTTTGCAGGAATATCTACAAGATCAGATTTAAACGAACTTCATGCTGGATATATGTTGTTTTGAGGCATTATTTAGAATTGAAATGATGCTAAAATCTCTCTTATGGATATATATTGACATATACACATACACACATTCACAAAAGAAAAATAAAATTTTAGGTCAATATTAGACGTTTGAAATGATCAATTCAGACATATGAATATGTAATTAAATTTAAAATTTCTACAATACTCAGACGTCTGAATTGGAAATTTCAGACGTCTGAATCTGGTCAAAAATGACATATTTCCTTTCTGGTTTGCACGTTACCAATTTCTGAAGTCTGAATTATTATTTTCTGACGTCTGAATTCCTACAACGGCTATATTTTTGAATAGACACTTCTCTTCCATGAAGAGATACAACCTTTTATTAATGGATATGTCCATACTCTTTCATGATAAATATTCACTAATGATTGTACCTCTTTATACTCTATGTAAACAAGTTAGAATCATCTGTTTTATGAATCTAAACAATCTAACTCTTTCTATTCTTATACTGCTTTGATTCTAACACTTTTGTGCATTCAAATTTATTCAAAATCATTCATTTACTTCCATATTCTTCACATACATACATACATACATACATACATATATATATATATATATCAAAAGGAGAAGATTATAGGAAGATTATACTATCAAGAGACAAATTAGAGTTATTGAGAACACACTGTGTCAAATACCTTCTATATAAGTTGAAGTCCTGTTCTGCGGTTCAGGCAAGTGAAGTCCTCTTCGGCTGTTGAGTCATCGAAATCTTGTTCTGTTGTTCAGGTGTTGTAAACATGTTCCTCCGGGTTAAGTGAGGGTTATTGTAGTTGAAATTCCAGAAGGAGTCTGGGATTGGACGTAGAATGGGAAGTTCGAACCAGTATAAAAATTCCTGGTGTGCTTGTTTTATTTTTATTTACTTTGCTATTATCATCTATTTTTGCATTTAGATTTAATTATATTCCATATTACACGATCCTAAGTAATAGCTATCCATAATAGTTACTTTCAGATCCTCGGTACGGTGATCTAGACCACGTACTGTGACGGACGGTATCCTAGTAGTCCTGCCATTGTATGGAATCCAATCTCCAGTGGGCGCCTGTATAGTTTTGATTGTGCCCAACTATGCTGAAACGTGAGATGCAAGCATTTCAGCTAGATTCTATTTTACTTTCTACAGACACTATTATAAGGTCGAACGCATTTGATAAAAATGTTTTGGTTATCGTAAGGTAAAAACCTGGCTTGTTTATTTGTGGCATGGTCTTACGAGATACCTTTGATTTCAAAATGTTTTTGAAAACTTCAATAATCCAATTGAGTATGTTTTGTCATGCTGGTTTTCCAGACTGACTCAGATGTTATTTAACTATAATGCTCAGCTCAGACTGAGTATTATAGATGCAGAAAAGGATGTTGTGGAGCTCAAGAGGCGAGTTGGATGGCGAGATGTATCACACGAATTTGATGAATATTTCGCTGTGTATGATTTACTGCATAGTCAGTATGTGAGGTTAGGTTATGATAACTGTCCAGTTGTGTATTATGAATTTTGTCGTACTCTAATGATGTAATGTAAAAACAGATATAGTTCTTTTGGTTTAAAGATTAATCATTTATCTATTATATATTGTTCCGATGCGAATGTGAGATTCTGATATTGTTTCTATTTCTTCATCTACCTCCTTCTTTAACCCTAACGATTCGGTGTTTTGGCATTCAAATTGTTCAGCGTTTGATACAGTGGAAGTATTGATGTCGATTTTCTGGCGTCGAAAAATCTGGTTGTTACAATGACGCATGTAAAAATCTGTCTTCCAAAAGAGACAGCCGTACTTACACCATAACAGATCTTTCGAAAGAGATCTGCCTACCCAAATTGAAAATGTATCGATTCTCAAATCGATGAAAAACAAGTTATCTTTTCTCGGGGATCTATCAGTCTGAAATCCGAATTCCCTAAGATAATACAGCTTTAAGTATTAATTGCTGCCACTCCAGTTTTTGCAAGAATTTAGCCAGCTGTCCCATACCAAAAAGTAAATTCTAATGTTTACTTAAAGTTAGTAATTTCCACTCCAACTCTATTTAACCAATTATAATGATAATCGAAACAATTATATAAAGTGTCCTATACCATCCGACAATTTAATCGTTTACTAAAATTCTTTGTTTCATAACTCACGAAATTCAACAGAAATCCAGTTCAAACATTCCTAAAAAAACCCAAAAGCTAAATACAATAAAACCCAACAATAGTTTAAAGGTTGAAATTAATTAATATAATTTTATCATATAGAAATTGATTTCTAAAATATTTTATCTATAATTCATTTTTAAACTTGTCACCTTTGTTAATCCATAATGAATAAATCTAAAGAGTTTTAAATTAGTTTTTATAAATATATATACATACCAAAATATTTTTTTTTCTAAAACCACTTTTAAAATCCAATACCGTATGTATAAAAAGAGAAGAGTTATAAAGTTTTAAGTCTTAAAATAAAATTCCTTTATTAGGTCTTTGAATCAAAATAATATTTAAATAACTGTTAATTCATTTTATTTCAAATTTATATAGATATATACGATATTACTTTATAAATACTTTGAAACCACAAACTATTTGTAAACTTACAAAGCTTGGTTAATTTTTTTTAAAAACAAAGCTTTACTTTTCATAATTGATAACTTATTTTATTTTGAAAATTTATTTGAATATATACATATATAAATAAATATAGAATTTTCTAAAGGTTTTCAAACCCTTACTAAAATCATTTAAACAACTTTTAAAACTAAAATTATTTGAAATTGAATTTTATTACTTTGGTAATCACTTTTACAAACTATATTTTATCTTTTTCTTCTAAGCATTTTCAAAATTGTATACATATAAAAAATATTGAAATGATTTTTTAAATTACTATTACCTATCTTTGAAAATTTTAATTAGAAATTTTGTGTTAAGTAATAAGTTAAGAAGATAATATAATTTAACTATATTTTCATAAACAGATCTCCAATAAGGATCAAAATGGATAAATCCTCATTTTTGAAATTAATTTAAAAACATTTAAATAATTTAAACAATAATCCATCAAAAATGCAACGTTTAGGGCCAACATCGCTCTATAAAATATCATTTCATATTATAATTTTTTTTAGAAATCCAAATTGCTTTCCGACAAATCCGATCACACGACGATATATATGTATTGACATACTATAAAATTTAAATTCATAAATGGACGGATTTATTTTGTAAATCTACACTATCCATCCCTGTAACAATTTAATTCCGCACGTCCATTTAATTATCCACCTAAACATAAGATGTACAATACAATTCAGAGCATGCAACTGAATTTCAACCATTTCAACGATTCAAATTGTAGGTTTTCCTACAACCAATCAACAAGGACATGCAATGAAATCTATCTATATATATATATATATATACATATATATATATATAGAATCGTGAGTTAAAAATAACCCACTTAACCAATTGACGATCAACATCCTTATTGGCTCCAACGATTGCACCCAAAATCCAAGTTCTGTTGCTGGCCAAAACCCTAACTATTCTCTGATCATCTCTCCTACATCCAATACCAACGCCCCCTCTTGTAACCCACCTCAACCACTACACGCTTTCCAGAATCACGGCGGACTTCGTCTACCAGAGCACAATCCCTTAACACGAAACCATCGCCTGCCTTTTGCTGCTCTAGGCTTGCCTCCACGGTTGCACGTTGCCTGACATCGTAATATCTCCACGAACGAGCCTTCACACACTATGCTTTTGCCACCTCTTTCAATTGTGGCCCAACCCATGTGTGATGCTACGCTGTCATGTCGCGAAGCCATCACGAATGTGAGCTTCGAAGTCGCTATGCCATTTCTCCGAGGTCGCGTCGCCTTGGTCGCTTGCAGCTAGAGGTCGAGCTCGATTTGATTTGGTTTCTTTTTTCTTTTTCAAACTTTCTGATTTGGGAAATTTTAGAAATAACGAAAGGTAGGTTAACGAGTTTTTATTTTGGTTTACAGTTCATTCGAATAATGAAAGGTAGTGTAAAGAATTGGGCTGGTTTAACTTAAATGGGCCAAGACTTAAATTCAATTTAACTTTAACTATTTTTCTTTTATATTCAAATTTAAATGTTAATCCCCATCATATACTTACAAATATACATATCGATCTAACATAAATTAGTTTACAGTTTATTCGACAAGATGTAATTTCAAATTGTACAATTTCTTTTGATTCGATAATCGTTGGTATTTGTTTAATTATTTATCGTGTCATTATAAAATAAGTAAATTTCCAATTATTTCAATTGTATAAAGAATATTTATGCTTTAACAACTCTCTATATTTATAAAATATTTTGTTCAGTTTTTAATATATTTTCTTAAAAATTTTTATTAATTAATTCATTTTGTTAAAACAAAAAATATATTATTAAATTACCTCCAATTAAGTAAAAGTGAAGTTCAAAATAATAACTATCGAAAATTAAATACGAACATTTTTATTTTAATAAAATTTTATAATACTATGGTTTCGAAATTGGGTTGTTACGTAACCCTTTAAGTAAACTGCGTCCTCGCAGTTCCCTTAATGAAAGAAATCCATAATTTAAATTCCTTATCAACGCAAGTATCTGTTATTTGGTTTCTAATTCCATGTCTATAATCAACCTACTAATATCAATTTACGCTATAATAATAAGAATAAATTTTGGTTATCAAAATTCTTTTCAAAATTTTCCAAAATTTTTCTAAGGCCTTAAATTTTCAGAAAATTTCACCAGCGTCTGCTTTGCACGGCTAGCATTTCAAAAATTTACGATCCGTATATAATTACATAGTACACATCTCATCTCGAGGATGAAGCATCCTGTAGGGAAAAACTCAAAAATGTGATATGTAATCCGAGATACGTACCCTATTTTAATATATATCAAGCATATAAGCAAAACCAAATGCAAAAGCGAGCTCCAAATGAAAATCACTAGCCTTTGGTGCCTACTAAACACTTAACAACCAAGTGAGAATAATATTCATACATATGAAAAAATACAATCGACTACAAAACATGTAGTTTACTTGCCTATAAACATATATACTAAATTGACTATTTATATAAGACATTACTCTTATTTTGAAATTTAGTAAATTGCATGTACATATATGTCAGCCTAGTTTTACTTAGCAATATACATACATACACACGTATCTCACTAAAGCCTGTAACCTTGAAACCTGTAGACTAACTTTTCAATACATATATATAAGTCATCAAATTTTTGTTTTACATGCTTTTCTATACATTCTTTTATTTTGTAGCTTAGCTTTTACATAAAACATATATACAAGTTTAGAACTGCTGATGCTTTTAGGTTTTTTTCCTTTTCATACTTTGACTATGTAGCCTGACACCTTTTATTCGCATAATACTATATATACCAAGCTCTGAAATATCTCTTTTCATGAAATATCTTATGATAAAGTGCTACTCATTTTAATAAATAAAATTATATAAAAATTTATTTTATTTATTATGAATTAAACTATACTATATTTATTCAACACATTAAATCAACCAAACTTGGTTTTGAGTTCAATATCTAATATATCTATATATACATATTAATTGTTATATATATTTTACTCAATTATAAAAATATCGTCTTTGTCTTTTCTAAGCAGAAGTGTGTCCAATTTCTAAATATTTAATAATATTAAATGAAATTTCTTATTCATTTTTTTGCATTTAACAAAACAAGTGCATGTTGATATTTCAGATTTCACAAAACACGTACACAATTTACAAAATCAGTTGCGAGAATACATGATATGCAATAAGATCTTTTTCATGCCCACTTTATAAACACAGTAAGAAAATAAGTATTGGCAGATAGATACAAGTGAGCAAACTTGTTATCATTAAATTCATGCTACCTATTTCTAAATAGGAACACACATTACTACCCTATTTATTTTCTTTTTCAAGTTCCATGCTTTTGTTTTAGTAAGTACAACCTTATTGTTGTATAATTTTAAGCAAGAACATACTGAAATACACTTAAAAACTTGAAGAAATTTATTTCTATATGACTGAAACCATGAAACGTACAACCGTGCACTTTAAAATTTGTAACCATGTTACACCGAGTTAAAGCATGAAAATATATTGCTTTATATCTTAAACATGGAAACATTTTACTATATGATTTAAAGCATGCAAATATGTTATCGTATGACTTAGATACGAAAACTAACTGCTACTGTATACTTGAAACAAGAGAAAACATGCTGCTATTTGCACAATAAAAGAAGCACTGTTTAGCGACGGCTAATAGCCGTTGGCGGCCGTTGCAAAATATCTCGTTGCAACTAAAGAAAGCGACAGCCTTAACGACGACTCCGTTGTTCTTTATGCAACGGCTTGTAATGGCTAAGTGTCCACGTGGACCCAATCGTTGGGATTGTTAGTTTCTCGGGTTATCGATGCAAACCGTGGCAAAGCGTTGCAATATTGCCGTTGCTAGCCGTTACTAGCCATCGTTATATTTGACCACAGGGCTGTTGCTAGCCGTTGCAAAACTGGAATATATTTGCTGCCACAATGCAGCACCTTCAACCCTCAACCCCAATCAATTCAAATAATATAATTCTATCATTCCACACATATAATACCATTCCATCATAGCATATAATCAATATATCACATAATCATAAATCAATATCACATAATCATTATTCATCGCATAATCATCACATAATTATTAATCAAGTGATAATCATCACATAAGCATACTCTGCACATAATCATCGAAAAAAGCATACACAAAAAGAATAATGCATAACTCAGAATGATACTGTGACGACCCGCCCTTCTACTACCAGAAAGACGTATCATCAATAAGAAAGAAAGGGGTAGAAATAGAAAAGACAAGAAAGAAAGAACAACAATCACGAAATCTCACAGCGGAATGGAATAAAATATAATACATCACATAACAATTACATAGTTTGTTTATATCAGAGTTATACAATATTATACACTTGACAATTTTATATACATCTGTCACTACATACATCTCAAAATACAACATACTCTAACTAACACAGCGGAACTATATAGATATCCACACACGTCTGGGCTCCTACTCCAAGCTCCTCCAGAACTCAACAATCCAAGAACCTATCACTTGGCTACTCGTAAAAATTTGAGTACCCAAGAGTTTATGGAAACACAAAATATAAACTCCGGGCCAGACATGGGTCTGGTATGAGTAAATGGTTTAAATTGTTTAACTTTGAAAAACATTTGAAAATAAAGGTATCACGTAAGACTCCCCACACATAAATACGGGTAAGTTTTTCCCTTACGCTAACCAAAACATTTCATAGGAAATTCTGTGATATTATAATAGTGTCTAGGGTTTTCAAGTAAATAGAAAATAGCCGAAATTGTTACATTATTAAATTCCAGCTACTAGCCACAAAAGTGGGTAATACAATCAAACCATGGGCACTTATTGGAAAAAATGGGTTCCATACAATGGCAGGGCTACTGGGGTACCGCCCGTCACAGTACGGGGCCTAGATCACCGTACTGAGGAGTACGCTCGCTCCCTTGCAACACAAGGCCGGAACCATTCCTTACTGAACAGTCCCGAACAAGATAACCCCGTAGTTGGCGCGACCAACCGCTCACTAAGCCGATTAAAAAGGGTCATCTAGACAGGGGAAAATCTTGTCCTGCTTGGGTATGACCCACCTATCCTTGCTGCATCTCCCCTGTTTTAGCCATTCCCGGTTGATGAGGCTTGAGGCTACGATTACCTTTATTGAACATTATTCTTAGAATGCTCATCGTCCGCCTGACGATGTGTTGAAAGCATTCAATCCATACAAGTTCATTCCGGGTTTGAACGAAATAGAAGGCATTATGTAACAACCCGATATTCTCAGCCATTTGCATCCGCACATGTCAGACTTGAATTGCTCAAAATACCGCGTTGTAAATAAATTTGGAGCAAATAAAATACAATCACAGAATCACAGACACAGAAATATCAGAATAACTCGCAGCGGAAATTAAAATACCATAGTAGTTCATGAAGCTACTATAACATACTCTCAAAACATAATACATAATATCAGTCTGAAAAACATATACAATAGAAATCTCAATTACATAGCAGTTTATCAATACCAAAGCTGAAATAGAACAACTGAAACTGAAGGGATAGATAACTAGACAAGCAGAATCTCCAGCAATTCCTAACTCCAGAAAGAAATACATAGCTAAGCTGTAAATACTCAGGCTGACCCGAGCGTAAAGTAAAACACAAAACACTCGAGTCAGGACAATATATACTTATACAATGTAAACCAACTCAAGTGAACTGTAGTAGAAATGCACAATAACTTAAAGGATGCTTAGGATCGCTCATCCTTTAAGAATCAGTTAAACTATAAATTAATTACATCCCGTGGTTAAAATTTCAAAATGGTATTTTATACTTCAAAATCAAACATAATTTCAAAATTCAATATCATTCAAAATATCATATCTTCCAAACCACATTCATTTTTTTTTTAAAATTTAAATACCATTACAAAACACATTTCAAAATAGTTTATATTTCGAAACAAATTATTCATTTTAAATCATAAAATAAAGTTATTATATTTAATAAATAAATTTCCAAAATTTTAGTCTTTCAAAATTCATTTATTCACTTAATTTATTAAAGCAGATGAAAATTCAACTTTCGCAGCATTTAGAAATTGCTTCGGAAGTTACATTCAAAACAGTTCAATTTAACAAAAGATAGCATTTAAAAATGCTTTAATAGGGTTACATTAGTTTCAAATAAAACTTAGTTAAATTCGACAATTATAGCATTTACAAAAATTCTATAATAACCTTTAATTAAACTTAGCCATTTGGTTCATTATTATCAACTACAGCATTTACAAATGATGTATTATCATTTACATTAGAATTAATAGCATTTCAGAAATGCATTTAATTAACTTCAAGTATTCAATATAATTTCACAAACAATTATATTTTTATTTAAAACAATTTTAGCTTATAAAATCATATAATTTCACTTTTAAAACAGTCATTCAAATACCCTTATATTCATGATTTTATAAAGTTAAATCTCCATTCAAAAATCAAAATTTAATAATAATTCACTTATTAAATTCCAACATTAAATTTTAAATTCGTTATATTAAATTTAACTTAACATTTAAGTTTAAAATTTCCAAATATAACTTAATTTCATTTTTATTTACTTAACTTAAAATTCACTTTTAAGCCAAATTCACAAATTTCCAATTTTAGTTATATTTCCAAATTTCAACCTAGATATTCATTTATTTCACATTTTAACTTTATTTAAAAATCATTGATATATTATAAAATCATTTTAAATTCATTTAATTCAAAATATCATAAATTTATCATATTTTCATATTGAATTTAAATTCCATTTATCACCAAATTCTAGTTTCCAAAATAACTTACATTTCAGATTTTCTAACTTTACCATTTATTTATTTCACTTATAAATTTTTAGAAAATCAATAATGCTTTACAAAAATCATTTTTAATCAAATTTATATCAAAATATTATAATATTTACATTCTAAAATAATTTAAAATTTTAGAAAAACATATTTTAACAACGGGTCTGTATTTCATTTTCTAGCCTAGATGAAGTGATACGGGTAATATATCATTTCAACCCGTAATTTACAAAGAAAACCGGGTTTGATCATTTCGAACCCGCAATCCCAAGTAAAAGAAAATAATTGAAAATCATTCAGGCCTATCATTTCAGCCCATAACGATTTTCTCCTATTCTAAATTCCGTTCAGGTATGTATCATTTCAACCCATAGTGATTCTAGTCTACAGGGAACTTGCAGTGTGATAAACTGATGAAAATAACAGAATAGTATGGAATAACAGTAATATATGGTATAACAAGTGTAAATATAGGTGTGAACTTCATATGAATATAATATAGCAGTTATAACAGGATGATATGCATTTACGGATTCAGGTGATGTCAGTTTATCACTATATAAGTACATATTAGTCTGGTGAGATTTACTCACTGTTTTGAGCTGGAGACACAACAACGAATGCACGAATGAGAGCCAAACAAGCACGATAACACGACACAAAGATGAGTGGAAGAGCCAAATATTAATTCTCCTTGGATACGTGAGACAAAACAATAAATATAACATAAGTTTTCAACCCAAATTCAATTAAACAAAGCTAGAAATGAATAGACAAAACATCACCGAAGTGTTTGCACTTGCTTTCTACCACCTATGCTTCAACTCCAGATCAGAAATGGTACGGCTAAAGGCATGGTTTGGATCTGGTTTGGGTTCTTAAAGGTCGGCCTAGCATGGCAAAATGATGGAGCAAAGATATATGAGCATGAACTAACACTACAAGGCAAATATCATGGATTCCTATGCACTAGAGGGCTCAGCCAAGGCCAAGGAGAGCACGACCAGGTCTATAGTGGGCTGGACGATGATGTGGCAGTGGGCTCAGGTCAGGAATTTCCTGCTGGTGGTGGTGTATGGTCGTCCAAAGTGATGGAGAGAGGTTGTGGAACAAGTTAGGCTAGGCTATGAACATTTAGGTGGAGTTTTGTTCATTTTTAGGTGGGTCTTCTTCATCAAGGAGCACGACCATGGCTTGGGCCTGGGCTGGAGGAGGTGATGACCAGATGTGGTGGTGGTGGAAGAGGCCAAGGTGGAGGAGGAAGGAGGAGCTGAGTATAGAAGGTGAGAAAACAAGTGCAAAATCATAAGAAAACAAGTAGAAGTTGCATAGAAAAGAAGAAAATTTTTACCAAGCTTTTCACATAGGAGAGACCGTACTATTTTTCAGAGTTTGAAAAGAAAAATCACATGAAATGATAGAGGAGTCGGCTGGAGAAATGAGTTAAGGCAGCCAATTGAATGAAAAGTAATGGCTGGAGTTGAAAAGGTGAGAATACAAAGAGCCTTAAGAAATAAAAAGTCACAAAACCTTTCAAATTTTTCTTATTTCTTTTTATAATTTTAAATAACTGAAATATATATATATAAATTCAGTTAAAATACGAAAATATCACAAATAAACAAAATATAAATAAATAAATATTAATTATATATGATTAAATTAGGAAAATAGCACAGAAAATGAAAACTAGTTTAGAAAATTTAAAAATAAATGCAATGACTTTGGAAAATTTTTATGTATATGAAAAATATTTATAAATAGAGATAAGAACATAAAATAAAAATTCACTCACAAAATAAATATATAAATTTTAATTAAATATAATTTAAATGAAGAAAATAGCAGAAAAATAGAAAACAGCCTTTAAAAATAGGAAATAAATACAGTAAATTTTGAAACAATTTTGTTATCACTTTAAAAAAATATTAAAAGATAAAATATATATAAAATAACATATTAACACATATTAAAATAAAATATAGCAAAGAAAATATTATAAAAAAAAATTAAAATAGACAAAATTGCAAAATAAAACAAATTATACCCGAAATTGAAATGTACATAACTTTTACAATTTAAATCCGTTTTCAACGAAACGAAAAGAAGTATTCAAGTTATTAAATCTATTTTCATAGTAAAAGATAAAATTTAAGAATTTAAATATTTAAATTTGAAATTTAAAAGTCAAGATTTGACCAGTTTGAACAGAAATTCATCTTTTAGTAAAATATCCAATTTATACCGGTTTGAAATTATAATTCACATAATAATCTACACTTATATTTAAAAAAATGAAATAGTTGAAATAAAATAAGTTTAAAATAATTTCAAAATAAAATAAAGCCAAATATTAAAATATATGAAAATCTAGGGCTGTTACACTCTCCCCCACTCAAATCTTTTCGTCCTCGAAAAGGAAGGAATTGGAGAAACAACAAGAAAGAACAATTGGTTGGAAGACATCCTGGAAGAAGGTAGGGAAAAAGTAGCTAGGAGGGAAAGCAGGTTGAAAGACAAGGATGAACCATTGATTAAACCATTATACATTTCAATTAAATTTTTATACCATTTAAAAAAATTTATAATATGATGAATAGTCATTTGATTCAAATCTGATGGTTCAAGGTAAACAATATTTAAACATTTTAAATTTTTAGAAGGGAAAATAACTGATCAAAATATTCTTTGTACAGTACTTTATCAAGACACTTTTATCAAATACTTTTATAACTCGATATCTTAACAAATTTATCCTCGTTCCTGTAGATTCTGGCAGTGCGTTGATCAGGCGCAAAGCTAGACTTCTCCAGGTACTTAGTAGACTTGTTTCAACACCCAATGAAAATACTAGAAAACTCTTTTTAAAAAAAACAGATATGGAAAGTACAATCCAAACAAATCAACAAAACCGAAACAGTTGTCTAACCAGGATCGCAGATACACAATGGTTACGCCTGGATCCCACAGGAAACAATCTGTATCCGTAAGCTTTCTCAGCCCTGCGAGTTACGCCATGATGACGAGTAGAATGCAGGATACACAATGGTTGCGCCTGGATCCCCCAGGAAACAATCCGTACCCCCAGGCCAGCTCAGCCAGGCATTTGCGCTACTAATGCGACCTACATAGAGTGCAGGATACACAATGGTTACGCCTGGATCCCCCAGGAAACAATCCGTACCCCCAGGCCAGCTCAGCCAGGCAGTTGCGCTATGTAGTCGCGATCATAAAACTATGGAGATCACCATGGAATTCGATGGACACTCGAGTATCATATCCGGAAAACCCAAATCAAAGAGAGAGAATAATATCGATAGAATGAATCCACAGTGTGGCCACAAAGCGGATATCAAGCAGAAGGCACTTTCCATATCTTTACTTCGAAAATATGTATCATATAGTACCTTTCAAAATCACTTCCAAATATCATACTTATATAATGTTCATTTTATATAAGATTTCATTTCAAATCATATACTTTTCAAAACAATAGTATATTAAATCACACTTATATAGATTTCGATTATATAAGATTTCACTTTTCAAAATTGGGTACCTTTTCAAATCTACTGCATACTTATACAAATCAATTTTATATAAGTTCGATAACTCCCAAATCAAAGTATTCAAAAAAAAAAGGTTCTCAATTTTAATTCATTTCAATAGTATTTCAGTTTAAAAATCATATATGATTTCACCAAATCATTTCTTCCAAATTACATATATTCAGTTTCAAAGTTTCTTAAAACAATAGATTTAGAAAATAATCCAAATTTCCAAATCTACAAATTTTAAATCAAACAAATTCATTTCCATTTCAAACATATATTCACTTCAAAAGTCATAATACTTTCAAAGTTATGAATCTTTGGAAACCAAAATACTTGAAATCATTACACTTTGAAAATCATAACATTTAGAAATCATGCATTTGAAATCATAAAACATTCCTTTAGTTCTTTACATTTCACAAATTTATTCAATTAAACCAAAATCTAAAATTTCCAAATTTTAATTCCATTCAAACCATCAGTTTCATTTCAATTTAGTTTTCCAACGAAACCATGTCAAATATTATCCAATTTCAAATATAGATTTGATTTACAAAATAAACTATTCAACCTTAAATATGTTTCAAGGCTTAAATATACCATATTTCAAACTAAATTTTATAATTTCATATATCTCAAATTTTACTTCATTATTACTTAGTGTTGAAATATTTATTTCATAAATCCATTATTTTTAAATAAACTCAAATTACAGGTAAACCAAATACTAATATAAGCTTCAATTATAGATTTATCAAGATCAATGGTTTTCAAAATCATTTTATACTTACATAAAGTTTATCTTATATAAGGATCAAAATTTTCAAAAAAATAAATTTCGCTACATGAAAAGCCATATGGGATTGAACAGCTTTGCTTACTAAAAGATTTTTAATTAAGAATAGTTTTGTATATAAAATAGTTTTTATAAAAAACCACTATCAAATTTAAAACCATTTTTCAAAACCATTTTTCTTTTTCTTAAAATATGGTTTTTCATAAAAGAAAAATTCCAATTAAATCACAAAGATATCCAACCCGACAACTTTCAATTTTAGCGTCAAGTATACCAATGATATTAGGATATAAGATGTACATATGTCATCATTTTGCAACATTACATTCGATCGCTCGCTCGATCACACAAGTTCGCTTTCGAACTAGTATTGTCCATTCGACTTCCCTAATTCGGACTTCGATATGGTTTCTCGACTAGAAGCCATCAGTCTCCTTGCATAGCCATATACTATGATAGAGAATTCTAGAATCAAGCCCAAAATCCATATCAAATGTTCGCCATCAAGAATCAAATGAAAAATCCTAACACGAAATGGTGTAATTCACCTCGAACTTGTGTACTCAAACTTGGATCAAATTAATTATGCGAATAAAACAACGTACGTACAACTTATGTATCTATTCCAACTTGTTAAATAAATAGTTTTATAAAGATGTTACTAAGTTAAAACATTTAAAACCAAAATTTTCTCAAACATTTGAAGACTAATTTTTATCCAAAACATTTCAAAACTAAATTTCATATTAGTATAATTCAAAATAGTCTTATTTATTTACTTAACAAAACAGTTTCAACTTATAAAAACCATATTATTTCATACTTGAAACATACAAACTACACTTATATTCTTTATCAAATAACTTATACCTTTCAAATATATTAGCTTTGAAAAGTTAACCCTGATTTGGAAGTGCTCGAATCTTAAAATAGTCAAAGAAATCATATTTTCAATCCAAGAGTTGGAAGTCAACAACAAATCAGTAAACCAATTTCAAAAGATAGTGTTATACCAAAACAAATATGAATCTCGAGGACTGAACACCGGCTTACTTTAAATCATTTCAAATGTGTGTGTGTGTGTGTGTATATATATATCTTTCGAATATCAAACCATACTTTGAAATCTGAAATCAAAATTGGTTTCACAAAATCACTCGCAGAGCAAGGCTACAAGAGTGGCCTCTCTCTCACTCAGAAACTCGAAAATCAATGTCGATGATGCATGCATTCATCACCGAAATTATTTTTCAGCGACATAAGTGAGTTCTGGACTTCAATTAACTTTGAAAAACTTCTTTGAAATTCCTTCGAAATCATTGAAATTCATTCGAACACATTTGAAACATTTCTTATTTGAAATATATATATATATATATATATATATATATATATACGAGTAGTTTGGCACGTGCGATGCACGTGCACAAAAGGAATTGGTGTTAAGAAAAAGTATGTATGAGAGTTGTTGAATGCGATAAAATGAGTGTGACGTACAGTTAATAATGAATATTTTGGATATTGACATGTAGGATGAATGTACAGGAGATGCACGTGGATGTAGAAAATTTGTATCGAACATGGGAAGAAGCGTTATATCAGACCGACATTGTATGGGTAGAAAGAAAAGTAATACATATCCAAATGTTGTAACCAATTATTAACGTATGTTCATGCAAAACGTAGAGAATTAATTTGATTTGTAATGGAAATAGAATAGGTTCTTCGTTACGTATAGCAGGTGATCAGAGATAGAGATGAATGCATTTTGTGGGGATAGGGAAACAAAATGAGTTGTTGCAGATTAGAAACTATTTGATAGTAAACTGTAGGTAGTAAGTGTAGTTGTCGTAACCGTTTTCTCTCCTCCTTGTTCCGGGCTTGAGACCGGCATCAGCAGTAAGCTGATGGCGGAGTTAAAAACTTTTTTTAAGGGAATTTTTATGTGAACCGAAAGTGAGTTGGAGTAGTAAATGAGGAAATTTTTGTTAACCTAGTGTTGTATTTTGTATAAGCCGTGGCTAAATATATGACTGAAAAACAATAAAATGGAGAAAAAGAGTATAAGTGCATATATTAGTCATTCATGGTCGTACAAAAATTCCCTTAATGATTTACTTAGAGTGATAAGGTAATGGTGAGGAACGTATATTTGTACCCAATGTTGTATAGTAATAATTATAGTAAAACGACAGCATGCGAAGTGGAAAAATGAAGTATTGTTAATTAAGTTCGTGGGTACATTGTAATAACACATCCTTATACACAACATTTCTAGTATGTTTGCCATTTCTATTTCGAATATTTCCATTTTTCACCAAAACTTTTGTTGTTTTTCGTGAAACGCCTCTTGATAACGCAACATATAGCTGGCCATGACTGAAAACATGTTCGGGAAGATAAATACCAACCCGAGGGATGGTTTGTCCTTGTGATTTATTAATCGTCAAGGAAAAAGCTAATTTAATTGGAAATTGTTTACGTATTAGGTTGAAAGGCATGTTAGTATTCTCAGAAGGCTTTAGTGGTATACGTGGAATAAATACTCTTGTACCACGAAAATGTCCAACAGTTATTTCTGCATCTATGACATTTCTGTGAAAGACACGACATAGTAATCTGGTGCCATTACATAATCCAATTCGTGGATCAATATTTCTAAGCAACATGATTGGTGCACCTACTTTTAGTCTTAATTTATGTGGGGGTAGTCCTCCCGGAGCAAGTGAGTTTAAGAATTCGTATTGGTATAGATTGTGTGTATCTTCTTCGACTTTGTCGAAGGAGTAGTAAATGCGCTCACGCCCTGGAAATAGTTCTATAACTTTGTTATTAATGTCATCCACTGTTCCGTTTGTAGGGGCTAATATTGCTCTATCCATTATAAAATTAGGATCACCTAATCTGTCATTGAGTTCAGCAAAGACTTCTTTAATCAGAGCATAGAGTGACGTACTATTGGTCCAAGGTTCAACGATATCATTTGGGAGCTGTATAATGTCGTCTTGAACATAGATTTCATCTCCATTTCCAATACGTAAAAGAAATTGTGCATATGATTGATCATCTTTTGCGCGCATATTTTGTGTTAAATGGATTACGTGAACATTTTGCCATAAATATGATTGTACTATACATGCATCGACGGTTTGAGCTCTAGTACCGTTTACGACTATTGGTAGAACTTGACGAAAATCACCGCCTAAAATAAAAATCTTTCCTCCAAATGGTGCGTCGAAATTAGTTAAATCTCATAATGTTCTGTCTACGGCCTCAAATGCATGGCGGTGAGCCATGGTAGCTTCATCCCATAGGAAAACAGTAGCAGTCAATAAAAGTTGTGCGAGTTCAGATTGCTTGGGAATGTGACATGTAGAGGAAGAGTCTAAATTAATTGGTATTTTAAATCGAGAATGTGCAATTCGACCTCCTGGAAGAGCAAGAGAAGCAATTCCAGAAGTAGCGACTGCAATTGCAATATGACCTTGAATTCGTAAATGTGCTAAGATTGCCCTATATAAATATGTTTTTCCTGTACCTCCAGGACCGTCTATAAAATATATAGCATTAGCTCCACTTTGAACAGAAGACATTATCGTGTCGAATGCCTTCTTTTGTTCGGAGTTCAAGTTATCTACAGAATTGATATCATTATTGGGTATTTCTATGCATTGCTCTTCTGAAATAAGAGTGGATGTGTTTGTGTGAGTAAAGTGGTTGAAATTAGTATGTGGAATGTCATAGTCAAAAATTGTTTTGTTATATTGTTTGAGAAGGTTGTCGAGGTCAGGCAGACATTGAATTACTGAAAATGAATTGGTCACAGTAGTAGCAGATGTAGTAGGATAGTCTTCAAGTAAGAAAGGTGAAAACTCTTCCCACAATTCACGCACATGGCATGGGTCACAGTATACCAAAATTGTAACAAATAATCTTCTTAAAGCATTAGGCATATGTGTGTGTGAAGCATCTGTCAAACAGTCCTTTATACTATCATCGTTTTCAAGTAAACCTCTATGTTCAGCTGCTTCTTTAAATGTGTTATATTCTATTTGATTAACTGTTAGTAAGTCAGTAAAAGATAGAGGACCTCTAACATGTGTTAATAGTAGGCGCAAATAGTAACGATCTCCTTCAGTGGGAGATACAGTGTAAATTCTACCAATTGTCGTACGGTTATTTCGCCTACGATTCCATTGCTTACTTGTAGAATCCCACCAATATTTTTCTGGAAACTCATAGTATAAATAATGACGTGCTTGTTCATCAAAAACATTTGTACAAAAAAAATCAGTAAGCATTGTTTTACATCTATGTTGATCATCCAAAATAGTGTGTATGTGCTCTTCTGCACGAAATAATAATTGTTGTCTATTTGGTAGATGTATTTGTAAGCCGGTAACAGAAGGAAAAATATTACTTAGGGAAAATTTAAATATTCTCCATAAAGCTTCTGGAGCACAAATCCATCTAGCATTAACAAATTTTGAAATCTCATCGTTATGGTCAGATGTAGTGGATAATCCTACAGAAACGCGGTCTGAACCTTTGTAAACATATTTGTAGAGATATTTCACAAATTTAATACTTGAACAAATCTCAACATTTATATGACAATCATATTTCAAAAGTAAGTAAGGATTATATGGTACTATCCAACGGTTATCGATTATATGGCTTCCAATTTGATATTGTATTTCGTTATCGCGTCTTTTATAAATAGGGTAAGAGTCAGTTCCTTGTAAAGTAAATGGAGAAAAAGCTTTTGGAAAACCCTTCTTACAGCAGTTATTTTTCATGCAGACGGCTCTTGGGTTAAAATGTCCGCATGGATAATGAATCATATGTTTCATTACAGCGTTGTGTAGTTCGGGTTCTAAATGTGTACATGGAATTTCAGCGCGAACTAAAGCATCATAATCATCAGGATTGTTAATTTTATCGTTTTCATCTAGGATAAGTAGAATGTGAGAATGTGGTAGTCCTCTTTTTTGGAATTCAATAACGTGGACATGGGCTATGACTTTACCTAAAACAAACGTGTCAAATAGGTCAGTTTTAAGTTGCTCTAGTTTTGATCGAAAATCCTAGTTGTTATATCCGGTCTATCTTGTGGTTGTTGACTGGGAAGCAATTCTTGTGTAATTTCTACCCAGTTAGTATTACATGTCATAGTAATAAATAAGTCAGGCTTTCCATACCTTCTCACTAATGCCATTGCATCTTGGTATCTTTGATGCATATCTCGTGGACTACCAATGTAGGAGGAAGGAAGAATCTTCTTGACACCAACACTTCCTAAAGTGTGAAAAGGCACAGGATTGAGTAGTAGTGAAGTAAGTGGTCAGTAATTATTGGGAACAACAAATGGTTGATGGAAGGAGATAAAGAAACTTACTGGCAGATGTTTCTCCAGTGGCTAAGGCATCTTGTAAACCTTGATATAACTCCGCTCTGATAGTACTCTGATTGTTGCGAAGAAACCTTAGCCGCATTGTTTCTATTTTTACATACATATCAACGACATATTGTTGAAATAGACGACCACCAAGCAGTGCAAGTGATGTCTTTGTTGGTCGTATCTTTGTGTGTAGGTGATAGACAAAATGCAAGTAACGTTAGTACTAATGATGATATAAATGAAGTTTTGTGCTATTAACGAACAAATTATATTGGATATCAATTAGGCTATATGTACCTGTAAAACATGAGAGTAGTAAGATGTACAACTAATAGGTGTATTTCCATTTTCGTGGATGCTTAAATCCCATCCATGCTGACCGTACGGCAACAATAGTGGATATTGCAGCGGGTCGTAAAAACCTGCAGTATCTGCTATTCTCTTAAAATTTCCACCTATTGTCTCAACAATGATATCTCGACCTTGCAAATTGTCTGGTTCATCTCCAATTATTATTCCTGCTACTTGGGATGCAGTTGGAAGCTCATGAAGATGTCGATCTATTGTGATCTCTTTGATTTTGATCCTACATTTTTGCACGTCGGGTTGTTGCCCCAACTGTCGAAGTATGGAGACATATGGGTTATGAGTGTCTAAATTTTTTTTCAAAATCATAATTATCTCCGGTCTCATTGCGTCACTATCTTGAAGTTGGTTTTCAATCTCATGGTCAGTGTCATATATGTACAGTTGTAAATATCTTGGTCTACTTCCAGCCAAGGGTAAAAGACTTCCAATACTATGATATATTGAACCTTGCGCGCGATATGTGTAAACTCCTTCTCTAGCATTGGCCAGGTTATTATCAATTGATGCACCCATAGACGTGAATGAAAATGCATTATTATAGGATCGAATGTTTGTACGAAAATGGATACCCATTTCACTTTGATCTTGGAATAAGCTCAGTAACTGTGGTGGTGTTGTGGTAGGACAATGTATGTCGATGGAACCTCCAGAGCAACAGTTATGTAAGCTTTCGTGGAAAAATATTTTAGCATTGCAGAAATCACAGTAAGTGGGCTGAGGAAGTCGATGTTTGTGGTAGGGAATGGTTTCGTTAAAATTTCGACCGCAGTTATGACTACTGCTTAATACAGTCCGCAGCATCATTTCTTCGCTATCCCGTGTTATTGAAGAACCTAAAAAAATAAGGTTATTATTCAGTGTAGTATTCATACTTTTACAATTTCACATCAATGTCATTGTACTTGAAAAGTTGATTATTATAAACATATCATTGGTTGAAGTAAAATGATGTACAATATAGACAGCCTAGGCTTAAAAACCTGTACATGCAAGCTCCATATTTTCGAAACTATTATTTGTGAAATCATTTTTGTAGTTAGTAATAAAACCTGACATATATATCAAAATCCAAGCATGTACTTACCATTATTATTTCAAAACATTTCGCACTTAAACATAGACCATACATTGTAGTCTTGAAAGCTTTATTGAAAGTGGTCTATTCAAATAGGCAGTCAGTAAAGTAAATCGTACTTGGACCAGGAGCTGATAACTTAAAAAATATGTACAAAATATTTCAAAAGTGGTTAACAATTAAATTTTAATTTACTGCAGTCTTGAAAGCTTTATTGAAAGTGGTCTATTCAAATAGGCGGTCAGTAAAGTAAATCGTACTTGGACCAGGAGCTGATAACTTAAAAAATATGTACGAAATATTTCAAAGTGGTACACAATTAAATTTTAATTTACTGCACAAATGGAACATATTTTGAAATCATTTATACAGTCAAAGTCACATACATATTTGGTAGCATAAATGCGTACAAAGATAAATCTGAAGTGTATAAAAAATTTGTACTATTAAGATGGGTACAGTTTGTGAAGCCCATATATAAAAAGCATTTGAAAACAACATATGTGTAAAGACTTATACGTATAGATTAGAAGTCATATTTATATGTTGAAAACTTGTTTACACGGACTTGCTTCTGAAAAACTCGACTTAGTTGAATTCGTCATGTGTAGAACATTTTAAAAAATAATTCTACTGTACGAAACAAGAAATTATACGCATATTGATCTATTTTCAAATATATTACATTGTTACATGCACTAAATCCAAAGAATCAAACACGTTATATTTCAGAAAACGTATGCAATGTAGATTAAGAAAAATAGTGAAAATGTTATCATATAAAAAGATGTAAATCGTCACAAATAAATTCCCAAAATGAATTTATAAACAAATGAATCAATAGAAAATCGATGTACGTAAAATGAATGGTTGGAAAAGTGAAAGGGAAGAGGTATAGGTAGTTGAAAAATTAATCCCACACACACAGAGAAGGAAAACGTTAGCAAAGCGTAGACAATATGTTATAAATCATTTCATGTAATGTAGCATAGTTACAGTCCAAGTTTTAACTTTAACCTTTGATCAAAAGTTAATTCTTAAATTTATATTTTTCGATATTTATTTATAAGGCCAAAAATTTGAGAAGATTGGAAATATTAATATTAACAGGAAAAATATAATACCTAAGCATGTTATTAACTGACAATGAAATTATTGACTAATTTAGACACAATAGCAAGGTATAAAAAATTAGTAACCTTTTTCGATTAAAGTAACGGTATAATATAATTTTTAGCAATATATAACAGATATGGTTTTTTATAGCATAGCTCATAATAAATAGACAACGTTCCATTTCGTACATACTTGCTGTATTAAAATAACCATCAAAGTCAAATTATATAGTACTATGATAATTAAAAGTTATATTAGCGGTTAAAATAGTGTAAAATAATTATTTTGGTTACACATGCGAAAACATCCAAGCAGAAGATTTTTTATAAGCTGAGATTGACCTGTCAACTGAAATGTATATTTTATGCCTACAGGACCTAATACAACACTGAATTTCCTATATAACTCTGTTGATTGAATACGACAAAAGCAAACGTTTACAATAAGGCAATCCCAAAATTTATTTTCTGTTTTAATTTTTAGTTTTATGTAATTTGAATAATTTAGAGTTGTCATTCCTTTAATTAAGCCAATTATCGTAATCAAATTATTTTACATAATTTAGACCGTAAAAGCTCCTCAAAAATTAAATTCAAACAGCAAAATAATATCGAAGTTGATGATAAACAGATTACGTTGCTAAAACAATTCCAGTATAACCAACAACAAAATCAGACGTATCTAGATCTATTGTCAAATATATTACATTGCAACTTGCACTTAGTAAAAAAACAAACTCTCCGTACTTCAGAAAACATTTATTCGTAATAATTTTTTTTTACAGAAAATGCTACCATATTATAGGATAACAATTACTATTCATTATGTATGCAGCCTGCATTGTCACGTCAGAACCGAGTAGTTGGTTCAAAGTTCCACAATTTCATATTTGATAATTTATTAGGTATAGGTAGTAATAGGTACTGTGTTTACGGTTGGCAGTGTGTCTAAATATTTTTTGTGGACAGTTTCCTATTCGTTGATGCAAAACACGGCTAAGAAAAGAAAGGTTGCCAGTGTGTCATATTTCATAATTTATTAGCTACAGGTAATAGTATGCGTACGGTTGCCACAGTGTGTGTCTTTTTTTTTCGTCACGGCTATTGATAAGCATGGTATAAGCACTTGGTTGGGGTGTGTGTCACTTTTATATGGTTAATCTGTCGTGGTAGACAAAGCAATAGCTCGGCTGTGCCATCGTTCTATCATATCATGCACGACCAATGTAAAGTAGGAGTACGAAATGGACGAAGACGTGACAAAGTACAGCATAAGTATGAACAGTGTAAATGTGGTACACAGTGAAGTAACAGAGTAAATGAGCTGCAGAGTCTATTTTAAGAACGTAAGGAGGGGGGAGGAAAAAAAAATACCTGTTAAACGTCGACCGTGGAAGCCTTCACTCAACTGTGTTCTTGTATTTGCAATACGTATTTGTCTTGCTTGTGCACGTCTAGCCTGTTGACTACGCCTACGTCTTTCTCTTTGTTGCTGTTCCATTAGATGCAGTAGATAAACTAAAGAGGTAGGAAATAGTAGCGAAGGGAAAAAAAATTTGTGACTGATGTGAAGAGATGTATGGTAGTAGCAGAAAAGTCAGTACAGTAGTAAGTGAAGGACAGTCTGTTGGGAAGTGTGTGTATATATAGGTAAACCAACGGTTACCTAAGTTAGTATAACGGCTGAAAATGAGTACGTAAAAGTTGTTGAATTGGTAGAGATCCGATATTTGCTCTGCTGATTTTTGATAACGGGACGAAATTTTGTTCTGTACGTTGCATTAAAGTGGCCGTAATAACAGGGTAGTGTTAGGAAAAATGGCACGCAACAAACTGTGCACGTATATACAGTTTTTCAACACATTTTTTTTACCCGAATTAACCACACTGGTGTTGTGTTGATTGGTTAACATACTACAGCAAAGGATATGAGTTAAAAAAAACTTTTATCTAATTCTGCTTTATATTTACTGAGATGCGTGATAAGTATTTAGCATGCACCAGATTGTTTCAACGCATAATTTATTTTTTGAAGTAACCACAGTGGATGTTGTGTTGATTGGTTAACCATACTGCTAACTGTAAAGACTGATGTTAGTAAACAAACTTTTACTCCGTCTTCACGTCTGCTAATTCTCCTTCTATTCTGTGGAGATGCTGGATGGTTGTGTGAACAAACTGTTTGGACATAGCATGCTTTAATTAAGCTAATGTTTGTTGGCTATTTCTATTTTTATTTTTGTTATAAGTCCTGTATTATTTATTTTATATGGTAATTATAATATTGTTCTCCAATCTGCAACTTTTCATATTACAATTGTTTGTACCAATAGATACCGTGCATTCAAACATTGACATATAAATTGATTACATCTTGAGTCAAGGGTTAAAATATTCAATCAAATACAGTTAATGATAATAAAAAAATAAATTGCCTGATAAGACAGTAAATGCCAGCTGGCAGGAAGATTCATCGGGTAAATCTATTGCACCATGGTTATTAGAAAAATTTGGGCAGATCCCTTTTTTTACTGTCATTGCAACGTACCAATGAATTTGTAGGTAAGTTCTTATTTTACTGATAGGTTGTGTATATATTGAAGGTAGTACCGGTGTCGAACGGATATTACATGTATCAGACTCGGATAATATAACGCAGACATACATTTTTAGCAGCACTTACATCAACGTGAAAAGAACAGCAACTTTATTTAGGCAATGACGAAAGCATGAAGTACACGACAAATTTAACAGAACAGTAACGAATACAGCAGAAACAAATAACTTTGTTTTAAGAGCGACGAAAGAAAAAAGAACGGAAGCGCAAAAATGGACAATTTGTGGGCTAACAAAAAGTTGAAGATGTATTAAGTACGGTTCTTGAGAAAATGGTCAACGGTTGCATCACATTGTTCAATCTGCAGGATATAAAAAAATTTATGATTAGTATGTAGTATAAATGTACGTATGTATGTGCGTGTCTGTGTATGAAATAATTAAATGTTGGCATACCACTTCAGGAGTAAAAAAATCTTCCCATTTATCATCTTCAGAACATTGTGGAAAATAATGTAGCTCATCAGACTGTGTCATCAGGACTTCAGAGGTGGAAGATTTTGATAAATTTTCGTTGGTTTCAAAAAAATTTGTCCCAACCGGAGGAAGTTGATTAGAGTGGGTTGGTTTGTTAACATTACCCGATTCAATCTGGGAAAGATTAACCTCTACGACTTTGGATGAAGCATTGATTTTTTCATCGGTAGCGGATTGAAGGTGCTTTGTTGAACGCGTACTTTTACGTTTGAATTTGTCTACGGAAGGGGATAATGCAGGCTCTTTACCTTGTTGAATATATTTGTTCTGGAGGTGGAGAAAAATGATGACTTGTGGAAAAACGTGCAGGCAGTACATATACGGGTTCAGAAACTTCCTAGTTAACAATTAAATAGATTTTCGACTTTGAAATATGCATGTATGTGTACAGAATAACTTGCATATTTAAGAAAGGGCAGTAAGATTTGTGAAAATCCAGCGTACTCAACTATTTCGTGTGCTGAACTCGTGGACAGCTACTATAGGTAAGAGGTTTGTATGCATAAACTAATATAGTACAGGGTTGAAAAAGCATGTGCAAAAGCTTGTGAATAGAGTGTGTACAGAAGTATATGCCTGACAGAGGTTGTAGTGATAAAATCCCACATAGGATAGCGTAGAGTAAGTTTGTGAATTAAAAATTGTAATACCTTTGTCATTTCGCCAAAAAAGGAAATTTAAGGTTAAATGTTGGAGTGGAATTGGCGTAGGTGGTAGAATTTATGGAGATGGGATGTTGAGGATAGAGAGTGGTGCGTGAGTGGAGACTGTTAATGTTAACAGTTATGTGATTGTAATATATAGTGGTGGACGTATTAAACCTTTTAAGGGAAAAGCAGTTATGTGCCTAGTCTGAAGGAAAAGTTGAAGGAGTAATTATAGGAAACATGGGCAGTAATAACGGATCAGGTGCTAAAGGAATTAAGGTAAATCAGGTGCAGTTATAGGAATGACTGAAAACACATGCATTTAAGATTTGTGTTCTTGTATTCTTATTTCTTCAATATAAAAGCAAACATCCCTTTGTACTCTATTGTGTACTGTGGACGTCAGATAAGTATGTAGCTGCTGTGTAAAGGATTCCACATCACATTTTCTCTGATGTAATTGTACTGCCGCTGTACATGGGCAATTGTAATGTTGCTAACCCCTTGGTCCCTTTACTTCCAACTTTTGACCAATGGTGTTTACACAGCAAAGTATACAAAGTGCACATAATTGGCTACACTGATATACAAACTTCTGTAGCTATCTTTCCATAACAAATAATAAAGAGACAGGATAAAAAAGTAGCGGTGGATGTATGTATATTGGAATCTGAGCACAGCTCCATTGGTAAGAAGTAATATAGTTACGTTGAATAATATTTAGCACTACAACCTACCGCCAGCTATTAGTTTGCATTGCCAAGCACCCGTAATTCATTTTCTTTTACTTCCAACAGGTTCGCAAGTTGAGATGGAAATTAGTGAAACTTTGTAATAGTAGTAGGTATAAATAATAATTATAGGAGCCAAACTTTCAGAAATACGTCCCATCTAAAACATGTAATATACAGTAAATTGAAGAATCAAACATATACACATACAGGATACATACAAATCAATTGCAGTACATATAGTTACAAATGTTTTTCGACCAAGAGTGAACTTGTAGACCGTCAGTACTCTTAACTGCCACCTTGAGATCTTCCAGAACCATGCTTGTCGAAGGGCAGATGGCTGCACTCTTCCAATAAGAGTTCAACCTGCAGTTCAGTTAATAATTATCCCGAAGTTCTAACCCTGATAAAATTTACGACAGTGAACAGAGTTAAAATAGTAAACATATGGTACAGATTGTAGTTGACATCATTCAAACACAAATATCATCAGAAAGACAGAATATAATAATGGAGGTTTTTCTTTTGCTGGTAAAAAATAATTTGAAAATACATGAAGTTTATAAATGGTATGAATGTATTTACTGTCAGTCAGTCATAAAATATTGGAAAACACATCAAATTGTCATGGAGCTCATATTTTTGATAACGGAAGTTTAAGATAAAAACGGAAAGACAGATAATTGGAAGCTAATATGTGGAGAAGAAAGATACAAATGGACACCAAAATTTAAACAATTATAATGACCTGATGCGTGTGAGCATGTTGATACATGATATTAAATAATAATAAAAGTTGGATTGGAAAGAAAGATAAACGATTAACAAAGTAAAACATGCAAAATCAAAAGATTGAAATAAAATATTAATTAGAAGTAAGTTAAGAAGCTATATGCCATTCATAGCACACAATTTATGTTAGTCTATTTGTTAATTAAAAGCATTGTGTAGTAAATAATTAGCAAGAATATTAAAAGAAAATACACGAAAACCCAAATCCTTGTCTTAACCTAAAGAACACATCATATTTGATGTATATGAAGCATAACTCCTCCAGATAAGTGATTTATAGTATTACTACAAATGGATATGGAAAAACTTATGACATAACAAAATTTTCAAAACAGTGGTAAAATTCAATATTTATACCTTTTACATGATTAGATTCATAGATTCGTCCATCTCCCTTTGTACCGTTTGTATCCCTTATCGTGTCAACCGAAGTAGTAACAGATTGTACTGGTCTTTATGCCTTACGGTATGGAAGCGAGTTATGATCTCCGTATTTTCTATATAGGCTAAGGCCGTAGTAACAGTGGAGCCAGTTAAGCCTGAAAACGAAAGTTGGATTGTGAAGAAAGATGAACGATTAACAAAGTAAAACATATAAAATCAATGAAAAAAATGGAAGATTAAAGTTCGCCTTAAAGAAGATACAGAGAAAAAAAATGAGCAGTACCTTTCTTCATCTCTATTATTTCAGCTTCATATCGTCCATTTTTTCTTCAACATGATCCACTACACCATCCATGTGTTTCCTATATAAATAGAAAAGAGTAATTAGTCAAATGCAAGAGCGACAACCGAATTAAGCACACAATTTATATTAGTCTATTTAATTAAAAGCATTGTGTAGTAAATGATTAGGAACAATATTAAAAGAAAATACAGGAAAACCCAAATCCTTGTCTTAACCCAAACAAACTCATCGTATTTCATGTACAGCAAGCATAACTCCTCGACATAATTGATTTATAGTATTAGTGCAAATGCATATGGAAAAACTTTTGACAGAACAAAATTTTGAAAAGAATGGTTAAATACAATATTTACACTTTTAAATGATTGTAATCATAGATTCGTCCATCTCCATTTTTATCCGTTTGTACCTGTGTCGTATCGACCAAAGTAGTAACGGAATGTAGTGGTCTGTACAGCTTGCAGTAGGGAAGCGAGTGATGATCTTCGTATTTTTTACGTAGGCTAAGGTTGTAGTAACAGTGGAGCGAAGGATTCAGTTAAGCCTAAAAACTATGGTTTGAATTAAATTTTGCAAGTAGGATCCCAAGTTCTTTTTATTGCAAAGAGGAGGTATTAAGGGTCGCAAGCCACTATCTATTGGTAGAGAAATAAATAAATAAATAACAAAATTTTCAAATAGTTACTAAGTGGTGCAAATATATCATGAATAGTTTAATACAAACAATTCTAGAAGCCGTAATATTCAAATTCAGCAATAATACCATGCATAACATAACTTTCTGTTTAGTGTCATTCTATCAAATTTTGGTTTCCATGACACTTCATCCCACTAAAGTTTCTATTGTATCTTATTTATAAAGAATGTTCAATATAAGTACTGAAAGTGGTAAATATCAGGCTGTCGATGGCAATTGCAAAATCTATAGGCGAATGATGTAACTAATTTTATCAACCTATTGAAAATCAACATATTGAAATAAAATATTAATTAGAAGTAAGTTAAGAAGCTATATGCCATTCATAGCACACAATTTATGTTAGTCTATTTGTTAATTAAAAGCATCGTGTAGTAAATAATTAGCAAGAATATTAAAAGAAAATACACGAAAATTGTACTAATTAAATCCATCACACGATTCGAATATGAAACCATACATGGCAATCAATATCCAGAGAGCGCCATGCATCCCAGAAATCGTGACCTCGGAGAAATGGATCAAATCACGAACGAAACACCGATTTCTGCAATAAAGCTTCAGAGAACTAACAATGCAATAAATTGAAACAACTCATTTACATAGCAATTGGAAGATTAAGACATACCGAATTGGAAACGACCCAGAACTGTGATTGTTAGTTATTTTGTAGGATTTTTCTTTTCAGGGCTTGCCATCAGCATATGTCCTGTCTTCATGGGTCGGATGCGACCCAGAACGACGCCTCCTTTGCCAGTTCCGTCTCCTTTATCTGCGTCAATGGTGAAGGCCTAACATTAATCGACATATTACTTGATAAGACACAGAAAGGAACTCACTGTAAGTGAGTAGTTAGATGAATTTTGCAAGGCAAAACTGTGAACACAAATTCAATCTCCAATTATCACCCCTATCATACACAAACTAACATGAATGCATGACTTAGCTGTCAACCTAAACTCTCTTTCTATCCACTTCAACTCATCATCGCCATCTCCATATCCATGCAAGCTTCTTGCAATTCTACATCCAGAGAAAGAGAACATAGAGCAGGTAAATACTTTAAGATGTTAAGAACTTAATAATTGTGTTAGTAACTAATAATTCATACGATAGTGAGAAAAAGTAGACCTTGATTGTACAATATTGAAACAAAATATGTATTGTTTGCATAAATTGTTGGTCCTCACCATGTCACCAGGATATCTACATTTGTCATGATCAATCACAGATGAATCTCCATTAAAACCTTCATTTTCTACTTCTGGTCGATCCTGCATAAATTGACTATCATAAGCAAACAATTCTGCAGGTTTCCTCTTTGGAGATTGAAAATACATATTTTGAATCGATTATTGATCAAATTAGCAAATTAAATTGAATGTAGGTATAAAAAGAATTGCAGAAGCAAAATCAAAACATCAAACTGTGAATTATCAGTACGTACCTCACAACATACCTAATAATGACAGTAATCAAGGAATATCAATTAAAGCCAATAACAAATCACCTTGTCTAAAAACTGGCCTAAACCACATCACATGATGCTGTATCTTGAATCCTAGACCTTCAACAATGAAAAGGGAAAAAGAAGAGGGGCAGGAAGAAGCTGCGGCGGCATACCTGAGTAAAAGAATCTTGGATTCCCAAAAGCTTTCCCATTCGTCGTCCCCATCTCAGTCGAATTGTCATCAAGACCATCCTTTTCTACTTCTAGTTGATCCTGCATAAAATTGACTATCATAAGCAAACGATTCTGCAGTTTTCCTCGATCGAGATTGAAAACACATATTTTGTAATCATAAACTGTTGCTGAATAGAAATTTACTAAAGCTAAGCATGAAATAATAAGTTAATGAAATATACAATACTCAAAAAAATTAAAAAAATTGCATTCACAGATTGAGAATTTCCACCTACTATCTGATTGAGAATTCACAGATTGCAAAACTTTGTACTGTTGTAGAGGATTGAAATGATTTGTTTTTTTGGTGGTTTAACCATTTTGATTTGATCCGCAGAACATGTATTTTCGTGAGAACGGGAAAGGAAGGGGAGGAAGTTGAGGAAGAAGTGGGGTTCAGAAGAAATGGGGAGCAAACGTGGGGTGGGAAAGACAAATATACCCTCTCAAAAGCATGTTGACGGAAGTTTTAAAAAAATTGTAAACAATGGGTAATTTTGACACTTCCAAAAAGGCTTCACCCACTAAAGTATTTCCTTTATATATAAGATATATATATATATATATATCTTTAAATCATATTACTATATATATTTTCCAAAATCTTAAAACCGATTTCAAAATACCGGAATTCGATTCCTCGAAATTCAAATTCAAAACCCTTCAGTTATAAATCATTTTTGTATAAATCAAGTTCTTATAAAATTTTCAAAATTTCAAATTTTTTTCGAAATTTTAAATTTTCATTTTTGAAATGTATATAGTCCTTACCGAAAACATTTCACTTTTATATATAAAAATATGGCATCCTTAATAATTTCGATGTATGCACAATTTCAAAATACAACCAAACGCAAATTTCCAAAGGATGATTCAAGGAAGGATTTCAAACAAACAAAGATTCAAAATTAGAGGGACTCTAATCAAATAGAATTCTAGTTCGAAGATAAACTCAAACGAAGATGAGATAATTTAATTACCAAATAGAGGACGGATAAGCCTATATAAATCGCGGGCGACCTTAACCGGTCAACCGGGACTTTAGGAATATAATCAATACAGAAATCTAAGGCAAATCGACCTTCGATCGCCAGAGATAGAATCCGGGTAGAGCAGGAGATAGATAGCATCGACATCCGAAGATACAGAAATCTCCAGTGAATCAAAGCCAATTGTAAAGGAGTTCACCCCTTTATAAATCATTCAACGATTTACAGAATCACCGCCCTTTAGAGAGGTCATTCCAAAGTAGAGTTATGGAATGCTCCGAATCAAAAGAAAAAAAAATGGGGAAAATAAGACTGGATTCCAAAACAAGTGGGAGCGTTCCAAAGTTCAAGAAATCCTAATCGATAAGAATCTTAACCAAGAGATTTCTAACAAGGTGGATACCAAAGAGATGAAGTTTAGAAAATCTTGATTTTGAAATAAGAACATTTTTATATCAAAATAATCTTTGAAAATCCTTTAAAAATCATTTGGAAATCATTTTATACTTCGAAAATACGTCCTCTCACAGAGAAAGGATTCTGAGATTGATTTCACTCATTCTAGGGTATTTCTACCCTATCTCTAATGAGTTTTTGCTCCGCAGGCTAAGGTTTGCCTAAAACCTGGCTTGATACCAACTGTAACAACCCGATATTCTCAGCCATTCGTATCCGCACATGTCGGACTTGAATTGCTCAAAATACCGCGTTGTAAATAAATTTGGTGCAAATGAAATACAATCACAGAATCACAGACACAGAAATATCAGAATAACTCGCAGCGGAAATTAAAATACCATAGTAGTTCATGAAGCTACTATAACATACTCTCAAAACATAATACATAATATCAGTCTGAAAAACATATACAGTAGAAATCTCAATAACATAGCAGTTTATCAATACCAAAGCTGAAATAGAACAACTGAAACTGAAGGGATAGATGACTAGACAAGCAGAATCTCCAGCAATTCCTAGCTCCAGAAAAAATCCAAAGCTAAGCTGTAAATACTCAGGCTGAACCGAGCGTAAAGTAAAACACAAAACACTCGAGTCAGGACAATATATACTTATACAATGTAAACCAAATCAAGTGAACTGTAGTAGAAATGCACAACAACTTAAAGGATGCTTGGGATCGCCCATCCTTTAAGAATCAGTTAAACTATAAATTAATTACATCCCGTGGTTAAAATTTCAAAATGGTATTTTATACTTCAAAATCAAACATAATTTCAAAATTCAATATCATTCAAAATATCATATCTTCCAAACCACATTCATTTTTTTTAAATTTAAATACCATTACAAAACACATTTCAAAATAGTTTATATTTCGAAACAAATTACTTCATTTTAAATCATAAAATAAAGTTATTATATTTAATAAATAAATTTCCAAAATTTTAGTCTTTCAAAATTCATTTATTCACTTAATTATTAAAACAGATGAAAATTCAACTTTCGCAGCATTTAGAAATTGCTACGGAAGTTACATTCAAAACAGTTCAATTTAACAAAAGATAGCATTTAAAAATGCTGTAATAGGGTTACTTAGTTTCAAATAAAACTTAATTAAATTCAACAATTATAGCATTTACAAAAATGTTATAATAACCTTTAATTAAACTTAGCCATTTGGTTCATTATTATCAACTACAGCATTTACAAATGCTGTATTATCATTTACATTAGAATTAATAGCATTTCAGAAATGCAGTTAATTAACTTCAAGTATTCAATATAATTTCACAAACAATTATATTTTTATTTAAGACATTTTAGCTTATAAAATCATATAATTTCACTTTTAAAACAGTCATTCAAATACCCTTATATTCATGATTTTATAAAGTTAAATCTCCATTCAAAAATCAAATTTTAATAATAATTCACTTATTAAATTCCAACATTAAATTTTAAATTCATTATATTAAATTTAACTTAACATTTAAGTTTAAAATTTCCAAATATAACTTAATTTCGTTTTTATTTACTTAACTTAAAATTCACTTTTAAGCCAAATTCACAAATTTCCAATTTTAGTTATATTTCCCAATTTCAACCTAAATATTCATTCATTTCACATTTTAACTTTATTCAAAAATCATTGATATATTATAAAATCATTTTAAATTCATTTAATTCAAAATATCATAAATTTATCATATTTTCATATTTAATTTAAATTCCATTTATCACCAAATTCTAGTTTCCAAAATAACTTACATTTCAGATTTTCTAACTTTACCATTTATTTATTTCACTTATAAATTTTCAGAAAATCAATAACGCTTTGAAAAAATCATTTTTAATCAAATTTAAGTCAAAATATTATAATATTTACATTTCGAAAATAATTTAAAATTTTTAGAAAAACATATTTTAACAACGGGTCTGTATTTCATTTTCTAGCCTAGATGAAGTGATACGGGTAATATATCATTTCAACCCGTAATTTACAAAGAAAACCGGGTTTGATCATTTCAAACCCGCAATCCCAAGTAAAAGAAAATAATTGAAAATCATTCAGGCCTATCATTTCAGCCCATAACGATTTCCTCCTATTCTAAATTCCGTTCGGGTATGTATCATTTCAACCCATAGTGATTCTAGTCTACAGGGAACTTGCAGTGTGATAAACTGATGAAAATAACAGAATAGCATGGAATAACAGTAACATATGGTATAAAAAGTGTAAATATAGGTGTGAACTTCATATGAATATAATATAGCAGTTATAACAGGATGATATGCATTTACGGATTCAGGTGATGTCAGTTTATCACTATATAAGTACATATTAGTCTGGTGAGATTAACTCACTGTTTTGAGCTGGAGACACAACAACGAATGCACGAATGAGATCCAAGCAAGCACGATAACACGACACAAAGATGAGTGGAAGAGCCAAAGATTAATTCTCCTTGGATACATGAGACAAAACAATAAATATAACATAAGTTTTCAACCCAAATTCAATTAAACAAAGCTAGAAATGAATACAAAAAACATCACCGAAGTGTTTGCTCTTGCTTTCTACCACCTATGCTTCAACTCCAGATCTAAAATGGCACGGCTAAAGGCATGGTTTGGATCTGGTTTGGGTTCTTAAAGGTCGGCCTAGCATGGCAAAATGATGGAGCAAAGATATATGAGCATGAACTAACACTACAAGGCAAATATCATGGATTCCTATGCACTAGAGGGCTCGGCCAAGGCCAAGGAGAGCACGGCCAGGTCTATAGTGGGCTGGAGGATGATGTGGCAGTGGGTTCAGGTCAGGAATTTGCTGGTGGTGGTGGTGTATGGTCGTCCAAAGTGATGGAGAGAGGTGGTGTAACAAGTTAGGCTAGGCTATGAACATTTAGGTGGAGTTTTGTTCATTTTTAGGTGGGTCTTCTTCATCAAGGGGCACGGCCATGGCTTGGGCCTGGGCTGGAGGAGGTGATGACTAGATGTGGTGGTGGTGGAAGAGGCCAAGGTGGAGGAGGAAGGAGGAGCTGAGTATAGAAGGTGAGAAAACAAGTGCAAAATCATAAGAAAACAAGTAGAAGTTGCATAGAAAAGAAGAAAATTTTTACCAAGCTTTTCACATAGGAGAGGCCGTACTTTTTTTTCAGAGTTTGAGAAAGAAAAATCACGTGAAATGATAGAGGAGTCGGCTGGAGAAATGAGCTAAGGCAGCCAATTGAATGAAAAGTAATGGCTGGAGTTGAAAAGGTGAGAATACAAAGAGCCTTAAGAAATAAAAAGTCACAAAACCTTTCAAATTTTTCTTGTTTCTTTTTATAATTTTAAATAACTGAAATATATATATAAATTCAGTTAAAATACGAAAATATCACAAATAAACAAAATATAAATAAATAAATATTAATTATATATGATTAAATTAGGAAAATAGCACAGAAAATGAAAACTAGTTTAGAAAATTTGAAAATAAATGCAATGACTTTGGAAAATTTTTATGTATATGAAAAATATTTATAAATAGAGATAAGAACATAAAATAAAAATTCACTCACAAAATAAATATATAAATTTTAATTAAATATAATTTAAATGAAGAAAATAGCAGAAAAATAGAAAACAGCCTTTAAAAATAGGAAATAAATACAGTAAATTTTGAAAAAATTTTGTTATCACTTTAAAAAAATATTAAAAGACAAAATATATATAAAATAACATATTTACACATATTAAAATAAAATATAACAAAGAAAATATTATAAAAAAAATTAAAATAGACAAAATTGCAAAATAAAACAAATTATACCCGAAATTGAAATGTACATAACTTTTACAATTTAAATCCGTTTTCAACGAAACGAAAAGAATTATTCAAGTTATTAAATCTATTTTCATAATAAAAGATAAAATTTAAGAATTTAAATATTTAAATTTGAAATTTAAAAGTCAAGATTTGACCAGTTTGAACAGAAATTCATCTTTTAGTAAAATATCCAATTTATACCGGTTTGAAATTATAATTCACATAATAATCAACACTTATATTAAAAAAAAATGAAATGTTTGAAATAAAATAAGTTTAAAATAATTTCAAAATAAAATAAAGCCAAATATTAAAATATATGAAAATCTAGGGCTGTTACACATTATCTCGTTACACTCATTTTGGAATCACCCTCAGAGTTAACGACGACAACCCTTGCATTCTGAATCTTCATCTTCACATCAGATTCACGACCTATCATTAATTTGGATCGATGTGGTTTTCGGATGTCCAAATATGGAAACCCGATCCCGGTCTCATCGAAATCCCAAACGTGTCTTTTAGGGCCAAGTTGTTTTAAAGTTTAAAACAATTCAATTACCATATACACACAGATAGATAATTCACAATATCACAGTAGATAATTAACATTATCACCATAAACAGATAGGCAATATTATCATCACACAGATAATTCGTATTATTATCATGCTACAGTCAAACATATATTTCACACTGCATCATTTATCTTATACTAGAAATCTCAAACCATTCCAGGTAAATAATATCATCCATCCATACATAAGCAATCATATCAGCTATAATTAATTTAAAATGAATTAAATTAATTACTTGCATCTCTAATTAATTTAAAGTAAATTAAATTAATTACTACACTATTATAAATCTTGCTTATTTAACAATTAACCAATTATCAATCAATTAATAAATTAATCACATTTAATTTTATTCAAGTAATCATCTTTTAATTATTTTCACAAATTAATTATCTAATCCAAATATAGAAATTAATCTTCAATTACAAACATTACATTACTTCTTAATTACACTAATTAATTACTCTTTAAGCTCTTATTACTAATTGTCTTTATTAATGATTACTAATTACCCTTTTAATTTTATTATCCTATATTAAATTAATTACCTTAAGTAATTAATCTTCAATAAACTACATTTATTAATCACCCCTGATTAATACTATTCAGTAATCAACCACCTTTAATTACTCTTATCACATCACTTAATTTCTCCTCAACTGATTTCCTTTAATCAATCCCTAGATTAATTGCACAAAGTAATTATACTCAAATTACTTTCACTGTTAAAACATCCTCAGTCAATTTCATCCAGTCATTATCATTAATTATTTCTCCAAGTGTTTATGCTTATCACATCTTCAATAATTATGTAAGTTAACTAAACTTAATTAATTAACTTAATAATTCATCATAAACTTTATTAATTACAATAAGCAATTAATTCCTTAATCACTCAATCACTTAATCAATTTGTTTAACCTTAATTACTTAATTAACTATTCTTTAATCATGGATTAGTGATCTTAATAAAACTTAATTATCCATTTATTAATAACTCACTTACTTAAATTTTATATTAAATTGCTTAATTTATTCATTAGTTACCTTAAGTAGTTAATTACACTTTATTAATTACTTAATCAATCGTTGATCCAACACCAATTACAATTTTAAAAGTGATTATTTTATTTACTTTCTGAAATCATCAATTAAGACAAAATTTCCAACATGATTAACATTTTGATAATAGAAACCCTCATTAAATTTGGAAATCAATTATGTTGGCTAACTACACTTAATTGTTAATAAACTTAATATTTAATTAAAATAATACCGGGTTAAGATAATAATTAAGAGTTAAACACTTTAAAGCATTGATTAAAATAATTAACTTGTGTCCAAACTTTGGCTCTAAACTGTCAAACATCTCAAGAAAACAGTGTTAGTTTGTAAAAGAAACTATTTGGTAAACTTGCTTTTTAAACAGAAATCAAATCTGCAGGTATGAAGGAAACCCAAGGTTTCCTTACCAAATCTCGAGTTGTACTTTGGGTAAATCACAAAATCACCCGAGACTTCCTGTATGTCCTTCCTCTTCTTCTTTTTTTTTTTTAACTTAAGTTTTTTAAACTACGCTATAAGCTACAGCACCAGGGCCTAACTCACGCACCTCAACACTCGTCACGAACCCGAAGAAATCATCCCCAATGCTTGAGCACGACTCGAGGCACACGCAAACAACAACGCTGACACCAACTTTCGCCGTACACATGCACGACGGCCGGCAAGGTCCTGGCGATCCTCCAAGGTCATCAACAAATCGCAAATCGCCCCAAAGTAAGGAATCGCAACCCAAAACACCCTCAAAAAACTCGAATCGAAATTCGACAGTGCCAACCCATAAACAGCACTTACACCCATCCAAAAGAATCACCTCGCATCCACCGTTCAAGCCACCGGAGTCGCCAAATTTTGACCACGTCTCGACAACACGACCTTCGTCCATCGTCCAGAAATTCACGGCACTCGATCGCGAAATGCAGTAGCTCTCGACCCATCACTGACAAGAACAAAAACGTGCACTCAAACCCTAGTTTGAGTTCGTTCGACCCATTCTTGAGTTTGAAAAATTATTTATCATTTTTCCCTGCATCATACATATTCATACTAACTTCACAACAGTTTTCAACAATTTAAATTGCATTGATAACTAGAAATTTATGGAAATGCAATCTTTGTTCATTTATAAACTGTACTTTAAATATTTGCTTAAAATTCTAAATTTTTGTTTTAAAAATCATAATTTGTAATAAGAATTCAACATATAATCTTGAATTCATGTTTTACAAAAATCAATTTTTCTTCATGCTATCATTTGATACCTGTAAGCTAATATTACAGTAATTATGTTTTACTACAATGTTTAATCGGCCTTTAGAAATCTAATTTTAAGTTTAACATCTTGTTTAGGTGAAAAGTTTAAGGCTTATAATAATCTGGAGAGTGCAAATTGAGTTTGAAGAAACTATCACAACCTGAATCAATCAACAAAGGTGAACAGAGCATCACAGCATATATACAAGCTGAAACATATATATATATATATATATATATATATATATATATAAAATCCAGGATATCAAACAATCTTGAACTATTTTAAAATAACTTAAAACTTAAAGTTTCTTGTTTACTCACCAAAAACAAACTGTTGAACAGAGCCTGTTTGACATCTGCAGTTCCATCTGTTCTTATGTGTTTAAACTTGGGCTTTGCTTCTTTTATGTTTTTCTCTTTATATTTTACCCAATATCTAAGTATCACTTTAATAAGTAATTAATTTGTTCAATTAATGATTATATCTAAATTCTGAATCACTTTTATATTAAATAAAACCAAACTTTTCATATTCATATCAATTTATAGTTCAAATCAATATTTAAACCCATTTAAATATCTCAAATTAACCGTCCAAA
Source organism: Allium cepa (assembly GCA_030765085.1). Taxonomy (NCBI): domain Eukaryota; kingdom Viridiplantae; phylum Streptophyta; class Magnoliopsida; order Asparagales; family Amaryllidaceae; genus Allium; species Allium cepa. The sequence goes on from CM060939.1 coordinate 318,254,622, forward strand.
AATTCGGGTCGTTAGAGATACAGACCATATATAGTCATCATTATTATTACATAGATCAGAATATTACAAAACTAGTCATTATTTTTAATACATAGCTCGGAATTATACAACAAGCGATGCCATCTATAATCAGTCTTCAACATATTCTGATTCAGACTCGGTCTCGTACTCTATATCATTTTTTTCGATACTTACAAATGCATCTACTAAAATATTCGATTCATCAGTCAACGACCCTACATCAGTGTCATCGGTTATCACTATTCCAGTATTTGGCTCGAGATCCGCTTGATACGCTGCTTCATCTGGAATATTATTTCCATCAAATGTATATCTAGCCTTCGTTTTAAAAACATCCCACCAGCCTGCTCTATCTTCTTTTAAGGACGGATATGGAGCAAAATAACCTTGTAAAGCTTGCTTAGCTAATACAAAAGGATCATACTTATAGTAATGCGATGTATGCCTTATTTCAATTATCTTATAGTCCTTGTGCACGTTAATTCCAGAGCCAGGAACAATGCTAAACCAGTTGCATTTGAATAAAACAACTTTCTCTGTAGGTTGTATATAATATGTCAACTCTAAAACTTGTGTTAAGACGCCGTAAAAACTTTTTATATGCTCCTCTGGATCATCATTTCCTTTAACAAATACACCACTGTTATATGTTAATTTTTCAGCCCCGTAATATTTGGTGTTGAATTTAAATCCATTGATGAAAAATATTGGATAAGTCTTGACAATTTGTTTTGGTCCGATAGCAAGATGTCGTAATCCTTCGTCAACAACACATTTTTCTATATCATGAACGTAGTTTGAAACCCATCCAGCAAATTGTTTACTGAGATCGCTAGATGGATGTTGTGATTCATATATGCTGCAAATATGTATTATATTCCTTTATAATTAATATATACATGTATAATTGAATTATATATGAATTCATAATTACCTAACAAATGGTGCAACTTCAGCACGATTTAGAAGAACATATGTGTGTGCCACATGGTAATCTCCATCATCTAACCATATTTCCACACATCTTCCAGCAGGTCTTCCATGTTGCCAAAAAATAGATAACATTTTTTGAGAAGAATCCTGCTCAATAGTTTCTTCATTACGGGGAACACTTACGAACGATAATTTTACATCGTTACTAAAGTAATGTGTAACGACCCGTAAATTTCGATATTAAATTTGTTGAATTATAAGATTTTTGTAATTAAATTTAGAAAGAAATAAAATTTTATAATTTATATTGAAGTAAATGTTAAGAATGAATTGTATCCATGGTTATTAAGAACTAATTGTTGACAATTTAAGTGGAATCAAAATGAAATGAAATTGTGTAAATTGTTGCACTTGGGTATAAAATATAAAATAAGTAAATTAGTGTAAGTGCTGTATAACTATAGGAATTTGTATATTATTAATAGTAATTGAATAAATTCAGTATTTTGTATGTAGTTATAAAATTTGGTTGAAGTTAGGTAAACTCAAGTGTAACCTTAGCTTGTAAACAATTATTTTTAAGTTGCCTGTTAAATTAGTTAATTGAGTTGGAATTTAAATTAAATTTTAATGAATATAAATAAAGGTTACAATAATGGGAATGAGAATATGGCAAGTAAATGAAAGGAAAACAATAGTAACCGGTTTATAGCGTACTAATAGGCATAATATAAAGATGGGAATTTAATTCAAATCAATGGAAATAATGTAGATGTTATACTTAGCTACAAATTGGATATATGGAAACAAATGTAAGCATTCAGTTAAATAATGACTTTGAATTTTTATAAATGGTAATTGAATAAAAATCAATATTCTGTAAGTAATCGTATTATTTGCTTGAAAGTAATAAACTTAAAGTTAATTAAATTTTAATGGTTACAATTGTATAAGTAACCTATTTGTTTAGTTCATAAAAATTTAATTAGAAAGTTATTGCAGTAATTGACTTAATTAGTGGAACCCCAATTATGTGAAACAAATTGTAAATTTATATTAATTGATAAAAATAATATCTAATGAATTGTAGTTTGATAGGATCAATGCTAGAGAGTAATTATAATAATTTTTGTTTAATAATAAAGTAAGAATGGGAACCAAGATTTTTAATTTAAATTTAATAAAGTGGATTTATTGCAATTAAATGAAATTAAATATTTAAATATTACGTGAATATTAATTTAGATGAAATTGAAGATATTTTTGTAATGAAGTATGAATCCAATGTTAATTTCATCCATTTGATACTAATAGGTTGAATAACAGAGTGAAAAGTCAATTTAATGGAATAATTGGGAATTAAATTTATAATTTGTGAATTTAATGAAATTGAGGTTAATATTGGAATTTATAAATTAATCATCTCTAAATTGATATTTAAATTTGTTTAAAACCATTGTAAATGATTGAGAAATCAAAAATGATAAGGATTGTCAATTTTAGAATTTAAATTGGAAATTTGATTTAATTAATCAATTATTAATTTATTTAACTAATGCAAAAATAGCCATTTTGGCCACTGACTCGGATTTCGACGAAACTAGTTTCATCGGATCCGTAACGGTGAATTATTGTAGAATTTCAAGTACGCAGCGATCGGACTTGTCGTTTGATCGTACGGACTCAAAACGCCTTAAAATTTATGAAATTGAAATTAATTGAAATCAATTTGAAAATATTGATTTTAGCATAACTTCTTCATATGATGGAATTTGGACTTGAAACTTGTTCCATCGAGTTTAAAATATTTTAAAACATCTATTTTGATATACGGGTAGACCCAATTTCATTATGGAGTCAGAACGGGTTTTTCGGGCCAATCATCGTTCAACGCGTTTATAAACTAGGTCCATCTATTCTATTTCAACCTTGCCTATATATACCCTGTTATAAACCGTAGCCTACCTCTATTTCTCATTTGCCTATGCGTACAATTCCTCGTGACCTCCTCATTTCAATGGCAAACAATCCCAAATCCAATTGCAATTCAAAAATCAAAATGAAATTTCAATCTCCTCAAAAAAGTTCAGAAAAATTATATATCGAGGCTCTCAAAGAGCGCAAGTCGGATATGCAGTCCGTTTCTCGATCTAAGTTTGTGGGTGGGCAGAAATTGAAGGTTTATCCTCGGTCGTCCGTTGCATCACGATCAACTGTGTCAGATTGTCAAATCAGGGGTACCATCGCGTAGAGGAGGGAGAGCGCAGTGCATCAGAGTGGTTCGTTCGTCGAATTAGCGGCTGGATCTTGCGTGAAAATTCGACTAGGGTTCACTTTTATCGGTGGATACTGAATTTTTGGGCGACCGGAGACCTCGTTTTGGGGTTGCCGCATAGGGTCAGGGAAGCCAGAGGATGGCTGGCGGCAGGCCGGGGGTGGCACGGCGCACTCGTCGAGCGAGAGGTGGCCGCGAGTTCCATGCGTGCATAGGCTTCGTGTTTAATGCTTCGTGCTGTAGGGTTTGAACGTGAGAGGGTGACGACGTGTACGGTAAACTTTATTTATTTATTTATATTTTATAATTCAATTTGTATAATGTTCTAATCGTGATAACTTTAGCATACATTGTTCGATTTATGCGCAGTTTTTTTGGTTAGGATCATATTGAAATTCCGGATACTATGACTCTGATTTGGTCGAAATATAAGGATGTTTGAGTTTTAGGTTTAAAAGTGATTTAAATTCAATTTGAATTCAAAAGGTGAGTGTGTTATCCCACTCACAACATCTAAAATTTCTTATATTTGTTAAATTTATTTAGGATGTGATCAGAAATTTATTTATGACTGTTTGGCATATTTTTAATCATCATCCCAGTTAAATTGAATTTAATTGAATTAAATTGTTATTTAATTTATTTATTGCATATAAACTACCAGTTAAATTTTCATTTAATTTATTGTTGAATATAACTGCTAGTTGATACCTGTTGTTTATTATCCGTTATATACTGATGTTATTGATTAATTTGGATGATGTTGTGATTAATGATTGATAATTGATATTGGATGAATGGAGTTGTATTTTACATCGTTATAAACTGCGAATTGTTACGCACTTTATTTCATTCGGGATTGCGGTTTGAAATGATATATAGCCGTATTTTTATTTTAAATTGCGGATTGAAATGATAAATATCTGTATCACTTGACCATTGGATAGAAAATTATATACAGACACCGTCGGTTATATATATAAATGTTTTGAAAATGATTTCTATGGTTTTGGATAGAATTATACGGTTTAAATAAATATTGATTCTTTTTGATGTTATATAAATCTGTTTAATGACAATAAGTTAAATAATGGTGTTTGATCTATTAAAATAATTTTGGTTAAGTATATAAATCATACTTTTATATAGATGTTATAATGATTTAAATAAATTAAGATCTGGAAGATAAAATATGAAATGGATGTGAATTAAGGTATTTAAGAATTTTACTTGAATAAAATTTGATTTGAAATTTAGATAAATTTGAGATTTTATGAAATTGAATTTATTTAAGAATTAAACCAAAAGGGTTGATGTGAAATTTATTAAATTGGAAATTTTAAAAGGTATAATTATTATAACTTGATTTTTGGGTCTAGATGAATTAAATGATTATTTCAAGTATAATAAATTGAAGGCAATATCTAGTTATTTGTAATTTGAGTTTTATTCAAATAATAAAGGGTTTATTACATAAAATATTTCAAAACAAAATAATAGGAAATTAAATTTTTGAATCGAAATTATCAAATTTAGTTTTGAAATTTTGGAATATTTAAAGCCTTGAAATTTATCGAAATTGAAATGTTTTGAAGTTATGAATTTCAAAGCATTATATTTTAAAGGTTTTAAAATTTCAAATGTTTGGTTTTGAAGTAAAATAATTTGGAAGTGCGGTGATTTAGAAAAGGGGATATATTTGAAATAAAATGATATTATATTGTTTGGAAAAAAGGGATATCATATTGATTTGGTTTTTAAATTGGAAATGATATCATATATGTATATGGTTTTGAAATAAATATTATATCCTGGTTTTGAAGTATAAATTATTTTGAAATGACCGCGGTGTTATAATAACGTTGGGTTGTTAAAGAGACCGGGATCGGAAGTTGTCATACTCTCTGCCAACTCCGAAAACCACTTTAACAATCGTGTACGCGGTGGAGATTCCAGAATGAAGTAGGATGGCGGCGGCGTTTCCTTTAAGGTAAATACGTGGACCCGACTCTCTGAGTTGGCATAAGGTGGCTAAAACAGGAGCGATTCTCGGGCCAAGGAGGTAGCCCCTCTTATCGGACACATCCCTTCGATATTATACTTTGACTTTTGGATTTATTCGATGGCCACTTTTTATTTTTTGATTTTAAGGGTGTGGCTCGAGGTGGGTGGAAGCTACGCGCTATGCGTTACCACCAGCCCGGATAGAAATTGGTATATCTACCCTGGCATTGCCTAGTTGTGCTGTGTCACCTACCCTAGCACGCCTTATATGATTTTGTTTTGTACCATACCTATGGAGTGCCCTCTGACGACGCACAGTACGGGGGAGATAACGGTACCGTATAGACTATGAGAATATAAAAGTATGTTAAGGGCTATATGGGTAACCCCTTAACGCTATTTTCAGTATATTATACTTTACTTTAGACACTAGAATAATAGCGTATATTACTACACAGTAGATAGTTTAACGGATCCTTAGGAGATGTGAATCCCGAACATCTCTTAAGTTATTGCACTCACGTTAGACACTGGATAGGAGATGTCAAAGCCCGTAAACATCTCCGACGCCGTTCCACTCATATTATTTACCTTTGATTTAACTTACATAAGATCTTTTAGTTCTGACTCGAGTGTTTTGTCTTTTCAATTTGCTCGGGTCATCCTGAGCATTTCAGGGTTTGAAGGCCTTACTTTTGGAGGGACGAAGATTTTATTGCTACTATATACTATACTATTCCACTACATTCATATTGTTCGGCTGCATAAATTGATATTCTATGGTATGTGTAACTTTGATATACATTGTATTAGTACAATCAAATATTTTGTAAACAGCTTCATGAACTGTATAATTGATTATTATATTTTGTCGTTCCGCTGCAAGATTCTATTTTGTCCTTTCTTTCTCTGTTTTTTCTTATTTACCCCATAACAATCTGCCCTTCTGTATGGTTTAAGTTTGACGTGTGTGGTTTATCGTCGATTTAAACCGTGCAAAAAGGCCGGATGTTACATCTGGTATTAGATCTTTGGTTTAGCGATAAACCTTAGTTTTGTGGGGTCTGACTCTTTACTAATAGGGTAGTAATACCCTATGGGAGTAGCTGAGTGTATATATATATATGAGAGAGCATATTTGTTAGTGTTATAAAAAGGTTTTAATATTATGTTAATTTGTTCCGTTTTTTATTTATAAATTCTGGTTGGTGCATAGGACGCTGGACATCATAGGGATTTCTGAACACTTAATAGGACGGACAGACATAATATTTGTACTTAATATAGGTGAATGAAATAATTTTTCCTATTGTATTTTCTATATATATATATATATATAATAAATTTTTATAAATGATACATATTTGGCTGCAATATATTGGTTATTAGGTAATGAAATTTTAAATAATAGTGGAAATAAGATTGAAAATAATACAGAAAATGAAAATTGGAATTTAGAACTTAATTCTGAGCTTTTGAAAATTTCTTTTGAATGATTTTGGAATATAGTAATAATATTATTAGAAGTATTTTCTGATATATATATTTCAATATAATTTGAAAGAATTGTTTTAAAGCAACTTTGGAAAGAAATAAGTATGTACTTCCCTCTCTGTCGGTGGAAAATAATTTCAGAGATGAGTGCACGCATTATCGACATTCATTTTCGAGTTTCGAAGCGGGAAGGCCACTGTAGTAGTTTTACTGCAGATTTATTTTGGATAAACAAATATAAATTTTAAATTGTTTTAAATATAATTGGATATATAAACTGTAAGTATACACATTTGTCTGTTATTTTAAAATGATTTGAAATTAACCTGGTATTCAGTTCTTAAGTTTCTGTTAATTAATAGTTTCAATTATTGTAGTAAAATGGAATGTAACTAATTAATAATTGGAACCTTCAATTAAAATAAGAGATAAATGCTAAGTTATAAATAAAATTAAAAGAAAGTTGAAATTTGTAACTTATAAAATAAAAGATGTAATTATTGAACATTAAATTAAATTAAAAGATGAGGTAAAACTTGTATAGTTTTCTTGGAGATTTAACCAGGCAATTTGGTACTCGGTGTTCTAAACGTTCGACATACAAGGAACGATCGGCATCCATGAAGGTTCGGCCTGAATCTTGTTCGGCATCCCGAGACCGTTCGGCATTCGGGAGCGCTCGGCAGTCAGGGGCACTCGGCATTCAAGTGGCGCTCGGCATCCTGAGATAGTTCGGCATTTGAAAGCGCTCGGCAGTCTGGGGCGCTCGGGCCATTCAAGAGGCGCTCGGCATCCAAGTTCGTTTGGCATCTATGGAACGTTCGGCATGACAGAGCATTCGGCATTGAGGGACGTTCAGTGTGGAATAACGTTCGGCATGTGAGAACGTTCGACATGGCAGGATTGTCCGGCATCAACTACCATTCGGCCTAACTATTGCTCGGCCAAAGGATCGTTCGGCCGAGACATAGTTCGGCCTGGGAAACGTTCGGCCAAAATATCGTCCGGCTTAAGTTCTGCTCGGCAATCAAACATCGTTCGGCCAAGTCCCTGGTTCGGCCTCTAGTATCGTCCGGTGCAAGTGCTTCGCACGACATTCAGAGTGTTCGCCCTCGCTGCGCTCGGCATAAGGTGACTATTCGGCATCCATATCATGTTCGGCCTTCGACGTTCGGCATCTATGGGTCGGCACACAGAAGTTACTTCATTTAGGCCAGGATATTCAGCCACCAGGCCCACCAGGAAAGTCCAACCCACCTTCGCCTATAAATAGATAGGCAGGGGCACAGTGAAAAGGGATCAGTTTTTTGGAAACACTGGGTAAACTTTATCGCATTCAACACTCTTTCAAGACTTAGTCTTTGGTTCTGCAATTGTATTCAAGTAATTAGAAACAGATTGTATTTGTAATCAACTATCAAGGAAATCAATAGAAATCAATTTCTAAGTGGACATAGGCAGTTGCGCCGAACCACTATAAATTTGGTGTTCTTGTTCTCTGCGCTGAAATTTACATATTTTTCTCTACTTTAATTTACTTTCTTCATTAATCTCTATACACAATCTTTCTAAGGGTGTTAGTGACCAATTTTGGTGCTAAAATTTTAGTGCTTTCATTGAGAATTGAACTCAGACTGTTAGGATCTGTTTTGTAGCTACTGGATTGCATAAATCCCCTAAAGGAGATCCAAGAACATTCACAAGGCATCTGTTGATTCTATTCAGAGTTACAACCAACAGCTCTACTATGGGGAGACTATGGACCATATCGGCCTCCCATAACGCAGATGTCCATGAAAGTGCCAGCGTACAACAAGCTGGACCTATAAATCAGCAAACAACCAGAGGTGTAGGGCCCTCCACCTAAAACCAAGCGAAAGTCGTTTCCCAAACGGAGTTCAACGACTTGATAAGAGAACTCAAGGAAAGTGAAGGAAACTTGCCGAACAGATTCAAGCCAATACTAACCTCATGACTCAGCTTGCTCAGCAACAGCGCCAGAATGCTGGAGGTAACCCTGCCCCTTATTCTAAATCTGATAGCTCAACCTCAACTGACGAACCTCCTAGGCTAGACGCCGTAAGGATGAAGGTGCCCAAACAGACGCTGGGAATCAAGCCAATGAAGAGACTGGACACCCAAACCTCCAAGACCCAAATCAGGCGAGACACCAACCCGCACGGTCCTGTGGAACGACAACCAACCTTTCGTCCTCCATACAAACTCCGGACTTGACAGCTATGGTCAGGCAGTTGATGAGAGAGAACCAAGGCTTGACCAATGAAGATTGGGGAGTGACCAGAAGCCATACTCCCTTTACGGATTGTATCCTACAGGCTGAGTACCCCAAGAAGTTCAATATGCCAACTATCCCAACCTACGAAGGGAAGACGGATGCCAGGCAGCATGTGATGAGGTACAGATGGATGATGGATTCTGCAAGAGCTAATGATGTGACCAAGTGTAGGTGCTTTCCAATCACTATGTCCGAAATTGCCAGCATGTGGTTTACTTGACTTCCCCCACGGTCTATATCCAGGTTCGATGAATTAGCAATGAAATTCATAGAAAATTTCTTGATACACACCACTAGTCCAAAGGATGTTATGCCCTTATCAAGCGTAATCCAAGCTCCAAGAGAGTCGTTGAAAACATACATGCAGAGATTTCATGTTGCTGCTACTGAGGTAAGCAATCCAAATGACCACGCAATTTTGATGGCGGTAATGCGTGGAGTGGATCCAGACTCTGAATTTGGAGATTGGTTAGCGGGAAAGCCCCCAGCCACGCGGGAGCATTTTTATTCGAAAGCTCATCATTTTATAAGAAGGGAAGAAGCTGGATGGACAAGACGAGACAAGGCACCAGGGCTTGCGCAGGAGACTGAGAAAAGTACCATCGCCATGAAGCAAACCAGCGATAATTCGGGAAAAAGCCCAAGTCAACGTCCAAAAAAAGCCTGGGCAGTCTAAAGGATCCGGAGGTGGAAATCCTGGAAAGAAGAGAGAGACGGGGAAATGGAAGTCAAGGATCCCGACCTACACTAGATACACCCCGCTCAACGCATCACTTGAGAACATCTATTTGTCAACTTGCAACACTTTCCAGTATAGGAAACCACGCCCAAAGGAATCAACGGAAGAACAGAAGCGGAATGGGAAGTACTGCCGCTTTCACGAGCCCTATGGGCACAACACAGAGGAGTGCAGGCACCCCCATGACGCTAATGAAAAGTTGATTAGACAAAAGAAGCTGCAGGAGTTCGTCAAAGACCCACAAGATGGAAGATAAGAGACATCGGACTCCGGACGTGGGCCAGCTCCACGCCAACAAGAATAACCTGCTCGAACTGTGGGTAGATTGGTTGTCAACACGATTGCGGGCGGACCTCATCCTGCGGATAAGAATTGGTAGCAGATGGAACGATATGCTAACTCTTTAAGACATGCGGAGTATGAGTGCTGTTCGAATGTGGAGGATGGGACTCCTGCAAAGCAGCAGCGCATGATGGATGATTATATTGTATTCAGGAGCCGAGATGCGGATAAGGTGGAGGCCCCTACCATCCACCCGGTGGTCACATCTACGACAATCGGGCCGGCGTTTGTGAAGAGAATTCTAATTGATCGCGGAAGTTCCGTTAACATCATCTTCAAGCAGGCATATGACCAAATGAAGCTGGAGGCTAAGGATTTGATACCATCCAATGCCAGAATCAATAGCTTTAACGGCGCAGCAATGGATGCAGTGAGATATATGGAGTTACCAATTGAACTGGGGCAAGGCGAGCGTAGGAGGATGCGAATCCTACCATTCATAGTGTTGGATGTTGACTCTCCATACAACTTATTTCTAGGACGTCCAGCCTTGGCAGAATTTAGGGCAGCATTGGCCCCTTGGTGTCTGACGTTGAAATTTCCCATAGATAGTGGTGTTGGAGTGGTACATGGCGATCAGGCGACCGGACGCGCATGCTATATGGCTGAGCTGAGAGAGGCTCGGCGTAGAGAGAAAGGAAAGGTTGCGGATAGCTTCGTCCGCATCCAAAATTCTGATAATTGATAAGTATCGCCCGAGCCTTGGCTCGGGCAACATTCTCGGATCTATAGAGACATAGATCCGAGAGACGATGATGGGGGACCCAGGGAAAACAATGCAGCACTGGCTGAACTCACAATTGACATCCCAGTCAACCGGGATGACCCGTCATGAATTCTTAAAATTGGATCATAACTCGACCCCGTGGTGGCGGAGAACCTCACTGACTTCCTCCAAGCGAATCTTGATGTTTTCGCTTGGACTCACTCTGATATGTGTGGGATTTCTCCAACAGTTGCGTGTCATATGTTGAACATAGGCCCCAAGTACGTTCCTGTAAAATTGAAAAGGAGAGGTGTGGACCCAGAGAGGTCCGCAGCTCTCAAAGAGGAGTTGGACAAACTCAAAGCCAATGGATTCGTCCGCGACGCCCTCTATCCTGAATGGGTATCTAACCCGGTGCTGGTAAAGAATGCGAATGGAAAGTGGAGAACTTGTGTTGATTATTCTGATTTAAACAAAGCATGCCCGAAGGACAGTTTTTCATTGCCGAGAATTGACCAACTGGTCGATTCAACTGCCGGACATGAGTTGCTATCATTTTTGGATGCATACTCTGGGTATAACCAAATCCTGATGCGCCTCCTAGATCTAGAACATACCAGTTTTGTCACAAACGTTGGGTTGTATTGCTGTAGTGATGCTCTTTGGATTGAAAAACGTGGGGGAAATTTATCAGCTCTGGTAAATTGGATGTTCAAAGACCAGATTGGTAAAACGATGGAAGTTTATGTAGATGACATGCTCGTGAAGTCACGACAGTCAAACAACCACATCCGAGACTTAGTGGAAATGTTTGACATACTCAGGCATTATGGAATTAAGATCAATCCTTTGAAGTGTATGTTCGGAGTAGCGTCAGGAAAGTTTCTGGGTTACATTGTGAATCGAGGCTAACCCGAAGAAGATTCAGGCTGTCCAAGATATACAAGTGCCCAGAACCATAAAATAGGTGCAAAGCTTGAATGGAAAGGTGGCTGCGCTGAGCCGATTCATATCTAGGGCCACAGACAAGTGCATTCCTTTCTTAGATGTCATAAAGAAGGGAAAGAGGAATTTCGAGTGGACATCCGACTGTGAGGAAGCATTCCAAGCTCTTGTAAGGCACTTGGAAAGTCCCCCGATATTGTCAAAACCAATAGACTACGAAATGTTGTATGTATACTTGGATGTATCCCAGTACGCTATCAGCACAGCCCTGGTTCGCGAGGAAGACAGGGTTTAGAAGCAGTTTACTATGTTAGTAAACGCTTGATGGGGGTAGAAAGAAATTATCCAATGATTGAAAAATTAGCCTATTGCTTGGTAATTGCATCACGCAAGCTTCGCCCGTATTTTCAGGCACATTCATTCAGTGTTTATACTGATCAACCTTTGCGACAGATACTCCAATGACCAAAAACTTCCTGAAGGATGTTAAAATGGAATATTAAGCTAAGTCAGTTCGACATTACCTACCTGCCGCGAAGGGCCATATAAGGACAGGCACTAGTTGACTTCATTGCTGAATTCACCATGACAGACGAATCAAATGATCACAATGTCATACCTCCTGTTCGATGGAAGATGTACACCGATGGGGCATCTAATGACCGTTGTTGGGGATTGGTATAGTTCTTGTAACTCCTGAAAACCGATCGGGGTTGCTACGCTTTGAAGCTCGAATTCACAGCGACGAATAATGAAGCCGAATATGAAGCGTTGATCTTGCCGGCTTAAGACTTATTAAAGAACTGGGAGTAAAATCGGTTGAAATCTTTAGCGACTCTCAACTGGTGGTGTACCAAGTGCGAGGAGACTACCAAGCAAGGGGCAGATACTTGCCCCATATTTGGTCCGAGTTCAGGAGCTGCTAGCGAATCTCGAGTACTATGATATTTCACCTGTCCCACGTGAGCAAAACAGAGCAGCTGATTCATTGGCAAAATTCACAAGCACTGGCGATGTATAGCAAATGGGATTATTTCTTGTTGAGACCCTCCATGCCCCAAGTATAGATATGATGGAGGTAGATTTCACGTTAGAAACAGAAATCAAGAAGGAATCGTGGATGACCCCAATCAGGCAGTACTTCCTATTCGAGATCTTACCCAAAGAAAGGAGAGAAAGACGACAAGTCCTTCGTAAGGCTTCTCGTTATGTAATACAGGATGGAATAATGTATCGAAGGGGATTCTCAACCCCATTACACCGATGCATTGCCCATGATGAGATAAAACGAATCCTGAAGGAAGTCCATGAGGGTGAGTGCGATGACCATACTGGAGGGCAGACATTAGCGAAGAAAGTCCTCCGTTATGGATACTACTGGCCAACTATGAATCGAGATGCCGCAGAATATGTGAGAAGTGTGACAAATGCCAGATATATGCAAAAATCCCGAGAGCTCCACCGACGGATCTCATGCAGATGGTTAGTCCCTGGCTATTTGCAATGTTGGGGATTGACCTAGTCGGCTCTTTACCCATATCCAAAGGTGGAGCAAAATATGAAATAGTTGCGGTGGACTACTTCAACAAATGGGCAGAAGCAGAGCCTCTGGCCTCAATAACCACCAAGAAGGTTATTAATTTCGTCGTACGAAATAACATATGCCATTTTGGCCTTCCACGGACCATCATTGCAGACAATGGAACTCAATTCGAGAGCAAGGAGTTCAAAGATTTTGTCAGAAATACGGCATTGAGAAGAAGTTTGCAGCAGTTGCTCACCCGAAAGCCAACGAACAAGTGGAAGCCATAAACAAGATAATCAAGTCCATATTGAAAAAGCGTCTGGAAAAAGGCTAGAGGCAAGTGGGTGGATGAACTTCCAGTGGCGCTTTGGGCCTACAGGACCACCCACAAGACCGCGACTGGCCACACTCCATTCGCATTGGCATATGGCACGGAAGCCGTCATACCCGTGGAACTTGAAGTTCCGTCACATCGGGTAACTCATTATGACCCCAAGTTGAACCAAAATCTTTTACTGGAATCATCGGACTTCATTGACGAAAAATGCGAAGAAGCCAACTTGAGAGTGACCGCATACAGACATAAAGTCGCCAAATATTACAACGAAAAGGTTCGACCGAGAATTTTTGGTGTGGGAGGCCTCATTTTTAAACCAGTTTTTCCGATCCCATCTCATATGAATCCCGCATGAAGGTCTATACGTCATTGAACGGAAGCTTGGAGAAGGAACTTTCAAGCTAGCAACCGTCGATGGTGCGACACTCCTCCAAGCCTGGAACAGCGAGCAGTTGCGGCATTATTATACATTGTCTATTTCTTTCATGTATTAGTTGCACTTATTTCCAGTACGCTTTTATTTCAAGTTCTTGACATGTAGTAAGACAATTCAACTTGCTCTCATTAATAAAGGCTTGAAGCCATCTTTTCCATAAATGGCAAATGTTTCTGCGTATGATGATCCAGTGACAAGCAAACGAAACCGTTTATTTTGGCTGACATACGAACACGTATAAACGACTCAAAATCTCCAAGTCCCCGGAGTGCGGACTGGAGTACTCTAAGTCCCCGGAGCGCGGACTCGAGTATAAACGACTCAAAATCTCCAAGTCCCCGTAGTGCGGACTGGAGTACTCTAAGTCCTCGGAGCACAGACTCGAGTATAAACGACTTAAAATCTCTAAGTCCCCGGAGTGCGGACTGGAGTACTCTAAGTCCCCAGAGCACTGACTCAAGTATAAACGACTCAAAATCTCCAAGTCCCCGGAGTGCGGACTGGAGTACTCTAAGTCCCCGGAGCGTGGACTCGGTTATAAACGACTTAAAATCTCCAAGTCCCCGGAGTGCGGACTGGAGTACTCTAAGTCCCCGGAGCGCGGACTCGAGTATAAACGACTCAAAATCTCCAAGTCCTCGGAGTGCGGACTTGAGTACTCTAAGTCCCCGGAGCATGGACTCGAGTATAAACGACTTAAAATCTCTAAGTCCACGGAGTGCGGACTGGAGTACTCTAAGTCCCCGTAGCGCGGACACGAGTATAAACAACTTAAATTCTCCAAGTCCCCGGAGTGTGGACTGGAGTATTCTAAGTCTCCAGAGCGCGGACTCGAGTATAAACGACTCAAAATTTCCAAGTCCCCGGAGTGCGGACTGGAGTACTCTAAGTCCCCGGAGCGCGCACTCGAGTATAAACGACTTAAAATCTCCAAGTCCCCAAAGTGTGGACTGGAATACTTTAAGTCCCCAAAGGGTGGACTCGAGTATAAACGCTTCAAAATCTCCAAGTCCCCGGAGTGTGTGCTGAAGTGCTCTAAGTCCTCAGAATGCGGACTCAAGTATAAACGATTTAAATGACCAGGTCCGTTGAAGACGGACTGGATATAAATGACTTGAAGTCATCGAGCCTTTGGCGCACGTATTAGAAAATATTATAAGTGCTTGAAGCGTGGAAGAAAAAACAGACAGCTCTCAAAAAATTTCCAAGCTATATGAAGATGAACCGAGAGGTCTATTATATTCACAACAGCTTGGATTTGAATCACAATCACAAAGAAAATTGAACGATAAGAGCCATGGAAAGACAGAAAAAACTAAGGTTTATTCATCGAAGATAAGTTTCCATTACAACTCCTTTGAAGCTCGGAATCAAAAGTTTATTTACACAAACTAAGAAAACCAAAGTACTTGCATAATCTAAACCGACTATCGTTGAATGAGAGTAATGATCACTTGTTGTGCTTCTTCGCCTTCTTCACCTCCGTTGTCTTCTGAGACGACTCCTCTCCTTCGAGTTTACCCTTGATACTCTTCTTTGATGGAGGAGTGACAACCGAAGAAGTATGTGGGACATCCATGGGTTTGGACCTGCCAGGGAGAATGGTCTTCAGTGGCTTATTCAAAGGATCGTCGAGGTCCACGGCTTGAGGTTCGACCTTGATCTTGGTCGTTTCTATCTTCTCTTTCTCAAGCCTCTCTTTCATGCTCAGCTCGAATGTGTGCTCGGAGACGCCTATAATTTCAACTTCATAACTCCCGTCAATGGGAGAGGAAGCCTCAGATTTATCTTCATCAAGCGCTCTGATCACTTGGGCGTCTGGACCGGGATCCTCTCCATCATGAGGGGCCTCACTTGTTTCCTTCCCCTCCTCCTTGGTGACATCGCTCCTAGGAGTGAGATCGGGATCAGAACAGCCTACACAAAATCAGAAAAAATGAGCATTAGAATACAACAGTCCTTTATAAAGAATGACGACTTCTAGAATCTTAAAATAAAGAGTTATCTACCAGGTTCCGACAACCTCTTAGCTGTCAAAGGGGTCTCACCCTTTGGAATGGGAGACAGAATATGGACACAAAGGCCAGGGTCTTCCGAATTATAACCAATATGCTACTCAAATGGATCGAGTATCGGCCGATCGGCAGATTGGATAGGCACATAAGCTGCAGGCACGACCTCGGATGGACCGATAATAACTTCTTTCCCTTTCTTTGACGGTGAGCCTTTGCAATAAATAGCTTTGGCCGTCGATAAGTCCGAAGGCTCATTTCCTTTAAGGAATTCTTTTATCAAGGCCCCCTCATCAATCTCTTCGGTGTCGTGCTCGGCCTTCCTGATTTCTATCAAGGCCTCCCATGACTCAGCTAAAGATTCAAGATAGCCCTCACCCAAAAAAGTCAAGTCTTGATGCATGAGAATGCGGGCGTTGAATTCAGTGATTAGCGGGTCAAACATGCTTTTCCCTGCCTTCTTCCCTTGCCGCCTCGAGACGCGAGTCGATATCCATGGATGCCATCTTCTTGCCCTCTTCAGGGCTTCACTCTTTAACGCCTCAACCCTGGAAAGCTCGCCCTCAAGTTTTTATTTTAAAAGTCAAGTGGCAACGATCTCGTCACAGTATCGTTGTGACTCTTCTTGGGTGGCCGTTTTCTCTTCCTTCTCCCTACGAAGCTGCTCCTCAAGTTCCTTGACTCAGAGGCTGAGTGCGTCCCTCTCCTTTTGAACTGAGTCCTTCTCTAGAGCCAAAGCCCCATATCGTTGAACCGCCTCGTCGAGTTCTTTCTTATGAGTTTATTCCAGACGATTGGCGGCCTCAGCAGTGTCCTTGGCGCTCTGATAGGCGACCTCAAGTCCAGACTTGTAAGTTGCAATCTCTTCATCTTGAGCTTTAATGATATCATTTTCGTAGATAGCCTCAAGCTTCAGACGATCTATTTCATGTTGGCGTCCACGGAGACTTCAGAAGTTTTTCAGTCAAATGAACAAACACGTCGTGTTGAACATAGACGTCGTTTGTACAGGCGATGGCGCTCTGCTTGACGTGTCCGGGGATAGGATGAACCGCCGAGAGGAATTTCAGGCCGTCGAAGCATATTTTTGGAAATTTGTCTTTAATCTCGACCAGCCTCTTCGACACTGATGGGTATGTTGCAGGAGTGGGAGGAGACGGCATTGAAAGTTCTCCTCTCCTGTGAGAATCTCGGGACTGCCGAGTGGAAGAGGAATTGGAGTGTTGGTCCCGGGGAGCATCAGATTGCGACCTATTATGGCCGCACTTGTGTTTACTTTGCTCCGGGTGAGAGAAGGTATCCTGGTGGTATTTTGGCTGATTGTAAGTATTCCTCCGAGATGACGAGTCCTGGGAATGATGGTCTTTATCGCCGTTACCATCTCTATCTCGACGTCTCCTGGAACCCGAGTCTCGTCCGGATTGATAAAAAATAGATGAACCATGAGGACGATCGAATCCATGTTAGCGCCCCTGGTTGCCTGTATAGAATTCAAATAACAACGAATTAGCAAAGAATAATGTGACGACAAAAATCGAAGTGCAAATCGAAGTGCAAGCGTTCATGTGTGTCCTAGTGTTTCCCCCCGACGGACCAGTTGCTTTGCTAATTGGAGTTTTCTCTCCCTGACTTTGGGTTAGAACGCCCGCATCGCCTCTGATGGGCGAATGAAGCTTAAATGCCTCCGGATCGTCAAAGTCGTAATTGAGCAGATCATCCGGAATGAAGAGGTTCGATAGGCCTTTTAAAGAATTTTCTACGTGCTGTGAAGATTCCTCTTTCTTCGTTGGAATAAGCGTAACTTTCGAAGTTCCACCAACCTTTTCCTTTCTAATCTTGTATGTCAATCCCTTTTTCCTCTTTGAAGGAGAAGATGACGTTTCTATATCGTGCACTTCGACTATAGGATCTTGAGCGGGACCCAAATTCTCACCTTGTGCTTCGGGTGGTTCATTCTCTTTGATTTCCCCCTCTTCCTGTACATTAGGGGTGTGTCGTGATGACGACTCAGCTAATTTTTTTCCTTTACCGGATGCAGGCTTAGGTATGGAGATGCCCTCGGGAAGGCATACACGACGACCTTCTGCTAACTCCGAACCGCAATAGTGACTCATTTTAAATGAGAGTTCAGATGTCTCGTTCTTCGACGGGAAGAGCACTAATAGCTTCAACGTCCTTAGAATATCCACGGTCGTCGGGACGTGGATTTATACCTGAGAAGATGAAATAAGCGTTATAAAAGGCATACCTCAACCAAAACACGAGTATTGTTCCAAGAAAAAGACTTACTTCCTTCGACCCATCTCCTCGTGAAACCAAGGGGCAACGCACATAGAACCATTCCTATTTGTACAGGGAAAACTTGCTACACGCCCTGGATAAAATTTGGCATTTGTGGTGCGGCTCGAGGAACACAAAGGAGGGGCTATCTCTCCGCTTCTTGATCATATAAATATAATTTATGTCGCCAGGAGTTGGAGGCCTAGAGAAGACGGTCATGAAGAGTATTTTTTAGCCATAGATGAAGGTGTGACCGTTTGGGTGCAACTGCGACGGGCGATGTCGATGTATTGCAGCACGTCCCGAAGAAATAAATTGAATGGTGGCACGCTGCCAACCCAGAACATGAATTTACTACATGCCGTTTATCCATTTGAGGTCAGGTGTGGTCGATCGTTCCCCAATGGAACCAGCACGTTGTCAAAAGGTATTCCCTGGATGGAACATATTCGTGGAGCGCGACTTCATTGTTTTTTGAAGCCTGTGAATCGACAGGGTTGTCCAAGAGAATCGATACCTCCAGGGCATTAGGGGCTAAGTTATGTGCAGGGGAGGTTGATGGATTTGAGACATCTGTGACTTCCTATCGAGAGGATGGTCCCGGTCTGTCAGAAATCCTAGCGGAGCTAGATTTCTTAGACATCACCGATAAATATCGAGTTTGACAAGAGCACCTGTTTGAGCTATACTTGAAAAACAATCGACGTCAGAATTAACAACACAAGAATTCCCCCCGTGTGGTGTGTGAACTAGTGTGATCATTAGTGTGTAAGCGCTGAAAAATTGAAAGTCACGGGGTTACTGGTATAAAACTGAGCTCCGAATCATCGCCTTCGAAGACCGTCATCGCTGACCATCTCCAAAAGCCTGCCTTATGGTGTCTACTATTTCGGATTCAGAAAAGGTTAGAAGAATTTATCCGATTAAGTCAATTTAAGTTCGGGTTCGTGTCTACTGAAATTAGGAGGTTGTCAATCCGGATTAGTTAGATATGCTAGTATGCTGGAGTCCTTGTCCTTGTTTTGTTGTATGATTAGGCAAGGTAAACAAGTGTTCGGCCTAAGCTAAGGGATGGTGCGGCATTCATAATGGCTCGGCCTAAAAGTTGTTCGGCCTAAGTATCGACCGGCCAAATTATCGTTTGGACCAGCTACCGTTCGGCCTGAATATTGTTCGACCAAACTTTCGTTCGGCCTAACTAACGTTCGACCAAGGCAGTGCTCGGCAAAGTGTCGTTCGGCCAAGATTCTGTTCGAGTTTGGTTTTCTTCCGTAGCCCGTGTGGTATCCTCTAGTGGCTTCCCGATCAGGAGGGACTATGATATTGGATGGACTACCGGGACTATTATGCGTTAAGGGCTATATGGGTAACCCCTTAATGCTATGAAAAAAGTAAGTTATTTTATTAATAGACATTATTTGAATAGCGAAAAAATAATACATAGTAAATAGTTTAACGGATCCTAAAGGATGGGCGATCCCAAAAATCCTTTAAGTTATGGATGCATTTGTTACTGTTCACTTGAGTCGATTTACAATTCATAAGTATGTATGTCCTGACTCGAGTATTTTGTGTTTTGCTTTACGTTCGGTTCAGACTGAGTGATACAACATTTGAGACTCACCTTTGGAGTTTGAGCTTTTCTTGAAGGCCCGGCTATCTATTCTCTTCGGATACTCAGTTGATTTCAGTTATCCAGTTGCTTCCAGTTATGTATTCAGATTTTTACCTTGTTACTCTTCTGTTGTATCTTGTTTAACTCTGATGTATCTTATATATATATATATATATATATATAGTAGCTTCATGAACTACTATCTCTTCTACTTCCGCGGCATTATATTACTCTGTGTCTGTGATATGTGATTATTTATTTACTATATATTCTAAGTATTGCCAAAAAAATTATTTACAACGCGGTATTTTGAGAAATTCAAGTCCGACATGTGCGGATGCGAATGGTTGAAAATGTTGGGTCGTTACATTTTTCCTCTCTACAACTCCATTTTGTTGTGGTGTTTTAGGAAAGGAGAAATTATGATTAATTCCTTTTTTGTTACAAAAATGTTTGAAAGCTTCATTTTCAAATTCACCTCCATGATTACTTCTAATGTTTTTAACTTCAAAATTATTTATATTTTGAATTCATTTTACAAAATAATTAAAATTTTCAAAAGTATCACTTTTATGTTTCATAAAAATAGTCCATGTATATCTTGAAAAATCATCTACAATAGTAAACACATATCTATTGCGATTAGTAGATTGAACTTGAGTAGGCCCGTAAAGGTCCAAATGTAATAGTTCAAGTGGTTGTGTTGTAGATATGATTTTCTTAGATTTAAAAGAAGATTTTGTTAACTTTACTAACTGCCATGCATCACAGATATTATCAATTTTGAATTTCATATTAGGTAGTCCTTTAACAAGTTAACTTTTGGCTAATTTGTTAATAGTGTTAGTGTTTATGTGACAAAATCTTTTGTGCCATAGCCAAGATCATTTTCTGTGGCTACCAAACACATAGTTGTGTTATAATTTATATTTATATTTAAAATATAGATATTTTTATCCCTTATACCTTAAAAAATTAAATTTTAATTTTTATCAGAAATATTACATTTATTTTCTGAAAAAGATATATTAAAACCTTTATCACATAACTGACTTATATTTAATAATTATGTTTTTAAGTTTTTAACTAAAAAAACATCAATAATGAGAGGTGAGTTAGAAATACCTTTATTGCTCACATCACCTTGACGATGACATAACCTTTTGAATTATCCCCAAAGGTGACTGATCCTCCATTTGAGTAGACTATGTTTGTTAACATGTCTTTATCACCAGTCATGTGTTTCGAGCAACCACTGTTTAGAACCCATTTTCCTCTCTTTTTAAGTGGTACCTGCAAAAAATAAAAATAAGATGGTACCCACTTCTCCTTTTAGGGTCCTAAGAGCTAGGCTTAGGAAACCAAACCTAAGAAGGTTCAGAATTTCCTTTAAAAATATAATTCTTATTTTTATGAACAATTTCCATAAATGTTTTGATATGTTTATTCCTAATCAAGTTATTATTTGTTTTAGGAATCCATATTTTAATAGTTTTAACATTTTTAGAAACTATTTTCTTTAAGTCTTACTTAATTTTGTTTTTAAACTTTTTAGATTTCTTTTGTTTTTCAATTTTCTTATACCTAATCCCATTTTATTTGAAGTTGACTGAGAATTTTCTATTATTTTAGAAAGATTTTCTCTTCCTTTATTAAAATTGGAAATATTTTTATTAATATCTTCTAGCTTAGTTTTAAGACTAGATTTTTCTATTCTAAAACTTTAGTGCTAGATTTTAAATCGTTTACTTCAACTGATAAAATATCATTTTTATTCTTCTGAATTTCTAATTCCTGAGTTATCATAGAAAGTTGAGAGGCTAAATTAGAAATAGATTCTTGAGATTTTTCAAGTTCTTCTTCGAGAATTTTCTTCTCATCTCTAAGCATACTAATTTCTAATTTAGATTTCTTTAGTTTTCCTTGCAACTCCTTATTATGTTTCTTAGTCTTTTTTACAAAATTTACTAGTTCGGAATTAACTTCAACTAAATCTTCAAAACTTAGTTCACTTACGCCATCATTTGTAGCCATGAAACATACATTTGCTTGCTCTGTGTCACTATCACTGACGCTTTCTGATAATGAAGAATCTGAATCATCCCATGTAACAGAAAATGCTTTCTTCTTGAATTTTTTTTCCGTTTCTCTGGACAATCTTTCTTCATATGACCCTTCTTATGACATTCATAACATTCCATGACAGCCGATGTTGGTTTATTGCTATTATTGTTGCTAAAGTTATTTTTGTAACTCTTGACTTTGTTATGCTTTTTGAATTTCAAATTTTTTTTGAAATTCTTAGCAATAAATGCCATATATTCTTCATCTGAGTCAGATTCATCTTGTTCTGCTTGAAATGCTAGATTCTTCTTATCTTGATCTTGAACTTAATTTGCCTGCAAATTCACTTCATATGACATTAGATTTCCTATTAACTCTTATGGTTTTATAGTTGAAAGATCGTTTGCTTCTTCAATAGCTAGGACCTTTCTTTCCCATCCATCCGGTAAAGAGTTTAGGATTTTTGATACTAAATCAAAATCAGAAAATTTTGCTCCTAATCCTAATAGTGAATGATAGATATCTTGAAATCTAGAATACATATCATTGATGGATTCATCTTGTTTCATTCTAAAGTTTTGAAACTGATTTTTGAGCATGGAGATTTTGCTTTGTTTGACTTTGTTAGTTCCTTCATGAGTAATTTTAAGCATTCTCCATATTTCATAAGCAGTTTGACACATGCTAATACGATTAAATTCATTTCTATCCAGTGCACAAAATAACATGTTCATAGCTTTAGCATTGGCAGTAGCATCTAATTTTTGTGTGTTTGACCAAGTGGCATATTCTCTAGTAGGAAGAGTGTATTTATTCTGTGTGATATTCCATGATTCGAAACCATTAGATAGCATATAGATTCTCATATGAGTAGACCAATAATTATAGTTCAAACCATTAAAGAATGGAGGTCGTGCAGTGGATTGACCTTCAATAAAACTAGTATTAGTGATAGTGTTAGTGGTATTGTTGGTGTTGTTTTCATATTAGCAAGATATCAGATAACTTTATAACGGTTATAAGTTACCTTGCTCTGATACCAAATAAAAGTGACTATTGCGTGGCTGGCTATCACTTAGAATCGTGTAATATGGAATATAACTAAATCTAAATGCGAAAATAGATGATAATAGGAAAGTAAATAAAAATGAGCACATCAGAAATTTTTATACTAGTTCGAACTTTCCGTTCTACGTCCATTCCCAGACTTCCCTCTAGAATTTCTCACGGTAACCCTCTCTTAACCCGAAGGAATAGGTATACAACACCTGAACAACTGAACAGGATTTTTCCGCCTTTAACAACTGAAAGAGGGCTTTACCCGCCTGAACAACTGAACAGAACTTCAACAGTTTAAGTAGAATTGCTTTGACACTATGTGTTTTTAGTAAGACTGATATGACTTTGGTAGTACAACCTTCCTATAATCTTTCCTCAAGTATATATGTGTGTATAATGATTTAGAAAGGAAAAATATTGCTTAGAATCAAAGAATAAGTTAATTGTTTCAGAGATTCAAGCAATATATGAAAGTTATGATTGCTTTTTAGAATGCAGAGATAGTAGAAATTAAGATCAGAAAGTAATCAGAATTTTTTTATTTGTGAAGTGGATTTTGTATGTTTTAATAATAGTTAAAGAAATGCAACCCTTCATAAAGAGTACTGATCAACGGAAGCATCCATACCTCTTCATATTAGAACGTGACTCTTGGCGAAAAGAAGTGTCCATTCAGAAAACATAGCTGTTGAAAGAATTCATTCGACTGACCTGAAATGATCAGTCAACTGAATATTCAGAGTTGTTAAAGAACAGAACGTTTCTGTGCAACTGTACAAATTCAATTGACTGGCCATATACGGTCAGTCGACTGACCTGACAGTCAAAGCACTATTTTCATAATTTTAAAAGACTTTAAAGTTTTAAAACAACTTAACTACTGGAGGATAAATTTTAACATTTCAAAGACTAAAACACTTTAATAAATCAACATACTATACGCGGTTTTGTAGCCTTGTCTCCTTTGTAGTTTGAACAGCATAATTCCTTTTCTTTTTATTGCTTATCCATATAGTATAATTCATTGCTTTGCCGTGAATCAAAATATGTGACTCAACAGAAAGAAAAGGAAAGTCGAACTAAATTGTAAAGTGAAGTAAACTGAAACAAAGTGTATACAATACTTCAATAATGAATTCATTTATGGCCCAAATAATTGAAACGTATATAACTAATGTAAGTAAAGAATGTAAATTAAAGAAAAAAGCCTTTCATGAATGAACGAAACTTAAAATTTTGTAAGTAATGAACGTGAATTGAAGAAAATCATTGTATGAAACAAAATAAACAACAAATGATGTTAAAAGGATCAATAGAGCAACTTAAAAATGTATTTATTCCTTGCTTGCTTGATTTATAGATTGGTTGGGAAAGGATACTTCTATTTTGTATAGAGATGTATAAATAATCTATAAGTTATCTGCGACCGTTGAGTGTACGGTTTACTTCATAGTTTATTTATAATTCTGTGTGATTCGAAGTTTTGAACCCAAACAAACCATTTGTTTGTTTGCTATGGATGGATATTGCTCACTTAGTTGAAATGATGTTGGTACAGTTTTTTGATGCAAATGAAATTGTTGTTATGTGGTTGTAACGAACCGTAAATTTTTAATAAATTTTATTTGTTTTATTTATATATTTAATTGAAATTTTGTGAAATTTTAAAAAATAAAATTTTGAAATAAAATTTTGATATTTGAAATGCGTCTAGTTAAACATAGCAACTGGTAAATTTTCGTCCGAAAATATGAAGTTTATTTTCGTGCGTATATTTATTTCAACTAAATCAGTTAAAATCGATGAAAATAAAACTTTTTCGAAACCTAAATATTTTTACATAGAAAAATTCTATATCATCTTCTGAGCAAGATGTCATTTTTCGACTTTCCAAATTCGGATTTCTTTAGCTACGTCGATCTTATTTTTCTACGTCTTTCTTGCATTTTCCGCTAAAAGAAAATTTTGAATTTTTATAGTTCAATCGTACCGCTGATATTGGTATACCGTTTTGATTGTCCCATCATGCTGATCTTCGTAGTATATTTTTTGTGTGTTTCGGTCATCTAGTATGCGGTGAACACGCAAATGGTTAACCGTAACTATTCGTCAGTTTTGGTCTGGGTGACTTCAATTTTCCATCCGTTGAGAAACCAATAGACAGTGGTTTTTGTTATGCCTTGGAATTCACGTAATGACTTTTGAGTTTTTGTAACGGCCCGGTATTTTCAACCATTCGCATCCATCATAAGTTTATAGGTAGACACTCATGCCGGAATTGAATTGCTCAATATACCCCGTTGTAAATAAAAATTTGGCAAATCTCAGAATTTACAGTAAATAATAATCACAGATCACAGACACAGAGTATTTAATAATGCAGCGGAAGTAAAAGAGATAGTAGTTCATGAAGCTACTATATAAAATTATCAAAGTTAAACAAGATACAACAGAAGAAATAAAGTACAACAGAAGTTTCAATATGATAACCAAGTACAAGCTGAATAGAATAACAGAACTGAAATAGATAAGACTACATAAGAAGATAATCTTCAGCGATTCCAATCTCCAAAAAGTGGAAATCCAAATCTGTGAATACTCAGGCTGACCCGAGCGTAAATAAAAAATACAAACACTCGAGTCAGGGCATACATACTTATACAATGTAAACCAACTCAAGTGAACTGTAGTAAAAGTACAAGTAACTTAGAAGATGTTTTGGACCGCCCATCCTCTAAGGGTCCGTTAAACTATTTAAGGCACGCGAGGCAATGCCGGGGTGGATACACCGTTTGCACTCCCAGACCGGTGGTGACGGCAAGCCAGCAGCTTCCGCCCACCTCGAGCAATACCCCGAATCAAAGTGGCGCCCTCATATCGAATCACAAAAGTAATAGAATGGTTTCCGAAGAAGCATGCTCGATGAAAGGGTGCGACCCTTTGTGTAGCCCGATATAGCTCCTGTTTTAGTCATAATTAGGCCATCCATCATCGTTCTCTTACTTCATTCTAGTAGCGTTCCCCAACCAACCCACTTCGTTCCGGAATCTCCACCACATAAACGGTTGTCAAAGTGGTTTTCGGTGTCGACAGAGAGTACGCCAGCCGGCCTCTTTTCCAACCAATTGTTATTATAACTCGTGGTTATAACTTTAAAACAATATTTTATACTTCAAAATAAAATATCCTTTTCAATCCAAATCTTTATCAAAATAAAGATTAAATCATTTCCAAAACCATTTCAATATATCAACATACCATATCTTTCAAATTCAAATATTTACCGAAATAAATATCAAGTCATTTCTAACCATGTCAATATATTAAATTATCATATCCTTTAAAAAACTCCTTTCAAATCAATTTATTATATTAAAATATCATATCTTTTCAAAACTTCCTTTCAAATCACTTTATTATCAAAATATTATATCTTTCAAAACTTCATTTCAAAACATTGTTAATATCAAAATATCATATCTTTCCAAAACTTCATTTGAAATCATTTTAATATATCAAAATATCAAAGTATTATTCAAACATCATTCATTTTTAATTCATTTAAATACCATTTAAAACGATTCATTTTATTTAGAAATTAATCACCATTTCAAACTTACATTTCAAGGGAGTTTATATTTAAAGATTAAATCTTTTTATAAAAAAATAAAGTCACTTCCTTATTATTTAATAGTTAGATATTAAATTTCCAAAATTTAATATTATTCCAAAGATTAATCTCATTAAAATTTAATAAAATATTAAAGTTCAGTTTCCATAGCATTTAAAAATGCTACGTAAAGTTATAGTTTAAAATGGTTCATTTAACAAAATACAGCATTTAAGTGCTGTAATAGATTTTCTTTAAATTTCAAATAAACTTTAAATATTAATTTTAACCACTATAGCACTTACAATGTGCTATAATAGCCTTTATTTCAAATTAACTTTTAGTTCATTTAAAACAACTACAGCATTTACAAAATGTTGTAATATCCTTTATATTACACTTTAAAAATGTTGTTAAATCAAATTCAGTGTTTAAATACAAATTTCACCAACAGTTGTTCTTTAATTTAACTCACTTAACTTATAAACATCATAAATTTTACATTTTGAAATCATCATTTCAATACACTTATTTTTATGATTTTTCTAAAGTTAAATCTCATCCAAAAATCAATTTTTAACATAATTTCTTATTTAAATTCAAGTATTAACTTCCATTTCTTTAATTAAATTATTAACTTAACAATTAGGTTTAAATTTACAAAATATAACTTATTTCCATAAATTTTACTTAATTAAAATTTCACTTTTTTAAAATAAAATTTAAAATTTCGCATTTAAGTTATATTTCAAATTTTACTTCAACATTCATTTATTTAACATTTTAACTTATTCAAAAATCATTATATTTTTATAAAATCATTAAAAATACATTTTTAAATCAAAATATTATATTTTTCTTACTTTACATAATTTCCCTTTTAAAACAAAACATAAGTTCCAAAATTTACTTATAGTTCAAATTCTACTTTACCGTTTACGTATTTCATTATTTAATTTATAGAAAATCACTAGTATTTCTAAAAAATAATTTTTAATTAAATTTAAATCAAAATATTATCAAATATTGTAATTTTTAAATTTTAAAATATTTTAAAACATTTTCAAAAATATTACATAAACCACGGGTCTGTATATAGTTTTCTAGCCTAGGTCAAGTGATACGGATATATATCATTTCAATCCGTAGTTTACAAATAAAAACCGGGTTCTATCATTTAAAACCCACAGTCGCAAGTAAAGTGAATGATTTTGGAAACCTCTCAGGCCTATCATTTCAGCCCATAACGTTTTTCCCCTATTCTAAAGTCCGTTCGGGTATGTACCATTTCAACCCATGGTGATTCTAGTCTACAGAGAACTTGCAATGGTGATAAACTGATAAAAATAACAGAACAACATAATATAACAGTAACAGATGTTATAATAGGTGTTTAAGCATGGATGAACATCATATAATCACAATATAGCAGGTGTAACATGATAATGTATTTTACAGATTCAAAAGGGGTCAATTTACTAGTTATATATGTACATATTGTCTGGTGAGGATAACTCACTTGTATAAGCTGGAGACAACGATCAAAAGCACAAAATGAGATCTTCAAAAGCACTATGGCACGACAACACAGATACAACAAGAGAGTGGAGAGCCAAAGCTAATGGCCTTGTTCAAACATTTACACAAAACAAAACAAATATTTGTAAGTTTCAACACGATTTAACATCAAATAACATTAGAATTCAAAGCCCAAAACAACATCGAATGAATTGCACATGTTCTCAACCTCATGTACTTCAGTTAGGCACTGATTAGGCTCAGCTAACATAGGCATTGAGTCTGGTTTGGGTGTGCAAGAGGTCGGCCTACATGGTGTTAAATGGTGAAGAGGTATAGGTGCATCAATCTACCACTACAAAGCAAAGTTCATCATTTTCTAGGCTACAACTACGTTCGGCCATGGGTTATGTGGGCCCAACTAGAGGTGCAGGTGGTAGTGGGTGATGTGGCAGGGTGTGGAGGTCAGGCCAGAGGTGGTGGTGGTGGACGAAGTGGCGGCTAGAGGTGTTAGAAGGTGATGGTGAGCAAACTAGGTCTAGATTTGCATGTAGGTAATGGATTCTTGGATTTTTGTGGAGATGCAAGCCATAGGGGTGCTCGGCCTTAGGATGACGGTGGTCTAGGGTGGTTACTGGTTGGAATATCAGGTGGTGGAGGTCGGGTCAGATCTGGAGGAGGAGGAGCCAATCAGATCTAGATGAGAACAGGTGCAAAAATCAATGTAAACAAGGAAGAAGAATAAGAAAAGTTGAAAAATCATTACCCAAACTTTTCTCAATAGTCATGGCCGAATTTTTTTGTTTTAGAAATGAAAATGAATGTACATGAATAGGAAATAGAGTACACAGCTGAAAGATGTGGATAGTAAAGGCTGATTGATGAAAAGATAAGTCACAAATGTGAAAGGTTGGAAGATAAAAGGCCTTAGACAAATCAAAAGTCATAACCTTTCAAATTACCTTTAATTTATTTATATAAGTTTATATTGCTGAAAATAAAATTAATTTCAATCACAATTCTG
The DNA here is from genome assembly GCA_030765085.1 of Allium cepa. Lineage (NCBI taxonomy): Eukaryota > Viridiplantae > Streptophyta > Magnoliopsida > Asparagales > Amaryllidaceae > Allium > Allium cepa. The sequence continues at coordinate 318,283,857 of CM060939.1, forward strand.
AAAATATAACCAAACATAATATATACATAAATATTTATTAATTATATAAGGTTAAAAATAAGAAAATAGCACAAAATTGCAACCTAGTCTACAAAATGGAAAATAAGCAGAATGAACTTTGGAAAATTTATATGGACTTGTAAAAATATCAATAAAAATATAATAACATAAAAAAATTCATTTAAAAATAAATAAATAAATTTAAATTTAAATAAAATTTAAATGAAGAAATTAGCATAAAAATAGAAAACAGCCTTTTAAAAATAGGTAATAATTACAGTAAATTTTGGAAAATTTTATTATCATTTTAAAATTATTTGAAAGTCAAAATATAAATAAAATAACATATTAATACATATTAAAATAAAATATGACAAACAAAATAATATTTATACAATTTAAAATAACAAAATTGCATAATAAACAAATTGGGCTCAATATTGAAATATACATAACTTTTACTGTTTAACTCCGTTTTCAACGAAACAAAAAGCAGTGTTCAAGTTATTTCAACTATTTTCATAATCAAAGATAAAATTTAAGATTTTAGATAATTTAAATTTGAAGTTTAAAAGTCAAATTTTGACCAGTTTGAACAAAAATTCACTTTTCAGTAAAATATTCAATTTATGCAAGTTTGAAACTATAATTCACATAAAAATCAGCATTTATATTTAAAATAACATAACTTATTCATTTTAGTAAATAAAATAAAACTCTTAAATCATAATTTCAAATAAAATAATCAAATTTAAAAAAAATCACAAAATTCAGGGTTGTTACACCCTCCCCACTCAAAACTTTTCGTCCCCGAAAAGGATCGAGGTACGAGAAAGTACAGAAAAGATAGAAATGAAATAATTTTAAGACAAGGTGACCAGAAGATTGAGATTATACATGATAACTGTTTTTATAGGTAAGTTTAACAAGGTGGAGATGATCTATCCAACATTCTCCAAAATCAAGAACACAAGCACGCAAAAATAGATTCAAAATGAGAGCCAAAGATTATCAAAGATTATAGAAAGATTTCTAAACAGAAAGATTATAGAAAGATGCCTATACCAGTTTATAGCAAGATAAGGATGATAAGGACAACCAAAAGATAGTTTGAAAAACAAAATAAGGAAATAAATTTGAAGCATGGAAATTTCAACTTAAATAGAGAATAAATCTTTACACAAGTTAATTAAATCTTAACTATCTCAAATTTCATTACCTTATTATCCAATCATCTTAAATTAACAATTTTTAAAACCATGGGTATGGAAAATAATCATTTATTACACTCGTGATGTACTTAATAAATTTTATTCTTCTTTATTCCTAATTAAAATTAAATTTATTCCTCTTAATATATTTATCACTTATGTTAAATATAATTACACTTATTATAAGTGCTTCTTTTTTCTTAGTTCTTTTAACATTACTTTATTGTAAGTTATTCAATTACCCTTTATTATATTTACCTCCGTTAATCATTTTATAATTAAAATTTAAGTGTATAACATTTATTATAACCACTCAAATTTTATTTGGAAAATCTTTTTATATTGTATATTATCCAATTGCATATTCAACTTCTGAAAATTAAGGTAAGTTATATTTGAATGCAACTGAGTATTATACGAATAAAACTTTCCAATTCATTTATCTCAAGTTTGAATTATTTATCCAAAACTTTTGATTTTCTTTTTATAATTGAAATTATTCTTCAAGCTAAAATTTAAGAACTAAATTTCCGATTACCTCCAAACCATTTGGAGATAAGTAATTATATACATAATATGACAAATCAATTTTTAAATCATATATCTACATATATTTTAAATCAAGTCATATTTTAGAAATTCAAATCAATCAATTTAAATCAGCTTATTAAGTTCCATAAATTTACTTATATATCAAAATTTATTTCGTTAACCAAATTTTAAAATAATATTATCTCAGTTTGTTTTGTCAAAGTGTTTTGGAAATCTTATCGATAGCGTTGATCAGAAGAATCGATCAGAAACCGAATCAACATCAACAACTCGAACAACATAATATATAAACAAAACATAGATTTTCAAGTACAATTCAAAATGTTTGAAGAAAGATTGGAAACAAAAGACAAGATGATTAAATAACAAAATTGGGAGGTGGATAAGCTTAAATAAATCACGGGCAACCTTAACCCGGTCAACCGTGACTTAATGAATAAGATCAATGTGGATTTTTCTGGGTTAAATCTACGTTCGACCTCAGGAGATAGAGTTTGGGATAATAAGAGATACAAGCATCTAAACCGAGGATAGATATAAATCTCTGCTGAATCGATGCTAATTGTAAAGGAGTTTCACCCTTTTACAATTCATTTTTTGAGATTTGGCGGGACTGCCAACTCATTATAAAGATCATTTTGAAGTGGAGTTATGGGATACTCTAGAACCAAAAGAAGATGAATAGTGAGGGACATGAATAGATTTTGGAACCGCAGGGAATGTTCCAAAATTCAAAGGAAACCGAACTGAAGAAGAAGGAATTCAAGCTCGAATGAAAATGATTCTGAAATTAAATCTACTCTATATACTGATTTTTTCCTAAAACCAGAGCGCTGATACCAACTGTAACGACCCGATATTTTCAACCATTCGCATCCATTATAAATGTATAGGTAGACACTCATGCCGGAATTGAATTGCTCAAAATACCGCGTTATAAATAAAAGTTTGGCAAATCTCAGAATATACAGTAAATAATAATCACAGATCACAGACACAGAGTATTTAATAATGCAGCGGAAGTAAAAGACATCCTCTATAATATGAAGCTGATGAAAACCGATAGCGAAGTCCAATTGTGAAAAGACTCTAGCACCACTAAGTTGGTTAAATAAATCATCAATCCGAGGTAAAGGATATTTATTCTTGACAGTAAGATCATTAATCTTGCGGTAGTCAACACAAAGCCTAAGTGTACCATCAGATTTCTTCACAAAAATAGCCGAAGCTCCCCAAGGAGAGGAACTAGAGCGAATAAATTGCTTCGTCTCCAATTGGATAATTGTTTGCGCATCTCCTCATTTTCTTTATTGGACATACAATAAGGAGGACGAGTATTATGTAAAGCTCCAGGAATTAGATTAATTCTGAATTCAATTGCTCGCTTAGCTGGTAATCCTAAGACGGGCTCAAATATGTCGAAAAATTCACGAACAACGTGAATAAGAGAAATGACATCTTCCTCATCATCATTATCGTCATCATAAGGATTTAAAGAATATAAAGATGCAACCAAGTTGGAATCCGAATCTTTAAGATCAATAGAAATCTGCTTAACAGATTGAGGATGTCGAAGATGAATAGTCTGCTCAGGACATAGGATTTGAGCTTCATAGTGGTTAAGCCAATCCATTCCCAAAATCACTCCAAAGCCTAAGTAGCGCATAACATGCAAATCGGCTCGGAAAGAAAAATCACACAAAATAATCTCGAAATCTTTACATAGCAAACTAATTGTTGCGGATCCACCAACCAGATTCGCGATTCTCAAAGAAGTCATTAAAAACAACACTTAAAGAAAAAGTATCAACAAGTTCTTTTGATATAAAAGAATGGGACGCACCCGTATCAAAAAGAACTCGAATAGGATGATCACGAAACACAATAATGTCATCAAGGATAGAATGAGAAATACCTTGACCACGAGGAGTGTTACTAGGGCCTTGCACCACATTAAGCTTTCCCTCCTTCTTGTTTTGGAGTTTGGGACATGCGGATATATAATGATCTGGGCTTTTGCAATAGCGATAAGCGTGGGGCTTTGAACACTTGTTCGCATGATGGTCCTTAGAACCACAGTTGTAGCATTGCCCACTACTAAAGGTAGGAGTCTTCGCCGCCGGAGATGCTTGTTTCCCCTTTTATTAGGATAAGGATCCTTGAATTTGTTAGGCCTTTTCTTGTTGTTTTTAAAGTTTTGTTTGGCACCCACAACCTCAACATCACTCTCCCTATCGGCCTCTTCAAAACGAAGAGCGATATCAATGAGTTGATCAAAAGAAGCTTCTAATTTTAGAAGTAATGGCTTCTTGAGATTTTTATTCAAGCCATAGACAAATCTTTGATTCTTCTTTAATGAGGTGTTTATGTATTTGACCCGTATTTAGAAAGTGACTCAAATGATGTGACATAGTCTGCCACGGAGGATTCACCTTGAACAAGGTCAATAAAACGACGAGCCAATGTCACCTTCTCAGCTTCTGGTACAAACTTTAATTCGAATTGTTCCCGAAATTTCTCCCAAGTAAGACCCGCTTCATTTATTTCAGAAATCAGAAGTTCGTACTAGTCTAATGCTCTATCTTGGAGCATACTAGAGGCCACCTGAACTCGGTGAAGATTAATAAGATTCATGCGAGAAAAGATTCGATTGCAAGTTCTTAGCCAAGCCTGGACTTCAATAATGGTTTCAGAACCTTTGAATGGCTTCCCACCCAAATTGGTATAATCGTTGCACAAGCGTGCCAATCCAGACTTAGGGTGAGTAGGAACTGGATTAGAACTAGATTCCTGAGCATTCTTTACTAGATCAAGAAGCTGCTGGGCAGACATAAATACTCCATCCTGGGGAGTAGCACTAGATTGGCCGGCGTTGGGACGGCCAGGTCTAACCATTTCTCTTCTTTAAGAAAGAAAGAAAGAAGAATAAAAAGGTTATTCACAAAATGAATATCAAACAATAATGATTGATAAAACAAGGTATCACAAAAGAAAATAGGATAAGACGGTACAAAGACTCGAATTAAATCCTAAGGCATGACTCCTAAGATGGACTTAGGACATGATCCTTGCTAGATTATTCTACATTGCTCTGAAGTTTGGCTCTGATACCAAGATGTGATGCCCCACCTCTATACCCATGCTAACCAAGGACACTACGGGGTAATGCCGTCAACTAGCACGGTGAATAAGGCTGTTGAGGAGCGACCATCCGTGTAATTGCTTTGTGCGAGCACTGATATGTCAGATAGTATAACATGCATTTCAACTTAAGAGGAAATCCGACATGCCGATACAAACTCAAAGCTACTACACAGTGGCTATATAATCTTCGAAAACAAATATAGAAATAAATATAACACAAATAAGTCACAGATATCCATATCACAAAGGCGGAAAAAGATATGAATATATAAGACTTAAAAGTGTACATCAGAGTAGTGGTCAAACAAGATCCACAATATCACAAAAGAATAGTTACAAGAGCGTCACAAAAGAATAAGTGTACATCAATGAGTCTACATCTCAAATGTATACAACCAAAAACTACTAATCTAAGTAGTTAGCCAAAAGTTGGGATAATAATAATTCCAGATGAGGAGTCAAGCAGAAGCACCTATAACATCTCGGTACGACCCGAGTATTATTTAATAAGAAAATAATAAATGGATCGGTCTAACTATAAATATCAGACGAAACGATATAGAATAAGAGATATGACAAAAACGTATGATAACAATAAAGCCATACTGTGATAAGTATGTAATTGAAAATCAACTAGAGATTAATCAATATCACAAGAATCTTCTCAAAGATCAAAAAAAAAATGTCATACTCTTTATTTTTATTTACCAAACCATAAATATTGTCTATTATATCAGTGGCAATCACAAAAGTTAATTACACACAAATTCACAAATGTACAAATATTGATAAAACTTATCAATGTAAATCACGAAAATTGGTGAAAACACAAATTTTAGAAATCATCAATGGAAATCCAGAAATCACGAAAAAGGGGGAGGCCTATCACATAATGGGAGTTTGAAAACTCACCGACACGTGTATCACAAAATGGAACGCTATTCCATGGTTGATAACCATTAATTTTTGAGTCGAAGCTCCAAAGAATGGCCCGAAGACCATAGGTCGCTACCCCATCAATTCTGAGCCGAAACTCCACAAAAACGGGGTTTAGTATCCCTCGTAGAAAAAGAGACATTGCACATTGCTAGTCTAAATCACAAAAATGATCATCATCGATCATCAAGAAGTGTCAATTACACTAAGCTAGTAAATATATGAGCTTAGCTTCATGTCCCATAACCACTAGCTTAACTTAAATATTTACGAATAAATTGATGATCTCCACTGGAAAATTGTCACAAGAGATTGAATCGAACAAGTCCAAGAATTAACCGACGAAGTAAACGCAAGCGTTTCATACCACTTGTTTTACTAAGATGTTTAATTAGATTTCACATACGAGTGAGGAAAAGGTTTGTATATACTAATAGATTGGAAAATAGTTTAAGAAACGAGCTTTATAATAAAATAGAGTTGAAATCGTTTTAATGGAAGAGTTTTGATATTTACTACTAGCATTGAAAACCATTATATTTTTTAAGTGACAAATCACAAAATGATTGTAGAAACAATCAATCACTAAAATTCACATTCGAAGACGTGAATAAAATCCAAAGAAATCGATTCCGAATCCATCAAAATGTATGTTCACAAAAATTCCGAAGGAAATGTCATCAAGGTGGATAATAAATTATAACAACAAATCAGGGAATCAACATGAATCGATTAAATTTGGAAACCAACCAAAAGTAGGCAAAAATAGGCATAATAGGCAAATAGGAGCAGGTTAGTCGACTGGTTCTCTGTAATCAGTCGACTGGAACAGAAACATGAAAATTTCATTTCCTGCAGTCAGTCGGCTGACATCATAGGCCAGTCGATTTATTACAGGAAACAGAGAGTTCCTGTCTCTGTTATCTGCCTCTAATATGCAAACTGGCTAAAGCCAGTCGACTGTCATCAAAGTTCAGTCGACTGACTTGAGCTAAGGCAGTTTTTTCTGCCTATATAATTGATGTACAATCTCATCCAAATCGTGACCGAACGAGCAATGGCGCTAGGGATTTATGCCAATCGTAAATCCGACCCTATAGGCTCTTCGACGCATCATCAAAAACTTGTTCAAACATCCATAAAAGGATTTTCATAGATTTTGCTTTCAAAACACCATAAGTTGGAATATATACCAAATCAATCCAAACCAAAAGCAAATGCACATGGATAAGTGTTAGAAATTCATACCCAACATTCAAAGATAGTTATAGACATAGATGTGAGATAAAAATCTCACCTTTAAACCTAAAACAAATGAAGAAGAAGCTATAGAGCAATGGCAAGGACAATCACTCTTCAATTCCAACCCAAAGAGCTTGAATCTAAGCTTAAAAGAGAAACATTTCCTAAATTAGGTTTAGGAATGTCTTAAATTGGTAAGAGAATGAGTTGAAGAAGAAGAGGAGGAGGCTTACCAAAGCTTCTTCTATAAATTTGGAGCTAGAAATTGATTTGCAAATGGAAACTAGGGCTAGGAGTTTTAATTTCCCATTCCTCTCTCCATTGTTGCGAAAGCTTGAGTATTAGGAAATAGAAATGAAGTAATGAAGAGAAGAGGGGTGAAGCTTGGGTCTAATGGGCTGAAACAAAACCAAAGCCCTAAGTGAAAAAGTAGCAAAATTCCACTAACTCCAAACATATCAAAGTTTATACTCAAAAAGATCGCAAACGTCATTTTGAACTCAATGGGAGTGCTCTCGAGTCCTAATTCGACCGTTTGCAAAAAGTAGCTTTTCAGACTAAAATCCGACTAACGATGAAATATTTAAATAAAATATTTAAATACTCAATCGTAAAATATGCCAGTTGTTACAATATTGGATGTTAAATTGTTAATGTAGAAAGTGATAAATATTTTGAAATTGGAATTGATGTAGGATAGTTAGATTTGGTAAATGTGTTGAATTTGGTTAGATGACATTTGTATAATATGACCCCTTTTAAATGTTTAAGTAAATTGACCCGAAGAAATAGTGTTAACTACACCTTCAACCATCGAATGTATGTTGTATAAATTGATGTAGTGTGAAATTGAATAATAGATATCAAGTGAAGAACCGTATAAATATTAGTGTAATAATCTTTAATCTACATGAAATGACGGTGTAGATTCTAGAAATGATTATATTAATTTGCACAAACAACAATGTGAATTAATATGATTATTTCAGGATTATTGAATTAATTATTGGATTGTTATTTATTGTTGTCAGTGCTTGTTTACTTACTTTGACATCATCTCAGTTATCGCACTGCAAGTTCCCTTTGCTATGCTTTAATTTTTGAATTGAAATGGAATCGGGTTGAAATGATAAATACCCAAATAAAACTTTGACTTAGGATAGAGAATTAAATAAAAACCCGATTGGTCAATAATTTGATTTAAAAATAAAAATAAAGATTTTATTTAAACAAATAATAATATTTGAAATGAGTTGGAATTTGAATTTAATGAAAGGAAGATGTTAATATTTAAAAATCTGAAACAAAATATTAACATAGTAGTTGTTAAAAGAACATTGTTTTAAAATAAATTATTCGATAATAAAATTTGTAATTATTCATTGAATAAAGATTGAAATTATTTAATAATAAAGTTTGAAATTATTTAATAATTAAGTTTGAAATTATTTAATAATTAAGTTTGAAATTGTTTAATAATTAAGTTTGAAATTATTTAATAATTAGGTTTTGAAATTATTTAATAAATGAGTAAGATTGAATTATTTGATAATTAAATAAAAATTGAATTCTTTGATAAGAGAAATTGAACCTCGGAATAAGTGAATTTGAACTTCGGTAATAAATGAAATTGAGTTCTTTATTAATTGAGTTTGGGAAAAATTATTATTAAGTAAATAAGTGAAATTGTTTTCTTTAACAAGAAGTAAAATATGATTTATGTGTTGAATAAATATAAGACTTGTAATTTAAGAATTTGATTTGACGAATTTAATTTAGTTCAATTTGTACGCTTGATACAATGGAGTTGATGATTTAATGAATTGAAATTTAAATAGAAATTGTTTTGAATAATAAATTAATTTAACGATATCGAATGAAAACGATCAATGTGACGCCCCACCTCTAAACCATGCTAGCCAAGGACACTACGGGTTAATGCAGTCAATTAGAGCAGAGAATAAGGCTGTTGAGGAGCGACCATCCATGTAATTGCTTTGTGCGAGCACCGATATGTCAGATAGTACAACATGCATCTGTTTAAGGAGGGAAATCCGACATACCGATACAATTTCAAAGCTACTACACAGTGGCTATATATATTCTTCGGAAACAAATATAGAAGTAAACATAACATAAATCAGTCACAAACATCCATATCACAAAGGCGGAAATAGATATGAATATATAACACATGAAAGTGTACATCAGAGTAGTGGTCAAACAAGATCCACAATATCACAAAAGAATGGCTACAAGTGCTAGACAAAAGAATATGGATACATCTATGAGTCTAAATCTCAAATGTATACAACAAAAACTACTAATTAAAGTAGTTAGCCAAAAGTCAGGGTGATAATCCCAGATGTGTAGTCAAGCAGAAGCACCTCTAACATCTCGGTCTGACCTGAGTATTATTTAATAAGAAAATAATAAACGGATCAGTCTAGCTATAAATATCAGATAAAATGATATAGAATAAGAGATATGACGTAAATATATAATAACCATAAAGCCATACTGTGATAAGTATGCAATTGAAAAATCAACTAGGGATTAATCAATATCGCGAGAATCTTCTCAAAGATCAAAAGGAATGTCATACTTCTTATTTACCAAATCACCGAACTATAAATATTGACAATAATATCAATGTCAATCACAAAAGTTAATGACACACAAATTCACCAATGCACAAATATTGATAAAACTTATCAATGTAAATCACGAAAATTGGTGAAACACAAAATTCTAGAAATCATCAATGGAAATCCAAAAATCACAAAAAGGGGGAGAACTATCACAAAACAGGAGCATGAAAACTCACCAACACGTGTATCACAAAATGGAACGCTATTCCATCGTTGCTAACCATTAATTTTGAGCCGAAGCTCCACAAAACGGCCCGAAGACCATCGGTTGCTACCCCACCAAATTGAGCCGAAGCTCCACAGAAACGGGGTTTAGTCTCCCTCGTAGACAAAGAGACATCGCACAATTGCTAGTCTAAATCACAAGAATGATCGTCAACGATCATCAAGAAGTGTCAATTACAGTAAGCTAGTAAATATATAAGCTTAGCTTCATGTCCCATAACCACTAGCTTAACTTAAATATTTACGAACAAATTATAGATCTCCACTCGAAAGTTGTCACAAGAGATTCAATCGAACAAGTCCAAAAATTGACCGACGAGGTAAACGCAAGCGTTTCATACCATTTGTTTTACGAAGCCGTTTAATTCGATTTCTCGTATTGAGTGAGATGGAGTGACAAATCACAAAAATGATTGTAGAAACAATAAATCACAAAAATTCACATTCGAAGACATGAATACAATCCAAAGAATTCAAATTCCAAATTCATTAAAGTGGAAATACCCTTGCCACACGACACGGTGCGACCAAGTAGATGAGTGACCTAAGAGGTAGCGGCATAAGTGCAGGGGCGAGCGACCTAAGGGATGGTGCGACTCAACAGTGCAAACAACCTAACATGGTTGAGCAATAGGGCGAAACGACCTAATGGATGCGGCCAAGGGTGCGCGACCTAAGGGGTGCTTGACCTAAGGAGTACGTGGCGTAAGGAGGTAGCGGCCTAAGCAGTACGCATGCAGCCTAGGTGGTGAGAGTTATACAAGGAGCGACCTAGCACGTCGCGACCCAAGAAACGCGACCTAGCCGAGCGACATAACATATATATGGTCAAGCGACCTAGGGACAAAACGACCTAAGAGGTACAAAGCCGAGCGACCTAACGATGGTGTGACCTAAGGGGTGAAGAAGGCAGAGCGACTCAATGGGGACGACCTAGCATGGCGCGACCAAAGTATGGCGTGGCCCAACTACGAGCGACCTAAGTGCACGCGACCTAACTGCGCGCGAGCTAACTGCAGGCCGAGGGATTTGTATGCAGGCCGAACGACCTAAGGAGCTGAAATGCAAAATCTCTCTCAATTTGCAGCCGATCAACCACGAACGCTAGGGGATTACGCCTATGGCTACCCGGTCGTATTGGCTACTCATGCATCACCAAAAACGTGTTCAAACATCAAAGATTAGATTTTTAAAGATATGAACCCGAAACACAAAAAATTGGGATTTTCACCAATTCAATCCAAACCAAAAGCAAATGCACATGAATAAGTGTTAGGAATTCATACCCAACAATAAAAGATAGTTATAGACAAAGATGTGAGACAAAAATCTCATCCTTACACAAAATCTATTAAGAAGAAGCTTGAAAGCAAAGGAAGAATCAATGGCTTCTCTTTGAATTTGGAGTTGGATGTTGAATTTGCAAATGAACTTGAGCTTGGAGTTTTAATTTCCCATTCCTTTCTCCATTTTTAATGAAGCTTGAGTGTTAGGAAATAAAAGTGAAGTTATGAAGGGAAGGGGGTTGGGCTAGAGTAAATAGTTTAGGCTAATGGGCTAAACCAAACCCAACCCCAAAGTGAAAAAGTGGAAAAATTCCACTAACTCGAAACATATCAAAGTTTATACTCATAAAGATCACAAACGGCGTTTTGGACCCAATGGAAGAGGTTCCGGTCCTAGTTTGGCCGTATGCAAAAAGTAACTTTTCGGACTAAAATCCGACTAACGATAAAATATTTAAATATTTAATCGTAAAATATGCGGGTTGTTACAGGCTCCACTCCTTAAAGAAATTGCGTCCTTGCAATATTTAAGAAGAAAATATAAGGTAACATCCATGAAAGCATATCAACACAAAAGAAAATTTAAAATATGAAATTCACCTCATGGAGCACGAGAAAGTAAGTCCGGATGTATTCGTTCGATGAACTCTCTAGATTCCCAAGAGCAATCCTTAGGATTTGAGGACCATTGGACTTTAAAAAGCGGAACATCTTTATTTCGAAGGCGCTTGACCTCCGAAGCAATAATACGAATAGGATGTTTCTCATAAGTTAAATTAGGTGAAACTTCAATTTCTTCCACAACACCGGGCTCAAGAATAGAATCGGAATCTCGAAGGCATTTCCGTAATTGAGAAACGTGAAACGCGTCGTGAATAGCAGAAAACTGAGCCGGTAATAAAAGGCGATAAGCTACGGAACCAATACGTTCGGTGATAGGAAATGGCCCAATATATCGAGGCGCTAATTTTTCCGATCGACTGAAACGTACAACACCCTTCATAGGTGAAACACGAATAAACACAAGATCTCCCACAGAAAATTCTAATTTCCTTCTCCAGTTATCGGCATAGGATCTTTGCCTACTCTGGGCCTCTTTCATCCTATGATGAATAAGTTTAATCTTCTTTGTAGAATCATGAATAAAATCTGGACCTAAAACTAACCTCTCACCGGCCTCGAGCCAACAAGAAGGAGATCGGCATGGCCTTCCGTAGAGTGCCTCAAAAGGTGCCATACCAATACTAGATTGGAAGCTATTATTATAGGAAAACTCAACTAGAGAAATATGATCTTCCCAACTTCCACCAAAATCAAGAACACATGCACGAAGAAGATCTTCAAGAGTTTGATTCGCACGCTCAGTTTGTCCATCGGACTGGGGATGATAAGTGGTGCCAAAATTAAGCTTCGTTCCCAAAGCTTTTTGAAGACTCTTCCAAAATCCACTAGTAAACAATGGATCACGATCACTAACAATAAAAGAAGGAACTCCATGCAATTTTACAATTTCTTTAATAAAGAGTTTGGCCAAGAGACGAACGGTTCGATTGGATCGAACAGGAATAAAATGGGCGGATTTAGTAAGTCTATCGACTATCACCCATAAGCTATCATGACCCGAACGAGAACCGGGAAGGCCGTCTATAAAATCCATGGAAATTTCATCCCACTTCCAAATTGGAATTTCTAAAGGTTGCAATATCTCACCGGGCCTTTGGTGTGTGGCCTTAATGAGTTGGCAAGTCATGCAACACTTAACAAAATTAGCAATATCAGATTTCATTCCCTCCCAATAATAAAGTCGCTTCATATCCGCGTACATTTTACTACTACCGGGATGAATGGTAAATTTAGAATGATGAGAATCTTCTAAAATGTCTTTACGAAGATTACTAATATTTGGCATGATAAGTCTACCAAATTTTCGAATACCGCCCCGAGAATCAATATCAAAGTCCTTCAAACCTTCAATGTCAATTTTATCCCTAAAATTTTGGCCAAGAAGAGACAATTCGGGGTCTTTCTTTTGAGCTTCAAGAATGCGGTCTAAAAGAGAAGGATGTGCCTCAATACTACATAAAACAAAAGATGAACGCAAATCGAAAACACGATCTCGAATCTCACAAGTGGATAGAATTCCGAGATCATTCCATTCGGATGTCATCATAGAAACAACTCCTTGTTGCTTGCGACTAAGTGCGTCCCCAACACGATTTCCCTTTCCGGGAGTATAAAGAATATCAAGATCATAAGATGCAAGAAATTCGAGCCAACGTTGTTGACGCAAATTAAGTTCCTTTTGAGAAAATAGATACTTAAAGGATTATAATCGGTGTAAAGAACAAAATTTTCTCCCAAAAGATAATGACGCCAAATATGAAGGGCGAAAACAATAGCCGCAAGTTCTAAATCATGAGTGGCATATCGAGTCTCGGTTGGCTTCAATTGCCCAGAATCATAAGCAATAAAACATTCTCTTTGCATAAGAATGACACCCAAACCAACGCGACTATCATCGGTATAAACAATAAAATCTTGGTTTCCCTCGGGAATCACAAGAATAGGAGCATTGGAAAGGAGTTCTTTTAATTTTTGAAAAGAAGCTTCACATTTGTCCGACCAAATGTATTTAACTCCCTTCTTTGTCAAGCTAGTAAGAGGCATGGAAATTTTGAAAAAGTCCTTTATGAAACGGCGGTAATAACCGGCCAATCCAAGGAAGCTATGAATTTCCATCACACTCTCCGGTCTCTTCCAATTTTGAATCGCTTCAATCTTTGAAGGATCAATGGAAATTTCGGATTCGGAAATAATATGACCAAGAAACTCCACACGAGATTGCCAACAGTGGCATTTAGAAAATTTTGCTTTTAATTGATTGCTCCTAAGAGTTTCCAACACAATTCGAAGGTGTTTTTATGCTCCTCCTCAGTTTTTGAATACACAAGAATATCATCAATAAAGATGAGCACAAACCGATCGAGGAAGTCTTTGAAAACTCTATTCATAAGGTCAACGAAATAAGCCGGAGCATTCGTTAAACCAAATGGCATAACAAGCCATTCATAAGATCCTTAACGAGTACGGAATGATGTCAAAGTAATGCTATCCTTTGCAATACGAAGCTGATGAAAACCGATAGCTAAGTCTAATTGTGAAAAGACTCTAGTGTTGATACACGAAGATTTTCATCAATGACAATGTGCTTCAACAAACAAGGAAGAAATATATGCAACGCTAAAGGACGATCGATGAAGACCAAACAAACATAAGTAGGTTTTTTATATAGGTCTTAGTCTAGATTTATTGTTAAAATCTATCCTTAAGAGGCATGCACGAACACTAGAAAACATTTTATAAACTTCATTTTTATTTAAGTTTTCACTATGCATATTTTATAAGTTCAGTCGACTGAACAGGAACAGCCAGTCGACTGAAACTGGAACAAATATATAAACATGCATGGTTTCAGTCGACTGAATTTCCTACACAGTCAACTGAATTTGCTCCCGAAAATTTTACTTCATATTTTCAGTTGACTGAATTCCCTGCTCAGTCAACTGAATTTGAACCTGCGAATTTTCTCTGAAAAGACATCTTCTTCCTCCCAAGAGTTGCAACCATTCATCAATGGAAATGGAAGCATCTCTTATTTGCAACCTTTGACAACAAATGCACCTCTTCTACAAGTATATATACATGATTCTAACATCATTTAATTTACCGAATTCTCTTGCTTTAATCTTACTATTCTCTTGTTCTTATTCTCTAGATATTCTCGAAGCAATCACCAATATATTGCTTGAATCACTGTTTTTGGTTATAACATTCTTTTGATTCATAGCAATTCACATTTCCTAAATCTTCAAAAACACATTGCATACTCTCGAGGATAAGATTATAGGAATATTGTACTACATTAGACTCATTATTGTTGACAAGAACACAACAAGTCGAATATTGTATTTTAGTAATTGAGTTGAAGTCCTCTTCGGTAGTTGAGGCAAGAAATCCCGTTCGGTTGTTCGGGTAAGTCGTAAACCTATTCCTCCGGGTGAAGTGAGGGTGTTAGCTAGTGAAATTCCTAAGTGAAGCTTAGGGACTGGACGTAGGACTAGAGGACTGAACCAGTATAAAATCCTGATGTCTCCTTGCATTTACCTACTTTATCTACCTAGACTATTCTGTTATTCCATATTACACGATCCTACCGCATAGCATCTTTCAATTGTTATCAGAGCAAGGCCATCCTATAACCATAACACCGTTATTAGACATATTGATAATATGGAAAATAACGCAAGTACAGGCACAACATCTGCCTGTAGTTCTACATTTGCAGATGGACAATCGATCCAAAGACCCCCCTATTCAATGGACTAAACTACAACTATTGGGCTACAAGGATGAGGATTATATGCAAGCAATAAGTTTCGAAGCCTGGAATGCTACTCAAGTAGAGTTTATTGTACCTACAACCGATTATCCTACATGGACACAAACTCAGAAGAATGAAGCTAGTGCAAATGCCGAAGCTATGAATATGCTATTTTGCGCCCTGGATAGAAATGATTTCAACCATTTTAGCATATGTACTACTGCATATCAGATATGGGAAACACTTAAAGTCAAACATGAAGGCACAAACAAGGTTAAACAAACAAAGATATCCATGGTGAAGAATCAATTTCAAAACTTTAGAATGCGACAAAATGAATCCATCAATGACATGTACTCAAGATTTCAAGACATACATCATTCTCTAATCGGACTAGGAGAAAGATACACGGATTTTGACATTGTGTCTAAAGTTCTAAATTCACTCACTGACGAATGGGAGAGAAAAGTACTAGCAATCGAGGAAGCAAATGATCTATCTACAATGAAACCAGAAGAATTAATTAGAAATCTTATGTCGTATGAAGTAAATATGCAAGCTAAGAAAGGTCAAGCTCAAGAAAGAAAGAATGTTGCTTTTCATGCGGAAAAGGAAGAATCAGAGTCTGAAGATGAGGATCTAGCATTTATAGCCAAAAATTTCAAGAAATTCTTAAAGTATAGAAAAGGAAACAAAAACGGATTCAAGAAGAATTTCTTGAACAAACCTTCATCCTCAAATATAGAATGCTTCAATTGTCACAAGAAAGGACACATGCAAAAAGATTGTCAAGAACAAATGAAGGAAAATCAGAAAAGCTTCAACAACAAAAACAAGAAGGATAAATTCAAAAAGAAGGCATTTTCTGTAACGTGGGACGATTCAGATTCATCTTCATCCGAAAATGATAGTGATAGCAACAATGAACAAGCAAATGTATGCTTCATGGCTCAAGATTATGAGGTAAGTAATTTAACCTTCGATGATATAATTGAAGTAAACACTGAACTTTTAAGCACAATAAAAATTCTTAAAAAGAAAATTAAGGAAATTCGTGAAAATCAAAACAAAGCTGAGTTTGAGAGACATATGTTAAATGATGAAAAGAAAATTCTTGAAGAAGAACTTGAAAATGTTCAAGAATCTTATTCAAATTCGAAAACTCAATTATCACTTTTAAGTCAAGAAATTGAAACTCAAAAGAAAAAGAATGATGTACTTGTTTATGAAAATCACGAATTAAAAATTAAGATTAAACATGTTGAATTAGAAAATAATAGTCTTCATGCTAAATTAGATGACATCACTAAAAATGTTTCTAACTTTAACAAAGGAAGAGAAAATTTATCTAAGATATTAGAAAATTCTCAAACATCTTCAAACAAATAAGGTTTAGGTTATAAAAAAGAGTCAAAAATTCCTAATAAGAAAAAATATAAAACTTAACAGGAATGTTGATTCAAAACAACAAATATTGCTAAAGAAACCTTTTAAAAAAAAGTAGAAACCAAAGTAGTGAAAATTTGGGTACCAAAGACTAACAATGTATTAATAAGAAATAAATATATTAAAACATTTGTGAATAATGTTCATCATAATGAAAACTATATTTATAAAAAGGATACTAAACCAAATTGGGTTTGGTTTCCTAAACTCTAACTTTTTAGGACCCTATTAAAAGGTGGGTACCAATAATTTCATATTTATTTTCAGGTTCCACTCAAAAAGAAGAAATGGATATTAGATAGTGGTTGTTCAAAACACATGACCGGAGACAAAGATATGCTTACAAACATCGCATACTTTGATGGTGGCTCGGTTACCTTCGGAGACAATTCAAAAGGCTATATCATTGGCAAAGGAGATGTGAACAATTACGGTACATCAAATTTACCTTTTATAACAAATGTTTCATTAGTTGAAAATTTAAAACATAATCTACTTAGCATAAGTCAATTGTGTGACAAAAGTTTTAAAATAACTTTCTCGGATAATAAATGTAGTATTTTTGATCAAAACCAAAATCTTGTTTTTGAAGGAAATAGAGATAGAAATATTTATGTTCTAAATATGAATATTAATCATAATACAAGTATGTTTTTACTTGCCAAAGATAATGATCCTTGGTTATGGCACAAAAGATTTTGTTATATAAATTTTAAAACTATTAGAAAACTTTTTAAAAATGAATTAGTAAGAGGTTTACCCAAAATAAACTTTAAAATAAATAATCTTTGTGATGATTGTCAAAAAGGAAAATTAACGAAATCATCTTTCAAACCTAAGAAAAATATTTCGACTTTACAACCATTAGAATTACTACATATGGATTTATTTGGACCAACACAAGTTCAATCCATTAATCATAATCGATACGTATTTGTAATAGTTGATGATTTTTCAATATATACATGGACTATTTTTATGAAAAATAAAAGTGACACTTTTGAGCATTTTGAAATATTTGTCAAAAGAATTCAAAACACTAAAGCTTTGAAAATTAAAAATATTCGAAGCGATCATGGAGGCGAATTCGAAAATGAAGCTTTTGAGACTTTTTGTAAAAAGAAAGGAATAAATCATAAATTTTCATTTCCTAGAACTCCTCAACAAAATGGAGTTGTAGAAAGAAAGAATAGAACAATACAAGAATGCGCAAGAATATTATTTAATGGATGTTCTCTACTAAAACATTTTTGGGCAGAAGCCGTTGCTACTACATGTTATGTATTAAATAGAATATCAATTAGAGCATTAACTAAAAATACTTCTTATGAACAATTTAATAATAAAAAGCCAAATATATCTTATTTTAAAATATTTGGATCAAAATATTTCATTTTAGACACAAAAGATCAACTAGGAAAATTAGATTCAAAAGCTGATGAAGGAATTTACGTAGGATACTCAGAACGAAGTAAAGCATATCGAGTATTTAATAAACGAAAACTTAATTGAAGAAACTTTGCATATATCTTTTGATGAAAATTTTAATAAAAAATTGAATATAAAATATTATGATGAATTCTGATGTGCACTTAAATGTGCATATTTTTACCACCATATTTATTCTATTTAAATTAAATAAATGATCATATTGGGTATTTTAACTTGTTTTAACCAAAATTCATTTTAATTTCAAATTTTCACATATTCATCTTCATATAGGGGCAAAACGGTCATTTAAGTGCATATATTTCTTTGAGAAAAATTGATTGGAAATTTATATATATTTTTGTAGGAAAATGGTCTCAAATAGGAGTGGTTTCATGAAGAAATATGCATGCACAAAGAATATAAAGGAATGAAGATGGAAATAATTCAAAGTGAAGATCATGGAGGACCCCACATACCCACCTACCTTAATGTACAAATTAAAGGCTAATGCATATGCTTTTGGACTTAATGGCTTCATGTACACTTAATGGGGGATTAAGACATGTTAATGATTACTTGGCCTCCACACTTCCTAAGGGGCATTTTGGGCATTCCCCCAAAAAGTGAATTAGGGTTTCATACATGTATAAATACCCATATGTTTCATGTAACATGATCTCTTCTCTTAGTCTCTCTTAGGCTTCCTTCTTTTTAGTTTAGTTTAGATCAAAAATAAAATGAAAGCTCCTCTTTCTCTTTTCATGGCTACTTAGCCATTTTTTATTTTATGTAATCTTTTTTATTTTATGCAATTTAATACATGCTTTTTCCTTTTCATGTTCATTTACTTTCATGTTGTAGTGTAGATCTCTTTTATTTTATGCAAGTAGAATAATTTTTCCTTTCATTTTGCTCTATTTTTCTCTTCTTGTTTAATGTTGTTTTCTACATTTGTTCATATAGTAACAAATATGAGAGCTTAATCCCTTCAATTTAGGGGTAATGAAGCTCTCAAGTATGTAGATCCAACATTTTGTTGTTTATGCTCTCTTTTTGTGCTTAATGAGAATGATTGAAGTGGTTTAATGATGTTGTTTAACTTTGAATTTGATAGTCTATGTTGTTTATAACAAATAGGCTATGCTTAAACAAACATAACACAAATTGCCTCTTCATCTAAATATGATTATGGCAAAGAAGTGAATGTTGAAATTGAAATTTGATAGCCTATATTTCTAAACAATAGTTAATAGGCTATGCTTAAAATAGATTTTGCTTTCAACTTTGTTGTCATATTTCATGAGAGTTAAATGTGTATTAGTGGTTGTGTTATAGTTTGATGGTTTATATTGAGCTAATTAATAGCACAAATATACCATACTTATGATAAGCACATCAACTAATTCACTAATGACAAGAAAAGAGAGATCATAACTTCATTTTGTTGATTTATATGATCTAGAGAGTGGATTTATCTCTAAATTGTTCTCTTAACTCTCATATTTTTATCATTTTCTTTTGCTAGTTTTTGTTAGTTTATTACATTTCTAGCTATTCACTCTCGACTTCGGTATAATTTGATTGAATAGAATTTTAAAATCATCAATTCCCTGTGGATCGACCCGTATTCGTCGCGTGCTACATTCGTATACCGTGCGCTTGCGGTTATTTTTAATTTTGAAATTCGTTCGACGGTTTTCTAAACCGATAGAATTTCCGTCGACGAACAAATTCATAAATATAGAAGAAACAAACCTTGAAAAAATAATAATGAACTAAGATCTCCTTCTAGAATATTACGAGATCATCCAACTCAAAATATAATAAGAGAAATAAATTCTCAAGTTAGGACAAGAAATCAACTAAATCAAATGGGTCATGTAGCTTTCATTTCATCAATAGAAAGTAAAAATCCTAAAGAATCATCAACAGATGATTAGTGGATTATCGCAATGCAAGTAGAATTAAATCAATTTGAACGTAACGATGTTTGGGAATTAGTTCCCCGTCCTAATAACCGATCAGTAATTGGAACAAAATGGATTTACAAAAATAAAGTAGACGAACAAGTTAATATAACAAGGAATAAAGTAAGACTAGTAGCACAAAGGTATAATCAGGAAGAAGGTATCGATTTTGAAGAAACCTTTGCTCCCGTTGCAAGACTTGAAGCAATACGTATACTATTAGCCTTTGCATGTTTTCACAATTTTAAACTTCATCAAATGGATGTTAAAAGTGCATTTTTAAATGGTTTTATTAAAGAAAATGTATATGTAGAACAACATCCTTTGTTTATACATGAAAAATATCCGGATCATGTATTTAAATTAAAGAAAGCACTATATGGTCTTAAATAAGCACCTCGTGCTTGGTATGAAAGACTTAAAAATTATTTATTAAACTCGAGATTTAAAATTGGAAAAGTAGATCAAACGCTTTTTATTAAAAATACTACAAAGATATTTTAATAATTCAAATATACGTAGACGATATTATTTTTGGTTCGACAAATGAAAATTTATGTAAAGAATTTCAAAAATAATGACTAATGAGTTCGAAATGTCTCATATGGGAGAATTATCATATTTTCTCGGACTTCAAATCAAACAATTAACAAATGGAATTTTTATAAACCAAGAAAAATATTGTGCTAATTTAATTAAACGATTCGGCATAGAAAACACTTCTGCTAAACCTACTCCTATGAGTACCACTACACATCTCGATCACAGAAGAAAATGTCAAAAGTGTAGATCAAAAATTGTTTAGAAGTATGATAGGTTCCTTACTTTACTTAACCGCCAGTAGACCTGACATAATGATGTGTGTTTGTTTATGTGCACGTTTTCAATCCGATCCTAAAGATTCACACTTAAGAGCGGTAAAACGAATAATGCGATATCTTAACAACACTAAAGATTTCGGTCTTTTCTATCCAAAGAAGTGTCCATTTGAGTTAGTATCATTCAGTGATGCTGATTTTGGTGGATCTCGAACAGATAGAAAAAGTACACGTGGTACTTGCCATTTCATTGGAAAATCACTTGTATCTTGGCTTAGTAAGAAACAAAATTGTGTCTCGCCTTCCACCTGCGATGCAGAGTATATATCAGCTGCTTTAGCTTGCACTCAAGTTATATACGTGCAACAAACACTTAAAGATTTTAATATAAATTTAACAAATTCTACAATATACTGTGATAATACAAGTACAATAAACTTATCTAAAAATCCGGTTAATTACTCTCGTACAAAACATATAGATATTCGTTACCATTTTCTACGTGACAATATCGAAAAAGGAATAATTAATTTAGAACATATTTCTACCGTAAATCAAATTGCCGATATATTTACTAAACCTCTATTAGAAAACTCCTTTATAAAATTACGACGAGAATTAGGAATAATTTCTTTTAAAGATATCATATAGAGAAAAATCTACACAATTCAGTCGACTATAACTATCCGTTCAGTCAACTGAATACCGAATTAAGAAAAAATGGGATCTTCAATTAATTTTTTAAATATGTTACATAATATATTATAAAATAATAGTCATTTATAAACCATACATTTTTAACTGAATTATGGTAACCATTAAATCATTAAGAGGATGAAAAACTTTAAAGAATTATAACCACTATATATTTAGAAAATTTCTACTATAAATATATCTAAAAATATTTTTTTCTCACAATTCATTCTCACAAATAGAATCTTGAAAAATTCATTATAAAAATGTCGTCAAACAACTCTCTTTCCCCGATCAACATCACCTCTTCAGTCGATAACACTCCAACGTCTCCAAAACTTCCCACTCCAACACCGACACATGAGCCAGTTTACAAATGGAACAATTATCGTACTGGCTACACACCAGAATCCAAGAAAGCGAAACGTGGACTCTTTATTTCTCCAGACACAAAAAAAAAAGATTGATGAAATTCATCAATTTCAACAACAACAAATAGATCTTCAATGAAAATTATACTTCGAACAAAAGGTTACGGCTAGACGATTAAGCTTCCTTGAGCAAATCGGTTTACGCTTTTGTGGATCAAAAGAGAACGAAGTGGATGAACCCCTACCTCGCCCCGTTAGCTCACTTGATCCGTCTTCATCTTATCGTACACCAGTCGATCCTGTGAATCCTTGGATTTTTCCTAAGACTCTTCAGTATAGTCCAAATTCATGGGATATAAATTATATGAAGAATGAAGGGAAAAAGAATCCAAGTCCATCCCCTAAGAAATAGTTAGTTTTGAAATCTATTCATGATATTACATATATATAATTGTAATTATTTCCTTGAATAAAGAGTTTACCTTCAAAATTAACAAAGAACAACAAAATACATAAGTTAGTCGACTGAAACCCCCTATTCAATCGACTGAACTCAAGACAGAATGCAAATTTTTTTACAATTCAGTCGACTGAATTCTCTACTCAGTTGACTGAAATACTAACAGAAACTTTCAGGCAAACATTCAATCGACTAAAAACCCTGTTCACTCGACTGAATTCAGCCCAGAAAATTTTCGGCCTTCAATTCAATCGACTGAACAGATTATTCAGTCGACTGAACGCCAATTCCCAGGCAACTTTCCCTTTTTAACCATCAATTTTTTCCCTATCAATTCACTTTTTACTTCCAAATCAGTTTTCTTCCCCAATAATTTTCGAAACCCTAGCCCCCAATTCCTCAAAATCCACTCAAATCTCACCCAAATGGCACCAAAGAGATCAAGAGCTTCATCTTCTTCATCCTCTGAGCCAATTGATGCGCAAATAGCGCAATGGCTTTACGATGGAACCGCTGTAACTAGATGGAATAATATGAAGAATTCCTGAATTTTCGAGCATTCCTTCGTTGATTTCCAAAGCTTTCAAACCTACAACATCCAAGCGTTAACCGATCAAGTAGGTTTAACTTCTGCTTGGATTTGAAAAGAAATGACCATGCCATTAATCATGTAATGGTCAAATTATTTTATGCTAACCTTAATCTTGGACACCAAACTCCAAGAAATCCAAACAATAGTGTTTGGAGCATGGTATGCGGAAAGAAAGTTTGGTTTTCCTTGGATAGAATAGCACACATTTTAGAATCACCAAATGTCGGGAGAAAGCTAGAGGAGATAGAATTCAATCCACATATTTGCGACAACATAAACCATCGATTTATGGATGATAATATCAACTTTAGAGATTTGAAGTCCACCTCTCTTCGACCTATGGCAAGAATCCTTCACAAAGCCCTTATGAGAACAATTACTTCTCGCACGGGCTCGTACAAAATTGTCTACCCAAATAACTATCGAGCTCTATATGCTATTTTTGGCAATATACAAGTCAATTGGGTACAACTTATTCTTGATGAATTTCTCACTTATAATAATGGAAAAATGCGCACTATCTATTTTGGAGAGTACATCATGCGACTTCTCCTCAATGTCGATACGCCATTACCTGAGTCAGAGAATACAATGGTCCATCAAATTAACCACCAAACCATAAGCCTAATGCTACTCCCATCTCGACCTCCTCGCATAATATCACTCGCCGAATGGGAAGCAAGGCATCAAGAACAACAACAACAACAACCACCTCCACAACCTCACCACGAAGAACATTTCGAGAAAGATGATGAAATTCGTCTTGTTGACCCAAGCTTTACTACCAACCAATCTTTGGGGATATTGTCAAGAAATCAACAAATTCTTGACACTCGTCTTAAAAAGGTAGATCACAAGCTTGACAAAATCAAAGGATTCTTCAACAAGCTATGGGATGCAATCTCATGCTCAAGCACCACTACTGCTTCGACATCTCGCGGCAAACGTCCGGCACCTACGTTTACATGGACGACATCCGAAGAGCATACAATTAGCAGCGCAAGCGGAGCTAGTTGTGGCCAAGGAGGAAGAGCATACAGACCACCTACAGGAGGACCCGTCATACGTGAACAACAGGAGGAAGAGAAGGTTCATATGAGTGGGATAAAGATGAGTAATTTTAGTATGGTTTGATGTTTATTTATAACTTTCTAATGGCTTGTATAAATAGCCATTTTATGCTTGTTCGTCGCAACATTTTTAACTTTTCTTAAGCCATGGTTATTCAAATATTATATTCTCTATGCTTCAGTGATTGTTTTGATAAAATATTTCTACTATTCGTTCTTTCTTTTTGTCGATGACAAAGGGGGAGAAAATCTATGGTACTAACTCTGTTTTGTAGGAAAGATAGTGCATACATTCAGGGGGAGAAAATAAGTAAATACATCTCTAGAATAAATCAGTATTGTCATCAATAAAAAAGGGAGAGAATGTTGATACACGAAGATTTTGATCAATGACAATGTGCTTCAACAAACAAGGAAGAAATATATGCAACGCTAAAGGACGATCGATGAAGACCAAACAAACATAAGTATGTTTTTTATATAGGTCTTAGTCTAGATTTATTGTTAAAATCTATCCTTAAGAGGCTTGCACGAACACTAGAAAACATTTTATAAACTTCATTTTTATTTAAGTTTTCACTATGCATATTTAATAAGTTCAGTCGACTGAACAGGAACAGCCATTCGACTGAAACTGGAACAAATATATAAACATGCACAGTTTCGGTCGACTGAATTTTCTGCATAGTCAACTGAATTTGCTCCCGAAAATTTTACTTCATATTTTCATTTGACTGAATTTCCTGCTCAGTCGACTGAATATGAACCTGCGAATTTTCTCTGAAAAGTCACCTTCTTCCTCCCAAGAGTTGCAACCATTCATCAATGGAAATGGAAGCATCTCTTGTTTGCAACCTTTGACAACAAATGCACCTCTTCTACAAGTGTATATACATGATTCTAACATCATTTAATTTACCGAATTCTCTTGCTTTAATCTTACTATTCTCTTGTTTGTATTCTCTAGATATTCTCAAAGCAATCGCCAATCTATTTCTTGAATCACTGTTTTTGGTTATAACATTCTTTTGATTCATAGCAATTCACTTTTCCTAAATCTTCACAAACACATTGCATACTCTCGAGGATAAGATTATAGGAATATTGTACTACATTAGACTCATTAGTGTTGACAAGAACACAACAAGTCGAATATTGTATTTTAGTAATTGAGTTGAAGTCCTCTTCAGTAGTTGAGGCAGGAAATCCCGTTCGGCTGTTCGGGTAAGTTGTAAACCTATTCCTCCGAGTGAAGTGAGGGTGTTAGCTAGTGAAATTCTTAAGTGAAGCTTAGGGACTGGACGTAGGACTAGAGGTCCGAACCGGTATAAAATCCTGGTGTCTCCTTGCATTTACCTACTTTATCTACTTAGACTATTCCATTATTCCATATTACACAATCCTACCGCATAGCATCTTTCATCTAGCACCACTAAGTTGATCGAATAGATGATCAATCCGAGGTAAAGGATACTTATCCTTGATAGTAAGATCATTAACCTTGCGATAGTCAACGCAAAGCCTAAGTGTACCATCGGATTTCTTCACAAAAATAGCCGAAGCTCCCCAAGGCGAGGAACTAGAGCGAATAAGTTGCTTCATCTCCAATTCGGATAATTGTTTACGCTTCACCTCATTTTCTTTATTGGACATACGATAAGGAGGATGAGTAATAGGTTGAGCTCCAGGGATGAGATTAATTCTGAACTCAATTGCTAGCTTAGGTGGTAATCCTAAAACGGGCTCAAATATGTACGAAAATTCACGAACAACGTGAATAAGAGAAATAGTATCCTCATCATCATCATTATCGTCATCATGAGGATTTAAAGAATATAAAGATGCAACTAAGCTGGAATCCGAATCTTTGAGGTCAATAGAAATCTGCTTAACAAATTGAGGATGTCGAAGATAAATTTTCCGCTCAGGACATAGGATTTGGGCTTTATAGCGGTTAAGCCAATCCATTCCCAAAAATCATTCCAAAGCCTAAGTAGCGCATAACATGCAAATCGGCTCGGAAAGAAAAATCACACAAAATAATCTCGACATCTTTACACAATAAACTGATTGTTGCGGATCCACCCACCAGATTCGCAATTCTCAAAGAAGTCATTAAACACAAAACATCCAAAGAAAAGGTATCAACGAGTTCTTTTGAAATAAAAGAGTGGGACGCATCCGTATCAAAAAGAACTTGAATAGGATGATCACGAAATAAAATAATGCCATCAAGGATAGAATGAGAAATACCTTTACCGCGAGATGTGTTTCCAGGGGCTTGAGCAACATAAAGCTTTCCCTCCTTCCTATTTTGAAGTTTGGGACAAGAAGATAAATAATGATCCGGGCTTTTGCAATAGCGACAAGTACGAGACTTTGAACACTTGTTCGCATAATGGTCCTTAGAACCACAGTTGTAGCATTGCACATTACTTGAGGTAGAAGTCTTAGTTGCCGGAGAGGCTTGCTTCCCTTTCTTATTGTTGGGATAAGGACCTTTGAACTTATTAGGCCTTTTCTTGTTGTTGAAGTTCGTTTTGGCACCCATAACTTCAACGTCACTTTCTTTATCGGCCTCTTCAAGTCGATCAGCGATATCAACGAGTTGATCAAAAGAAACTTCTAACTTTAGAAGTAATGGCTTCTTAAGATTTTTATTCAAGCCATAGACAAATCTTTGGTTCTTCTTCAATGTGGTGTTTATGTATTTGACCTCGTGCTTAGAAAGTGACTTGAATGATGCGACATAGGCTGTCACAGAAGATTCACCTTGAACAAGGTCTATGAAACGACGATCCAAAGTCACCTTTTCAGCTTCTGGCACAAATTTTAATTCAAAGCGTTCCTGGAATTTCTCCCAAGTAAGATCCGCTTCATTTATTTCAGAAATCAGAAGCTCATACCAATCTAGTGCTCTTTCTTGTAGCATACTAGAGGCCACCTGAACACGGTGAAGATCAATAAGATTCATGCGAGAAAAGATTCGATCGCACGTTCTCAGCCAAGCCTGGACTTCAATAATGGTTTCAGAACCTTTGAATGGATTTCCACCCAAATTGGTATAGTCGTTGCACAAACGTGCAAATCCAGACCTAAGGTGAGTAGACTGCGGACTAGATCCGACTGCTTGAGCATTCCTTACTAGATCAAGAAGCTGCTGGGAAGACATAAGTACTCCATCTTGAGGAGTAGCACGAGATTCACCAGCACTGGGGCGGCCAGGTCTAACCATTTCTCTTCCTTTTTGAAAGAAAGGAAGAAGAAGGATAAGGTTTTTCACCAAATGAATATCAAGCAATCTTGATAGAAAAACAAGGAATCATAAAGAAAATAGGATGAATCGGTATGAAGACTCGAATTAAATCCTAAAACATGACTCCTAAGATGGACTTAGGACAATGATCCTTGTTAGATTATTCTACATTGTTCCCAAGAATGGCTCTGATACCAAGCTGTGACGCCCCACCTCTAAACCCACGCTAGCCAAGGACACTACGGGGTAATGCCGTCAACTGGCGTGGAGAATAAGGCTGTCGAGGAGCGACCATCCATGTAATTGCTTTGTGCGAGCACCGATATGTCAGATAGTACAACATGCATCTATTCAAGGAGGGAAATCTGACATACCGATACAATCTCAAAGCTACTGCACAATGGCTATATATATTGTTCGGAAACAAATAAAGAAGTAAACATAACATAAATCAGTTACAGACATCCATATCACAAAGGCGGAAATAGATATGAATATATAACACATGAAAGTGTACATCAGAGTAGTGGTAAAAAATGATCCACAATATCACAAAAGGATAGCTACAAGTGCTAGACAAAAGAATACGGATACATCTATGAGTCTATATCTTAAATGTATACAACAAAAACTACTAATCAAAGTAGTTAGCCAAAAGTCAGGGTGATAATCCCAGTTGTGAAGTCAAGCAGAAGCACCTGTAGCATCTCGGTCTGACCCGAGTATTATTTAATAAGAAAATACTAAACGGATCAATCTAGCTATAAATTTCAGATAAAATGATATAGAATAAGAGATATGACGTAAATATATAATAACCATAAAGCCATACTATGATAAGTATGCAATTGAAAATTCAACTAGGGATTAATCAATATCACTAGAATCTTCTCAAAGATCAAAAGGAATGTCATACTCCTTATTTACCAAATCACCAAACTATAAATGTTGACAATAATATCAATGTCAATAACAAAAGTTAGTGACACATAAATTCACCAATGCACAAATATTGATAAAACTTATCAATGTAAATCACGAAAATTGGTGAAACACAAAATTCTAGAAATCATCAATGGAAATCCAGAAATCAGAAAAAGGGAGAGGCCTATCACAAAACGGGAGCATGAAAACTCACCAACACGTGTATCACAAAATGGAACGCTATTCTATGGTTGCTAACCATTAATTTTGAGCCGAAGCTCCACAAAACGGCCCAAAGACCATGGGTCGCTACCCCACCAAATTGAGCTGAAGCTCCGCAGAAGCGGGATTTAGTCTCCCTCGTAGACAAAGAGACATCACACAATTGCTAGTCTAAATCACAAGAATGATCATCAACGATCGTCAAGAAGTGTCAATTACAGTAAGCTAGTAAATATATAAACTTAGCTTCATGTCCCATAACCACTAGCTTAACTTAAATATTTTACGAACAAATTATAGATCTCCACTCGAAAATTGTCACAAGAGATTCAATCGAGCAAGTCCAAGAATTAAACGATGAGGTAAACGCAAGTGTTTCATACCATTTGTTTTACGAAGCCGTTTAATTAGATTTCTCATACGAGTGAGATGGAGTGACAAATCACAAAAATGATTGTAGAAACAGTAAATCACAAAAATTCACATTCAAAGGCGTGAATACAATCCAAATAATTCGAATTCAAAATTTATCAAAGTGGAAATACCCTTGCCACACGACACGGTGCGACCTAGTAGATGAGCGACCTAAGAGGTAGCGGCATAAGTGCAGGGGCGAGCGACCTAAGGGATAGTGCGACTCAATAGTGCAAACGACCTAACATGGTTGAGCTATAGGGTGGAACGACCTAATGGATGCAGCCAAGGTTGCATGACCTAAGGGGTACGCGACCTAAGGAGTACGCGACCTAAGGAGGTAGCAGCCTAAGGAGTACGCGACCTGAGGAGGTAGCGGCCTAAGGAATACGCATGCAGCCTAGGTGGTGAGAGTTATACAAGTAGGGACCTAGCATATCGCGACCCAAGAAACGCGACCTAGCCGAGCGACCTAACATATATATGGTCGAGCGACCTAGGGACAAAACGACCTAAGGGGTACAAAGCCGAGCGACCTAACGATGGTGCGACCTAAGGGGTGAAGAAGGCCGAGCGACTCAATATGGACGACTTAGCATGGCACGACCAAAGCATGGCGCGGCCCAACTACGATCGACCTAACTGCACGCGACCTTACGCGCGCGAGCTAACTGCAGGCCGAGGAATTTGTATGCAGGCCGAACGACCTAAGGAGCTGAAATGCAAAAACTCTCTCAATTTGCAACCGATCGACCACGAACGCTAGGGGATTACGCCTATCGGCTACCCGGTCGTATTGGCTACTCGATGCATCACCAAATACGTGTTCAAACATCAAAGATTGGATTTTTAAAGATATGAACCCAAAGCACTAAAAAAATTGGGATTTTCACCAATTCAATCCAAACCAAAAGCAAATGCACCTGAATAAGTGTTAGGAATTCATACCCAACAATCAAAGATAGTTATAGACAAAGATGCGAGATAAATATCTCACCTTTACACAAAATCAATGAAGAAGAAGCTTGAAAGCAAAGGAAGAATCAATGGCTTCTCATTGAATTTGAAGTTGGATGTTGAATTTGCAAATGAACTTGAGCTTGGATTTTAATTTCCCATTCCTTCCTCCTTTTGTAATGAAGCTTGAGTGTTAGGAAATGCAAGTGAAGTTATGAAGGGAAGGGGGTTGGGCTAGAGTAAATAGTTTAGGCTAATGGGCTAAACCAAACCCAAAGCCCAAAGTGAAAAAGTGGCAAAATTCGACTAACTCCAAACATATCAAAGTTTATAGTCAAAAAGATCGCAAACGGCATTTTGGACCCAATGGAAGAGGTTCCGAGTCCTAATTTGACCGTATGCAAAAAGTAATTTTTCGGACTAAAATCCGACTAACGATAAAATATTAA
Organism: Allium cepa; assembly: GCA_030765085.1. Lineage (NCBI taxonomy): Eukaryota > Viridiplantae > Streptophyta > Magnoliopsida > Asparagales > Amaryllidaceae > Allium > Allium cepa. Next base: position 318,314,555 of record CM060939.1, read on the forward strand.
AATAAAATATTTAAATATTCAATCGTAAAATATGCGGGTTGTTGTAATCAATGAACTTAAATTGATATGGATGTTAAATTAAATTAATTTAAATGATTTCGAAATGAAATTTATATATGAACTTGAATCAATATTTGAATTGTTTTAAACAAAAATTGAAATCAAATTATAGATTTTGAAATAGTAATTTGGATGTTTTGAAGCGTAAATTATGGAAATTGATATAGAAAGACAAATATAATATTGATTTACAAATTCTAATTGAAATTGAAATTGATTTGGTTTTGAAATTTATTGAACGATCAATCGGTGTAATAATTACGAAAGTTATTAAAGAGACCGGAATCGATTAGGGACATACTCACTGTCTAAACCGAAAACCACTTCAATAACTATATGCGGAGTGTGATCCAGAATGAAGTCGTTGGAATGATGTACGTGATGACTGAAGAAAGAGAACGATAATGGGTAGTCTTGACACTTGTGTCAAATTGGAAATGACTAAAACAGGAGCCATGCACGGCCAAATGGGGTTAGCCACCTTGAGCGAACACACTTCTTCGTAAGCTACTCATTACTTGTTATTGATTGGTGCACCCTCGAAATTTTGGGAGTATTGTTTCGCGGCGATGCGATCGTTGCGGCGATGCGTTTTGACCAGTCCGGATCAGGCAAACGGTAGTATCACTACCTTGGGTATTGCCTCATGTGCCTTGTCATACTTGTATCCCTATATACGCGACCACTACGAATTTGCTTTGTGTTATACCTATGGAGTACTCTCTGATATCCCATCAGTTTACGGTGGAGTTTACAGTGCTGTATAGACTATAACGCTTATATAAAATGTGTTATAGGGGATAATGGTAACGCCTTAACACTATTTTGATATTTTATATTACTAATAGACATTATCTATTTAGCGTATATTACTACATAGTAGATAGTTTAATGGATCCTTGGAGGACGGTTATTCCAACGTCCTTTGAGTTACTTGTATTTTAGTTTTTATTTCACTTGAGTTGGATTTATTGACATAAGAATGTTAATCCTGACTCGAGTGTTTTGTGTTTTGCTTTACGCTCGGGTCAGACTGAGTGTACCTGTATTTGAGACTCACCTTTGGATTTGGAGCCTCGCTTAGAGATCCAGCTATCTATCCAGCTTTCAGATATTCAGTTGATTCCAGTGATGTATTCTGATTCTTGTATTTGACTTTAGTATTCGAGACTTTTGTTGTAACTTATTTAACTCTGTTATAAATATATATATATATATATATATATATATATATATATATATGCTTCATGAACTACTATCTTTTGCTTCCGGTGCATATTATTACTCTGTGATTCTGTGATTATTTACTTACTGTATATGTTCATTTTTGCCAAATTTAAATTAACAATTCAGTATTTTGAATTATTCAAGTCTAACATGTGCTGATGCGAATAGTCCAAAATAGCGCGTCGTAATAGTGGTGATGTTTTGTTTGCCATTTATTGAAACAACTTAAATATTTCTCTTTTATATAATTATTAACTTCTTTCACATTATATAAGTGAAATACTGGTTTATGGAAGCAATTGCTACTGCTTTTGGTTTCATAAAATAAGTGTTGTTTGCCCAAAAAATAGGTACGTTCTTGAATTACGGTTTTATAGCAATATTATATTGTTTTCCCATGGTTTAGGACATATTATTTTGAAAAATATAAATTATATTGTTATTATTAATATTATTATTTCTCCCAGACCTCTCCGTACAAAGGAGACGTTGTAACGCCCCGCCTTTTCACAGGGTTTTAAATCGACGATAAACCACACACGTCAGACTTAAACCATACAGAAGGGCGGATTGTTTGGAGGTAAATAAGAAAAAGCAGGGAAAGAAAAAAACAAAATAGAATCTTGCAGCGGAATGATAAAATGTAATAATCAAATAAATAGTTCATGAAGCTGTTTTACAAAATATTCAATTATTCTTATTCAATACATATCAGAGTTACACTTACCAGAGAATATTAATAATGCAGCGGAATACAATGGTGTAGTGGAATAATATAATAGATAGTAATAATAATTCTTCGTCTTTATCCTCCAGAATTAAGGCCTTCAAATCCTGAAATGCTCAGGCTGACCCAAGCGAATTGAGAAGACAAAACACTCGAGTCAGAACTGAAATATCTTATGTGAGTTAAATTAACAGAAATAAATATGAGTGCAATAACTTAAGAGATGCTCGGGATTCACATCTCCTAAGGATCCGTTAAACTATTTACTATGTAGTAATATTTCACTATTATAATAATGTCTAATAGTAAAATAAACCTACTTTTAAATAGCCTTAACACGTAATAGTGCCAGTAGTCTATACAGTACCTACATATCTCCTGATCGGGAGACTACGAGAAGATACTCCATAGGTACGACACAAATCAAACTCGTACAAGGCGTGCTAGGGTAGGTGGCACGGCACAACTAGGCAATGCCAGGGTAGATATACCAATTATGCTTCCGCGCCGATGGTAACGCATAGCGGCTACTACCACCCACCTCAGGCCACACCCCTACATCAAAATCAAAAATGGCCACCGAATCAATCTAAAAATCAGAGTAAAATATCGAAGGGATGTGTCCGATAAAAGGTGCTACCTTCTTACCTCATCAAACGCACCTGTTTTAGCCACCTTATGCCAACTCACGGGAGTCGGTTCCACGTATTTACCTCAAAGGAAACGTCACCTCCATCCTACTTCATTCTGGAATCTCCACCGTGTACAAGGTTGTTTAAAGTGGTTTTCAGAGTTGGTAGAGGGTATGTCAACTTCCGATCCCGGTCTCTTCAACAACCAGACGTTATTATAACACCGCGGTCATTTCAAAATAATCTATAATTCAAACCAGAATATAATATCAATTTCGAAAACATATAAATACGATATCCTTTCTATTTCTAAAGCCATATCATTTTGACATCATTTTTATAAAACCCAAATAGATATAATATCATTTCATTTCAAATGTATCCTTTTCGAAAATCATAACACTTACTGTAACGACCCAAAATTTTTGTCATTTGAAATTCATATATTTAATTGATTTTAAATATTAACAAGCAAAATTTGTAAGTCGAATAAATTTTTATTTCGAATATCTAGATTAATTGGATAATTAAATCGATAATTTAATATTTGAAATTACAGAAATAATTGGAAATTGGGTGTAATGTGATTAAAATTGATTTGTAAATTTCTATTAAATCATATTGGAGTTAGAATGATGTTATAGAACTTTTAAATTGAATTAAAAGTTATTTGTAAAAACTGAATATTTTAATATTTAATTGACGAGTAAAAATAGCCATTTATCAAACAGTCTCGGATTTTGACGAAACCAGTTTCATCGGATCCGTAATGTTATATTATTGTATGGTTTCAAATTTCGTGTCAATCGAATTTACGGTTTGTCCGGGGCAACCTAAATTGCACTGAAATCGGTTTGATTGAATTTTAAACTTAAATAATTCGATTTGATCTCGTATCTTCCAAATTTGATCAAATTGGCTCCCAGTATATATTCCGTTGCATTTGGAATAGGGGTAAAACATTATAAACGCCAGGCGGCACGCTTCATTTGGAGTTTGGAAAAATTTCGGGTGAATAGTGTCGTGTAATTTTTCTATAAAAGGACCTCATATCTTTGTTTTTGCATCAAACCCTAACCAGAAACCCTGGCCGCCAGTTATAATTTTAATGGCCAAAATTTTCTCCTTTTCTTCCCTCAAAATCTCCAAATCCAGAGACAATTAGCAAGAACCTTCAACTAACAAATTAAAGGGGACGATGAGAGCTTCGAATCTATACGGAGATGATCAGATATGGAGAGACGTGGAGGGGGGAAATGGGTCGCGTTCACCACCCTTTCGTGCACGATTTTCGAGAAAAAAGGGATGGCTGAGCTCGACGTGGCCATGGTCGTGGGTAGCTCGCGTGACGGACTTTTGAATGAAGGTCGCTGATCGTCGTGAAGTCGTGTATATTGGCCGCGAAAATTCGATGCAAAGTGGCAGCTATGGGTTCTTTTGGTCACGTTATTTACTGAAGGGAGAAGGAAAGACGCATGCGGCCTAGATCTATGGGCAGGAGATGGACGACCGTGATTAGGTTTAAAAAAAATGTTAATTGTTTTGTAATTATAATTCGTATAAACTTCTAAAAGCTGTAACTTGTTCATACGAGGTCCGTTTTGGACGAAACGACTTGCGTTGGGTTTGTATTGACGAACACTACGCGATGGAGCTGGATTGGAGTTGATTAGAGCTAGTGTAAATTTTAGGTAAAATTAAACGCGTGTTTAATTTTATTCGAAATAAAACACTGTGACTGTTATTGAAAGCAAGGTGAGAACTTCTCACTCAATCAAAATTGTTTCGACTTAAATTTTAAATAGTTAGATTTAAAATTGCTTGATTTATATGCTTGGATGATAAATTATTATCTATTGTTTTGAAATATACCCTATACGCCGTATATTAAGCGGATGTTATTTATTAAAAACATATACCGCGATATTTCACCTCGATGTGGAATTGGTAATATATATGTACTTGGAGTTGATTTTCCCACATTATAAAGCGGATGAGACCCTATTGAGCCGCATAATAGCGGATAATATTTCATAAAACCCATGTACCACGATATTCCATCTTGAAACGGGATTGGTATTGTGCTAACATCTGTGGATGCAGGGAAACAAGTTGGAGAGATCCAACTGGATTCCTCACCTGTATTGATTTATTTACCGATATTGTGATATAATATGTTATCATATTGATACGTGATGTTTTTGGATGTCGTGGTTGATGTATTGGTGCTGTTGCAGCATTGGACTTATTTTTGGAGTTTTAAAAATGTTAAAGTAACGATTTCGAATTTAAAAGGATTTTCAAGTGATTTTTGAAAATATACTTTTTTTTTGAATTTAGGGATTGATTCATTTTAAATAAGCAAACATTATAATTTTAATGTTATAAAATTATGACTTTTGAGAAATATAGTTGAAATGTGATTTTTGAAATATGGAGTTAATGATTTTATAAAAATAGTTTAAATAGAGATTTTTGAAATTATTATAAAAGCTTTATATATAAGATTTATAAAAATCTTATAAAGGAGTTTTGAAAATGTTTTAAAATGATGTTAAAATGGGTTTTATAAGCAAATAGGGTTTACAGTTTATAATTGATGAAGTTATAAAAGAATTTATTTTCTAAATAAAAGATATATAAGTAATTAACTTATACATTGGATTTTGGCGTGTAAATAGATATAATAGAATTTGTAAATAAAGTGATTTTATAACTTGAAGTTTTTATAATATATAATTGTGAATTTATAAACATCGATTTATAAATTCAAAATTGATTGAATTTGATAAGTAAATATGAAAGCTTATTAAAGGAAATATATTCACGATTTTGGACAGTGGATAATCCTTTAAATTAAAATATGTAGAAGTGCTGAATTTGGTAAAGGAATATATTCACGATTTTGGACGGTGAATAATATATTAAAGAAATGTTTTGGGGAAGTGATATTTTAAATCGAATTAAAACGATTTGAAGTTGTTTTAAAATGTGTTAAGGATCGAAACCATAGGTTTCAACATTCATTGTTGAAATAGACGTTTCCGAGAAATAAGGAAATGGTGGACTATATCACCGTTGTTATGGTAAATGATTTCGAAAGGAAATGTTTTTATATAGTATTGGGATTTATATATCTATCTAAATTTTGAATCCCTATACTAGTAATTTTGGATTGTCGTAAGGGTGCTTTACGCAACATTCGTTTTTACTCAAATGAATGTATTTAAGAGAATGTTTTCCTCAAAGAATAAATTATATACTTAATTGTTATTTAAGTATATTGAATATTTTCCAAATGTTGAAAATAAATAGATTTGTGAATTACTTATTATTAAATAAGTATGGAAATGTTTTCCAATATGAAGTGAAATATTTTGAGATTTATATCTTTTAAAGATAAACTGAAAGTGAATATTTGAAGTCGATTTTGAAAATCATATATCAATGGATATTTGGAAATTTAAATTCACATGGAATTTATAAAGGAAAGGGGAATTTTTTTAAAAAGTAAACATAGATTTATTTTTGAAGTGTGGGAAAATACATCTTGTAGAGATATTTTTGGAGTATAAATAATTTGGGAAGATTATTTGGAATTTGGTAATGTTGTGCATATCTATTAATAGTTAAATAACTGACTATCAATATTTACCTTTAAATGAGTATTTGTTGTGATTTGCTTGAATTTGAATGCTACACTTATTTAAAATAAGCGCTCGTTATTCGGTTTAGCCGGGAGAAGTCTTTTGGGTCATGAATTCCATTCCGAATAGTGATACGTCGTAATAGATAGCATTTGAAGACCGGTGTTGAAGACCGGGTATTTTCGAAAATGGAAGGATTACCGTCGAATGTCTCTGCATCGGCTGATCTCCGATATAGTGACTTTATCACCCTTCGTGATGGGAATTCCGGTCGTGATTAGTGAATATCCGGATTGCAAGGGCTTCTTTGGAAGTGCCTTTGGTTCTGATCGATCCCGGAACGGACTTGTATGGATGTGTGTCTGACGTTACAAATTGAGATGTAAAGCTGGTTTCTATCAAATATATTTCTGTTGGTGGCGGAGAATTTATTCTTTTAGCTTAAGAACCTTCTCTGAGACATACGAGCTTAGAGGTTATGTAGTTGATGGTTACTAGTGATATATTCCCAAATTGGTAATGTGGCATACAAAGTGCTGCTGAGCATTGGTTGATCAAAGCATAGCTTTTGTATAAAGCTTAGCTTTTTGGACGAGACTTCGTCGGACCTCACACCTCGGAAATGGTCAAAACATGAAAGATGCAGCAAGGTTCTAGGGAGTAGCGCCCCTTAGGGTATGTTATTTCCTTCTGGATAGAAGTGGTATCATGGTATGGAGCACAGATACTTACTTATGTGAATGTCGCAAATATATATGACTTTGTGATTGATGTTGGTTGAGGATCCTCAGAAAAAGGTTGTTTATGACCGGGGGATGACATACTCGTGTCAGTTGTTACCTACTTTTGCAGAGGTAACCCGGCCTTGTATTGGCAGAGATCCGGTTAGGTTCTCGGGGCGTCTCTCCAGAGGCGTTTCCATGTGGCAACAAGAAGTTCCTTGGCCTAACCATTTGTTGGAAAATCTAAAGAAACAATACGAGCCCTGTATAGTTTTAGTTGTATAACCTGCCATGGAATGTGGCGGTAACCTGCTATTGAACATGGTAGCTATAGTAGGCATACGATAATGGTTGTATGTTGGCTAAGATTTATATTATACTTTCAAAATGTTTTCCTACACTTCGCACTTATAGAAATAATATCAAAGAAAATTTCTCGTATCAAGCATGTTTGACTATCATAAGGAGAAATCTACTCTGATTATGCGTTTGTGTTTGTGTGTGTGTGCGGGAGGCCTTATGGTAGTTTCATTTTCTAAAAGCATTGCGAATCTAATTTAAAATATTTCTTTGCTTTTAAAAGATAAACTGTTTTAAGTCCTCACACCAGTCTCATGACTGACTTGGAGTTTATTATTTCCTTCCTAAACTCTGGGTGCCCATCATTTTCCACACGGGCAGTCTACATTCAGGTTATTAGGTCATTCTGAAATTCAAGAGATGCTGTGGAGATCTGGAGGCAAGTTGGATGGCATGGCGTATCAACTAGTATATAGTATTTCTTTTCCGCTGTTTGTTGTTGTACACTCTGATAACGTAATGTAATGTGATGTAATTGGATGTAATGTGATGTAATGTAATAACTGATATAGTTCTTTGTTTTAAATATATTCATTTATCTATTATATATTGTTCCGTTGCGATTGTGAGATTCTGATATTGTTCTGTTGCTTTTCTTTCTTCTTCTATCTTTTTCTTCTTCTTAAACCCTATGGGTTCGGTTTTCCGGCCTTCGATTGCTCGGCAGTTGATATAGTAGACGTATTGATGTCGACTCTCGTGAGTCGAAAAAATTGCAACCTTTACACTTTCATCATTATAACCCTTCGAAATCAAATTACTATAAATATAACACTTTCAATTTATACTACCTCGAAACTCATAATTTTCACCACTTATGTGGTTTAAATATTTAAAATACTTTATATAACCAAAATAGCTTCTTAAATTTTCACAAATCAATTCCAAAACTCGAATTTTTAGATTTTGAATTTAATCCAAATCCCAAAATAATACACTTCAATTAAATTCAGTTTCCAAATAAAATTTTCCAAATTTTGTCGATTTCAAAACGGATTTGATCCACAAAATAGCCTTCTGAGGCACAGTCTTGGAATTCGACGAAACCGTTCCATTGGATCCGTAATATTACATTATTATCAAGTTTCAATTTGCCTAGTGTTTGGAGTTGTTGTGTGTGCATACGATATATAAATGCGTTGAAATTTATATCGAAAATTCAGTATAATTACTGGGTCCAAAAAGCTATCTTCTTCATACGATCTAATTAGGGCTCGAAAACTATTCCATTATGTTCGAAATAGGGGTATAACATTATAAACGCCTAGCGGCATGCCTTGATAGGGGCTCGCGATTTTAAGCTACGTAAATCGATAAAATTTGAATTCAAAATTTACAAATATATATATATATATATATATATATATATAACCTAGTCAACGTTAAGATGTATTCCTCTCACGTCGATACTTTTTCCCCTTCAAATCAATGTAGCCTTTCTCCACACGCCAATGTTCCATCATGTCCCTTCTCTTCCCTCAGAAGCTAAAAAAAATATCTACAATTCAAATAAGCAGTCTACTTCAATTCGTTCACCCTCTTTCCCAATTATCTCTCGATCTGTCTCAAAGCAGAAATGGTCATAATTTCGAAAAATAATAATTAACGAAGGAACCACCGAGCTTCTATTCAATACAAAAATCAAATTCTCGCTTCAGAAACCATTAACAAATCGCGGCCGAGCAATCTTCGTTCTCCCTCATTAGGCATGTCTTCGAATCGATCTTACCAGCCTCATTCCTTTTGAAGCGAATCATGCTCACATGACATAGGGAATTCACAAATCAATTCTAAGTCGCAACGTTGTCGCGATCGCCATACCAAAAAGCACGATTGTGGGTGGCGTCGCAGTTGCGAAGAATGGCGGCGGCGATGGGTGAGGAGCTGGATTCTTTTCGATTGGGATTGGAGGGGTCGCGACGGGCTTCGCAACTCGAGGTGGGAGGCTTTGAGCTAGGGTTTAAGGGGAGGCATGTCACCAAAGTCAAGTTCTATGGGGTGCTGTTGTCAGGTAGTTTTTTTTGTTTTTTAATTAATTATTTAATTTAGTATATGTACAAAGTTTAGAAAAGGAAATTTTATTTTACAGAAATGTTTATAACACAATTTTTTTAGTTTACATACTGGTAGGATTTTAAAATTGGCAGTAAAATACAAAACAATTTGTTTTAAATGTTTAATCAGTTATATATATATATATAACAGCTAGGTATATTAGTTCACCTATTTGGTACTAAATGCGTTTGATATATACGGACTAAAAGAAAAAATTATATATATACTTTAAACTTACTAATCAATTTCAATTTATATATTATGATTTATATTATGATGATTTAACCTGTTTTATTAATTCATTGAGTTATTTTTGCTCAAAAATAAAATAAAATAGTTATGAAGGAAAATTAATTTGAAATAAAATTCTTAGTTAATTGAATTAATAAATGGTAATACATTGTTTGATTAGTTGAAATGATAATAAATCATATTATATTTGTACAAGGTCAATAATCATGGAGAATCAAGTCGAGATGAACCGGACTGCAAATTTAAAAGCAAAGGTGAGTTAATCTCACTCTTCTGGATAATCATTTAAAATTAAATAGTTAAATTTAAATGATTGCTGAATGATTGGATGTGGTACATATTATATAGTAGTTTATATATTGGAGTGATTGATTTCCTGCATTATATAGCGAATGAGACCCTATGCGTCGCATAATAGCGGATGATATTATATTAATCCCATATACCGCGATATTCCACCTTGAAGTGGAATTGGTATTATTGTATTGTGCTAACATCTGCGGATGCAGGGAAACAGGTTGGAGGGATCCAACTGGATTCCTCAAATTATTTAGATTGTTTAATATCCTGTGTTATGAATATTTGATATTTTATGATGAATTATATTAATAATTGGAATATTGAATGCTATGGTTTTCTTGAACATATTTCGGTACACCGAGTTATCAAATTATATAGAATTGGGTTTTTGAAAGAAGATAAAAGAGTGAATTTTTGAATAAAATAATTATAGAGAATTTTAATAAAAATAAGAATGAATTGGAAAGGAATAAAAGTGATTTTTAAATCCTAATAAATTCTGGATATGAAAAAGGGATGTTGAATAAACTGAGAAATAATGAATTTTAAACTCACGCGATATTATTTCCAGAAATAAAGAATTTATTTTAAAATTCAAGATTTGAATTTATATAAAAGGATAAAAAGAAATTTGGTAAATATGAAATTGGTAATTTCAGTTAAAAAGATTTTTAAATCATAATTAAGGAATAAAAATCTGAAGTCAATGGGTTTTGAAATAAATGAGTAAGTAAAGGAATTTATTTCAAAATGGAGTAAATTAGAAATCAATTTGGAAATTGATTTAAGTGTTTGAAATTGAAAATTTAAAGAAGAATGTAACTATGAAATTTATAAACCGGGTTTATAAAAGTAAAGCAATATATCAATGGATATTTGAAAGAATAAATTCACGGTGGGAATTTATTAAGGAATGGGTAAATTTGTTTAAAAATAAATAGTGATTTATTTTTAAAAAAGATGTAAAAGAGAAGTGTATTTCCCTGGATAGCCAAGTACGTTTGGAAACAAATTTCAAGTATATGTAAAAGTTTTAAAGTTGATTTAAGGGTATGTTTTAGAGAATTGATTATGTCAAAATGTTTAAATTCTACAATAAGTTTTTAAATTATTATAGCAGCAATTATTTAAGGTAGCTTGGTATTATGTTTTAAAAGCTAGAAATTCAGTTTTATACTGTACAAAGTAGTTTTATTTTAAATATTCTTAAAGTATATAGTGTGATTAAGTAATAAAGTAATTTTTAGTTCCAATGTTTTAAAGTATGTCTTATAATAAGTATTTTAAATTATTCGTACTTGTTGATTTCAGTGGAAATAGAAAATATTTAGGAAATGTATTCCGTGAGAGGAAGATGGTTTGAAAACTGTTTTAAAAAAGGGGTTGAAATTGGAAATATATTTGGCGAAGATATTTTGAGGATAATAAATAATTTGGAGAAATTATTTATGTTGGATGGTTGTTGTGAATGTTAATTGATAATTAAATAACCGACTATCAATATTGGCCAATGCGTTGATCGTTTCGAAGAGACCGGGATCAGGATTAATTTCTCGAAAACCACTTCGATCCGGTTTGTATGTTTTCGTGAGGAAGACGAGTTCGGAGTCGAAGATGGAGCAGCGAAGTGCAAGGGCTAGTCGCTACTAATCCTGAGGATGATTCCAAAATGGATGTAGTAGGAGTAGTGCCTTCGGTTCTGTTCGAACCCGAGACGGACTTGTATGGATGAATGCTTTCATAACATCGTCAATTGGATGGTGTGCATTCTAAGGGATATGTTCTAAAAAGGTAATGCTTAGCCTCGAGCCTCATCAACCGGGAATGACTGAAAATCAAGGGTTCTGCAGCAAGGCTAGGTGGGTAGCGCCCATTAGGGCGAGGTCATCCCTGTCTAGATGTCCCTTTTTATTCGGCTTAGTGGTGCGGTTGCTGATCCCAAACGTGGGGTGATCTTACTCGGGATTATCCAGTAAGGGGTAGTCCTGGTCTTGTGTTGCAGGGGATTGGGAGTAATCCTCGATATGGTGATCTAGGCCACATACTGCGACAGGTAGTACCCCAGTGCCCAGTCATTAGTTGGAAATCCATTCTCCCTATGTGCCTTTTACGGTTTTTTTTGTATCACCCATGATTGTGGCTAGTAGCTGGAATTTAATGAATACAGAAATTTCGGCTATTTTAATAAGTATTTTTAAATAGACCTATTATAATATCAGAGGATTTTAATAAAAAGTGTTTTGGCTATCGAAAGGTAAAAATCTGACATGTTTATTTGTGGCGTGGTCTTACGAGATGCTTTTGTTTTCAAAAGGATTTTGAAACATAAATAATCAAATTGAGTGTGATTTTCTCACGCTGGTATTGCAGACTGACTCGGGTGTTATTTAACTATAATGCTCGGGTCAGACCGAGTATTATAGATTACATGAAAGGATGCTGTGGAGCTGGATGGCTATACGTACTCCCATACTTGTTTTAGATATTCCGCTGTGTTGTTTAGTTGTGTATTCAGATTGTGAGGATAGGTTATGATTACTGTCCACTTGTGTGTTATGTATACTCTGATGATGTAATGTATAAACAGATATAGTTCTGATGTTGTTTTTTCTTTGTTCTTCTTCTACCTCTTCTTCTTTAACCCTCATGGTTCGTATTTCCGTACATCTCGAGTTGATTAAGGGAGAATAGAGTCGACTCAAGGGGTACGGATTTGCGGATCGTTACACAAACCAAACAAATTCCAAATTCAATTGCAAATCAAAAATTCAAAATCTTTCAAACGAAACAAATTTTATACCGTTTCGAAGCTCTCGACGAGCCCAATTCACTGGTGGTATTCATTTTTCATCTTAGATCACTGTTTGACTGGAAATTGAAGGTGAACTTTGGCCGTTCATTTTAGGGTTTTGACGATCCAATGGTGGATCGTCGCCCGATCGACGATCGAGAGGAGGCGTAGGGAAGGTGGTGTAGTGCAGGGCCTAGATCTACCGCTCGTTCATCTCATGAGGTTCACAATTGGCTATGGTTAGACGTAGAAGCGAGGCGGCGGCGGCGCTCATTCTGGCGACTGGAGGTGGTGACGTGGGCGACCTGAGGGGGAGATATGGACGATACGGCCTAATCATGGCCTAGGGTCGTGTTATGGCGGCAAAAACGATGGAAAGGCGGTCGGCGTGTGTGCGTAGGTTCGAACAAAGAGTGACGTTCTAGGGCTTGCGTGTCTCGTTGAGGTGATGTGTAACTAAAATTTTATTACTTTATTTGTTTTTAAATTTTAATCATATACTTCTAATTAGTATAACTTTTACATGCGAGATCTGTTTCACGTGTGGTTTCTTACTTTGGGATCGTGTTTGCACAAAAATGGGCAAACACCTCCAAGTCGTATGATTCAGTTGATTTTGTGTTGTTCTTAGTGATTTGGGTGATTTATGCAAATATGTAAAAAGCAGGGACTAAACTGTAAAACACACATAGATTTATAGTGGTTCGGCCAGAATGTGCCTACGTCCACTTTATATGTTATTCTCCTTTGTTTTTCAGATTACAAGTCCAAGGCTTTGATTACAAGCGTATATAAGTTGTTTGAAAGTTCCTTCCGTGTTTGAGCTCTCGAATATGTCCGCCATTGTTGTACCTCTGCCCCTCTATTTATAGAGTGAGGCTGGGGGTAGGGGTCTTGGATGTATATAGCTGCTGGTAGGCCTGGGCTGACGTGATCTGGCCTGGCAACCTTGGTTCGGTAGTGCTTTGGTCCAGTAGTTGGTGGAGGGTTGATTGGCCCGGCGTTGCCTTGGTTCGGCAATGGATGGAGAATGAGTTGGTTCGGTAGACATGGAAAGAGGGGTGGTTCGGTGGGAATTGGTCCGGTAGGTTGTGGTTCGGTGTAGAGTGGTGAGATGGATTGATTCGGTGGCACGAGGAAGTAGGTTGGTTCGGTAGTGAGTGGACCGGCTAGGCATGGAAATGGAGTTGGACCTGTAGTGCCTGGACCGGTGATGCTTTGGCTCGGCTGTGAGTTGGTCCGGTGGTGGTCTACCTTGCTTCTGGTTCGGTGGTGGAAATGCACACAACATTGATATTCCAGTTTTGACCAAAAATGGGATAACACTTTGCCCCCCAAAACATGCCTTGTGATAACAAGGCGTGTTTTGAATAGTTCTGAATCCGATATCCAAAGTCCATAGCCATATTGCCAGAGTATATCATCCTTGACTGCTCCGAGTCGATGTCCAATTCCAAATCCAATAACCAAAGCCTAAGCCAATTCTGTATCCATCCGAACTCGACAACCGAGTCCCAATCCATCCTTATCCAATAGCCGATAACCGAATCCAGGACCTCTCCGGGTCGATATCCAAATCCATAACCTCTCCGGGTTCTTGCCAAGCGTGATCCACATCTAATGACCGTGGTCCAGTGTCCCTGGATGTTGAGCTAACCTCTCCGGGTTCTTGCTAAGCGTGATCCACACTTGACGACCTTGGTCCAGTGTCCCTGGACGCTGCACAATGCCACGGCTTAAGTCCTAAGCCGAATCCTGGTCTCTCCGGACCCTTGTTGAGCATAATCTATACTCAACGACCTGAAACAATAATCGATAGTACGGGGCCTAAGTCCTAGGCCGAATTCTGGTCACTCCGGACCCTTGCCGAGCATAGTCCATACTCAACGACCTGATAATAACAATTGATAATAGAGGGCCTAAGTCCTAGGCCGAATCCTGGTCACTCCGGACCCTTGCCGAGCATAGTCCATACTTGATGACCTGAGTGAGCCAATTTACCACGTTCGGGCAAAGCGACTCACCCCTTGCCAGGCATAATCCATACCCGGCGACCGTTTATCAAAAATCAGATAAAAATCCAATCAAAATCCAATCCAAAATCCAAATCCAAAATCTAAATCCAAAATCCAAATCTGAAATCCAAATCCAAAATCCAAATTAAAACCAGAAAGCCAGAAATCCAAACTAGCGTCCAAAACCGAAAACAATCATCCAAAGGAAAATCCAAAAGCAAGTAAAACCAGGAGCTTAATCCAAGCTCCAAAACCAAAAACCAAAAAGAAAAGCAGTGCCCAATCCAAAAGAAAAGGATAAATTTCACAAACCATAGCATCGCAGTTTATCATCATTCAGAGCATGCTTAGGGGTTATCTTCATCCCCGTACATGTGTAAATGACTTGGTTGCTTGCCAATAGTTCGCTACTTATTCCATATTATCTTAGTCAATGGATGATCAATCGACCATCGTTCCTGGGCCTCCCACCATCGTAGCTTGAGGTAGGCGGCGGTTGCTCCTGCTCCGCCGTTGCATTCCAAGGTCCAACATATTATGGCAGCTGTCCATTCCTTACATGCTCCTCAATTATGTCCTTTAGGTGCCTGCAGCTGTTGGTGTCGTGTCCATCCAAATCATGGAAGAGACAGTGCCTTCCTGATGTCATTTCGTGTTTTGTTGGTTCTCTCCTAGCCGGCCTCCGGTAGGGAAGGCGATTTCGAGTATCCAGGTATATCCGCTCCAGCGTCTCATTCAATCCTGTGTATGTGGAAAACTTTGGATCCTTCCATTGCTTCCTAGCATTTCCAGAATCATCATCCAACTTCCGTTTTCCTTTGTCTTTATCTAAAACCTTTGCTGGATGGTCCCCCAACCTCAATTGCATTAACCTTTTTTAACTTTAAATCTGTACTTGCATCTTCTTGCCGAAGGAACCTTTCTGCCTCGTGAAAGAATTCGTCGAGATCCCGTGGGGGATCTCGTATTAGAGATACCTTGAAATCCGAGTTCTCCACGACTCCTGATACTGCTGCCATTAAAGCCATCGATGGATCGGGCCGATCAACCGAAGCAACTGCGGCACTGAATCGAGTTAGAAAAGCTCTAAGCGATTCATCTATCCTTTGCTTTACCGATGTCAATGTCATCGCGTTCTTCGGTCTCTTGACATGAACCCAAAACTGTCCCAAAAACCTTTCCACCAATTCCCTCCAAGTCCTGATAGATCCTTCTTCCAGCTGCCTAAACCACATCGTAGCTAAGTCCGTCAAGTACAAAGGGAAGCATCGGGCCATCACTTCCTTCGATTCCCCCAGCACCTCCATGTTTCTGGTGTACCTCATCAAGTGATCCGTAGGGTCTGCCTTGCCATCATATACCTCCATGCTAGGTAGCTTGAACTTAGGTGGATTCTGAGCCATCCTTATTTCCCGAGCAAATGGAATCTTGTTCACTCCTTCCAAATCTCCACTAGTCAAACCACCTCGCATAGTCTTCTTGATTATAACTACCAATCCAGCGTTGTCTGTCGGCGGTTGCCCCCGAGGGAATTCCGGTACATACTCTTCATGTGGCCCGCTAGCAGCAACGTTGGTTCTAGCCTGTTGAACTCCTTCCAAAGGTCCTCCTGTGTTGGATCCTGCGGGCCTGCCCCCAAGCCCTTGTCGATTGCCCTCTAGCTCTGCATCCTGTCCTCCATTGGGTTCCATAACCCTAGCTCCTTGTCCTGCATCCACAGCCGCTGTAGCTGCTCCTAAGTTCTGGGTCCCTGCAGCTCTCATTTGCTCCAAGAAAGTCTGCATCATCTCCTGTTGACTCTTCAACAACCTCTCTTGCAGTGAATTTGTTATGGCTTCCATTTCGTCCCGGGTTATGTAGATCGAAGCCCGTCCTTCCTCAACTTCGGAGGATGCTTGTTGACTTCCTTTCGGTTGGCTTCTCTCAGCCCTTTGCCTTCTACTATTTTGCCTAGTCATTGTCTTCCAAATCCAAACTTCTATCCGATGCAACGGGTGTTAGTCCCTCTCAGTGAAAGCACCAAAAATGTTTGCACAAAAAATGGGCAAACGTCTCCAAGTCATATGATTCAGTTGATTTTGTGTTGTTCTTAGTGATTTGGGTGATTTATGCAAATATGTAAAAAGCAGGGACTAAACTGTAAAACACACATAGATTTATAGTGGTTCGGCCAGAATGTGCCTACGTCCACTTTATATGTTATTCTCCTTTGTTTTTCAGATTACAAGTCCAAGGCTTTGATTACAAGTGTATATAAGTTGTTTGAAAGTTCCTTTCGTGTTTGAGCTCTCAAACATGTCCGTCATTATTGTACCTCTGCCCCTTTATTTATAGAGTGAGGCTGGGGGTAGGGGTCTTGGATGTATATAGCTGCTGGTAGGCCTGGGCTGACGTGATCTGGCCTAGAAACCTTGGTTCGGTAATGCTTTGGTCCGGTAGTTGGTGGAGCGTTGATTGGCCCGGCGTTGCCTTGGTTCGGCAGTGGATGGAGAATGAGTTGGTTTAATAGACATGGAAAGAGGGGTGGTTCGATGGGACTTGGTCCGGTAGGTTGTGGTTCGGTGTAGAGTGGTGAGATGGATTGATTCGGTGGCATGAGGAAGTAGGTTGGTTCGGTAGTGAGTGGACCGGCTAGGCATGGAAATGGAGTTGGACCGGTAGTGCCTGGACCGGTGATGCTTTGGCTCGGCTGTGAGTTGGTCCGGTGGTGGTCTACCTTGCTTCTGGTTCAGTGGTGGAAATGCAAACAACATTGATATTCCAGTTTTGACCAAAAATGGGATAACATATCGTATTAAAAGTTCGGACTTTTTGACACTGGTTTGGATGAATTTCAAGACTGTTCAAATTTGGGCCTATTTTGAATTTCAATTCAATTTGAATTCAAAGGTGAGTGTTTTGACCCACTAACAACTTCTAAAATTTCTTATGTTAGTTAAATTAAATATGTGATGTGATTAGGAATTTATTTATGGCTATGTGGTATATTTAAATTGCTATTCCTGTTAATTTGAATTATTTTGAATTAAATTGTCATTTAATTTATTAATGAATCTAAAATTGCCAGCTAATTACCTGCGAATAATAATCAGTTATTTGTTGTAATTTATTTTGTTCAATTGAATGATAATTGTGATAGGTGTTTGATTGTTGATACTGGATGACTGGATGTTATGGTTAATTTATACAACGTTATTACTCTACAAGTTCCCTTAATTTTTATTAGACAAATCACTATGGGTTGAAACGCTATATACCCGAACGATCTATAGATTAAGGAAAATCGTTATGGTTTGAAATGATATACTCGAGCGATTTTATGGATTTTTTTTTTAATATTAATTCGGGATTGCGGTTTGAAATGATATACAACCGTAAAATTTTAAATTGCGGATTAAAGTGATAAATATCTGTATTACTTGACCCTAGGGTAGAGAATTATATACAGACATTGGATTGGTTAAATTAAATGACTTTTAAATCCTTAATTTTTTTTGAATTTAGTTAAATTATATTTTGAAATAAAACTTGATTTATACAAAATCGAATTATTATAAAATTCAAGTTTAATGTTCAATTGGAATTGATTTAAAGGAATGGTTTAAAGATGTTAAATCGAAATTTTAAAGGTACAATTTGAAATATAAGTGAATTTTATCGAAATAGAGTTATTCAAATCTTTGAAATATAACTTCGTCATATATTGAAATCGGAGTAATTTAAATTGATATTTCAAACATGGATTGGAAGCGATTAAAAATTAAATATTTTATTAAGAATTTGAATTGAAAGATTTGAAATTGGGGTTTTTGAAATAGAAAATCGTCCAAATGCGTTGAAATGAAATAAATAGTTTAAATTGATATAAATTTCAAATTCATGTTTTTAACGCAAACTGTTTTAAACTATATTATTTTAAAGATTTTAAGTTTAAAGATTTTCCAATTATTAAACTATTTTAACTTACATTAACTATATTAAACCATTTTTACCTATTTTAAACCATTTAATTTATTTTAAAACTAATTAACCCATATTAACTTATTTTAAATCCAATTAATCTATTTTAAAGCTATTTAATCTATTTTAATTTCATAATCTATTTTAAATCTATTTAACTATCATATATCAATTTAATAGTATCTTTAATCTATAATTAGACTATTTTAGAGCATTTAACTATTTATGACTATTCAAACTATTTTCAAAATTTTCAGACTTAGTAAAGGGGAAGTGTTTATATTCAAATTCATTAGTTTAGAAGCAAATATGGTTAAATAATGGTATGACCTAAGTTGGGATTTAAATGCTATAATTAACTGAATGTGATGATTTTGAAGTGAGGATTTAGCTAATTGGAAATATGATTTTTCAAAGAAATTATGATTTCAGAAACGATATGATATCAAAGGTGAATATGTTTTCGAAGCGAATATGATCTCGAAATCGGAATGGTTTTGAGAATACAATATTTTGATATAAATTGTGAATTGACTTTTGAAATGTAAAAGAACTTTCCAGTGCGAAATAAGCATTTGGTTGTTAAAGAGATCGGGATCGGATATTGTCATACTCTCTACAATACCCAAAACCACTTTAATAACTATGTACGTGGTGGAGATTCTAGAAATAAAGTAGGATGGTTTAGCGAACGATTTCTGTATGAGGTATGACGTGACCTTGACTCCCATGAGTCAGCTTAGATGTGACTGACATAAGAGTCACGCTGGGCCAAGTGAGGCCATTCCTCTTATCGGGCACATTTCTTCGATACCATTCTATTACTTTGTGATTGATTTGGTAGCCACCCCCTGATTTTGATTTGGAAGTGTGTTCCGAGGTGGACGGTAGTAGCTGCTATGCGTTACCACATTCCGGATATGCAATTGGTATATCAACCCTGGCATTGCCTCGAGTGTTGTGTTCACATGCCTAGCACGCCTTCTACGAGTTTGTTTTGTACCATACCTATTGGGTGCCCTCTGGGTAAACCTCCAGTTTACGGAGGAGCATACGGTACTGTATAGACTATGGGATTATATAAAATGTGTTAAGTGGGATATGGGTAATTCTTTAATACTATTTTAATACTTTTACTTTATTATAGACACATTATAATAGTGTATCGTATTACATAGTAGACAGTTTAACGGATCGTTAGGAGATGTGAATCTCGAACGTCTCTTAAGTTATTGCACTCACGTTAGACACTGGATAGGAGATGTCAAACCCCATAAACATATCTGACGTCGTTCCACTCATATTTATTTAGCATTGATTTAACTTACATAAGATCTTTTAGTTCTGACTCGAGTGTTTTGTCTTTTCAATTCGCTCGGGTCAGCCTGAGCATTTCAGGGTTGAAGACCTTTTTCCTGGAGAACGAAGATGAAGATTATTTATTTTATTTCTTCCGCTACATCTTGTTGTTCCATGCATTTATCTATTTATTTATTTATTCGTTATTTTTGTTTTATGTAACTCTGATTTTTGTGTTGTAAAAGAATAATCAAATGTATTTATAAAACAACTTCATGAACTGTTATTTGATATTATATTTTGTCATTTCACTGCGAGATTCTATATTTGTTTTATTTCTTTCTCTATTTCTTATTTACCCAATAACAATCTGCCCTTTTGAATGGCTTGAGTCCGACATGTGTGTCTGCTTAAAACGTCCAGAAAGGCAGGTCGTTACAGGGTTTGAACTACCTCTTCAATTCCAATAAGATTCAAAGTTTATATATTCTACATTTCCAATATAAGTTTTGTTTATATTTCAACCTTTAACTTTACTATTATTTAGTTTTGAAATATTCACTAAATCAATCCAATAATCATTTAAATAAAATAACCAATTACAAATTTAAATAAAACTAAATATCCCATTTCAATTTATTTAATTTTTAAAATATTCATTTAATCACCTTAAATCAAAAATCAAGTTACAAAATCATATCTTTAAAATCTCATATTTAGTAAGTTTCAAGTCAATTTTATTTAAGTATAATTCCTGAACAAGTGCAATTTCAAATCAATTTCAATTTATGTTTCCAACCTAAATTTATTATAGTCATTACAAAAATCTATTTTTAAAATATAATTTTAAATAAATACCTAAACATATTATATACTAATTAAATTAAATTTTATTTAAATTAAATCTTATTGTTAAATTTATTTTATATAAAGTCTATTTTTATATATTTTAAAATAGTAAAATTATAAGTAAAATCTTAAAAATTATATTTTCCAAACTAACTTATAAATTTAAAGTTTCCAAACATATAATTTTAAAAATCTAAAATTTAGACATATATAAAAATAAAATTTATATATATTATATTTTGAAAATCAATATTTATTAAAAACCATATTTTTCCTTTCAAAACATTGGAAATAATTTTAAAAATATAGACCAGCGGTGTTCGTATAAAATTTTCTATCCTATAGTCAATTGATACGGATATTTATCATTTTAATCCGCGGATTAACTATTTACGAGTTTATAAAATTTCAATCCGCAATCCCAAAATTCAAAATCAATGACAATCGCTTGGGTTTATCATTTCAATCCATAACGATTTTCCCCTATTCTAGAATATCGTTTGGTTATATAACATTTCAACCCATAGGGAATTCTAAACTAACAAGGAACTTGCAAAGTGGGAAAAATATGATTATAATATAATATATCAACAACATGCATATATCATCAGTAATAAATTAAATAAAATATACACAATATGATATAGTGTCATATATCACAAGTGAACAATTGGCATATTATATTTAACAATTAAATAACCAGCAATTTAAATTTAACAGGTATTTCAATTATCGTTTCAAGTGAAATCAAATTTACTAACTATAAAAATGTTAATCGTGAGTGATTGTTCACCTTTCGAGGCTATAGAACCACGAAAATAAGATTCGACGAACACGAATAGGCACGGATTGACAATGGGATAGCAGGAAAAGAGATAAACTGTTGTGATACGGATAGTGACAAGCACGATCTAGAATTCAATGGAAAACAAATATTTATTATAATTCCAAAAAAACCAATATTCAATTAAACACATAAAATATATATTATATAAAAATCATAACTTGATAAACCTTATAACCTTTCTAAACAGATAAAATAGAGATCAAAATCTTTATACGTCATATTTAAATCAATACAAAAATCAATGCATATATACTACATGAAATATATATCATATGTACACTAAATCATTTCTTAAAAACCAATATAATATATGTATAATAATATATATACGGTTATATGCATGCTAACGCTACATGAAATCAATACATATTTAAACTCACCATCACAAATATTATACAATATATATATATATATATATATATATATATAATATTCTTCTTTTACTTAAATCTAATAATAAAAACAACAGGCAACAGCTTAAAATATAATATTGTATATAATACTTGTTTTTTCAACCTTACAGTACATATGTGATATGCGACAACTTTAAAATATCATATATATATATATATATATGTGTGTGTGTGTGTGTGTGTATAATACTATTATAAAAATAAAATATATACATATATATATTTAAAACCAAATTCACATATACTTATGTATAAACAAATACATAAACATATATACAAATTTACATACATGTTGTATCTTTAAAATCAATATTTATAACTAAATTTAAATAAACTTGCTTTATTTCAATACATATAAAGTGACATATATACAACTAAAGTAAACTTTTATATATAACTAACATATTATATTAGTAATACTGACATAACTTTATGTATAACTAACAAATATATATATATATATATATATTACAAACCCATATTAGATATAAATATATACATACACACGTGCGTCCACTCTTACCAATCAAGCTTGCTCGGGCTAGGGGAAGGCATTGGTCGACGTGGCAGTGGGCTGCATGGGTGAGGGGGACATAGGGGGGTGGTGGACATGGGTTGGAGCAGCAAAGAGGAACTGGTGGCGGTTGAGCCGAGTATGTCGGAGTGGGCTATGGCGGCGTTGAATGATCTGTTGGAGGGTGTTTGTGTTGAGCGGAGTTTAGCACAGGTGGCAGTCGGGTCTGGAGAGGAAGAGGTGGGCTGTCTCAGTTTGCATGGGCTATAAGCCAGTAGGCTGCGGTAGAGGGTGTTCCAATGTGGTGATGGGCGGAGGATAGGAGAAAGAGGTGATGCTATCAGGTTGAAGGGCTTGCAGAGGGGTGGCGTTGTGTACTTAGCGGTGTGGTGGACATGTGATGCACGTAGGGGAGAAGGTGGAATGGCGACAGGACTATGTGGTGGAGTGGGGTTGGTTGGTGGAGCTAAAGGCAGTCGGAGCAAAATCATATATATTCAATATTTTATTTTTTCTTTCAAAGAAAACAGGAGATTAACATGAGCGGCTCTCGAGCAAATGAAGAAGATGCCAGCAATGAAAATATATGCCTACCTTTATAAACATATTTGTTTTCAGAGCTGAGAAGAACAGAAATAAAGACGAATAGAAGCAAAGAAAGAAAATAAAGAGCAAAGGAACGAATTAGCAATATAATAAATTTCTATGGGGAATAGTAAAAGTCAAAAGTTGAATTCTTGGAATTGTAAGAGGCTGTTGGTTATTAATTTTCAACCGGTGTACAATTGACTGGCCACAGGAAAACAAAAGGGCTCAAAACTAGTACCGATACGGTAAACCGTTTCTCGGTTTTTGCGACCTATCGAAACCGAATAGCACAAATGAATATACTATGGAGATCAACACGACGATACGATCAGAACGGTACACAGATATAAGCGATATGATCATCCTATCAAAAGTCAAATTTTCGTTTTCGAAAATGCTACTAAAACGCCGAAAATAAGAAAAATGGAGCACTAGCATTCCAAATATGACGAAAGAAATATGACGACTCACTCAAAAGATGATTAACAATTTTATTATATAAAAATATTAAAATTTTGAAAACATTTAATTTTCATCAAATTAACTATTTTAAATTGAAAATTACGCAACAGAATTTACTTTCATATTTGCCAATAAAAATTTACCAGTTGCTATGTTCAAATGGACGTGTACCAAATATCAAATTTTTATTTCTAAATTTAATTGTTTAATTTCAAGAAAAATTTAAACTAATTACGTTATGAAACCGTTAAAATTTATGGGTTGTTACATAAAAGAATTCGTGTCTTTGTAAATAAATGGTAAATTATAAAGATTAGTTGAAATTGAATTCAATGAGGAATTAACTTAAGTAAAGTCGAATGGATAAATAAATGAGTTAAATAAAATAAATTTTGTTTTGAATGAAAATTTTGTAACAAATGTTAATAAATTGAAATCAAATCTATTGATGGAAATACTTTAAATTGAATCAACAAAATATGATTATAATGAATAGTTATTGATTGAATAAAATGGATTGAACCAAAAAAATTTGAATATCAATCAATTTAAAACTGATGAAATTTATATGGTTTGAATTAGTTGTTTTATTTTGTATTTCAATCTATCTTTCTTTTTGGTTATTTCTATTCTCCCATCTCGTTCCTTTTTGAGGATGAAAAGTTTTGAATGGGGAAGAGTGTAATGACCTAGATATTTTAACGGTTTTTATAACGTAATTAACTGAAATTTTGCTTGAAATTTAATTATAAAATTTAGCAATGAAAATTTGATATTTGGAATGCGTCTATTTAAATATAGTAAATGTCAGATTTTCATTAGATAATATGGAAGTTTATTTGGTTGTGTAATTTTATTTAAATTTAAATAAGTTAAAATTTGATGAAAATAAAATGTTTTTGTAATATGAATATTTTTATACAATGAAAATGCAAATCATTTTCTGAGTGGGACATCGTAATTCGTTTCGTCAAATTTGAACTGCTACAGCCCCATTTCTCTTATTTTCGGCGTTTTAACAGTATTTTCAGCAACGAAAAATCGAGTTTTTATAACTTGATCATATCGTTGATACCTTTGTACCATTCTTTTCGTCTCGTTGTGCAGATCTCCGCAGTTTATTCATTTGTGCAATTCAACGTCCGATACGTGATAGAATCGGTAAACCGGTTAGCTATATTGGTACCCATTTTGAGCCTTTGGTTTCCATATGGCCATTTATTGTCCATCGTATAAAACCGAATGGCCACTTAACTTTTATTTTCCATTAATTCAGCAGAGTGGCTGTTGCTTTTCCTATGGTTTCAATATTTATTTTCGGTTGGTTCAATTTTTTCATTCATTCTTCCTTTCTATTGTTTTCGTTACATTCTTACCTCTGAAAGGAAATATATATGTTTATATAATAAGTTAATTTTGTAGAAAAGCAATATACATATATAGACATATTTGGTTTCGAATAAGTTGATATATATACAACTTATTATATATATATGCTTTCGAATACATATATAACATATCTGGTTTCGAATATATATTGTTTTGTTATAAGCTTTGAAAACTGCTTCTACCATATATTTATTTGCATAATATATACAACAGAGATTTGAGATTTCTCATGTTCTTCCTCCTCGATTTTATCTTCCACCGAGCCTAGTCCACCACTAGACTACCGCATCCACTTCGGTACACAAAATCCGATCTTATCATCTCGCCAGATCTCTCCACCACTAGATTGTCGCCGCCTCAACACCTAAACTCTCCGCCACTCAACCTAGATCCATGCCCTTGCCTCATATACATAGTGCAAACCAGACCCCTCCTCTACCACTGTGCCGAACACCATTCCACCTTTCAAACCTATACCATCCGCTTCCAACCCTACCATAGCCACTGTCGCCACCCGTCTAACTCGTTCGCCCTCTAACTTTTCCGATCACCCTACCTATTCATCTTCTCCGAGCTCACATCCAACCGAGCCCCTTTCTTAGGCCTCCAACCACATCTACGCCATCTCACCCCCTCCAACCAGCCTCTCCACCTCTATTTGCATCAACTGAGACTTCAAACCTCTGCCTTCTTCCCTTGTTCCGACTTGATTCGTGCACACGTAGACCATCACATGCCACTCCTTCACCCAAAAACTCGCTTGCAACCTCATCTCTCCTCTTTTTCTGATATAGCTATGCGTAATAGCTCTTGCAAAAATATATAAGTTGTTTTTTTCCTGCTCAATTTTGTTTCAGTTTTAGTTTTGCATTCTAATGGATATAGTTTAAGTTACATATCAGAGAAGAAATATAAAGTTATATATATATATATATATATATATATATATATTATATATAGAGATGTGGGTAAAAAGACTAAATGTTGATTTTAAATATGTATATGTAAATACATTATTTCTAATATGGGTGGTTTAAAATATATATGTTTAAAAAGTATATTTTGTGTGTGCTATATCTTATAAAATATATATAGCTTATATAAACTTACCTATATTTTAAATTCTAAAACTCTGTAACTTTAAACTATTTGTTTTAAAGGTTGATTTTGGAAGGGAATATGGGTCTTTAAATATGGAGATTTAAAATATAATGTGTATACATATATATTTGATTTTTGGAAAAGAAAATAAAAAAAGGAAATATATGTTTTATGAAACAATGGTTTTTGAAATATAATATGATTTAATATATATAGTCTATATATATGTAAGTTCTCTTATATAATTGATCTTCATCAAATACAGTCTATCGTGCTTTGCTTTCGATTTCGCTGTTTTCCAAAATTGATTGCAGCAGTTAGTTGCTTTGATTCGTCACTTATTCGTATGCTTATCCTGTCTTCTCTTGCCTCGAAAGGTGAGCAATCACCCATGATTAACATTATTCTATTTAGTAAATTTATTTTACATGAAATGACAATTGAAATGTGTTGTTAAATTTGAATTGTAAGTTATTTAATATATTTTTTAGTATGATATGCCATTATTTGTAACTATTAACCTATGACATCGATACCATAACCTATTATTTATATTATATTTAGATTTGTTACTGATAATATATGCATGTTGTTGATATGTTATATTATTATCATATTTGTTCTCGCTCTGCACGTTCCCTGTTAGTTTATAATTCCCTATGGGTTGAAATGATACGTACGCGAACGATATTATAGATTAAGGGAAAATCATTATGGGTTGAAATGATAAATCCAAGCTATTTTAATTGATTTTGAAATTTTGGGATTGCTGGTTGAAATGATATATACCCGTAAATATTTAATTTGCGAATTGAAATTATAAATATCAGTATCACTTGACCATAGGATAGGAAATTATGTACGGACATCATTGGTATATATTTTGAAAATGATTTCCAAAGTTTGAAAGGAAATATATGGGTTTTAATGAATGTTGATTTTAAAATGAAATATATAAATGCTATTTTTATATATGTATAAAATTTATTTTTTTCAAAATAATATGTTTAGAAATTTTAATTTATAAGTTAGTTGTGGAAAATATAAATTTTAAGATTTTTTTTGTATAATTTTATTTTTATATATAAAGAAGATTTAATATAAAATAAATTTAATAATAAGATTTAATTTAATAAAAAATTAATTTAATTAGTATATAATATGTTTAGGTATTTATTTAATTTTATATTAATATTTTAAAATAAATTTTTATAACTAAATGTAATAAAAGGTCGTAAAGATAAATTAATGTTGACTTGGAATTTAATTTGGTTAATAATTGAATTTAATTAAAAATTGATTTAAACCTATTGATTTCGAGGTTTTGAAAGGTATGATTTATAACTTGATTTGATAAAAAGTTATTAAATGAATATTCCCAACTTTAAATAAATTTGAGACTAAATATTTAATATTGATTTAAATTCATAAATTAATATTTTATTTCATTGTTATTAAAAAAAATTAGGTGAATATTTTCCTATTTGAATAAAAACTAAAAGTTGAATTTTGAAATACAAATGAAACCTATATTGTAAATGTTTAAATATTTAAACTTTGAATCTTATGGGAATTGAGGTGATAGTTCAAAACCTAGATTTGAAAATCGATATAAATTTAAATGCTTTATTGAGAATTTGAATTGTTAAACTTCTTAATTGAAATTGTTGAATTGGGATTGATTAGATTGAAATTTTGGATTTTTAGTTGATTTGAAATGATTTGTGAAATTAGAGGAAACTAATTTTTTTTTATAAAGTATTTTTAATATATATATTATTTTAACCTATGAACTATTTTAATATATAAATTATTTTAATATATAAACTATTTTAATTTATAATTATTTTCATATATATACTATTGCCAATATCTAAACTATTTAAGTTGGAACTGTTATGATTATGAAAGTGCTAAGATTTCAAAAGTGTTATGATTGCGAAAATGTTATAATTTTGAAAGCGTTATGACTTTGGAAATGAATATTATTTAAAGTGAATAATGACATCGATTTGATATGGTTTTGAAATGAATATGATATTTTGAAATGAAGTATGAACTGTTTGAAATAAAATGACATGGTGTGAAATAAGTGTTTGGTTGTTAAAGGGACCAGGATCGAATATTGTCATACTCTTTGCTAATACCAAAAACCGCTTTAACAACTACGTACGTGGTGGAGATTCCAAAATGAAGTAGGATGGTTTGGCGATGATTCTATATAAGATATTTACATAGCCCTGACTCCCGTGAGTCGGCTTGATGTGGCTAAAACAGGAGCTATACCGGGCCAAGTCAGGTCATTCCTTCGATCGGGCACATTTCTTCAATACCATTCTATTACCTTACTATTTGATTTGGTGCCCCTTTGATTTGGGAGCGTATCTCGTGATGGGCGATAGTAGCCGTTATGCGTTACCGCCAGTCTGGGAGTGTAAATGGTATTTCTAGCCCGACATTGCCTTATGTGCCTTGTCACATGCCCTATCGCGCCTTCTACGAGCTTGTTTTGTACCGTACCTATGTGGTGTCCTTCTGGTAAACCAACAGTTTGGTGGAGCATATGGCATTGTATAGACTAAGGGAATAAAATGTGTTAAGGGGGATATGGGTAACGCCTTAATGTTATTTTAATAGTTTACTTCACTAAAGACAAATTATAATAGTGTATATTACTACATAGTGGATAATTCCACGGATCCTTAGAGGATGCAGATCCCAAACTTCCTTTAATTTACTTATATTTTAGTTGACATTCCACTTGAGTTGAATTTTAATATAAGAATGTTAATCCCGACTCGAGTGTTTTGTGTTTTGCTTTATGCTCGGGTCAGACTGACTGACATAGCATTTGAGACTCACCTTTGGAGTTTGGAGCTTTTCTTAAAGATCTATCTACTTAGCTTTCCAGTTACTTCAGTTTATTCTAGTTATTTATTCAGACTTGTCATTGGCATTTGTATTAGTAACTTCTGTGTATTCGAGATATATGTTGTATTTTGTTTTAGACTCTGGTGTTTATATTGTAGCTTCATGAACTACTATTTATCTATTTTACTTCTTACTGTTATATTACTTTGTGATTGATTTATTTACCATATGCTAAGTTTTGCAAAATATAAATTAGAAGAGGTGCAAGGACTACTTACTCCCAATCCTGAGGATGATTCCAAAAAGGATGTAGTAGAAGTAGTGTCTTCGGTTTTTTCATATCCTAAACAACTTGTATGGATAATAATGGCATTGCATTATTCCTGGAGGGCAATGTTAGCATTCAAAGTGGGAATTGCTAAAAAGGTAAAACGTTGCCTCAAGCCTCACACTCGAGAATGACTAAAATAGGGTATATGCAGTAGGGCTATATGGGTCGCACCCATTAGGGAAAGTCATCAGCCTTCTAGTTCACTATCTATAAATTTATGTATGTTGCGAGCTTGAGGAAAAAGGTTGCAAAGCAATTGGGGTGATGACATATTCAGTACTAACCAAGGAAGGGATAGGCCAGTTCTTTGCTGGCAGGGGTGCAAAATGTTTTTGTGACCACGGTACATTTTTCTAAAGCTGTACTATGACAGGTGGTACCCTGATGCCTTGTTATTGTATGGAATCTATTTTCCAATACGTGCCTTTACGGACTTAGTCGTATAATTAATATGTTCGAATGTAATACTGTAACAACCTCGACTATGATAAAATATTTATTTTAATCCCTGGACATTATTATGATATCACTAGGCTTCTTATAGAAATGGTTGGTTATCGTAAGGTAAAAACCCGTCCGTGTTATGCAGCCAGGTCGTATGATATATCTTTATTTTAAAAGGTTTTATGACATTAAAAATTTTGATAAATTATGCTTCTCATGCTAGTTGACCAGACTGATCTGATTTTTATTATCCTATAATGCTTGGATTAGCCTGAGCATATTTCTAGATTTAGTTATGGATACTTCGGAGCTTCAAAAGATGAGTTGGATTCCTCCAAGACATATTCACGTATCTTTTTTTTTCCCTGCATTTGTTGTCTTTTATATTTCAACATTTGTAGACAATTTGTTATAACTATACTGGATGATAATATATTAGATTACATTGATAGATGTGTGTATGTTATAGTTCTCTTTTATAAAAATTTGTTATATATATATATATATATATATATTACTCATCATGATGTAGGATTATGTTTTGTCTTTTCTTTCTTTCGCCCAGCAATCTATCTTTCCGACACTTGGATGCTTGGTATGTGAATATCGTGGATGTATTAGTGTCGAATTTTAAGGGTCAAAAAGGTTGGTCCTTACATTTGTATTATAGTTCAATGATTTTCTACAGATTGGTAATGATGTACCAATATTATAATCAGTGAAAGCTTGGTTGTTTAATAACTTTTCGATGGAGGATTTAGGTAAGGAATCATACATACAAGGTATAACTAAAGATATATCTAAAAGATACTGGGATTGTCCTACTCTATGTACGTAAATACCATACTAAGATGATTTAGTATGAAAAATTCCAAAAGTTGGAATGTTCCACTACGACAAGGGATGTCTCTTTCTAAGGACTCCTTATCTACGGATGAGAAAAGGAAACAAGTAGTCAAATTCCATATGCTTTGGCAATACGATCGGTCATGTACGCTATATTATGTACTAGGAAAAATGTCACTTGTGCATGAGGTATAGTAAGTCGATATCAATCTAGTCTTGGAGAAAACCATTAGCCGGCAGGTAAAGTCATCCTTAAGTATTTTAGAAATACTAAGGATTTATTTATGGTTTATGAAAACTACGAACTCCTTCTAAAGGGGTATTTGGATTTAGGTTTTCAAAAGCGGTTTTAATGGTAATAGTCTTCACCCTAAAAGAAGGGGCCGTTAGTTAGAAGAGTTCCAAACATGAAGTTGTGACTGATTCTATTATAGAGGCTAAGTACATCGATCGTTGTTGCAAAAGAAGCAATGTAGATGCATAAATACATTAAGGAGCTAGGAGCAATCCCAAGCATTGAAGGTCCAATGTGTTGCAATATGACAATATTATGGCAATGTGGATTGCAAAGGACTGCGAGCTCACAAGAATTCAAGATACATTCTTCTCAAGTACCCCATGATAAGGCAGTTTATCAGTAATGAAGAGATCATCACCGAGAGAGTAGACACAAAAGATAACATAGTACACCCATTTACTAAGGTGATTTCTCAGTCTATTATAGGAATCCTGATCGAATGGCATGAGACTCCATAATTGGCCCCAAGTGCAAAGTGAGAAATTGGTAAAGTTAAAGGTGCATGCTAGGAGAAAAAGTGTAATTTGTTATATAAACTAAAATCTCTAAACAATCTTGCTTGCAATAAGTATGTTTATGGTTTTTTTTTATATTTTATATATTATTATAATGTGATATAAACAATGAATCAGTTACATTGAACATAAACTTAACCCTTTACACTAAGGACGGTGATTTAGTCATGACCGTTAGGGGCACCAAGGAGTTACACACTTGTTGTTATTTGGAACAATCACAGCACGACTTAATAAGTGTCTTCTATATGTTAATATAAATAAGTCAAAATAGAAGAGCTCAACATAATGATATATAATAGTCTTCTAACTTGAGAGTATTATCGAGCTTAAGTACGTAAACTATACTTTAGTTGTGGTCAACCGCATGAAATGGCGACCGTGTTACACCATAGTTGGATACTTATTGAAGCACTTGAAGTGGAACACTACTCAAGAGAAGATTTGTCTCCTTAATTATAGAAGGTGTATATCACCGTAATCAGTATGTCAACTTATTGTCAAAATCTTTGGCCAGTATAAGTCGATTAATGAATAAAATGTTATCGAATTGAATTATAGGATTTAAAGTGACCTATTCAATTAATACGAATAATAATAGTATTTTTAACCTTATATCAAACTCTAGATTTCCAAATGATATGGTAATGAAGAAGAAAAATATGTATAAATTATCGTTATTAGGTGAGCTAATTTAAATCAAAAATACAATTTTTCCTAAATGGTTCATAAGCATTGAACTTGGCCTTATAATATGCTAGAAATAAGTCTGTATTATTGGAACTAGGCTAGCTTGTAATGGAAGAAATGAGTGAATTTCAATTTTCTTTACCATTTTGGATCTTTAATGGCCTATGAAGTCTAAATTTATTTAGAACTTTTCTAGGTTTTTTTAAAAATAAAACAATATTTCATTTAGTATTATTTTTTATTCTATTGACTTAATTCTATAACAATTAAGTGGGATATGAAAATATTTGAATATATCAAATATATTCATTACTTAATTATGTGAGAGAATAGTTAAACATGAGGCAAGTATGATTAATTGATAATAGGGTATATATGAATAAACAAAAATAAATTTGGCGGCAATCACGTAAGGGATAAAAAGAAAAGAAATAAAAGATGACAAAGATGATTGATTCAACTTCGCTCTTTGGCCAACTTAATATATGCAGCATTCAATTAACAATCAATGAACCATTAAGATACAAGAATAGGTTAGTTCTTAGTAATTTGAATGTGAAACTGATTGACACCTTGTACTACCTTAAGTTTTCCTCTGCGGATGATCGTCGGTTAGTTCTTAGTGCTGAGCCTTCATTTATCGATGGAAGGCCTTTTATTATCACCCCTTGCACACCTATTGTGGCGAGTCCTCGTGAGTAGGTTCTATCCATCCCCGTTTGGGTGTACTTTTCCCAGAATCCCTCTACACTTCAGCCTTTGCTTGGGTTGAACTGGCTAGCCTGCAACATTGGAAAATTGAAGTGTTTTGACACTAATACGGTTGCCCGAGATAAATTAATGTTTGCTAAGGCTCTTATTGAGATTTCCCCCTTTAAGCCTCTCCCTGATTCTATCCTGGTTCAGCTTGCTGTTGGGCATGTTGCGGAGGTCCGTGTTCGCTATGGTTGAGTTCCGGATATTTGTACCTCCTGTCAGTCTTTTGGCCACCTCGCTTTTTCCTGCCTCCAATCCAAATCGTCTGCGGCTGCACCAAAGATTCCTCTGCCTCGCCCTCCGCTCCGGAAATGGATGCCTAAAGTCCCCTCTTCAGCTTCTCCTATCCTTCCTGCGTCTGAGTCATGTCTGACACATTCTGGAGACACGTCTGTCTCTCCTATTGTTGTTGTGGTACCTTGTGTTGCCTCACCTTCTGCTGATGCTGTTACGGATTTTGGCCGGGTTGTTTGGGATGATTCTGAGAGGTGTTGGGTTGACCGCATTTCTGATGTGAGATTTAGCCTGGAGAATTGTTCATTTTTCAGATTTGTTTCCGATGATTATAAGGACCTTCGTTGCCTTTTCTACCGTTCATCTGGTGATTCTTTACTTCTTGATTTGGATGGAGAGTATGCGAGTAAAAATTCGAACATGCTAGCTGATCTTTCTTGGGATCATTCTTTCATATATTCGCCTGATGCAAAGGGTTTTGACCTTTGTCTTGCTTCCGTTTTCAGGCCCTTTGCTAGTCATTGTGGGAATGTGCCTTTGGTTATTGATGATGATGGTGAGTCTTCCTCTTCGGAGGAGTCCTAGTCTTGGTCATGTTTTTAGTTACTATGGCTTGTCTACCACATACATGTGCTGTATTTTTCCAGTTTTTTAGTAGTGTGGGTGCTTTTACCGTACTCCTGTACTTCAACTTTATTACTTTCATAATAAAAGTGGACGGCCCACTATAAAACCGGCTTGCTTTGCAAAAAAAAGAATAGGAACAATTAATAATAATTGATATGCATATTCTATTGCCTCATTTTAAATTTTTTGATGATAATAAAGCATTTAAATTATACAATTTGAAATATAAACATTAAATTTTATATGTACACATACATATAGATGTAATTACGTGTATATAAAGATTAAACCAAACATCTTAATTAATTTAAAATAAACTTCCATATTACATTAATTTTTTTTAATGTATTTGTGAAGAAAACTTAAATTTATTACCAAAATACATATGTATATAATTAAATCAAGAGATTCGACCTATCAACCTATATAAATAAATATAGTTTATATTATAAAACATAAATGAAACATATTAAACTAAGCAATATATTAACAGTCCATTAAATAGTTAAAGAAGAATATTTGTGATGTTAGATAGGGTAAAAAATTTAGAAAATTATTCTAATCAATTTATTATCAAAGCATACTTTAATTATATGTAAGTTTCTATTACCATGCAAAAGAAAATAATAAGAATATATAAACTTTTAATCTAAAAATATACTTTGATTTAAGTGCTCAAAACATAGACCTATAATTAAAACATTATACTAATCATATATAAATTTTAGCTTTGATTTATCAAAATAAAACCCAATCAATTAATATGAGCATACAAACTTTATATCTAAAAAATTATAATTTGATTTAATAAACGTAAGTCTAAATTAAAAACATAGTATTAATCATATTCAAATTTCAGCTTTGATTTGTCAAATTAAAAAAACTAATTAATCAATTAGTATGAACTTGAAAACTTCTTGATCTAAATAATTACACTTTTATTTGAATGTTTAAAACATAGATCTACAATTATAACATTGTTTAATCATGTAACGACCCATAAATTAATCTCTTTGTATTTGAATATTTAAATCATTTTTAAATATTTAAATAATGGACTTTAATAATCAAATAGTCATATTTTAAATATTAATTAATATACTAAAATCATTTCAGATTTTGTTTACCAAAATAATTGGCTCAAATAAAAATAAAAAATATGACGCAAAAACGTTTTCCAAAATTTCGGACTTCTCGGCATTGGAAAGTCATTGAAAACATTATGCATATTTTTTTATCACTCATATAGACATGCACACACATGCACATATGTCATGTGATGTTATAATCAATATGTTAAAGTTAATAATCAAGCTTAGTTTAATATATAAAACTTGATTTGACATTAAATGCACAAAAATACATTAAATAACCTTAGAAAATTAATTAAATACCTTAACCATAACCTAAACAAGTACCTAAAGCATAGTGTAGGTGGACCTAGGGAAGGGGGTTACGTGTGCTCTAAGGTGAGAGGGGTGGGGTATGGTAGCATGCACATGACAATGGTTAATATATTTTAAATGTTTAAGTTAAATTAAATTAATACTCCACATATTTGCCTATAAATACCCACCATCTTTACACATTTTCCATTTTGCATATTCATTTCTATCTTCACTTCTTATCTCTTCACATACATGAATACTTCCATGGCTTCCAAGAGAAATTCCTAAGCCAAAAACTAGTGAATACACTTCAAAAGTTCAAGTTAAACTCCATATATTCATCTACAAACACTCCTTTACCAAAACAAAAGCCATCTCCTCAACAAAACTCCAAGGCCGAGCCCCCATATTGCTCAAGATGAACCCAAAACTAGCCTATAAAGGGGGCTGAAAGTCCAAGTCACGGTGTCATGGTGACAGTGCGTGAGTTTGGCTAATTGTTGTGGTGATCTGGTTAAGTTAGAAGTGTTTTTGCGAGTAAAGCTTCAACCTTTACACCAAAAAAATTAAAATATATTTATGTTCATAGTTATGCCTATGAATGCTTATTGTATATGTATAGCGGTGGATTGAAAGTTGGTTTGGTCCATCTTGCAAAAAGCTGTCGCATTTGGAAGTTAGTTTGCATGTGGTAATCAATTATGAAATGTTTGTGGCTAAAGTAATTATATTACTAGTAGATACTTACTACCTGTTGTATCATTGCGAATTACCTTGTATACTTGCTTTGCGATGGTTGGTTGTATTGATAATGTCGTATACTCGAATTTTGAACTACCCATATAGTGATAGTCATTATATCGGCACTTTCGGAAAAACACCTTTTATTGAAACTGTTTGGTTTCATTATCTGCTTGGAATTATTTTACAAGTTAAGCAAGTCTTCGACTAATGATGTTTTCAAAAATAATTAATTATTTTAATGATGATTGTTTAATTAATCAATTGTTTAATTAATAACGATTAAGTTTAACTAATTAACTTATTAATGATGCATTTTAAATTTAAATAATTACTTAGTAATGATGTTTTAAGTTTAATTAATCATTTTATTTAAGTACGTTTAAGGCTAATGAATATTTTGATAATGGTGGATTAAGATTTATTAATTTATCAACTAATGATGTTTCTAAAATTAATTAACCCTTTTTATTTAATGACTTGTAAATGTTAGTAAATCTATTTAACCTTAATTAGTCTTTTTCTTAAATAAAGTTTTAAATTAATTAATCACTTTTAAATAATTAAATTTAATTATTATTTAATTTATTTATTTAATTATATTATTAATTAATTGAATTAATGATGTTTTAAAGAAGACTTACCTTTTTTAATTAAGGTTTATTGAAGTTAATTAATTAACTAATTAATAAAGTTTTAAAGTTAATTAATCAATGTATTAAGGATGTACTACGTTGTTAAATTCTTTTTATTATGATGTTTCCGAGTTAGAAAACTCTTTTAACAAAGTGTTTTAAAGCTAATACTTGTAATGTGAAGCCAAGTACAAATTCAGGTTTTTAAAAGAAAAAGTTTGAATTGTTTATGGAAATGAATTAATTTTCGTAATAGCGATTCACTTGTATGGAAATGATTTATTTGTATAATTAGCACTAAACATCGAAGAAGTAGACTTGTTGCAATTTCGAAAGTTAAGAATAATCATAGGGCGTGACCTTGACGTAACACTACCTTGACTTATTTGGTATTATTGTTAACCAAGAAATGGTGCAAGTTCGAATCCGGTGAGTGATGGTAAGCATACATGTAACGACCCAGGATTTTTGTTTTCTTGATTTTTGAATATTAATTTTTAATATTCAATAATACGGTCTTTTAACCAAAATAAAATCTTTTTTAAATTAAATTGATAATAATAAGAAGTTTTTAAACCAAGATAATATTTTGAATTTTCCAGATTTTATTTATAAAACAGGAAACTGAATTAGTTAGAATGTCTTATATATAATCAGGACAATAGAATTTATATGTAAATTAAAAACAAATTCAAATGAATAAGAAGAATATATTATAATAGAAATGATTTTGGCTTATGAATAATATAGTGTATTATAAATAGAAAGAGATTAAAATGGAATTTTTCTTATATATAGTTCATATACATATTAGTTAAGAAGAATGTAAAATATGTATAAACTAAATAAAAATGGTATGTTAAAGAAAACAATATATGCAGTGAAAAATGAAAAGAAGGAATATATATAAAATTATTATATGATGAATATGAGAAAAATAATAAAATCATTTTAAATCATTTCAAAAGGGAATCTTTTACAAAATCATGTTTAGCAAAAATGTTATTTTTATGCATAAAAATAGAATAGCAAAATTTCTATTGCTTGAGTTAAATTTTTAAAATATAAAAATAGATATGAATATGAAGGCCTATATTGTTTATATAAAAACAACTTTACATCTTTTTATCAATATATATATATATATATATGTATGTATATGTGTATATATGTATGTATGTATGTATGTATGTATATGAAATCATATTAAAATCAAAAGAGAGTTTAACTAAGAAAGTAACAAAAGTAAAATAAAAAGAAGTAAACAAGTAAAAATGGTAAAAATAAATATATACATAAAACATTTTCCTGGTCAAATATAGTAA
Organism: Allium cepa; assembly: GCA_030765085.1. Taxonomy (NCBI): domain Eukaryota; kingdom Viridiplantae; phylum Streptophyta; class Magnoliopsida; order Asparagales; family Amaryllidaceae; genus Allium; species Allium cepa. The sequence continues at coordinate 318,352,466 of CM060939.1, forward strand.
AGACCAAAACATTTACCTTAACCCTTTTTCAAACTCAAACAATATATCCTATCAACGACCCTTCATTTCAATCCATCATAAAGTTCTTGTATAGCAAAAATCTTTTGAGCCATAATCTTGTACGTATACATCCTTACATTTTTGCATAAATATATATATAAGCTATGTAGTGTTTAAGCTTCAGTCTAGTAAAACCGTAAAAACAAAAATAATACACTGTACATAAAAAACACAACTCTCTGTAAAACAAAGCATCCCCTGTTCATATAAAATCCAAGAAAGATAAGAAATCAAAGGCAAGGATTCAAGTTTAGATCAAAAACTAAGGATCAATCAGAAGTTTTCAAAAGTTTCATCATGTTTAAGGTGAGAGTTTAACTAGAGAATACCCAAATGTGTTTTAAGGCAACTTTTTTATGTTAACAATGAAAATCCTATACATGCCTGATTTTCAAAAATTGTTATCTCCCTGTCCGATTAAAATTTGCAAATGATCTAAAATATTGATATATTTATTTTCGAGCTTAGATTATGCTAAAAATAGTTTGCATATACTTCACAGAGTATGTACAAAGGTAGAGTGGGATTACAGCAAACAACCCAGTTTTTTGAAAAATTCAATATGCTTAAATCATCGAATTGAGATTGTAACCATGTTCCACGTACCATGTTAGGATTTTTAATGCAGAAATCATGATTTTAAGTTGTTAGATTGAGAGGGATTTTGTTTTGATCATTTTTCACTAAAAAAATAATTTCTGGATCGAAGGTGGACGAGGAGGTGCGCCGTTGGCTTCGAGGTGGCCGTGGAAGCCTAGGCGACGTTTCGACCATGGGGATTTCGATCTAGTGGTGTGGGGTGGTAGCGATGGGAAGTTTTATGGTTTTGGAATGGTTTTGGGTAAGGCTAGAACGCAATCGAAATATGGAAGGAGGAGGTGACCGGAAGTCTTGGACTTTGGCATAGAGGAGGCGACATGGATGGGTTTCCTAATGGTGGTGGCGGTAGGTGATGTAGCGGCATAGGATGGAAGAAGTTTGGCATTTTTTGGAAGCAAGCTTTTCTTTAGGTTTGTATTAGGAGCTCGATCGTGGTTCGACGACGTTGGACCTTCGGTGGAGGTATGAAATCAAATTTATATGAGAAGGGGGACTTGCTGGTGTGCTTGGCTGGGTAGACAACGGTATGGTCGAGCTGTGCACTTGAATGTGCATGCGTGCATGTGAGGATAGCCATGGTGGTTGGGGACTTGAGAAAGGAACTTCAGGTCCGGGTCCAAGCAAGAGTTGATGATGGTGTGGTCGGGTCAAGTGTGTTGCGTGATGGGGTTGGGATCGAGATGGTTGGGTGTGAGAGTTTGATCTGGGAACAAAGTTCTGGCAAAAGAAAAATAATGGGAGAGGAAGAAGAGGAAAGGGGGAACCGGTTGTGCCTTTTTTATTTGGTAGGAGTAAAACTTTGGGCTTCGGCCCGTACAGTGTGTGTGTGTAAGAGTGGGTGTGGGCTCGACCCAGATAGGTGAAGGAGAAGTTTTCTTTTCAATTTAAAATTTAAAATTACATACATACATACATACATACATATATATATATATATATATATATATATTGTGTAAATTTCAAAATGCTATAACTCATCCATATGAAACCCATTTATCGTGATTCTTTTTACGATGGGTCCATATAGTTGAGTACTTCCATACTTTGAAGTTTGTTGCTAGATTTGACTAAACAATAAATTATGGTATTTTAAAATGGTCAAGTTCTAAATATGTGATTTAAACAAACTTAGTCGTTTAAAATTAATGTGACCTATCTATTGAAGCTATTTGCCTAGATCAAAATAAATGGTGAGTTAATTTAAGTTAATTACGATGTTTATGATATTTGTTTAGCGTGATAAAATACTGTTCCGCTAACTATATTTAGCTGGACCCCTATTGGCGGAATAAATCACCGTTCTGCCATTATAACCGAATATATGTGTTTTGGACATTTACTAGCAGAAATAAAACTCTGTTCTGTTATTATATTTGTACGGACATCTATTTATTATCCTGATAATTATATTGGGCAATACAATGTTGAATTAATTGTTAAAAATAGATCGATATGAATATCTGTATTTTTTATTCTGGATTATTATGGAATGAATGGCAACTTGATTAAGTGCCATTGAAATTAATAAATATATTTTCCGATTCGGAAGTTGGCCTTTAAATCAAATTTTTTTAAGGACGATTATTATTTATTAGTGATATTCTAAAGATAAATAATAATTATTTGAAACGATTTAAAGTTACTTATTTTATTATTCTTAAAAATTATTTAAAGTATTTAATTTTTGTTTCAAAGTTATTTAATTATTCTAATTGTTTATAATTATATAAATTGTTAATTAAATTATTAATTAAAATATAATATCGAATGGCAGCTCCTCTCTGTCCGTGATTAATGGCAGCTCCTTTCTCCATTCTGTCCACTTTATTTTCTGCCACTTCTTGCTCCTCCGTCCTCTTCGTGTCTCTGTGCCTTGCCTAATCTCCCCATGCTAAAGAAAAAAAGGCACAACTCCTTTTCTGCAAATTCTCGAGATTTAGATCTGGATCTTTGTCCCGATTCTCAGACGCGTTCTGATTGCCGATTCTCGGTTTTGCAAGCTCACTTATCAACTGTGTCTTTGCCCTCTACTATCTTGCATGTTTCCTTAGCGGCGTCAGCTTTGCCTGTGTCTTTAACTAGTCAAAATGTTAATTGACGGTGTCCTAATGCCAGTGCGATTTTGCAAGCTCCAGTTGATGCTCCTATTTCTACGGATAATACTATGTATGCTTTGTTCTCAAAGATTGAAAGTAATCCCCCAGTCGCACGTTTCATCCCTTCGGTCTTGGTTGAGCACAGTTTAACAAACTTGCTTAACTCTGCTTCGTCGGCCTCTTGTTGGTCCAATACGGCTATTGTGGTGATTATTGGTGATGATTTGACTGGTATTGTCGAGTGTGATAGTGCAAGGGCTGGAATGTCTCCAAATCATTTACGCCCTCATCTTGTTTGTGATAATGCCGAAACTACAATCAGCTCTTTTGCATCTTTGGAACAACAAGATTATTCAGTTACTAGGCAAATTCCTGTGAATGGGAACTATCTCTAAGTAGATCAAGATGAAGCCAAACCTCAAAATTCACAGCAACTTCCAATAGCAAGTTCTACAGGTACTCCAAGACCCACCTGGTCATCTCTGTTTAAAACCTTGCCTGGAAATGCTGGTTCTTTCTCTCCAAGAACCTTTGGCATGATAGAGATTGATGGTGTCGGTTTTCCGTCGGCATCCAAGAAGGTATAAATTATTGGTCTGATTAGTTGGTTGGTTTTTTCTTGGATTCTTCTCCTCCTTACCAGGTATTACGTGAACAATGCAAGCAAGTTTGGAAGTTGAAAGGTCATCTTCATTTTCAAATTTTTAATTATATGTTTTATTTCAAATTCGTGAATAAGGATGACAAGCTTAAAGTGCTTGAGAGAAGTCCAATTATCGTAGATGGGAAACCATTTATTGTTACACCTTGGAGTATTGATGTGGATAAAGCTAGGGAGCATGTAATTTCTATTCCTGTTTGGGCCACCTTTACTCATATTCTGTCTTCTCTATAATTTTTGTTAGGCTTAAATTGTCTTACCAGTCTTATTGGTGGCCTTAAGTGTTCTTATTTGAATACCGAAGCCCAGAAGCCTTTACACTATGCTAGAGCTTTAATTGAGATAACGTCGTCCAAGCCTTTGCTGTCTAAACTTAAAGTTAGAATTACAGAAGGTCATGATATGGAGGTTGACGTGCAGTATAAATGGAAACCTCATATTTGCTCATCCTGCCAGTCTTTTACTCATACTCCTAAAACATGCTCGATTGCTCCCGCTTCCCATCTTCCCTCTACAAAGGTTCCGCTCCAGCATCCGGTTTTGAAATGGGTTCCTAAGGCAAAGATTCTATCTCGGCCATCCTCTGCTCCATTTTTTCCTCTTGAATCTGAAGCCTTGGTCACCATTCAGTCCACGATCGAGGAGAATTTTTTGGTGCCGGGAAGAGAATTGTTGGATTCATAATGATTCAGAAATGTGATATGATCCGAGGACGGATAGTTATCATATGTGGGTAGGTGAGAATGGTGAATCTAGATGACTGTTTTATCATGTGGTTGGTGAAGGTCCGTCTTCGACGAAGGAAGATAATAATGGACTGTGTAATTGGCAAACTATTTATGGTTGCTTCTTGAGATCGGCAGTATCTCTATTGCTCCCTCTCTTAGTTATATGTCCCTGATCGAACGGCCTTGTTCTCTAGGTTTCCGCTCAGTCTTGGGCCTACTACAGAACCTATTGTCATATCCAGGGGGATTAGTTTTCCTTTTTTAGTACTCTAGACATGTCTGTCTAGCTCCTGTTCTCCTTATCATTGTATTGGCTGATTCGGAGCCTGTTCCGATCACCTATTCAATAAAAAGTTTGAGTAGTAAATGTGGACGGCACACATTAACCGTTGGCTGGCATTGCTAAAAAAGGTATTTATAATGCTTTGATTAAGGTTAATTATTACTTAAGGATTAATTAATATTAAGATATTAAATTTATTCCGAAGATAATATTTGTTTAAATATTAATAGTGTTTTGAAAATAATATATTATACAGTAAACCTTTTATAAAGGAGTGTTTTCCTAAATTAAACTTGAGAAATTTATATAGAAACTTTATAAGTATTATTTTGAGATAATTATTAAATAAAGTTTTCGAAAAGTAATGATATTCTTTCATGGCGTAATCGGGAGGTTGAGATTGCCTACAGTTAAGTTTGAATTTCTCTATAATATAGATGTAATCATTAAGCTGCGAATCCGTGATTGATACTGCATGGCGCTCTCCATATTTATTTTGAAAAGTATCTAAATATTTTTAAAATGAAAGGTTTGTGAATATACTATTCCTATGAGATAAGTATATACTTTTTGCTTACTAGATTAATTTATTGAGATTTTAAATTAAATAAGGCTTAGTGATTTCATTGGAAAATGAAATCTTTGGTTGAATGATTGTTTATTTGATAGTTAAGTAACCAACTATCAAAATCTGGACCCAAAACATAACTTTGGAAATATCTAGGAGAAACACGGGAATTATATGAACCATCCAAGGTGTTATATTGTACGTATAAACTTGTTTCGTTCTTCTAGGACGATGATAAGAAAATCCATCCACTAAACAGTTAGGAGATGATCTCCGACCTTATTTTCGTCTGTTTATTTCCTAAAGAACCGAGTGTTGAGTTACCAGAAATATCGAACGTGAAGAGACCGGGATCAGATAAGTTATTCGAAAAACCACTTCGATCCAACGATTATATTTTCGTAGTGAAGACAAGAGCATGTAATTTAAGATGGAGCATTGAAGCGCAAGTGCTAATCGCTACTAATCCTGAGGACGATTCCAAAATGGATGTAGTAGGAATGGTGCCTTCGGTTTCGTTTAGACCCAGAACGGACTTGCTTGTATGAATGCTATCAGTACATTGTCATTGGAGGACAATGAGCATTCCAAGTATAAATTCCTTAAAAGGTAATCGTAGCCTCAAGCCTCATCAACCGGAATGACGGAAAATCAGGGGAGATGCAGCAAGGCTAAGTGGATCGCACCCAATATGGTATGTTTATCACTTTTATAGATACCCTCAGATATTATAAATATGGTGCATGGGAAGGAGCTCGATAAGGGTGGGAACACCCGGGGTGATAGCATATTCGATACTATCCAGGTTAGGGGTATAAACTAGTCTTATGTTGTAGGGGATCCCAGCGAGGTCCTCGGTACATTTTTTTAGATGTGTGCTGTGATAGGTAGTACCCCAGTGCCTAATCGTTGTATGGAAATCCGTTCTCCAATACGTGTCTTTACGGTTGGTTGTAGAGCCTAGTATGCTGGAATTTAATTAATGTATCAATTTCAATTATTGAATAAGTATTTATACTTAGACCCTATTATAATATAACTGGATTTTCTATAAAAGGTTTTGGTTACCGTATGGGAAAAACCCGTCGTGTTTATGTGTGGCGTGGTCTTACGAGATACCTTTTGATTTTAAAAGGATTTTTGAAAGTTATAATGAATAAAATTCCTTGTCATTTAAATTCTCATGCTGGTTTTAACAGACTGACCCGAGAGTGGTTTTTCCTTAATGCTCGGGTCAGACCGAGCATATTTCCTGGTTTAGATGGAAATTGGAGCTTCAGGGAAGGAGTTGGAGGCCCAGAGATGTATTCACGTAGATGATTATATTTTCCGTTGCATTTATTTGTGTTTATCTAAAATGGTGAGGACAAGGTGTTATAACTGTCCATGCTATATGGGTTCGTATACTCTGATTGTTATCTATACTGTAAACATTATAGTTTTGTTTTATGTAAAGATTTATTCTATATTATAGATCATTCATTTCCGCTGTGAGATTCAGTGTTGTTTGGTTTTCTTTCTATCTTTTTTCTACTTTCTTTTTCTTACTATCCGCCTTTCTGTTCAATTTAGGCTAGAAATGTGTGGTAAAGTGTCAGTTCGAAATGTACAGTTAAGTGGGTCGTGACAATATAAGACTTAGTTTCCATGTACGATCGTTTTATATCCTCGATGGTTGGTTTCTCAGCTATTGGTTACTTCAGCCTCTTTATTTTCATCATTCTAAGATGATTTGTTGCTCCATTGAGCTTTTTTTATCCTTTTTCGGTAAATGACTGATCCCAAAGCGCAAAAGGACGTCCAACTACATGGGGTTGCTCCCATTAGGGTATTTTCACATCTCATCTAGATCGGATTCATTTGTGCATTTAGATGTAATGTATTCGAGTAATCGGTAAGTTTGGCGGGGTACGGCTGATACATTTTCGAGAAGTATCATGGAGTATATGAGCTTCTCATAAGTATATTACTAGAGGTATACTTCAAGGATGGTTCACCTTTCTATTCATTTGTTGGAGATTTTTATTTTCTTATTTGATTCGAACCTTAAAATTTATTTCCTTATTTGCATTAGGAAGAGTCAACCAGTCTTCGTGGTGTATAACTATTTATCCATTCTTTACACTTGGATGATGATTTGTGTAGGAGTAAACCCGTTCCGTGTTCAGCAGTGTGGTCTCATATGTTTATGTTAATTTCACACATATTGTTTAAAAAGTTTTACTCATACAAGACATATCATCTGACCCAATTTGTTTGTTTCTCCTAAACTCTTAGGTACTCATTTTATTTGAGTAGTCCGAGAATAGCAGGTCTTTTATAGGCTCCTTTGAAGACGACGCCCGAACAAGAAGCTTTCATCTTCTTAGTTAATTATTCCGCTATATTATCTAGTTTGTTTAAGTGTATTTTGTTTCAGCATTTGTGAAGACAGAATGTTATAACTGCCTAAGCTATTTGTAATACTTTTGTGTGACTCTAATAACTCCATGTTAACCTGATGTACTATTGACCGTTATGATTTATTTTACAGTTTCGTTGTGAGGTTTTCTATTATGTACCTTATTTTTAACCCACGACGATTCATCTTTATAGTGCTTGGGCAATGGCACACGAACACCGAAGATGTGTTAAGTGTCATTTCTAGGGGTCAGAAATGTGGATCGTCACAAATGATTTATAGATTTTAGTTTCAATTTGTCTAAATAAAACCCCAATCAATTCATATAATAAACAATTCAAACTACAAACCATATTCAAATCAAATGAGACAATTTTATGCACATATAAACTATAGTATTCAATTTTTATTCATTAAAACATTATATCATTAGAATAAAAAGGATCATACCTTAATTCCAAAGCCTTGAAATACACCTCGAAATAATGAATTCTCCCTTAGATATAGCTAATCAATCGCACCTTAAATGATGAATCAAGGCACTTAGATTCAGAAATCACCATTCAGATGTTGCAAGGATCCAGAGAAATAAACCATTTTTCATAAATTAATTTATTTATATTTAATTTTGTGAATTTTTGAAGCTATGGAAGTTCTCATATTTTTAGCCATTAGAGAGGAAGGAGAGGACTAGAAAAGTCACAAAAAGAAAAATGAATGAGAAAGAATGAGTTACCTGTAGAGAATGAACTAAAGAACATATTTTATTTGAAAGAATGAGATCTTTCTCGTTCTTTAATTAGAACTTCAAAAATCATTCCCTTGATTATCTCTTTATCCACTCATTTCACTTTACATAGTATGGCTAAAATTATATGCCATCAAATGACATAAAATTTCAATAAATCATTTCATGCTATTATCTTTTATTTAAATTGCATCGATATCGTATACCAAGCGCGCAAATATAAATTTTGTAAATGCATTCAAATAATTTCCAACAACTTCCAACAACTTCCAAACATCAAATAAATTAAATAACAATTAATATTTCTTAAATGTTAATTAATTTAATTAATTTACAACATTTTATGAATGAGTTAAATCATGTGGTTTTTCGAAGAATTCATCATTACGGTTGTGTGACTCGAAGGTGTAAATTCAATCAGCGATTAATGTCGAACAATTCGAATATTAACGTTCATACATCACCTTAGCTAATGGTTTGACATTTTGGCTAAATTTGTCACTTATAAATCTTTTGGTAAAATCATATTTTACTTTTTATAAATGGTACCCGGTAGGGACAACTATTTACATCAGTTCTCTTCGCCAAAACTATATAACTTTGGACTTATGGAATTTGGTAATGGTCAAAATTCTAATATAGTCCATATTCAATTTTATAGTTCAAGTACAACGACCATGGTTCAATAATGGTAATTATTACTATTCAAAATGCTTTGGCCAGAGAATTTGACAATGCGTTGACTTTAGCTGACTGTGATACCAACCTCATATAACTGAGGAGACGATTCCTCCTTTGAATAGTGTTTCACTTCCAATGTTTCCACTCAATCCAACTATAGTCGTTCAATAAGCATCTCACCACGGTTCAAATATTATCAAAATGGAGCTTCTATATTGAAGATCAATAGTACTCTCAAGTCGAGAGGACTGCATAAGTTAGTAACATCGATATTTTTTGTTTAACCTTAGTTATACTAACAAAAAAACCATCGAGTGATTCATTCCATAGTTATCTAATAAATGTCAATACATAACCCCTTAGTGTCTCCAATAGTCATGAGTAATACACTACCTGACATTTGGAGAGCGTTACGTACTCTAGTCTCATCGAATACATCAATATCCATTCTCAATACGTCTTGAGCAGGAATATTTAAATTGACATGCTTATTTTCATTATGACAGATTACTCACGGTTACAACGCTTTATAACTATTATCACAAAACATACCATTTATGGATTTTCTATTAAATATATTTCTAATTTAATTAATTAATTAATATAACACATTATATCGAGTATATTAGAAAGAAAACACCTTTATTTCGAACAAGATTGATCAACGAGTTAGATATATAACAAATTATTTGACTTCCCTTAGGCATACTCCTAAATTTATCACGTATAGGCTTCAATATTTAAATTGTTTAACTACTGACTGTGGACAGAGTTTATACCCAAGAGTCAATGCAAGCGCATTTTTAACTATTTTCAAGTTCGAATAATGGTAAAATTAAAATGCCAAACTTTAATAGTAAATCAATACAAATGTTGTATAAATATTTATGGGTAATTTTAGTTATTTATTTAAAGCTTAAAATAAGTTAAAACGACGTATAAGAGTTATGCACTGGTTTGATCGATTTAGGAGCTAAAAATTAATTAATTAAATGGTGATTCAAATTAGTGTCAAAGGGATGTTAACCTTACTTGGTCAACATCTAGGCATAACACATTAAGTGGAAAATGAAGGCTTGGATATAATAGAGAAAAAGGTGCAAACCCTTGGATATAAATATGTTAACTTCCACTTTAATTATGTATATTATTTCTATACTCTCTCTCCTCGCTAGCCACCTATCCCTACCCATTGGTGAAGCCATCTATTCATCCTTCCAATCTTAAGAGCAGGAGATCACAAAGCTTCGAGAGAAAACTTTAAACAAACAACATGTTAGGCTCTCAATATGACTGTTTTCACCTTTTAATCTTAGGAGAAGGAGGAGACCATAAAGCTCCATTAGAAAATCATAAAGAAACAACATGATAGGCTCTCGACGAGACTCTTTGGTGGAAGGTGTACTCTCTGACTAGTTTTATTAGTACATATGCATATATGCACATACATACACATATATTTATTTTAATTTTTAAATAAGTCAAATATTTCAAAGTATAAAATTAAATTCAATATATTGGTAAATATAAAATAAATTAATGTGTGTAAATATATTATTTAATTTAAAATATTTTGCTAGAAAATTTTGTGTTTTTATTATTTTAAATTGTAAATACATTGTACATATATATGAATGCATATACATTTGCTTAATAAATATAAATATGATTTAAAATTTTAATTGGACAAATAGAATAAAATATTATCTTTTATATTAGTATTGGTATAATTAATATGATATAATTATAACACTAAGTGACACCAACTCATCATATATTAACATCTTATTGACCGTAGGACGTAACAATCAATTTTCGCCAAAACCCCTAGAGTAGTTTTTATATTTATATTATCATTGATGATTATATAATGGATATTTAATATCATAAAATATTAAAAGACAGAATTAAAATAAATTATTTTTGAATTATATTATTAATAACTAATATTTTAAACATTAACCATTAGTAGATAATTTAATTAATAAAATAAATTAAAGCATTTTCAGAACTCTTTAATCTATTTTTTTGGCAAGATCGACAGAGTTAAATGGACCCCTACCATTTATTGATGCATCAAAGAGAAAACAAAGTGCACGTTGTTTGCACAAAAAATGGGCAAACACCTCCAAGTCGTATAATTTAGTCGATTTTACATTGTTCTTAGCGAGTTGGGTGATTTATGCAGATATGTAAAAAGCAGGAACTAAACTGTAAAAGACACACCGATTTATAGTGGTTCGGCCAGAATGTGCCTATGTCCACTTTATATGTTATTCTCCTTTACTTTCATATTACAAGTACAAAGCTTTGATTACAAGTATATGAAAGTTGTTTGAAAGTTCTATCCGTGCTTGAGCTCTCAAACTTGTCTGCCATTGTTGCACCCCTACCCTTTTATTTATAGAGTGAGGCTAGGGTAGGGGTCTTGGATGTACATAGCTGCCGGTGGGCCTGGGCTGATGTAATTTGGCCTGGCAATGTTGGTTCGGCAAAGCCTTCGTCCGGAGATGGTTGGAGTGGCTTTCGGTCCAGTAGTGGTTGATTCGGTAGTGGCGATCCGGTGGAGAGTGGTGAGTGAGAATTGGTTCGGTAGTGGTTGATTCGGTAGTAGTTGATTCGGTGGTAGGTGAGTTGGTGTTTGGTCCGGTGGTAGGTGAGTTGGTGTTTGGTCCGGTGGTAGGTGAGTTGGTGTCTGGTCCGGTGATAGGTGAGTTGGTGTTTGGTCCGGTGATGAGTGAGTTGGTGTTTGGTCCGGTGATGAGTGGGTTCGGTGAGGCCTTGGATCCGTGGTGGTGGAAATGCACCCAACATTTTCCCCCCAAAGTGGGGCATATGCCAGAATATGTCCCGCTTTGTTTCAGCGTGGATATTCTCATTCGGTCCTATGCACCGAACCAGTTGGTCCGGTCATCCATGTTCACCTATAAGTATGGGCCTCATGCTTTCGTTATTCCTTACTAACTGAAATAGCCGAACCAAATTCTTTCCTACTGAATCAATCATATCACCGAATCACGTTTGACTACCCGTCCAGGTGACTTAGTCTTCTCTTGCCGAATGACTTTTATGCTTTAAACTACCGAATGAATCTGGGGAGTATGAGTGCTGAATGAACCTTCGCCTCGCACTGCCGAATGAATTTGGGAGTGTGAGAGCCGAATGAACCTTCGCCTCGTACTACCGAATGAACTTGGGAGTGTGAGTGCCGAATGGCCCTTAGCCTCGAACTGCCGAATGAACTTGGGAGTGTGAGTGCCGAATGGCCCTTCGCCTCATACTACCGAATGAACTTGGGAGTGTGAGTGCCGAATGGCCCTTAACCTCGAACTGCCGAATGAATTTGGGAAGTACGAGTGCCGAATGGACTTTAGTCTCGAATTATCGATCGAGCTTTTATGTTTTGAATCATGAACGATATTTCTGGCCATATGTACTTGCTTGTTTATTTCTCCACACTCCTTGTTCTAACAGTATGTTTTTCTTGTGTTGCAGATAATGTCTCATAAAGTAGAAACCCGTTCTGATAGGAAGAAATCAAAGGACAAGGAAGAGTCCTCCATAGTGCCCCTAGTCCGGTCAGAGCTAGAACAACGTGGACCATCCCCGAGATCATTAGTAGATGGGTACGGCCCTTAGGAGCTCTTGAACTTACCGCCTGACTGCTTTCCCAGCTCCCTCAAAGACGAGCAGCTTGACATTATATCTAGATCCTTCGGGATTGACAGAGCGCACATGATGTTGCCGGGGGAAAGAGTGATGCCGTATAACCCCCCTGAAGGATATTTTGCTTATAGTAGGTATCATTGCATGTGTGGGGCTATTCCTCCGATCAACGCTTGGATAGTCAGCTTCATCACATACTTGAAGGTGGCCCCTTTCCAGCTTCAGCCCAACTCCTATGCCATCTTGGTGAGTCTGTTCATCATTTTCTAGTGAAAATACGGCCCCCCCCCCCCCCCCCCCCGCCCAACCAGGAGATCCGTTATTTGTACAACTTGAGAGGCTACAAGAAGGGGTCTCCATATATTAGCTTAGAATCGGCCGTGTTTTTCAAGCCAGTCCTGGACTTATATTCAAAGTTCAGCATGTTCAAGAAGGAATGGTTTTTTGTCAAGGATGACTCTTTTTCTTTCCACCGCTTCACCTCTGGCTGTAAGTTGAATCTTATTTATAATTTCTATTCTAACTACAATTCTCCTCCTTATGTGCTTTATTTCTTGCTAGCGACATGTGGTTTTGCAGTTGTAGAGAGCGATCGCCTGGTTCAGATGGCTGCAGAGATAGAAGCCATTCCGGAAAGGGAGAGGGCAGCCTCTTATTTGATCAGGAATGCTACTCTTCTGGAGCTCAACTTGATTCTGCCACGCCAGTCTGTGGTCAAGCAAAGAGACACAGCTGAGGAAAAGGCTACCAAAGCTAAAGGAGGGGCTACGGCGAAGAGTAGCAAAAGGAAACCCTTCTCGAAACATCCAGTCGCCGGGGGGAAGAAACTTAAGAAGTCCGATGGACCCTCCACCAGCACATGTCCAAATGTTCCGGAGAAGGAATATGTGGAGGAGGAAAGAGGCGAGCATGAAGGAGGTGAGGCGGAGAGTGGAAGTGGTGGAGAAGGCGATGGTGATGGTCGCGGTGATGATGGCGGCAAAGGACAGAGCGGTGGTGGCACTGGGGCTTTGTCTTCTGGGCAGGTAGGTGAGATCCAGGAGTGGACAGATGATGCTTTCCGCCTAGCTTTTGAGGGGTTGGAGGAAGGATCGGCCTTGGTGGAGAAGCTACAGAAAGCTGACAAGGCCGGGACTGGTGTCGATTCATCTTCTAAGAGCATTTCAGCTAAGGCAACTCCTGCGAATCAAGGTGAATTTTTGACTCCTGCAGACTCCATTTATGATAAGGATTTAGGAATATTTTATGATCGGCTTCCGTCCTGGAGTGAGATCCAGGACTTATTGCAGTATCCTACTCCTCCCCAGGGTTTATATAACAAATCACTTCTTTACTCTTCTTAACTTGATATATTTCTTGAATTATAGTTCAATGTATGCTTGTAACACTTGGTTTCATATCACAAAAGCAGGTAAGGTGGCCAAGACATCGGACGTTCGACACCCTCTCGAATAATACAAACTTCTCAAGGCTTCTACTAAACCAAAGCCTCCGACTAACCGTCCCGGTGACGTAGTCGGCTACCGTCCTCTTCTTGGAGTTATCGAAGAGGATATCCAAAGGAAGAAAAGGAGTAGCTCCTTGCTAGAATCTTCACCTGGTCCTCAACTTCCAACTCAGCCTCCCCAGGTTACCACGGAGGAGAGTACTGGGTTTATACCTTCTCCGCATCCGTCTGAAAATCCTACCATTACCCAGATAGATCGTCCCGGTTTAGTCCGTAATCTGTTTGCGGGTCATCTGGATCTGGATCCAGGTTTTTGTGATGTTACCTTCGATGAGGCTACCAGTGAGCACCTTCTCCCTCGTAATCCTATGGTAAGGGTACTCGATGAAGCTAAGTCCCTGGACCTAGATTTGCTTACCACTCGGGTTGTAACTTTAGGGGACGAAGCTAAGGCAAACATCGTCCGGGTTGCTGAGGAGACCAGGAAGCTGATGGGGCATCATGCCCGACTGGTCAAGGCTGGGGAAGAAATCAGGAGCGCCAACATTCGACTGCGGTTAATGGTTTCCGACCAGGCCAAACAACTCACTGATCATGCCATCCTGATCTCTCAACATGAGGCCGCCTCTAGGCAATTAAAGAGAACCATGGAAGAGGCCAGCAGGGTAGAGTTGCGGAAAATGGAGGCCGCTTGTAAGGAACGGATTGATATAGCCATTGCAACGGTGGATGAGGTTCGAAAAGCGGATCTTGAGCGGGTATAGGAGTTATCTGGGAAGCTTGAAGCCGCAGAGCTTGCTCAAACCAAGCTGAAGGAGGATACGGAGGCGATGAGGAAATCCTTTCGGGCTGACTGCTCGCGATACCGATCGGAGAGGGATGTTGTCGTTGCAAAGCTGTTAGCTTCTGGGGACCGAATAAGGGATTCAAGGAGAATGAGGGGATAATGGATGAGATGCTTCAGGATATGTACTTTCGCACTTGGAAACAGGACAACTTATCCTGGATGGATGATTATCCCCGAGTCATGGCCAGGATTTACCTTAGGGCCCTGGAGGAGGCTAAGGCTGATGCGGATAATGAGGGTGGCGTGGCCTTCAGAATGGACGTGGTTACGGCCTAGTTCACCAAGGAGGAGAAAGCAGCGGTGAAGGAGGGTATGCGGCTGCTTACCGCTGAGGAGGTAGGGGTGCAGTTGGAGGATGATGATCAAGGAGCAGATGCTGGTAAGTCTTCCCTTTCAGTCTTTTCGTAACTTGATTGCTTATTGTTCGTGACTATTAATGGATTCTTTCCTGAATTGGACAGGCAGGACCCTTGGAGCACCAACTACCTCTGGTCAATATGCTGAGAGTTCCGATCCCGCGGTTAAGTAGATCTTGGGGGGCCAGTAGGATAGAGGTGAAGCTCTGATGCAGCCGACTCCCTGACTTGACCTGGACATCTTTTGGTTTACCTGACATTGTTGTCTATGCTAGTCCCAAAACATTAATGTAACTTTTAGGCTGTAATTATGTTATTTGTAACGAACAACTTCATTTTTGGCATGTAACTTTTTAACCTAAGCTAGTTCTGTTATATTTAAATGCTTTTGTAACTTTGGTATGTTGCACAAGAAATGGATCTACGCATATGCCTGTGATTCAATTGTGTTTGATGTCAAGTTCTTGCTTAAAATATAATTTCATATCTTGCAATGCTATTGTGATGTGTGAATAAATTATAGCTACGCATTCATAGACAAATGAAGAGAGTACCGCCCTTCTTGTTTTAGTTGTAGATGGTAGCTTTGAATGTCTTGTGTGATTGAGAATGGAACGCCGCTGAGTGTCCTGTCATCCAGTTGTGAGTTCCTATTCCCATAGGGGTGTCTCCTATTTTGTGCCCTGTACTCTAGGGATCATTATATAGGATAGGAGGAAAGTTTTTAAATAAAATAGGAATATAAGAAATAGTAAAACTTCCAATCACGAAAGGCCTTCGATGTGCTTAAGTTTGTGGAAAACGGGTTTTGTAGTCACTTTCCCTAGCTGTGGGTCTTGGAGACATTTGTCACCCATCTTACGCCTCCGCGGGGAGTTTTACTTTTTACCACAACCGTACTTAAGACACATCAGAGCCGAGATCGCGCACGGTAACTACCCGGGCCATTATGGCCCATAATCGTAGGTATTATTCGATTTACCGTGGCTGGCTAGCGTGGGTGCCAATCGTCAATCGTGAACTACCCCTGGCTGGACACACCTTATGTTGGGGCTTAAAGTAGGTTCACAGTCGCCGGCGAGCTGAACGCCGTAATGAGCTGCCTCGGCTATAGTCGGCCTTCTCGGTGGCTTATAATTGGCTCATTACAGTTGGCTTTAAGGGCCGATCGCGAGCAATGAGTTAACCCGCAGCAAAGGATGCTGGAGAAAATGTGTCTCATTGGCGAGGGCATAGATTCGTATAGTACCTGTTAGGTCTTGTCCAGGGGAGGTTGCGCCGTGATGTGTCTTGAATGGAAATGCTGTTACACAGGATTTTGTTCAACAGAAAAGGATAAAGCTCAACAAGCAGCCGAGATATAAAGGAACAAGTTAAAAAAGAGACAAGGTTTTTAAAGTGGTTCGGCACGAAAATGCCTACGTCCACTGATTCTCTTTGTTAATTCACTTCATATGGGCGGTACAAGTTAAGAAAAGTATCGACGAAGGTGTTGGATGTTCCATGCCCTCTGGAACACCTCTCCGTCCACTGTTGACAAAATATAAGCTCCGTTGTGGAGATCTTTATGAATTACATATGGCCCATCCCAGATTGGATCTAGTGCACCGGGGCGTGGGAAGATTCGTTTGAGGACAAGATCTCCTTCTTGTAAGCTACGATGCTTGACTTTGGAGTTGTATTGCGCCGCCACTTTTTGCTTGTGAGTTGCTGCTTTGAGTGCTGCATCGTTTCTCCTCTCTTCAATTAGATCCAAGGACATGTGAAGGAGTTCTTCGTTCTCTTCTGGGTTATAGTGGATCCTGCGGTGGGAAGGTACTACAGTTTCGACTGGGAGCATGGCCTCCGATCCGTATGCCAAAGAGAAAGGAGTATGCCATGTTGATGTTCTGAAAGATGTGCGGTAGGCCCAAAGTGCCGTAGGAAGTTCATCCACCCAAGCGCCTTTCGATTTTTCAAGCTCCTTTTTTATTAGAGTTTTGAGAATTTTGTTGACAGCTTCGACTTGTCCGTTTGCCTGGGGATAAGCTACAGATGAGGAGCTTTTGCGAATTCCGTGCTCTCGGCACCAGTCGGCAAACTCCTCGCTATCAAACTGAAGTCCATTGTCCGATATGATTTTGAGTGGAACTCTGTACCTACATAGAACATTTTTGATTAAGAAGTTAATAACTTTTGTCGAAAATATTTTATTTAGAGGTTCTGCTTCCACCCATTTGGTGAAATAGTCAACTGCCACTATCGCATATTTGGCTCTGCCTCGGCCCACTGGCAGTTTGCCAATCAAGTCAATTTCCCATACTGCAAAGGGCCAAGGGCTGGTCATTTAAGTAATCTCATTTGTTGGTAGACGAGGAGTCTTGGCAAATTTCTGACATCTGTCACATTTTTTAACGAAGTCTAAGGCGTCTTTGTTTAAGGCGGGCCAGAAATATCCATATTGGAGTATTTTCTTTGCCAGAGTCTGCCCTCCAGTGTGATCCCCGCAGCTTCCTTGGTGGATGTTGGAAAAGATTTCCTTAGCTTCCCTTCCAGTGACACATCTTAATAAGGGGTTAGAGAAGCCGCGCCGATAGAGGATGCCTTCTTGTATTGTGTAGCGGGAAGCTTTCCTCAATATTTTCCTGACTTTGTTACGCTCGCTGGGCAGTGTGCCATCTTGTAAGAATTTTCGAATGGAAGTCATCCAAGTTTCTTCTTCGATTGCAGCTACCAGATTCACTTGCTCGAAACTCAGGGTTAGTTGCTTTGAGATGGCTACTGTTACGGAAATGGTACCGTCTTTCATGCTAGCTTGCTTTGCCAGCTCGTCGGCCTCTTGGTTCTCTTCTCGAAGGATGTGTTTGATTAAATAGTGGTCCAATTGGTCGAGTAGCAGCTTGGTCTTCTTTAGATATGCTGTGAGTCATTCTCCTCGAGTCTGAAATTCTCCTAGTATTTGGTTTACATTAAGTTGGGAATCACTATGAAGACATAAAGAACTAACTCCAATCTCTAGGGCAAGTTCTAATCCAGCTATTATTGCTTCGTATTCTGCATCGTTCTTAGTGGCAGCGAATTCCAACCTTAGAGCGTAGTGTAGCTTCCTTCCCCTGGGAGTGATTATTACAACACCTACCCCCGAGCCTTATTCGTTTGAAGCTCCATCCACAAAGAGATTCCACTTAATGTCTTTTGCTATTTCAGATTGCTCCTTACCTTCGTTGGTAGCGAATTCGCAATGAAATCGGTCATGGCTTGTCTCTTGATGGTTGTGCGAGGATGGTAGGTGATATCATATTGACTCAGTTCAATGCACCATTTAAGTAGTCGTCCAGAAGTGTCGGGACGATGGAGTACCTGCCTTAGCGGTTGATCGGTTAGAACTCTGATGGAATGAGATTGGAAATAGTGTCGCAGTTTCCGTGGCGTGATTAGTAAATAGTATGCTAGCTTCTCAACTTTAGGATATCTGGCTTCTGTCCCTGTTAACCTCTTGCTTACAAAGCATACTGGCTGTTGCGCGCGGTTGTCTTCTCTCACCAAAGCGGTGCTTAGAGCATGAGATGACATAGCAAGGTATAGGTATAGCTCTTCGCCTTCGTTTGGAGTTGAGAGTACTGGTGGTCTCTAGAGGTGTTCGATTAGGTTAAGAAAGGCCGTTAAGCATTCGTCAGTCCACTCGAACTTTCCTTTGTCTTTCTTTAGAGCCTCGAAGAAGGGGACGCACTTGTCAGTCGCTTTAGAGATGAATCTGCTTAGGGCGGCCACCTTCCCATTTAGGCTTTGCATTTCTCTTCGAGTGGAAGATATCCTGCTATCTTTTAGGGCTCGGACTTGATCGGGGGTTGCTTCAATCCCCCTAGCATAGACGACGAATCCCAAGAACTTTCCTAATGACACTCCGAACGAGCACTTTAGAGGATTCAGCTTCATTCTATATTGGCGAAGTACGCGAAACATCTCGCTCAAGTGGCTTACGTGATCGTTGGCTTTCCTCGATTTTACTAGCATGTCATCCACATAAACCTCCATAGTTCGTCCTATTAGCTCTGCAAACATCTTGTTGACGAGGCGCAGATAGGTAGCTCCGACGTTTTTAAGTCCAAAAGGCATTACTCTATAGCAGTACAATCCTCGGTCAGTGATGAAACTAGTGTGGTCTTGATCGCGGGCATGCATAGGACTTTAGTTATATCCTGAGTATGCGTCCATAAAAGATAAGAGTTCGTGCCCGGCTGTGCTATCCACAAGCTGATCGATTCGGGGGAGTGGGAAGCAATCCTTCGGGAAAGCATCATTTAAGTTGGAGAAGTCAATGCATATTCTCCACTTCCCATTAGCCTTCTTTACTAGTATCAGGTTAGCGATCCACTCTGGGTATATGGCTTCTCGTATGAAGTTGTTGGCAAGTAGGTTCTTTACTTCTTCATCGAGGGTCGTTGATCGCTCTACCCCCATACTTCTCTTTTTCTGTTTTACTGGCGCCTTGGTAGGATCAATGTTAGTATGTGGCATGCCACGTCTGGGGAGATTCCAGTCATATCAGCGTGCGTCCATGCAAATACATCCAGGTTGTGGCGAAGAAAATCAATGAGCTGATCCCTCAATTCTGCTCTTAGTTGAGATCCGATTTTCAACAGTCTACTTGAGTCGTGTTTGTCTACAGATACAAACTCCATAGCCTCTGCGGGGACGGCGGTGGCCTCCTCCTCTTTGTCCCTGGGGTCTAATTCATTGAAAGGATCACTGGTATATCGAAGAGGAGGGGCTTTCTTTAGTTGCTATGTTTCCAAGTTTTTCATGCAGAGAGGAGTCTCTGCATTTTTTCCTCTATCCTTTTTGTGATTATTGCGAAGTTCAGTTACATAGCAATCTCGAGCGGCGTCTTGATCTCCCTCTACTTCCCCTATTCCATTGTCTATTGGAAATTTCATCTTCAAGCACCACGGGGATAAGACAATTTGGAAGTCAGACAAGACTGATCATCCTAAAAAGGCGTTGTAGGCTGAGTGGTTATCTAGCAGCACAAATGTTTGTTTCCACACAACGGAGCGGGGGTGGCTTCCTATTTCAACAAAAAGGTCCAATTGCCCGAGGGGCATCTTCGCATCTCCAGTGAAACCGTGTAGTGGTTTGTTGCAAGGCGACACATCCTTCATTGACAGCTTCATTCTGTCGAAAGCATGCTTGAATAGGATATTTATTGAGCTTCCAGTGTCTACTAGAATTCGAAAAACTTCGGCTGGGCCGAACTGGACAAAGATGACCATAGGATCCATGTGAGGGTACTGCCTTCCTTCCAGGTCACACCTATTGAATGTAATGTCATCATTCTCTTTTCGCTTCGGGTGGCGTTCTTCCATAACAGAATTAACGTAGCCTTCATTGTTTCTAAGTGACTTTCTGTATCTTTCCATTTCTGTCCAGCTTCTATCGGCGATGTGTGGTCCTCCCGATATGGTATGGACCACTATCTTCTCATGACTGGAGCCGCCGGTGTTGCGATTTCCCCCTCCTGTTTCTGGAAGAGGTAGCCTTGGGTTCTCATCGGTAGAAGCTGGGGTCCTGTTCTTACCTTTTACATAGCGTTCTAGTCTCTTCCTTCTGATGTGTTCTTCAATTAAGTCCCGGAGATGATGGAATTCATTGGTATCATGCCCATGAGATTCGTGGAAGTGGCAGAACTTTCCAGACTTAATTGCGTTATCTGATTCCTTCTTGTATGGAGGGCGTTTGTACTTAACTTCATCTTGGGTGGCCAGGAAGATGTTTTCGATTGTCTCATTCAAAGGAGTGTAAGTGTCAAACCTCGGTCCTGGCCGATATAGACGTTTTTCTCCCTTCTTGCCCCCGGCATTGTTTCTAGAGTCATTTCTTCGAACGTCCTTTGCTATAGCGGGTGTGTCGCCATGAGCTGTCTTGGTTTGTTGTCCTGTCTGTCTTTCAGTGGCAGCGTCTTCAAGTCTCATATATCTTCCGACTTCATGGAAGAAATCGGGTAAAGTAGCTGGTTTTTCTTTCGTTAATCTTCTAGCAAACTTTTTTATCCGGATGCACACCACTATAGAGGGCCATTAAGATAAGTTTCTCATCGGCATCTTGGGCTGCGGCCGCTGCAGCATTGAATCAGGTTAGATATTGCTGCACTGTCTCTTCAGGCTTCTGTTTGATATTAGATAAGGAATAAGTGTCCTTGGGTTGTTCCACATGAATGCGGAACTGGCTGATGAACTTTTCTTTCAACATTTCCCATGAGCTGATGGATCCTTGGGTTAGGTGGCAGAACCAGGAGGTAGCTAGATCTACCAAGAATAGTGGAAAGCATTTGCACAATACTCCTTCTGTGTCTCCACTCATGAGCATATGCTGTGTGTATCTCTGCAAGTGTACAATGGGGTCATAGATTCCCTTGTAAGGTTCCATTGTTGGCATTTTTCATTCTCGGGGGTGATGGCAATTTCGATATTGCGGGTGAAAGGGCTGGTTACCCTAGCGCCTATCCCTCGATCTCTTTGATCCCATTGGACGCACTCTCTGAACAATCGCGCCATCCTTTCATCAGAATTTGGAGCGGATAGAAATGAGTTTGGTTCTTCTCTGCAGGATTGATTCCGTCCATATGATCTGTTGGGGTGGTATCGTCTATCACTCCTAATATTTTCCAGTAGCTGCCTCTGGTCTTCTTGGAGCACACTAGGGTCAGCTACAGTTGGCCCTTTCCTTGATCTTCCCCTGCTGGGTTCTGTTCTGAGCACTTCCTCTGGTCCAACTTCGAGCCGGACTCTAGCTCGGCCCCGTTCATTCGTGTTTCCATGGCTAGGTAGCATGACCGGCTCAGCCACCGTCGACCCTCTCCTGGTACCTCCCCCGTTGGGTTTGGTTCCAAGTGTTTCCTCGGGTCTAAGTTCGGGCTTAGTTTGGGCTCGGCTCCTATCATTGCTGTTTCTGTTGTTAGCTTCTTCGAAGAAGAAAGATCTTTGTCGCCTCCCAGATCCTCTAGACTAGGACTCATCCCATGATTCAGTATTGCGGTTGGATTCTTCATCATCCCTTAAGCATGACATGAGTCGGTCCACCAAGGCTTCTTGTTGGGATGTGAAGCGGTTAGTCACTTCAGCCACAACTCTGTCTAGATCTGCCCTAGTAATTGCTGTTGGTTATTCCGTGGCAGGGGCTGTCGGATTTGCCTGATTCTCATTTGGTACTGCTGTTGAAACGGGACGGTTCTCTTGATCTGTGATCACTGGATCTGGAACGCTGCTAGTTGCGATGTTCTTTCCTTTTCTAACATTTTTCTTCTATTTGGGAGGCATGTCTTCCAAGCAATGAGCGATGCTGCTGGGAAGAAGGTTAAGTGGGAGAAGCTGAAGCTTCTAGCTCGAATTCTCAGTGAAAGCACCAAAAATGTTTGCACAAAAAAAGGGCAAACACCTTCAAGTCGTATAATTTAGTCGATTTTACATTGTTCTTAGCGAGTTGGGTGATTTATGCAAATATGTAAAAAGCAGGGACTAAACTGTAAAAGACACACCGATTTATAGTGTTTCGGCCAGAGTGTGCCTACGTCCACTTTATATGTTATTATCCTTTACTGTTCAGATTACAAGTACAAAGCTTTGATTACAAGTATATGAAAGTTGTTTGAAAGTTCTATCCGTGCTTGAGCTCCCAAACTTGTCTGCCATTGTTGCACCCCTACCCTTCTATTTATAGAGTGAGGCTGGGGGTAGGGGTCTTGGATGTACATAGCTGCCGGTGGGCCTGTGCTGATGTACTCTGGCCTGGCAATGTTGGTTCGGCGAAGCCTTGGTCCGGAGATGGTTGGAGTGGCTTTCGGTCCGGTAGTGGTTGATTCGGTAGTGGTTGATCCGGTGGAGAGTGGTGAGTGAGAATTGGTTCGGTAGTGGTTGATTCGGTAGTAGTTGATTCTGTGGTAGGCGAGTTGGTGTTTGGTCCGGTGGTAGGTGAGTTGGTGTTTGGTCCGGTGGTAGGTGAGTTGGTGTTTGGTCCGATGATAGGTGAGTTGGTGTTTGGTCCGATGATGAGTGAGTTGGTGTTTGATCCGGTGATGAGTGGGTTCGGTGAGGCCTTGGATCGGTGGTGGTGGAAACGCACTCAACATACGTCAAACAAGCTTGAACATGCAAGAGTACCTAGCAACAAGATGCAACAATCGCTAGAAGACAGAAAGGAAAACCATAAAAAAGAAAACAACAACATTTTGGGATCATAAGTAAAGTTCAATAACTTCACACTTTCTCTAATCTCATGCATTATGTTCTTCTTCAATTGCTCACCTAGATCAGATTATTCAGGATGAAAAATCATGTTATTCCTCTCACGCCACACTACCATATTAAACCTCTTAAGCACACATAACATAACCTTTTTTTGGATCTTTTCTACCAGTTGTTTCATAGAACTCTTCCATTCTTCAATATTGTTAAAAGATTACATCAGTTCTTCTATGCTTCATCAAAACTTTTTTCCACAAACTTTTATCACGCCGCATTCAAAGTAAAGGTGCTCGACCATCTTTGGAAGAGAACTGCAGGCTTAACTTTGGTTAATAAGGCACGGTTAATAACTTCCCACAACATGAAATTGTCCTTTGCACAATTGTCTCTCTTCCAAATTCTTTTCTACCATCTACAGTTCCCGATAACTTCATTATTGGCCAGAAAGTTGTAAATTTTAGAAATTGTAAATCTCTTGCCTTTTCCATCCTAATTTAACTTTTCTTCACATACATCATCAAAAGTAAGATTTCCAATTTGGTTCCAAGCTGCTTGAATTCTTTAGTTAGAGCTGACAGGGAGGATAATGCACGTATATCCAGCCTTTGACTTTTGCATTGGTATTAACCCTAGATTGTATAATCTCTTGATGAGTCACGTCTTCTAAGAATAAGACCTGGCATTATCCAAGGGTCATCCTAGAAGCTAACACTCCCGAAGGAGCTGAATTTGTATTTGATAAAATGGAGAACAATCTCTCTGAGCTTGAATAGAAATCACCAAATCGAACTGATATTCTACGATGGATGCATCGACCAAAATTTTCTACCATGTATCACATAATTTTTGGACTAGGAGACCCAAACACTCTCCCTATCATTCAGGAAAGAGTCTAAATGCTTAGTGAAAGTAGATTTATTCCAGAGTTTCATACTGAAAATTTCGAGACCGCCTTTTTCCATAGGCATTTATATTCTAACGAAGTTTGTAGGAGCCATGTACCTTCTGACCGTTGAACCTATCCACAAAAACTTCATGAAAGGCGACCTAATCATATTGATCGGTTTATGTGGTAGAATAAAAGTCCTTGCCCAATAAACTTGCATTGAAAAGATGACTGACTTAATCAGTGTTACCCTACCATCCTGGCTCAAAAAAAAAGTCGACCAACACTCCATTTTGGCGGTAATTCTATCAAATAGGGGAAGGCATTGATTCACATTAAATCTGGAGGAAGTAAGGGGGAGTCTCAGATAGGAGATAATATTAGGATTGTTTATCAGACCTGTAATAAATTGAATTTCATTAGCCTTTTCTTCATTAACACCTGCCCACTTAAACTTAGACTTGTCCAATTTGACCTACAAGCCTGTCATAGCATGGAATTGATTTAGCGTGTGTAGGATGGCATTAATGGTGCTAGCATCAGGACTACAAAAAATAACCGAGTCATTGGCAAACATCAGAGACGTGATTTATGGATTAATACACTTCGGGTGAAGCTTGAACTGACTTTCAGAGACAAGTGTGTTTAGTAACTGCGTTAGCAACTCCATAACTAGGATGAAAATGAATGCAAAAATTGGACCACCTTAGCGTATTCCTTGCTTGCTTCCAAATAATCCTACGCTAGAGCCATTAATGTTGATAGAGTATTTTACAGTTGAAAGGCATCCATAAATCCAAGCTATGAAGTGAGAGGGAAAGTTCATGTACCCTATAATTCAAACAATAGAATCCTATTGAAGCAAATCGAAAGATTTCATAACATCTAGTTTCATCATAGCTTTAGGAGAAGAATTCTTGTTCTTATAACCATGCAATAGCGCATGTGAAATTAAGATATTATCTAATATGCTCCTACCAAAGATGAAGGCAGCATGGTTCGGAGTGATAAGTGAAGGAAACACGTACCTCAATCTAGTGGCAATAATTTTCGTGATGCACTTGTAGACGGTGTTGCAGCAGGAGATAGGTTGGAAAGCATTCACCAAATTAGCACTCTTGATTTTGGAAATAAGTGTGATGTTAGTATAATTGAAGGATCAGATAAGTTTAGCCTTTTTGAAAAAGTTTTTGACGGCAAAGAGGACATCATTGCCATCAATGGGCCAACAAGTAGTGTAAAAGAAAGTGTTAAGGCCGTCTGGTCCACCATTAGAGTTTTTGTTAAGAGAAAACATTGCATGGTGGACTTCCTCTTGTGTTATCTCATTGCATGGCCAGTTGTAATTATGATTTCTTAGTCTAGGAAAAATGTCAGGTTAATTAAGTCAAAATTAGGTTCAAGGTCTTCAGTGTTATTAAACAATCTAGAGAAGTGATGTCAGAAAGCTTCTTCAATGCCTTCATTCGTTTCTTTCAAAACTCCATGTTGGTCGATGATAGTAACAATGTTCTCCTTGGTTTGTTTGGCTTTCAGTACCGTGTGAAAATAAGCACTGTTCCTATCCCCATCTTCACTCCATCTTACTCTTGTCTTTTGCTTAATCATAGCACTCTCTTTGACTAGGGCTTCATTATATTTCTGAGTAATGTAATATTCCATATTTGAGTGTTCAGCATTGTAAACTTCTTGCTGCACTAATTTTTGAATCTCTTCCAGCTTCACTCTCCAGAACTCGGATTGTTTGCTGCTAAATCCATACTTCATTCTCGACCATTCTCTTAGAACATGCTTCATGGACATCAATTTTTCCCGCAAAGTAAACATAGGATTGCCATATTTTGGTCTTCCTCAAACTTCTTGTACAACGACCAAGAAATCAGGTTCCTTAACCCAAGAGTTAAAAATTTTGAAACTTATTTTTCCTCTCTTGTCAGCTTCTCTCAGGTGAAGGATTTGGGGAGAGTGATCTAATAGCAGTGGTAGGCCTTTCATTGAGGGTATATTGGTTACAAAAAGTATGGTCAATTTTGGAGAAAATTCGTCTTCCTTGTCTTCTTTTATTGTTCCATGTGTACTGCATACCAGTGGTCTTTATTTCAATTAAGTCTGAACTGTTTATGGCTGTTTTAAGAGCTTAATCTCATTGAGACACAAAGTGTTCCCACCTATTCTTTGTCACGGAATTGAATAACAATTGAAGTCTCCAAATAAGATCCAAGGATGAGAAGATTGCCTGAGGAATGGAATATTTTGGAGGAAGTTGTTTCTGGCATTAGTAGAGCTTTTGGTATAGACAAATGATAGGTAGAAGGAAACAGACTTTGGAGAGGAAATGGCATGGCAATGAATCATTTGAGGAGTAGAGGTGATTGTTGAAAGTTGAAGTTTATCGGGATCGTAGATTATCATGATCCTACCATATGTGGCCTCATAATGATTGTGAATAACACACCAGGAAGGCTTAATATATCTAGCAGCTCGCAAAGTAAGATTAAGACTTAACTTGGTTTCCAGAATTACAAGTAAACTAATGTTATTTTTAGATATCATCATTTTGCACCGGTCTAGCTTGCTGTCGAGATAAGCACCCTTTATGTTCCATATGCCTACAGTTTGTATCATTGGATAAACTCAGCGGCATTAATCATATCATTTTTCATTCTCCTAGTCACTGGTTAGACAACATGTAGTTAGGAATTTCTGCTGAAAGAGGAGAGTTAATGAAAGAAGTGTTGGAATTCCTAAAAGTAGAATGAATGGAAATATACAAAGTCTCACATCGCCAAATTGTTGAAAGCTATATTGGTTTATATATGCTTTTCTCAAGAGGAGGTTGGGGGCCTAGGGCTCCTAAATGTATGCTTCGTTGTGAGAAGGGAGATCATGCATCTCCACCACACACGCGCGCGCGCGGCCGTCCGTCCGACCGGGCCGGGTTCGGGCTCGGGCTCGGGTCTAATGTGATACTCATATTTTTACCGCAAACTGGACCGGGCTTTCTGACAGTTGAAGGCCATACAAACAGATGCGGACGCGGGTTGAATAGGCGCGAACAGTAGCGGGTGTGACCCGTTATAAGCAAACAGGTGCGAGCCGATTGAAGCGGACACGGGCGAACAGATGCGGGTGCGACCCGACTGAAGAGGCGCGGGCGAAACAGTACCAGGCGGTACGAGCGGGTGCGAAAAAGTACCGTTGGACGCGAGAAGATGCAAACCAGTAGTAGGCGGGTGCGACCCATTAACGAACAGCAGTGACCAAAAGGCAACGGGTGCGACCCGTCAAGCGGACGCGACTGTTTGAAGGGATGCGGACGAAATTATAAATAGAAGAGAATATTGATCACAATCTCATCCGATTCCAATCTAATTTCTTCTGCTTCTTTGCTCTACTGCTCAATATTCCATATATATCACAGAGTTGACATACTCATTACAATCTCGTGCACATTACGTCTGTTGTATCTTGGGAGAATTTTGAAATAAAATTCTTAAGGAAATTGTTACGACAAGCCTCAGACGGAATTTCCTATATATACTGGTTAGATTCTCTGTAATCTTTCTCGTTTTAAGTTGTACTATTTCTTACAATAGTATAACGTTATTGTTGTAATTTATTTACAATGTAACATATAGTTACAATTATCTAATAAAGAATTCCAACGCTGTGGAATTCTAATTGATAAACTTGTGCGACGAGTTTATTGGAGCGTGCTATCTCTTTTAGTACACTAGTCATATAACATCTTAAGAATTTTACTGTTTTATACTAAAACAGAGATGGCAACAATTGACAACATGAAAATGGATAAGTCCACCTTTTCAGCGGTTATTTCTGAATGCAATTTGGTTCAGAACCCTAACCAATGGTGGGTTGACACAGGAGCTACTCGTCATGTTTGCTCTGAAAAATCCATGTTTTCAACATACCAGAAATTCGATCAGAAAGAAAGACTCTACATGGGTAATTCTGCAGTTTCCATGATCAAAGGCAGTGGCACTGTTATCCTCAAGTTCACTTCTGGAAATACTGTCAAATTGAATGACGTGCTTCACGTTCCAGACATACGCAAGAATCTGATCTCCGGCTCAGTGCTATCAAAGAAAGGATTCAAAATTGTGTTCGAATCAGACAAGATGGTTCTGTTCAAAGCTGGAATGTATATCGGAAGGGGTTATTTATGTGATGGCCTATTTAAGGAAAACGTAGCCGTTATTAACAATAAATCTATGTATTCTGATTGTGCTATTAATAAAATTGAAGTTTCTTACTTGCTTGAGCACGAAATTTTACAATGGAACGATAAATTAGGACACATAAACTTTCGAAAAATGAAGAAATTATCAAACTTGGGATTGATTCCAAATTTCCAAGTAGATAAGAACTACAAATGTGAGACATGTGTAGAAGCAAAAATGGTTAAAAAACCATTTCAATCTGTTGATAGAAGCACCGAACCACTAGGTTTGGTTCACACAGATTTATGTGATTTTAAATCATTACCTACAAGAGGTGGAAAAAAGCATTTCATTACCTTTGTTGACGATTATACGTGATATTGCTATATATATCTTTTAAATAGTAAAGACGAAGCAATAACAGCGTTTATAAAATACAAGGCTGAGGTAGAAAATCAGTTAAATAAAAAGATCAAGATATTAAAATCTGATCGAGGTGGAGAGTATGAATCACCATTTGAATAATTCTGTGAAGAAAATGGAATAATTCATTAAACAACAGCTCCATGTTCACCACAACAAAATGGTGTAGCCGAGAGGAAGAATAGAACGTTAAAAGATATGATTACTACAATGCTTTTAACTTCTGGTCTACCGATGAACTTGTGGGGGAAGCACTAAATATGTCTAATCATATATTAAATAAGGTTCCTCACAATAAAACAGGAACAATTCCATATGAGATATGGAAATGACACAAACCAAGCTTTAAATACCTCAAAGTGTGGGGGTGCTTGGCAAAAGTTCCAGTTCCGCCTCCCAAGAGAGTCAAACTTGGACCAAAAACAATAGATTGTTATTATCTTGGACCAGCCCAAAATAGTAGTGCCTACAGATTTTTGGTATTCAAGTCTGATATAACTGATATTCATGTAAATACAATCATGGAATCAAGAGATGCCTCATTCTTTGAAGATGTGTTTCCGCACAAAAGGAATGAAGGAAATAATGTCCCAAAAAGGACAAGGGAAGAATCAAACGATTCGCATGAAGATGAAACTCATCACGAAATTGAGGATGCTGAACCAAGAAGAAGCGTAAGGGCTAGAACTTCCAAAACATTTGGTTCGGACTTTGTTACATATGAATTAGAGCATGAACCTCAAACGTACAAGGAAGCAATGTCATCTTCTGAGTCCTCATGTTGGAAAGAAGCAATCCAAAGTGAGATTGAATCAATTCTAAGTAATAAAACTTGGGAAATTGTTGATATTCCACTAGGAATAAAACCAATTGGCTGCAAATGGATTTTCAAGAAGAAAATGAAAGCAGATGGCTCCATCGACAAGTATAAAGCCAGATTAGTAGCCAAAGTATATCGTCAAAAAGAAGGAGTAGACTTTTTTGATACATATTCGCCGGTAACACCAATAACCTCTATAAGAATGCTAATAGCAATTGCATCCATCTATAATCTAGAGATTCATCAGATGGATGTAAAAACAGCATTCTTAAATGGAAATCTCGATGAGGAGATTTACATGGAGCAACCTGAGGGATTTATTTCCAAAGGAAATGAAAACAAAGTCTGTAGATTAGTCAAATCATTATACGGACTAAAACAAGCTCCAAAGCAATGACACGCAAAATTTGATAGTGTCATGATGAGAAATGGTTTTCGTATAAATGAATGTGACAAATGTGTTTATTATAAACAACTTGGACAATCATATGTGATGATCTGTCTATATGTGGACGATATGCTAATATTCGGTCCAAATACTCTGGTAATTGAGACCATAAAGAAAATGTTGATCAACAATTTCGACATGAAAGACTTGGGTGTTGCAGATGTTATTTTGAGAATAAAAATAATAAGAACACCTAATGGAATTGAGTTATCTCAATCACATTATGTAGAAAAAATGATTGAAAGATTTCAAAATTTTGGAATTAAAGGAGTAAATACACATTTTAATCCATCAGAAGTACTACATAAAAACACTGATGAGAGTGTAATGCAACTGGAATATTCTCGTGTAATAGGATGCCTCATGTATCTCATGAATTGCACAAGACCAGATATAGCTTATGCAGTAAGTCGATTGAGCAGGTATACAAGCAATCCAGGGAAGGAACACTGGAAAGTACTAATGAGAGTGCTTGGATATTTAAAAAATACCACTAACTATTCCTTACATTATGGAAAATATCCTGCCGTCTTAGAAGGATATAGTGATGCAAACTGGATTGCAGATTCAGAGGAATCAAAAACAACGAGTGGTTATGTTTTTACCCTAGCAGGGGCAGCAGTGTCATGGAAATCTACTAAACAAACATGCATAGCTCGATCCACTATGGAATCAGAGTTCATTGCATTAGATAAAGCAGGCGAAGAAGCAGAATGGCTTCGTCACTTTTTAGAAGATATTCCGTTTTGGTCTAAACCTGTACCGGTCATATGCATACAATGTGATAACCAAGCTGCGCTAAGCAGGGCATACAATTTTGTGTATAATGGAAAGTCACGACATATTCGTCGACACCATAACACTAGGCAGTTACTCTCTAATGGAACTATTTCCATTGATTATGTGAGGACAAATGATAACCTAGCGGATCCATTTACTAAAGGTTTATCAAGAGAGAAAATTGACTGTGCATCGAGGCGAATGGGTTTAAAAGCCTAAACCAACAAGAGTTACCCTATACGGAAACCTATCCTAGCGACTGAAGATCCCACGGACTAGGATCAATAGGCAAACCAGTTCTGAATAACTCAAGACGTAATGCATTTGCGTGGACATAGTCCAACTCCATTCCTATGGTGTATAATATAAATGCATGCCTACAGAAGTATTAATAGGTTAAAACTATGGTTTTTAATGATGATCATATCTTATAAATAATAAATGGGGTATTTGTAGGATACTCTTAATAGTTGCGATCACCTATGTAAGTGTGAGCTGGGTCGGCTCTATGAGAATTTTACAAGGCTTTAAATTCTATATAACACTCGTAGAACCAAGTAGTGTTTATGACCAAAATGAACACAACCAAGAGATTGGATGAGAAGGAAATCAATACTTCGTAAAGCTTATTGTTTGGATATACACTAAAGGCCGACGGTTCAAGATGAAATAATTCATTTATTAGCCAAGTAGATCCGATAAGTTTTAACTAGGGAAAGTTCAAAGTGAAATATCTACTTATCCACGATAAAACATTATTCCATATGTACTCTGTGATATTTCGCTTCGTGTGTGGGATATGTATATTATCATTCACGTGGGGGATTGTTGGAATTTCTAAAGGTAGAATGAATGGAAATATACAAAGTCCCACATCGCCAAATTGTTGAAAGCTATATTGGTTTATATATGATTTTCTCAAGAGGAGGTTGGGGGTCTGAGGCTCCCAAATGTATGCTTCGTTGTGTGGAGGGAGGTTATGCATCTCCACCACGCGCCGCCGCCGTCCGTCCGACCGGGCCGGGCCGGGCTCGGGTTTGGGTCTAATGTGATACTCGTATTTTTACTGCAAACTTTATAGGCCATAGGAACAGATGCGGACGCGGGTTGAATAGGCGCGAACAGTAGCGGGTGCGACACGTTAGAAGCAAACAGGTGCGAGTCGATTGAAGAGGACGCGGGCGAACAAATGCGGGTGCGACCCGACTGAAGAGGCGTGGGCGAAACAGTACCAGGCGGTATGAGCGGGTGTGAAAAAGTACCGTTGGACGCGAGCAGATGCAAACCAGTAGCAGGCGGGTGCGACCCATTAACGAACAGCAGCGACCAAAAGGCAACGGGTGCGACCCGTCAAGCGGACGCGACTGTTTGAAGGGATGCGGACGAAATTATAAATAGGAGAGAATACTGATCACATTCTCATCCCATTCCAATCTAATTTCTTCTGCTTCTTTGCTCTACTGCTCAATATTCCATACATATCACAGAGTTGACATACTCATTACAATCTCGTGCAGATTACGTCTGTTGTATCTTGCGAGAATTTTGAAATAAAATTATTAAGGAAATTGTTACGAAAAGCCTCAGACGGAATTTCCTATATATACTGGTTAGATTCTCCGTAATCTTTCTCGTTTATAACTTGTACTATTTCTTACAATAGTATAACGTTATTGTTGCAATTTATTTACAACGTAACATATAGTATAGCGCAGTGGAATTCTAATTGATAAACTTGTGCGACGAGTTTATTTTAGCGTGCTATCTCTTTTAGTACACTAGTCATATAACAAGAAGTGGCCTCTAAAACATTCTTTTGCTTGTTTAGCTTGGATGGGGAATTTTGGGATACTATGCAGTTCAAATCACTAGGCTTGGAGTGGCAGAACAAGTTAGACGTTGGAGGAGGTTTAAAAGCATGGGGGGTGCAATGTGTACGTATGGATGAGAGAGTGTGGAAGCCAATGAGGTAAATTGAAGAGGTGAAGAAATGAGCGAGGGTTGAAGGATTGCTTTGAGAGGGGGTAACAGAACAGGGAATATCTAGGATTCTCAAAGGTACAGTACTATTCAAAGAGACTAATGTTAGAGATGGGGATTTGTACGAGATGAAGGTAGCTTGGGATGAGGAGGCTGAGTGTACAGATAGATCAAATGTGTTAGAATGGTTAGATTTAGCTGCAGGCCCAAAAAAATTAGAGGAGAGAAAGATTTAACAAGTGGTATAGTTTTGGATGGTACAAGTTGCATGGAAAGCTAGGGCGGTTGGTTTTGCATGTGCATGTTGTGCAGTACTGTGCACGTGCATGCTTTGCAATTTTATATTGGACCGCTTGCTATCTGACTCCAGTTTCTTATTATTGCAATTATTATTGCCTTTTTCCTTGCCTTATTTTGCAGGCTTTCAACACAATTGGCTTGCTCGTTGATGACATTTCCTTCTTTTACTCGATTTATTGCATTAGCATCATGGTGCATTTATTGTTTGTTTCGACTGAAACGGCAGCTTTATTATTATTGTGACTCTGTTCTCTTCCTTCATTTTCATTAATAACTGCCTCCACTTCTTCATTCATAACTACTTGCACCTCTTCACTTATTGCATTTTCTTCCTCTTCAGTTGATTGTAAGGCTTCAAACTTGTTACTAACTTCTACAAACAGGTTGCATAAGTTATTGACACTTCCTGTGTCATTTAGTCCCTTCGAGTCATCCCTTCGTTTTTTAGTGTTTTCTTCGGGTGTTCCTGTACTTTTATCATTATGAACATTATTACATTTCCTCATAACTCCTACCTCCCCAACCATTTGCACTATATCAAACTCCTCTGTGCTCATTGCATTCACTTTATCATTTACTACATGCAGACATTCTTCCTTATCAGGACCTATTTCTTTGGTTTTTATTAATTCAATTTCTCCCTCCTCTATATTAGAAAAAGTTCTTTTGTTTTCTTCTTTAGATTCATTCTCCTTGCCTTCTTTATCCTTCTCTACTCCACTCATTTTTGACTTCACTTTCTCATTAATATTTTTCCTTTTCAGAATGTATTTATTTTTGTAGTTAGTTACTCTCTGCCAAGTTTGCTATTTTATGCCTTTATTCTCATTCATGCTACCAGTTTTCATTCTTTGACTATTAGTTTCTCCTTTGTTTGCTGCCTTCACTTCCACTTGAACATCAATGGCGCTGCTTGTCTTTTCACAGCTTTGTAGCTCGTGCCCAAAATAGTTACACTGACTACGAATGTCTGGTTTCCATAGATATTCAACATAAATTTTTTGCAGCCCACCGTCAACAAGTTTGATCAAAAACTAATTAACTAATTCCTTGTTTGGTTTTACTTCGATCGGGCATTTGGCATATTGAAGTCTTTCAAGCCGCTCAATCATTTCATCCATACACAACATTTTTCCCAATCTACTGCAAACCCAGTTGATCCCCAAATGAGACCAAGCGAAGAGAGGAATGTTGTGTAGATGAAATGGTACTTTATATACAACAAATCAATGGGACAACATATCCCATGTCAAATAAATGTTCGAAAGCAAGTTTCGAACTTGTGACATCCTGCACCAAGCCGAATTAAGTTAACCACTTGGACAATGGTGCTTGTCCCGTTGCATCATACTTATTAATAATAAACAACTTATTATTCATAATTATAGGGTCACCTTGCAAGATTTTGGCTCTATCTTCAGCACAAGAGAAGCAGAATAGAAACAGTATGCCATCAGATTTAACTCTGATGGAGACCTTCAGTCTCCAGTGGCCTTCAACCTTTGGACAACCATCGTAGACAATAGGGGTTGGTCAAGAAGAACCCTACAAGATAATCGCTCCAAAAAAAAAAGAACCAGCTTGTACAACCTCTTCGGAAATCACCAGAGCATCATCACAAAAGGTGGGAACAAGATCAACTGGGATGTACTTCCCAGCGTTTCGTGGTTTACGCTTGAATAAGGAAGTCCATGCTGGTTGATCAACAATGGTAAGGTCAGAGGCCGGGAATGAAACCGAAGGTGTGGAAAGAAGGCTGGATGTTGAAGGAGTTGGAAGAAGGCCGAAAGTAGATGGAGGGTCTGGCAAGGTAGGCGGTGGTAAAGGAGAAGGCAGGGTAATGGTAGGGGCATGGTTAATGGACACTGGGCACGAGGGAGATGGTGTGGCACGATTGAGGGTAAGGGTTGGAATGTGAGGAACGAGGGAAGCAAACATGAGAGAGGAATTGTGAATGGAATTGTTGGAACTCTTTAATTTATTTGATACTAAACTTTATTATTTATAAAATATTATTTGCACAAACACAATATAAGATATTATGCAATTTAATGAAAGAAATTTTTGTTGAAATTCACTATTTTTACCCACTATTAGTGCATCTAATACAAAGGACTCAAGGAATGAAGCAACTGTACTTGAGAAAAGTAGAAGAAACACAAGGAATTGAAGTAGTTTACAATTTCAAAAATATTTTGAGGATTGACTCAATCTTTCTTCTACCTATCAGATCCAACGTATTGACGAATTTTATTAGGATGTAACGACTCAGAATCACATTTATAGCCTACATTAACTATAAATAGAGGACTACTTATAGTAGAAAAAAGACCTCTTGCTCTTGACTAATCGCTATCATATCTTTTAGGGGAGAAATTACTGTTATTATCAATTTAGAATAAAATCTGAATTGTAATTCCTTTAGATTTAGAGTATTATAACGATAAAGATATCGTTCAAGTGGACGTAAGCATTGTCAAACCACTTAAAATCGTTGTCTCTTGTTTTTCTAACCACTCTTCTTCATTTTTACATTTTTGATCTACTATTTTAAGATATAATTATATAATTAAGGATTGTTATCTTTTTAAAATCTATCATATGTGGTTTTATACCAATTTTTCGGTTTGGTACTTCCACTGAGAAATAGAAGATCATGCTAGATCTCCATTTCTACAAAGATTTTGATAAAAACTACAAAGGGATCCGATATGATGGGACATTTGAAGAACCGAGGGAAGAAAATTATTGAAGAATCTAATGAAGGAATGTTGGAACGGCTGACAATAGTGATAGACATTCTCAACCTTCGTAGATCTAGTTACTAGGGAGGAGTTGCAAGGGATGATGGCTGCTACAAATCAAATGATGGAGGTGACACAATGATCAATTATGGAAGAACTATTTAGGCAATTCGCATTGATAAGGAAAGCTTCTTAAAGAAATGGATCTTATTTAAGAGATCAAGGAGTTAGAGGAAGATCTTTAACTAGGTCTGATGAAGGAAGTTCTGATGGAAGTTGTAGGACATAACGGGAAAGAGATGGAAGAGATGGAAATAATAAAGAAAACAAGAAGGAAATAATTAAGGTAGAGAAAATGATTCAGGATGATCGATACTGAACCATCAAGGAATGACAAAAATAATCGTTGTGATGTTGACAAACAAGTTGGTCATGATGTTAGCCCTAGAAGTGGAAAATTTAGATGAAACAATGATAGAAATGATCGAAGGTAAGAAAAATCAGGGGAATGCAATCACGAGCAAAAGAGAGAAAAATCTAGGGGATATATTTGCGATTGATGGCGTGGAAGGTCAAGGCAAGTGGACTTCCTATAGCCAGAGAGAACTAGGCGTCAGGATGCTAGTCGTGAATGCTTAGACAGACAATCATGGTCATTCACAGAGCCGAGCACACGGTAATGCATTCGATGATCATCGTCAAGGATAGTGAACTGACGGCATGTTAAAGGAAGAGATCTTGAGATTACTTCAGAAAGATGGTCAAGAGGATGATTAGGCATCTTCTTTTAGTCAGATTCCATTTACTACAGAGATAAAAGTAGTCGAATACCCAAGAAAGTTTACCATGCCATCCGTGCTACTATATGATGGATTAATGAATCTTACGCAACACTTACTTAGGTACGATTAGCAATTGGATGGTGTAAGAGTAGATGATCATGTGAAGTGTAGGTGTTTTCCATTATTTTTGGTAGGAATAGTGACAAAATGGTTCTACAGGCTGGAGTTGGGATCCATATGAACTTATGACTAACCGATTATAAATATGTAAATCAATTCAGGGTTCATTTTATGTAACAACCAGTATTTTCAACCATTCGCATCCATTATAAGTGCATAGGCAGACACTCATGCCGGAATTGAATTGCTCAAAATACCGTGTTGTAAATAAAATTTTGGCAAACCTCAGAATATACAGTAAATAAAAATCATAGATCACAGACACAGAGTATATAAAAATGCAGCGGAAGAAAAAGAGATAGTAGTTCATGAAGCTACTATATAAATATGAGATACATCAGAGTTAAATAAGATACAACAGAAGAGTAACTGGATACATCAGGTACAAATGAGATACATCACTGAACCACTGGATACTGAAACAAAATAGATGGATGGATCTTCAAGGAAAGCTCCAACGCCGAAGGTGAATCTTGAATGCTAACTCAATCAATCTGACCCGAGCGTAAAGCAAAACACAAAACCCTCGAGTCAGGACATAAATACTTATAAACTGTAAATCAACTCAAGTGAACAGTAACAAAATGCATCAGTAACTTAAAGGATGCTTGGGACCGCCCATCCTCTAAGGATCCGTTAAACTATTTACTATGTAGTAATATACACTATATACGGTAGCGTCTAATCAGTAAAGTATAGTCATATAGAAAATAGCGTTAAAGGGATGGTGAACCTTAACGCGGTCGGATCTTTAAAACCAAAATCGTAGTGGGCTCGATATAAGGATATGACACGGCACGCGAGGCAATGCCAGGGTGGATATACCGTTTGCACTCCCGGACCGGTGGTGACGGCAAGCCAGCAGCTTCCGCCCACCTCGAGCAATACCCCCGAATCAAAGTGGCGCCACTGAATCGAATCACAACAGTAATAGAATAGTTTCCGATGGAGCATGCTCGATGAAAGGGTGTGACCCTTTGTGTAGCCCGGTATAGCTCCTGTTTTAGTCATATATGCCAACTCACGGGAGTTGGGTCCACGTAACATACCTCGAGAACGTCGCCACCATCCTACATCATTCTGGAATCTCCACCGCGTACACAGTTGTTAAAGTGGTTTTCGGTATTGTCCGGCTATAAGACAATATCTAATCCCGGTCTCTTTAACAACCAATCGTTATTATAACCCATGGATATTTATTTCAAATAATTTATACTTTCAAGACCAAAATATCATACTCATTTCAAAACAATATCACAATTGTATCATTTCCATTTCAAAAAAAATTCAATATTATATCATTAAAAAAGAACCCGAATTTTCAAATCATTGAATATTTCTTTAAATTTATTAAACTTGAAATATTCCTTTAAATTATCATAGCATTTTGGAAATGTTACCCTTAAGGGATCATAGCATTTTTGGAATGTACTACTTTCCACTTTACATTGTATATAATCAAAGTATTGATAAGCTTAAAATTTTAACATGTCAATTTATCGTAGCCTTATAGTTAAATAAACTTTCTTATTGTAATATACAATTTAAACCGAAATTCTTATGTTAAGTTAAAAGCACCTTATTAACTTACATTATTATTACAATAAGTAACATTTATTATTTTAATCAATTTAAAATACACCATTACATTTATTAAAATCTGCGTGTCAAATGTACGTTTTAAATTTTATATTCCTATTACAATAATGAACATTTATTAATTAAATCAATACCACACTACTTAAAACTTTACATGTTTTTTTCTTAATTAAACTTTACATGTTCTTGCATTAATTAAAACTTTCATGTTCTCTCATTAATTAGGACTTTACACGTTTCTTTCATTAATTAAAAACTTATACGTTTCTTTCATTAATTAAAACTTATACCATTCTTTCATTAATTAGGAATTTACATGTTCCTATCATTAATTAGAACACCATACGTTCGTTCATTAATTAAAACCTATACGTTTCTTTCATAAATTAAAACCTATACGTTTCTTTCATAAATTAAAACCTATACGTTTCTTTCATAAATTAAAACCTGTACGTTTCTTTCATAAATTAAAACCTGTACGTTTCTTCATAAATTAAAACCTATACGTTTCTTTCATAAATTAAAACTTATCATTTCAGATTTATATTACCTTTTCACAAATTTAACTAAACTTTCAGTTTATTTAATTAATTTAACATCTTTAGTTAAAACTCAAATTTCACATTTTCAAGTCAAGTTATAATTTAAAATTTCATTTTCAACAGTCATTTATTCAACCACTTAAATTTATAGAAAATCAATAATTCTTTAATAAATCACTTAAATTCAAATATAAATCAATTTATCATATTTACCATTTCCAAATAAAATTAAAGTCCATTTTATTCATGTAACTTAAATATCATTTTTAGTCAAAATTCCAAATTTCAAACATAAGTTATATTTCAAAATCCAGTTAATCCATTCATAAATTACATTTTTAACACGTAGAAAAATCATAATTTATTTATTTTAAAACCTTTCAAAATCTGTTTAAATCAAATTTCATAATTTTATATTTTTAAAATACTTAAAATATTCAAAGCACTTTATAGAATAACCACGGGTCTGTATATAGTTTTCTAACCTAGGTCAAGTGATACGGATATGTATCATTTCAATCCGCAGTTTAAAAGGTAAAAATCCGGGTTCTATCATTTCAAACCTGCAATCCCAAGTTTAAATAAATAAATAAAATAACTCAGGCCTATCATTTCAGCCCATAATGATTTTTATCCTAACAGGGAAATTGCAGTGTGATCATATACAGAAATAATATAAACAATGTCAATATCACAATATACAGTCATGTATCAGATGTCAGGTGAAAATTAACAGTTTTAACATGGTAATAACATGGTAATAACATGGCATAGCATATCATATGATCATCATTAACTTGCATAAACATTTTACATTACTAAACACTTGTCATCAATCCACTTTTCATAAGTATATATGTCAGAGTGATCACCTTTTCGAAGCTAGAGACCAAAACAACAAACACAAGAGCGATTCCAAAAGCACGACAGACACAATTTGAATTGATTGAATGGGAAGCCTTGATAATGATCTTGTATACAACAAATAAACAAGACCATATAAACATATGCATACAATATAAAGATTTGTTGAACAA
The DNA here is from genome assembly GCA_030765085.1 of Allium cepa. NCBI lineage: Eukaryota > Viridiplantae > Streptophyta > Magnoliopsida > Asparagales > Amaryllidaceae > Allium > Allium cepa. The sequence continues at coordinate 318,392,529 of CM060939.1, forward strand.
TAGAAAAGTAGAAGCAACAAATGACATTACCAAGCTTTTCAACCACTTTTGCTTGACCACAACTCCATGTATGCTCGGCCATACATGCTTAGGGCTAGGCCACACATGTTTTCGGGTGGAAAAGGATCTGGTTTGGCATCACAAAGGCATGGCAAGCACAAAAATGTGAAGTGGTAGGAGATGATATGAGGAGGTGTTAGGGTTAATCGGTGAAAGGTTAGGTTAAAAGTAAAAGGGTGGACTATAAAGGCGCATAGAAAGATAGAAAGTTTAAGGCCTTTCAAATTTCCTTTTCTATTTAATTTTATAAAAACAAAATAAACTATGACTTCAAAAATACAAGACCACTTTTAAAATAGACTATAACTTCAAAACAAAGGTGACAAAACAAATTTTGTTCATTTCTTTTTTTTTTCAAACAAAAGGGCAAAGAGAATATAGACTAGAATGCCAAATTACAGAGGTGACAAAACAATTTTTTTTTCTCATTTCTTTTTTCCAGAACAAGGGCCAGTGGAAAAATAGATTATAACTTCAAAAATACAAAGTGACAAAAGCAACTTTTTTTTTCATTTCCCCTTTTTTTTTCAAAACAAGGCTCGGTGGCAATATTACTTCAAAAACAAAATACAAAGGCGACAAAAATGGAATTTTTTTTCATTCCTTTTTTTTTCTCAAACAAGGCTCGGTGGTCTGGCATGGGTAGGGTCGGAAAAATATGGTGAATGGCCAAGCACGGTGGCAGGCAATAGGATAAAGCAAAACAATGAAAGGAGAACAAATGAAATAAAACAAGAGTGAAAAGAAGAAAGAAAGAAAAAAGAGAAAAAAAATGAAAGGAAAAGCATGCGCCGGTTCATACCTGCAGGAGATGCTCACGCAAATTTTGATGGAAGCAAAATGAATAATTTGTGGTATGGAACTTTTGAACGTGAAATATATATTAACATTTGCTCACTAATTTATGTAGAGGGCAGGCAAGAGTAAAATGCTTGAACGGTAGAGGCAATTTAATTCTATCCAATAGGTGGAAACGTATGGGAGGCAAGAGGGAAAGAAATAATTCACACACGGAAATGATTTAAGACAAGATTTGAGCAAGATTATGGATTCTCAAAAGAGAATATACGGCTGAAAACTTTGCATTGTTAACGCAAGAAGAAAAAAAATCAAATAGATAACGAAAAGGCAAGAGCAACAATTAAATATATGCCCAAAGTAACGTACAAATTATTTTGTTTCTCTTATTAAATAAATTTAAAATACTAACGTTTCTATTAGGGAAAATAAACCATCACTTTAAACCAAAATTTAATAGCTATTATACCATAATTAATTAACATTTGATTTAGCTTCATCCAATTGATTGTTAAATATAAAGTTAAGAAACAGATGTAAACATATGTAAAAGAAATGTAAAGTTTATTTCCCGTTTCACACTAATTATTACTAACTTTTTTTATGTAAACATATGTAAAAGAAATGTAAAGTTTATTTCCCGTTTCACACTAATTATTACTAACTTTTTTTATGTAAACATATGTAAAAGAAATGTAAAGTTTATTTCCCGTTTCACACTAATTATTACTAACTTTTTTATTTATTTTTTAAAGTATACAACAAATCTGACCAAAACAAAAGTGAAACAAATGTTATACAATTGTATACAGTTCAAGATGAAAATTTTGCCTTTAGAATTATAAAATTTAGAATTTCTATTAAAGTTACACTTTTTATCCAAATCAAATTTTCAGATATTGTTTATTTTTATTTGGACAAATGATCAGAAATCATTTCAAGAAAATTTCCAAAATTAGATTTTTAAGAAAACAAAAGCCAAAGTCTTTAAATAAATGAAAAAAATTAAAATTTTAAACTTTTAAAATTTTAAGTTGAAAGTCACAGTTTGACTATTTTGACCAAAATCAGCATTTCAGGCAAATATTCAACTTACACAAGTTTGGAATTATAACTCATAAAAATCAAGATTATATTTAAGTAATAAATTTAATCATTTAAAATAAGTAAAATAAGTTTTTAAATCAAAATCTTACATTAAAAATAATTAAAATATACAATAAAATAATTACAAAATACAGGGTTGTTACACTCTCCCCCACTCAAAACTTTTCGTCCCCGAAAAGGAATGAGGTATGGAAGGGCACAGAAAAGATAGAGTGAAATAGGATTAAGATAATATGACAAGAAGATTGAAGTTATACCTAATAACTGTTGTTATAGGTAAGTTTTACAAGGTGGAGCTGATCTTTCCAAGATTCTCCAAAATTAAGAACACAGGCACGAAAAAGGTGGATTCAAAATGATTACCAAAGATCTATCAAAGATTATAGAAAGATTCCTATACCAATCTATAGCAAGATAAGAAGGAGGAGGATAACAAAAAAATAGTTTGGAAAACAAAATAAGGAAATAGATTTGAAGGCATGGAAATTTCAACTTAAATAGAGAATAAATCTTTACACAAGTTAAATAAATCTTAACTATCTCAAATTTCATTATCTTATTATCCAATCATCATAAATTAACAAATTTCAAAACCATAGGTTTGAAAAATAATCATTTATTACACTCACAATGTATTTAATAAATTTAATTCTTCTTTATTCCTAAATAAAACTAAATTTATTCCCCTCACTATATTTATCACTTATGTTAAACATACTTACACTTAATTAACTGCTTTCTTTTATTCTTAGTTCTTTTAATATTATTTTGTTATAAGTTATTCAGTTACCCTTTATTATATTTACCTTTGTTAATCGTTTTATAATTAAAATTTAAGTGTATAACATTTATTATAACCACTCAAATTTTATTTATAAAATCTTTTTATATTGTATATTACCCAATTACATTGTTAACTTCTGAAATTAAGGTAAGTTTTATTGGAATGAAATTGTGTCATACAAATAAAACTTTCCAGTTCAATTATCTCAAGTTTAATCATTTATCCAAATTTTTTGATTTTCTTTTTATAATTGAAATTATTGTTAAAAATAAAATTTAAGAATTAAATTTCCGATTTCTTCTAACCATTTAGAGATAAGTAATAATATATATATAACATGTCAAATCAAATTTCAATCATATATCTATATATATTATAAATTAAGTCATATTTTAGAAATTCAAATCAATTTAATTTCGCAAAACAAAGCTGTAGCAAGACTACAGAACAATCTCTTCACTTCGAAACTCGAAAATGAACGTCGATGATGCTGCAGTCATCACCGAAGTTATTTTCCAGCGACAAAGAGAAAAGTACTAATTTTAAACTTAAAATTCTTTGGAAACAAATTTCTATTTGAAAATATTTTAAATATTATATCCCTTTAAACTTTTAAACAAAAGGTTTGGAACCATCGAAAATTAAATTCTCAAAATTCTTTTTCTAAATTTATTTAAGTTCCCATATAAATTTATAAACAATTATTTATAAATTCATTTATAGAACAATAAATGATAAATCAAGTATTATCATTTAAATTATCAATTTGAATCATTTTATTAAGTTCCATAAATATATATATATATCAAAATTTTATTTCATTAACCAAATTTTAAAATAATATCGTGTCAGTTGTTCTGTCAAAGTGTTTTAGAAATCCTATCGATAGCGTTGATCAGACGAATCGATCGGAAACCCAACTCAACATCAACAACTCAAACAACACAATATATAAACAAAATATAGATTGACAAATACAATTCAAAATGTTTGAAAATATGTTGGAAACAAAAGACAAGATGATTAAATAACAAAAGAGGGAGGTGGATAAGCTTAAATAAATCACGGGCAACATTTACCGGGTCAACCGTGACTTAAAGAATAAGATCAATGTGGATTTTTCTAGGGTAAATCTACATTCGATCTCAAGAGTTAGAGTTTGGAATAACAAAAGATATTAGCATCTAAACCAAGGATAGATATAAATCTCTGGTGAATCGATGCTAATTTTAGGGGAGTTTCCCTTTTTTCTCAATTCAATTTTAAATTGGCGTGACTGCCGACTCACCAAAAAGATCATTCGAAGCGGAGTTATGGAATGCTCCAAAGTCAAAAGAAGATGAATAGTGAGGGATACGAATGGATTTTGGAACCATAGGGAACGTTCCAAAATTCAAAGGAATCGAGTCAAAAGGGAAGAGATTCAAACTCGAATGAAAGTGATTCTGTATATACATTCACTCCATATGCTGAGCTTTGCCTAGAGCTACCAAAGCTCTGATACCAACTGTAACAACCAGTATTTTCAACCATTCGCATCCATTATAAGTGCATAGGCAGACACTCATGCCGGAATTGAATTGCTCAAAATACCGTGTTGTAAATAAAATTTTGGCAAACCTCAGAATATACAATAAATAAAAATCATAGATCACAGACACAGAGTATATAAAAATGCAGCGGAAGAAAAAGAGATAGTAGTTCATGAAGCTACTATATAAATATGAGATACATCAGAGTTAAATAAGATACAACAGAAGAGTAACTGGATACATCAGGTACAAATGAGATACATCACTGAACCACTGGATACTGAAACAAAATAGATGGCTGGATCTTCAAGGAAAGCTCCAACGCCGAAGGTGAATCTTGAATGCTAACTCAATCAATATGACCCGAGCGTAAAGCAAAACACAAAACCCTCGAGTCAGGACATAAATACTTATAAACTGTAAATCAACTCAAGTGAACAGTAACAAAATGCATCAGTAACTTAAAGGATGCTTGGGACCGCCCATCCTCTAAGGATCCGTTAAACTATTTACTATGTAGTAATATATGCTATATACGGTAGTGTCTAATCAGTAAAGTATAGTCATATAGAAAATAGCGTTAAGGGGATGGTGAACCTTAACGCGGTCGGATCTTTAAAACCAAAATCGTAGTGGGCTCGATATAAGGATATGACACGGCACGCGAGGCAATGCCAGGGTGGATACACCGTTTGCACTCCCGGACCGGTGGTGACGGCAAGCCAGCAGCTTCCGCCCACCTCGAGCAATACCCCCGAATCAAAGTGGCGCCACCGAATCGAATCACAACAGTAATAGAATAGTTTCCGATGGAGCATGCTCGATGAAAGGGTGCGACCCTTTGTGTAGCCCGGTATAGCTCCTGTTTTAGTCATATATGCCAACTCACGGGAGTTGGGTCCACGTAACATACCTCGAGAATGTCGCCACCATCCTACATCATTCTGGAATCTCCACCGCGTACACAGTTGTTAAAGTGGTTTTCGGTATTGTCCGGCTATAAGACAATATCCGATCCCAGTCTCTTTAACAACCAATCGTTATTATAACCCATGGATATTTATTTCAAATAATTTATACTTTCAAGACCAAAATATCATACTCATTTCAAAACAATATCACAATTGTATCATTTCCATTTCAAAAAAAATTCAATATTATATCATTAAAAAAGAACCCGAATTTTCAAATCATTGAATATTTCTTTAAATTTATTAAACTTGAAATATTCCTTTAAATTATCATAGCATTTTGGAAATGTTACCTTAAGGGATCATAACATTTTTGGAATGTACTACTTTCCACTTTACATTGTATATAATCAAAGTATTGATAAGCTTAAAATTTTAACATGTCAATTTATCATAGCCTTATAGTTAAATAAACTTTCTTACTGTAATATACAATTTAAACCGAAATTCTTATGTTAAGTTAAAAGCACCTTATTAACTTACATTATTATTACAATAAGTAACATTTATCATTTTAATCAATTTAAAATACACCATTACATTTATCAAAATCTACGTGTCAAATGTACGTTTTAAATTTTATATTCCTATTACAATAATGAACATTTATTAATTAAATCAATACCACACTACTTAAAGCTTTAAATGTTTCTTTCTTAATTAAACTTTACATGTTCTTGCATTAATTAAAACTTTCATGTTCTCTCATTAATTAGGACTTTACACGTTTCTTTCATTAATTAAAAACTGATACGTTTCCTTCATTAATTAGAACTTATACCATTCTTTCATTAATTAGGAACTTACATGTTCCTATCATTAATTAGAACACCATACGTTCTTTCATTAATTAAAACCTATACGTTTCTTTCATAAATTAAAACTTATACGTTTCTTTCATAAATTAAAACCTGTAGGTTTCTTTCATAAATAAAAACCTATACGTTTCTTTCATAAATTAAAACCTATACGTTTCTTTCATAAATTAAAACCTATACGTTTCTTTCATAAATTAAAACCTGTACTTTTCTTTCATAAATTAAAACCTATACGTTTCTTTCATAAATTAAAACCTATACGTTCTTTCATAAATTAAAACTTATCATTTCAGATTTATATTACCTTTTCACAAATTTAACTAAACTTTCAGTTTATTTAATTAATTTAACATCTTTAGTTAAAACTCAAATTTCACATTTTCAAGTCAAGTTATAATTTAAAATTTCATTTTCAACAGTCATTTATTCAACCACTTAAATTTATAGAAAATCAATAATTCTTTAATAAATCACTTAAATTCAAATATAAATCAATTTATCATATTTACCATTTCCAAATAAAATTAAAGTCCATTTTATTCATGTAACTTAAATATCATTTTTAGTCAAAATTCCAAATTTCAAACATAAGTTATATTTCAAAATCCAGTTAATCCATTCATAAATTACATTTTTAACACGTAGAAAAATCATAATTTATTTATTTTAAAACCTTTCAAAATCTATTTAAATCAAATTTCATAATTTTATATTTTTAAAATACTTAAAATATTCAAAGCACTTTATAGAATAACCACGGGTCTGTATATAGTTTTCTAACCTAGGTCAAGTGATACGGATATGTATCATTTCAATCCGCAGTTAAAAGGTAAAAATCCGGGTTCTATCATTTCAAACCCGCAATCCCAAGTTTAAATAAATAAATAAAATAACTCAGGCCTATCATTTTAGCCCATAATGATTTTTATCCTAACAGGGAACTTGCAGTGTGATCATATACAGAAATAATATAAACAATGTCAATATCACAATATACAGTCATGTATCAGATGTCAGGTGAAAATTAACAGTTTTAACATGGTAATAACATGGTAATAACACGACATAGCATATCATATGATCATCATTAACTTGCATAAACATTTTACATTACTAAACACTTGTCATCAATCCACCTTTCATAAGTATATATGTCAAAGTGAGAAAGACTCACCTTTTCGAAGCTAGAGACCAAAACAACAAACACAAGAGCGATTCCAAAAGCACGACAGACACAATTTGAATTGATTGAATGGAAAGCCTTGATAATGATCTTGTATACAACAAATAAACAAGACCATATAAACATATGCATACAATATAAAGATTTGTTGAACAATAGAAAAGTAGAAGCAACAAATGACATTACCAAGCTTTTCAACCACTTTTGCTTGATCACAACTCCATGTATGCTCGGCCATACATGCTTAGGGCTAGGCCACAAATGTTTTCAGGTGGAAAAGGATCTGGTTTGGCATCACAAAGGCATGGCAAGCACAAAAATGTGAAGTGGTAGGAGATGATATGAGGAGGTGTTAGGGTTAATCGGTGAAAGGTTAGGTTAAAAGTAAAAGGGTGGACTATAAAGGCCCATAGAAAGATAGAAAGTTTAAGGCCTTTCAAATTTCCTTTTCTATTTAATTTTATAAAAACAAAATAAACTATGACTTCAAAAATACAAGACCACTTTTAAAATAGACTATAACTTCAAAACAAAGGTGACAAAACAAATTTTGTTCATTTCTTTTTTTTTTTCAAACAAAAGGGAAAAGGGAATATAGACTAGAATGCCAAATTACAGAGGTGACAAAACAATTTTTTTTTCTCATTTCTTTTTTCCAGAACAAGGGCCAGTGGAAAAATAGATCATAACTTCAAAAATACAAAGTGACAAAAGCAACTTTTTTTTTTCATTTCCCCTTTTTTTTTTTCAAAACAAGGCTCGGTGGCAATATTACTTCAAAAACAAAATACAAAGGCGACAAAAATGGAATTTTTTTTAATTCCTTTTTTTTCTCAAACAAGGCTCGGTGGTCTGGCATGGGTAGGGTCGGAAAAATATGGTGAATGGCCAAGCACGGTGGAAGGCAATTGGATAAAGCAAAACAATGAAAGGAGAACAAATGAAATAAAACAAGAGTGAAAAGAAGAAAGAAAGAAAAAAGAGAAAAAAAAATGAAAGGAAAAGCATGCGCCGGTTCATACCTTCAGGAGATGCTCACGCAAATTCTGATGGAAGCAAAATGAATAATTTGTGGTATGGAACTTTTGAACGTGAAATATATATTAACATTTGCTCACTAATTTATGTAGAGGGCAGGCAAGAGTAAAATGCTTGAACGGTAGAGGCAATTTAATTCTATCCAATAGGTGGAAACGTATGGGAGGCAAGAGGGAAAGAAATAATTCACACACGGAAATGATTTAAGACAAGATTTGAGCAAGATTTTGGATTCTCAAAAGAGAATATACGGCTGAAAACTTTGCATTGTTAACGCAAGAAGAAAAAAAATCAAATAGATAACGAAAAGGCAAGAGCAACAATTAAATATATGCCCAAAGTAACGTACAAATTATTTTGTTTCTCTTATTAAATAAATTTAAAATACTAACGTTTCTATTAGGGAAAATAAACCATCACTTTAAACCAAAATTTAATAGCTATTATACCATAATTAATTAACATTTGATTTAGCTTCGTCCAATTGATTGTTAAATATAAAGTTAAGAAACAGATGTAAACATATGTAAAAGAAATGTAAAGTTTATTTCCCGTTTCACACTAATTATTACTAACTTTTTTTATGTAAACATATGTAAAAGAAATGTAAAGTTTATTTCCCGTTTCACACTAATTATTACTAACTTTTTTATTTATTATTTAAAGTATACAACAAATCTGACCAAAACAAAAGTGAAACAAATGTTACACAATTGTATACAGTTCAAGATGAAAATTTTGCCTTTAGAATTATAAAATTTAGAATTTCTATTAAAGTTACACTTTTTATCCAAATCAAATTTTCAGACATTGTTTATTTTTATTTGGACAAATGATCAGAAATCATTTCAAGAAAATTTTCAAAATTAGATTTTTAAGAAAACAAAAGCCAAAGTCTTTAAATAAATGAAAAAAATTAAAATTTTAAACTTTTAAAATTTTAAGTTGAAAGTCACAGTTTGACTATTTTGACCAAAATCAGCATTTCAGGCAAATATTCAACTTACACAAGTTTGGAATTATAACTCATAAAAATCAAGATTATATTTAAATAATAAATTTAATCATTTCAAATAAGTAAAATAAGTTTTTAAATCAAAATCTTACATTAAAAATAATTAAAATATACAATAAAATAATTACAAAATACAGGGTTGTTACATTTTATGCAACCCAAGGAAGCAATTTTGCTAGCGAGTGTATAAAAATGAAAGAAAAATTATTGAAAAATTATTTTAAGAGATTTAATGCAGCTATAGAAAAAGTGGAAAACCCATAGGATAGCCACATGTTGATGGCTCTGGTTGTAGGAGTAGACAGTGATTTTAACTTCAAAAGTGGTTAAATATGAAATGGTCGACCATGTTGAAGGACTTATTCAAGAAAGCTAATCAATTTTCAAGCTTGGAAGAAGCAAAAATGGAGAAGATGAATGCCGGAGGACATGAAGGACAAAATGGATCAGTCGGGATTAATGAGGCTATTAAGTAAGATGGAAACATCATAAACAACAATGATGACGGTGATAAAAGGACGAACAACACCACTAGGTTTAATAAGGAGGAACCCAAAAAAACTCTTTTGGTTTACATGGAATGGTAACTATATAAATTTGAATAAACAAAGAAAAATATGTATCTCGCGACTTAAGGCACTATAATATATTGGTACATAGGAAGAGAAACGTTTAGGGAGTCATTTTCGTATTCACGAAATACTTCGATACAATACTAGTGAATGTAGACACTTAAAGGATATGATTAAAGATTTAAACAATGGAAGCAGTTACAGCAGCATATTAAGAAACGGCGGGAGGGCTAACAAATAAATAATCAACCCCGAGACAGCTGTCTTAGGGTAATAGAAGGAACTAGTGGGGAATCACCAAGATCACGAGAAGGTGATTTGATAATAAACATGATATCAAGAGAAATGCACACTATTGTAAAAATCCTTCTAGATCTCTGCCTAGGCCCCTCCTAGGTGCTTGGCAAGGCATACCGTCTAGCAATTTGTATAGGCCCGCCTAGATAAGATTTACCACCTCATGTAATAATCTAAAAATCTATTTAGGCACAAGTTTGACATCATTTAAGGTTCAGTGCCATGTATAAGTATGGATGTGCTAGTTTTAAGCGGTCTTGCCTCTATGTTACTCTAGCATATCAAAAATTCCAAATTTACAATTTATATCGATTAACACTAAAGTAAAACAGTAAATTTTTACCCAAAATAATGAGTTATTAAAAATGCTTAACTATTAATCCCCATCTAAACAATTAATCCCTAGTCTATACTTACCATTTAGCGTCCGCATAGTAATTTTTACAAATTCGTCTGCATCCCATGGAGAAAAACTGGAATGGGATGGACCGCTACATGAGTTCCTTAAAGCATGTCCCATATGAAACTTTCCATGCAATCCAGGTTGGAATCCTGCTAAGAAATTAAGCATATGGATGATGTGATGATATTGTATTTTAAAATCGGGACACGGATAGGGTTAATGCACCGATCGTTAATTCGATGGTGATTACAGCTAAGATTTGATCAGCTACTATTCACCGATTGGTAATTGAAAGCGGAAGCTTGATGAACATTCTTTTCAAAAGGGCGTTTGATAAGATACATTTTGATGAGAAGGAATTGTACCTTGTTAATCATGTATTTAGGGTTTTACTTGAGATACAACATCCCATATCGGATGCATTAAGCCAGCCGCTCAGCTAGGAGATAAATCGTGTAGGGCTGCATGGGTGGAGAACTTCATTGTGATGGACGGATATTCTGCTTTCAATGCATTTTTGGGCTGACCAGCCCTTACTGATATAAGAATCACGATAGTCAATAGTGCTTGATTATAAAATTCCCCTTAGATAATGGAGTTTGGATGGTTCAAGGTGACTAGGGTATTAGAAGCGAATGCTAAGTCGTAGAGCTGAGGGAGAAAGACGAGGAGAAAAAGGAAAACAAGTAGAGAACGCCCTCTACATAAAGATGTAAGACACATAGCATACCATCCGAGCCTCGGCTCGGGTATAATAATAACAAGTATAAAAATATAAATCCATTAAAGAATCCAAATGAGGAAAAGGTGGGATCGGTGATGACGACGTAATAAAAATCGTCAAAATTGGTTCTCAGCCCAACTTAAGGATGAAGAAGGAACTAACTGGATTTTTTGGACAAACCATGACATGTTCACATATACTCACTCTGATATGTATGGGATATCGCTTGAAGTCACATGCCACACCCTGAATGCCAGTCCAACGTTCGTTCCCATGAAGCAGATGAGACGTACTATGGAACTGGAGAGATCCAATACATTGAAGGAAGAAGTGAATAAGTTATTGCCAACAACTTTACCCACTAAACACTCTAAGCCAAATGAGTAGCAAATTCCATGGTGATTAGGAAGCCTAATGGAAAGTTATGGAAATGCATCAGTTATTCAGACTTGAAAAAGCAATCCCTGAAGGTTTTGCTTCTGCAAATTGACCAACTTATTGATGGAATGGCCTAACATAGCCTACTATTGTTTGATTCTTATTCTGGCTACAATCAGATTACAATGCACGTGCCTAATCAGAAGCATACGAGTCCTATAACAAATTTGGGACTACATTGTTATAAATTAATGTTATTCGGTTTGAAGTACACTGGAGCTACTTACCCGCATTTGGCCAACAAGATATTCATGGAAAATCGAAAGGACGATGGAAGTATATGCAGATTATTTGTTAGTAATGTAAAGGAGATCGACGGACCACAAAGGAGGCATACCAGAAATATATGACGTGCTTTGGAAGTACGTAATGAGATTGAATCCATTGAAATGCTCTTTTGTAATTGCATTTGGAAAGCTTTTAACGTTTACTGTAAACTCAATGTGCGTTGAAGCTAACCTTAAGCAGATTTGAGGCATCGGTGGAGGTTACAACACCAAGGATTAGGAGAGAAATGCAAAGCTTGGAAGACAATGTAGCTGCTTTGAATGGGTTCATTTCAAAAGAAACTGATAAGTGTATGTAATTTTTTGACGCCCTTAAAAAGCAAAGAAGGAAGTTCCAATGGACAGATGAATATGAAATTATTTTTCAACAACTACTGGAACATCTTTGGAAACATTGATCTACAAAAGAATTCAAAAGGAGAAGACTTGTATATTTACTTAACAGTATTGAATCATACATTGAGTGTAATATTGGTGCGTGAGGATGCAAAGATTCAAAGGTTGACCTACTATATTAATATGTGATTCACATTTGTTGAAAAGTGCTATTCCAAATTGGAAGAGGTAGCAAGTGTAACAACCCGTAATTTTTGATAATTAAAATTAGTTAATTTAATAAGGTTTTTTGATATAATGTTGGAAGAAAAAAATTTGTGATTTAATAGTAAGAATATAACTGGAATGCAATGTAATAGTATATTAATTTAAGGTATTTGATAACTGCTTTAAGTGTAATTCCATTTAGTTAAATGATTAAAAATTTATAATTGGTTATAGATTATAAATTAATTGTAATAATGTGTGTATTAATTGGTAATTGGATTAAAGGAGTAATTGATAATTTAAATGTTGTATTAACAAATGAAATATTATGTAATAAATTGTAATTGAATAAAATTAGTGTTGTGTAAATAATTATAACATTTGCTGTAAACAATCAACTTATAAATGTGATTAAATTAAGCTAAACGTGACAGTTGTTATTTGTTACCTATTTATTTAACTTATTGAAATCAAATTGGAAATAAATTGCACCGAATGTAATTAAATATTGCGTTAATGGAAATTAAGATGAAATTGGAGAATATTAATGTAATAAAATATAAACAAATGTTAACTATGTCTATAGAGTAATGATTGATTGAACAAAAGATTGAAATCTAAATAATCAATTTATTAGAATTAGAATATAATTGATTTGAATTTAATGTATTTAAATATTGTGGTAAATTAAAGAAATGGCGTCAATTGTTGAAAATGAGGATTACAAGAGAGAAACCTATGTTAAAAATTTCATAAGGTATTGGTTGATTTAATAGTAGGAGTGTAAATCAAAATAAAAGAATAAAAAAATAAATAAGTTTAGTAAGGGGGTAAACATATGTTTATTTATTTGAAATGTTTGGTTACTAAAAGATTATTTGTAGAGATAAGAAACTATTATTTAGTAAGGAATGTATATTTATTGTTTGTATATAATAGTGTATAAATATGTTTAAATTATTATTAGATAGGAAATAATTGTTCTACTTCTCATTACATTCATTTAGTCCATTTTGAAACTTAAGCAACCGAAATTAATGTAATTGAAAATTTTCAATTAATAGGAGAGAAAATAATGAATTGTAAATTAATAGGTGTAATTAAAAATAGCTTATGTTTTGTGAAAATATGAGGGAAGTTTGATTTAATGAAAGAACATTTACATTAAAATAAAATGAATGTTTCATTCGTGAATGTAGGTTTAATTTTATTAAAATGGACAATAGAATAATTGATTCTAAATGAAGAAATATATGTTTATTTGAACTATGTTTTAGCTTACAGCTTGATTGCAAAAAAAAAAATCTATTTCAGTAAGTAATTTATTACTCTTCTGTATCAACAACAAATTTATAAACGTGTTTGCATAAACAATTGTTCCATTTTTCATCCATTTTAGTTGTCTGTTTTTAAATTTAACTTTGTAAGTAATTGCATTTAATGTAATTGAAATATTTCAATTAAAGGAAAAGAAAATGTTGATTGCAATTAATAGATTTAATAAAATAAATGCATGTTTTGTGTTAAACAAAAAGGGTGTTAATGAAAATAAAAGATCATTTTGGAAAAACCAAATTGAATGTTTTCATTTTTAAGGTAAGTATAAATTTTTTATTATGCATAGATAAAAACCAAAATGCATATAAATTTGAATATTATTTGAGTTAATGAATTTAATTTAGTTACGTTTCAAAAGAAATTGAATTTCAAAAGGTTGTGCGATGTACATGGTCCTTTCATTTCTTTTGTTATTAATTTTTGCATGAACGTTTTAATATGGTTACCTTATTATTAATACTTGATCCGTTCATTTCTCCTTCTATTTAATACCCGAGCATAGACTTTTAGGTTGTATTTAATTCTTGCCATCTCATTTTCACGTATATAAAGTTTTAATTTTCTTTGGTTTGCAAACTTTTCCATTCCTACGTACATTCTCTTATGCATTATTAATGTTCCGGAGCTTTCAAAATAAAACGTGAGATTTATTTTTGTCCCTTCACCTTCATTTCCTAATTACAAATAACCCGCATCTTATTTCTTTATTTGCGTTTTTTTTCTCCTAACACCTCATATTCAAAAGCTCTTATTCTTGCAAATCCAAATGCTTTCCTTTATGAAACATGATTTTTTTTTCATTTTTCCGTATATGTCATGTCCTCATCTTACATGTTCTTCAATCTTTTCCTTAAGCCTCATCTTGAGAGAAACGTAAGTATTAAAATTTGTTTATTTTTTTATGCGTATTAATTATTATTTTATAATATTTCTTATAACATGAATATATTTTGCATATAAACTTTGATTCATGTGTGATTTCTTCAGTCAGATTCATATTTAAATTGCGGACAACATGAAATTGATTTAATTGAATTCGAAGGCTGTTGAGTTTTACGCTTCTGTTTGGATTTTTGTGGGCTAAAACCAAAGATGGGTGTTTTAACCCACTCACAACTACTAAACTATCTTATCTTAGTTAAATTAAATTTATGAGGTGATTAGAAATTTATTGATTGATGTTTGGTATGTTTAAATTGTCGTTCCGGTTAAATATGGCTTTTATTGCATCTAATCGTTATTTAATTTTATACTAAATTTTAATTCGCCAGTTTATACTTGTTAATGATAATCAGTTATTTATTGATGTTTATTGATTTAATTAGATGATGATTGTGATGGATGTTTGATTGTTGATATTGGATGACTGGATGTTATATTTTATATTGTTATACACTGCAAGTTCCCTATGGGTTGAAATGATATTTGCCCGAACGATCTGATAGATTAGGGAGGAATTGTTATGAGTTGAAATGATAGACTCAAGCGATTTCATGGATTTGTATTTAATCCAGGATTACGGGTTGAAATGATATATACCCATAAAATTTAAATATTCATGGATTGAAATGATAAATATCTGTATCACTTGACCATAGGGTAGAAAACTATATACGGGCACCGAATTGGTTAAATTAAATGATTTTGAATCTTTAAAATTTAACTTTCGCTAAATGATATTTTGAAATAGAATTTGATTTATATAAATTGAATTGTTTAAAAGATTAAATTTGAAATTTTTGAATTGTACTAAGTAAATTACTTAGAAGGTTTAAATTGGAATTTTAAAGTTGAATTTGATGTATAAACGAAACTTATCGAATTTGAGTCATTGAAATGTTTGAAATTTGTAACTTTGAAATCTATTGAAATTCGAATGGCTTAAAATTGATATTTTAAGATTTGGAATTGGGTTTTGATTTTAAATCGGGAAAAGCTCCAAATTTGTTGAAATGGAAGAAAGGGTTTAATTTGATATTAATTCCAAATTAATTATTTTAATATAAACGATTTAATGGTTTATTATTTTAAAATCCTGATTTTAAGGTTTCAAAACTATTAAATTAATTTAAATCTAATTTCAATTATTTTAAACTATTTTAACCTATTTTAATCTGTTTAACCTAATTTAACTTATTTTAACCTATTTTAATCTAATTTAACTTATGTAATCTATTTTGAATCTATTTAATCTATTTTAAAACTACTTAATCTATTTTAAATCTATTTAATATATTTTAAATTGAATTTAAACTACTTAAACTCAATTAAATTATTTTAATCTACTTTAAACTATTAAAAACCATTTAAACTGTATATAAAGTATTTTAACCATTTAATGGCTATTTTAAACTATCTAAACTATTTTCTAAATTTCAGGTTTTGTAAAGTAGAATTTTTATATTTAAATCCTCGATTTTAAGGAGAATACGTTTAAAAGATGTTATAACGTAAGTTGGGATTTAAATGATATATTTGAGGAATATAATGATTTTAACTGAGGATTTAGCCCATTTGGAAATATGAATTCAAAAATTATATGATTTCAAATGTGATATAGTTTTGAAAGTAAATATGATTTTGAAAATGATATGGTTTTGAGAATATGATATTTTGACATCAATTGTGAATTGACTTTAAAATGTAAACGAACCATCAGGTGTGAAATAAGTGTAATGTCCTGCCTTTTCGCACGATTAAAATCGACACACGTGCCAATTCAAACCATACGGAATAGCGGATTGTTATGGGATAAATAAAGAAAATGAGAAAGAAATAAAACAAAACATAATCTCACAGCGGAAGTATAAAATATAATAATCGAATATACAGTTCATGAAGCTGTTTACAAAATATTTAATTTTACTTATACAATATATATCGGAGTTGCACATAACAACGAATAAAAATCGATGCAGTGGAATACAGTGTGTAGTGGAACAATATAATATAATAATAATAGTGAAATCTTCGTCTTCGTCCTCCAGAAATAAAGTCTTCGATCCTAAAATGCTTGGACTGACCCGAGCGAATTGAAAAGAAAAAACATTCGAGTCAGAACTAAAAGATCTTATGTAAGTTAAATCAACAGAAATAAATATGAGTGCAGTAACTCAAGAGATGCTCGGGATTTACATCTCCTAAGGATCCGTTAAACTATTTACTATATAGTATATTTCGCTATTATAATAGTGTCTAATTGTAAAATAAACTTACTTTTAAATAGCGTTAAGGCTTTACATTTTCCACCTTAACACATTTATATATTCCCATAGTCTATACAGTACTGTAATCTCCCTTGTACCGGGCGTCGTCAGAGGGCACTCCATAGGTATGGTACAAAACCAAAATTGTATAAGGCGCACTAGGGTAGGTGACACGACACAACTAGGCAATGCCAGGGTAGATATACCAATTACGCTTCTAGGTCGGTGGTAACGCATTGCCGCAGCTACCGCCCACCTCGAGCCACACCCCCAAATCAAAAAAATCAAAAGTGGTCACCGTCTCAATCCAAAAGTCAAAGTATAATATCGAAGGGATGTGTCCGATCAAAGGTGCTACCTCATTAACCCGTCAATCGCTCCCGTTTTAGCCACCTTATGCCAACTCGCGGGAGTTAGGTCCATGTATTTACCTCAAACGAATCGCCGACACCATCCTACTTCATTCTGGAATCTCCACCGTATACACGGTTGTTAAAGTGGTTTTCGGAGTTGGCAGAGAGTATGACAACTTCTGATCCCGGTCTCTTCAACAACCCAACGTTATTACAACGCCGCGGTCTTTTCAAAATAGTTTATGCTTTTAAAACCAGAATTAATATCCATTACAAAACCATATAAATAAGATATCATTTCCTTTTAAAACCCAAATCTATATGATATCATCTTATTTCAAAATATATCCTTTTTCTAAAATCATAACACTTTCCAATCTATATACCTTGAAACCCGTAGTTTTGAAATATGACGTATAATACTTAAATGGTTTAAATATTAAATTTCTTTACATAATAAAATATCTTCTAAATTTTCCCAAATAATTTCCCAATACCAATTTGAACCTCCAAATAAACCATTTTAATTCCCATATATTTCAAAGCTTTAAATATTTAAATAGCTCCTTTAATTTCACAAATCGATTCCAATACCGGTTTGAATCCTCGAATAAACCACTTCAAATTCAATATATTTCAAAGCTTAAATATTTTATATTTCAAAACTTAAATTTTTATAATTCATATATTTCAATCTTTAAATATTCCACTATTTCAAAATGGATTCTTTGGTAATTTCATATATATTAAATCCAATTTCTATTATTTAAATTTGAAATGTTTACTTAATAAAACAAACTTTATTTAAGTAAAACCCTTAAACTTCAATAACAGAATATTCTTTCAATTAAATTAACTTGATAATATTCTTTTAAATCAATTTGATATTCATTTAAATCCTCTAATCAAAATCAAGTTATAAAATCATACCTTTTAAATCTCAATTTATTTACATTTCAAATCAAATATTTTTGAGGATAATTCGTAAATACTTTAATTCAAATCATATTCACATTTATCTTCAACCTTAATTTTATTTGAGTCATTATAAGCTCTATATATAATAGAATTTTAAATAGATACTTAACCATATTATATAAAAGAAATCAAACTTCATTATTTAGCTTATTTTATAATTTAAAACAAATTTATGCATAGCTAAATTAAATAATAAAATAACATTTATATAATATCTAAAATCAATATCTATATACCCATATGTTTCTTTACAAAACCACAGAAATCATTTCAAAAATAATTTTATATATAGACTGCGGTGTCTGTATAAAATTTTCTATCCTATGGTCAAGTGATACGGATATTTATTATTTCAATCCGCAATTTAAAAATAAAAATTACGGTTATATATCATTTCAAACCGCAATCCCAAATGAAATAAGAATGCACAATGACTTGCAGTTTATAACAATATAAATAAACTTCCATTCATCCAATATCAATCATCAAACACTTATTATCCCAAACATCATCCAATCCAAACAATATCATTAATATATAACAGGTAATAAATAACAGGTATTAACTAACAGTTATATTCAATAATAAATTTAATAACTATTTAACTGGGAGTTTATATGCAATAAATGAATAAATAAAAATTTAACTGGCAGTTTATATGCACTGAATAATTAAATAACAATTTTATTAAATAAATGAAATTAACTGAGATGATGATTTAAAATGCGCTAAATAACCATAAATAAATTTTAAATCACATCATATATCAATTTAACAAACATAATAAATTTTAGAAGTTGTGAGTGGGTTAAAACACTCACCTTTTGAATTTAAATTGAATTCAAATCCAATTTGAACCCTAAAATTCAACAGTCTTGGAGTTCGTCCAAACTAGCGCCATAATGTCTGGAATTCCAATATGAACCTAGCAGAGAAAGCCGCGCGTAAATCGGATATCGTATGTAAAATTTATGCTAATTAGAACTTTAGAAATCAAAAATAAATAAATAAAATACTAGAAAAATAAAACGTTGACTGCCACGTCCACTGTCTTCTCATGCAAACTTCGAATTAGCAGCTTAAAACCCTAATGCACGCGTTCGACCAAGGAGCCGCCGCCACTCCTTGCTGCTACCTTTGGCGTCGATCGCCTCAACAGAGCACGCCACCGTGCTAGGCTCGTCGAGCCGCCTCCCCAGATCCGAGCGCGACCCCCATAATTTGCGCCGCCGCCGCCTTGATTTCGAACCCTAATCCAACATTTTGACCAAATCCAACCATTGAATCGACGAACCAATTACTCTGATGGGTTGCGTGCGACGATCTCCATAAAACCCAGAAATGGTTTGACGATCAGACTAGTTTGATTTCGATGCGATGAACGGACAAAAAAATTTCTTCGATTTCTAGACAAACGATGCATCGAACCGAAAAACGAGTTACAGAACCGATTTACGTTCTTTGAGAGCTTCGAATCCATATAAAATTTGATAGTATTTGAGGAGATTGAATTTTCATTTGATTTTGATTGAAATTTGGAATTGGATAAACTAGGTTTTACAGCTTTTGAGGAAGAGGAGCATAGAAGTTTCCGTACATAGAGAAATAAGGAAAAGAGGCTGCAAGGGTTTATAACAAGGTATTTATAGACAAGGTTGAAAAAGAATGGACCGGATCAAATGGATGTACGCGTTGGATGGTATATGGCCCAAAAAGCCCGTTTCGACTCCGGAACGAAATTGGGTCAAACCATATATAAAAACAGATGATTTTATATATTTTAAATGCGATGGAACAAGTTTCATGTCCAAATTCCATCGTATGAAGAAGTTATACTAAAATCAATAATTTCAAATTGATTTCAATTGATTTTAATTTCATTGATTTCAAGGCGTTTCACGTTCGTACGATCAAACGACAAGTCCGATCGCTACAAAACTTGAAACCCTACAATAATTCACCGATGCGGATCCGATGAAACTGGTTTCGTCGAAATCCGAGTCAGTGGCCAAAATGGCTATTTTTTACATTAATTAATTAAATAAATAATAGATTAATTAGATCAAATTTTCATTTTAAGTTCTATAATTGACCAATTTAATCATTTTTTAAATTTCTTAGTCCTTCATACTAATTTAAAAAATTTAGGTGTCCATTTAGAGTTAATTAATTCATCAATTCCAGTATTAACCTCAATTTAATGAATTCAGAATTTATAAATAAATTTTCAAAAATTCCATTTAATTACATCAATCAAAATTATATCCATTCATTATTGTCAAATAGATGGATTTATCATTGGATTCAAAACTATTGCATTATTATTTTCTTATTCCATCTTCATTTCAATTAACGAAAAATTTAATGTTTAATTCTACTTATTTCAATAAACTCAATTATTTAACTTCAATTTCAAATAAATAAATAAATCCAGATTCCCGTTCTTTAAATTCACTCTTTATCATATTATCTCTTATCCAGATACATTAACATTTTTCCAATTTTTTTTATCTCAATTGCATAACATTTAATTTACATTAACGTAACATTCAATTTAAATTTTATTGTAATTGATTACCCGTTTTAATTCAATAGACTAAATCAATGGTTCACTTATAATAATTTTATTACGTTCATTACCTTAGTGCTCCCATTCCATCCTTTATTTATCGACTATTATATCTCCATTTACTATATTTTGATCAATTTACACTCACTACAACAAAATTCACTACTTATTACGCCAATAGATAGCTCGATATGGTAAAGCGCTATTAATGTGGTTAACTCTCATCCAACTCTCTACTGACTTAATCAATTTCCTAACCCAAAACCTAAGTAACGCTTTGCAAAAGAGAGCCCGCCCCCAAATATACATTTCCCTCCATCACGCAGACGTTGTTTTAATCGATTTCATTCCAAATTTCCAACCCTAAATTCGATCTCTCCTCTCACGGCCAGATTTTCCTCCATCTGCTGTTCGATCTCTCCTCTCACGGCTAGAGGCGACCGCGTTCCACTATATTCAACTAGCCGCGTTCCTTGTATTCAAGAAGCGTCGCGAGGAGGTGAGCGCTCGATTTTATTTTTTGATTTTTCTAATTGGAAGAACATCATATTGAGCAGTTGATTGTAGAGTTGTTTGATTCTGGAATATCTATAGAGCTATGTTCTTCACATTAATTAGTTCTAGACTTCCAGTACTAGCTATTTCACTTTTTACTTCCTTATTTTTCATTTTATTACTATCTCGGATTAGCTAAGCATTTTTATTAATAATCCTGGGTTATGAAATTAAAGCTAAGGTGATGTAAGATATGAGTTGCGATATTAAATAAATGATGAAGTAGTTGCTTTCCATTTCTTGATGTCAATGAGAATTTAGTTTGGTATTTGCTTATTGTCATGTAATGTGATGATGTAATATGTGTGTCTGTGTTTCAAGTCTAAAACCTTATTATGTACTTTGAATTTGCAGTTCTTAATAATAAGGGGTTCTGAGATATAGTATGCTTTAGTTGAGGTATTTTGTGCTCATGGACAGTTGGTTAAATCATCTTTGCCACGTTTCTTAATTAGAGGAAATTGATAATGATAGAAATAGGCTTACTTGGCTTATGATACCTTAAGAACTGTCTATGTTGTTGTTGTGCATGCGTTTTTAGAATTCAGGAGTGTAAACTTAGGTTCTTAGGCCTTCGAAAAGTAACTGTGAACTATCCACCTGAAATAATTTGATGGTATGTTTGTCTAGTTGGGCATATTGAATGCATTAATACATCAAAATTTGGTCACAGGAGAATTGAAGTATCGGAATGGTTGGGTGAAGTGTGAATCAAATATCAATTTTAAAACCGAAATTCTGAATCATTTTGGAGCAACTCAACCTAAAGGTATGAAAACTTATATATTGCTCTGTTCTGTTTGTGAATTAGTAATTATAGTACTGCCATAAAGGGTTAAAACTCAAAGATATAGTGTCAAAAATAATCCAACCATGTATCGTTTTTAATCACCTTCCTTATTGAGTGGAGAGTTATAAATATTGAACAATGAGTTATATTACAAAACTATGCCATCGATTTGTTTAGTTCTCTACCTCCACTAACCTTGCTAAGCATGCTTTCTCAACTACCGTAAAAAAATTATGTTTCAGATATAAATATTGAACAATGAGTCATAGGAGGTTCTGGGTCTGGTTGTATTGGGTAGTAAAAATGTTATGAAAGTGATTAAGTGTGTGTGTGTATAGTGGTGAACTGATATTGTAGTTTTGGTTGTGTGGAAAATATGAACAATTATCTTCGTCTTCAATCTTTTAGTTCTTCATTTTTTTCAGTTCTGTTGCAATTTCTTTAAGTCGGTATCTTCCCTTATAAATCCCATTAGCTAGTACACTTAATTTGTTAGTTACAAACTTTATTCCAATTATTAACTCATATTGTTCTTCTTCCTATTTCAATTCTCTATTTGTTAAATTCCTGCATACATACATTTTTTAAGTTCTTGTTTTTTTCTTTTCCAGTAGTTGGAAAGCATGTTCTTGATTCTTGCACTGTGATTTTATTACTAGTTAAAACTTGTTATAGTTCCTTGTGTTTTCTAGTTCATAACTGCAAATGTTAGATCCTGTGTCTAAATTCTGTGTTCATCTTTTCCGTATAATTTCTTTCATTTTTACTATATTTCATTAATCAACAACGTGATATCAGTCAATTCTTGATTTCCTTGCAATTAGATTCTAGTTCATAGTTCTGCACATTTTCTTTTCCAGATGCAATTTGATAACTTTGACATTTCCTTTTCTTGTTGACTCTTCCTATATCTTGCCTGTTCTTCTTTCCTACAAATTACAACTTTTGTTCATGTTATTCCTAGCAACTTATCACTTGTCCTTTGTCTCTGCAATATACCATTCTTATTATAATTCATTTCAGTTCTGTTATTACATGCTTTTGATCTTTTAATGCAAATCTTAGTTCAACACCATTACAAAATCTAAGTTTTGATCTAATTTTCTAGTTAATTTCTTGATAATTCTTGCATTACAATTCTCAGTTCTACAATTTCTTGCTTTTTTACAATTCCTTTCTGTCAATACTTGCTTCATTAATCTTGCTTGTTCCTTGAACTGGACATTGCATTGCCACGTTATCTTCACCATATTTCATCTAAACAACCCATCACATCACCAGAAAACTCACACATCACCATGTATCCTATTTGTTCACCTGCCAACACCTTACTGCTATGTGAAGACTGATTTTTAAATATCGTTGTTTCTGTACTAGATTTCATTTTCATGTACGTACGCGAGTGAGGTACACAAGATTTATTTTATGATAGATGATTGTATAAATGCATCCTTTGTAAAACTGAGAGGTCTGATATTGAACTTTTGTCTCTCTGACTTTATTCGTCACTCCTACATGCTCTCGATGCTACTGTATTTTAACTTTGTTCATGTTGGCAGTAGTGATTTTGGCGAACGTGTTGTAGATTAAAATTTTCTTACTATTTGTACAAAAGGATTTCCTTTATGTTTCAGTTTGTTATAATGTGCATTGCACGTGTATAGTTATTTATGGAAAACTTCGTACTATTAAACTCAGGAAAAAAAATCAGTTGCTTGATTACAATATTATAAGGGTTGGTCATTAATTGTTACCTGTCAGTTGTAATTTGTAGGAATATACTAAAACAAAGCATTCTCTTCTTAAGCTTGAAATAAGATAAATATTTGTATCTTTACAAGTGAGATGATTCTCCACCATGTAACACAAATTTCTAGCCAGGTTGAAGTCACTCCTGTTTTTCATTTGCAAATTGCATCACTTTATAATTCCATTTTTATTTTTCATTAGTTTAGTGCATGTAACAACTTGTAGGGCATGTGACTTACACAAACCTGAAAGGACCTTCCTTCAAAAAAAAAATTGGAAAGTTGCAACGCATAGACTCTGTAATACTATTTTCAATCTTCTTTTAAAATAAATATTCATGATGATATGTCTATTTCCTGCTTTCCTGCTTTCCTTGTAAGAAATACAAACATATTTCAATCATCATATAGAAACTCCAATCTCCTATCATTCATCTTTATATAACACAACATTTCACAACATATTTGATTATTAATGTATATGCTTCATATTCTAGAAACTTGCTTGTTTCCACATTATATACGCTGATGGAAAAAGATTGGGTTCATTTACACAGGTAAATAGATAATACAATATGATGTTTAATTTCAAAAATAAAAATATATTTGATATTAAATATTAATATTTATGTCTTTATATTTTTCATTGAAGAGCAACTAAGGAGTATGAGCAAGGGGCTAGGTGTTTTGTTGATGTTGCAAAGAGAAAGTTAAGAAATGTGGAGAAACTTTTATGCCCTTGTGTGGATTGTCGGAATCTTAGTCGACATCATGATGACATTATCGTTGAACATTTGATTATAAGAGGGATGGATCTTAAGTACAAGAGTGGTAGGTGGTATAATCACGGCGAACAAGTCAATGTAGGCAACGAAATCAAGTTGGATAATACATATGACTTACTTAAAGCCATTCAGTATGAAGATGAAGATTTTTTGAATACTACTTTTTTTTCCGATGATAAAGAAAAGGAGGATGTGAAGAAACGAGAGGATGATTTAGTTAAAAATTTGGAAGATGCAGAAACCCCTTTATATCCTGATTGCATAGATCAAACTAAACTATCTGCCATAACTGCTTTGTACAATCTTAAATGCGAGACCGGATTATCCGATAATGGGTTTGATAAGCTTTTGGCCTTGTTACAGTTGTTGTTCCCAAAGAATAATGTACTTCCTAAGACTATATATGATGTAAAGAAATTCCTCAAAGTATTTGACATGGGATTCGAAAAGATTCATGCTTGTAAGAATGATTGTTGCCTTTTCAGAAATGAGTACCAAGATTTAGATTGTTGTCCAAAATGCAACTCTTCAAGATGGAAGATAAATGATGACTCAAAGGAGATTATGCTAGGAGTTCCAGCTAAAGTGTTGAGATACTTTTTAATCATTCCAAGATTTAGGAGAATGTATAGATCTCAAAAAATGGCAGAAGACCTAAGGTGGCATTTCAATAATAAAAGTAATGATGAAAAAATGCGTCACCCTGTAGATTCTGTAACATGGAATGTAGTGGATGAGAGGTTTAAATCATTTTCATCCGACCCACGCAATCTTAGACTTGGTCTTGCCACAGATGGTGTTAATCCATTTGGTTCGATGAGCTCCAAATATAGTTGCTGGCCAGTCATGCTTGTGACATATAATCTCTCACCTATGTTGAGTATGAAGAAGGAAAATATTATGCTAACATTACTAATTCCTGGTCCAAAGCAACCCGGAAATGATATAGATGTATATTTGGCACCATTGATAGAAGACTTGAATCATTTATGGAATAATGGAAATGATATTTATGATGCGATTAGTAGAACCGTTTTCAATTTAAGAGCAATTTTACTATGGACAATAAATGACTTTCCGGCCCATGGAAATCTTGCAGGATGTTGTGTGAAAGGTGAAAAAGGTTGTCCATTATGTGGTGTCAATACGCATCATCGATGGTTAAAACATAGTCGAAAGATTGTTTATATGGGACATAGAAGATTTCTAGATCCTTCACATCCATGGAGGAAACGAAAAACTTGGTTTGATAACACCGTAGAGAAAGGCAGCAAGCCTAGAATTCTCACGGGAAGAAACATTTCTGTAATTTTGAAAGGCTTTCCAAATGTTTTTGGAAAAGATAAGAATAGAGAAACCAAAAAGCAGGAGACCAAGAAGAAGTTAAATATGAAGTTGAATAAGAAGATAATAAGTAAAAAGAGGAAGAGTAAGCACAACAGAAAAGATGATGAGCAAGATGAGCTATTAAGCATGATATGTATTTAAATCTCTTATTTCAGGCATTAAGCAGGAAGAACAGAGCTATTAGAGGCAAACAGTTGCCACATACATGCAGTCGTAAAGGAATGGCTCGACTTGCTGAAGATATGGTAAAAAAAGAGTAATTTTATTTACTGTAATATTTGCGAACTTCTTAGTTAATACATTTGTTATTTGATGTTCTTTTGAATGCAGAAAGAGCAGAGTGGCGATTGCTCTTCCGTCACGAGAAGTCAAGTTTGGATCAAATCTCGCACACGGAAAAACGGTGAACCAATGAATATGACTGTTGTAGCTACTATAGTAAGTTGATAAAAACTTGTGTTTATAGCATATATTTAAATGTATTTAAAAGCATTCAGTTTCAAATATCTTTATTTTAAAAGTGTGGAGTCTCCTATATGACTAGTTTGCATGTATAAATCTGAAGAATAGTTTTACATAAAGCAATTTCCATACAAGTCTATAATTTTCTATATGCAGTCTATAATATTGTATCGAGTTCATCATCCTCACTTTGCCCATAGCGTACATGATCTTAATTGAGTTCAGTGCTTCTTTTCCTCCATATGCTGCTATGTACAGCTGCACTATGTACAAATGAAAGTGGTTAAAGAAAAGAGATAGTACAAATGATATTGTGATTTTCCATACACAATTAAATGATATTTTCTTTATGTTAAATGATATTTTCTTTATGTTACTTAAATGTAGGACATACTTATGGGATTTTCCACACACAATATTTATCACTATGTGCGTTAACTTTTGTAGAAAAAGATTAAACAAGTTGAAACTGTTCCACAATCGAGCTCGGTAATCAATTACAAAGAAGATGCACTTTTTCAAGTATTGGGACAAGATAGACCGGGTCGATTAAGAGCAATGGGAAGAAATATGACCATCAGTAGGGCAACTTTAGCATAGGTTAAGGATAAGCATACAATGCAACTCGAAAGAAATTTTTTGGAGTTAGAGCAGAGATTTCTCGGGATGGTGAAAAATCAGGTTTGTTCTCACTTGTTTAAACTTATTGTTCAAGTTCAAAAATTTATACGTTTAATTTGTGAAGACCATGGCATGCCTTCCATTTTTACAGCAAAAATCACACCAAGTCATCAAAAACATAGATGCTGCTTAGCTAATACTTGTTTAAACTGTACCAAACATGATGTGAAATTTTTAATTCATGATCTACACTTTACTTCGTCCTCACTAAGTTTTCTACCATATGTGCACTACAGTACAAGCATATACAAAGGTTATATACAAGTGCAATTGGACAATTAAATTTTATACTTTTAATTTCTCCACATTTTAAAAGTATATACCTATTTTATCTGTATATACCTATTTTATCTGTATATATGTGCAATTGGACAATTAAAATAAAATAGATATTATATATGTGCACTACAGTACAAGCATATTACGTGCACAGTTATTCCATCAGTGAATGATTGAGAAAGATCACCTACCAAATATAGAAAAATTATATCAACCCCTGAAACACAATGAAGTTTAGGGGGCTAGAGGTTCGACACCAAGCTCTATCATGATTATTCAAAGTTTTAAGCATTAGAACTTACTGTGTGGACAATCTAAAACACCACGTCGGATCCATAACATTCATCATGCACAATTGTTTCCCATAAATAGTTAGTTTTATTTTATTTTTTTACAAAATAGGAGTACCTGCATTAAATTACTTATATGGAACAAATTTTTTACACCAGATACAACAAGCATCAAACATTATTATTTTAAATCCTGGTATTGGAAGCAAAATAGGTTCCTGCTATTACTATGTTTTTCTCTTTTGCAAAGTCAAGTGTGCACGCTTTACTGTCTATGCATCCCTTTCTTAGGAAATATCTGTAACATAAACTTGTTTTAAATGCCCTCGTTGATTGATTTATATAAAAATATATTCATGGATGAAACCATAAATCCAGAAATTGTTTTTGCCTGCAAATTTGTTTCTTTTATTACTTTTTTCTCTTTCTGTTTTATCCATCTTTCTCAAATTAAATAGAAATTCCTGAAAGCGAAAATCAAAAGAACACATTTGACTAGTACCCATGTCGCTATTGATTTATATGTTACTGTTTTAAGATTTCTCTGTTTATTTTCAGATATCTATTACAGGAAGCAACAATAGATATTATATATGAGAATGTAATAACTTGCTTAAATAAAAAATTATACAGATAAAATAGGTATATACTTTTAATTGTCCAATTGCACTTATATACAGATAAAATAGATATTATATATATGCACTACAGTACAAGCATATTACATGACAGTTATCGATTAGAGGTAGCAAAACATGTTGCATATACTTTTAATTTCTCCACATATTATGACATTGAGTTTCCCAAATTTGCTGTATTTATAAAATTCAAACAGTTTTGATATTAATAGCAAGTTTTTTTAAAATGAAAAATAGAAAATAAAACTGTGTAGGGTTTAATAGGTGCATGAAATATCAAACTCTAAAGAGCTAATGATTCTTTATTCTGTACGAACGAGTTTTACTTCAACAGCTTTCCTAATCATATTTCATATTGTAATATGCTTGTTTGACTATCCTTTGGGTCATCTTTCAAATTTTTATTCTTATGCTCTGGTTTGTAATCCCCTTTTTTTGCATTTATTTGCAGTATTTTGCATTTTATTTGTAGTTTTTTGCATTTCACGTGCAGTTAGTCAATTTTATTATGCAAAATTTCCTTTTCACGGTGCAGATTTAGATTTTTGTGTGCTGTTATGCATTTTGGGTTGCAATTTTTACATTATATTGCATTCCAAATTAAACTTGCATTAAAAACTTAACGCTATGATTCCTTCAATGATATTGCAGGGTAGAGACAGCTGGACAGAAGTAAACGCACCTTCTGTACGTTGTATTATTGATCTCACATCAATTTTATTTAATTTTTTTCAGTAATTAATATCTTATTCTTTTTGATTAATTACAGTGCAAGTATGATAAAAAACTCCAGAAATGTGATTTATTGGATTGGCGAGGGAATGAAGATATTGTTGCCGAAGGAAGAGTCGTGTCGAAGGATCCAAACAACCTTGTTAATAACATTCCTTTAGGACCGGATGCTATGGTAATTCTAATAGACTTACCAAAAAAGGCAGATGTTTTTTTATGGAGACCTACATCTATGTTCACACTTATTGGGGAAGCAAAGGATGATTTAGTGGCATGGCCAGCGAATAGAGTTGTTTTACATCCAAGTGATCACCTTGAAGAAGAAGAGGACGTGGTAAACAATTTTCTTTAGGATTTGATATATAATTTTAAAATATACAACTTTTACTGAGTAAATCATTTTTCTCTAATAGAGTAAAAGTGGAACCTTAGAATGCGAATGCAAAATTTATTATTGGGGAGGGAGTAAAGAATTAGTGGCTGAAGGGCGATTACACTCGAGTGACTCAAATGAAATTATTAATGATCTTCCTCTTGGACCATGCGCCGTGATTGTTTGGATAGATAAACCAATAAAAAAAGATGCTTTTTTGTGGAGGCCAGCCCCTGCAATGGTACATGTTGAAGAAGCTGTTGGTAGGAAGGTAGCATGGCCTGAGTCCCAAGTAGTTGTTGAGATGGTTAATGTATCAGCACCTATTACGTCTCAGACCATAGTGCAAACATTTATGGTACTTAATTTTTATGCACTGTCATGTCTTTTAAATTATGTTTTTATAATTAACATATCCTTTTTGTTAATTTACAAACGGCAAATTCAAGAACGAACAATAGATGCAAACTGATGGATTTATCAAAAAAGGAAAAAATAGTTGCTGTAGGACGTGTAGAGTCGACTGATCCAAAAGCACTGGTCCATTTTAAACCACTGGGACCAAATGCAGTCAAAGTTTGGATAGAGGTTGTCAAAGAGCCAACTGCTGTGCTATGGAGACAAACATCTGAATTACAATACATGGAAGACGCCACTGGGTTCTATAATAGCTTGGCCTGCTACACACGTTGTAATGACATGAATTTTTAGCAAGTATAATCTACTTTGTTCTGTCATTTAAATAAAATTTCCCATACTCTGAAATGATATTCCTGCAAACAAATTTTTGGGATCACTTTACATTTGCTCTTATTGAAAAGGTTCTCATAATACACAACTGCTTTCTCACCAATTCATCTAGATTGAACTTTACCATAAACTGTTATACTGTTATTCAGTTGTAGTGAAGTCTGTGTAAATGGTTTTTGGCAGTGAATCCGGTAAAATGTACAGCAATTTTCGGGGAGAGGGTAATGGCAGATTCTTGTTGATTGGCCACTGGTTTGTTTTATGATATGGTGAAATAGTGATGTGGTCGGTAATGGTGGCAGTATGTAGTGATACAGCTGGAGACTTAGAAGTGTAGATTGGGAGTAGTTGCAGTTTAGATATCAGTAAGTGCACTTCTTTGTTTAATAGATGTGGGTTGAAACTGGTTGCGTGCAAGAGGATGTCAGGTGCACTGTTTTGTTTAATAGACAGTTGAGATATCAATGAAGTGCAAGAGGTTGATTTCTTGTTTGGAAGTGAGTTGGTCGCGGTTTGAGATTGGATTTCGATCTGCGATGGGTTGTTTGATTGTGGTTGTTATGCTAGGCTAGTAGAGATGGTCGTGACTATTGCGGCTAACAGAAGCACAAAGGGAAATGCTTTGTTTGATGATTGTCGATTTAAGGCAGGGTTTTTTTTCTTTCTTTTTTTTGGTTCGTGGTTTGGTGAGTTCTGGTCAGCAGTGTAGGCAGTAGGAATTGTGTAGTTTTGAAGAAGTATGGTTTGTAGTGTTTGCCTTGTGGGTTGTTGGTGAAGTTGTATGGTCGGTTTGTGGTGAAAAGGAGCGTTTGAAGTGTATGGTGAGCAAAGGTTTGTGGGAGATGAACTGAATTGAAGAGGGGTGCTGTAGTGACAGGGACAAGTTGTTATGGTTTGTGAATGTTGTATGGATTTGAAGTGTAGGTAAATGGAAGGTTGATGTTGCAGATGTATGTAAGTGTGTGAAGCGGGTCTGGTATGTTTTAGAAGTGGTTGCAGGGAGATGCACAGTCGAACAGTCAGGCGATGTTGTGACTGTTGAGGTAATGTTCGGAGAGCACCAGTTGCTTGATGTCAGATGTATGGAAGAGGTTAGTGATGCAGACAATGTGTAGTGGGGTTTTATTGCATTGATATGTAAATGACTGTGGTTGTTCGGTGGTCAGGTGAGCAGTTTTTAGTGGCAAGGCAAGTGAATGTTGTATATGTCAGTGGAGTTTGTATGTATTTTGGTAATAGTGGTATGGGTCTGGGTGTTTGCAGTGCTACTAGATGTATTTTGGACCGCTGTGTTGGTGTTGAGGCAAATCAGTGGTTGAACTGTTGAAGAACTGTGCAGTGAATGGAAAGTGTGGCTTGCTTGTATGTGATGAGCAGATGAGGATGGGGTGAAGTGGTTTAGGAGTTAAGTTATGAAGTGAGGCAGTGATACAAATGGATAGTAACTTAAAGTTATAAATATATCTTGGTTTACAGATGTTGTTTCTACCTATGATTATAAAATGAATTAGAGGCTGATGAAATAAGAGTTTCAGGCAACAATTTAGATTTAACATTTGAACAATTTAGGTGTATCAACCTTTAGGTTTAACTTATTTGCAGGTGTATTTAGGTTTAACATTTGAATAATTTAGTTTTTTGTTACATGTAAAAACATCTATCATTAATTATGTATCGTTCTTAATGTAATTATTTATCTTATTTGTAGGTGTTTGCAGGTGTGTGAAAGAAGAAGATGCTAAAGTTGTGATCTTCATTTGAATGCAAACAATCAAATATGTACTTGTTTTTTTTTGTTAAACTATGCTACTATTTTTTGGGGTGTGCTTAAATATTTTGCTACTACATTTTGATGTGTATAAATATTTGGTATGTTTAAAGTAATGTGTTACATCTCTATATTTATTATCTTTTATGATTATTATTGTGTTTTTTGATATTGGTATTTAATACTGCAGTTTATTAGTAGGATGTAGAAAAATTTTGGAATTGTGAAATTAAATTATAGCACTTCAAAACCGCTATACTATTTAATAGCGCCTAATGGCTGCTATCAAATCTGTTAGTATTAAAGATGCTGACCATAAAAAGTGTTATGGTATTACAAAAAGCGCTATAAATAATGATGAATGATAGATCAGATAAGCGCTATAAAATAAGATATTATAGCAGAGTACAAGTGCTATTGTAGCTGACTTTTTATAGCGGCATATTGGAGTTGTGACAAGTCACCGTCTACAATAACCTGTTCAAATACAGCGCTAATAATTCGCTATCACCACTTTCTATAGCGCAATAATAGTGCTATCTTAGAAAAAACAAAAAGTATTTTGTGGCTAATAACGAATTTCATAGCGGGCTAACAGCGTTGTGGTATTAATCAATAACGCCAACTTTGCCGCTATAAAAAAATAGCGCAATATTTGCGCTATGAATTTAACAATTTTTATAGCTCTGTTTTTGCGCTATCTAATGTTGGTTGTTTTTAATCACATGTCGTTATACAGCGTTTATCGAACCGCTATAATATCCTTTAATAGCGTTTTTCGGGCGCTATCATAGGGTCTTTTTGTTGTACTGACTTCCGTTATTATATTAATAATCACTAAAGTAACGTTTATTATGAACCATAAACATTGTAATTACTTAACAGACATTGATTTTGTTCAATGACCATTTATTATACTTTAAATCCCTTAATTTAATTCACTGCTTACATTTTGCTTTCATATATTCAATTTATTAATAATTACCTTAGTTACATTAATGTAATATTAGATTATCGATTTTTGTAACTGATTTCCAATTTAAAGTCAACCAGCTACAAAATAGGCAACATCCAAAATCGTTACCGTTAATACTTTAGTCGAATTAATAAGCTTTTATTATTCACAAATCAAAGTTTCCATTTATTAAATCAACTAATTCATATTATGAATAAAATTAACATAAATTTCAAATATTTTCTTTATTTACATTAACATAATAATTAATTACCTTTAATGAATTTTATTCCCTAATTTATTAAATGCAATCAATTAGACCTTACATACTTCAATATTCCTACTTTCATCTTAATTGTAATTCACTATAGTATCAAATTTCAGTTTCTTGCAATAACCCATTTATTATAAATTTGCATACTAACTAAATAGTTTCAAATAGATTGATTCAATTCAACCTTTTTATTAAGTCAATATTAATCAGTACCATCTTTCGTTGGTTAATTCAAAGCTTACTTTTAATTACCAACAATTTACACTATTTCATTATTTTTGTGATTCTACTTCAATTGTCAATAAATAGTTTTAATAACCATTGCTACGCTTAATTCTTAGCATTTACTTCATTATAAATTATAAATTTTTTATTTCTTTTTAAATTTAATTCCAAAATATTATTAAAATGGCAAATTTAATTATCGAAATTTACGGGTGTTACACTCTCCCCCACTCAAAACTTTTCGTCCCCGAAAAGGAAAAAGTGGGAAAAGAAGAATTAAGAAGTCAATATATCTTATTTAAATATTAAATTTATAAACAAATAAATTTACAAAATCAATTAATTTAAATAAAATATACCAATTTATAACCATTAAATCTTTTATACTCAAATTAATAAAGTTTGGAAAAAAATTTCAAAAAAAATTTCTAAGTCCAAAATTTACAGAAAATATCAGCAGAGTCTCCTTTGTACGGAGAGACTCGTAAGAAAATATAATATAAAATATAACAATATATAACATATTTTCAAAATAATACATATCCCAACACGGGAAAACAATATAATAGCGCTATAGATCCGTAATCCGAAAACGTACCTATCTGTCCGGATATTAACGCTTAATTATGAAACCAAAAGCAGTAGCAATTGGTTCCATAACCTGTATTTCACTTATATAATCCAATAAAGTTGACAATTATATAAAATGAAATATTTAAAGTGGTTTCAACCACAAACAAACAAATCAATACAACATCAATCACTTGCAACCAGCAAACAAACATCACATAAAATCAATACACATCAATTTTCATTCATATCAAACAAAACAAATAGTTGTTTGGGTCCAAACTTTAAATTGTACAGAATGGAAAATAAACTACTTAGTGCACCATTTACTCAACAGTCTTAGATGAAACTAAATAGATTATTTATTCATCCAACAAATTTAAAGTATCCTTACCCAAACAACCATACACCAAACAAACAACAAATTCCAAACAATAAATCAAGTTAATTTTTGTTAATTCCATTTCAAACTATTGTCGTTTGATTTCCATTTTATCCATATATTGATTTATCTTTTTAATTTTACATTATTTCTTGCAAATTTTCATTTTTAATCCGATTTTTTTGCATATTAATTCATTTATTTACAGTATTCGTTTTTCTGCTTATTTTCAAAATAAATAACTTCAATATTTACTTCAGTATATAACAATTATAACCTCAACCTTTATTAATAAAAGCAATTTATCTAACACTTCGTTACATACTTTTGCTTGTACAATTTCCGTTACATTTTCTTATTAAACATTTCCACTTTTAACTTTGGTAAGTTATATATATGCTTTTAAAGAATGTAACTGAAATCGTTCAAGTTTATCATATTTCTTTTAATTAATTAGATGTTCAATAATTCTATCTTTGTCTTATAAGTTACAATTTCAACTCTCTATTAATCTCATTTATAATTTAGCATTTCATTTCTTATTTTATTAGAGGTTTCAATTATTAGTTAAATTCCATTTCACTACACTAACTAAAACTATTAATTTATTGGAACTTAAGAACTAAATACCGGGTTAAGTTTCAAATCATTCTAAAATAATAGATAAATGTATATACTTACACTTATATATATATATATATATATATATATCTAACTGAAATCAAACGATTTAAAATTCATATTTGTTTATCGAAATAAATCTGCAGTAAATCTACTACAGTAGCCTTCCCACTTTGAAACTCGAAAATGAATGTCGATGATGCGGCCGCCATCACCGAAATTATTTTCCAATGACAGAGAAGGAAGTACAGAACTTATTTTTTTCAAAATCTTCTTTAAAACAATTCTTCTAAATTATATTGAAATATTTATATCAGAAAATACTTCTAAATAATATTATTATTATATTCCAAAATCGTTCAAATTTTTTTTTCAAACCCCAAAACTTAAGTTCTAAGTTCCCTATTTCCATTTATTTTATTTTCAATCTTATTTCAACTATTATTTAAAAATTTCATTACCTGACAACCAAATATAACCATTATAAAAAATTCCTTTATATATATAGAAAATATAATAGGCAAAATTATTTCATTTACCTATATTAAAACCAAATATTATGTCGGTCTGTCGTATTAAGTGTTTAGAAATCCCTATTGATGTCATAGCGTCCCATGCACCAACCAGAATTTATAAATACAAAACGGAACAAACTAACACAATAATAAACCTTTTTATAGCACTAACAAATACGCTCTCTCATATATACACTCAGCGACTCATCACAGGGTATTACTACCCTATTAGTGAAGAGTCAAACCCCACAAAGCTAAGGTTTATCGCTAAACCAAAGCCCGGATACCAGATGTAACGTCCGCCTTTTCGCACGCTTTAAATCGACACACATGCCAATTCAAACCATACGGAAGGGCGGATTGTTATGGGGTAAATAAGAAAAACGAGAAAGAAATAAAACAAAACAGAATCTCACAGCGGAAGGATAAAATATAATAATCAAATATACAGTTCATGAAGTTGTTTACAAAATATTTAATTTTACTTATACAATATATATCAGAGTTGCACATATCAATGAATAAAAATCGATGCAGTGGAATATAGTGTGTAGTTGAACAATATAATATAATAATAATGAAATCTTCGTGTTTGTCCTCCAGAAATAAAGTCTTCGATCTTGAAATGCTCGGACTGACCCGAGTGAATTAAAAAGACAGAACACTCGAGTCAGAACTAAAAGATCTTATGTAAGTTAAATCAGCAGAAATAAATATGAGTGCAGTAACTCAAGAGATGCTCGGGATTTACATCTCCTAAGGAACCGTTAAACTGTTTACCATGTAGTATATTTCGCTATTATAATAGTGTCTAATTATAAAATAAACTTACTTTTAAATAGCGTTAAGGCTTTACATTTTCCACCTTAACACATTTATATATTCCTATAGTCTATACAGTACCGTAATCTCCCTCGTACTGGGCGTCGTCAGAGGGTACTCCATAGGTATGGTACAAAACCAAAATCGTATAAGGCGCGCTTGGGGTGACACGGCACAACTAGGCAATGCCAGGGTAGATATACCGATTACGCTTTCGGGTTGGTTGTAACGCATATCCGCGGCTACCGCCCACCTCAAGCCACACCCCCAAATAAAAGAAACCAAAAGTGGCCACCGAATCAATCCAAAAGTCAAAGTATAATATCGAAAGGATGTGTCCGATCAAAGGTGCTACCTCATTAACCCGTCAATCGCTCCTTTTCAGCCACCTTATGCCAACTCGTGGGAGTTGGGTCCATGTATTTACCTCAAAGGAATCGCCGCCACCATCCTACTTCATTATGGAATCTCCACCGCGTACACGGTTGTTAAAGTGGTTTTCGGAGTTGGTAGAGAGTATGACAACTTCCGATCCCGATCTCTTCAACAACCCAACGTTATTATAACACTGCGGTCTTTTCAAATAGTTTATGCTTTTAAAACCAGAATATAATATCGATTACAAAACCATATAAATAAGATATCATTTCCTTTTAAAACCCAAATCTATATGATATCATCTTATTTCAAAATATATCCTTTTTCCAAAATCATAACACTTTCCAATCTATATACCTTGAAACCCGTAGCTTTGAAACATGATTTATAATACTTAAATAGTTTAAATATGAAATTTCTTTATATAATAAAATGGCTTCTAAATTTTCCTAAATAATTTCCCAGTACCAATTTGAACCTCCAAATAAACCATTTTAATTCCCATATGTTCCAAAGCTTTGAATATTTAAATAGATTCTTTAGTTTCACAAATCGATTCCAATACCGGTTTGAATCCCCGAATAAACCAATTCAATTTTAATATATTTCAAAGCTTAAATATTCTATATTTCAAAACTTAAATTTTTATAATTCATATATTTCAATCTTTAAATATTCCACTATTTCAAAATGGATTCTTTGATAATTTCATATATATAAAATCCAATTCCTATTATTTAAATTTGAAATGTTTACTTAATAAAACAAATATTATTTAAAACCCTTAAACTTCAATAACGGGATATTCTTTTAATGAAATTAACTTGATAATATTCTTTTAAATCAATTTGATATTCATTTAAATCCTCTAATAAAAACCAAGTTATAAAATTATACCTTTTAAATCTCAATTTATTTACATTTCAAATCAAATTTTTTCGAGGATGATTCTTAAGTACTTTAATTCAAATAAAATTCACATTTATCTTCAACCTTAATTTTATTTGAGTCATTATAAGCTCTATATATAATAGAATTTGAAATAGATACTTAACCATATTATATAAATGAAATCAAACTTCATTATTTAGCTTATTTTATAATTTAAAACAAATTTATACATAGCTATATTCAATAATAAAATAGCATTTATATAATATCTAAAATCAATATCTATATAACCATATATTTTTTTACAAAACCACAGAAATCATTTGAAAAATAATTTTATATATAGACCACGGTGTCTGTATAAAATTTTCTATCCTATGGTCAAGTGATACGGATATTTATCATTTCAATTTACAATTTAAAAATAAAAATTAGGGTTATATATCATTTCAAACCGCAATCCCAAATGAAATAAGAATGCATAATGACTTGCAGTTTATAACAATAAAATAAACTTCCATTCATCCAATATCAATCATCAAAGCCTTATTATCCCAAACATCATCCAATCCAAACAATAACATTAATATATAACAGGTAATAAATAACAAGTATTAACTAACAGTTATATTCAATAATAAATTTAATAACTGTTTAATTGGGAGTTTATATGCAATAAATGAATAAATAAAATTTTAACTTGCAATTTATATGCACTGAATAATTAAATAACAATTTTATTCAATAAATGAAATTAACTGATATGATGATTTAAAATGCGCCAAATAACCATAAATAAATTTTAAATCACATCATATATCAATTTAACAAACATAAGAAATTTTAGAAGTTGCGAGTGGGTTAAAACACTCACTTTTTGAATTTAAATTGAATTCAAATCCAATTTGAACCCCAAAATTCAACAGTCTTGGAGTCCATCCAAACTAGCGCCATAATGCCTGGAATTCCAATAGAACTAGTGGAGAAAACCGCGCGTAAATCCGATATCGTATGTAAAAGTTAAGCTAATTAGAACTTTAGAAATCAAAAATAAATAAATAAAAAATACTAGAAAAATAAAACGTTGACTGCCACATCCACAATCTTCTCACGCAAACATCGAATCAGCATCTCAAAACCCTAATGCACGCGTTCGACAAAGGAGCCGCCGCCACTCCTTGCTGCTACCTTAGGCGTCGATCGCCTCAATAGAGCACGCCATCGTACTAGGCTCGTCGAGCCGCCTCCCCAAATCCGAGCACGACCCCCATAATTTGCGCTGCCGCCGCCTTGATTTCGAACCCTAATCCAATATTCTGACCAACTCCAACCATTGAATCGACGATCCAATTGCACCGATGGGTTGCTTGCGACTATCTCCACAAAACCCAGAATTGATTTGACGATTGGACTAGTTTGATTTCAACGCGATGAACGGACGAAAATTTTTCTTCGATTTCTGGACAAACGATGCGTCGAACCGAAAAACGAGTTGTAGATCTGATTTACGCTCTCCGAGAGCTTCGAATCCATATTAAATTTGATAGTATCTGAGGAGATTGAATTTTCATTTGAGGAAGAGGAGAACAGATGTTTCTATACGTATAGAAATGAGGAATAGAGGCTGCTAGGGTTTAGAACAGGGTATTTATAGACAAGGTTGAAAAAGAATGGACCAGATCAAATGGATGTACGCGCTGGATGATATATGGTCCGAAAAGCCCGTTTCGACTCCGAAACGAAATTGGGTCAACGGAACAAAATTAGGTCAACCCATATATCAAAATAGATGTTTTTATATAGTTTAAACGCGATGGAACAATTTTCACGTCCAAATTCCATCGTATGAAAAAGTTATGCTAAAATCAATAATTTCAAATTGATTTCAATTGATTTCAATTTCATTGATTCCAAGGCGTTTCATGTTCGTACGATCAAACGACAAGTCTGATCGCTACGAAACTTGAAACCCTACAATAATTCAACGATACGGATCCGATGAAATTGGTTTCATCGAAATCCGAGTCAGTGGCCAAAAAGGCTATTTTTTACATTAATTAAATAAATAAATAATTGATTAACTAAATCAAATTTTGATTTTAAATTATATAATTGACAAATTTAATCATTTTTTTAAATTTCTTAGTCCTTTATACTAATTTAAAAAAATTTAGGTGTCCGTTTAGAGTTAATTAATTCATCAATTCCAGTATTAACCTCAATTTATTGAATTCCGAATTTATAAATAAATTTTCAAAAATTCCATTTAATTACATCAATCAAAATTATATCAATTCATTATTGTCAAATAGATGGATTTATCATTGGATTCACAACTATTGCATTAATATTTTCTTATTCCATCTTCATTTCAATTAACGAAAAATTTAAAGTTTAATTCTACTTATTTCAATAAACTCAATTATTTAGCTTTAATTTCAAATATATAAATAAATCCTGATTCCCATTCTTTAAATTCACTATCATATTATCATCTTAGGTACCATTTATGTTGGTATATATCCAGCTACATTAACATTTTTCCATTTTCTTTATCTCAATTGCATAACATTTAATTTATATTAACGTAACACTCAATTTAAATTTTATTGCAATTGATTACCCGTTTTAATTCAATAGACTAAATCAATGGTTCACTTATAATAATTTTGTTACATTCATTACCTTAGTGCTCCCATTCCATCCTTTATTTATCGAGCGCTATATCTCCATTTACTATATTTTGGTCAATTTACACTTCCGTTATTATATTAATAATCACTAAAGTAACGTTTATTATGAACCATAAACATTATAGTTACTTAACAGACATTGATTTTATTCAATGACCATTTATTATACTTCAAATCCCTTAATTTAATTCACTGCTTACATTTTGCTTTCATATATTCAATTTATTAATAATTACCTTAGTTACATTAACGTGATATTAGATTATAGATTTTTGTAACAGATTTCCAATTTAAAATCAACCAGCTACAAAATAGCTAACGTCCAAAATCGTTAACGTTAATACTTTAGTCGCATTAATAAGCTTTTATCATTCACAAATCAAAATTTCCTTTATTAAATCAACCAATTCATATTATGAATAAAATTAACATAAATTTCAAATATTTTCTTAATTTACATTAACATAATAATTAATTACCTTTAATGAATTTTATTCCCCAATTTATTAAATGCAATCAATTAGACCTTACATACTTCAATATTCCCACTTTCATCTTAATTCTAATTCACTATAGTATCAAATTTCAATTTCTTGCAATAACCCATTTATTATAAATTTTCATACTAATTAATTAGTTTCAAATAGATTAATTCAATTCAACCTTTTTATTAAGTCTATATTAATTAATACCATCTTTCATTGGTTAATTCAAAGCTTACTTTTAATTACTAAATTTCCATTTTATATCCAAGTGCAACAATTTACACTATTTTATTATTTTTTTGATTCCACTTCAATTGTTAATAAATAGTTTTAATAATCATTGTTACGCTTTATTCTTAACATTTACTTCGTTATAAATTATAAATTTTTTATTTATTTTTAAATTTAATTCCAAATCTTATTAAAATAACAAACTTAATTATCGAAATTTACGTGTCGTTACAATAACCATTTGGCTGTTAAAGAGACCGGGATCGGATATTGTCATACTCTCTGCCAATACCGAAAACCACTTTAACAACTATATACATAGTGGAGATTCGGATGGTTTGGCGAACGTTTCTGTATGAGGTATTTACGTGACCCTGACTCCCGTGAGTCATCTTTGATGTGACTTAAACAGAAGCCACACCGGGCCAAGTGAGGTCGCACTTCCGATCGTCCACATTTCTTCGATACCATATTATGACTTTGTGATGATTAGGTGGCTGCCCCTCGATTTTGATTATGGGTGTGTGTTTCGAGGTGGGCGGTAGTAGCTGTTATGCGTTACCACTAGTCCGGATCGGCAATTGGTATATCTACCTGGAATTGCCTCGAGTGCAGTGTTCACATGCCCTATCGCGCCTTCTATGAGTTTGTTTTGTACCATACCTATGGAGTGCCCTCTGATAGCCCTCCAGTTTACGGAGGAATTACAGTACTGTATAGACTATGGGAATATTAAAAATCTATTGAGGAAGATATGGGTAACGCCTTAACGCTATCTTAATACTTCACTTTACTGTAGACACTATTATAATTGCGTATTGTACTATGTATGTAGATAGTTTAACGGGTCCTTAGGAGATGTAAATCCCGAACATCTCTTAAGTTACTACACTCATGGTTGACATTGGATAGGAGGTGTCAAACCCCGTAAACATCTCGGATGCCGTCAC
Source organism: Allium cepa (assembly GCA_030765085.1). Classification (NCBI taxonomy): domain Eukaryota; kingdom Viridiplantae; phylum Streptophyta; class Magnoliopsida; order Asparagales; family Amaryllidaceae; genus Allium; species Allium cepa. Next base: position 318,434,733 of record CM060939.1, read on the forward strand.
ACTCATATTTATTTACTGTTGATTTAATTTACATAAGATCCTCTAGTTATGACTTGAATGTTTTGTCTTTTCAGTTCGCTCGAGTCAGTCTGAGCTTTTCAGTTTATCGAAGACTGCTTTCTGGAGGATGAAGAAGAAAATTTTGTACTATTTTTATTTATTACATTTATTCCAATGCATCATGTTTTTCCACAGCATTTATTTGTTATTTATTCTTATATTATGCAACTCTGATTGGTATTATAAAGGTTTAATCAATGTTATTTGTAAACAGCCTCATGAACTGTTTATTTGATTATTATATTTTGTCATTCCGCTGTGAGATTCTGTACGTGTTTTTCTTTCTTTCTCTACTTTTAATATTTGCCCCATAACAACCTGCTATTTTGAATGGTTTGAGTCTGACGTGTGTAGTTTATCGTCAATTTAAACAATCCATAAAGGCAGGTCGTTACAGTAGCACACTGCTTATTGATAGAATTAAGGAAGTACGACTTACTTTCAGGCTAATCCTATAAAAGTGTTGAAGGATCAAGCTATCAGACAAGTACTGCATCACCCCGAGACTTCAGAACAATTGTTGAAATAGAATATTGAGACGAGTTAGTACAAGATAACTTGTCATCTTAGAAAATCGACTCATAGACAGACGTTATGTAACATTCCTGAAAATTTACCAAGTTTAATTTGGTAATTAAATTATTTATTTGAAAATAAACTGTGAATTACTTTGAGATTCCTAGAATAGATAAATAATTTTTTGATTATAAATTGAAATTTAATTAGAAATTTAAGGGTAATATGTTACAAATAAATATTGGATTTCAAATTAAATGTATTAGAAATAAAATAGAAATTAAAGGCTTGAGATTAATAAAAGGTTGTTTTTCTAAATTTTAAATATATTAATATTTGGGGTTGTAATAAAAAGAAAAAAATTAGTGTACTCATTTTTTTTATATTATTCTTAAGTCAAATCCTCATATATAAATGATTGTTAATATGAAATCAAAATTTTTGAATCCTTCTTTTCTTTCAAAAGTTTTACAAAAGTAAATAATAAAATAAAAAATGCATGAATGTAAATTTTGTGAATATGGATATGAAAGAGAACACAACACATACATAAATGAAGGAAGAAAATTGTATTTATTTAAAAGTGAAAAATATATAAAGATTTTGATACATGTTAATAAATGTTTTATAAAGTAAATATGATATAAAAATTTATATAAAATTTTCTTTTATCTTTGAAAATTACAAATGTAAACAAACATAAAGGAGATAGAATAAAGGAGTGAACATTGCATTGGAATTTCACAATCATGATAATTTTTACACATGGCGTTCACCATATCTAATTGAACAAAATAATGAAATTTAAAATTACAAAGAAACTTTTGAGTTTCCCATATGCCATTATTAAACATCTCAGAAAAAAAAATCTGAAGCAACAGTAACAATAGATTTGAGAATCTCAAATTTCAAACACCAAGAAAAAATAAGATAAGTAGAAAGAAAAAAAAACAGTGAATGCAAAGGTAGCAGAAGAAAATCAATCTAAAAGCAAACCAACCTGGAGAAAAAATTTACATTCATAAGTTTCCAACCAGGAAGCAATTAGCAAGCAAACCAAAATCAAATGCCCGAAAATCAAAGTTTAATTCAAGCTGGAAAAAGAAGGTAAGTAAAATTCTTTCTTTTAAAATCTGAGTTTAATGTTGTAATCAGTAAATAAAATAAAGATTTGAACAACTTTATTTAATAAGTTGCAGGAAAATAAACTTTCTTTGAAATTGAATCTGGAGCTTCAAAAACCTGAAGTGATCAAACTCAGGTAATTCAGAAAAAAACCCATAATTTAAAATTTTAAAACCTGAAGCAATTTAAAGCTATAATTAACTTTGGTATTTTCAACTTGAGGGAAATGATGATCAACTAAAAACAAATTCAAGTTCTCGTAGCAAGTTCAAGATCTTTCTTTCCAGGCCATTCTCATTTGAAACTCTCTGTTCCTCTCTGTCTTCTGAAGTACAGGTGAGCAACTTCAATTTTTTTTTAAAACCAGTTTTGTTTATCCAATGATGTGAATCTGTGAGCAATCTACTTTGTTAACGCTTAAATTCTGATTTGATCTTGCAAGTGCGCTGTGAAAATTTTCTGTTATGAATAGGAATGTGTTTGCTTGAATTCAAATTTAGGGTGTGCATGTTTGACTTATAGGCTATGCTGACCTTTGCTGGACTACAGGCTTTTAAACCCTGTTCTTAAACAAAAATCTCCTTCTCAATTTTATCTTAGACTTTAGGATTTAAATTAAATTGTTTATACAATCCAGATTTAAGTTTTAAAAATATCTTGAGTATGTTTTGCTTCTAAACTACCTGGAAGTATTAATATACAGCAAAAAAAAAGGGTCTTGTTTAATTTAAATTCAAAAACTCTTGAGTTAATCTCTATTTAAACTTAAGTTATAAACCAAACTTGTTTGTTTCATCTTAACATGTAGATTAAAATTATACTTAAGTTTAAAAAAAATATTGAAGTGTCTTTGGAATTGCCTAGGAATCAAATGACTGAGCAAACCCACTTTCATTTGCCTATGCTCTCTGATATCAACTCTGTGTAGTTATAGAGCTTGAAAAAATCAGATCAAATCCCTATATCTCATTTCAAATTTCTGATAGACTTAGGAATTCAAAATAGATTTGATTAAAGATGAATGAAGTTTAAAAACACATAAAATTAAGTAATAAAGGGTTGAAGTTTATCAGGGTATAAGAAATACAAAAAAAAAACCTTGTAACTTGAAAAATTCAAATATCATAATTGTCTGGTTCACTGATATAGTTCGAATCCCCATCGCAAATCATGATTTTTAAATTTAAAATGGGAATTTTTAATGAAGAAATGGACGTGGAAATCAGGGTTGAACGGAATCGCTTCTTTCACAAATTTTCGACGATCGGCTAAACCTGGGGACTCGAGATTTAAATCGTAGCTTGCTGGGAGGTAGAAGATTATCAGAAAATTGTTCGTTGAATTTGTAGGTTGGTGTGGAAGGAAAATCTGGTTGATATAGGGTTTGACTGCAGCTTTTGATCAATGTTGGAAATGAGACAATGGGGTGGCCATCGACGAACAGGAAGCGATCGCACCCCAGTGGATCGAGGCATAGTGGTGTGACGGAGGTTTGGACGGAGGCACGTGGTCTCTGGTGATGTCAAGCGGTGGGACGAGGCGAATTTTGGCAATCGAATGGGTTGGGGAAGAAAGAATTGGCCTTGAATTCGCTCAATTTCGACTCGGTGATGGTTTCGTATCGTGGTTCGCTTGAAACGATTAGGATGGTCATCGGTGACCTGAGAGCAATCGTGGTGACGGTCGGAGTTGAACAGGCAGCGTGTGCACGTGCACGATGAGGCGTTAGTGTCAGCAGTGGCTACAGGTAGGAGAAGAAGAATTTTCTCAAGGACAAACGCAAGGGAAACTTGACACTGGCTCGGGTTTTTTGTTCGTACCAATCGTATTCGACTCGAAGCGTAATAGGTTGCGTGATTGCTCGAGAGTGTTTCAGGATTTTGGTGATTTTACTCGAATCTGGGAAGTTTGGGCTGAAATCAGTTTTTAAATTTCTTAAATGTAAAGTTTTTTGAATTTCAGTTTAATTTAAGTTTTAAAATACTTTCTTGATTAGTTTCCATTAAGTTTTAAAATAATTATTTTGAAATTGAACTATTTGTTAATAATAATTTGCTTTATCTAAAAGGATGTAATTAAGGGATTAAGTAAGTATAGTTACTTTGTGAAATTTAATTTAAGCTAATTATCTTGTGTGATTACAATAAAGGATAATTAATAAAGTAAGATTAATTTATTAAGGGTAATTAATTAAGACTAATTATTTAATTAATAAAGTAATTAATGAATGATTAAGTAAAAATAGTAATTACTTAGTGAAAGTAATTAAGGGTAGATATTTAATGATTGAAGATCGATTAATCTAATATTAAGGGTTAATTACTTTAAAGGAAAATTAATTAGTGTGATTAATTAATTAAGTTAATTAAATTAAGAATAACTAATTAAGGCTAATTAACTCAAAGTGATTAGGAAATCATTATTAATTAAGGAGTAATTAATTTTTGTAATTAATTAAGGAATAATAAATCTATTAATAAAAAAATTTAAGGATAATTAATTATAATTAAGATTTAATTAATAATTAAGGATTTATTAATTAAAGTAAGTAATTAGAGAAAAGTAATTAAAGTTTAATTAATTACAATTAAGGGTTAATTAATTAAGATAATTAATTAAAGAAATGATTAATGAAGGCGGTTAAGACTTAATCAAATGTAATTAATGATAATTAATCATTGATTTAAGATCACTAATGAAGGTAATTATGTGAGTAATAAATCTATAACCACACGATTTATTCACCTTAATCAAAGTGTTTGATTGTTATCGAATGCTATGTGATGGATTGATATATCTGATATGTGATGTGATGCTATGTAATGCTTTGTGCTAAGCTGTTATATCTGTGATGTATATATTGTTATGCAAACCCTTGACTCGTAAAACGACATTTTAATTTCGATGCGGCAGGGAGTCGGATTCCAGTTGGTTGTCCGAAACCCACATCGAATCATAATGATGAATCTTTGTGATTGATAATCTATTTTATCTATGAATCGTGGATAAAGATAAGCGTTATGGGTTATACCGCTTATCGATATTATTATAATGTTGTGCACTATTGCGTAAAACCCCTGGATCACACTTATACGCACACAAATATGGATTGCACGTGGAAATGGGTTAAGTCACAGATTTTTGAAATAATCTTAAAGATTGAATTTTTAAACCCAAAATAGTTTTGGAATTAGAATTTAAACTTTTGAAAATGAATTTCAAATATAAAAGTTATTTTAAATAACTTGATTGAGTCCTGAAATTTAAATAATTGGATTTAAATTTGAATTCAATATTGGAAATTGAATTCTATAATTTTGGAACTAGGGTTTAAAAAGTTATTCAACTTATAAATGGGTTTATATGGGTTTTTAAACCATTTTAAAGGTGATTTTTGGAATTTAAATTCAACCCAAGGTTTCAACTTGCATAAATTGGATTTTTCTGAAAACGAAAACTATTCGTTTTCAAATAATAGAAGCTTTCACATAAGAAATGAACTTCTAATTTGTGTAAGAAGGATTTCAAGTCTAAAATAAAAATGATCTTCCAAGTTACATATAAATCTTTGGGAATGTGTTTTGAAAGCTATAAGTTAAATCTTTGATTTAAAGATTTAAATGAGTTAATCCAATTGAAACGGAAATTGTTTGAAATTTATGAATGATCTTTGTGAAACTAAGTGAACTTTGTGAAAAGAGTTTTTTTATTTAAAGATTTAAAATGGTAATTTGTTTAATCATTTGAAAGAAAAGCTTTGGATTTTCAAGTTTTGACTTAACTGAAATCCCATATCCATATGTTCTTAAATATTGCGCTCGCTATTCGATTTAGCCGGGAGAGGACCTTGTGTCATTTAGCCCATTCCGAATAGTGATACGACGATATGGATTGCATTTGAAGACCGGCGTTGAAGACCGGGTGTCTTCGAGAACGTTAGGATAACCTATCGATTGTCTCTGCACCGAGTAGCTACGGTATAGAGATTCCCTAAGTGATGGGAAGTCCGATCGGGATTGTGGGCACCCAGATTTGCAAGGGCTTCTACGGAAGTGCCTTCGATTCTGTTCGAACCCGGGACAGACTTGTATGGTTGTGTGTCTGACACTACACTTTGAGATATTAAACTGATCTCTATCAAATACATTTCTGCTTGGTGGCGGAGAATTCATTCTCTTAGATTAACACACTTTTCTGAGACGTACGGGCTCAGAGGTTATGTAGTTGTTATTTATCAGTGACATATACCCAATTTGATAGTGTGACATGATAAGTGCTGCTGTGTGTCGATGATCATTTGTTGATCATTTGTGATCAAAGTATGGCTTTTTTATAAAGCGTAGCTTTGTGGACGAGACTGCATCAGGACCTCAAACCCCAGAAATGGTCGAAACAGGAAAGTTGCGGCAAGGTTATGAGGGTCGCGCCCTTTAGGGTGTGTCATTCCCTTCTGGTAAAGGGTGGTATCATGGTATGGAGCCCACATACTTACTCATGTGGATACTGCAGATCTATTACTTTGTGATACTTTGTGGTTGTTGGTGTCGAGCGCTCGGATAAAGGTCCCAAAGGACCGTGGAATGGCATGCTCGAGTAGTAGTTACCTAGTTACAAAGGTAACCCGGCCTTGTGTTGGCAGAGATCCGGTTAGGTTCTCGGGACGTCCCGCCAGAGGCGATCCCATTGACAGTAGGAAGTTCCTTAGCCTGACCATTTGTTGGAAATCCATTCATCCAATACGTGCCTTGTACGGTTTTAGTTGTATTACCTGTCATATACTTATGGTGGCGCCCCACTGTTTGGATGGTAGCTATAGTAGCCATAGTTCGGAATGTCTATGCTGGCTAGGATTAATATTATACTTTCGAAATGATTTTTCCACACTGTGCACTTATAGTAATAATATCAAAGAATTTTTCTCGTATCAAGCATATTTGACTATCATAAGGAGAAATCTCCTCCAATTCTACGTTTGCATTGTGTGTGTGGCAGGAGGCCTTATGGTAGTTTCATTTTCCCAAAAGCATTGCGGATTTATTTAAAAGCTTTGTTGTTCGTTTTAAAAGATAAAATTGTTTTGTTTGCTCACACCAGTCCCATGACTGACCTGGAGTTTATTGTTCCTTCCCTAAACTCTGGGTGCCCACTATTTCCCACACGGGCAGTCTAGAATTGGGTTTTTCAGATATTCGAATAGTAGGTGTAGATTCGATAGCTTTCATCCCAGGATTTGGCAATCGCTTGCGGACGAGACTTGCTTATCTTTGTGCCTCATTATTGGGGGTTCGAGCTATTTTTGGATTGTTGTTTTGAAGATGGAGTTCTTTCTTGAAGACCATATTGGAGACTATTGTTTCGCTGCTAGTATTATCTTTTCTTGTCGCTATTATTTCTGGTATCTCTGATGTATATTCATCGTATCATCTGTTGTATCATACTGTATCTGATATTGTATTAATGTTGTATATTGATATATGCTATTCTGTTTCTTCTGCTGTGTTGGATTTAATGTGTTATAAGCTCCGGTGGACCAGATTCGACGTTTGGATCTGCGGCATTTGAATACGAGTGTCGTATTCGGTGCCGATTTTCGAAGGCCGAGTCAGGGTCGTTATAAATTGGCATCAGAGCTGAAGGTTAAACTTTAACTTAGGAGTATAACACATTAAGTAACTCATTAGAGATAGGGTGTAGTATACCCTAGAATGAGTGATCCCTAAGGTATCCGTTCGAATGCCTCAGTAAATTCTCTTACCATCCACTTGTAGTAAGTATGAGTGCGAGAAGGGGACGAGATAGGGACAGGGGAGTTCTACTACAAATGGTCAATACCCTACAACAGTGGAAACAACTTTCTTCTCAATCTCCTTTGATTCGATTTCAAATTCTTTTGATTGCTTCGTGACAGCTCGAGAAGAAGTTTCGGTGTGATGGTGGCCCTACGAATCATTGTAGAAAATCCTTACTTCGTATCTTCATCGGTTTCTTATCAGCTTTCGTTCTAAACTTTAATGAATTTGAAATTTGAAATTGAAAATTTTAAATAAATTGAAATAAATTGGTTAACTTAAATATAAAGTTAAATTTGAATTGTATCAATAAAATGATATCGATTAAAACCAAATTCTATTGTAATTTCTTGTGTATATCAAAGTCCCAAGAGGGACAAATTGGTATATACTTTGGGGTATTCAAACACGAATTTTGAATCCATACCTAGTGTTTGATAAATTGTAGAAGATTAAATCCATGTATCTATTCTCTGGGGACCGATATATTCTATGAACGATTAGTTATCCCTTCGAACTAATCAATGCCCTTGCATATTCGTAGATTGGTGGACCCGGGTATCTTGTGAAATAATGGTATGAGTTTGTCCTCATATTATTGATATTCTGATATGGTAAACCGAATGCAGAATTAATATTTCAATCTGATCTGATAAATCGTTTCTTTATCTATCATCTATTCTTTATTGTCTTCCTTGCAAATTTCGAGGACGAAATTTTTTTAAGGGGGGAATCTGTAACATTCCTGAAAATTTACCAAGTTTAATTTGGTAATTAAATTATTTTTTTGAAAATAAACTGTGAATTACTTTGAGATTTCTAGAATAGATAAATAATTTTTTGATTATAAGCTGAAATTTAATTAGAAATTTAAGGGTAATATGTTACAAATAAATATTGGATTTCAAATTAAAATGTATTAGAAACAAAATAGAAATTAAAGGCTTGAGATTAATAAAAAGTTAATAAAAGGTTGTTTTTCTAAATTTTAAATATATTAATATTTGGGGTTGTAATAAAAAGAAAAAAATTAGCGTACTCATTTTTTTATATTATTCTTAAGTCAAATCCTCATATATAAATGATTTTAACTATTGTTAATATGAAATCAAAATTTTTGAATCCTTCTTTTCTTTCAAAAGTTTTACAAAAGTAAATAATAAAATAAAAAATGCATGAATGTAAATTTTATGAATATGGATAAGAAAGAGAACACAACACATACATAAATGAAGGAAGAAAATTGTACTTATTTAAAAGTGAAAAATATATAAAGATTTTGATAAATGTTAATAAATGTTGTATAAAGTAAATGTGATATAAAAATTTATATAAAAATTTCTTTTATCTTTGAAAATTACAAATGTAAACAAACATAAAGGAGATAGAATAAAGCAGTGAACATTGCATTGGAATTTCACAATCATGATAATTTTTACACATGGCATTCACCATATCTAATTAAATAAAATAATGAAATTTAAAATTACAAAGAAATTTTTGAGTTTCCCATATGCCATTATTAAACATCTCAGAAAAAAAAAATCTGAAGCAACAGTAACAATAGATTTGAGAATCTCAAATTTCAAACACTAAGAAAAAATGAGATAAGTAGAAAGAAGAAAAAAAAGAGTGAATGCAAAGGTAGCAGAAGAAAATCAATCTAAAAGCAAACCAACCTGGAGAAAAAATTTACATTCATAAGTTTCCAACCAGGAAGCAATTAGCAATCAAACCAAAATCAAATGCCCGAAAATCAAAGTTTAATTCAAGCTGGAAAAAAAGGTAAGTAAAATTCTTTCTTTTAAAATCTGAGTTTAATGTTTTAATCAGTAAATAAAACAAAGATTTGAACAACTTTATTTAATAAGTTGCAGGAAAATAAACTTTCTTTGAAATTGAATCTGGAGCTTCAAAAACCTGAAGTGATCAAACTCAGGTAATTCAGAAAAAACCCATAATTTAAAAATTTAAAACCTGAAGCAATTTAAAGCTATAATTAACTTTGGTATTTTCAACTTGAGGGATGATCAACTCAAGTTCTCGAAGCAAGTTCAAGATCTTTCTTAACAGGCCATTCTCATTTGAAACTCTCTGTTCCTCTCTGTCTTCTAATGTACAGGTGAGCAACTTCAATTTTTTTTTTAAACCAGTTTTGTTTATCCAATGCTATGAATCTGTGAGCAATCTACTTTGCTAACGCTTAAATTCTGATTTGATCTTGCAAGTGTGCTGTGAAAATTTTCTGTTATGAATAGGAATGTGTTTGCTTGAATTCAAATTTAGGGTGTGCATGTTTGACTTATAGGCTATGCTGACCTTTACTGGACTACAGGCTTTTAAACCCTGTTCTTAAACAAAAATCTCCTTCTCAATTTTATCTTAGACTTTAGGATTTAAATGAAACTGTTTATACAATCCAGATTTAAGTTTTAAAAATAGCTTGAGTATGTTTTGTTTCTAAACTACCTGGAAGTATTAATATACAGCAAAAAAAGGGTCTTGTTTAATTTAAATTCAAAAACTCTTGAGTTAATCTCTATTTAAACTTAAGTTATAAACCAAACTTGTTTGTTTCATCTCAAAATGTAGATTAAAATTATACTTAAGTTAAAAAAAATATTGAAGTGTCTCTGGAATTACCTAGGAATCAAATGACTGAGCAAACCCACTTTCATTTGCCTATGCTCTCTGATATCAACTCTATGTAGTTATAGAGCTTGAAAAAATCAGATCAAAATCCCTATATCTCATTTCAAATTTCTGATATAATTAGGAATTCAAAGTATATTTGATTAAACATGAATGAAGTTTAAAAACACATAAAATTAAGTAATAAAGGGTTGAAGTTTATCTGGGTATAAGAAATACATAAAAAAACCTTGTAACTTGAAAAATTCAAATATCATAATTGTCTAGTTCTCTGATATAGTTCGAATCCCCATCATAAATCATGATTTTTAAATTTAAAATGGGAATTTTTATTGAAGAAATGAACGTGGAAATCAGGGTTGAACGGAATCGCTTCTTTCATAAATTTCCGGCGATCGGCTAGACCTGGGGACTCGAGATTTAAATCGTAGCTTGCTGGGAGGTAGAAGATTATCAGAAAATTATTCGTAGAATTTATAGGTTGGTGTGGATGGAAAATCTGGTTGATATAGGGTTTGACTGCAGCTTTTGATCAACGTTGGAAACGATACAATTGGGTGGCCATCGACGAACAGGAAGCAATCGCACCCCAGTGGATCGAGGCATAGTGGTGTGACGGAGGTTTGGACGGAGGCGCGTGGTCTCTGGTGACGTCACGCGGTAGGACGAGGCGAATTTTGGCGATCGAATGGGTTTGGGAAGAAAGAATTGGCCTTGAATTCGCTCGATTTCGACTCGGTGATGGTTTCGTATCGTGGTTCGCTTGAAACGATTAGGATGGTCATCGGTGACCTGAGTGCAATCGTGGTGATGGTCGGAGTCGAACAGGCAGCGTGTGCACGTGCACGATGAGGCGTTAGTGTCAGCAGTGGCTACAGGTAGGAGAAGAAGAATTTGCTCGAGGACAAACGCAAGGGAAACTTGACACTGCCTCGGGTTTTTTATTCGTATCAATCGTGTTCGACTTGAAGCGTAATAGGTTGCGGATTGCTCGAGAGTGTTTCAGGATTTTGGTGATTTTACTCTTGTCTGGGAAGTTTAGGCTGAAATCAATTTTTAAATTTCTTAAATGTAAAGTTTTTCGAATTTCAGTTTAATTTAAGTTTTAAAATACTTTCTTGATTAAATTTTTCTTGATTAGTTTCCATTAAGTTTTAAAATAATTATTTTGAAATTGAACTATTTGTTAATAATAATTTGCTTTATCTAAAAGGATGTAATTAAGGGATTAAGTAAGTATAGTTACTTTATGAAATTTAATTTAAGTATCTTATGTGATTAAAATAAAGGATAATTAATAAAGTAAGATTAATTTATTAAGGGTAATTAATTAAGACTAATTATTTAATTAATAAAGTAATTAATGAATGATTAAGTAAAAATAGTAATTACTTAGTGAAAGTAATTAAGGGTAGATAATTAATGATTGAAGATCGATTAATCTAATATTAAGGGTTAATTACTTTAAAGGAAAATTAATTAGTGTGATTAATTAATCGAGCTAATTAAATTAAGAATAACTAATTAAGGCTAATTAACTCAAAGTGATTAGGAAATCATTATTAATTAAGGAGTAATTAATTTTTGTAATTAATTGAGGAATAATAAATCTATTAATAAATAAATTTAAGGATAATTGATTATAATTAAGATTTAATTAATAATTAAGGATTTAGTAATTAAAGTAATTAATTAGAGGTTGATTAATAATAGTAATTAAAGTTTAATTAATTACAATTAAGGGTTAATTAATTAAGATAATTAATTAAAGAAATGATTAGTGAAGGTGGTTAAGACTTAATCAAATGTAATTAATGATAATTAATCATTGATTTAAGATCACTAATGAAGGTAATTATGTGAAACCACACGATTTATTCACCTTAACCAAAGATGTTTGATTGTTATCGAATGCTATGTGATGGATTGTTATATCTGATATGTGATGTGATGCTATGTAATGCTTTGTGCTAAGCTGTTATATCTGTGATGTATATATTGTTATGCAAACCCTTGACCCGTAAAACGACATTTTAATTTCGATGCGGCAGGGAGTCGGATTCCAGTTGGTTATCCGTAACCCACATCGAATCATAATGATGAATCTTTGTAATTGATAATCTATTTTATCTATGAATCTGTGGATAAAAATAAGAGTTATGGGTTATACCGCTTATCGATATTATTATAATGTTATGCACTATTGCGTTAAACCCCTGGATCACACTTATACACACACAAATATGGATTGCACGTGGAAATGGGTTAAGTCACAGATTTTTGAAATAATCTTAAAGATTGTATTTTTGAACCCAAAATAGTTTTGGAATTAGAATTGAAACTTTTGAAAATGAATTTCAAAAATAAAAGTTACTTTAAATAACTTGATTGAGTTTTGAAATTTAAATAATTGGATTTAAATTTGAATTCAATATTTGAAATTGAATTTTATAATTTGGGAACTTGGGTTTAAAAAGTTATTCAACTTATAAATGGGTTTATATGTGTTTTTAAACCATTTTAAAGGTGATGTTGGAATTTAAATTCAACCCAAGGTTTCAACTTGTATAAATTGGATTTTCTGAAAACGAAAACTATTCGTTTTCAAATAATAGAAGCTTTCACATAAGAAATGAACTTCTAATTTGTGTAAGAAGGATTTCAAGTCTAAAATAAAAATGGTCTTCCAAGTTACAAATAAATCTTTGGGAATGTGTTTTGAAAGCTATAAGTTAAATTGATTTAAAGATTTAAATGAGTTAATCCAATTGAAACGAAAATTGTTTGAAATCTATGAATGATCTTTGTGAAACTAGGTGAACTTTGTGAAAAGAATCTTTTTATTTAAAGATTTAAAATGGTAATTTGTTTAATCATTTGAAAGAAAAGCTTTGGATTTTCAAGTTGTGACTTAACTGAAATCCCATATCCATATGTTCTTAAATATTACGCTCGCTATTCGATTTAGCCGGGAGAGGACCTTGTGTGATATAGCCCATTTCGTATAGTGATACGACGATATGGATTGCATTTGAAGACCGGCGTTGAAGACCGGGTGTCTTCGAGAACGTTAGGATAACCTATCGATTGTCTCTGCACCGAGTAGCTATGGTATAGAGATTCCCTAAGTGATGGGAAGTCCTATCGGGATTGAGGACACCCGGATTTGCAAGGGCTTCTACGGAAGTGCCTTTGGTTCTGTTCGAACCCGGGACAGACTTGTATGGTTGTGTGTCTGACACTACACTTTGAGATATTAAACTGATCTCTATCAAATACATTTCTGCTTGGTGGCGGAGAATTTATTCTCTTAGCTTAACACCCTTCTCTGAGACGTACGAGCTCAGAGGTTATGTAGTTGATATTTATCAGTGATATATTCCCAATTTGGTAGTGTGACATGATAAGTGCTGCTGTGTGTCGATGATCATTTGTTGATCATTTGTGATCAAAGTATGGCTTTTGTATAAAGCGTAGCTTTGTGGACGAGACTGCATCAGGACCTCACACCCCGGAAATGGTCGAAACAGGAAAGTTGCGGCAAGGTTATGAGGGTCGCGCCCTTTAGGGTGTGTCATTCCCTTCTGGTAAAGGGTGGTATCATGGTATGGAGCCCAGATACTTACTCATGTGGATACTGCAGATCTATTACTTTGTGATACTTTGTGGTGGCTGGTGTCAAGTGCTCGGATAAAGGTCCCAAAGGACCGGGGAATGGCATGCTCGAGTAGTAGTTACCTAGTTACAGAGGTAACCCGGCCTTGTGTTGGCAGAGATCCGGTTAGGTTCTCGGGACGTCCCGCCAGAGGCGATCCCATTGACAGTAGGAAGTTCCTTAGCCTGACCATTTGTTGGAAATCCATTCATCCAATACGTGCCTTGTACGGTTTTAGTTGTATTACCTGCCATCTACTTATGGTGGCGCCCCACTGTTTGGATGGTAGCTATAGTAGGCATAGTTCGGAATGTCTATGCTGGCTAGGATAATATTATACTTTCGAAATGGTTTTTCCACACTGTGCACTTATAGTAATAATATCAAAGAATTTTTCTCGTATCAAGCATATTTGACTATCATAAGGAGAAATCTCCTCCAATTCTGCGTTTGCATTGTGTGTGTGGCAGGAGGCCTTATGGTAGTTTCATTTTCCCAAAAGCATTGCGGATTTATTTAAAAGCTTTGTTGTTCGTTTTAAAAGATAAATTTGTTTTGTTTGCTCACACCAGTCCCATGACTGACCTGGAGTTTATTGTTCCTTTCCTAAACTCTGGGTGCCCACTATTTCCCACACGGGCAGTCTAGAATTGGGTTTTTCAGATATTCGAATAGTAGGTGTAGATTCGATAGCTTTCAGCCCAGGATTTGGCAATCGCTTGCGGACGAGACTTGCTTATCTTTGTGCCTCATTATTGGGGGTTCGAGCTATTTCTGGATTGTTGTTTTGAAGATGGAGTTCTTTCTTAAAGACCATATTAGAGACTTTTGTTCCGCTGCTAGTGTTATCTTTTCTTGTCGCTGTTATTTCTGGTATCTCTGATGTATATTCATTGTATCATCTGTTGTATCATATTGTATCTGATATTGTATCAATGTTGTATATTGATATATGCTATTCTGTTTCTTCCGCTATGTTGGATTTAATGTGTTATAAGCTCCGGTGAACCAGATTCGACGTTACGAATGTCGTATTCGGTGCCGATTTTCGAAGGCCGAGTCAGGGTCGTTATACGTTAGCATATTTCATTATAAAATTTACCATCTGGAATTGGATCTAGGCCAGCACGCAACAAGTTTAATTGATAAATTTCAAAAAATATATTCTATTTTACATCTTATTGGGCCTATGAAGTTTAAATTAATATAAATCTAATCTAAATAAATACAAATAAAAATATTATTTTATTTAATTATTTAACATAAGTATTTTGTTTGTTTATAAAAATGATATATAATGTGTACATGTGTATTAAACACACATATACATGTGTGTATATGTGCAACATATAATGACTACATGGTTAATATGCCTGTATCTAAGTGTTGGGATTTACACTACAACAGACACGTTGGTCCACTAGCCCCATTACCTATGTGTTTGTTGTTTAATGTTATTTTAAAATTAATATAATTTAAATATACTTACGCGCATACATTTGATATATACATACAAATGAATACATACTCACACACATGTGTGTACTAAAATAATTATGTATAATCACATTTTAAATATATAATACTAGTTCAAAACCAATATTAGAATAAGCTAAAGAAATATTCAAATTTAAAATCATTTATATACTCAAAATAATATCTTAATAGAAGTTTAAATTCAAATTTAAATATTTATACATTTAAAATAAATATACATAAATACACGAATTTAAACGATTTTTTTTTGAAAACACATATAACATAGTCGTATATCTATATTTTAATTTTATAAACACTAATTTATAAATATAAAATTGTATATTATAATTAAAGTCAAAATTCAATTTTTATTATTTATTTTCAACCAAATATTATTTTGACAAAATCTTCTTTTTATTTCCATGTAGTTTTTAAATTTTTTTTAATTCATTTCCCTATTGAAATGCTAAATTTTTTTATTTTATTTCAAAGGTTGTTACATCACATATAAAATATATATCCATATATTTATTTATTTATATTAATACACACACACATTTAGATACACACACACATTAGAAATTAGGGGTATAATTATATATGTGTGTGTGTATTATTTTTTATTCTAATATATATATAATACATGTATAAGGAAATTTATTAAACATATACAAATTTATGATGAATATAAATCAATATAAGTTTAAATCAAGTTTAAAATTATTTAAAAATATTATAACTTTTAAAAAAAATTATTCATCATTATCGAAAATAAAAGTAGGGCAAATTTTAATATATATATATATTATTTAAGAATATACAATATATACACATTGATTTGATAGCAAATAGATGTATAATAAATGTTAATCTGTTTGTATACAATTTTTTAAATGCATGTATAATTGAATATATAAATAAATAAATATTATCTGATTGTTCCCTTATAATGCACATTGAATGTTGAATCAAACTCCTTGTATAAATCTAATCTAATTGCTTCTAGAATATGCAACAGACGAGAAATAATTAACATATCTAAAGCTAGATTTATTTCATTATATTTGTTTCAAAATTAGGAGAAAAGCTCCTATGATTTTCAAACAGAAATGGAGATAAAAGAGGCTCCAAAAGATCCCCCAAACGAGGGCTAGGTGATGTTTAATTAGGCAAAGAAGATGAGGGAAAAGTGGAGATCTAAACTCCTAGTTTACGTCATCCTATTCCTAACTTAAAACAACATTTTGAATTCAAAATTCAGCACATTTTACCACCATATGATTAGCCAAAATTAAAGGTTAAATGGGCCCTTGAAGCTTCGAACCCAACTAGTATCAATATAGTTTAAATCCAGTTTAAACGTTTTACAATATCATATATCGATACGTACATATATAACTTTTATTTATGCACTTTATTAAATACTAACTCAGATAAATTAATTAAAATCCGATAATTGATATTTCATAAATAATAATTAGTTTAATTAACTCATTTGATTAAACTGTGCCATATTTCAGAGTGTTCAACACTGTAGTTAAGCGACTCATGGGTGAAAATTCAGTAAGCAAACAATATTAGAGATTTCAATATTAACGATCATATGTCACCTTAGCAAGTGATGCGACGTTTTGCCCGAATTCCTCGTTTAAATAATTTAGATAAAATCTAATTTTACTATTTTAAGCAGTCCAACGCAATGATGATTTCTCTTCGTTAAAACTATATCATACTAGGACTCATGGAAATTGGTATTGGTGTAAATTCTAAATCGTCCACATTCAACTTGTATAGTCCATTCATAATGTCCTTGGTTAAAGAATAACAATGATTATTAACCAAAATTCTTTGCCAAGAAACTTTAACTTTGAGTCGACTATAGTTGACCGTGATACTAACCCTATATAATCGAGGAGACGAATTCCCTTTGAATAGTGCTTCACTTTCAATGCTTCAACTCAGAGCCAATTATTGTCGTTTGATGGACACCGTGCCATGATTTATAACTATAATCAAAGTGGGGTGCCCAAGTTCAATAGTAATCTCCAGTTCATAAAATTGTGTAATATTGTAACTTCGACATGTTCCATTTGACCTTAGTTATTTTAACACCCCAAAAATTGGACGCAAACCTGTTAAATAAGAATTAATCCCAGTTATACCTTTTTCTGATTAAATATGAATTGTTATAATCTTTTTATGTTGAACCTAGTAAAATTTAATGATTGGAATTGAAAATATTATAATTGAATTTCAATATGAGTTCAGACAAATACAAATTTAGATTCAAAACATTTTAGATTTATTTAGTTAACGTTTCTACATGCAAAAGTACTATAGTTTGAAATTGGGAATGATGATAATAATAATAATTAAATATGATAGTTGAATTAACCTATATTAACACCTCGACTGATCGCCCGTTCACCGGATCCGGTCAATAGCAAGCAGTCGACCGCTATGTTTAAGTAATTGACCAGTTATCATTTTCTGAGCGTGGCATATACGTCGGCCTAAGGCCCAAGTTATAGAATAATTTATAGTGTAAATGTATATCAAACATATATAAATGTTAGTAAACGCAGGGAAGTTTATTCCCTATGTTGGGGATTTTTGGACGTTATTGGACTGGAAAAAAGCTATTTATCTAGCATAAATCGATATTTGACTGGGGCGAAATGGTCACACATTGCACACATATGAGCTTCTACCATAGATGCATAACACTAATGAAGATGCCTGATAGAGTGTGCTGCTCGATACTAATGGGAGTTCCTTTGTATTCATGGGCATGACATGGTACTGTGTTGTTGATGGATCTTGACGTAGTGCGATAAGAGGCATTACTTTAACATTGAGACATGAATACGGATGCAGCAAAGATGTGGCACTTTGGCGAGGCGGCATTACAGGCCTCCTCAATGCATGACTAGGACAGGTGTAGTCGTAATATGGAAAATGTAGTCCCATGGTGGAAATTGTAGGAAAAACTTTGTTGGAATAGTTTTGTGTAGCTGTAGTTGTGAGGGAATTAGTCCTATGGTTGAAAATTGTAGAGAAACCTATGTGGAATAGTTCTAATAGCTATTTTCCGATCATTACTTATTCGACCCTAAGTATGAGCCTACACAAGTCGTTAGTGTAGGTGTGTATTGAGCTAAACCTCTTAAATAGAGGAAACAATTAACTCACACACTTGTAGGACATTCTAGGTCATATAGAGTATTACTAAAGTCAATTGCATGTGACCAGAATACATCAATGATGTAACACATCCACCAAACCTATGTCCGACCCTCCCTTTCTTTCTTTTTCCTACCACGGGCGTACGACGCAGTAGGAGATAAGCCCGAATATTTATGCATGGAGAGACAAACTTGGCATTGGAGTTACTCTTTATTTCCTATTACTCTCCATTTTCTGTTTATCATATTAGTATTTTGTTAGACTAATTGATATAGTTCTATATACCATGGATTTGACTACAGATTGTTTTGAGACACTTGTATTTTTCTGGATATTTTCTGAGATGACTATTTCCAGTACTTATATTATTTTTGCATTCCATGGTAATATTTGAAAGTGTAGTATGCCATAGATTTTATCCTTATATATTTAGTCGTTGAAAGTTTAATACCCGATGGCTCGTACTTCTTGACACCGACATGAGTCCAGAATTCACCTTAGGCTTTAGACCAGCGTGTTAGGATATGCGGGTTGTCGTAGTTGGTATTTGTGCCTAGATTTGAAATTCCTTAGGGTTATGTGCATATTGAGAGAACGTATTTGAAACGTTTTTGAATTTTTTTATTCCAAAATAGTTTTCAAAAAGTTTTTCAAAATGTGTTTCTAAAGTGCATATATATAGGTAAAATCTTTTCAAAGGTTTTATATGTATAAATATAATATGTAAACACTTTCTCTTATTCATGCCAATACTCTGTGGAAAAGTTGCTCATAAATTCCTAAAATCAGAGATAGAAAGGATGAGCGATCCTGCTAGTTGCAGATCAGGCAATGCAGTTGAGATTCTAGATGTGAACATCCTGATTTGGTTTCATCGGTATCTGCAAGCAAGAGGACAAACTGAGCTTAATCCTAGAAGACCCATGAAACGAGTACCAGGTGCAGTTCCTGCCCACCCACCTGCTATGAATTTTGCCAAGCTATGTAAGGACTTTAAGATCCTAGGAGGGAAGTCATATGTGGGGACTAAGTCATATGTAGATTCAAGGACATGGATTCGTACTTATGAGAGGATTTTAGATTGATGGTTCTTAGAAATGACATTACAAGACAGCTTGCCACTTGGCATTTACAAGGGGAGGCTCTAAATTGGTGGGATGTGGTAGTTGCTCAGACTAACGAGGGAGAGATAACTTAGCGTTAATTTAGGTGGCATTTTGAGATGAAGTTTCCATCCAGGGCTGAAGAGGAAGTACAGTTGGAGAAGTTCATATATTTATAGCAAAGAGAGATGTCGGTGAAAGAGTATGTTAATTAATTTAATGAGTTGGCTAGGTTTGGAATGAAGCTAATCAATACCCCTCATAAGAAGGCTCTAAAATTTGTGTAAGGTTTGAATCAACCTTTTTAAGATTTGGCCATTAGTCATATTCGCACAGGTGAGACTTTCGAAGGTTTGGTGCAGATAGCCATACCAAATGTTGTTTCCAAGGAGGAAGCGAAACGTGAGCCTAAGAAGTCAGGAAATAGACACCCCAATAGAACCAGCTTAAGAGTGGGATGTGACCTAAAGGAAAGATTAAGAAGCAAGAGCTACAGCATATGAAGTGTGGTAAGAATGAGCATTTTGCGAGGGAGTGCAAGATGGATGACTCGATGATCAAGTGTTACAACTACAATCAATTCGAGCACATGAGGCTGGAGTGTCTAGCACCCCAAAAGATCTCTACAAAGTTGCTTTCAACATACGCACTAGACAATGTTCCTAACTTGAGTGTGCCTCCGATGCGGACAAGGGGAAGATGTTCGTACTCGAAGATCTGTTAACTTTATATGATTTACCTGTTCGTACCTTATTTGACATCGGGGAATCATATCCTTTAATCTTAAGTAGACTTGTGGATAAGTTGCACTTAGAAGCTAGCATATTTACGAAATCTGTATTTGTACCGAACCATGTTGCAGTATCAGCTTATTTATATATGATATGTAAGGGTTTGAAATCATTCATTTTAGGGGTTAAGTTCGATTACGGTGCTTTTGTCATAGGATTTTCTGAGTTTGATTTGATTTTGAGCATAGATTAGATGATGATGATGTATGTGGAAATTTTAAATTGTCATAGGAAGGTTGTTAGGTTGGGTACTTATAGTGGATGCAGTCTAAAGTTTCATTGCGATCACAGAGGATCGGTAATGTTGAGTTACCTATATTCATTAGATCTATCACTTAATGAGATAGATTTATTGCCTGTAGTTAGAGATTATCCACATGTTTTTTCAGAGGTTACTAGTCTCCTATCCTTAAGAGAGATCCAGTTTTAGATTTAGCTT
The DNA here is from genome assembly GCA_030765085.1 of Allium cepa. NCBI lineage: Eukaryota > Viridiplantae > Streptophyta > Magnoliopsida > Asparagales > Amaryllidaceae > Allium > Allium cepa. The sequence goes on from CM060939.1 coordinate 318,455,528, forward strand.
ATAGAGAACGAAAGACCTGCTGCCTTACCTTTGAGACATATGCCTTCTAAGGAGTGACGTGAATTTAATAAGCAACTGAGCGAGCTGTTGGAGAAGGGCTTCATTAGGAGGAGTATTTTGGAGTATGGAACACCAACTGTCTTTGCTACTAAGGCAGATAGTACCTCAAGGCTTTGTGTCGATTAAAGAGAACTAAATAAGCTAACAAAGAAGAATCGTTACCCATTGCTCCACGTAGACAATTTCTTTGATCAGTTGCTTAGAGCATAGGTGTTCTCTCACCTTGACTTGGCTATCAAATTTCATCAGTTGCATGTAGCCGAGGATAGTATTATGAAGACCGCTTTTTGTACACCCAACATACTGTATGAGTGGTTAGTCATGCACTTCGAACAGACCAATGCGCCTACTTTGTTGATTTGATCAATTGAGGTTTTAGAGGGTTGCTTATTAAGTTTATGGTGGTATTTATGGATAACATATTAGCCTATTTGAAAAGCAAGAAGGAACATGGTTTGTATTTAGAAGAATTCCTTAATACACTCCATAAGCATAAGTTGAAGGCGAAGTTTTTCAAATGTCACTTTTAGTGCGAAGAGGTACGTTTTTTAGGACATGTTGTCTTTGAAAGTGGCTGGCACTCGATCCTAGTAAAGTTGCGGCAGTATAGGATTGGCATATGCTAAAGTATTCCATAAGAGTGAGAAATTTTCTTGGTTTAGCGGGCTATTATAGGAATTTCATTGAATATTTCGCTAAAATCTCTGCCTCTCTGATCCGCCTTGACAAGAAGAATGTGGTTTTCTTGTGATACGCGAAGTGATGCTTTTATTAAGCTAAAGGAGGCATTGACTAGTGCATCTATTCTAGTATTACCCAATGGTATGGAGGCATTCACAGTGTATATCACCATTTGTTGTACGAGTTGGATGCGATCTTGATATAGGAAGAGAGAGTGGTGAGCTTCACTAGTCAACAATTGAAGGTCCATGAGAGAATATATCCAACCCATGATCTTGAGTTAGTGGCTATTGTCTTTGCACTCAAGTCAAAGGTGATGAAGTTTTCGGCATCATATGATTTCTATATCTCATATACTTGCAAGGGCAATGTTGTAGCCGATACCTTAAGTAAGAAGCATGTAGTGTTGATTCCTTTGTGCTTTGAGTGGAAGCATTTGGAGTTCATCCCTATGTTCGATAACTGACCATCGTCAAACATCACTTCGGGATTGTTAGCAGCTTTGGGTATAACTACACTCATGGACCGTATCGAGTCAAGTTAAAGGTAATATAAGGAGTTAGTGGATATTTTCGATAACCTTCGTAAAGGAGAGTAGTCAAGTCACTTGAGGTGTTATACCAATAACTCAAAGTGGTGATTACAAAGAGATGGTAGATTATGTGTTCCTTTCATTATGGATTTGATTAACATGGTACTAGCCGAGTTTCGTCGTTCTAGGATGATCATTCAACTCGACGGAGACAAAATGTATTTTGAAATAAAGAGAATCTTTTACTGGTCTGGTATAAAGAAGCACGTGGTAGAGTGTATGGCATGATATATGACTTTCTAGAGGGTAAAGGCAGAATAGAAGAAACTAAGGGAATTATTGTAGCCATTGGATATTACGCAATGGAAGTGGAAGAGTGTTTCTATGGATTTCATCAATGGACTACCTAGGATTAGAATCGGAATAAGAATATTTAGGTCATAGTCAATTGACTGGTCAAATTCTCTTATTTTATTCCAATTAGGAGTACGAGGACTCCTGCGTCTTTATGACACTATACGTGAGAGATCGTTAGGTTACAACGAGTTCCTTTTAGCATCTTTAGCAACTGAGATCCTCTTTTAGCCAGTGAGTTTTGGAGGAGTCTATAGGAGGCTTTAGGCACTGAGTTGAGCTTGAGTACCGCTTGTCACCTATAAACAGATGAGAAAACGAAGAGGGTAAACCGAGTGTTAGAGGTCTTTCTTTGGATGTTTATATTGGATTTTAGAGGCTCTTGGGAGGATCACTTTCCATTAATGGAGTTTACCTATAGTAATAGCTATCACACGAGTATTGGGATGACACTATTCAACGCGTATATTGGAGGTCTTGTAATCACCGTCTTATTGGTGGGACGCTATGGATAGGATTTTTTTTGACCAAATATGATGGAGGAGACATCAGAGAAGGTAGACTTGATCCATGGATGAATAAAAACAGTGTAAGATAGGCATAAGTCTTACGCTGATAGGACATGTACGGAATTAGAGTTCACAGTTGGCGACATACTTTTTGTGAAGGTCTCACCGCTTAGGCATGTTTAAGATAGCACCTAGGTTTGTAGGGTCTTTTCTGATTATTGGTAGAGTTGGGAAGTTACTTATAGGGTGAAGCTTCTTGAGAAGTTAGCGGGAGTACATGACGTTTCCCATGTATCATACTTGCAAAAGTGCCTACTTAATATAGCCGTTGTAGTTGAATCGAGTCAGCAAGAGGAGGTAAAGATAGAGATGGAGTCACTTGTTCACTGTGTACCCACTCGTATTCTTAAGCATGGTACAAAGAGACTTTATAATAAAATTATCAAGCTTGTTATAGTCCAGTGGGGAGATGATCCAGCAGAGAGTACATGAGAACCTAAGGAGAGGATCCAAGCTACCTATCCAAAATTCTTTTTTGGTACGTTTCCGTTTTAGTCGAATAATTATATACTACATAGATGTGATTTTCTAGCTTAGTAACCCCATACGTAGAGATAATTAGATGCTAAAATGGCTGTGAACGTGTCATTAGGGCATATTTTGGATAATGGATGCTAGTGGATGTAACTATTAAATTGATTTGTGTACACTTAGGAAAATAAATTCTTGAGTTAGCATGTACACACACCATCAGTTGTTTTAGTTCATTGAGCTATATGCCTGTGGATTGAACAGTTGAGCATACATATAGAATTGTTAGTATATTATATAGAATGTTGCATACATTTTGGACACGTGGCCTAAGCACTTGCATTTCTGAAGGTCGATTAGTAATCTTTGCAATAGTATCGGTTTACATGCATTCCATGCCTTCATACACACACACACACTACATTAGTTATTGAACTAAGGACAATGATTACCAATTGTTGATGGATGAGTAGATGGTAGTACTTATTGATTTTTGTATACATAAGTAACATTTTTCCGTCCCTAGAGATTTCGAGGTTGAAATTCTTTAAAGGAGATAAGAATGTAACACCCCGAAAATTTAACCAAAAATTAATATAGAAATTAAATTTGAATAAAATAAGGGCAAAAATAGAATTTTCACAAACTTTCGAATTTGGCTATGGAACTTACACGGTGCAAATTTATAGAGATTTTCTAGACAATTTTCATATATAACATTTTGAAATTGAGATAGCATGTAAAGCTATAAATATTTGAAGATTCATAGTCAAAAATAATTAAATGATAAGAAAAGAAAATATACTAATTAAAAAATCCATCGATCAATACCTAGATTGGGTCCAGTTGACCCCTAGCCATTGACGACTTCCATCTAGAGCAGTCGATCGATTATTGATGATGGATGAGGGTTTTAAGCGACTAAACAGTATAGATTCAATTATAATTAATCTAACAGTCCATATCAGTTTCTACCTCTGTAAATACAACCCTAAGTTAATTCAAAACACCATAATCTACTACTGAGTATCTATTCTCTGTCTCTTTACAAACCGAAATCTTTTTTCTCCTCAAATCATAAATTTCTCCAAAGTAAATCAAAAATATATGTAGGGGGTTGAATAGAAGAACAAATCAAGCTAAATCTAGCGAATGGAGGAGATTTCAAGCGTATTTCAAATGGAATAGCTTTGGTTTGAGGTAAATGAGTTCATTGTTGTTAGATGATTTACATATAGTTAATTTTAGTACCATATTTGATCTAAGTTATTAAAAATTGAATCGTAAATTCACTTATTTAGATTTGGAGATTTAATAGTAAATATAATTTGTTGCGAATATGTTAAATAAAAATTGATCTAGATTATAGTTTTTTTCCTAATCAATATGAATTGTTATAAGTGTTTTATGTTAAACATAGGACTATTTAATGACTGAAATTGAAAATAGTGCAATTGAATGAGAATATGAGTTTTGGAAAATACAACTTTAGATTCAAAAAAAATTGGATTTACATAATTATGTTTTTTGTATGCAAAACTTCTGCGGTCTAAAATTGAAAACAAAATAATTAATAACAATTAAGGACAATAGTTTAATTAACCCAAAATTAACACCCCGACCAGTCGACTTTTCACTAGACTCCATCGATAACAAGCGGTTAACCGCTCTAAGTCAATCGGTTGACTGTTCACTAGACTCGGTCTACATCTAGTGGTTGACCACTCCAAGTCAATCGATCAATCAGTTATCTTTTTTCGAGCATGAGTTGAACCTCGCCCTAAGGCCCAAGTTATAGAGTAATTTATAGTATAAATATATATTAGACGTATGTGTGTGTGTTTGTGTGAGTTAGCGGAATATGGATCTTAAAGCTAAATTAACATTAGAGTGAGATGAATAGTGTTTAATGCACTATACGAATATATTTAAAATTCTTTAAGATTCTACTTGGAATGATGTAATTAAAATCACAGAAACAATCACACAATCAAAGTGCAGATAAATATAAATGCAGCAAAAGTAAAAAGTGAAAAATACACCAGGATTTTATACTGGTGTGGAGTAACACTACATCCAGTCCCATATAATTCTTTGTATGGATTCCTTTTCAACTAGTAAAAACAAATACAATCTCCATTTGTAGGCTATGAGACACACCCTCCTGAATCCCAACCTTTGGGTAGAGTTATTTAATTTTCGGGCTACAAGCACACCTACTAGATTTACGTGCTACTAAGCACACCCAACTGATTTTATGGGCTACAATCACACTTGCAAGTATAGCAGTATGATTTGATAGAGTATTATAGACTCAGATCTTCGATCTTGATTACAGTTGATCTTATAACTCTTGAATAGCACTTTGATCTTGGTTTGAGTGAAAAAATGAGAAAAATCAGAGAGCAGATGAATAGAGAATCAAATCAATGGAGTTTGAATTTGATAATGAAAATATTATTTTGAATCAAATTCAACAGAAAAACACTTTACTAAGATTAGTTTGAAAATATTAAGGTTTGTGAAATATTTTGATATTTTGTAAAATCATGTGACGACCTGTTTTTTGAATGATTCAAGTTGACAATAAACCATACATGTCTAACTCAAGCCATTCAAAAGGGTAGATTATTAATGGGGTTTAACATAAAATAAGAGAAAAGAAGGAAACCGAAACACAAAATCTCGCAGCGGAGACAAAATATAATAATCAAATAAACAGTTCATGAAGCGGTTTTACAATATACATTTGATTTCAATTTTTACAACAAAATCAAAGTATAATCAATAAACATACCAAAGTAATGTAGCGGAATAATAATAATAAATTGGGTCTATCAAACTCCATCGCCATCTTCAAGGAGTAATGTCTTCAAACATTGAAATGCTCAGGCTGACCCGAGCATAATGAAAAGACAAAATATTCGAGTCAGAACTAAAAGTCCTTATGTCGGTTAAATCAATAACAAGTAAAATATGAGAATGATAGCTTCAGAGATGTTTACGAGATTTTCCATATCCAAACAAGTGTACAATGTGAGTGCAATAACTTAAGAGATGTTACGAGATTTTCATCTCCTAAGGATACGTTAAACTGTCTACATGTAGTAAAATACGCTATATATGTAGTGTCTATCAGTAAAGTAAAGTTGTAAAATAGCGTTAACGCTGTACATTAATCCTCCTTAACACATTTTTAAGCATTGTCCTATAGTTTACCTTATAGCTTCACTAATAACGTCGGTAGCCAGGGAGGCGCCGTGATAAGACAACACTAAAACAAAATCGTAGTGGTCGCGTATAAGGATAAAAGAATGACAAGGCATGTGAGGCAATGACCAAGGTAGGATTCTACCGGTGCACCCTTTTTGGCTGGTCGTAACACATCATTGCAACGACTATCGGCCGAGTCCACCAACGTAAAATAAAATCGATATGCACCGTCAAGTCAAAAATCAATATAGTACGAAGGGGTGATGGCCCCTAAAAGTATCCAACCCCTTAGCCAGACATAGGCTCTTGTTTTATTCATTTCAAATTGACACAAGTGTCGAGGTTATCCATCATCGTTCTCTTTCTTCATTCGAATAAATTCTTCCAATTCAACCTCTACATTCTGGATAACATCCACCGAGTACACAATTATTAAAGTGGTTTTAGTAGAATGACAAAGAGTGTGCCATTCATCAGGTTCCGGTCTCTTTAACAACCAAACGCTATTTTACACACCAGTTGGTTCTTTTAAATTTTAAGAACAAGTCATACTTCATATCAAAATATCAGATTTGCCTCAAAATCATTTTGAATTCGAAATAGGTTACACTACCAAATCAAAACATTCGGATTTAAATCAATGATTTAAATCTAAATAGTTCCCCTTTAAAACAGTTTGAATATCGAAAATGGTTTGAATAATTGTAATAGTTTTAATATTGAAAAATAGTTTGGAAAAATTAAAATAGTATAAAGATTGAAAATAGTTTAGAATATAAAATAGTATTGAAAAGGGTTTTGAATAATTGAAACAGTTTATATTAAAACCGTTTCTTTCTTTCACAACAAGGTTCAAATTCCAAATCATAATGAATTCAATTTTTCGTCTACCGATTCAAGTCAACTTTATGTTCAAATTTCCTTTTAAATCAACCTCCATTTACTGATTTTAAACTTTACTTCAAAATCAATTTATACAGTTATATTCAAAGGCTGAAAGTACAATTCACATTCCCATTTTGAAGCAATTTATTTCAAAACCATTTCATGTACAAACTTGGAAATACCTATTTAAACCATTTTAATTAAAGTAAATTAAAAGTTTAAATTAAAATTTAAACCTTCACAATTATTCATTTCCTATAAACTCAAATCATGTCCCAAGTTTCATTTAAGATTTCAAATTAAACCCTTAAACAATTTCATTTAAGCAGGTTTAATTTCAACATTTCAAATCTCGAATTAGAAAATAATTTAGTTCATATAAATTAATTTTATTTTCTTTAAAACAGTCTCATTTAAATCAATTCAAATTTAAGATTTGTACAGTTAATTTAACCAAATCCGTTGTCTGCATATAATTTTCTACCTCATGGCCAAGTGATCATTTATTTCTACTTACATGTATAAAATATATATCATTTCAATCCATATTTAAATGACATAGGTATATATCATTTCACATATTTCTTAGTTCATTTCAAATAGTCCAAATGACAATATATATGATGTCAAATAATAAATAGGGTAATAACAGGAATATATTAAATAAATAAACAATCATCCATCTAACATATCAATCAATAGGCATCCAATTGCAATCAACATCCAAATCAACTAATATATCACCACAGTTACTAGTTATCAAACAACTAGCAATTAAATTTCAATATTAATTTAAATGTCAATTCAATTTAATATCAGATTCAATTTAAATGTTAATTTAAATTACCATACAGCAATCGATAAATTTTTATCACTTCATAATTTTAGTTCAACTAATATGATAAAAATTAGTACTGTGTGAGTGGGTTTAATTACTCACATTTATATGAATCTGAAAATAATAGAATTCTAATCAATAGCATCTCCCTAGGTTTCCTTAGTCTTCTTCTTGATTGCCAGCTTTGTTCCTAAATTTTTCTTTTTGTTTGATTTACTTTAATTTGCCTCCTTGTTATATATATATATATATATAAGGCTTGAAAAAAGGAAGAAGATCTAAAAAAGAAGAATTGAAAAAGAAAAGGATTAAAACAAGAAAAACTGAAAATGAAAGACAAGATCAAAATTTGAAAAGGAAGAAGAACGTTTGAAAAAGGAAAAGATTTGAAGAGGAAGAAGATTTGAAGAAGAAAAAAAATTAGAGTGAAGTAGAAGATTAGAAGAGGAAAAAGGGAATAAAGATTAGAATGGAGGCTAGGGTTTCGTTTGCATCATATATTATTTATAAGGTTAGAATTAGGTTTAGGGCCATTGAAATTTGAAAAGAGAGGCTGTTGTTAATTAGCCTTCAACAATTTTAATCACAGTATAATCACACACAGATTATAAATAAATAAACACACAACATATGAAACAAATAAAATGTTTTGAGGAATCCAGTTGGATCCTTCCAACCTGTTTCCCTGCATCACAGATGTTAGCACAACAATTAAATACCAATTCCACTTCGAGGTGGAATATCGCGGTATATGGGATTTAAATAAAATATCATCCGCTATTATGCGGCGCAATAGGGTCTCATCCTCTATATAATACGGAAAATCAATCATTCCAAGATGTATTATATACTACTATATATAATATTGCACATCAAATCAATTAAATCAATCATCCAATTGTTTAAATTTAACCATTTAAATTTAAATTATAACCAGATGAGTGAGTTTAACTCACCTTTGAATTTGTTTGCAGCCCACTTCAATTTCAACTTGGTTTCCTGGGTTATAACCTTGTATAAACATTTATAATTTTTTTATCAATATTCGAGCCTGTAGAACGATTAAATTTCCATTTAATAATTTTTTTTATATCTAAATTAATCTTCCTATAATAAATATTTTTAACAATGAAAATAATTAAAGAAGTTTATTAAGCAAGTTAATTCCTACAACACATTATTATATTTTCTTCCAAAATCTTATAGACGGGGACTTATTTTATTTCAGTAAGTATATAAGTAATATTCAAAACTTTTTGATCTTATTTAACAAGCCTATACTATCGATTTTAAACCCCGGATTCTTTTATTTTTTTTAAACTAAAATTTGATTAAGTAAAAACTTAAGTAAAAAAACAGAAACCTCATCATCGCAACAGCCCAAACTTTATCTTCCCCCTTCTCTGAGACCAGCTCCTGTACACGCATAGTGTACCTTCTATGCACGCCCTCCACTAACATGGCCAAAAGCTCGTCGAAACCAAAATCGAAGCCACCAAACTCCATCTCTCCTTGAGCACGACATTCCCATACCTAAATTTTAAAGCACGAACCCCCCTCCAAGTCGCGACATAGCAGCTCCCTTTATACGACGCGACCCCAATAATGATCGGACCGCCTAAAATTTTGCCCTAAGGTGTCACTTCCCATCATGAGTCCAAATTAATGCTCCGCTCGTCGAATCGATGCTCACGACCACCATAAAAGCTAAACCTAGTTCACCCAAAACGCACAACCAATCCCAAAATAGAATTCGAATGCCACCTAACCCACATTAACATGAAGCTACTGATGAATCATGATTTTTAAAGCTGGTTTCAGAGTTTTTCATGTAGTATGATGCTCGGTTTTAATTTTTAAAGCAACGAGATCGATTTTTTTTTCGGCCTGGGTTCATTTCTTGGTTCGTTCGATTTGGGGAAAGAAGAAGTGAGGGCTCGGCTGTAAATATTAAAGAAGGGAAGCTTGTAAAGGAAGGTAGGGTTTGAATGTTTTTGATTTTTTTTTATAATTTTATATTCAAAATATCTCGTATAACCTAACTCGAAATCCCGAACTCCTATGGAGGCGTGCCGCCAGGCGTTTATAGGGCTTTATCCGCATTCCGAACACAATGGAACGTGCTTCGGAGGCTAATTCGATCATATACGCAAGTTAAGGAAGTAAACGATCAATTTTAAATTAAATCGATTAAAATAGTATCCATGCGTTTCGAGCTGCCAGGTTTAAACGACAACTCCGATGGCTACGAAAGTTGAAATCCGCTAATAATACGATATTACGGATCCAATGGAACTGGTTTCGTCGAATTCCGAGACTGTGCCTTGGAAGGCTATTTTTAGATATCGATTTAAACAATATATTTTCAAAACTGAACAAAACATTTCCAAATCCAATTCTGTAGTTTCTATTATGTTCAGTATTATCAATATAAATTTCCTAAGCCTTTGAAATATTTTTAGTCAGCTTAAAACTGAAGATTCAAATTTTGTTTCCAACTTTAACAAATTAAATTCAATAATTTAATTGTCAAATTCATATTTATATTTGAAATTCAAGCTAAACCATCATTCAAATATTTAAAATCAATTAAATATTCCGATTTCAAATGTTGAAAATTTTGGTTTGTAATGGCCCGCTATTTTGGACCATTCAAATCGACAATAAAACCATACATATCCGACTTGAATAATTCAAAATACCGAATTGTTAATTAAAATTTGGCAAAACTTAAAATATACAATAAATCAATCAATCAATCACAGATCACGAAGTAATATAATGTAGCGGAATAGATAAAGAATAGTAGTTCATGAAGCTACTATATACATCAGAGTTAGAAATAAAATACAACTGAATAGCTCAAATGCAGTGAAGTCTCCAATGCAACAGATGACTTCTCTGAACCAATCAACTGGAAAGGCTGGAATCTGAATCGATAGTTTGATCTCCAAATGAAATTCCGAACTCCAAAGGTGAGTCTCTAATGTTGTATCACTCAGTCCGACCCGAGCGTAAAGCAAAACACAAAACACTCGAGTCAGGATTAACATTCTTATATCAATAAATCCAACTCAAGTGAAATATCAACCGAAATACACATAACTTAAAGGATGTTTGGGATAACCATCTTCTAAGAATCCATGAAACTATCTACAAGGTAGAAATATACACTATAACACCGTGGTCATTTCAGCTTAATTTATACTTCAAAACCAATTATCATTTTCACTTCAAATATCTCTATATTTCCCAAAATAGTATTTATATATATTAAATAATTTATACAATAAAGTATTTTCAATTCCCTCAACTTAACAAATCGTTTCACATCAACCCGACCTTCCCATTTAAATTAAATTCAATCTCAATTTATCAACTTAAATTCAACTCAGTTCCTAAAATAAACACTTCAATTTATCGATCTCAAATTCGGATTTGTAATCACAATAATACCCCTTTATATTTCAATATATTTCAAAACTTTAAGTATTCAACGTTTCAACTAAATTTTTATTCAATTTAGTTTTCTAAATAATAAATTCAACTTTGGTTCAACCTAAATTTCACTTTAATTCAATTTAGTTGCTAACTAACAAATTCAACTATGTTGATTTCAAATACAGATCCGAATCTCAACATAAACCGTTTAAATTCCAATATAGTTCAAGGCTTTAATATTCAAATGTTCTATATAACAGTTTCATATAGATCTCGATTTAACCTCATTATTATTTAGTCTTGAAATACTCCCTTATTAGATTCAATATCATTTAAGTAACCTTAAATTACATTTTACTCAATATTTTCTTTAATTTTATTAAACGTGAAATATTCATTAAATCACTTAAATCAAAAATCCAGTAACAAAATCATACCTTTAAATTTTCCATTCAATAATTTCAAATCGATTTAATTAAATAAATCCTTATTTAAATACCATTTTTAATAAACCCAAATTTATCTCCCAATCTTAATTATTCGACTTTTTACAACGGTAAATTTTGAAATATAAATCTTAAATAATACTCAAACATATTATATGGATTAAATCAATCTCAATAATATCAATACTAAATCTATATATAAAATTTCCATTTATATATATAATATTTTAAGAACCAATATTTATTAAATCCCATATATTTCTTTTCAACTGTAGAAATTTATTTTCAAAATATTTATATGGACCAACGGTGTCGTATATATTTCCTATCATATAGCCAAGTGCTACGGATATTTATCATTTCAACCCTTACACTAAATATATACGGGTGGATATCATTTCAACCCATAATGATTTTCTCCTATTCTAAAGTCCGTTCGGGTATGTATCATTTCAACCCATAATGATTTCTATACTAACAGGGAACTTGCAAAGTGATAACAGATATGAAAATAATAATAACAACAGGCATTTGTCATCAAAATAAATATAAACAATAGGATATGGTGTCATATCCCATAAGTGAACAGTTATAGATAATAGCATATATAACAATTTAAATAGCTACAGCCTCATATTTCTGTTGTCGTTTCAATTGAGATCGAATTTTATAAATAAAAGAACGTTAATTGTGAGTGATTGCTCACCTTTCGACATTAGAGAGATGGACAATGAAGTTGAGTTACGAAACCCAAGCATGAATCTCAAAGCAAAGTAAGATCGGCACGAATCGACGATCAAAGCTGGCAAAAGAAATCGATGGGAACGGGTCAAATTAGCTCGATAAAAATTTAGGCGAGATGTATTTTTGTATTATTATCCTCCTTAAACCCAGAATTCAAATTAAAGTATATATACATTTTATATAAGTCTTAAATTAAATATATTTACTGAAATCAAACATATAAAAAAAATCAAAACCAAATTCACTCTATCTTATAATATATACGTTATATTTGAAACATCAATATCTAAAACTAAATGTACATAACCAAATTAACATCCAAAGATATACATAACAGTAAATAATGTAAGTTTAAAGCAATCTAATAGTTTAACCAAATGTAGACTTCCTTTACAAATAATATACTGTAATCATTATTATTATTATTATTATTATTATTATAATTATTATTATTATTATTTTATTTACCAAAAATAAAAATATGCTAACACAATGCTAGTAGAAAAATGGAGAAAGGATACTTATGCTTACCAATATTGACATGAAAACCTACATTTTATATGTACAATAAAGTGTGTACAAACAAACCTTTATATGGGCTGTTGTATACATGTTCAAAAAATGGTATACATATATTGTTACACATATTCACAGCAGCCATTATACCTAACTTGTATACATATTATATTTTAAACAACACCTGACAATAGATGAAGGTAAAATAAAAATAATATATATATATATATATTATAACTAATACAAACCTATAATGTTCTAAAATGTATACTAGTATATCTATACAACCAGCCCAATATGAAAATATGTACCCATGCAAATATCTAAAGTTTTTAGAAACAATACTTAGGCTTATATATATATATATATAATAAAATAGAACAATAGCTTACGCACACAAAAAAAACACAATACTTAATGAGACAAACGCAAGTTGTATTACCTTTCAAGATATCATATATATATATATATATATATATATATATATATATATATATATGTTAAAAGTTTTCTGCAAGGTAAAACGGGTGACAAGGTGAGATACGGCTGCGTGTAAGACTGTGAAAGAAGAGAGAGGGTGGAGAAAGAAAAATTAAGGAGGAGAATAAAGCGATGGTAGATCCTTGCTTTACAAAAAAAAGCTTATAAAGGTGAAATAAATTGACCCATAAAAGAATTAATGAATACAAAAAAAAAGTATAATTCAAAACAGTGTGGGCCTTAGGTAAATATCCATTCACATCTTTTTTTTACATACATAAATGAAAAGCTTTAAAATGAAATGGCTATATATTAATTATTATTATAAAACGTTTTAAAGTGACTAGGGAAATAAATATATGGAAGTTGATAAAGGAGAATGAAGAGATCCAAAAATGGAATGACAAATAATAATTTTGAATTGATGGAAAAAAAATAACAGCTGGCATAACCCAAAGTTATAAGGCCAGAGGAAAACGCTTTGCACAATTTAAGGTGAGCTTTCAAATTTTTTTGAATTTTGTATAACTTTCCAGCTGTAGTGAAGAAAATGGAATTTTAAAGGTAAAAATTAAAGTGACCATTCCAATTAAATGAATATAAACCGTATGCATGTTTTGTACATTCATACTTCCAAAATGGTATGGCGTGGCAACGGTCGAATTTCAATAAAAGATGAAATAAATGTGAGAAATGAAATAAATAGGAATGAACCGCATTTTTCCAAAACGAAACGTATGCAACAAAATCAGCAAATAAATAGAAACATGTAGGGAGATGAGTGAAATAAATAGAAAATGCTAAAATATAAATAAATATAACATACATGTAAAGGACAGCAGGATGATTTAAAAATTGATAAATGAGAAACGTATATCCCTATACGTTTTAGTTTCAAAAAGGACAGAAAATTTTATCAAAAGTTATCAAGAGTTAAAAGCATTGAAACGTGGTTTCCGCTGAAATTTATTTTATTCCCAACTGAGATGAGAGAGAAATGGAAAGATTTCAAACAAATGAATATATTCCAAATGAATGTAATATAAACGGTCATGGTGTGGTTCATCAGAAAATTTAATGCAATTTATAATTGTGTGAGCTATACGTTGATTTAAGGAAAAAAAATAAAAGCAATTAATGGCTTGATTTAATAGTACGTTTTAAATTTGAAAAGAAAAGAGAAGTAAGGGTTGAAATTTTGATTTCAATTAAATGATCGCGTGAATGAGAAAATAGCAATTAGCAAATAGCAGAAAGAGATAATGGAATATATGGTAGAAAAGGAATAAATGAAATGTGAACGGATAGAATGCAAATTGAAACGGAAGAGAATTAAATATAAGGTGGAAAGTGTGGCAACGCTCACCCATAGATTTTGCTAAAACCTTTAAAAGAAATTTAATATGGTATGAGTTGTACGGTTTCAAATTTGAAAAGTAGATAAATCCAAGTCACAAATTTCAGCACCGATGACGCATGTTTTTATTGTTTCCGTCGCGTATCGGATCTCAAAATACAGAAATAAATATACCGTAGTGATCAGTACAACGAGACGATTAAAATGGTATATAGATATTGGTGGTATGGTTGAATTATAAAAATTGGAATTTTCACTAGTAGAAAAAATGCAGTAAAAATGCAGAAAATAAGATCGAGGGAGCTATAGAATTCCAAATTGGGGAAAACAAAAAATAACGTCTCAGTAAGAAGATGATTTAGAATTTTTCTATGTAAAAATATTCAGGTCTTGAAAATAAATTTATTTTCACTAATTATCAACTGATTTGAATTTAATAGAATTATATAATAAATAAACCTTCATATAATTAATTGAAAATTTACCAATTGCTATATCTAATTATACGTAAACCAAATATTAAAACTGTATTTCAAAAGATTACTATTATAATTTCTCAAAGTCCAAATTAAGTACGTTATAAAACCAATTAAAAATTAATAAAATTTTATGGGTGGTTACACTCTCCCCCACTCAAAACTTTTCGTCCCCGAAAAGGAAGGAGGTAGAAGAATAGAACAACCAGAAATAAAGGTAGATTGAAAGTCAAGGGTAAATAATTAATTTAAAACTATATAAATTTTACTTGAAATATTCATTTGAAAACTTCATCTGCGATTCAGTTATCTTTAATACTTTAAAATTTTCAAAACTCATTGGAATTTAATATGTTTAACTAACACCTTTATACATATATGAAAGCTATTTGAAAACAATTATTTGCATCATTAGTTATATTTACAAAGAAGCTATTGAAAACATTAAATCCATAATTCATAAATTTATAAATCTGTCTTTAGATACTTTTTAAACATTATTATAAAATCATTCACTTTAAATATGTTTTATTTAATTAATAACTTCAAAAATATTTATAACACTAAAATTTTCTGTTAAACAATGTAGTATACAAATAAGCAATATTTAAAAGATTATATTTAGAAAGGAAAGAAGGTAGATTCGAAAAAACGGAATCAAGGTGAACAACTAAAGCTGAGAAGATAAGGTAGATTTAAAGAATAGAATCGGGCACGAATCGTAAATTTCAATCCATAAGAGTTTCAATTTCAAATATTAACACAAAATTTCTTTGTTGAAAAATACCTTTATAATAAAATACCTTTATATTGAAATAAATCTTTCTTTCAGAAATATTTTTATAACTCGATGTTTCAACGAGTTTATCCTCGTTCTTGCAGACTATGACCATGCGTTGATCAGGCGCAAAGCTAGAATTATTCAAGTACTTAGTAGACTTGTTTCAACACCTAGTGAAAATACTTGAAAAACCTTTAAAACAGATATGGAAAGTACAATCCAAACAAAAAAACCAAACCAAAACCTTTGTCCAACCATGGTTCGCAGATACACAATGGTTACGCCTGGATCCCCTTGGAAACAATCTGTATCTGTAAGCTTCCTCATCCCTGCGAGTTACGCCATGATGACTAGTAGAGTGCAGGATACACAATGGTTACACCTGGGTCCCCCAGGAAACAATCCGTACCCCTAGGCCGTCTCAGCCAGGCTGTTTCGCTACTAATCGCGACCTACACAGATTGCAGGATACACAATGGTTACACTTGGATCCCCTTGGAAACAATCTGTTCCCCTAGGCCAGACTCAGCTAGGCAATTTTGCTATGCAGTCGTGAGAGAAAGAAAAAAAACCATGGGTTACAGCACGGTGGGAACACTCGAGTATCACATTCGAAAAACGAAAAATCAGAGAGAATAATATCGATAGAATGAATCCACAATGTGGCCACAAAGCGGATATCAAGCAGAAGGCACTTTCCATATCACTGCTTCGAAAATATATATCATATAGTACCTTTTCAAATATCATACTTATATAAAGTCCATTATATATAAGATTCTTTTTTTCAAATCGAATACTTTCCAAATCAATAGTATATCAAATCATACTTATATAGACTTCGATTATATAAAATTCTCTTCCCAAATTGAGTACCTTTTAAATCAATAGATTTCAAATCAACTTCATACTTATACAAATCCATTTTATATAAGTTCGACCACTCCCAAATCAAGTGCTTAATAATATAAGGTTCTCAATTTCAAATCATTTCAATATCAATTCAGTTTCAAAATGATATATGATTTCACCAAATTTTCTTCCAAATTAAATATCTAAATTTCAAAGTTCCCAAAATAATAGGTTTAGAAAATTATCCCAATTTCCAAATTAAAATAATTCAAGTCAAACAAATTCATTTCCAAAATCACCATATAAGTACTAGTTTTTAATTTCAATTTAATTTCAAAACCAAATATTTTCTCAAAATCAATTATACTCAAATGGTTTCCAAATTTATAATTATCCCTTTAAAACTTTTAAACTATCTATTTCTATTTGAAATATCCAATTTAACTTTCTGAAAACCATTATTCAAAACTATATTTTTTTTCAAAACATTTCAAAACTAAATTTATATTCTTTATCAAACATTTTATACTCTTCAAAATTTCTTAGCTTTGAAAATTTAATCTCGGTTTGGAAGTGCTCGAACATTCAAAATAAATTTCCAAATTCTAGAGTTGAAAATCAACATAAACTAATAAATCAATTTCAATAGATAGGATTATACTAAATCAAATCCAAAACTCGAGGACTGAACACTGGTCTCACTTTAAATTGTTTCAAATATATACATACATCTTTCAAAAATATCAAATTATACTTCGGAATTTGAAATCAAAATGGTTTTACAAAATCACTCGCATAACGACGCTATTAAAGAGGCCTCTCCCCTACTCTGAAACTCGAAAATCAATGTCGATGATGCGTGCACTCATCACCAAAATTATTTTCCAACGACATAAGTGAGTTCTGGACTTCTTTTTTCTTGAAAACTTCTTTGAAATTTCTTCAAATTATTGGAATTCATTTGAACTCATTTGAAACATATCTTATTCGAAAAATACTTTTAAATCGTATTATTTTTATATATTTCCCAAAATCCTAAAACCAATTTCAAAATACTGGAATTCAATTCTCGAATTTTAAATTTAACCCTTCAGTTATAAATCATTTTTATATAAATCAATTTCTTATAAATTTCCAAAATTTTAAATCCTTTCAAAACTTTTATATATAGAATAACATTTCTTATTTGTTTTATATATAGATATATAATCCTTATCGAAAACATTATTACTTTCATATATAGAATAAAATCATAGTTATCAAAATAATAATTTCGGTATAAACAATTTCAAAAATACAACATACCCGATTTTTCAATGGGTGATTTAAGAATGGATTTCAAAACAAAGATAGAGATTTAAATTAGAGGAACTCCAATCAATAGAATCCTGATTCGAAGATAGACTCGATCGAAGATGAGATAATTAAATTACAAGATAGAAGATGGATATACTTCTACAAATCACGACGACCTTAATCAGGTCAACCGTGACCTTAGGAATATAATCGATGCGAAATTCCATAACAAATCGACATTCGATCGCCAGAGATAGAATTCAGCATATCAAGATATAGCAGCATCGTAAACCGAGGATACCGAAATCTTCGGTGAATCAATGCCGATTGTAAAGGAGTTTTCACCCCCTTTACAAAACATTCAATGGAGTTATGGGATACTACAGAATCAAACGAATATAAATAGAAAGAGACAAGAATGAATTTCGGAACCGAGGGACATTCCAAAATTCAAAGGAAATCGAGTCAGACAGGAAGAGATTCAACTCGAACGAAAGTGATTCTGTAAATAAATTTACCATATATTCTAAGTTTTGCCTAGAGCTAAAGCTCTGATACCAACTGTAACGACCCGCAATTTTGGACCATTAAAATCGACAATAAAACCATACATATCCGACTTGAATAATTCAAAATACCGAATTGTTAATTAAAATTTGGCAAAACTTAAAATAAACAACAAATAAATCAATCACAGATCACAGAGTAATATAATGCAGCGAAATAGATAAAGAATAGTAGTTCATGAAGCTACTATATACATCAGAGTTAGAAATAAAATACAACTGATTAATTCAAATGCAGTTAAGTCTCCAATGCAACAGATGACTTCTCTGAACCAATTAACTGGAAAGGCTGGAATCTGAATCGATAGTTGGATCCCCAAATGAAACTCCGAACTCCATAGGTGAGTCTCTAATGCTGTATCACTCAGTCGGACCCGAGCATAAAGCAAAATACAAAACACTCGAGTCAGGAATAACATTCTTATATCAATAAATCCAACTCAAGTGAAATATCAACTGAAATACAAATAACTTAAAGGATGTTTGGGATAACCATCCTCTAAGGGTCCATGGAACTATCTGCAAGGTAGAAATATACACTATAACACCGTGGTCATTTCAGCTTAATTTATACTTCAAAACCAAATATCATTTTTACTTCAAAAATCTCTATATTTCCCAAAATAGTATTTATATATATTAAATAATTTATTCAATAAAGTATTTACAATTCCTCGACTTAACAAATCGTTTCAACATCAACCCGACCTTCCCATTTAAATTAAATTCAATCTCAATTTATCAATTTAAATTCAACTCAATTCCTAAAATAAAAACTTCAATTTATCGATCTCAAATTCGGATTTGTAATCACAAAAATACCCCTTTATATTTCAATATATTTCAAAACTTTAAGTATTCAACGTTTCAACTAAATTTTTATTCAATTTAGTTTTCTAAATAATAAATTCAACTTTGGTTCAACCTAAATTTCACTTTAATTCAATTTAGTTGCTAAATAAAAAATTCAACTACGTTGATTTCAAACACAGATCTGAATCTCAACATAAACCGTTTAAATTCCAATATAGTTCAATGCTTTAGTATTTAAATGTTCTATATAACAGTTTCATGTAGATCTCGATTTAACCTCATTATTATTTAGTCTTGAAATACTCCCTTATTAGATTCAATATCATTTAAGTAACCTTAAATTACATTTTACTCAATATTTTCTTTAATTTTATTAAACGTGAAATATTCATTAAATCACTTAAATCAAAAATCCAGTTACAAAATCATACCTTTAAATTTTCCATTCAATAATTTCAAATCGATTTAATTAAATAAATCCTTATTTAAATACCATTTTTAATAAACCCAAATTTATCTCCCAATCTTAATTATTCAACTTTTTACAACGGTAAATTTTGAAATATAAATCTTAAATGATACTCAAACATATTATATGGATTAAATCAATCTCAATAATATTATTATTAAATCTATATATAAAATTTCCATTTATATATATAATATTTTAAGAACCAATATTTATTAAATCCATATATTCCTTTTCAACTGTAGAAATTTATTTTCAAAATATTTATATGGACCAACGGTGTCTGTATATATATTTCCTATCATATAGTCAAGTGCTACGGATATTTATCATTTCAACCCACACACTAAATATATACGGGTGGATATCATTTCAACCCCTAATCCCAAATTCAATTAAATGAAAATCGCTTGGGTTTATCATTTCAACCCATAACGATTTTCTCCTATTCTAAAGTCGTTCGGGTATGTATCATTTCAACCCATAATGATTTCTATACTAACAGGGAACTTGCAGAGTGATAATAGATATGAAAATAATAATAACAACAGGCATATATCATCAAAATAAATATAAACAATAGGATATGGTGTCGTATCCCATAAGTGAATAGTTATAGATAATAGCATATATAGCAATTTAAATAACTACAGCCTCATATTTCAATTGTCGTTTCAATTAAAATCAAAATTAATAAATAAAATAACGTTAATCGTGAGTGATTGCTCACCTTTTGAGGTTAGAGAGATAGACAATGAAGTTGAGTTAGGAAACCTAATGTGACGCCCCGCATCTATACCCACGCTAGCCAAGAACACTACAGTGTAGTGCTGTCAACTAGCACGGAGAATAAGGATGTTGAGGAGCGACCATCCATGTGATTGCTTATCACACGGTGGCTATAAATAATCTTCGGAGACAAACATAGAAATAAGCATAACACAAATCAGTCACAGACATCCATATCACAAAGGAGGAAGAAGATATGAATATATAACTAACACATGAAAGTGTACATCAGATTAGTCGTCAAAAAGATCCACAATAATACAAAAGAATAGCAACATGTGCTATACAAAAGAATACAACTATGAGTCTATATCTCAAATGTATACAACAGAAACTGCTAATCTAAATAGTTAGAAAAGTCAGAGTAGCAAATCCCGGGAAGAAGTCAAGCAGAAACACCTGTAACATCTCGGTCTGACCCGAGCATTATTTAAGAAAATAATAAACGGATCAGTCTAGCTATAAATATCAGATGACATGATATAAAATAAAAGATATGGCATAAACATAAAATATCCATACTGACATACTTCTATAAGTATGCAAATGATGATCAACAGAAGATCAATCAATAAGAGATAAATCAATACCACAAGAATCTTCTCAAAGATCCAAAGAGGGCATCATACCCTAAACTTGTACTCATAACAAGTCAATGACATAAATTCCAGAAATCAACACAAGAAATCCAGAAATCACAGAAAAAGGGAAAGAGGCCTATCACATGACGGTCCGAAGACCATGGGGAGCTACCCCATATGGGTGAGTCGGAATCACCCAGATGAGGTCTAGGCTAACCAAAAAGCAAAAAGATATGTGTGAGTGGAATCACATAAATGTTGTCTAGCCTAACCTAGCAACAAAAAGGTATGTGTGAGTGGAATCACACAAATGGTGTCTAGACTAACCTTGCGGACAAAGAGATATGTGTGAGTCGGAATCACACCAATGAGGTCTAGTCTAACCTTGCAAACAAAGAGACATCGCACAATTTGTAGTCTAAATCATAAAATGATCGTCATGATCAACGAGAAGTGTCAATTACACTAAGCTAGTAAATATAAAATTTTACCTTCGTGTCCCATAACCACTTGCTTAACTTAAATATTTACGAACAAACTGTAAATCTTCACTAGAAAATTGTCACAAGAGGTTCAATCGAACAACTCCAAGAATTAACCGACGAAGTGAACGCAAGCGTTTCATACCACTTGTTTTACTAAGCCGTTTAATTAGATTTCTCATCGGAGTGAGGTAAAGGTTTGTATATACTAGTAGATTGGAAAACGGTTTAAGAAAAGCGCTTTGTTATTGAAAATAGAGTTGAAATCATTTTGTTGAAAGAGTTTTGATATTTACTACTAGTATTGAAACTTTCATATTTCTAAAGTTGTTATCCCGCCTTTTTAACAAGGCCGTGATACCATAAAATCGACCGAGAAGCCAAAGATAGTTTGTCTCGAAGAATGGTCAACTCAGCATCTCAACAAAGCAAGTTCTGTTGAATGTTTTTCAGATAAGATCCCCTACGGAGGGGGGTCCAGGGGGTGGCAACCCCCCAAGGTGGGGGTGCGGGGGCAACGCCCCGTACAAAACGGTACGACCTAGTGAAGACCTAAGGGAGGATAGGATCGAGCGATCTAATGGGGCAACGACCTAAGGTCTTAAACAAGGTCGAGCGACCTATAGAGGCATAGGGTCAAACGACCTAATGTGTCGCGACCTAGTGAACAAGGTGGGTTCACGAGTTAATGGTACAAAGACCGAGCGACCTAACATTCGAACGACCCAAGGAAGTAAGGGCCCGAGTGACCTACGAGTTTAAGGGGTCGAGCGACCTAGAGGTGTTCGCGACCTAGTGGTCGAGCGACTTAAGGGGGTACGTGACCTAAGGGAAACTCGCGACCTAACATTGCCGAGCTAAGGTAAGGTGCGACTCAACCAGGTGAGCGACCTAAGGAAGACGAACGACTTAAGGAACTCGCGGGTTAGAAGAGGCGAGCGACCTAAGGTCATACGCCTAACGGGGAAATGACCTAATGTCATACGGCCTAACGTCCTAAGGTCATACGGCCTATCTATGTGAGCGACCTAAGGGTTAAAAGGCCGCACGACCTAACGCCTTAACTAGGCTGAGAGACCTAACAAATATCGCGACCTAAAAAGGGAACGACCCAAAAGGGGAACGAAGGTCTACGACCTAAAGTCCTAACGAGCTAAGGCCTACGACCTAAGGCCATAACGTGCTAACATTTGTCGCGACCTAAATGCAGAAAATTCATCAAATCGCTAAAAATTGTAGTTTTTTGGCCAATCCAATCCAAACCAAATGCAAATGTACATGCAAAAGTGATAGGGAATCATTCCCAACAGTCCAATATAGTTATAGGCTAGAATTGTGAGATAAAAATCTCACCTTTTCACCAAATTTATGAAGAAAAGCTTAAAAGCAATGGAGAAGTAGTCACAAGCTTGAATCCACTGTCTTCTTCTTTAATTTGGAATTGAATGTTGGATTTGCAAGTGAATTTGAGCTTGGAATTTTAATTTCTCATTCCACTCACCATTAATGCTAAAGCTTGGTTGTTAGGAAATTTATGAAGAGTGAGGAGAAAAAGAGAAGTGGGTTTGAGTTATAATGGCTAATTTAACCCAAAGTCCAAAACGGGAAAAGTAAGTGAAATTCCACTAACTCCAAACCTATCAATGTTTATACTTAAAAAAGTTGTAAACGGTATTTCGAACTCAATGGAAGTAGTCTCGAGTCCTAATTTGACCGTTTGCAAAAAGTAGCTTTTCGACCAATATCCGATTAACGACAAAATATTTAAATAAAATATTTAAATATAAAATTGATAAATATGCGGGTTGTTACAGACTCCCCTCCTTAAAGAAATTGCGTCCTCGCAATATATAAGATGGAAATAACAAGTAACAACCATAAATGCATATTAACACAAAAGAAATTTGAAATAGGAAGTTCACCTCAAAGAGCAGGAGTAAGCAAGTCCGGATGTGTTCGCTCAATGAATTCTCTGGATTCCCAAAAGCAATCCTTAGGATTTGAGGACCATTGAACCTTCACAAGCGGAACATCTTTATTTCGAAGTCGCTTGACCTCCGAAGCAATAATTCGAATAGGAATTGTTGCTCATAAGTTAAATTTGGCGAAACTTCAATTTCTTCCACAATACCATCTCAAGAATAGAATCGGAATCTCGAAGGCATTTCCGTAATTGAGAAACGTGAAACATGTCATGCATGGAAGAAAACTGAGCCGGTAATGAAAGGCGATAAGCCATGGAACCAATACGTTCAGTGATACGAAATGGCCCAATATATCGAGGCGCTAACTTTCTCGACCGACTGAAACATACAACACCTTTCATAGGTGAAACTCGAATAAAAACAAGATCTCCAACAGAAAATTCTAATTTCCTTCTTCGATTATCGGCATAGGATTTTTGTCTACTCTGGGCTTCTTTCATCCTATGTCGAATAAGTTTAATCTTATCTGTGGAATCACGAATAAAGTCTGGACCTAAAACCAGCTTCTCACCGGCCTCAAGCCAACAAGAAGGAGATCGGCATGGCCTTCCATAGAGTGCCTCGAAAGGTGCCATACCAATACTAGATTGGAAGCTATTATTATAGGAAAATTCAACAAGTGAAATATGATCTTCCCAACTTCCACCAAAATCGAGCACATAAGCTCTAAGAAGATCTTCAAGAGTTTGATTCACACGCTCGGTTTGTCCATCGGACTGGGGGTGATAAGCAGTGCTAAAATTAAGCTTCGTTCCTAAAGCTTTTTGAAGACTCTTCCAAAATCCACTAGTAAACAATGGATCTCGATCGCTAAAATAGAAGTAGGAACTCCATGCAATTTAACAATTTCTTTGATAAAGAGTTTGGCCAAAAGAGGAACGGTTCGGTTAGACCGAACGGGAATAAAATGGGCGGATTTAGTAAGTCTATTAACGATCACCCATAAGCTATCATGACCCGAACGAGAACGGGGAAGGCCATCTATAAAATCCATGGAAATTTGTTCCCACTTCCAAATTGGAATTTCTAAAGGTTGCAATGACCCACCAGGCCTTCGATGTTCGGCCTTGACAAGTTGGCAAGTCATGCAACACTTAACAAAGTTAGCAATATCAGATTTCATTCCCTCCCAATGATAAAGTCGCTTCATATCAGCGTACATTTTACTACTACCGGGATGAATGGTGAATTTAGAACGATGGGAATCTTCTAAAATATCTTTACGAAGATCACCAATATTTGGTACGATAAGTCTACCAAATTTTTGAATGCCGCCACGAGAATCAATATCAAAGTCTTTCAAACCTTCAATATCAATTTTATCCTTAACATTTTAGCCAAGAAGAGCCAATTCAGGATCTAGTCCTTGAGCTTCAAGAATGCGGTCTAAAAGAGAAGGATGAGCCTCAAGGCTACATAAAACAAGTGATGAGCATAAATCAGATACGCGCTCTCGAATCTCACAAGTGGATAAAATCTCGAGATCGTTCCATTCGGATATCATCATAGAAACAACTGCTTGTTGTTTACGGCTAAGAGCATCGGCGACACGATTACCCTTACCGGGGGTATAAAGAATATCAAGATCATAAGGTGCAAGGAACTCAAGCCAACGCTGTTGACGCAAATTAAGTTCCTTTTGAGAAAATAAACATTTCAAAGACTTATGATCTGTGTAAAGAATAAATTTCTCTCCCAATAGATAATGACGCCAAATTCGAAGGGCGAAAACAATAGCCGCGAGTTCTAAATCATGTGTGGCATATCTAGTCTCGGCCAGCTTCAATTTCCTAGAAGCATAAGCAATAACAAGTTCTTTTTGCATAAGAATGGCACCCAAACCAACGTGACTAGCATCAGTATAAACAACAAAATCTTGATTCCCCTCGGGAATAACAAGAATATGAGCATCGGAAAGGAGTTCTTTCAATTTCTAAAAAGAGGCTTCACATTTGTCCGACCAAATGTATTTAACTCCCTTCTTAGTCAAGCTAGTAAGAGGCACGGCAATCTTAGAAAAGTCTTTAATGAAATGACGGTAATAATCCGCCAATCCGAGTAGACTACGAATCTCTATCACACTCTCCGGTCTCTTCCAATCTTGAATCGCTTCAATCTTTGAAGGATCCACGGAAATTTCGGATTCGGAAATAATATGACCGAGAAACTTCACACGAGATTGCCAAAAGTGGCATTTAGAAAATTTCGCCTTTAATTGATCACTCCTAAGAGTTTCCAATACAATCCGAAGATGCTTTTCATGCTCCTCCTCGGTTTTAGAATACACAAGGATATCATCAATGAAGATGAGAACAAACCGATCGAGGAAAGCCTTGAGAACTCGATTCATGAGGTCAACGCAGTAAGACGGAGCATTCGTTAAACCAAATGGCATAACAAGCCATTCATAAGATCCATAACGAGTACGGAACGATGTCAAAGGAATACTATCCTCAGCAATACGAAGCTGATGAAAACCGGTAACCAAGTTCAACTGTGACAAGATCCTAGCTCCGCTAAGATGATCAAACAGATCGTCAATCCGAGATAAAGGAATTTATTTTTAATAGTTAGATCGTTAAGCTTGCGATAGTCAATGCAAAGCCTAAGCGTACCATCGAATTTCTTCACGAAAATAGCCGAAGCTCCCCAAGGCGAGGAGCTAGGGCGAATAAATTGCTTCTTCTCCAATTCAGATAATTGTTTGCGCATCTCCTCATTTTCCTTATTAGACATGCAATAAGGAGGACGAGTAATAGGTTGAGCTTCAGGGGTAAGATTAATTCTGAACTCAATTGTTCCTTTAGGTGGTAAACCTAAAACGGGCTCAAATACGTCGGAAAATTCACAAACGACGTGAATTCGAGAAATGACATCTTCCTCATCATCATCATCATTATCATGAGGATTTAAAGAATATAAAGATGCAGCCAACGCAGAATTCGAATCTTTAAAAATAATAGAAATCTGATTTACAGATTGCGGATGTCGGAGATAAATAGTCCTCTCAGGACATAGGATATGAGCTTCATAACGATTAAGCCAATCCATTCCCAAAATCATTCCAAAGCCTAGGTAACGCATAACATGCAAATCGGCAAGGAATGGAAAATCACATAAAATAATCTCCACATTTTTACAAAGCAAACTAAGAGTTGCGGATCCACCAACAGGATTCGCAATTCTCAAGGAAGTCATTAAAGCATCAACATTTAAAGAGAAAGTGTCGACAAGTTCCTTTGATATAAAAGAATGGGATGCACCTGTATCAAAGAGAACTCTAATAGGTTGATCATGAAATAAAATAATACCATCAAGAATGGAATGAGAAATACCTTGGCCACGAGATGTGTTGCCAGGGGCTTGAGCCACGTTTAACTTTCCCTCCTTCTTGCCTTCACGTTTGAGGCATTGATGTATGTAATGATCCAGGCTCTTACAATAGGGACAAGATTTGGACTTAGAGCACTTATTCGCAAAATGACCCCCAGATCCACAGTTGAAGCATCTTGCACCACTAGGAGAAGGAGACTTTACCGCAGGGGCTGCATGCTTACCCTTTTTGTTGGGATAAGGGCCTTTGAATTTACTGGGCCTCTTTTTGTTGTTGAAGTTGGGTTTGGAAGCTACTACTTCAACATCACTTTCTTTATCAGCCTCTTCCAAACGAAGAGCGATATCTATAAGTTGGTCGAAAGGAACTTCTAACTTTAGAAGTAATGGCTTCTTGAGGCTTTTGTTTAAGCCATAAACGAACCTCTGGTTCTTCTTCAATGGGGTGTTGATGTATTCAACCCCATATTTGGAAAGCGACTCAAAGGCTGCGACATAATCAGTCACAGAGGACTCACCTAGAACAAGGTCTACAAAGCGTCGAGCCAGAGTTGCCTTCTCTGCTTCTTGTACAAATTTTAACTCGAAGCGTGTCCGGAATTGCTCCCAGGTAAGGTCCGCTTCATTGACTTCAAAAATAAGAAGTTCATACCAGTCCAATACTCTCTCTTGGAGCATACTGGAAGCCACCTGAACACGGTAAAGATCGACGAGATTCATGCGAATGAAGATTCGATCACCGGTCCTCAACCAAGCCTGGACCTCGATAATAGTTTCAGAACCTTTAAATGGCTTCCCACCCAGGTTGGTGTAATCATTGCACAAACGTGCAAACCCAGATTAAGGGTGAGTAGGTTCCGGATTACAACCAGCTGCTTGAGCATTCGTGACAAGGTCAAGAAGTTGCTGGGTAGTCATAAAAACTCCATCTTGGGGTGGAGCACTAGATGGTCCATCTCTGGGACGACCAGGTCTAACCATTTCCCTTCCTTAAGAAAGAAAGAAGAGAAAGAAGAAGATTATTCACTAATGAATATCAAGCAATCTTGCTAGATAAAACAAGGAATCATAAAGGATATAGGATGAATCCGTACGACGACTTGAATTAATCCTAAGACATAACTCCTAAGGTGGAATTAGGACGATGGTCCTTGTTAAGTTATTCTACATTGTTTCGAAGATTGGCTCTAATACCAAGCTGTGACACCCCACCTCTATACCCAAGCTAGCCAAGAACACTACGGTGTAGTGCTGTCAACTAGCACGGAGAATAAGGCTGTTGAAGAGCGACCATCCATGTGATTGCTAATCACACGGTGGCTATAAATAATCTTCGGAAACAAACATAGAAATAAGCATAACACAAGTCAGTCACAGACATCCATATCACAAAGGCGGAAGAAAATATGAATATATAACTAACACATGAAAGTGTACATCAGAGTAGTGGTCAAAAAGATCCACAAGAATACAAAAGAGTAGCAAACGTGCTATACAAAAGAATACAACTATGAGTCTATATCTCAAGTGTATACAACAAAAACTGCTAATCTAAATAGTTAGCCAAAAGTCGGAGTAGCAAATCCCGGGAAGAAGTCAAGCAGAAGCACCTGTAACATCTCGGTCTGACCCGAGTATTATTTAAGAAAATAATAAACAGATTCTATAAATATCAGATGACATGATATAAAATAAAAGATATGGCATAAACATAAAATATCCATACTGACATACTTCTATAAGTATGCAAATGATGATCAACAGAAGATCAATCAATAAGAGATAAATCAATATTACAAGAATCTTCTCAAAGATCCAAAGAGGGCATCATAACCTAAACTTGTACTCATAACAAGTCAATGACATAAATTCCAGAAATCAACACAAGAAATCCAGAAATCACAGAAAAAGGGAAAGAGGCCTATCACATGACGGTCTGAAGACCATGGGGAGCTACCCCATATGGGTGAGTCGGAATCACCCAGATGAGGTCTAGGCTAACCAAAAAGCAAAAAGGTAAGTGTGAGTGGAATCACACAAATGGTGTCTAGCCTAACCTCGCAACAAAAAGGTATGTGTGAGTGGAATCACACAAATGGTGTCTAGACTAACCTTGCGAACAAAGAGATATGTGTGAGTCGGAATCACACCAATGAGGTCTAGTCTAACCTTGCAAACAAAGAGACATCGCACAATTGCTAGTCTAAATCATAAAATGATCGTCGTGATCAACGAGAAGTGTCAATTACACTAAGCTAGTAAATATAAAAGTTTATCTTCGTGTCCCATAACCACTTGCTTAACTTAAATCTTTACGAACAAACTGTAAATATTCACTAGAAAATTGTCACAAGAGGTTCAATCGAACAAGTCCAAGAATTAACCGACGAAGTGAACGCAAGCGTTTCATACCAGTTGTTTTACTAAGCCGTTTAATTAGATTTCTTATCCGAGTGAGGTAAAGGTTTGTATATACTAGCAGATTAGAAAACGGTTTAAGAAAAGAGCTTTGTTATTGAAAATAGAGTTGAAATCATTTTGTTGAAAAAGTTTTGATATTTACTACTAGTATTGAAACCTTCATATTTCTAAAGTTGTTATCCCGCCTTTTTAACAAGGCCGTGATACCATAAAATCGACCGAGAAGCCAAAGATAGTTTGTCTCGAAGAATGGTCAACTCAGCATCTCAGAAAAGCAAGTTCTATTGAATGTTTTTCAGATAAGATCCCCTACGGAGGGGGGGCCGGGGGGTGGCAACCCCGAAGGTGGGGGTGCGGGGGCAACGCCCCGTTCAAAATGGTACGACCTAGTGAAGACCTAAAGGAGGATAGGATCGAGCGATCTAAAGGGGCAACGACCTAAGGTCTTAAACAAGGTCGAGCAACCTATAGAGGCATAGGGTCAAACGACCTAATGTGTCGCGACCTAGCGAACAAGGTGGGTTCGTGAGTTAATGGTACAAAGACCGAGCGACCTAACATTCGAACGACCCAAGGAATTAAGGGCCCGAGCGACCTACGAGTTTAAGGGGTCGAGCGACCTAGAGGTGTTCGCGACCTAGTGGTCGAGCGACTTAAGGGGGTAGCGACCTAAGGGAAACTCGCGACCTAACATTGCCGAGCTAAGGTAAGGTGCGACTCAACCAGGTGAGCGACCTAAGGAAGACGAACGACTTAAGGAACTCGCGGGTTAGAAGAGGCGAGCGACCTAAGGTCATACGACCTAACGGGGAAACGACCTAATGTCATACGACCTAACGGCCTAAGGTCATACGGCCTATCTATGTGAGCGACCTAAGGGTTTAAAGGCCGTGTGACCTAACGCCTTAACTAGGCTGAGCGACCTAAAAAGGGAACGATCCAAAAGGGGAACGAAGGCCTACAACCTAAAGCCCTAACGAGCTAAGGCCTACGACCTAAGGCCCTAACGTGCTAACATTTGTCGCGACCTTAATGCAGAAAATTCACCAAATCGCAAAAAATTAGAGTTTTTTGGCCAATCCAATCCAAACCAAATGCAAATGTACATGCAAAAGTGATAGAGAATCATTCCCAACAGTCCAATATAGTTATAGACTAGAATTGTGAGATAAAAATCTCACCTGTTAACCAAATTTATGAAGAAAAGCTTGAAAGCAATGGAGAAGTAATCACAAGCTTGAATCCAATGTCTTCTTCTTGAATTTGGAATTGAATGTTGGATTTGCAAGAGAATTTGAGCTTGGAATTTTAATTTCTCATTCCACTCACCACTAATGCTAAAGCTTGGTTGTTAGGAAATTTATGAAGAGTGAGGACAAAGAGAGAAGTGGGTTTGAGTTATAATGGCTAATCTAACCCAAAGTCCAAAGCGGGAAAAGTAAGTGAAATTCCACTAACTCCAAACCTATCAATGTTTATACTTAAAAAAGTTGTAAATGGCATTTTGAACTCAATGGAAGTGGTCTCGAGTCCTAATTTGTCCGTTTGCAAAAAGTAGCTTTTCGGACCAATATCTGATTAACGATAAAATATTTAAATAAAATATTTAAATATAAAGTCGATAAATATGCGGGTTGTTACACCCAAGCAAGAATCTCAAAGCAAAGTTAGATCGGCACGAATCAACGATCAAAGCTGGGAAAAGAAATCGATGGGAACGGGTCAAATTAGCTCGATAAAAATTTAGGCGAGATGTATTTTTATATTATTTCCTCCTTAAACCCAAAATTCAAATTAAAGTATATATACATTTTGTATAAGTCTTAAATTAAATATATTTATTGAAATCAAACGTATAAAAAAATCAAAACCAAATTCACTCTATCTTATAGTATATACGTTGTATTTGAAACATCAATATCTGAAACTAGATGTACATAACCAGATTAACATCCAGAGATATACATAACAGTAAATATTGTAAGTTTAAAGAAATCTAATAGTTTAACCAAGTGCAGACTTCCTTTACAAATAATATACTGTAATTATTATTATTATTATTATTATTATTATTATTATTTTATTTTTTATTTTATTTTTTTTACCAAAAATAAAAATATGCTAACACAATGCTAGTAGAGAAATGAAGAAAGGATGCTTATGCTTACCAATATTGACATGCAAACCTACATTTTATATGTACAATAAAGTGTGTACAAACAAACCTTTATATGGGCTGCTATATACATGTTTAAAAAATGATATACATATATTGTTACACATATTCACAGCAGCCGTTATACCTAACTTTTATACATATTATATTTTAAACTACACCTGACAATAGATGAAGGTAAAATAAAAATAATATATATATATATATATATATATTATAACTGATACAAACCTATAAAGCTCTGAAATGTATACTAGTATATCTATACAACCAACCCAATATGAAAATATGTACCCATGCAAATATCTAAAGTTTTTAGAAACAATACTTAGGCTTATATATATAAAATAAAATAAAACGATAGCTTACGCACACACAAAAAACATAATACTTAATAAGACAAACGCACAAGTTGTATTACTTTTCAAGATTCATATATATATGTGTGTGTGTGTGTTAAAAGTTTACTGCAAGGTGAGATACGGCTGCGTGTAAGAGTGTGAAATAAGAGAGAGGGTGGAGAAAGAAAAATTGAGGAGAAGAAACCGATAGTAGATCATTGCTTTACAAAAAAAAGCTTATAAAGGTGAAATAAAATGAGCCGTAAAAGAATTAATGAATACAAAAAAAGTATATTTCAAAACGGTGTGGGCCTCAGGTAAATATCCATTCACATCTTTTTTTACATACATAAAACTTATGAAAAGCTTTAAAATGAAACGGCTAAATATTAATTATTATTATAAAACGTTTTAAAGTGACTAGGGAAAAAAATATATGAAAGTTGATAAAGGAGAATGAAGAGATCCAAAAATGGAATGACAAATAATAATTTTGAATTGATGGAAAAAAAGTAACAGTTGGCATAACCCAAAGTTATAAAGGCAGAGGAAAACGCTTTGCACAATTTAAGGTGAGCTTTCAAATTTTTTTGAATTTTTTATAACTTTCCAACTGTAGTGAAGAAAATGGAATTTTAAAGGCAAAAATTAAAGTGACCGTTCCAATTAAATGAATATAAAACATATGCATGTTTTGTACATTCATACTTCCAAAATGGTATGACGTGGCAACGGTCGAATTTCAGTAAAAGATGAAATAAATGTGAGAAATGAAATAAATAGGAATGAACCGTATTTTTCCAAAACGAAACGTATGCAACAAATCAGCAAATAAATAGAAACGTGTAGGGAGATGAGTGAAATAAATAGAAAATGCTAAAATATAAATAAATATAACATACATGAAAAGGACAACATGACGATTTAGAAATTAATAAATGAGAAACGTATATCCCTTTATGTTTTAGTTTCAAAAAGGACAGAAAATTTTATCAGAAGTTATAAAGAGTCAAAAGCATTGAAACGTGGTTTCCGCTGAAATTTATTTTATTCCCAACTGAGATGAGAAAGAAATGGAAAGATTTCAAACAAATGAATATATTCCAAATGAATGTAATATAAACGGTCACGGTGTGGTTCATCAAAAAATTTAATGCAATGTATAATTGTGTGAGCTGTACGTTGATTTAAGGAAAAAAATAAAAGCAATTAATGGCTTGATTTAATGGTACGTTTCAAATTTGAAAAGAAAAGAGAGGTAAGGGTTGAAATTTTGATTTCAATTAAATGATCGCGTGAATGAGCAAATAGCAATTAGCAAATAGCAGAAAGAGATAATGGAATATATGGTAGAAAATGAATAAATGAAATGTGAACGGATAGAATGCAAATTGAAACGACAGAGAATTAAATATAAGGTGGAAATGTGTGGCAACGCTCACCCATAGATATAGTTAAAACCTTTAAAAGAAATTTAATATGGTATGAGTTGTACGGTTTCAAATTTGAAAAGTAGATAAATCCAAGTCACAAATTTCATCACCGATGACGCACTTTTTTATTATTTCCGTCGCATATCGGATCTCAAAATACAAAAATAAGTATACCGTAGTGATCAGTACAATGAGACGATTAAAATGGTATATAGATATTGGTGGTACGATTGAATTATAAAAATTGGAATTTTCACTAGCAGAAAAAATGCAGTAAAAATGTAGAAAATAAGATCGACAGAGCTATAGAAGTCCAAATTTGGAAAAACGAAAAATAACGTCTCAGTCAGAAGACGATTTAGAATTTTTCTTTGTAAAAATATTCAGGTCTTGAAAATAAATTTATTTTCGCTAATTATTAACTGATTTGAATTTAATAGAATTATATAATAAATAAACCTTCATATAATTAATTAAAAATTTACCATTTGCTATATTTAATTATACGTAAACCAAATATTAAAACTTTATTTCAAAATATTATTATTAAAATTTCTCAAAATCCAAATTAAATACGTTATAAAACCAATTAAAAATTAATAAAATTTTATGGGTCGTTACACTCTCTCCTACTCAAAACTTTTCGTCCACGAAAAGGAAGGAGGTAGGAGAATAGAACAACCAGAAATAAAGGTAGATTGAAAGTCAAGGGTAAATAATTAATTTAAAACTATATAAATTTTACTTGAAATATTCATTTGAAAACTTCATCTGCGATTCAGTTATCTTTATTACTTTAAAATTTTCAAAACTCGTTGGAATTTAATATGTTTAACTAACACCTTTATACATATATGAAAGCTATTTGAAAGCAATTATTTGCATCATTAGTTATATTTACAAAGAAGCTATTGAAAACATTAAATCCATAATTCATAAATTTATAAATTTGTCTTTAGATACTTTTGAAACATTATTATAAAATCATTCACTTTAAATATGTTTTATTTAATTAATAACTTGAAAAATATTTATAACACTAAAATTTTCTGTTAAACAATGTAGTATACAAATAAGCAATATTTAAAAGATTATATTCAAAAAGGAAAGAAGGTAGATTCGGAAAAAACAGAATCAAGGTGAGCAACTAAAGCCGAGAAGATAAGGTAGATTTAAAGAATAGAATCGGGCACGAATCGTAAATTTCAAACCATAAGAGTTTCAATTTCAAATATTAACACAAAATTTCTTTGTTGAAAAATACCTTTATAATAAAATACATTTATATCGAAATAAATCTTTCTTTCAGAAATATTTTTTATAACTCGATGTTTCAACAAGTTTATCCTCGTTCTTGCAGACTATGGCCATGCGTTGATCAAGCGCAAAGCTAGAATTCTTCAAGTACATAGTAGACTTGTTTTAACACCCAGTGCAAACACTTGAAAAACCTTTAAAACAGATATGGAAAGTACAATCCAAACAAAACAACCAAACCAAAACCTTTGTCCAACCATGGTTCGTAGATACATAATGGTTACGCCTAGATCCCCTAGGAAACAATCTGTACCCGTAATCTTTCTCAGTCCTGCGAGTTACGCCATGATGACTAGTAGAGTGCAGGATACACAATGGTTACGCCTGGGTCCCCCAGGAAACTATCTGCACCCCTAGGCCGTTTCAGCCAGGCAGTTTCGCTACTAATCGCGACCTACACAGATTGCAGGATACACAATGGTTACGCCTGCATCCCCTAGGAAACAATCCGTACCCCTAGGCCAGACTCAGCCAGGCAATTTGCCACGGTGGGAACACTCGAGTTTCACATCCGGAAAACCAAATATCAGAGAGAATAATGTCGATAGAATGAATCCACAATGTGGCCGCAAAGCGGATATCAAACAGAAGGCACTTTCCATATCATTGCTTCGAAAATATATATCATATAGTACCATTTCAAATACATTCAAATATCATACTTATATAAAGTCCATTATATATAGGATTCTTTTTTTCAAATCGAATACTTTCCAAATCAATAGTATATCAAATCATACTTACATAGACTTCCTTATATAAAATTCTCTTTCCAAATTGAGTACCTTTCAAATCAATAGATTTCAAATCAACTTCATACTTATACAAATCCATTTTACATAAATTCGACCACTCCCAAATCAAGTGCTTAATAATATAAGGTTCTCAATTTCAAATCATCCCAATATCAATTCAGTTTCAAAATCATATATGATTTCACCAAATTTTCTTCCAAATTAAATATCTAAATTTCAAAGTTCCTAAAATAATGGGTTTATAAAATTATCCCAGTTTCCAAATTAAAATAATTCAACTCAAACAAATTCATTTCCAAAATCACCATATAAGTACTGGTTTTTAATTCCAATTTAATTTCAAAACCAAATATTTTCTCAAAATCAATTATACTCAAAACTGTCTCCAAATTTATAATTATCCCTTTTAAACTTTTAAACTATCTATTTCTATTTGAAATATCCAATTTACCTTTCTAAAAACCATTATTCAAAACTATATATTTTTTTCAAAACATTTCAAAACTAAATTTATATTCTTTATCAAACATTTTATACTCTTCGAAATTTCTTAGCTTTGAAAATTTAATCTCGATTTGGAAGTGTTCGTACATTCAAAATAGTTAGGGAAATCAAATTTTCAAATTCAAGAGTTGAAAATCAACATAAATCAATAAATCAATTTCAATAGATAGGATTATACTAAATCAATCCAAAACTTGAGGACTGAACACTGGTGTCACTTAAATTGTTTCAAATATATACATATATCTTTCGAAAATATCAAATTATACTTCGGAATTTGAAATCAAAACGGTTTTACAAAATCACTCGCACAGCGACGCTATTAAAGAGGCCTCTCCCCCACTCTGAAACTCGAAAATCAATGTCGATGATGCGTGCACTCATCACCGAAATTATTTTCCAGCGATATAAGTAAGTTCTGGACTTCTATTTTCTTGAAAACTTCTTTGAAATTTCTTCAAAATTATTGGAATTCATTTGAACTCATTTGAAACATTTCTTATTCGAAAAATACTTTTAAATCGTATTATTTTTATATATTTCTCAAAATCTTAAAACCAATTTCAAAATACCGGAATTCAATTCTCGAATTTCAAATTTAACACTTCAGATATAAATTATTTTTATATAAATCAATTTCTTATAAATTTCCAAAATTTTAAATCCTTTCAAAACTTTTATATATAGAATAACATTTCTTATTTGTTTTATATATAGGTATATAATCCTTATCGAAAACATTTTTACTTTCATATATAGAATAAAATCATAGTTATCAAAATAATAATTTCGGTATAAACAATTTCAAAAATACAACATACCCGATTTTTCAAAGGGTGATTCAAGAATGGATTTCAAAACAAAGATAGAGATTTAAATTATAGGAACTCCAATCAATAGAATCCTGATTCGAAGATAGACTCGATCAAAGATGAGATAATTAAATTACAAAATAGAAGATGGATATACTTCTACAAATCACGACGACCTTAATCAGGTCAACCGTGACCTTAGGAATATAATCGATGCGGAATTCCAAAACAAATCGACATTCGATCGCCAGAGATAGAATTCAGCATATCAAGATATAGCAGCATCGTAAACCGGGGATACAGAAATCTTCGGTGAATCAATGCCGATTGTAAAGGAGTTTTCACCTCCTTTACAAAACATTCAGCGGAGTTATGGAATACTCCAGAATCAAACGAATATAAATAGAAAGAGACAAGAATGAATTTCGGAATCGAGGGACATTCCAAAATTCAAAGGAAATCGAGTCAGAAAGGAAGAGATTCAACTCGAACGAACGTGATTCTGTAAATAAATTTACCATATATTCTAAGTTTTGCCTAGAGCCAAAGCTCTGATACCAACTGTAACGACCCGCTATTTTGGACCATTCAAATCGACAATAAAATCATACATATTCGACTTGAATAATTCAAAATACCGAATTGTTAATTAAAATTTGCAAAACTTAAAATATACAATAAATAAATCAATCACAGATCATAGAGTAATATAATGCAGCGGAATAGATAAAGAATAGCAGTTCATGAAGCTACTATATACATCAGAGTTAGAAATAAAATACAGCTGAATAGTTCAAATGTAGTGAAGTCTTCAATGCAACAGATGACTTCTCTGAACCAATCAACTGGAAAGGCTGGAATCTGAATCAATAGTTGGATCTCCAAATGAAACTCCGAACTCCAAAGGTGAGTCTCTAATTCTGTATCACTCAGTCTGACCCGAGCGTAAAGAAAAACACAAAACACTCGAGTCAGGATTAACATTCTTATATCAATAAATCCAACTCAAGTGAAATATCAACTGAAATACAAATAACTTAAAGGATGTTTGGGATAACCATCCTCTAAGGGTCCATGGAACTATCTACAAGGTAGATATATACACAATAACATCGTGGTCATTTCAGCTTAATTTATACTTCAAAACCAAATATCATTTTCACTCCAAATATCTCTATATTTCCCAAAATAGTATTTATATATATTAAATAATTTATACAATAAAGTAATTTCAATTCCCTCAACTTAACAAATCGTTTCAACATCAACCCGACCTTCCCATTTAAATTAAATTCAATCTCAATTTATCAATTTGAATTCAACTCAATTCCTAAAATAAACATTTCAATTTATCGATCTCAAATTCGGATTTGTAATCACAAAATTACCCCTTTATATTTCAAAACTATAAGTATTCAACGTTTCAACTAAATTTTTATTCAATTTAGTTTTCTAAATAATAAATTCAAATTTGGTTCAACCTAAATTTCACTTTAATTCAATTTAGTTGCTAAATAACAAATTCAACTACGTTGATTTCAAATACAGATCCGAATCTCAACATAAACCATCTAAATTCCAATATAGTTCAAGGCTTTAATATTTAAATGTTCTATATAACAGTTTCATATAGATCTTGATTTAACCTCATTATTATTTAGTCTTGAAATACTCCCTTATTAGATTCAATATCATTTAAGTAACCTTAAATTACATTTTACTCAATATTTTCTTTAATTTTATTAAACGTGAAATATTCATTAAATCACTTAAATCAAAAATTCAGTTACAAAATCATACCTTTAAATTTTCCATTCAATAATTTCAAATCGATTTAATTAAATAAATCCTTATTTAAATACCATTTTTAATAAACCCAAATTTATCTCCCAATCTTAATTATTCAACTTTTTACAACGGTAAATTTTGAAATATAAATCTTAAATAATACTCAAACATATTATATCGATTAAATCGATCTCAATAATATTATTATTAAATCTATATATAAAATTTTCATTTATATATATACAATATTTCAAGAACCAATATTTATAAAATCCCATATATTCCTTTTCAACTGTAGAAATTTATTTTCAAAATATTTATATGGACCAACGGTGTCTGTATATATTTCATATCATATAGTCAAGTGCTACGGATATTTATCATTTCAACTCGTACACTAAATATATACGGGTGGATATCATTTCAATCCGTAATCCCAAATTCAATTAAATGAAAATCGCTTGAGTTTATCATTTCAACCCATAACGATTTTCTCCTATTCTAAAGTCCGTTCGGGTATGTACCATTTCAACCCATAATGATTTCTATACTAATAAGGAACTTCCAGAGTGATAACATATATGAAAATAATAATAACAACATGCATATATCATCAAAATAAATATAAACAATAGGATATGGTGTCATATCCCATAAGTGAGCAGTTATAGATAATATCATATATAACAATTTAAATAACTACAGCCTCATATTTTAATTGTCGTTTCAATTGAAATCAAATTTAATAAATAAAAGAACGTTAATCGTGAGTGATTGCTCACCTTTCGAGGTTAGAGAGATGACAATGAAGTTGAGTTACGAAACCCAAGCACGAATCTCAAAGCAAAGTAAGATCGGCACGAATCGACGATCAAAGCTGGTAAAAGAAATCGTTGGGAACGGGTCAAATTTGCTCGATAAAAATTTAGGCGAGATGTATTTTTATATTATTATCCTCCTTAAACCCAAAATTCAAATTAAAGTATATATACAATTTATATATGTCTTAAATTAAATATATTTATTGAAATCAAACATATAAAAAAAATCAAAACCAAATTCACTCTATCTTATAATATATACGTTATATTTGAAACATCAATATCTGAAACTAAATGTACATAACCAAATTAACATCCAAAGATATACATAACATTAAATAATGTAAGTTTAAAGAAATCTAATAGTTTAGCCAAATGCAGACTTCCTTTACAAATAATATATTGTAATCATCATCATCATTATTATTATTTTATTTATTTTATTTTATTTTTTTTACCAAAAATAAAAATATGCTAACACAATGCTAGTAGAAAAATGGAGAAAGGATGCTTATGCTTACCAATATTGACATGCAAACCTACATTTTATATGTACAATAAAGTGTGTACAAACAAACCTTTATATGGGCTGCTATATACATGTCTAAAAAATGTTATACATATATTGTTACACATATTCACAGCCGCCGTTATACCTAACTTGCATACATATTATATTTTAAACAACACCTGACAATAGATGAAGGTAAAATAAAAATAATATATATATATATATATATATATTATAACTAATACAAACCTATAAAGCTCTGAAATGTATACTAGTATATCTATACAACCAACCCAATATGAAAATATATACCCATGCAAATATCTAAAGTTTTTTAGAAACAACACTTAGGCTTATATATATAAAATAAAATAAAACAATAACTTACGCACACAAAAAAAAACACAATACTTAATGATACAAACGCACAAGTTGTATTACCTTTCAAGATATCATATATATATATATGTTAAAAGTTTTCTGCAAGGTAAAATGGATGACAAGGTGAGATACGGCTGCGTGTAAGAGTGTGAACGAAGAGAGAGGGTGGAGAAAGAAAAATTGAAGAGAAGAAAGCGACAGTAGATCCTTGCTTTACCAAAAAAAAAAGCTTACAAAGGTGAAATAAAATGAGCCGTAAAAGAATTAATGAATACAAAAAAAATGTATAATTCAAAACGGTGTGGACCTCAGGTAAATATCTATTCACATCTTTTTTTGACATATATAAAACGTATGAAAAGCTTTAAAATGAAACGGCTATATATTAATTATTATTATAAAACGTTTTAAAGTGACTAGGGAAATAAATATATGGAAGTTGATAAAGGAGAATGAGGAGACACAAAAATGGAATGACAAATAATAATTTTGAATTGATGGAAAAAAAGTAACAGCTGGCATAACCCAAAGTTATAAAGGCAAAGGAAAACGCTTTGCACAATTTAAGGTGAGCTTTCAAATTTTTTTGAATTTTTTATAAATTTCCAGCTGTAGTGAAGAAAATGGAATTTTAAAGGCAAAAATTAAAGTGACAGTTCCAATTAAATGAATATAAAACGTATGCATGTTTTGTACATTCATACTTCCAAAAATGGTATGACGTGGCAACGGTCGAATTTCAGTAAAAGATGAAATAAATGTGAGAAATGAAATAAATAGGAATGAACCGTATTTTTCCAAAACGAAAAGTATGCAACAAATCAGCCAATAAATAGAAACGTGTAGGGAGATGAGTGAAATAAATAGAAAATGCTAAAATATAAATAATTATAACATACATGAAAAGGACAACAGGACGATTTAGAAATTAATAAATGAGAAACGTATATCCCTATACGTTTTAGTTTCAAAAAGGACAGAAAATTTTATCAAAAGTTATAAAGAGTTAAAAGCATTGAAACGTGGTTTCCACTGAAATTTATTTTATTCCCAACTGAGATGAGAGAGAAATGGAAAGATTTCAAACAAATGAATATATTCCAAATGAATGTAATATAAACGGTCATGGTGTGGTTCATCAGAAAATTTAATGCAATTTATAATTGTGTAAGTTGTACGTTGATCTAAGGAAAAAAAATAAAAGCAATTAATGGCTTTGATTTAATAGTACGTTTCAAATTTGAAAAGAAAAGAGAAGTAAGGGTTGAAATTTTGATTTCAAATAAATGATCGCATGAATGAGCAAATAGCAATTAGCAAATAGAAGAAAGAGATAATGGAATATATGGTAGAAAAGGAATAAATGAAATGTGAACGGATAGAATGCAAATTGAAACGGCAGAATTAAATATAAGGTGGAAATGTTTGGCAACGCTCACCCATAGATTTAGCTAAAACCTTTAAAAGAAATTTAATATGGTATGAGTTGTACGGTTTTAAATTTGAAAAGTAGATAAATCCAAGTCACAAATTTCAGCACCGATGACGCACGTTTTTATTGTTTCCGTCGCGTATCGGATCTTAAAATACAGAAATAAATATACCGTAGTGATCAGTACAACGAGACGATTAAAATGGTATATAGATATTGGTGGTACGATTGGAATTTTCACTAACAGAAAAAATGCAGTAAAAATGCAGAAAATAAGATCGACGGAGCTATAGAAGTCCAAATTTTGGAAAATAAAAAATGGCGTCTCAGTCAGAAGATGATTTAGAATTTTTCTATGTAAATATATTCAGGTCTTGAAAATAAATTTATTTTCACCAATTATTAACTGATTTGAATTTAATAAAATTATATAATAAATAAACCTTCATATAATTAATTGCAAATTTACCATTTGCTATATTTAATTATACGTAAACCAAATATTAAAACTTTATTTCAAAATATTATTATTAAAATTTCTCAAAATCCAAATTAAATACGTTATAAAACCAATTAAAAATTAATAAAATTTTACGGGTCGTTACATGGGTCATCACACCTGGGTTACAAAACTCCACATTAATCTATGCCTAGATTTTATATGTTTCTCCCTTTTGTCATCAACAAAAATAACCACCTAAAACTATAGCTCTATAACTAATTCTTACTCTAATTCTAACTCTAACTCCCTCTAAATAAAATACTAATTGATACATACATACATACATACATACATACATACATACATACATACATATATATAAGAATTATATATAATGGTGATGAGAATGATTGTATAAAAACAATAACTGATATGTAAAATTAGATAATCATGAAATAATCATAATCAATCTAAATATTCATCCAATCCAACAAAGTTAATGTCATACACCATTCAAACAAATCCACACAAATCAAACTAATCAAATTCAAACCAAATCAAATATTATTATTTATGTACAATCAATCCTATTTAAGCTAGATATTTAGAGGAACTTCAACCCATCCATCAGCACCAAAGATTGAATCTGCTTTGCTAGCATCCCAATCTTCATCATCTTTGTTGATGGTACACTCCGGATTGGTGGTTGGTTCTTCTTTGTTCAAGGTAGAAATCATCCACCAAATCGCTTCGAAATGCCTTTCTTGCTCCTTGATCATCTACATTTGACTCAGCTCTAAGTGCCTCTAGTTTCTTAGGATGAAAGAAATAATGTTCTTAAATGATTCAAGAGTTTTTACGAGGTTTTCGCAAAGCTTTTGATGTAGGGAAGACATTATTGAATAGATAAGTTTATATATGAAAAAGAGTGAAGACAGAGACAGAAAATAATGATTTTCTGAAGTGAATAGGTATATATAGAGGTAAGAAGTCGGTTGAAATGAATTGCTTCTTTTTTATTTTTTTATTTTTTTTGAAAGCTAGCTGTTATATGTCGACATACATGATTTGCATATGTCGACATATGTAATATATTTTCAAAACTATTTTATTTTACATTTCTATTGTTTTCGCCTATACCGTTGAATCTATATGACTTTCCAAGATAATTGACAATGTATAACAGCAAGAAATAAAATGTTCGTTGATAATAAGGATGAGAAATAAAAGAAAGATACATAAGATTCAACAAAAACTTAAACTAGAAAATCCAAATGCAAAGATAGTTTAAACAAACAACTAAAAAGATGTGGATGAAGTTGAAGAAGAATCACCAAGCTTGCGGATGATCTTTCCAAAATATTTGTTTATTTTGTTGGAAATTGAGATAAATCTCTTTAAGAATGATTTCTTAAGCTTTCTTTGGTTGTGAATGATCTTCTCTTGATTGTTGAGAATATATTTTTTGGATAGATTAGGTGATATATTAATACTTTTCAAGGAAGTATCCTCCTCCTCATCTTGCTCTTCTTTCTCGACTTCCATTTCCTCTCCTTCCTCTTCCTCCTCTTTTCTTATTTCTTGCTCCACTTCCGACACCAGCGTTTGTTCCTTTCCGCAAGCATTTCATAAAGCTTGAAAAATGGTGAAATATGCATAAGTGAAACGTTGGCCTTGTCAAATATTTTTTGAGGAAAATTTTTCTTCATCTTTAAGGTCAACACCAAAATAATTGAACATATGAGTAAGATACATACCATGAAATACTGTGTTTTCATGTTTAGAAAGATTTTTACAAAATGGTTCATCCAAAATGACTTGAGACCAATTTATGTCGTATTGAGCATAAATGGCAAAAAGAGCTTTGAAAACATTTTGTGTATGGTTATTACAATTACCCATTCTAGGAGTAAGACATAAGAATTTTGCTTTTGAACAAAAGTTTTTCTTTTTAAATTGAAAATCATCACCACTTTCGAAAATGTCATAGATTACTTCACAATTTTGAAAGTTAATCTAAAAAGTTGAAAGGTCTATTTCACTAGATTTGCATCCAACAAATTGACCCAAAAGTTCATAATTTAAAACAATTTGTGTTCCCTCGACACTATTTTAAACTTCCCCTTCTCTTCCATCATAAAACATTCCTTTTAAATTTATATAAAACATCTTTACCAATTTTGAATAACAAACTAAATTATTTTGAGAAGCATCGATTAAACCAAGAATTTCATTATACATGTAAAGATTAAAAAGATCATAAGTAGGAAAATCTTCAAAAATAGCAAATCTTTCGGGAAAGACTTTTCCGAAAGATATACTCAATATAGCTTGCATGGCTTTTTGATCATTAAAAGAATATTCTTTTATTTTCTTAAAA
The DNA here is from genome assembly GCA_030765085.1 of Allium cepa. NCBI lineage: Eukaryota > Viridiplantae > Streptophyta > Magnoliopsida > Asparagales > Amaryllidaceae > Allium > Allium cepa. The sequence continues at coordinate 318,500,052 of CM060939.1, forward strand.
AGCTTTATGGTTGCCTTAGTATTGCTTGAGAATGCCCTTGAAAAGTTGTTTGAAGAGATAAGAGAGTTTATGATTTTTGAATTTGAAAATGAAAGTGAAAAATGAATGGACGGAGATAGAGTAAATAAGTAGAGTATCAAAAGAGATGTTCTCTGGTCAAGAGACATCTTTTCATAACATACGAGTTGGTGAAAAGGTGGAGAGAAATTCAAATTTTTAATTTGAAATTGAAATTCAAAATCAGCCTACATATGTCGACATATAGGTCGAAATTTGCAAAAAAAAAAGGAAACTTCAACAAATAATTCCTATTTATCTTTACTTATAATTATATTATATATATTAAATAATTATATTTATTATTTAATATATACACTAAATAATTTAAAATATATTTTATATTATTTTTATTTGATATTTTATTAATATATATATATATATATATATATAATTTAAAATATATGCACACATTATTCAACCAATATGATTATTAATCTATATGTTTCATAGCAATCATAAACCAGTCAACAATGAAAAATTCAAAATTTTAATTTAAGACAAACACAATTGTCCTATTGGTTAAGTGATTCGACTTTGGTGCGAGAGATCACAAGTTCGAAACCCGCGTAGCGTGATTCGAACGTTTATTGACATGTGATATATGTCATAGTGATTTGTTGTATATAAAGTACCATTTCAAAAAAAAAAAAAAAAGCGTATCTATTTTAGCTCCGTTTCTCCAGACTTCTCATTAAATGTCGCTATGAAGAATATATTAGCATTATCCGTATCTTGTTCGCTATCACATGAGGAAGTATCTTAATCGTCTAGTGTTGCAACATAAGCCCTTCTCCGTTTTTTGGATGAATCGGTATTTGGTGTAGATTTCAGTTTATCGGGATGTTGACAATCTCGTTTTAAGCGGCCAGGTTTATCACGCTTATAAGATCTAGCGTCGCTTCCGCTTCCTGTATTTTTGTTGTCATTTCTTTTGAAATTATTCATCTTCCTATACTTTAGAAATTTTCTATAATTCGTCATAAAGCAATTTCTTCCTCCTCATCACTGTATGAATCCAGATTATCCGTCATTATACTAAAAGTTATAGATTTCTTCTCTATTACTTTGCTTTCTCTCATGCCATGTATTTATGCTTCAAAAGACATTAAATTACTAATTAACTCTTCAATTTTTAGAGTGCTCTCATTAGCCTCTTCAATTGTAAGAGTATTTTGACCTCATTCAGGAGTAAACGAATTGAGGATTTTTCTAACTTCATCCTCCTTAGAATTTTTTCTACCCAGTGCAATAAGTGAGTATTATATCTTGAAATCTACTATACATAGCAGATATGGACTCATTTGGACTCATGTAAAATAATTGAACTAGTTTGTTAATATGGAAATTTTGGTCTGTTTAACCTTTTTTGTGCCTTCATGTGTAACTTGCAAAGTTCTTCAAATTTCAAATGCAGACTTACATATAAATACTCTATTAAATTTATATCTATTTAGTGAACAAAATAATATTTCCATAGCCTTTGAGTTACTTTGTGCAATTGTTTTTTGGTCTGCAGTCCACTGTGCAAAATCAGTCTCAGGTTCAGTGTACTCAATTTGTGTAATATTCCATGTGTCTAAACCAATTGACTATAAATAACTTTCATTCTACATAACCAATATGTGTAATTACTCCCAAAAAAAAATGGAGGTCTGGTAGTAGATTGTCCTTCGACAAATGAGTTACTAACAAGTGTATTAACAGTGTTACTAAAAGTGTATTAACAATGTTATTCAATATTTCTCATAAACGTCATTTCAATGATATAGAACAACAAAATGACAAAGAAATAGATGGTAGATTCAAAGACGATCGAGCACGAAAGATTAGGAAAAAAGTGGAAAAATAAGCTAAATCCATGAACGAACCGGTATAGATCTATCATTTGACTCATTCATCTATCACAGAACAAAGGAAGTATCAAGGCAAGAAGGGAAAAGGAGAAATTCGGTAAGTTTATAGATTAATACCACAACATAGATTCATTCCATTTGACAATAATCCTCGTGAAGACATGAAGGGACAAGCTTAGAAGTACAAAGAAGAAAACAACATTGAAGACAGCAAAAAAACATGAGGAAAGTAGAAGGAAAAGCACAAGACTTATGAATTAATACCGATTCATTTATGTATCGATAATGATTCATCAAATAGATGATTTTGGATTTGACATTTTCCTTTCTTTATGGATCTAAGTATTTAACGAGTTCTAGTACAACCCACGGGCCTAGTAACAACATATTTCAACTAAAAATATAGACTTTCATGCAACATGAAAGAAGGCTAGGACTTTTGAACATTGCTATTTCATATCTAAGGAAAAGTGCTGTAATTAGAAATCTTCTATTGGATTTCGAGATTGTAATTCTAGATCTAGTGAATAATAACAATAAAGAATCATTAAAGTGAAGGCAAACATAGCTTAACCACTATAAATTATCTTTTGTTTTTCCTGTTCTCCTTTTCATATTTCCATATTTTTCTATTGATTCATTTTTGTTAATTCATAAGTATAACAATTTGCAGTTACTATGTTCGTGAATCAATAAATTGAGGTTGCTAGACTAATTTTTTGGCAAACCGGTATCAAAAATATATTGCCCAACAAACTAATTACTAAGAAACATTCATAAACTATCATCCACAAGGGCACCTCCAAGCATAAAACTCTAATTTAGCCAAAACAAAGAATCAAATGAAATTGCTCTTCAGTCATTCCAAATCTACGGATATGAAGAACAAACAAATAGCAGTTTTCCATTTAGATAAATGGCGTTCTACATTTCGCAAAAATAAAGGATGAAATTTTTATTACGATTTGAAACTAATTTTATGTTGGTGTCGCTCTTAGTTTTCCTTTCTGCCAAAATATAATATTGTAATACAAAACTGTAGATATACATTTCATTCCATGACCCAATATCCCTTGTAGAAGAAGATGCACAAGATACACGTTTACAAAAATATTTCACAAATTCCAGAAAATAAAAAAATGGACTGCTGACAATCTTTTTGCAGAGCAATCAACCAGTTTTGATCAGAAGAGAGTGATGCCAAGAGCCCTTTTTTAACCAAAAAAAAAAAGGAGTAATACTAATAACTATGTTTATGATCACCAATTTTGTAGAGCAATCAAGCATTGGGTATTTCGATGTATGGGAGATCAAGAAACTGCGTAACATTCAGATATGTGATCTATTCTTGGCAAGCATGAACAATCTCCATGATCTGCAAATAATTTTAGTAACCTATTATCTACTAAAGAGTGAAGATGGTTTCTATTCAAAACAAACTTAAACATCTCTGTGTGTGCGTGTTGTGTTGTGTTTTGTGTGTGTGCGCGCTCGCTTTGTTTGTGTGTTGTGCGTGCGTGAAGACTATTCGATGTAGAAACCTGATCGCATATGGGACAAGTGTTGCTTCTTTCCATCCACTCCAGGATGCATGACATGTGAAAATGATGCTCGCATTTGGTTATGATTCGAGGGTTCTCCAGGTCATATTCTGAATTTAGATTAAAACATATGAGGAAACAAAAATCATGGTGAAAACAAATGCTAATAATAGTCTTTACCATGCAATATAAATTTATAATGTCACAAAACAGGTGAACATAACATCCAATACAGATGAGACATCATTAATATCTGAAGCAAACAATGCATTCTATACCATATGAAAATGCTTTAAATGTTGACCTATCTCTGGAATGAAGCAAGCAGTTCAATCTATATCAACACAATCTTTAAAATACAAACAAGAAGTCAAACCAAAGTGAATGCTTTATCACAGATATACTTAACCAGTGGGTCACTAGACATTGAGCAGTGTATTTTATGTATCACATATATAAAGTAGGTAAGGTTAAAGTGTACAGTGAAGTGTAATAGACAGTCACACTGAAACTGAGTGAAAAGTGTAGTGTGATACTTAAAAATGTGATTTAAAAGTGTGATTTGTAGATTGTAATGGAAATACTTTCTACCAAATATAATTTACTTGATGAATAGAAGTATAAACAGCATATGTATAAATAGTCAATACCTTCAAGGCAAGTAGGGCATACATCCTCCTCATCGTTAGGGAGAGTCTTCGCACCTTTGGATTTGGAATCATCATCTTCTTGTTCTTGTACTTTTGGGGATCCATTTATACAGTCAACTTCACCTTTGCAATCCTTATCCTTCAAATCCACACTGGGCATATATGTTTCTCCAGCTGGAGATAACAATAGTTCAGTTTTGCTTGTAGAATTTACAGTGTGGCTAGTAACATTTTGAGACAACGGTACACCAATATCATAAGGCAAAGGTGCGGGTGGTGCTCGATAAGTGTCAGGGCTAGATGTATCTAGGTTTGTATCGACAAGCACACCAGGTAAGGTAACTGATGTAATATGGGAGGTTGATAAAGGTTCGTTTATCTCTGATTCTGGTGGGTACTGCAAAAAATAAATAGTTTCGTACCTAACAGTTAGATGATTTAGGACAAATTGATTGCCAAGAAGAAATAAAACTTCACTGAGGCAAATAATGACAACAATCTTAAGATGATTGTTTGATCAGTCTAGAAGTGAGCAAATTATATAGGTGCAAGAACAAATCTCATTAAATTAGAGAGAGATTACACACATAATAGTAAGCCGGGACTCTGACTAATTCAGTTCTTCGGGATTCACAACAGCAACAACCACCCATTCTTTTATCGGTACTCAATATTCCACTTTATGGTAGTGTAGCATTTCCTGTTAATGCAGACAAGAAGTTAAGAGACTCGTTGATTACATTTTAGAAACAGTGTAAATAAAAGCCAAATAACAACAAACTGAGATCCCTTTACAGCGCAATTATATCAAATTTGAACGTTACAGGATAAAGCGTCCCACAATTTTGTTAGCAGACAAGCCAAAATTTTGCAATTTTTCATATTAAACAATTAATTCAATATTTATATACGTTTTTTCAGCAGCGTTATCCTTTCATGTTCATAAAAAATACCGTAATGTTTGCATCACTAGCGTGCCAATTGAGTGCTCAGTTCGGAAATGTAATGGTATAAATCATGCATATCTCTGTTATTTTGCTGAAACAGACATTTTGCATCATATAGGTATGAAATAATGGAATTCTGTAATCGAATCACAATATAACTTAAGCAAACAAAATATTGCTATTTATTGTTGATTCCTAGGAATTAAGAATCCAGAAAAAGATTCCTATGAAAATCGCATACACGTTTATCTAATCGATCCAAAACGTTAGAGACCTAAACCCTAGCTAAGAAAGTGAAAATAACAATTGAAATACAATTGATGGTTTGAAATATGAGATGATCAAAGTACCAGAGAAGGTTACTGAATCTTCGTAAGAAAAAGAATTGCGCTTTTCTTCTTCTCCATTATCAGATTAGAGAAAGAGACAAAAAAAATAACGGGAGAGAGAGAAAGTGTGGAGACTGACAAGGAATTTATGAATATTTATCAAATAATATTCCAAAACAAAAAGGATTGGAAAACACGAGTAAAAAGAATGAATTGATGTGCCAAGGGCCTTCGTGTAGGAAAAGCCATTGATAAAAGAAAATTTCAAGCGGGCTGTGTGGGTCCAATACATGGAGATGTTCTTCTAGGCAATCAAATCCATTTGCAATTGTGATGTAAAATGAATTATTAAACTAGTAATTCACAATTCCATTCAAAGATCACACCCTTCGTATAAATCAACTAAATTAATTCTCTAACATATATTAGTTTTATTTATTTATATTTTGACTAGCCCAAATGTAAGTTTTCTTCTTGAAATTTGTAATTTCATGTCCTATTTAATTTTTTATAACCCACTAAGTTCACATTGTTAGAAGATCCCTTTAACTTGAGTAACCTAAGTCATACGAAGTTCGTCGCAGCCAATTTGATGAATAAGATTTTCAGAAGGGTAATTTAGTTTAAAACACAAAATTGTGAAGTTTTATGAATAATAGAACAACAATTACAAAATTTAACTAAAATGACATACCCATATCTCATTCACGTGCACAGACCAAACCAGTGCATGCTTCCAACACCATCGTACCCACTCCATTGCACCTCACGCCGCCCTACGCCTGTGCTCCGCCGCTGCTCATAGTCATCGTCTTCCGTAGCTAGCGCCTCCTTAACCGCCGTCTTCTCAAAACATAACCCTAAAAAATAAAAGCGTGCCTCTACTCGCTACTCATCATGTCGCTTGCATCTTCCAACATATTAAACGTCGTTGCTCACCTCATCTTGGTCACCAATCATCGATTACTGTAAAAAATAACAACAAGTAAAAAATGATATTATGCAGTATCGTTATATAAGAAAATAACGTAAAAAGAAATATAGCAACTACGTAATGCTGCTGAGTCATAATTATTTAACCAAAAAATAATTGCACAAGGTAAGCTCAACAATTGTACGATAAAATTAAAATATAACAGTTGTATTCTTTCTTTGAATTCAGTATATACAAGACCCAATACTACATAGAAGTATTACAAAATAATTCATGAAATATAGCACGATAAATATATTAAAAAAAATTGATATCGCCTTCACCAAGTTATGTTGTATAGCGTTATAAATTAATTTATAGAAATAATATTACAAACATTCAAAAAATAAAATAAAAATGATATCATCTTTACAAAAAATCATAAAATGATAATACAGAGTGGAACATATAAAAATTAATTCAAAAATGATGTTATAGTTCATAAAAACCTACTACAAACAATAAAATGTTAATTTACTTCATAAACCGATACTAAAATTCAAAAAATGCTATTACAAAATAATCATGTGAGATACAATATAATTGTTTATAAATGCTACTAGAATTTTTAAAAAACTACTACAATTCAAAAAATACTATCACGATTCATAAAATGCTACTATAAAATAGCATTACAAACGTAAATATACATAATGTAATTTATTTAAAAAAATACTATACTGTAGCATCAATACACAGATCTAAAAAGATATTATAATGGTTCATGAACTGCTACTGCAATTTAGAAACTGTTACCACAAATTCATAAATTGCTACTATAAAATAGCAGTATGAACATAATATACATAATGTAATTTATTTAAACAAAAAGCGATACTACATGGTAGCATTACAAAAAGACGTTACAAATGTTTATAAATTGCTATTACAATTTAAAAAAACTATTACAACTCATAAACAACTACTATAAATTAGCATTATGAACAGAAATATAAATAATTGTATTTATTTAAAAAAAAATGATACTACACTATAGCATTACTACATATTGTCATCTTCTTCCTCAATTAATTGCTTCTTCTTTCTCAATTTGTTGATTCTTCTGTAACATCACTTCAATTATGTTGAAACTCGAAATCATTGATGCTACCAGATCCAACCTTTCTTCATCTGTATCGACTTCCTTTACATCGTCTAAGCACTTCAACTTCAAGCCTTTGTCCAGACAGTAATGTTTTTTGCCTGAAAATGACAAAGTAGTAATAGCAAAAAGCAAAAATTAAAACTGCAAAAATATAAATATATTTAAACTCTACATTGCCTCAATTTATTGGTTTGGTTCTTTTCGTAATTTAAATTGCACCAAGATTAACGAACATGGACCAGTGCTACAGGTATATACTAGATCTACTACAATATGATTACGAGGGACAAATTCAAAATTAAGCCAATACGTGTACAAGCAACTTAAGACATGCACAGTGTATCACTATACATGCCTTAAGGTCGAGCAACTCTAAATGACCAGGGCCATAAAAGTAACAAGGTCCAACAACATCACAAACCAGCAAGGTTAAGCACAGATCAGTTATTACTACTTTCACTACTGATCTCAAAAGTATGCAACATGTCGACATAATCATGATCTCACATCAACAAGTAATGTCGAAAGTGCGGAGATAAGCCAGTGCCGAAAGACTACAATGTCGCCACTCATCAACAAGAGTTAATAAATAATGTCGTTGGTCACAAATGAAGCTAAGAATATCGTGTAGGATCGATTTTACCCTAGAGGGGGGGGGGGTGAATAGGGTGATAGTATTAATTATAAAAATTAATTGCGGAAGCTTATAAAATAATTTCAACACAGATCACAGAATAATAGCAGCATAGATAAATAGCAAAATAATAAAATGCAGAAATAGAACGACACAGAATTTACCCAGCTTCGGCAAAACCCTGCCTACGTGCTGCCCCCAAGGTTTCTACTAGAAATTGAGTAGTCACACGCTTACACACGTAAACTCGCGAAACCCGCTACTGACTAACCTAACACTACGCTCAAAACCCTGCCACAACTCAGCCACTGAGTTGCGAATTCTCGAACTACGCCACGTAGTTTGTCCCCTTGTCACACGACTAGAAATTACAACGATTTTAAGAAGGAAATTAAAAATGCTTTAAAAACAATAACTAAACCCTAATTTAAAAAATTTAAAACCTTTTTAAAATTAAAGCCTAAAAGAAAGGCCGGCCTAAATTATCCCTTTCTCTTTTATTTATTTCCGGCCCGATTTCTTTGAGATGAAAAAATGGAGGCTTCCTTTATGCTCGTTCGTTCCTCTTTGCGAAATTAGGGCTTGTGATAAATATCGAAGCCACGCCTCTGTTGATCGATCGAACAGATATTTGCGTGTAGCTTCGTCGATCGTTCGTGTCCTTGATTTGCGTTTGACTGCTTCGATGTTGGCCGAGTTCGATTGATTCTGGTATGTAATTTATTCCTTTTCTTTTCTGGTTTAATGCTTGCATGAACTCGATACGATTTGCCGATGATGTTGATTGCAATTTATAGGAGTCGAACTCCTAAATTTTGTCGTATATTTTTTATCTGAATTCGTCAAAACTTTTGCTCTGGCGCTTGATAATGCTTGAACATTTGAGATGACTTATGACTTGTTCAATTCGAATATATTTTCGTTGCTTGAATTCCACGGTGCTGATTTCTTTTGACTTCGCCCATTTTTTGATTTCGTGAATTTCTGGCTTTGACTTGGACTTGTTCCGTGAATTTCTGTCGGCTTCGACTTTGATTGTTCACTGTCTGTACATGTTGTTACCATTTGTGTCAAACTGGACTTGTTCGATTTTGACTTGATTTTGTTCACTGAATTTCTGGCTTCACTGATCATTATGGCTTTGATTTTGTGGCCCCTATGTACTTCGGCTCTGGCCATCTTTGTGTTCATCCCTGAGCATTTTCGATCTACTGTTTGCATTACATCATTCATGTATGTTGTCACTGCAATATTCAGTTTGGTTGTAATTGATTTGCACTGCTGTTCCTTCACAGCTTCAACTTGATTTTGTTATAACTATTAACGGCTTTGTAGTATTCTATGGTTTGAACCATAACTTGATTACTGCAACTAGTTATATAAGTATATCTGCACATCATGTTGTTTGTAGCTAGTTCACATGCTTACATGTAGCTTTGTGGAGTCTGGTTGCATTCTGGGTTGTAGTCTCACTTCAACCACATTGCCAATGTATGTTGTGTTGTCTGTCTTCGACATTTCACTGGCTTTGGCTTCTCTCTGGTCATGGTTGCGGCTGTTTGGGCATTGCCTCCATGTATTCATGTAGTCTGGTTTTTATTGTATTATTTGTTGCAAGTTGCCTCTGTTCATCTGTTTCAGACCTTCATGTAGAGGCTGCTCTTGTTCATTCCACTGGTATCACTGGTGCATCACTTGACTTGTGCATATGCATCTATGTTGAGATGAGTTTTGTAATTGTAGTCTTTGTACCATGCTTGTTATGAGTTTGTTTATACTGAGTTGAATCCAGCTTGAAGCTCGGATTTGAACTTGTGTTGAAAGTTGTGACATTTATTTTATTGCACTTGAGTTGAATCCGATAGTTTGGGTTTGACCTATGCTCAACTGTCCTTGTAAATCAATCAAGTGTATATTTCGATGTGCACGGCCTTGTGGCATATACAGTGATACACTGTGTATGTCACAAGCTGTTCGTGTATGATGAATTCAAAGTTAAATGATGACGAACAACCCAAATAACTGAGGAAAATATTATTTTTAAAATTCACATTTTATTTTATACTGCAAAAATATATATTTCCTTTTCAATTTTACTGCGTCAATATTTATATTTGCAGATTGCTCAGATGCTGGATTCAATTTGGAATAAAGTTGAAGATAAATACGAGTGTGAGTGATATGTAGTGAGGTCAACTGTAAATGTGAAATTGTGATGTAATTGAATTTGTATTATAATCAAAGTTGTATATGTATAGTGAGAGCTTGAATTTGTACTATTCAAAATTGTAATAAATATTTGTTTGAATAAAATATCTGTTTGAATTCAAATTCCGTGTTATTTAATTTTATTCAGCAAATATTTATTTAACCTGTGAAAAAATAAAATAGTACATTATCAAATACATTTAAATGAATATATATATATATATATATATATATATGTTTATTATCATCAAACAAAAATCATATAATCGCATATTCATCAATCTCTCCCTTTTGATGATAACAAACATATATTTAAGATTTTGAATATGTTAAATGTATTCGATCATAGATATGCTCTAATTGCTCCCCCTATTTAAATGCTTCCTCTTTACACAAAGCTCCCCCTACATATATGCATACAAATAAAAATATGCAAATGTGCCTAGATGCAAATGGAAAAATATTTGACCTTTGCTTGATTTTATTTGACAAAATCTTAACTTTTCTCTCCCCCTTTTGTTATCAGCAAAAGAGTAATAGTGTTAGAGAAAATAGAGATAAAGTGATCGATATTAATCCAACATTAAAACTCAATTGAATATAAATATTAAATTTCAAAAAAAATCAAACAAAAATCATAAATATTTTGTTAGGCGCATATTCCACTTTTAGAATGATGGGAATGATGTCATCATATAAATCCATACAGTTGTGTCTATTTGTGGTATATTTATATTGTAACAACCCTGTATTTTGTAATTATTTTATTGTATATTTTAATTATTTTTAATGTAAGATTTTGATTTAAAAACTTATTTTACTTATTTGAAATGATTAATTTTTTTTTTAAATATAATCTTGATTTTTATGAGTTATAATTCCAAACTTGTGTAAGTTGAATATTTGCCTGAAATGCTGATTTTGGTCAAAATAGTCAAACTGTGACTTTCAACTTAAAATTTTAAAAGTTTAAAATTTTAATTTTTTTCATTTATTTAAAGACTTTGGCTTTTGTTTTCTTAAAAATCTAATTTTGGAAATTTTCTTGAAATGATTTCTGATCATTTGTCCAAATAAAAATAAACAATGTCTGAAAATTTGATTTGGATAAAAAGTGTAACTTTAATAGAAATTCTAAATTTTATAATTCTAAAGGCAAAATTTTCATCTTGAACTGTATACAATTGTGTAACATTTGTTTCACTTTTGTTTTGGTCAGATTTGTTGTATACTTTAAAAAAAAAGGTTAGTAATAATTAGTGTGAAACGGGAAATAAACTTTACATTTCTTTTACATATGTTTACATCTGTTTCTTAACTTTATATTTAATAATCAATTGGTTGAAGCTAAATCAAATGTTATTAATTATGGTATAATAGCTATTAAATTTTGGTTTAAAGTGATGGTTTATTTTCCTAATAGAAACGTTAGTATTTTAAATTTATTTAATAAGAGAAACAAAATAATTTGTACGTTATTTAATAAGAGAAACAAAATAATTTGTACGTTACTTTGGGCATATATTTAATGGTTGCTCTTGCCTTTTCGTTATCTATTTGATTTTTTCTTGCGTTAACAATGCAAAGTTTTCAGCCGTATATTCTCTTTTGAGAATCCAAAATCTTGCTCAAATCTTGCCTTAAATCATTTCCGTGTGTGAATTATTTCTTTCCCTCTTGCCTCCCGTGGATAGAATTAAATTGCCTCTACCGTTCAAGCATTTTACTCTTGCCTGCCATTTACATACATTAGTGAGCAAATGTTAATATATATTTCACGTTCAAAAGTTCCATACCACAAATTATTCATTTCGCTTCCATCAAAATTTGCGTGAGCATCTCCTGAAGGTATGAACCGGCGCATGTTTTTCCTTTCATTTTTTTTCTCTTTTTTTCTTTCTTTCTTCTTTTCACTCTTGTTTTATTTCATTTGTTCTCCTTTCATTGTTTTGCTTTATCCTATTGCCTGCCTCCGTGCTTGGCCATTCACCATATTTTTCCGACCCTACCCATGCCAGACCACCGAGCCTTGTTTGAGAAAAAAAAAGGAATGAAAAAAATTCCATTTTTGTCACCTTTATATTTTGTTTTTGAAGTAATATTGCCACAGAGCCTTGTTTTGAAAAAAAAGGGGAAATGAATGAAAAAAAAACTTGCTTTTGTCACTTTGTATTTTTGAAGTTATAATCTATTTTTCCACTGGCCCTTGTTCTGGAAAAAAAGAAATGAGCAAAAAAAAAAAAAGTTTTGTCACCTCTGTAATTTGGCATTCCAGTCTATATTCCCTCTGCCCTTTTGTTTGAAAAAAAAAGAAATGAACAAAATTTGTTTTGTCACCTTTGTTTTGAAGTTATAGTCTATTTTAAAAGTGGTCTTGTATTTTTGAAGTGATAGTTTATTTTGTTTTTATAAAATTAAATAGAAAAAGGAAATTTGAAAGGCCTTAAACTTTCTATCTTTCTATGGGCCTTTATAGTCCACCCTTTTACTTTTAACCTAACCTTTCACCAATTAACCCTAACACCTCCTCATATCATCTCCTACCACTTCACATTTTTGTGCTTGCCATGCCTTTGTGATGCCAAACCAGATCCTTTTCCACCTGAAAACATGTGTGGCCTAGCCCTAAGCATGTATGGCCGAGCATACATGGAGTTGTGGTCAAGCAAAAGTGGTTGAAAAGCTTGGTAATGTCATTTGTTGCTTCTACTTTTCTGTTGTTCAACAAATCTTTATATTGTATGCATATGTTTATATGGTCTTGTTTATTTGTTGTATACAAGATCATTATCAAGGCTTTCCATTCATTCAATTCAAATCGTGTTTGTCGTGCTTTTGTAATCGCTCTTGTGTTTGTTGTTTTGGTCTCTAGCTTTGAAAAAGGTGAGTCTTTCTCACTTTGACATATATACTTATGAAAAGTGGATTGATGACAAGTGTTTAGTAATGTAAAATGTTTATGCAAGTTAATGATGATCATATGATATGCTATGCCGTGTTATTACCATGTTATTACCATGTTAAAACTATTAATTTTCACCTGACATCTGATACATGACTGTATATTGTGATATTGACATTGTTTATATTATTTCTGTATATGATCACACTGCAAGTTCCCTGTTAGGATAAAAATCATTATGGGCTGAAATGATAGGCCTGAGTTATTTTATTTATTCATTTAAACTTGGGATTGCGGGTTTGAAATGATAGAACCCGGATTTTTACCTTTTAAACTGCGGATGAAATGATACATATCTGTATCACTTGACCTAGGTTAGAAAACTATATACAGACCCATGCTTATTCTATAAAGTGCTTTGAATATTTTAAGTATTTTAAAAATATAAAATTATGAAATTTGATTTAAATAGATTTTGAAAGGTTTTAAAATAAATAAATTATGCTTTTCTATGTGTTAAAAATGTAATTTATGAATGGATTAACTGGACTTTTGAAATATAACTTATGTTTGGAATTTGGAATTTTGACTAAAAATGATATTTAAGTTACATGAATAAAATGGACTTTAATTTTATTTGTAAAATGGTAAATATGATAAATCGATTTATATTTGAATTTAAGTGATTTATTGAAGAATTATTGATTTTCTATAAATTTAAGTGGTTGAATAAATGACTGTTGAAAATGAAATTTTAAAATATAACTTGACTTGAAAATGTGAATTTGAGTTTTAACTAAAGATGTTAAATTAATTAAATAAACTGGAAGTTTAGTTAAATTTGTGAAATGGTAATATAAATCTGAAACGTATAGGTTTTAATTTATGAAAGAAACGTATAGGTTTTAATTTATGAAAGAAACGTATAGGTTTTAATTTATGAAAGAAACGTATATGTTTTAATTTATTAAAGAAACGTATAGGTTTTAATTAATGAAAGAACGTATGGTGTTCTAATTAATGATAGGAACATGTAAATTCCTAATTAATGAAAGAAAGGTATAAGTTTTAATTAATGAAAGAAACGTATAAGTTTTTAATTAATGAAAGAAACGTGTAAAGTCCTAATTAATGAGAGAACATGAAAGTTTTAATTAATGCAAGAACATGTAAAGTTTTAATTAAGAAAGAAACATGTAATGTTTTAAGTAGTGTGGTATTGATTTAAATTAATAAATGTTTATTATTGTAATAGGAATATAAAATTCAAAACGTACATTTGACACGTAGATTTTAATCAATGTGATGGTGTATTTTAAATTGATTAAAATGATAAATGTTACTTACTGTAATAATAAAATGTAAGTTGATAACGTACATGTGATAATCAAGTTTTAATTTATGTGAATGGCATACTTTAAATGATTAAAATAATAAAGTTTCTTTATTGTAATAATAATGTAAGTTAATAAGGTGCTTTTAACTTAACATAAGAATTTCGGTTTAAATTGTATATTACAGTAAGAAAGTTTATTTAACTATAAGGCTATGATAAATTGACATGTTAAAATTTTAAGCTTATCAATACTTTGATTATATACAATGTAAAGTGGAAAGTAGTACATTCCAAAAATGCTATGATTCCTTAAGGTAACATTTCCAAAATGCTATGATAATTTAAAGGAATATTTCAAGTTTAATAAATTTAAAGAAATATTCAATGATTTGAAAATTTGGGTTTTATTTGAATGATATAATATTGAATTATTTTTGAAATGGAAATGATACAATTGTGATATTGTTTTGAAATGAGTATGATATTTTGGTCTTGAAAGTATAAATTATTTGAAAAAATATCCATGGGTTATAAAAACGATTGGTTGTTAAAGAGACCGGGATCGGATATTGTCTTATAGCCGGACAATACCGAAAACCACTTTAACAACTGTGTACACGGTGGAGATTGCAGAATGAAGTAGGATGGTGGCGACGTTCTCGAGGTATGTTACGTGGACCCAACTCCCGTGAGTTGGCATATATGACTAAAACAGGAGTTATACCGGGCTACACAAAGGGTCGCACCCTTTCATCGAGCATGCTCCATCGGAAACCATTCTATTACTGTTGTGATTCGATTCGGTGGCGCCACTTTGATTCGGGGGTATTGTTCGAGGTGGGCGGAAGCTGCTGGCTTGCCGTCACCACCGGTCCGGGAGTGCAAACGGTGTTTCCACCCTGGCATTGCCTCGCGTGCCGTGTCATATCCTTATATCGAGCCCATTACGATTTTGGTTTTAAAGATCCGACCGCGTTAAGGTTCACCATCCCCTTAACGCTATTTTCTATATGATTATACTTTACTGATTAGACACTACCGTATATAGCGTATATTACTACATAGTAAATAGTTTAACGGATCCTTAGAGGATGGGCGGTCCCAAGCATCCTTTAAGTTACTGATGCATTTTTTTACTGTTCACTTGAGTTGATTTACAATTTATAAGTATTTATGTCCTGACTCGAGGGTTTTGTATTTTGCTTTACGCTCGGGTCAGATTGATTGAGTTAGCATTCAAGATTCACCTTCGGAGTTGGAGCTTTCCTTGAAGATCCAGCCGTCTATTTTGTTTCAGTATCCAGTGTTTCAGTGATGTATCTTGTTACTCTTCTGTTGTATCTCATTTAACTCTGATGTATCTTATATATTTTTTAGTAGCTTCATGAACTACTATCTCTTTTACTTCCGCTGCATTATTATTACTCTGTGTCTGTGATCTGTGATTTTTATTTACTGCATATTCTGAGATTTGCCAAAATTTTATTAACAACGCGGTATTTTGAGCAATTCAATTCTGGCATGAGTGTCTACCTATACACTTATAATGGATGCGAATGGTTGAAAATATCGGGTCGTTACAGTTGGTATCAGAGCCAGGTTAGCTCTAGGCAAAACTCAGCATATGGAGTAGATGTATTTACAGAATCACTTTCATTCGAGTTGAATCTCTCTCTTTTGACTCGATTCCTTTGAATTTTGGAACGTTCCCTGCGGTTCCAAAAATCCATTCTTATTTCTCGCTACTCACCTTCACTTGATTCTGGAGTATCCCATAACTCCACTTCGAATGATCTTTATAGTGAATTGGCGGTCCCGCCAATCTCAAAAAATTTCTTGTAAAAGGAGTGAAACTCCTTTACAACAGCATCGATTCACCAAAAAATTTATATCCTCGGTTTGGATGCTAGTATCTCCTATTATCCCAAACTCTATCTCTTGAGGTCGAATGTAGATTTACCCCTGAAAATCCACTTCGATCTTATACTTTAAGTCACGGTTGACCCGATTAAGGTTGCCCGTGATTTATTTTAGCTTATCCGCCTCCCTACTCTGTATTTAATCATCTTGTCTTTTGTTTCCAACATATTTTCAAACATTTTGAATTGTATTTGTCAATCTATATTTTGTTTATATATTGTGTTGTTTGAGTTGTTGATGTTGAGTTGGGTTTCCGATCGATTCGTCTGATCAACGCTATCGATAGGATTTCTAAAACACTTTGACAGAACAAACTGACATGATATTATTTTAAATTTTGTTTTGGTTAATGAAATAAAATTTTGATATATATATTTATGGAACTTAATAAAATGATTCAAATTGATAATTTGAAATGATAATACTTGATTTATCATTTATAGTTCTATAAATGAATTTATAAATAATTGTTTATAAATTTATTTGGGAACTTAAATGAATTTAGAAAAAGAAATTTGTGAATTTAATTGCCGATGGTTTCGAACCTTTTGTTTAAAAGTTTTAAAGGGGATATATTATTTAAAATATTTTCAAATCGAAATTTGTTACCAAAGAATTTTTAAGTTTAAAATTAGTACTCTTCTCTTTGTCGCTGGAAAATAACTTCGGTGATGACTGCAACATCATCGACGTTCATTTTCGAGTTTCGAAGTGAAGAGACTGTTCTGTAGTCTTGCTACAGCTTTGTTTTGGGAAATTAAATTGATTTGAATTTCTAAAATATGACTTAATTTATAATATATATAGATATATGATTGAAATTTGATTTGACATATTATATATATTATTACTTATCTCTAAATGGTTTGAAGAAATCGGAAATTTAATTCTTAAATTTTATTTTTAACAATAATTTCAATTATAAAAAGAAAATCAAAAAAATTTGGATAAATGATTAAACTTGGGATAATTGAATTGGAAAGTTTTATTTGTATGACACAATTTCATTCCAATATAACTTACCTTAATTTCAGAAGTTAACAATGTAATTGGATAATATACAATATAAAAAAGATATATAAATAAAATTTGAGTGGTTATAATAAATGCTATACACTTAAATTTTAAGTTATAAAACGATTAACAGAGTTAAAGAATAATAAAGGGTAATTGAATAACTTACAATAAAATGATGTTAAAAGAACTAAGAATAAAAGAAAGCAGTTATAATAAGTGTAAGTATATTGAACATGAGTGATAAATATATTGAGAGGAATAAATTTAATTTTATTAGGAATAAAGAAGAATAAAATTTATTAAGTACAATGTGAGTGTAATAAATGATTATTTTTCAAAACCATGGTTTTAAAAATTGTTAATTTAAGATGATTGGATAATAAGATAATGAAATTTGGGGTAGTTAAGATTTATTTAACTTGTGTAAAGATTTATTCTCTATTTAAGTTGAAATTTCCATGCTTTCAAATTTATTTCCTTATTTTGTTTTTCAAACTATCTTTTGGTTGTCCTTATTATCCTTATCTTGCTATAGACCGGTATAGGCATCTTTCTACAATCTTTCTGTTTAGAAATCTTCCTATAATCTTGATAGACCTTTGGTAATCATTTTGAATCCACCTTTTTCGTGCTTGTGTTCTTGATTCTGGAGGATCTTGGAAAGATCACCTCCACCTTGTTAAACTTACCTATAACAACAATTATCAGGTATAACTTCAATCTTCTTGTCATCTTATCTTAATCCTATTTCACTCTATCTTTTCTGTGCCCTTCCATACCTCATTCCTTTTCGGGGACGAAAAGTTTTGAGTGGGGGAGAGTGTAACAACCCTGTATTTTGTAATTATTTTATTGTATATTTTAATTATTTTTAATGTAAGATTTTGATTTAAAAACTTATTTTACTTATTTGAAATGATTAAATTTATTTTTTTAAATATAATCTTGATTTTTATGAGTTATAATTCCAAACTTGTGTAAGTTGAATATTTGCCTGAAATGCTGATTTTGGTCAAAATAGTCAAACTGTGACTTTCAACTTAAAATTTTAAAAGTTTATAAATTTAATTTTTTTCATTTATTTAAAGACTTTGGCTTTTGTTTTCTTAAAAATCTAATTTTGGAAATTTTCTTGAAATGATTTCTGATCATTTGTCCAAATAAAAATAAACAATGTCTGAAAATTTGATTTGGATAAAAAGTGTAACTTTAATAGAAATTCTAAATTTTATAATTCTAAAGGCAAAATTTTCATCTTGAACTGTATACAATTGTGTAACATTTGTTTCACTTTTGTTTTGGTCAGATTTGTTGTATACTTTAAAAAAAAAGGTTAGTAATAATTAGTGTGAAACGGGAAATAAACTTTACATTTCTTTTACATATGTTTACATCTGTTTCTTAACTTTATATTTAACAATCAATTGGATGAAGCTAAATCAAATGTTATTAATTATGGTATAATAGCTATTAAATTTTGGTTTAAAGTGATGGTTTATTTTCCTAATAGAAACGTTAGTATTTTAAATTTATTTAATAAGAGAAACAAAATAGTTTGTACGTTATTTAATAAGAGAAACAAAATAATTTGTACGTTACTTTGGGCATATATTTAATTGTTGCTCTTGCCTTTTCGTTATCTATTTGATTTTTTCTTGCGTTAACAATGCAAAGTTCTCAGCCGTATATTCTCTTTTGAGAATCCAAAATCTTGCTCAAACCTTGCCTTAAATCATTTCTGTGTGTGAATTATTTCTTTCCCTCTTGCCTCCCATACGTTTCCACCTATTGGATAGAATTAAATTGCCTCTACCGTTCAAGCATTTTACTCTTGCCTGCCCTTTACATAAATTAGTGAGCAAATGTTAATATATATTTCACGTTCAAAAGTTCCATACCACAAATTATTCATTTTGCTTCCATCAAAATTTGCGTGAGGATCTCCTGAAGGTATGAACCGGCGGATGTTTTTCCTTTCATTTTTTTTCTCTTTTTTTCTTTCTTTCTTCTTTTTACTCTTGTTTTATTTCATTTGTTCTCCTTTCATTGTTTTGCTTTATCCTATTGCCTGCCTCCGTGCTTGGCCATTCACCATATTTTTCCGACCCTACCCATGCCAGACCACCGAGCCTTGTTTGAGAAAAAAAAAGGAATGAAAAAAATTCCATTTTTGTCACCTTTATATTTTGTTTTTGAAGTAATATTGCCACCGAGCCTTGTTTTGAAAAAAAAGGGGAAATGAATGAAAAAAAAAGTTGCTTTTGTCACTTTGTATTTTTGAAGTTATAATCTATTTTTCCACTGGCCCTTGTTCTGGAAAAAAAGAAATGAGCAAAAAAAAAAAGTTTTGTCACCTCTGTAATTTGGCATTCTTGTCTATATTCCCTCTGCCCTTTTGTTTGAAAAAAAAAAAGAAATGAACAAAATTTGTTTTGTCACCTTTGTTTTGAAGTTATAGTCTATTTTAAAAGTGGTCTTGTATTTTTGAAGTCATAGTTTATTTTGTTTTTATAAAATTAAATAGAAAAAGGAAATTTGAAAGGCCTTAAACTTTCTATCTTTCTATGGGCGTTTATAGTCCACCTTTTTACTTTTAACCTAACCTTTCACCAATTAACCCTAACACCTCCTAATATCATCTCCTACCACTTCACATTTTTGTGCTTGCCATGCCTTTGTGATTCCAAACCAGATCCTTTTCCACCTGAAAACATGTGTGGCCTAGCCCTAAGCATGTATGGCCGAGCATACATGGAGTTGTGGTCAAGCAAAAGTGGTTGAAAAGCTTGGTAATGTCATTTGTTGCTTCTACTTTTCTGTTGTTCAACAAATCTTTATATTGTATGCATATGTTTATATGGTCTTGTTTATTTGTTGTATACAAGATCATTATCAAGGCTTTCCATTCATTCAATTCAAATCGTGTTTGTCGTGCTTTTGTAATCGCTCTTGTGTTTGTTGTTTTGGTCTCTAGCTTTGAAAAAGGTGAGTCTTTCTCACTCTGACATATATACTTATGAAAAGTGGATTGATGACAAGTGTTTAGTAATGTAAAATGTTTATGCAAGTTAATGATGATCATATGATATGCTATGCCATGTTATTGCCATGTTATTACCATATTAAAACTGTTAATTTTCACCTGACATCTGATACATGACTTTATATTGTGATATTGACATTGTTTATATTATTTCTGTATATGATCACACTGCAAGTTCCCTGTTAGGATAAAAATCATTATGGGCTGAAATGATAGGCCTGAGTTATTTTATTTATTCATTTAAACTTGGGATTGCGGGTTTGAAATGATAGAACCCGGATTTTTACCTTTTAAACTGCGGATTGAAATGATACATATCTGTATCACTTGACCTAGGTTACAAAACTATATACAGACCCATGGTTATTCTATAAAGTGCTTTGAATATTTTAAGTATTTTAAAAATATAAAATTATGAAATTTGATTTAAATAGATTTTGAAAGGTTTTAAAATAAATAAATTATGATTTTTCTATGTGTTAAAAATGTAATTTATGAATGGATTAACTGGACTTTTGAAATATAACTTATGTTTGGAATTTGGAATTTTGACTAAAAATGATATTTAAGTTACATGAATAAAATGGACTTTAATTTTATTTGGAAAATGGTAAATATGATAAATCGATTTATATTTGAATTTAAGTGATTTATTGAAGAATTATTGATTTTCTATAAATTTAAGTGGTTGAATAAAATGACTGTTGAAAATGAAATTTTAAAATATAACTTGACTTGAAAATGTGAATTTGAGTTTTAACTAAAGATGTTAAATTAATTAAATAAACTGGAAGTTTAGTTAAATTTGTGAAATGGTAATATAAATCTGAAACGTATAGGTTTTAATTTATGAAAGAAACGTATAGTTTTTAATTTATGAAAGAAACGTATAGGTTTTAATTTATGAAAGAAACGTATATGTTTTAATTTATGAAAGAAACGTATAGGTTTTAATTAATGAAAGAACGTATGGTGTTCTAATTAATGATAGGAACATGTAAATTCCTAATTAATGAAAGAATGGTATAAGTTTTAATTAATGAAAGAAACGTATAAGTTTTTAATTAATGAAAGAAACGTGTAAAGTCCTAATTAATGAGAGAACATGAAAGTTTTAATTAATGCAAGAACATGTAAAGTTTTAATTAAGAAAGAAACATGTAAAGTTTTAAGTAGTGTGGTATTGACTTAAATTAATAAATGTTCATTATTGTAATAGGAATATAAAATTTAAAACGTACATTTGACACGTAGATTTTAATCAATGTGATGGTGTATTTTAAATTGATTAAAATGATAAATGTTACTTACTGTAATAATAAAATGTAAGTTGATAACGTACATGTGATAATCAAGTTTTAATTTATGTGAATGGCATACTTTAAATGATTAAAATAATAAAGTTTCTTTATTGTAATAATAATGTAAGTTAATAAGGTTCTTTTAACTTAACATAAGAATTTCGGTTTAAATTGTATATTACAGTAAGAAAGTTTATTTAACTATAAGGCTATGATAAATTGACATGTTAAAATTTTAAGCTTATCAATACTTTGATTATATACAATGTAAAGTGGAAAGTAGTACATTCCAAAAATGCTATGATTCCTTAAGGTAACATTTCCAAAATGCTATGATAATTTAAAGGAATATTTCAAGTTTAATAAATTTAAAGAAATATTCAATGATTTGAAAATTTGGGTTTTATTTGAATGATATAATATTGAATTATTTTTGAAATGGAAACGATACAATTGGGATATTGTTTTGAAATGAGTATGATATTTTGGTCTTGAAAGTATAAATTATTTGAAAAAATATCCATGGGTTATAATAACGATTGGTTGTTAAAGAGACCGGGATCGGATATTGTCTTATAGCCGGACAATACCGAAAACCACTTTAACAACTGTGTACGCGGTGGAGATTCCAGAATGAAGTAGGATGGTGGCGACGTTCTCGAGGTATGTTACGTGGACCCAACTCCCGTGAGTTGGCATATATGACTAAAACTGGAGTTATACCGGGCTACACAAAGGGTCGCACCCTTTCATCGAGCATGCTCCATCGGAAACCATTCTATTACTGTTGTGATTCGATTCGGTGGTGCCACTTTGATTCGGGGGTATTGTTCGAGTTGGGCGGAAGCTGCTGGCTTGCCGTCACCACCGGTCCGGGAGTGCAAACGGTGTATCCACCCTGGCATTGCCTCGCGTGCCGTGTCATATCCTTATATCGAGCCCACTCCGATTTTGGTTTTAAAGATCCGAGCGCGTTAAGGTTCACCATCCCCTTAACGCTATTTTCTATATGATTATACTTTACTGATTAGACACTACCGTATATAGCGTATATTACTACATAGTAAATAGTTTAACGGATCCTTAGAGGATGGGCGGTCCCAAGCATCCTTTAAGTTACTGATGCATTTTGTTACTGTTCACTTGAGTTGATTTACAGTTTATAAGTATTTATGTCCTGACTCGAGGGTTTTGTATTTTGCTTTACGCTCGGGTCAGATTGATTGAGTTAGCATTCAAGATTCACCTTCGGAGTTGGAGCTTTCCTTGAAGATCTAGCCTTCTATTTTGTTTCAGTATCGAGTGTTTCAGTGATGTATCTTGTTACTCTTCTGTTGTATCTCATTTAACTTTGATGTATCTTATATTTTTTTTAGTAGCTTCATGAACTACTATCTCTTTTACTTCCGCTGCATTATTATTACTCTGTGTCTGTGATCTGTGATTTTTATTTACTGGATATTCTGAGATTTGCCAAAATTTTATTAACAACGCGGTATTTTGAGCAATTCAATTCCGGCATGAGTGTCTACCTATACACTTATAATGGATGCGAATGGTTGAAAATATCGGGTCGTTACAGTTGGTATCAGAGCCAGGTTAGCTCTAGGCAAAACTCGGCATATGGAGTAGATGTATTTACAGAATCACTTTCATTCGAGTTGAATCTCTCTCTTTTGACTCGATTCCTTTCAATTTTGGAACGTTCCCAGCGGTTCCAAAAATCCATTCTTATTTCCCGCTACTCATCTTCACTTGATTCTAGAGTATCCCATAACTCCACTTCGAATGATCTTTATAGTGAATTGGCGGTCCCGCCAATCTCAAAAAATTTCTTGTAAAAGGAATGAAACTCCTTTACAACAGCATCGATTCACCAAAAAATTTATATCCTCGGTTTAGATGCTAGTATCTCCTATTATCCCAAACTCTATCTCTTGAGGTCGAATGTAGATTTACCCCTGAAAATCCACTTCGATCTTATACTTTAAGTCACGGTTGACCCGATTAAGGTTGCCCGTGATTTATTTTAGCTTATCCGCCTCCCTACTCTGTATTTAATCATCTTGTCTTTTGTTTCCAACATATTTTCAAACATTTTGAATTGTATTTGTCAATCTATATTTTGTTTATATATTGTGTTGTTTGAGTTGTTGATGTTGAGTTGGGTTTTCGATCGATTCGTCTGATCAACGCTATCGATAGGATTTCTAAAACACTTTGACAGAACAAACTGACACGATATTATTTTAAATTTTGTTTTGGTTAATGAAATAAAATTTTGATATATATATTTATGGAACTTAATAAAATGATTCAAATTGATAATTTGAAATGATAATACTTGATTTATCATTTATTGTTCTATAAATGAATTTATAAATAATTGTTTATAAATTTATTTGGGAACTTAAATGAATTTAGAAAAAGAAATTTGTGAATTTAATTGCCGATGGTTTCGAACCTTTTGTTTAAAAAGTTTTAAAGGGGATATATTATTTAAAATATTTTCAAATAGAAATTTGTTTCCAAAGAATTTTTAAGTTTAAAATTAGTACTCTTCTCTTTGTCGCTGGAAAATAATTTCGGTGATGACTGCAACATCATCGATGTTCATTTTCGAGTTTCGAAGTGAAGAGACTGTTCTGTAGTCTTGCTACAGCTTTGTTTTGGGAAATTAAATTGATTTGAATTTCTAAAATATGACTTAATTTATAATATATATAGATATATGATTGAAATTTGATTTGACATATTATATATATTATTACTTATCTCTAAATGGTTTGAAGAAATCGGAAATTTAATTCTTAAATTTTATTTTTAACAATAATTTCAATTATAAAAAGAAAATCAAAAATTTTTGGATAAATGATTAAACTTGAGATAATTGAATTGGAAAGTTTTATTTGTATGACACAATTTCATTCCAATATAACTTACCTTAATTTCAGAAGTTAACAATGTAATTGGATAATATACAATATAAAAAAGATGTATAAATAAAATTTGAGTGGTTATAATAAATGCTATACACTTAAATTTTAAGTTATAAAACGATTAACAGAGTTAAAGAATAATAAAGGGTAATTGAATAACTTACAATAAAATGATGTTAAAAGAACTAAGAATAAAAGAAAGCAGTTATAATAAGTGTAAGTATATTGAACATGAGTAATAAATATATTGAGAGGAAAAAATTTAATTTTATTAGGAATAAAGAAGAATAAAATTTATTAAGTACAATGTGAGTGTAATAAATGATTATTTTTCAAAACCATGGTTTTAAAAATTGTTAATTTAAGATGATTGGATAATAAGATAATGAAATTTGGGGTAGTTAAGATTTATTTAACTTGTGTAAAGATTTATTCTCTATTTAAGTTGAAATTTCCATGCTTTCAAATTTATTTCCTTATTTTGTTTTTCAAACTATCTTTTGGTTGTCCTTATTATCCTTATCTTGCTATAGACCGGTATAGGCATCTTTCTACAATCTTTCTGTTTAGAAATCTTTCTATAATCTTGATAGACCTGTGGTAATCATTTTGAATCCACCTTTTTCGTGCTTATGTTCTTGATTCTGGAGGATCTTGGAAAGATCACCTCCACCTTGTTAAACTTACCTATAACAACAATTATCAGGTATAACTTCAATCTTCTTGTCATCTTATCTTAATCCTATTTCACTCTATCTTTTCTGTGCCCTTCCATACCTCATTCCTTTTCGGGGATGAAAAGTTTTGAGTGGGGGAGAGTGTAACAACCCTGTATTTTGTAACTATTTTATTGTATATTTTAATTATTTTTAATGTAAGATTTGATTTAAAAACTTATTTTACTTATTTGAAATGATTAATTTTTTTTTTAAATATAATCTTGATTTTTATGAGTTATAATTCCAAACTTGTGTAAGTTGAATATTTGCCTGAAATGCTGATTTTGGTCAAAATAGTCAAACTGTGACTTTCAACTTAAAATTTTAAAAGTTTAAAAATTTAATTTTTTTCATTTATTTAAAGACTTTGGCTTTTGTTTTCTTAAAAATATAATTTTGGAAATTTTCTTGAAATGATTTCTGATCATTTGTCCAAATAAAAATAAACAATGTCTGAAAATTTGATTTGGATAAAAAGTGTAACTTTAATAGAAATTCTAAATTTTATAATTCTAAAGGCAAAATTTTCATCTTGAACTATATACAATTGTGTAACATTTGTTTCACTTTTGTTTTGGTCAGATTTGTTGTATACTTTAAAAAAAAAGGTTAGTAATAATTAGTGTGAAACGGGAAATAAACTTTACATTTCTTTTACATATGTTTACATTTGTTTCTTAACTTTATATTTAACAATCAATTGGATGAAGCTAAATCAAATGTTATTAATTATGGTATAATAGCTATTAAATTTTGGTTTAAAGTGATGGTTTATTTTCCTAATAGAAACGTTAGTATTTTAAATTTATTTAATAAGAGAAACAAAATAATTTGTACGTTATTTAATAAGAGAAACAAAATAATTTGTAAGTTACTTTGGGCATATATTTAATTGTTGCTCTTGCCTTTTCGTTACCTATTTGATTTTTTCTTGCGTTAACAATGCAAAGTTTTCAGCCGTATATTCTCTTTTGAGAATCCAAAATCTTGCTCAAATCTTGCCTTAAATCATTTCCGTGTGTGAATTATTTCTTTCCCTCTTGCCTCCCATACGTTTCCACCTATTGGATAGAATTAAATTGCCTCTACCGTTCAAGCATTTTACTCTTGCCTGCCCTTTACATAAATTAGTGAGCAAATGTTAATATATATTTCACGTTCAAAAGTTCCATACCACAAATTATTCATTTTTCTTCCATCAAAATTTGCGTGAGCATCTCCTGAAGGTATGAACCGGCGCATGTTTTTCCTTTCATTTTTTTTCTCTTTTTTTATTTCTTTCTTCTTTTCACTCTTGTTTTATTTCATTTGTTCTCCTTTCATTGTTTTGCTTTATCCTATTGCTTGCCTCCGTGCTTGGCCATTCACCATATTTTTCCGACCCTACTCATGCCAGACCACCGAGCCTTGTTTGAGGAAAAAAAAGGAATGAAAAAAATTCCATTTTTTTCACCTTTATATTTTGTTTTTGAAGTAATATTGCCACCGAACCTTGCTTTGAAAAAAAAGGGGAAATGAATGAAAAAAAAGTTGCTTTTGTCACTTTGTATTTTTGAAGTTATAATCTATTTTTCCACTGGCCCTTGTTCTGGAAAAAAGAAATGAGCAAAAAGAAAAAAAAAATTTTTGTCACCTCTTTAATTTGGCATTCTAGTCTATATTCCCTCTGCCCTTTTGTTTGAAAAAAAAAAGAAATGAACAAAATTTGTTTTGTCACCTTTGTTTTGAAGTTATAGTCTATTTTAAAAGTGGTCTTGTATTTTTGAAGTCATAGTTTATTTTTTTTTATAAAATTAAATAGAAAAAGGAAATTTGAAAGGCCTTAAACTTTCTATCTTCCTATGGGCCTTTATAGTCCACCCTTTTACTTTTAACCTAACCTTTCACCAATTAACCCTAACACCTCCTCATATCATCTCCTACCACTTCACATTTTTGTGCTTGCCATGCCTTTGTGATTCCAAACCAGATCCTTTTCCACCTGAAAACATGTGTGGCCTAGCCCTAAGCATGTATGGCCGAGCATACATGGAGTTGTGGTCAAGCAAAAGTGGTTGAAAAGCTTGGTAATGTCATTTGTTGCTTCTACTTTTCTGTTGTTCAACAAATCTTTATATTGTATGCATATGTTTATATGGTCTTGTTTATTTGTTGTATACAAGATCATTATCAAGGCTTTCTATTCATTCAATTCAAATCGTGTTTGTCGTGCTTTTGTAATCGCTCTTGTGTTTGTTGTTTTGGTCTCTAGCTTTGAAAAAGGTGAATCTTTCTCACTCTGACATATATACTTATGAAAAGTGGATTGATGACAAGTGTTTAGTAATGTAAAATGTTTATGCAAGTTAATGATGATCATATGATATGCTATGCCGTGTTATTACCATGTTATTACCATGTTAAAACTGTTAATTTTCACCTGACATCTGATACATGACTGTATATTGTGATATTGACATTGTTTATATTATTTCTGTATATGATCACACTGCAAGTTCCTTGTTAGGACAAAAATCATTATGGACTGAAATGATAGGTCTGAGTTATTTTATTTATTCATTTAAACTTGGGATTGCGGGTTTGAAATGATAGAACCCGAATTTTTACCTTTTAAACCGCGGATTGAAATGATACATATCTGTATCACTTGACCTAGGTTAGAAAACTATATACAGACCCGTGGTTATTCTATAAAGTGCTTTGAATATTTTAAGTATTTTAAAAATATAAAATTATGAAATTTGATTTAAATAGATTTTGAAAGGTTTTAAAATAAATAAATTATGATTATTCTATGTGTTAAAAATGTAATTTATGAATGGATTAACTGGACTTTTGAAATATAACTTATGTTTGGAATTTGGAAATTTGACTAAAAATGATATTTAAGTTACATGAATAAAATGGACTTTAATTTATTTGGAAAATGGTAAATATGATAAATCGATTTATATTTGAATTTAAGTGATTTATTAAAGAATTATTGATTTTCTATAAATTTAAGTGGTTGAATAAATGCCTGTTGAAAATGAAATTTTAAAATATAACTTGACTTGAAAATGTGAATTTGAGTTTTAACTAAAGATGTTAAATTAATTAAATAAACTGGAAGTTTAGTTAAATTTGTGAAATGGTAATATAAATCTGAAACGTATAGGTTTTAATTTATGAAAGAAACGTATAGGTTTTAATTTATGAAAGAAACGTATAGGTTTTAATTTATGAAAGAAACGTATAGGTTTTAATTAATGAAAGAACGTATGGTGTTCTAATTAATGATAGGAACATGCAAATTCCTAATTAATGAAAGAAAGGTATAAGTTTTAATTAATGAAAGAAACGTATAAGTTTTTAATTAATGAAAAAAACGTGTAAAGTCCTAATTAATGAGAGAACATGAAAGTTTTAATTAATGCAAGAACATGTAAAGTTTTAATTAAGAAAGAAACATGTAAAGTTTTAAGTAGTGTGGTATTGATTTAAATTAATAAATGTTCATTATTGTAATAGGAATATAAAATTTAAAACGTACATTTGACACGTAGATTTTAATCAATGTGATGGTGTATTTTAAATTGATTAAAATGATAAATGTTACTTACTGTAATAATAAAATGTAAGTTGATAACGTACATGTGATAATCAAGTTTTAATTTATGTGAATGGCATACTTTAAAT
Source organism: Allium cepa (assembly GCA_030765085.1). NCBI lineage: Eukaryota > Viridiplantae > Streptophyta > Magnoliopsida > Asparagales > Amaryllidaceae > Allium > Allium cepa. The sequence goes on from CM060939.1 coordinate 318,529,207, forward strand.
GATTAAAATAATAAAGTTTCTTTATTGTAATAATAATGTAAGTTAATAAGGTGCTTTTAACTTAACATAAGAATTTCGGTTTAAATTGTATATTACAGTAAGAAAGTTTATTTAACTATAAGGCTATGATAAATTGACATGTTAAAATTTTAAACTTATCAATACTTTGATTATATACAATGTAAAGTGGAAAGTAGTACATTCCAAAAATGCTATGATTCCTTAAGGTAACATTTCCAAAATGCTATGATAATTTAAAGGAATATTTCAAGTTTAATAAATTTAAAGAAATATTCAATGATTTGAAAATTTGGGTTTTATTTGAATGATATAATATTGAATTATTTTTGAAATGGAAATGATACAATTGTGATATTGTTTTGAAATGAGTATGATATTTTGGTCTTGAAAGTATAAATTATTTGAAAAAATATCCATGGGTTATAATAACGATTGGTTGTTAAAGAGACCGGGATCGGATATTGTCTTATAGCCGGACAATACCGAAAACCACTTTAACAACTATGTACGCGGTGGAGATTCCAGAATGAAGTAGGATGGTGGCGACGTTCTCGAGGTATGTTACGTGGACCCAACTCCCGTGAGTTGGCATATATGACTAAAACAGGAGCTATACCGGGCTACACAAAGGGTCGCACCCTTTCATCGAGCATGCTCCATCGGAAACCATTCTATTACTGTTGTGATTCGATTCGGTGGCGCCACTTTGATTCGGGGGTATTGTTCGAGGTGGGCGGAAGCTGCTGGCTTGCCGTCACCACCGGTCCGGGAGTGCAAACGGTGTATCCACCCTGGCATTGCCTCGCGTGCCGTGTCATATCCTTATATCGAGCCCACTACGATTTTGGTTTTAAAGATCCGAGCGCGTTAAGGTTCACCATCCCCTTAACGCTATTTTCTATATGATTATACTTTACTGATTAGACACTACCGTATATAGCGTATATTACTACATAGTAAATAGTTTAACGGATCCTTAGAGGATGGGCGGTCCCAAGCATCCTTTAAGTTACTGATGCATTTTGTTACTGTTCACTTGAGTTGATTTACAGTTTATAAGTATTTATGTCCTGACTCGAGGGTTTTGTATTTTGCTTTACGCTCGGGTCAGATTGATTGAGTTAGCATTCAAGATTCACCTTCGGAGTTGGAGCTTTCCTTGAAGATCCAGCCTTCTATTTTGTTTTAGTATCCAGTGTTTCAGTAATGTATCTTGTTACTCTTCTGTTGTATCTCATTTAACTCTGATGTATCTTATATTTTTTTTAGTAGCTTCATGAACTACTATCTCTTTTACTTCCGCTGCATTATTATTACTCTGTGTCTGTGATCTGTGATTTTTATTTACTGCATATTCTGAGATTTGCCAAAATTTTATTAACAACGCGGTATTTTGAGCAATTCAATTCCGGCATGAGTGTCTACCTATACACTTATAATGGATGCGAATGGTTGAAAATATCGGGTCGTTACATATATCAGGAATTTGAATATCTACTAACCATGCATTACCGTTAGGACTTTTAAATGAGATTAGTAGTATTCCAATTTTATTTTAAAAAAATATGAATTCAAGTATCTTCTAACCACGCATAACCGTGAGGACTTTTAAATGGGATTAGAATCAACTTGTTTATTTTTAAAAATCAATTTTTGATATGCGTTCCATACATGCATAACTGTGAGGACTTTCAAATGAGCATGGAAGAACATAACAAATTCAAAGTAATTCACCCATGCATAACCGTGAGGACTTTTAAATGAGAGTGAATACTTTGGTATTTATTCATTAAATATTTTTTTCTTTTTTTTACTATATAATTTTTTTATTATTTAAAAAAAATGTAAAATGAAAAAAGAATGATTCCTGTTTAAAGTACCACATATCGACAAATTATATAGAATTTTGATGAGTGATGGTCCTTAGAAATATGATAGAAATAAAGATGGTCATGGAATTTTTACCAACAAAAAGTTTTATAACTCTTGTTTAAATTTCTAAAGAAATTTACTAATTATACCGTCTCGAGTCATAAAATATGATAAATATCAACACTCATCACTTTTTAAATCGCTATTCATCTTTTCGATAAGCATTAGGGAGTCAGATTGGTCAAAGTAATCATTTAAAATCAAATTCAAAAATAATTATAAATCAATTTTTCTAAAAATGACCAATCTGAAAACAAGGTCAAAAATGATTTTCTAGAAGGGGTTTTATAAGAAAATTTTCTGCTATTTGAAAATTATTTGAGATGAAAAATATGCAGATATTTTCTTGGAAAAACGATGCAGTTACTAAATGTCTCAGCAAATCACGTTTCACTAGTAATTTATCTATCAACTAGATTACCAGTGTAATCTGCATCTGAATTTTTCTTTCACTCCAAATTATCACTAATTGAATTTGATAGACCCGATCATGAATGTGCACCAATAATTTCAGACTCAATTTTAACAGCAATTTAAATGACATTCTTTTGAATTTGAATTGAAGCCGTGTTAATAATCAAAAACCGTGAATATGGAGTTAGCCGTATTATAACCAAATGTATTATCATCCAACAAAACACTATTTTTAATCCAAACTAATATATATGAAGTAATTCAAAGAATCTATAGATTTATATAGTGTTTTTGGCATAAGAATATAATTGGCTAACTATTTTGAATAAGTCAGAATCTAAATCATCATCTTTTCATCATCTCATTATTGGGTGATTTAATTAAGAATATGGTGCAGATTATCACATTTAATATATCGTTCAAATAAATATACCTTTACGATATTTTTCGTTGTTGTCTGTTGTGATTCTGTCACCTTTATACTAGGCTAAGAAAATTTGCTTTGTTGCTCGTTGTGTCTTTGGAACAGCCAAAATCCAGAGAACACTATTGTTGTACCTTAGCCTGCCACCATACCTACACGGGAAAAGACTTATATGACTTATTTGTTTTTATAGGTCCATGGTTGTTCGTGGCAGAATATTTATAAAATAATTTTGTGGAGACCCAAAACTATTTATAATTGTTCCCTTCGGCAATCAAATTTGTTTAACTTTGAGATATTTTATATTTGAGCCTTTTGGAACCCAAATCGATATAGTTTTCACATGTTTGGGTATATACCAACAATTATTGTGACCGTGTCCATATTTTCTAAAAATTGTGCACATTGAATTTTCTTGATTAATCTTGTTTTCAACAATTTTAGATTGATTATATCCAAGTCCTTTTCTAACCGTATTAACAGTTTGCTTTCCTAATAGCATATTCAATGATTTTTCACTTTTTGAAAATTTATCGAAAGTCCTTGACAATTGTTGGACTTGTGTTTTGAGAGATTCATTTTCATTTAACAATTATGTGCAGTTTTTAATAGAATTCTCTCTTCTAGTATTTTCATTCTCTTTTAAAATCAGAATTTCATTTTCAAGTGATTTTATATTAATTTCTGATTTTTTTAATTTCTTCTTCGAATGTTGAACACTTATCACACTTAGGGATCCTACTTTGATAGTTTTTTACTAATTGGTCAAGTTGTTCATTTAATTCTATCAAAGTGTCTTTTTGTGATTCAAAATTAGCGTATTTTTCCCTAAGTCGTTCAAAACAGCCATTTACTTCGTGGAAATATATAAGTAATTCCGAGTGAGTGGGTTTTGATACCTCGCTTGGCTCGTCATCGTCACTATCAGTTATATTTCCATGAAGGCACATATCTGCTTTCTCACTCTCACTGCTAGAACTTTGATTATCTTCGTCACTTGTATTCCACGTGGCTGCAAAACTTTTTCTTTTTGATTTCTTTTTAAAGTCGCGTTGATTTTGAGGACAATTGGGCTTGATGTGTCCGGGTTGGTTGCACTTATGACAGATGATCTTCTGTTATTTTGAGTAGTCTATCGCTTTGGCTATTCTGCTTTTCATTTTTTGAATTCGAGCTGGATTTACATATTTGTAATTCCACTTTTTGAATTTCTTTATTAACAGCTCCAATTCTGCCGTTCCATCATCATCATCGTTATCATCATCACTTTTGGTTGTTCCTTTGAGTGCTATTGATTTCTTTCGAGAGTCACCTCCTTCACGCTCTTCCTTGAATTTCATTTCTAGCTCATAAGTGGTGAGATTTCCGATGAGTTCTTCGACTTTCATTTGTTTTAAATCTTTCGATTCTTGAACGGCAGTCACTTTTGCTTCAAATTTTCGCAGAAGGACTCTGAGGATTTTTCGGATTATCTCCAACTCTATGTATGATTTTCCATGAGCTTTTGATTTGTATACGATATTGGAAAGTCGTCCATGCAGCTCTTTGACATTTTCTTCCTTCGCCATTGTGAAGTTCTCGTATTCGTTGCTTAGCATGGCAAGGCGAGATTCTTTGACTTGAGATGTTCCTTCATGAGTCACTTCTAGTGTGTGCCATATTTCCTGCGCAGTTAGACAATGTGAGACACGTTTAAATTCAAAATGATCCAATGAACAGATAATAGAATCCATAGCTTTAGCATTAGTATTTTGTAATTTATTTTCTAGTTCTGTCCATTGTTCCTTTGGTTTATCTATTTCCTGATTATCTATAGTTATAGTTGGTGCTTTATAACCTGTCTCAACAATATTCCAAGCGTCAATGGTTTTCAGAAAAATTTCCATCCTATTTTTCCAGTAAACATATTCACCATTGAACATTGGTGGTCTAACTATGGATTGACCCTCAGCAAAAGCAGTATTAAAAGAAGCCATTTTAAAAATTCAACTTTTTAAAACAAAAATTGGTTTTTGTAAAATCAATTTTTTAAAACAAAACGGCTTTTGTTCCTAGCTCTGATACCACTTGTAGGATCGATTTCACCCTAGAAGGGGGGGTGATAGGTGATAGTATTAATTATAAAAATTAATTGCGGAAGCTTATAAAATAATTTCGACACAGATCATAGAATAATAGCAGCACAGATAAAATAGCAGAATAATAAAATGCAGAAATAGAACGACACAGAATTTACCCAGCTTCGGCAAAACCCTGCCTACGTGCAGCCCCCAAGGTTTCTACTAGAAATTAAGTAGTCACACGCTTACACACGTAAACTCGCGAGACCCGCTACTGACTAACCTAACTCTACGCTCAAAACCCTACCACAACTCAGCCACTGAGTTGCGAATTCTCAAACTATGCCACGTAGTTTGTCCCCTAGTCACACGACTAGAAATTACAATGATTTTAGGAAGGAAATTAAAAATGCTTTAAAAACAATAAATAAACCCTAATTTAAACAATTTAAACCCTTTTTAAAATTAAAGCCTAAAAGAAAGGCCGGCCTAAATTACCCCTTTCTCTTTTATTTATTTCCTGCCCGATTTTTTTGAGATGAAAAATATGGCAGCTTCCTTTATGCTCGTTCGTTCCTCTTTGCGAAATTAGGGCTTGTGATTAATATCGAAGCCTCGCCTCTGTTGATCGATCGAACAGATATTTGTGTGTAGCTTCGTCGATCGTTCGTGTCCTTGATTTGCGTTTGACTGCTTTGATGTTGGTCGAGTACGATTGATTCTGGTATGTAATTTATTCCTTTTCATTTCTGGTTTAATGCTTGCTTGAACTCGATACGATTTGCCGATGATGTTGATTGCAATTTATAGGAGTTGAACTCCTAAATTTTCATCATATATTTTTTATTTGTCGTCAAAACTTTTGCTCTGCCACTTGATAATGCTTGAACGTTTGAGATGATTTATGACTTGTTCAATTCGAATATATTTTCGTTGCTTGAATTCCACGGTGTTGATTTCCTTTGACTTCGCCCATTTTTTGATTTCGTGAATTTCTGGCTTTGACTTGGACTTGTTGCGTGAATTTCTGGTCGGCTTCGACTTTGATTCTTCATTGTCTGTACATGTTGTTACCATTTGTGTCAACCTGGACTTGTTCGATTTTGACTTGATTTTGTTCACTGAATTTCTGGCTTCACTGATCATTATGGCTTTGATTTTGTGGCCCCTATGTACTTCGGCTCTGGCCATCTTTGTGTTCATCCCTGAGTATTTTCGATCTGCTGTTTGCATTGCATCATTCATGTATGTTGTCAGTGCAATATTCAGTTTGGTTGTAACTGATTTGCACTACTGTTCCTTCACGGCTTCAACTTGATTTTGTTATAACTATTAAAGACTTTGTAGTATTCTATGGTTTGAACCATAACTTGATTACTGCAACTAGTTATATAAGTATATCTGCACATCATGTTGTTTGTAGCTAGTTCACATGCTTACATGTAGCTTTGTGGAGTCTGGTTGCATTCTGGTTTGTAGTCTCACTTCAACCACATTGTCACTGTATGTTGTGTTGTCTGGTCTTCGACATTTCACTGGCTTTTGCTTCTCTCTGGTCATGGTTGCGGCTGTTTGGGCATTGCGTCCATGTATTTCATGTAGTCTAGTTTATATTGTATTATTTGTTGCCAGTTGCCTCTGGTTTCATTTGCTTCAGACCTTCATGTAGAGGCTGCTCTTGTTCATTCCACTGGTATCATTGGTACATCACTTGACTTGTGCATATGCATCTATGTTGAGTTGAGTTTTGTAATTGTAGTCTTTGTACCATCCTTGTTGCGAGTTTGTTTATACCGAGTTGAATCCAGCTTGAAGCTCGGATTTGACCTTGTGCTGAAAGTTGTGACATTTATTTTATTGCACTTGAGTTAAATCCGATACTTTGGGTTTGACCTGTGCTCAGCTGTCCCTGTAAATCAATCAATTGTATATTTTGATATGCACGGCCTTATGGCATATACAGTGATACATTGTGTATGTCACAAGCTGTTCGTGTATGATGAATTCAAAGTTAAATGACGGCGAACAACCCAAATAACCGAGGCAAATATTATTTTCAAAATTCACATTTTATTTTATACTGCAAAAAATATATTTCCTTTTCAATTTTACTACGTCAGTATTTATATTTGCAGATTGCTCAGATGCCGGATTCAATTTGTAATAAAGTTGAAGATAAATACGAGTGTGAGTGATATGTAGTGAGGTCAACTGTAAATGTGAAATTGTGATGCAATTGAATTTGTATTGTAATCAAAGTTGTATATGTATAGTGAGAGCTTGAATTTGTACTATTCAAAAATGTAATAAATATTTGTTTGAATAAAATATCCGTTTGAATTCAAATTCCGTGTTATTTAATTTTATTCAGCAAATATTTATTTAACCCGTGAAAAAATAAAATAGCACATTATCAAATACATTTAAATGAATATATATATATATGTTTATTATCATCAAACAATAATCATATAATCGCATATTCAACATATCGAATGCTACCAATGCCGCATATGTGATGACCGATCGACCCTTGGATATCGACATTAATACGTCCACTGTATTTTGTGCCGACCTTCAAGTGTCGGAAAATCCAAACGCTTAGGGTAAAAGCAAAACTGGACACAGAACATAATCTTACATGAATGAAATAACATATATTATTTCATTATATAAAATCTGTATAGCGGAAATTTCAAATACATTCATTAGAGTTAAACATGGACAGTTATAAATCTCTGTCTGTACAAATGCGGAATAAAATAGTACACAAGTGTGGTGGAAAAAGAGGTAATAGTCTATTAAAGAATCTTTTAACTCCATACTCTGAGCTCTTCCAGATTTCTTCTAACTAAACCTGACTAGTAGGCTTCCCGAAAAAATAGGGCACTAAGATTTTAAGGAAAAGGAAATAAACCCCAGATCAGTCATGGGACTGGTGTAAGAACTCAAAATATGGGTTTTGAAAATAAAAAGGTATCTCATAAGACCACGCCGCACATAAACACAGAACCGGTTTCTACCTTACGATAATCAAAATCTTTGCTACACAAAATTAGGGATATTATTTTCAGTGACATTCTTTTTTTTTTTGAAAATATTTGCAAATAAACTTATAAATCTTAATTGAAATTCTTACATATCACTTTTCAGTACTTTGCACAACTATGTCTGTACGACACTCATTTGGATATTGGATTTCCAACTGAATATAGAGGTAAGGGACTACCTCACATATAGTGCATTTCTAAAAGAATGCACCTGAGGCCCCTATGTTGGTTTTCATGCGAATTAAGACTAGCCTATCCGAAAATTACATGAATAGAACCGAGTAGTACATTACTCGACCGTTACCGACATATTCGGGATGTCTCATAGCATAAACCACTTAATTTTAAGTCGACATTATAGCGGGTAGAAATTTTATAAATCTGGAAGGTGATTTCATACCCTGATTGGTTGCAGTCCACTTAGCCTTAAAGCACCCCATGTTTTACCATTCCATGTTGTGAGGCTTTGAGGTAACAATTACCTTTTATACAGAACATATTCCACTTTGAATGCCACTTTGACATTTCACAATCACACAACTGATTTCTATAAACATATAAGTTTTGAGCTCGTACGTCTTAGGAAAGGGTGTTAAGCTAAGAGAAGTTGTCTTTTTCGCCACCATACAGATGATACATTCATAGAGATCAATCAATATGGTCTACAAATGCAACGTTAGACATTCGTCCATATAAGTTGCCTAGGAACTTGGCAAACCGAATGTATTTTCCTACTACATCCTGTCAGGAATTGCCCTAAGGATCAGTAGCCAATAGTTCTTGTGTTTTGAGGATTTTCAGAACAAAGGGAGCACTGCTATTTATTTATCTTGAGAGCTACCCAAACGTTATCAACAAACATTCCTTTCGAAATGTAGGTCCTCTATCTTCCAAAATTATTTTCTTTAATACATATCTTTAATTCCAAAAGAGTAAATCGGTTCAAAGTGGTTTTCTAATAGGGATTACTCAAATCCGATTTTGGTTTTCGACGAACCAATCATCGATAAAAAGATGTTTTATAAATAGCTAATTATCATTAGTTTATATCTTTTTATCTAAAATATTGTAACGACCCATAAATTTTGACCATTTAATTTGTTATTTTAATTTGATTGTTGGTAATTTAATGAAGAAAGAAACGAAATTCTCATCATGTAAATTGGAGAAAATGTTAGAAATTAAATGTTGCATTGGTAAATGAAATCAATTATTGACAATTGGAATAAAATCCAATTGAATAAATAGTGGAAACCATTATAATTTGTTAATTAAATATGATTGTGTAATTAATACGGAAAGAAATAAAATTTGCAATAGTATTAATGGAAATAGGGTAAATTGTCATACTTGGTTATAAGCTTAATATAAGAAAACAAATGGAAATGTTGAATCATGAATAAAATTGTTAACTAGAATGGAATTCAAATTTATATAGTAATGTAAAGTTTTAAATTGATGCATTTGGATAATAAGTTAAAATATAAGTAGATAAAGGCAAGTATTGAATTTATCAATGAAATAAAATATTGATTAATGGAAATTGAATGTAAATTGAGATAATAAAGTAATGAAGGAATATAAATAATTTAATTAGTACAATCCTCATTTTTATTTGTAAACAACTGTAAGGTTTTAATTTATTGAAATTTGAAAATTTGGAAATAGATTCAAAATTTATATTAGATAATGAATTGCAATAATTAAAGATAATAATTAATGGATTAAGTGGAATACCAATTTATTTATAAAGTGAATATAAGTGAACGTAACAAAATGAATAGGAAATGCTAATTTATTCATAAAGTGATAGTGATGTGAAAAGGAATGGAACCAAGATGGAATGAATAATTGGATTTAGGATCTTAATTTGTATATGTGCATTAATTTATAATGAATGGGAATAAACGAATCAATTAAGATATGTATTTATTTCTTTAGTATGTTGCATAAAATTTGGAAATTAGTTTGAAATCAAAGGAGATTAAGTAGCACGTTAAATGGGAAATAAATTAATAAATACATTAATGATGGGTAATATGCTTCAATGTTAATCATACCCATACAATGTCAATTTATTAAATAGCAAGATTTTGAATCAATAAACGAATTTATTTGGATTTCAATTTATAATCAATAACATTTAATGTGGAATCAGTTACAATTAATTGACTTAAATTATGCAGTTAGGGTAGATTTGATTTTTCATTGAAGATGGTTAATTTATAAGATGTAATTTATGATAAGCCTATTTACTTTATGAAGTTGTTTGATTTAAAGATTTGGAAGCAAGATTTATTATTTGGATTGTAGTGTAAAATTCAATAAATTGAATTTATTGCAAATAAATGAAATTCAACATTTATTATTACGTTAATTGAAACTAGATGTAATGGGAGGATATTATGATAATAGATTTTGAATCAAATATTGATTTCATCAGGGGTAATAAAGAAAGTACGTTGAATACAAGAATGGAAATAAAGATTTACAAAATTTGAGATTCGAACTATAATAATTGGATTTAAATGCAATAAAATGAAATTTAATATTTAAATATTATGTAAATATAAATTTAGATGAAATTTGAAGATATTTACGTAATAGAGTATGAATCCAATGATAGTCTCATCTATTGGATACTAATAGATTGAATAATTGAATGAACGTCAATTTAAGGGAATTATTGCAAATTTAATTTATAATTTGTGAATATAATGAAATTGAAATTTAACGATGAAATGAATAAATTTGTTAACTCTAAATTGACATCTAGATTTGGTTTAATTAATGTGAATGATTAAGAAAACATAAGTTTAAAGATTGTCAATTTCAGAATTTAAATAGGAAATTTGATTTAATTAATTAATTTTTATTTATTTATTTAATGTAAAAATTGCCATTTTGGCCACTGACTCGGATTTCGATGAAACCAGTTTCATCGGATTCGTAACGGTGAATTATTGTAGGATTTCAAGTTTCATAGCGATCGGACTTGTCGTTTGATCGTACGGACTTGAAACGCCTTGAAATCGATAAATCGAAATCAATTGAAATCAATTTGAAATTATTGTTTTTAGCATAACTACTTCATACAATGGAATTTGGACTCCAAACCTTTTCCATTGCGTTTAAAATATTTTAAAACACCTATTTTGATATTTGGATTTACATAATTTCTTTCCGGGCTCAGAACAGGCTTTTTGGGCCGCGTTAGCGGTAGCACGTATATCTATCAACCCGATCCATCTATTTTTCAACTTTATCTATAAATACCCTAGTAAACCCTAGCCTCCGACTATTCTCATTTGTCTGCACGTAAAATTTCATCAGCTCCTCCTCTTCCTCAATGGATGCAAACCCTAAATCCAATTCAAAATCAAAGTCAAAAATTCAAAGTCCTCAGAAAAATTCAGGAAAAATATATGTTGAAGCTCTCGAAATACGTAATCTGCTGGTGCAATTTGTTTTTCAATTCGATTTATCGTTTTCTCTGAAATTTAAGGTTTATCCACGGCCGTTCATCATCGTCGCGATAAAATTCGTCGGATCGAGAAACCCTTTCTGGGTTTGGTAGAGATTGACCAGGGGAGTTCATCGGCATAATTTGTTTGTCGATTCAACGACCTGATTCGCTGCAGAAATTGGGTTAGGGTTAATTATTGTGACGACGGCTGCTCAAAATTTGAGCACGTGGTGGCGTGGCGTGTGTGGCGCAGCGATCTAAGTGGAGGCAGAACGTGGGCGTGGCGGCGACGGCAGGCCGTGTGGTGATCGGCGGCAGTTGTGGACCAGAGGTGGCGCGTGTTTTGCGTGCGTTCCAGTGCGTGTTGTTCTATAGCCGCATGAACCGAGATGAAGGTGATGACGTGGATGAATATTTTGATGAGTGGTTTGTGTTCTTTTTCCTTTTATTTTTTTATTTGATTTCAATCACAATTATCATTATATCTTTTGCATACGATATCCGTTTTACGCGCGGGTTTTTTTGTTAGGATCGTATTGAAATTCTGGACTTGATGATGCTGGTTTGGACGAATTCTGAGATGGTCAAAATTTTGGGTTTAAATTGGATTTAAATTTAATTTAAATTCAAAAGGTGAGTGTTTTAACCCACTCACAACTTCTAAAATTCCTTATGTTTATTAAATTGATTTATGATGTGTTTAGAAATTTATTTATAGCTGTTTGGCATATATTTCATCATTATCTCAGTAAATTTGCATTCATATACTTTACTCGTTATTTAATTCATTCTTGCATGTAAATTTCCAGTTAAAATTTTTGTTAAATTTATTATTGCATATAAACTGCTAGTTAAATTTATTTATTATTGCATATAAACTACAGTCAAATAGTTATTTAATTCATTATTGAAAAATTAACTACCAGCAATTAATTATTATTTATTGATGTGATTGTTTGAATTGGATGATAAATTGATAAATGTTTGATGAATGATATGATGGATGAATGGATGCTGTATTTATATTATATAAACTGCAAGTTACTATGCATTTTCATTTCATTCGGGATTGCGGTTTGAAATGATATACAACCGCATTTTTATTTTTTAAAATTGCGAATTGAAATGATAAATATCCGTATCACTTGACCATAGGATAGAAAATTATATACAGGCAATGTGGTATATATATAAAATTATTTTTTGAAATTATTTTCTACGGTTTTGGAAATAATACGGTTTAATAAATATCAAATTTTGATATATATATATATATAGTAAAAATTCTTGAATTTAGCTATGTATAAATTTGTTTCGAATTTTAAAATAAGCTAAATAATGAAGTTGATTTCGTTTATATAATATGGTTAAGAACATATTTGAAATTCTATTGTATATAGAGTAACTCAAATAAAAGTAAGGTTGAAGATAAATGTGAATATGATTTGAATTAAAGTATTTAAGAATTTTCCTCGAAAATTATGTTTTGAATTGCAAATAAATTAAGATTTAAAGGTTATGATCTTATAACTTGATTTTTGATTAAAGGATTTAAACGAATATCAAATTTATTTAAAGAATATTATCAAGTTGATTTAATTAAAAGAATATCCTGTTATTGAAGTTTAAGGGTTTTACCTGAATAATATTTGTTTACTAAGTACATATTTTAAATTTAAATAATAGGAATTGGATTTGATATATATTAAATTATCAAAGAATCCATTTTGAAATAGTGGAATATTTAAAGATTGAAATATATGAACTATAAAGTTTTGAAATATAGAATATTTAAGCTTTGAAATATATGGGGATTAAAATGGCGCATTCAGAGGTTTAAATTGATATGGGGAATTTATTTTGAAATTTGAAGAAGCTGTTTATTTTATAAAGTAATATATTATTTGAACCATTAAGTATTAAAAGTTATGTTTCAAAGCTATGGTTTCAAGGTATATATATGTGAAAATATTATGATTTTAGGAGGGGATATTTATAAAATAAAAATGATATCATATTGATTTGGGTTTCAAAAATATAAATGATATCGTATTTATATGGTTTGAAAGAGATATTATATTATGGTATTTAAAGGATAAATTATTTAGAAATAACCGCGGTGTTATAATAACGTTTGGTGGTTGAAGAGACCGGGATCGTAAGTTGTCATACTCTCTGCCAACTCCGAAAACCACTTTAATAACCGTGTACGCGGTGGAGATTCCAAAATGAAGTAGGATGGTGGCGGCGTTTCCTTTGAGGTAAATACATGGACCCGACTCCCGTGAGTTGGCATAAGGTGGCTAAAACATGAGCGATCGACGGGTTAATTGAGGTAGCACCTTTGATCGGACACATCCCTTCGATATTATACTCTGACTTTGGATTTATTCGGTGGCCACTTTTGATTTCTTTGATTTGGGGGTGTGGCTCGAGGTGGGCGGTAGCTGCGGCTACGCGTTACCACCGACCCGGAAGCTTAATTGGTATATCTACCCTGGTATTGCCTAGTTGTGCCGTGTCACCTACCCTATCGCGCCTTGTACGAGTTTGGATTTCTCTCGTAGCCCGTATGATACTCTCTGGTGGCTTCCCGATCAGGAGGGACTATGATATTGGATGGACTACTGGGGCTATTACGTGTTAAGGGGAATATTGGGTCACTCCTTAACGCTATTTAAAAGTATGTTTATTTTACTATAGACACTATTATAATAGCGAAATATACTACATAGTAAATAGTTTAACGGATCCTTAGGAGATGTAAATCCCGAGCATCTCTTGAGTTACTGCACTCATATTTATTTCCGTTGATTTAATTTACATAAGATATTTTAGTTCTGACTCGAGTGTTTTGTTTTTCCAATTCGCCCGGGTTAGTCCGAGCGTTTCAGGATCGAAGACTTTAGCTTTGGAAGACGAAGACGAAGATTTCTATTATTATTATTTATTATATTTCACTACACTCATTTTGTTCCGCTGCAGTGTTATATGGTATGTGTAACTCTGATATATGGTTTATAAGTATAATCGAATATTTTTAAACCAGCTTTATAAACTGTATATTTTATTATTATATTTTATCCTTCCGCTGTGAGATTCTGTTTTGTTTATTTCTTTCTCGTTTTTCTTATTTACCCCATAACAATCCACCTTTTCCGAACGGTTTGAGTTGGCTTGTCTGTCGATTTAAAGCGTACGAAAAGGTGGGCCGTTATAGCTAGTATCAGAGCTTTGGTTTAGCGATAAACCTTAGCTATGTGGGGTTTGACTCTTTCCTAATAGGGTAGTAATACCCTATGGGAGTCACTGAGTGTATATATACGAGAGAGCGTATTTGTTAGTGTTATAAAAAGGTTTTGGTATTGTGTTGCTTTGATCCGCTTTGTATTTGTAAACTCTGGTTGGCGCATGGGACGCTGTGACATCAATAGGGGTTTCTAAACACTTAATAGGACAGACCGACACAATATTTGTTTTAATATAGGTGAATGAAATAATTTTGCCTATTATATCTTCTATATGTATAAAATAAATTTTTATAAAGATTATACTTGGTTGTAATATATTGGTCGTTAGGAATAAAATTTAGAAATAATAGGTAAAATAATGTTTAGAATAAAATAAATAAATTTGGAAATTTAAGAACTTAAGTTCCGGGGCTTTGGAAATTGCTTTCAAATGATTTTGGAATATAGTAATAATAGTATTAGAAGTATCTTTGTATATATATAAATATTTCAATATAATTTGAAAGAATGGTTTTAAAAAAAAACTTTGGAAAGAAATAAGTAACGTACTTCCCTCTCTGTCACTGGAAAATAATTTCGGTGATGAGTGCACGCATCATCGACATCCATTTTCGAGTTTCGAAGTGGGAAGGCCACTGTAATAGTTTTACTGCAAATTGATTTTGATAAACAAAAGTGAATTTTTATTTGTTATAAATATAATTGGATTTATAAATTGCAAGTATATGTATTTGCCTTTTTTTTAAAAATAAGTTGAAATTTAACCCAGTATTTAGTTCTTAAGTTTCCATAAATTAATAGTTTCAATTATTCTAGTGAAATGGAATCTAAGTAATTAATAATTGTAACGCTAAATGAAATAAGAAATTTAATCTAAGTTATTAATGGATTTAAAGAAATTTTAAATTTGTAACCTATGAAACCGAGGGTATTATTATTGAACATTAAATTAATTAATGGAAAAAGAACAAACTTGTATAACTTTTAATTACATTCTTAAAAAGCATATATATAACTTACCAAATATAAAAAGTTGAAACGTTTAATAAGAAAATGTAATGGGAATTGTACAAGTAAAAGTAGAGTAATGAAAGTATCCAATGAATTTGCTTTTATAAATAAGAATCTAATGTTATAATTGTTGTAAACTTAAGTTATGACTGAAAAGCTACAAATTAAATATAATGGAAAAGTTGTAAAGAAATGAAAATAGGTTTAAGAAGTGTTGAAGTTATTTATGATAAATGGAAAGATGAATGCTGTAAGTAGATGAAATTAAGCAATAAATGAATGGAATTGTGAAATGCATAAATGTAATGAAATAAAAAGAAACTTACATGACCTGAATAAATGAAAATGAATAATTGTGGGCAATAAATGAAAATGAATAGAATTAATAAGAATAAACTAATCGTTGTTGTTGTTTTGGTTATGGTTGTTTTGGTAAGGAAATTTAAAATTGTTTGAATGAATGAATAATCTATTTAGTTTTACCTAAGACTGTTGAGTGAAGGGTACACTCAGTAGTTTATTGTAACAACCCGCATATTTGTCGAGTTTGTATTTAAATATTTTATTTAAATATTAACTCGTTAATCGGATTTTGGTCCGAAAAGCTACTTTTTGCAAACGGTCAAATTAGGACTCGAGACCACTTCCATTGAGTTCGAAATGTCGTTTACAATTTTTTTAAGTATAAACATCGATAGGTTTGGAGTTAGTGAAATTTCACTAACTTTTCCCGCTTTGGACTTTGGGTTAGTTTGGCCTATTAAGCCCAAGTTCCAACCCTCTTCTCCTCACTCTTCATAAATTTCCTAACTAATCAAGCTTTGGCATTAATGGTGGAGGGAATGGGAAATTAAAATTCCAAAACTCAAATTCAATTGCAATCCATCTTTCTACTCCAAATTCAAGAAGAAGACATTGGATTCAAGCTTCTTGTGCTTAGATAGAAGAAGGATTGATCCTTGCTTGCTTAAAACTTCATTTTCATTGATATTTGGTGCAAAGGTGAGATTTTTATCTCATAATTCTAGCCTATAACTATATTGGACTGTTGGGAATGATTCCCTATCATTTTTGCATGCATGTTAGCATTTGGTTTGGATTGGATTGGCGAAAAACTCCAATTTTTAGCGTTTTGTTGAATTTTCTGCACTTGAGTCGTTCTGGCCATTTTTAGGTCGTTCGGAGTTAAGTCGTTCGTCCATAGGTCGTGAGTCGTTCACGAGTTAACCCTAGGTCGTTCTGGCCATTTTTAGCTCGTTCGGAGTTAAGTCGTTCATCCATAAGTCGTTAGGTCGTATGACCCTTGAGTCGTTAGGTCGTATGACCCATGAGTCGTTAGGTCGTATGACCCATGAGCCGTTAGGTCGTACGACCCATGAGTCGTTAGGTCGTACGACCCATGAGTCGTTAGGTCGTATGACCCATGAGCCGTTAGGTCGTATGACCCTTGAGCCGTTAGGTCGTATGACCCTTGAGTCGTTAGGTCGTATGACCCATGAGTCGTTAGGTCGTATGATCCTTGAGTCGTTAGGTCGTATGACCCTTGAGTCCTTAGGTCGTATGACCTCATTTTGTCTTCACTAGTTCGTACCGTTTTGGGTCGGGGCGCTGCCCCGCACCCCGCCGGGGGCGCCGCCCCCTGGACCCCCGCGACCTGACCGGGCAGGTCGAACCCCGTAAGCGGTGGCGTTGCCCCCGCACCCCCACCTTGGGGGGTTGCCACCCCCCCTGGACCCCCCCTCCGTAGGGGATCTTATCTGAAAAACATTGAGCTGATTTCCTGGGATTTTATTCGCATCTCCGTATGCGATCTTTGTGACTGATTGTTTCTACACTTGCTTATGTGTTTTGTCACTTTATAATATAAAGGTTTCAATACTAGTAGTAAATATCAAAACTCTTTTAACAAACAATTTCAACACTATTTTTAATAACAAAGCTCTTTTCTTAAACCGTTTTCCAATCTATTAGTATATACAAGCCTTTACCTCACTCGGATGAGAAATCTAATTAAACGACTTAGTAAAACAAGTGGTATGAAACGCTTGCGTTCACTTCATCGGTTAATTCTTGGACTTGTTCGATTGAACCTCTTGTGACAATTTTATTAGTGAAGATTTACAGTTTGTTTGTAAATATTTAAGTTAAGCAAGTGGTTATGGGACATGAAGCTAAACTTCTATATTTACTAGCTTAGTGTAATTGACACTTCTCGTTGATCTTGATGATCGCTTTATGAATTAGACTAGCAATTGCGCGATGTCTCTTTCATTGCTAGGTTAGACTAGACACCACTTGTGTGATTCCATTCACACATACCTTTCTGCTTTTTGGTTAGTCTTGACCTCAATCTGTGTGATTCCATTCACACATGCGGGGTAGCTCCCCTTGGTCTTCGGACCGTCATGTGATAGGCCTCTTTCCCTTTTTATGATTTCTGGATTTCTCGTGTTGATTTCTGGAATTTATGTCATTGACTTGTTATGAGTACAAGTTTAGGGTATGATGCCCTCTTCGAATCTTTGAGAAGATTCTTGTGATATTGATTATCACTTATTGATTGATCTTCTGTTGATCATTATTTACATACTTATAGTGGTATGTCGTTATGGATGTTTATGTTTATGCCATATCTTTTATGTTATATCATGTCATCTGATATTTATAGCTAGACTGACCCGTTTATTATTTTCTTAAATAATACTCGGGTCAGACCGAGATGTTACAGGTGCTTCTGCTTGACTTCTTCCCAGGGATTCATCACTCTGACTTTTGGCTAACTGTTTAGATTAGCAGTTTTTTTTTGTATACACTTGAGATATAGACTCATAGATGTATTCTTTTGTATAGCACGTGTTGCTATTCTTTTGTATTATTGTGGATCTTACTGACCACTACTCTGATGTACACTTTCATGTGTTAGTTATATATTCATATCTTCTTCCGCCTTTGTGATATGGATATCTGTGACTGATTTGTGATATGATTATTTCTATGTTTGTTTCCGAAGATTATTTATAGCCACCGTGTGATAAGCAATTACATGGATGGTCGCTCCTCAACAGCCTTATTCTCCGTGCTAGTTGACAGCACTACTCCGGAGTGTTCTTGGCTAGCGTGGGTATAGAGGTGGGGCGTCACATTTATTTTTCATTCCGTACAATTTAAAGTTTGAACCCGAACAACTATTTGTTTGGTTTGATGAACGAATGATTGATTTGTGTTGTTTACTTTGTGATGGATGTATGTTGTGATTGCAAGTGATTGCTGTGTTGACATTGCTTTGTTGTTAGAAAAAAATTTATTTCATTTTATATAATTGTTAACCTTTTAGATTATATTAGTGGAATACAGGTTATGGAAGCAACTGCTACTGCTTTTGGTTTCATAATATAAGCGTTATTGCCCGACAAATAGGTACGTTTTCGAATCACGGTTTATAGCGTTATTATATTATTTTTCCGAGTTGGGATATATATTATTTTGAATTATATGTTGTATATTGTTATATTTGATATTATATTTCTCCCAAGCCTCTCTATACAAAGGAGACTCTACCAAAAAATTTCATAAATTTTGGACTTAGAAATATTTTGAAAATGTTTCCAAACTTTATTGCTTTAAGAATAAAAAGATATAATGGTTATAAATTTGTATATTTTATTTAAAGTATATAATTTTGTAAATTTAATTGTTTATAAAGTTAATGTTTTGAATAAGATATATCGATTTCTTAATTCTTCTTTTTCCCTTCTTTTCCTTTTCGGGGACGAAAAGTTTTGAGTGGGGGAGAGTGTAACGACCCGTAAATTTTGACCATTTAATTTGTTATTTTAATTTGATTGTTGGTAATTTAATGAAGAAAGAAACGAAATTCTCATCATGTAAATTGGAGAAAATGTTAGAAATTAAATGTTGCATTGGTAAATGAAATCAATTATTGGCAATTGGAATAAAATCCAATTGAAGAAATAGTGGAAACCATTATAATTTGTTAATTAAATATGATTATGTAATTAATACGGAAAGAAATAAAATTTGCAATAGTATTAATGGAAATAGGGTAAATTGTCATACTTGGTTATAAGCTTAATATAAGAAAACAAATGGAAATGTTGAATCATGAATAAAATTGTTAACTAGAATGGAATTCAAATTTATATAATAATGTAAAGTTTTAAATTGATGCATTTGGATAATAAGTTAAAATATAAGTAAATAAAGGCAAGTATTGAATTTATCAATGAAATAAAATATTGATTAATGGAAATTGAATGTAAATTGAGATAATAAAGTAATGCAGGACAACAAATAATTTAATTAGTACAATCCTCATTTTTATTTGTAAACAATTGTAAGGTTTTAATTTATTGAAATTTGAAAATTTGGAAATAGATTCAAAATTTATATTAGATAACGAATTGCAATAATTAAAGATAATAATTAATGGATTAAGTGGAATACCAATTTATTTATAAAGTGAATATAAGTGAATGTAACAAAATGAATAGGAAATGCTAATTTATTCATAAAGTGATAGTGATGTGAAAAGGAATGGAACCGAGATGGAATGAATAATTGCATTTATGATCTTAATTTGTATGTGTGCATTAATTTATAATGAATGGGAAAAAACGAATCAATTAAGATATGTATTTATCTCTTTAGTATGTTGCATAAAATTTGGAAATCAGTTTGAAATCAAAGGAGATTAAGTAGCACGTTAAATGTGATATAAATTAATAAATACATTAATGATGGGTAATATGCTTTAATGTTAATCATACCCATACAATGTCAATTTATTAAATTACAAGATTTTGAATCAATAAACGAATTTATTTGGATTTCAATTTATAATCAATAACATTTAATGTGGAATCAATTACAATTAATTGACTTAAATTATGCAGTTAGGGTAGATTTGAGTTGTCATTAAAGATCGTTAATTTATAAGATGTAATTTATGATAAGCCTATTTACTTTATGAAGTTGTTTGATTTAAAGATTTGGAAGCAAGATTTACTATTTGGATTGAAGTGTAAAATTCAATAAATTGAATTTATTGCAAATAAATGAAATTCAACATTTATTATTACGTTAATTGAAACTAGATGTAATGGGAGGATATTCTTATAATAGATTTTGAATCAAATATTGATTTCATCAGGGGTAATAAAGAAAGTACGTTGAATACAAGAATGGAAATAAAGATTTACGAATTTTGGGATTCGAACTATAATAATTGGATTTAAGTGCAATAAAATGAAATTTAATATTTAAATATTATGTAAATATAAATTTAGATGAAATTTGGAGATATTTACGTAATAGAGTATGAATCCAATGGTCGTCTCATCTATTGGATACTAATAGATTGAATAATTGAATGAAAGTCAATTTAAGGGAATTATTGCAAAATTAATTTATAATTTGTGAATATAATGAAATTGAAATTTAACGATGAAATGAATAAATTTGTTAACTCTAAATTGACATCTAGATTTGGTTTAATTAATGTGAATGATTAAGAAAATATAAGTGTTAAAGATTGTCAATTTCAGAATTTAAATAGGAAATTCGATTTAATTAATTAATTTTTATTTATTTAATTAATGTAAAAATAGCCATTTTGGCCACTGACTCGGATTTCGATGAAACCAGTTTCATCGGATCCATAATGGTGAATTATTGTAGGATTTCTAGTTTCATAGCGATCAGACATGTTGTTTGATCGTACGGACTTGAAACGCCTTGAAATCGATAAATCAAAATCAATTGAAATCAATTTGAAATTATTGTTTTTAGCATAACTTCTTCATACAATGGAATTTGGACTCCAAACCTTTTCCATTGCGTTTAAAATATTTTAAAACCCCTATTTTGATATTTGGATTTACCCAATTTGATTCCATGCTCAGAACGGGCTTTTTGGGCCACGTTAGCGGTAACACGTATATCTATCAATCCGATCCATCTATTTTTCGACTTTATCTATAAATACCCTACTAAACCCTAGCCTCCGCCTATTCTCATTTGTCTGCGCGTAAAATTTCATCAGCTCCTCCTCTTCCTCAATGGACGCAAACCCTAGATCCAATTACAAAATCAAAGTCAAAAATTCAAATTCCTAAGAAAAATTCAGGAAAAATATATGTTAAATCTCTCGAAATGCGTAATCTGCAGGTGTAATTCGTTTTTCAATTCGAGTTATCATTTGCTCTGAAATTTAAGGTTTATCCACAGCCGTTCATCATCGCTGCGATAAAATTCGTCGGATCGAGAAACCCTTTCTAGGTTTGGTAGAGATTGACCAGGGGATTTCGTCGGCATAATTTGTTTGTCGATTCAAAGGCCTGATTCACTGCAAAAATTGGATTAGGGTTAATTATGGTGACGGCGGTTGCTCAAAATTTGAGCACGTGGTGGCATGGCGTGTGTGGCGCAGCGATCTAAGTGGAGGCAGAACGTGGGCGCGGCGGCGGCATGCCGTGAGGTGATCGATGGCAGTTGTGGACTAGAGGCGGCGCGTGTTTTTCATGCGCTCCAGTGCGTGTTGTTCTGTAGCCGCGTGAACCAAGATGAAGGTGATGACGTGGATGAATATTTTTATGAGTGAGTTTGTGTTCTTTTCCCTTTTATTTTTTTATTTGATTTCAATCACAATTATCATTATATCTTTTGCATACGATATCCGTTTTACGCGCTGGTTTTTTTGTTAGGATCGTATTGAAATTCTGGACTTGATGACGCTGGTTTGGACAAATTCTGAGACGGTCAAAATTTTGGGTTTAAATTGGATTTAAATTCAAAAGGTGAGTGTTTTAACCCACTCACAACTTCTAAAATTTCTTATGTTTGTTAAATTGATTTATGATGTGTTTAGAAATTTATTTATAGCTGTTTGGCATATATTTCATCATTATCTCAGTAAATTTGCATCCATATAATTTACTCGTTATTTAATTCATTCTTGCATATAAACTGCCAGTTAAAATTTTTGTTAAATTTATTATTGCATATAAACTGCTAGTTAAATTTATTCATTATTGCATATGAACTACAGTTAAACATTTATTTAATTCATTATTGAAAAATTAACTGCCAGTAGTTAATTATTATTTATTGATGTGATTGTTTGAATCAGATGATAAACTAATAAATGTTTGATGATTGATACGATGGATAAATGGATGTTGTATTTATATTGTATAAACTGCAAGTTACTATGCATTTTCATTTCATTCGGGATTGCGGTTTGAAATGATATACAACCGCATTTTTATTTTTTTAAATTGTGGATTGAAATGATAAATATCCGTATCACTTGACCATAGGATAGAAAATTATATATAGGCACTGCGGTATATATATAAAATTATTTTTTGAAATGATTTTCTATGGTTTTGGAAAGAATACGGTTTAATAAATATTAAATTTTGATATATATATATAGTAAAAATTCTTGAATTTAGCTATGTATAAATTTGTTTCAAATTTTAAAATAAGCTAAATAATGAAGTTGACTTAGTTTATATAATATGGTTAAGAACATATTTGAAATTCTATTGTATATAGAGTTTATAATAACTCAAATAAAAGTAAGGTTGAAGATAAATGTGAATATGATTTGAATTAAAGTATTTAAGAATTTTCCTTGAGAATTATGTTTTGAAATGCAAATAAATTAAGATTTAAAGGGTATGATCTTATAACTTGATTTTTGATTAAAGGATTCAAACGAATATCAAATTTATTTAAAGAATATTATCAAGTTGATTTAATTAAAAGAATATCCTGTTATTGAAGTTTAAGGGTTTTACCTGAATAATATTTGTTTAGTAAGTAAATATTTCAAATTTAAATAATAGGAATTGGATTTGATATATATTAAATTATCAAAGAATCCATTTTGAAATA
This sequence comes from Allium cepa, assembly GCA_030765085.1. Lineage (NCBI taxonomy): Eukaryota > Viridiplantae > Streptophyta > Magnoliopsida > Asparagales > Amaryllidaceae > Allium > Allium cepa. The sequence continues at coordinate 318,552,756 of CM060939.1, forward strand.
GTGGAATATTTAAAGATTAAAATATATGAACTATAAAGTTTTGAAATATAGAATATTTAAGCTTTGAAATATACGGGGATTAAAATGGCTCATTTGGAGGTTTAAATTGATATGGGGAATTTATTTTGAAATTTGAAGAAGCTGTTTATTTTATAAAGTAATATAGTATTTGAACCATTAAGTATTAAAAGTTATGTTTCAAAGCTATGGTTTCAAGGTATATATATGTGAAAATATTGTTATTTTAGGAAAGGGATATTTATAAAATAAAAATGATATCATATTGATTTGGGTTTTGAAAATATAAATGATATCGTATTTATATGGTTTGAAAGAGATATTATATTCTGATTTTTAAAGGATAAATTATTTTGAAATAACCGCGGTGTTATAATAACGTTTGGTTGTTGAAGAGACCGGGATCGGAAGCTGTCATACTCTTTGCCAACTCCGAAAACCACTTTAACAACCGTGTACGCGGTGGAGATTCCAGAATGAAGTAGGATGGTGGCGGCGTTTCCTTTGAGGTAAATACGTGGACCCAACTCCCGTGAGTTGGCATAAGGTGGCTAAAACAGGAGAGATCGACAGGTTAATTGAGGTAGCACCTTTGATCGGACACATCCCTTCGATATTCTACTCTGACTTTGGATTTATTCGGTGGCCACTTTTGATTTCTTTGATTTGGGGGTGAGGCTCGAGTTGGGCGATAGCTGCGGCTATGCGTTACCACCGACCCGGAAGCGTAATTGGTATATCTACTCTGGCATTGCCTAGTTGTGCCATGTCATCTACCCTATCGCGCCTTGTACGAGTTTGGATTTCTCCCGTAGCCCGTGTGGTATCCTCTGGTGGCTTCCCGATTAGGAGGGACTATGATATTGGATGGACTACTGGGACTATTACGTGTTAAGGGGAATATTGGGTCACTTCTTAACGCTATTTAAAAGTATGTTTATTTTACTATAGACATTATTGTAATAGCGAAATATACTACACGGTAAATTGTTTAACGGATCCTTAGGAGGTGTGAATCCCGAGCATCTCTTGAGTTACTGCACTCATATTTATTTTCGTTGATTTAACTTACATAAGATATTTTAGTTCTGACTCGAGTGTTTTGTTTTTCCAATTCGCTCGGGTCATTCCGAGCGTTTCAGGATCGAAGACTTTAGCTCTGGAGGATGAAGACGAAGATTTCTATTATTATTATTTATTATATTTCACTACACTCATTTTTTTCCGCTGCAGTGTTATATGGTATGTGTAACTCTGATAGATGTTGTATAAGTATAATCGAATATTTTTAAACCAGCTTTATAAACTGTATATTTGATTATTATATTTTATCCTTCCGCTATGAGATTCTGTTTTGTTTATTTCTTTCTCGTTTTTCTTATTTACCCCATAACAATCCGCCTTTTTCGAACGGTTTGAGTTGGCTCATGTGTCGATTTAAAGCGTACGAAAAGGTGGGCCGTAACAAATATACTTTAGAGATATTTATCTTTTCAAAACCATTTCTTTTTATCATACATGGAATTCATTAAAACTCTCTTTGTTAAATTCTTTGGTTAATTAAACTCTTTTTAAAATCAGGACTAATTCCAATTCGATTTACTTAAATTTTAACAAAGATTTCTCAATCCCAGAACATAACTTCTTAATAAGTTAAAACCATGTTAATTAAGATGGTAAATCCAAATTAGTTAACATTTGAATGAAACGGTTCCATAGAAATCATTCAAATTATACTTGATGTTAATTATGTATTCAACAAGTACTATCCATCCAATAACGGTGAAATCGCTTTTTAAATTCATATGAGTAGTACGAGTTCCTTCGTCGGAATTTAATATCAATTATAAGAAGATTTTCTCTATACAAGCCAAGTTGTTTAAATTTGAGAAAAATTAATCTTTTATACTTAACTTGTTTCTGACATTTCGACCTTATCTATTCCTCGCCTAGGTGAGGCCAGGTGACCCAGAGGACTGGTTTCTTCTAAACACCTCCTTAGTTTAAACACCGCAACTAGATCTCACAGATAGAAAAATCAGGTGTACTCGTCGGTTTATTAGAGCCAAGATTAAAACAATTGCTTATAACAGCTTTTCTTTAATTCATTTATTTAAATTCTCTTACATAAATTATAAAATCTTCAAATCATCTTTAAAACACTTAGTTATTCATTTAAAAACATTTATAAATGGTTTGAGAAAGAATTATTAAGTTTAAAGTCATATTTCAAAAGTTATTATAAACCACTACAAAAAGTGCTGCGAATAGTGTTTTTAAAGTTATTGATCAAAACGACTTTTCTATCTTTGGAAAATTTATTTATATAACTAAAATATATTTTAAAAGATTTATAAAGATTTTTCCATATTTTTAAAGAATTTAAAAATATTGAATTTTAAGAAATCCTTTTCTGAATTTCGAACTGCAAAATTGCGATTATTTCGAAAACTTGTATTACGTATATGTAACGACCCAGAATTTATATTAATTAAAAATTGAATATTTAATTAATTTTAATTATTAATAAGTGAAATTAATAAGTCGAATAATTTATTTATCGAATATTGGATTTAAGTGGTTAATTAAATTGATAATTTAATAATTGAAATTCTAGAAATAATTGATAATTGGGTTTAATATGATTGAAAATGATTTGTAAAATTTTATTATGTCATATTAAAGTTATAGAGATGTTATAGAACTTTTAAAATGGAATTTAAAGTTAAATTGTGAAAATTGAATATTTTAATATTTAAATCGACTTGTGAAAATAGCCAATTTTCGAACAGTCTCAGAATTGGACAAGACCAGTTCCATTGGATCCGTAATAGTTTGTTATTATCGGGTTTCAATTTTCGTAGCAATTGGAGTTATCGTTTGACCATGGCAGCTCGAAACGCATCGAAATTGTTTTAATATTAATTTGGCGAGTTAAAATAGTCATTTTTCAAAAAGTCTCGGATTTCGACGAAACCAGTTTCATCGGATCCGTAATGTGATATTATTGTAAGGTTTCAAATTTCAAGTCAATCGGATTTATCGTTTGTCCGGTGCAAGCTAAAACGCCGAGAAAATCGTTTAATCAGTTTAATTTAAAATTGAACTTTTATTGCCATAACTCGCACAGATGAACGAATTAGCTCCCGAAACACATTCCATTGTGTTCGGAACGTGGGGTAAACCTTAGAAACGACAACCGACACGCTTCATTTGGAGTTCGGAAAATCCGGGATGAATAGTGTCGCGTATTTTTCTATAAAAGGACCTCAATCTTCATTTTTGCAAATAAAAACAAGGCTAGGGTTACAGCCGCCACCCTCTTGATTAATGGCCAGAAAATTTCGAAATTTCTTTCTCATTTTCCTCTCAATCCATCAACAATTAGCAAAAACTCTCAACTACAAAGTTGTAGAGGACGATGAAAGCTTCAAATCCATACGGAGATGATCGAAAACGGAGCTTCGAATCAACGGGAAATCGAGCAAGAAGGGGCTGCGTTTTTCACGCAAATCGAGGTGATAGGGGAGGCCGAGTTCAACATGGTGGCAGCCTATGGTGGCTCTCGAGCGGGGCTTCGCAACGATGGTCTCCGATCGTCTTCAATTCAAGTGTGGAGGTTGCATAATTAAACCCTAAATTCGAGCTAATGGGTTCATGTATACGACTCCTCCTGTAGAAATTGCGTGAGAGGGAGAAGATACTGAACGGCCTGATGTTGAAGGGTTGGGGATCTCATGGCCAGAATTGATTTAGGTTAATTAAAAAAAAAATGTTGTTAATTTAGTTTATATAAATCGTGTAATTTTAAAAATTCATAACTTTTTCATACGAGGTCGAAAACGCGCGAAACCAGTTGCGTTGGAATCGTATGGACGAGCACTACGCTATGGAAATGGATTGGAGTCGTTTGGAGTTAGTAAGAATTTCGGGTAAAATTAAACGTCCGTTTAATTTTATTCGAAATAAATCGCTAAAATGAAATTGAAATCAAGGTGAGAACTTCTCACTCAATCGAATTAGTTTTGATTTTAATTTTAAATAAGTTAGATTTAAAATTCTTGAATGCATGTTTGAATGATGATTGTTATCTATTGATTATTAAAATAGACATTATGCGCCGTTAGTAAGCGTAGGTTATTTATTAAAAACATATACCACGAATATTTCACCGTATAGTGAATTGGTATTATTTATGTACTTGGAGTTGATTTCCCGCATTATATAGCGGATGAGACCCTATTGCGCCGTCTATTAAGCGGATAATATTTTATAAATCCTATATACCGCGATGATTCCGTACTGGAACGGAATTGGTATTGTGCTAATGTTTGTGGATGCAGGGAAACAGGTTGGAGGGATCCAACTGGATTCCTCAACTGTATTGATTTATTTACAGATATTTTGATATTCGGTGATTATCATATCGATATATGATATTTGGATGTCGTTATTGACTATTTGGTGATGTTGCATCATCGGATCCATTTTTGAAGTTTTAAAGTAACGATTTTGATTTTTAAAAGGATTTTAAATTGATTTTTCAAAGTATATGTTTTTATTAAATTTTGAATTGATTCATTTTAAATAATTAAAACGTTATAAATTTTTTTTATGTCATAAAAATTAAGATTTTTGTAAAATATAACCAAATTGAGATTTTTCGAAATAAATAGTGATTAATTTATAAAATGGTTTAATTTGGAATTTTGAATCATTATAAAAGATTTTTAAATTGATTTTTATAAATTAAAATATAGAAATCTAAAACGAGCTTTTTATAAGTGTTAAAATAAAGTTTGAACCTAGATTCATAAGTAAATAAGAATTTTTGATTTATAAATTAGTGTTGATATAAAAGAATGGATTTGTGAATAAATGAATTATAAGTAATTTACTTATAAACCGGATTTCGACATGTAGATGGAATATAAATAGAATTGATTTATAAAGGAGATTTTTAAATCAAAGCTTATAAATAGAAATAGAATTTATAGATATTATTTATAAATTCGAAATAAATTGAATTTGATAAATTGAATATAGAAGTTTATAAAAGAAAATATATTCGCGATTTTGGATAGCGAATAAATTCTTGAAAATAAAACATGCAGTAAATATTGAAATTGGGTAAATAAGGTATATTCACGATTTTGGACAGTGAATATATTATTGAGTAAAATGGATACGTTTTGGGAAAGCGAATATTATGAAATGAAGTTAATGATTTTAAAGACGTTTTAAAATGCATTAAGTATCGAATACATAGATTTCGACATTTATTGTTGAAATAGACGTTTTCGAGAAATAGAAGGAAATGGTGGACTATAACACTGTTGTTATAGTAAATGATTTCCGATAGGAAATGTTTTATATAGTATTGGGATTTATATATCTATCTTAATTTCGAATCCCTATACTAGTGATTTTGGGTCGTTGTAACGGTGTTTTATGCAACATTTGTTTTGACTCAAATAAATGTGTTTAAGTGAATGTTTTCCTTAAAGAACGAAATATATACTTAATTTCGATATTAAGTATATTGAATATTTTCTAAGTATTGAAAATAAATGGATCCGTGAATTACTTATTATTAGAATAAGTATGGAAATGCTTTTCCAATATGAAATGAATTGTTTTTGAGAATTTATCTTTTTAAAAGATAAATTGAAAATGAATATCAAAAATCGATTTGAAATCGTATATTCATAAATATTTTGGAATGTAAATTCACCATGGAATTTATATAAAAGGGAAATTTGTTTAAAAATAAACGTTGATTTATTTTTGAACTGTGGGAATTAATTTACGGATTTGGAACGTAAATATAAGGTAAATCGTTAAGGATTTATTTAATTGGTTTAAATGAACCATGTTGAAATGAAAGAAATTCCGCGTAAAGAAAATGTTTGAAATTTGTTTTCAAAAATGATAAAGGTGAAAAGTGATTTGAAAATTTGTTTTCAAATGTTGAAGTGTGGGAAATTTTATATCTAGTAAAGATATTTTGGAAAGTAAATAATTTGGAAAATTATTTGGAATTTGGTGATGTGGAGCATGCCTATTGATAGTTAAATAATCCGACTATCAATATTTACCTTTAAATAGGTATTTGTTGTGATTGCTTGAATTTGAATGCTACACTTATTTTTGAATAAGCGCTCACTATTCGGGTTAGCCAGGAAAGGACCTTGGGGTCGTATAACCCATTCCGAATATGTGATACATCGTTATGGATTGCATTTGATGACCGGTGTTGAAGACCGGATATTTGTGAAAATGGAAGGATTACCGTCGAGTTACTCTACATCGGCTGATCTCCGTTATAGAGGTTTTATCACCCTTAGTGACGGTAAGTCCGGACGTGATTAGAAATTATCCGGAATGCAAGGACTTCTTTGTAATTGCCTTCGGTTCTGTTCGAGCCCGGAACAGACTTGTATGGATTGTATGTCTGACATTACAAGTTGAGATATAAAGCCGATTTCTTTCAAATATATTTCTGTTGGTGGTAGAGAATTTATTCTCTTAGCTTAACACCCTTCTCTCAGACGTACGAGCTCAGAGGTTATGTAGTTGAAGGTTATTAGTGATATACTCCCAATTTGGTAGTGTGGCATGCTGAGTGTTGCTGTGAAATGATCATTGATTGATCATTTGTGATATGATCATTTGTTTGATCATTTGTCTTTGTGATCATTTCTATGATCATTTGTTGACCCAAAGCACGGCTTTTGTATAAAGCGTGGCTTTGTGGACGAGACTTCGTCGGACCTCACACCCCGAAAATGGTCAAAACAGGAAGGATGCAGCAAGGTTATTAGGGGGTAGCGCCCCTTTAGTGTATGTCATTCCTTCTGGATAGAGGTGGTATCATGGTATGGAGCCCAGATATTTAACCTTTGTTGTTGCTGCAAATTTTGTGGTTGTTGGAAATCGAGGATCCTCGGATAGATCGATTACGATTGGGGAATGACATATTCGTGTCAGTAGTTACCCAGTTAGGGGTAACCCGGCCTTGTGTTGGCAGAGATCCGGTTTGGTTCTCGGGGCGTCTTTCCAGAGGCATTTCCATGTGGCAATGGGAAGTTCCTTGGCCTGACCATTTGTTGGAAATCCAAAGAAACAATACGAGACTTGTACGGTTTTAGTTGTAGAACCCGCCATGGAATGTGGCGGTAACCTGCTATTGAACATGGTAGCTATAGTAGGCATACGATAATGGTCGTATGTTGGCTAAGATTTATATCTTTACTTTCGAAATAATTTTCCTACAATATGCACTAATAATATTATCAAATGTTTCTTTTTAATGCGTATCAAGCATCTTTGACTATTACAAGGAGAAATCTCCTCCGATTCTGCGTTTGCATTGTGTGTGTGTGCGGGAGGCCTTATGGTAGTCTCATTTTTAAAAGCATTGCGAATTGACTTTAAAAATATTCCTCTATTTTGATTTTAAAGAAAAATAAACTGTTTTAGTTCTCACACCAGTCACATGACTGACTCGGAGTTTATTGTTTTCCTTCCTAAACTCTGGGTGCCCACCAATTTCCACACGGGCAGTCAAGAGTTAAGGTTTATCAGGATATTCAGGAGTTGCTGGAGGCAAGCTGGATGGCATGACGTATTCACTAGTATATAGTATTTCTTTTCCGCTGTTTGTTTGTTGTTGTACACTCTGATGATGTAATGAAATGTAATATGATGAAATGTAATAACTGATATAGTTCTTTGTTTAAAGATTATTCATTTATCTATTATATGTTGTTCCGCTGCGAATTGTGAGATTCTGATGTTGTTATGTTGTTTCTTTCTGTTTCTGTTGCTACTTTTTCTCTCTTCTTCTACCTCTTTCTTTTTCTTAAAACCCTAAGGGTTCGTATTTCCGTTCATCTTGAGTTAATCACTGGAGATTAGTGTTTATTCAAGGAGTACAGATTTACGGGTCTTTACATTTGGTATCAGAGCTTATGGTTAAGCGACAACCATAGCTCTGTTGGGTATAACTCATTAGAGATAGAGTCAGCAGTACTCTAGAATGAGTTTGAGTGTAATAATAGCTATGAGCGCATATTTGTTAGTGAATATAAAAAAATATATTTTATATTGTGTTTTCTTATCCGTTGAGCTGTTTGTGGATTCTGATCGGTGTGTGGGACGCCATATTATCGATAGGGATTTCCAAACTATTAAATGAGGCAAGTTGACATAGTATCTTTTAAATTGGGTAAATGAAATAATTTTACCTTGATTTTATTTTATATATAAAGGAATAATTTTTCAGGATTATTAAGTGTATATCAATTGATTGTTGATTGTTGAATAAGTTAAATAAAACCACAGTTGTAAAAGAATAATTGTATAAGCAATTGAATTATAAGTATGGAGTTATAATTAAAATGATTTACACTTGTGAAATAATCTTATATATATAAGAAGTGAAATTATTAAGTAAAAGGGTTTGTAAATGTGATTTATAATCTGAAAAAAAATTCCATAGAAGTGTTTTGAAAGGATTTGATAATTTGGAAAATTGTTTTGGAGAAATTAAAGCTCTAAACTCTTTCCGGTCGCTAGAAAATAATCCTGATGATGATGGCCACATCATTAGAATTCATTTTCGGGTTTCCAAAGAGAAATTGCTGCCAAATTGTTTTAAATAAAAGTTGTTTGGAAAATTTTGAGTTTGGGTTTTGAAATTCAAAAGATAATTGAATTGATTTCAAAAATGGTTTTGAAAGATTTTAAAGGACTCTGGAATCCTATTTAAGATATTTATGGGAATGATAAATGAGTTGATAACTTATACAGATTGAATTTTGATAGAATAAATTTAACTTAAAGGATGAAGTTAAATTAAAGGAAGTATAAGTAAATCAATAAAATCCAAGTTGAAATAAATTTGAGTTGTCATCAAAGACATGTAATTTGAAATTTAAAAAAAGGAAAGTTAAATAAATTGATTTGGATTTGATAAGATGCTTGAAATGAAATATAACTTAAGTAAAGTTGAAAGAAGTTGATTTTTGGTATCGAAGTAAAATAAATAAGTGAATTAATGAAATGAAGTCATTAGGAATTTGAACTTGAGTTATATAAATGAAATTCAACATTATATTGTTAAAGGAATTAGCAATTGAATTGAACTAATGGACTAAATGTTAATCAATTAAATGTAAATAATTGATATGGGATAATGGATGTAAGTGTCAATTCATTAGAAGCTAATGTTATTAGAAATTGAATAATTTGAATGAAAGTCAATTTAATATGATCGAATTGGAATTACATTTGTTGAACCAAATTGAATGTAAAGTGAATAAATTTGGTTGTATTGAATAAATATTGGTTGTTCTTTGATTGTTGATTGATTGTATATAAATTCATTAAGTGTTAATGAAAGTGAATTAGCAAAATTGAAAGCTAAAGAAATTGAATCCAACTTGGAAGAAAATGAACTAATATGAATGTAAATCAGTGAATGTATACTAATTGGAAATGAAAGAATGAATGTTGGTGAAATTCCAACATTAATAAATCAAATGTGATTTAAATTGAAAACCAATTCATTGAATATTAATGAGAATATGAATGAATATTGATTTGATTATGGATGTTAGTTGAATGCTATTTGTTTGATGGTTGCATTTGTTGCTTTAGATGCATTTGCTATATTGACATATGTAGTTGTTGGTATATGTTGTATATTGATGTTATTTTCATATATGCATGTTACTCATTTGTTTGTTGAGTGTATAGTAGGTGCGGATTGCGCTTGCTTCGCATTTGGAGCTCGCTTTTGCGCTATATTAGCCGTATACGCTCACTAATAATATAATAAGGTACATATCTCGGATTACATGCCGTACTTTTACACTTTTTTCCCTACGGGATGCCTCATCACTTGATGAGATGTATATTTGTGATATATACACTGTCATTTTTTTTCTTCGGATCGAGCCGCGCAAAGGAGACTCTGGCGAATTTTTCCGAAAATTTAAGGCGTTAGAATATTTTTGGGAAAATTGGGAAATTTTTGAAAACTAGGTTTGAGTTTGGAAACTTAGTAAAGTATTGTAAGAAGTTTAACTATGAATTTTGGGAAATTTAAACACTTAGGAGATTTGAAAAATCTAAATTGAACGGTTTGTTTTGGAAAGTTAATGAATTCTGTAACTTTTTCTTACTTGGTAATTTCGAGGACGAAATTCTTTTAAGGGGGGAAGTCTGTAACGACCCATAATTTATATTAATTAAAAATTGAATATTTAATTAATTTTAATTATTAATAAGTGAAATTAATAAGTCGAATAATTTATTTATCGAATATTGGATTTAATTGGTTAATTAAATTGATAATTTAATAATTGAAATTCAAGAAATAATTGAAAATTGGGTTTAATATGATTGAAAATGATTTGTAAAATTTTATTATGTCATATTAAAGTTATAGAGATGTTATAGAACTTTTAAAATGGAATTTAAAGTTAAATTGTGAAAATTGAATATTTTAATATTTAAATCGACTAGTGAAAATAGCCAATTTTCGAACAGTCTTAGAATTGGACGAGACCAGTTCCATTGGATCCGTAATAGTTTGTTATTATCGGATTTCAATATTCGTAGCAATTGGAGTTATCGTTTGACAGTGGCAGCTCGAAACGCATCGAAATTGTTTTAATATTAATTTGGCGAGTTAAAATAGTCATTTTTCAAAAAGTCTCCGATTTCGACGAAACTAGTTTCATCGGATCCGTAATGTGATATTATTGTAAGGTTTCAAATTTCAAGTCAATCGGATTTATCGTTTGTCCGGTGCAAGCTAAAACGCCTAGAAAATCGTTTAATCGGTTTAATTTAAAATTGAACGTTTATTGCCATAACTCGCACAGATGACCGAATTAGCTCCCGAAACACGTTCCATTGTGTTCGGAACGCGGGGTAAACCTTAGAAACGCCAGCCGGCATGCTTCGTTTGGAGTTCGGAAAATCCGGGAAGAATAGTGTCGCGTATTTTTCTATAAAAGGACCTCAATCTTCATTTTTGCAAATAAAAACAAGGCTAGGGTTAGAGCCGCCACCCTCTTGATTAATGGCCAGAAAATTTCGAAACTTCTTTCTCATTTTCCTCTCAATCCATCAACAATTAGCAAAAACTCTCAACTACAAAGTTGTAGAGGACGATGAAAGCTTCAAATCCATACGGAGATGATCGAAAACGGAGCTTCGAATCAACGGGAAATCGAGCAAGAAGGGGCTGCGTTTTTCACGCAAATCGAGGTGATAGGGGAGGCCGAGTTAAACATGGTGGCAGCCTATGGTGGCTCTCGAGCGGGGCTTCGCAACGATGGTCTCCGATCGTCTTCAATTCAAGTGTGGAGGTTGCATAATTAAACCCTAAATTCGAGCTAATGGGTTCATGTATACGGCTCCTCCTGTAGAAATTGCGTGAGAGGGAGAAGATAGTGGGCGGCCTGATGTTGAAGGGTTGGGGATCTCACGGCCAGAATTGATTTAGGTTAATTAAAAAAAAAATGTTGTTAATTTAGTTTATATAAATCGTGTAACTTTAAAAATTCATAACTTTTTCATACGAGGTCGAAAACACGCGAAACCAGTTGCGTTGGAATCGTATGGACGAGCACTACGCTATGGAATTGGATTGGAGTCATTTGGAGTTAGTGAGAATTTCGAGTAAAATTAAACGTCCGTTTAATTTTATTCGAAATAAATCGCTAAAACGAAATTGAAATCAAGATGAGAACTTCTCACTCAATCGAATCGGTTTCGATTTTAATTTTAAATAAGTTAGATTTAAAATTTTTGAATGCATGTTTGAATGATGAATGTTATCTATTGATTGTTAAAATAGACATTATGCGCCGTTAGTAAGCGGAGGTTATTTATTAAAAACATATACCGCGAATATTTCACCGTATAGTGAAATTGGTATTATTTATGTACTTGGAGTTGATTTCCCGTATTATATAGCGGATGAGACCCTATTGTGCCGTCTATTAAGCGGATGATATTTTATAAATCCTATATACCACGATGATTCCGTACTGGAACGGATTGGTATTGTGCTAATGTTTGTGGATGCAGGGAAACAGGTTGGAGGGATCCAACTGGATTCCTCAACTGTATTGATTTATTTACAGATATTTTGATATTTGTTGATTATCATATCGATATATGATATTTGGATGTCGTGATTGACTATTTGGTGCTGCTGCATCATCGGATCAATTTTTGAAGTTTTAAAGTAACGATTTTGATTTTTAAAAGGATTTTAAATTGATTTTTCAAAGTATATGTTTTTATTAAATTTTGAATTGATTCATTTTAAATAATTAAAACGTTATAATTTTTTTTATGTTATAAAAATTAAGATTTTTGTAAAATATAACCAAATTGAGATTTTTCGAAATAAATAGTGATTAATTTATAAAATGGTTTAATTTGGAATTTTGAATCATTATAAAAGATTTTTAAATTGATTTTTATAAATTAAAATATAGAAATCTAAAACGAGCTTTTTATAAGTGTTAAAATAAAGTTTGAACCTAGATTCATAAGTAAATAAGAATTTTTGATTTATAAATTAGTGTTGATATAAAAGAATGGATTTGTGAATAAATGAATTATAAGTAATTTACTTATAAACCGGATTTCGACATGTAGATGGAATATAAATAGAATTGATTTATAAAGGAGATTTTTAAATCAAAGCTTATAAATAGAAATAGAATTTATAGACATTATTTATAAATTCGAAATAAATTGAATTTGATAAATTGAATATAGAAGTTTATAAAAGGAAATATATTCGCGATTTTGGATAGCGAATAAATTCTTGAAAATAAAACATGCAGTAAATATTGAAATTGGGTAAATAAGGTATATTCACGATTTTGGACAGTGAATATATTATTGAGTAAAATGGATACGTTTTGGGAAAGCGAATATTATGAAATGAAGTTAATGATTTTAAAGACGTTTTAAAATGCATTAAGTATCGAATACATAGATTTCGACATTTATTGTTGAAATAGACGTTTTCGAGAAATAGAAGGAAATGGTGGACTAGAACACTGTTGTTATAGTAAATGATTTCCGAAAGGAAATGTTTTATATAGTATTGGGATTTATATATCTATCTTAATTTCGAATCCCTATACTAGTGATTTTGGGTCGTTGTAACGGTGTTTTACGCAACATTTGTTTTGACTCAAATAAATGTGTTTAAGTGAATGTTTTCCTTAAAGAACGAAATATATACTTAATTTCAATATTAAGTATATTGAATATTTTCTAAGTATTGAAAATAAATGGATCCGTGAATTACTTATTATTAGAATAAGTATGGAAATGCTTTTCCAATATGAAATGAAATGTTTTTGAGAGTTTATCTTTTTAAAAGATAAATTGAAAATGAATATCAGAAATCGATTTGAATCGTATATTCATAAATATTTTGGAATGTAAATTCACCATGGAATTTATATAAAAGGGAAATTTGTTTAAAAATAAACGTTGATTTATTTTTGAACTGTGGGAATTAATTTACGGATTTGGAACGTAAATATAAGGTAAATCGTTAAGGATTTATTTAATTGGTTTAAATGAACCATGTTGAAATGAAAGAAATTCCGCGTAAAGAAAATGTTTGAAATTTGTTTTCAAAAATGGTAAAGGTGAAAAGTGATTTGAAAATTTGTTTTCAAATGTTGAAGTGTGGGAAATTTTATATCTAGTAAAGATATTTTGGAAAGTAAATAATTTGGAAAATTATTTGGAATTTGGTGATGTTGAGCATGCCTATTGATAATTAAATAACCCGACTATCAATATTTACCTTTAAATAGGTATTTGTTGTGATTGCTTGAATTTGAATGCTACACTTATTTTTGAATAAGCGCTCACTATTCGGGTTAGCCGGGAAAGGACCTTGGGGTCGTATAACCCATTCCGAATATGTGATACGTCGTTATGGATTGCATTTGATGACCGGTGTTGAAGACCGGATATTTGTGAAAACGGAAGGATTACCGTCGAGTTACTCTACATCGGCTGATCTCCGATATAGAGGTTTTATCACCCTTAGTGATGGGAAGTCTGGATGTGATTAGAAATTATCCGGAATGCAAGGACTTCTTTGTAAGTGCCTTCGGTTCTGTTCGAGCCCGGAACAGACTTGTATGGATTGTATGTCTGACATTACAAGTTGAGATATAAAGCCGATTTCTTTCAAATATATTTATGTTGGTGGCGGAGAATTTATTCTCTTAGCTTAACACTCTTCTCTGAGACGTACGAGCTCAGAGGTTATGTAGTTGAAGGTTATTAGTGATATACTCCCAATTTGGTAGTGTGGCATGCTGAGTGTTGCTGTGAAATGATCATTGATTGATCATTTGTGATATGATCATTTGTTTGATCATTTATCTTTGTGATCATTTCTATGATCATTTGTTGACCCAAAGCACGGCTTTTGTATAAAGCGTGGCTTTGTAGACGAGACTTCGTTGGACCTCACACCCCGGAAATGGTCAAAACAGGAAGGATGCAGCAAGGTTATTAGGGGGTAGCGCCCCTTTAGTGTATGTCATTCCTTCTGGATAGAGGTGGTATCATGGTATGGAGCCCAGATATTTAACCTATGTTGTTGCTGCAAATTTTGTGGTTGTTGGAAATCGAGGATCCTCGCATAGATCGGTTACGATCGGGGAATGACATATTCGTGTCAGTAGTTACCCAGTTAGGGGTAACCCGGCCTTGTGTCGGCAGAGATCCGGTTTGGTTCTCGTGGCGTCTTTCCAGAGGCGTTTCCATGTGGCAATGGGAAGTTCCTTGGCCTGACCATTTGTTGGAAATCCAAAGAAACAATACGAGACTTGTACGGTTTTAGTTGTAGTACCTGCCATGGAATGTGGCGGTAACCTGCTATTGAACATGGTAGCTATAGTAGGCATACGATAATGGTCGTATGTTGGCTAAGATTTATATCTTTACTTTCGAAATAATTTTCCAACACTATGCACTAATAATATTATCAAATGTTTCTTTTTAATGCGTATCAAGCATCTTTGACTATCATAAGGAGAAATCTCCTCCGATTCTGCGTTCGCATTGTGTGTGTGCGGGAGGCCTTATGATAGTCTCATTTTTAAAAGCATTGCGAATTGACTTTAAAAATATTCCTCTATTTTGATTTTAAAGAAAAATAAACTGTTTTAGTTCTCACACCAGTCACATGACTGACTCGGAGTTTATTGTTTTCCTTCCTAAACTCTGGGTGCCCACCAATTTCCACACGGGCTGTCAAGAGTTAAGGTTTATCAGGATATTCAGGAGTTGCTGGAGGCAAGCTGGATGGCATAACGTATTCACTAGTATATAGTATTTCTTTTCCGCTGTTTGTTTGTTGTTGTACACTCTGATGATGTAATGTAATGTAATATGATGAAATGTAATAACTGATATAGTTCTTTGTTTAAAGATTATTCATTTATCTATTATATGTTGTTCCGCTGCGAATTGTGAGATTTTGATGTTGTTCTGTTATTTCTTTCTGTTTCTGTTGCTTCTTTTTCTCTCTTCTTCTACCTCTTTCTTTTTCTTAAAACCCTAAGGGTTCGTATTTCCGTTCATCTTGAGTTAATCACTGGAGATTAGTGTCTATTCAAGGAGTACGGATTTGCGGGTCTTTACAGTATATTTTAAAATCTACAAGAAGAAATCTTGATTTTCTTCCTTTGTATGAAAACTATGGATATAATAGTTCGGAAATTTTTTATTACAAAGAATTCCGAGCTATATTCTACCTTATATGTTCATTTAACTTTTGCGACACGAAATCACGAACTACCGTTACACGACGCACCTAGTTTTGACTCGTTTTTTAATTTCTTATTCAAACTTCACCAAATTTTTTTAGTGTTTACAAAACATGTTTAAATCATTTTAAAACTATTTCAAAGAGTTTTAATCATTCCATACTACTTTTATATTTGATTTGGAAAGTGATTTCCTTGTGTAATATCGACGTTATTTAAGTCACTTGTTTATATATCCAAACAACAATATTTTTTCAACATCCAAACATGATAAAAAATCATTATAAACAACCATAGCCAAACATATATATCATCCAGTATATAACATATATAGATAGAGTTCTCACCTTTATTGGATATCGTATTGACTAGATTTCGCTATAGCTTCGCTAACTCGAACTAACCCTACGAACTCAAGCCTAGAAGCGCTTAGAGTGCTTGACCTTGGTCCTTGTGCTCACGGCTAAGCAAGGAGAGAGGTGGTGGCTCGGCTAATGGTGGTAGATGATGGTGGCTATGGGTTTTGAGGAGAAAAACAAGTGATTTTGAAGTGGTTTTGAGATGTATATACTATTATATATATATATATATATATATATATATGCATTATATAAATTTAATTTCTTTTCCCAAATATTTTCTTCATTATTTTATTAAGTGGAGAAGGTATAAAAAACTTTGAAATGTAGAAAAGAAGATGAAGGAAAATTGTTGGAAATTTGTGAAATGAGTGGGGTATTTATAGGCAAATTTAGAAAATAAAATATCTTAATAGTAAATGACATTTTTTCCCTCACCCATCCCATCCTTCCTCCCTTAAGCACATGACAACCGCCCCTCCCCCTCCTTAGCGATGTGGTGGTGAGGTGTAGGTGATAGTGTAGGGTGGTGATGTGATGTGGTGTAAAGTTGATTTGATGTTTGCTTTTTAAAAGTAATAATTACTTTACATTTTTATTCCTTTACCTTACGTAAATATGTACTTACTATTATCATGTGTATATGTATATGATAATGTGTGTG
This sequence comes from Allium cepa, assembly GCA_030765085.1. Classification (NCBI taxonomy): domain Eukaryota; kingdom Viridiplantae; phylum Streptophyta; class Magnoliopsida; order Asparagales; family Amaryllidaceae; genus Allium; species Allium cepa. The sequence goes on from CM060939.1 coordinate 318,569,639, forward strand.
TGTGCATGTTACAAAGGTGTACAAATCATTTGAACAATGTCATAAACTTATATACATTAAACCGTTACGATTCAGATTCCGATCTTCGGTCATAGTTTCATTTATTAATTAACGTATATATATTTGTAAAAAATGTTTAGAAACTATTTTCCTATTATTATCCATGAATTAATGATTATTGATTTATAAAACCATATAAATCAATATTAAACAATTGTTTACAAAAAGTGTTATTATATCGATAAACCGATATCGATTTGTCTTATAATTCCGTATCTTATTTATAAATTTATAAAACTATCATATTTGATTTATTATCACTTTATTACTATTATAAATGAATCATTATCATTTTCAAAATATTGTTTGAATATTTATAATAATCATTAAATCTCAATTTAAAACCATAAATTAATTATTATATATACTGGCATCACTAATGAAGTCATTAATCAATTAAATTTTTGTTAATATATTTTTAAATAGGTGTACCATTTTTATTTATGGTTCAAAAAAATATTATTAGGGTTATAAAGACTTATATTTAAAATATTTCAAAAAATATCTTAGTTTATTAAAGTGATGAATTTGCGGGTCGTTACAGCATAAAACTTGTAGAGTGAATAAATGATGTCGTATCTCATCAGGAAAGTGGTAGAATGGATGCCGCATCTAGCTAATAATTCCTCGGGTTGATACTGCATCTCTTTAATATCGTTTCCTTCTGATTGCGCTCCTTAGTGATGTCGCTCATAACCAATTCTATATATCCTCAATGCTGCCTGTTATCAATGCCGTCTCTTATCAATGTCAACTATTATCAATGCTGCATATTATTAATGTTGCATGTTGCCAATGCTGCCTATTGCCAATGCGACATATTATTAATGCCGCCTATTATTAATGTTGATTATTGTAACAACCTGCATATTTAACGATTTTATATTTAAATGCTTTATTTAAATATAGCGTCCTTAGTCGGATTTTGGGTCCGAAATGTTACTTTCTGCAAATGGCCGAATTGGGACTCGAAACCATTTCCATTGGTTCCAAAATGGCGTTTGCGAACTTTTTGAGTGTAAGCTTTGATATGTTTGGAGTAAGTCGAATTTTTCTATTTGCTAAGTGGGCTTTGGGTTTCACCCAAACTGTTCTATTAACCTCAACTCAGCCCTTCTCTCCTCCCATTCACTTATTCATTTCATAAAAGCTTAAGCAAAAACTGTAATGGGGGAAGAGAAAGGAAATTAGAAACTCCTAGCCCTAAATCCATTTGCAAACTCCAAATTCTTGCTCCAAAATCAAAGAGAAGCCATTGGTAAGTTCTTCTTCATCTTCTCCAACTCTTCTCTTCTTCAATTTCAGAAAATTTCCTAAACCTAAATTGGGAAATATGTGTTTTATTCTTAGATTGAAGCTTGTTGAGTTGAAGTAGTGTTTGTTGGTTTCTCTTTGCAAATTGAACTCCATCTTCTTTGTTTTTGGGTAAAAGGTGAGTTTTGAACTCATATCTACTTCTTTTGATATCATTGATGTTAGGAATGAATTCCTAACACTTGTTCATATGCTTTTACTTTCGATTTGGATTGTTTTGGTGAAATTACCAAATTATGATTTTTGAAGCCAAATCTATGTAAAACCCTATATGGTTGATGTTTATGTTGTTCGGAGTGTTTGGGTGTGTCGTTAAGGATGGGTAGTCGTTTGACGTAAGCCCATAATCAACTCGCATCTGATTGCTTTCGATTTGTTTGGCCATAGTTAGCCCAGGTTCAGGAAATGCCTGAACATTGAGTTTCAGACGTCTGAAATGCCTATTTCAGACGTCTGAATATTGTTCAAGGGGAATTTTCATCCCCAGATTCAGACGTCTGAAATTATATTTCCAGACGTCTGAATTGGCTAAATTTCGACCAGAAAGGAAATAGGCAAAATATTGCCTGTTTCAGACGTCTGAATGGTAGGATTCAGACGTCTGAATTCTGTTTTAGAAAATAAGTTGATATCCAGATTCAGACGTCTGAATCCCTTCTTTCAGACGTCTGAATATGCTGTTTTTGGCCAATTTGCCTTGTTCGTTTAGTTTTCCAAATTAGATCGATGCATATTGATTCCAATTAGTTGTTTATGCATATTTAGCCTTGATAATTTCTTTTTGAATTCATTCACGGGTTTTTATAAATTATTTCTTCAAATTCTATTAAAAGTTCGCTTCTTCGATTTATAAATTCTATTTAAACCACACGTACAATTCCGCACTTCGAGCGAAGTGGAAGGGTGATTAAATGGTTGGGCAAAACACGGACCATGAATCTATGCGTTTATCCTTCCGATTAATTCCCGACCTATTCAATTGATCGTTTTAACCTTCGGGTTTGGTTTACCGATGATATGAGGTGAACTTTGTACTGCTTTGAGTGTGAAAGTGGCTGGCGGATAGTAAACCGTTTAGTGCGAACGAGTGGTTATGGGACATACGTTAACACTTTTCGGATTCCCTTTCGAGAGTTGTGACACATTCCGCCAGTTAGTGGTGTCCAGTACTGGGTCTCTGACCTTCACCACTACGGTTTGTTGCCTTCGGGTTTGTTGCCCTTTTGTATCGCTTCCGATGTTGGTCGTTATGAGCGGCATGGGTGATATTGGGTTGCCCTTTAGTATCGCTTCCGATGTTGGTCGTTATGAGCCACATGGGTGATATTGGGTTTGGAGACTTCGGGCTCATGGATCCTTGTTTATACAGTACTGAGCTCGAGCAATATTCTGATGTTTCATTCATATGTATATTCCCTTGGTATCGCCCTTCGGTGTTGGTCATTATGAGCCGCACGATGCGTAGCGTTTACCTTGTGGAACTTTTATACCTTATTGGTATTTGTTATTGCCTTTTGGCTTGTTTTGGGATATTTGTATCCTTTGTTTCTATATGTTTCCGATGATATGAGGCTTGTCATCATATGACTCATCTTTTGTTGATGATTATGTTATCTCTTTTAGAGATATTTTTATGCTTTGTAACCTTGCAGGTTTATTGTTGTTCAGTTTATCTAACTGATTTGTTTAGCTAGACTGACCCGTGTATCTTATACTCGGGTCAGACCGAGATGTTTCAGGTTAGGCGCTTTTGGACTTAGCCTATTTTGCTTCTGCATGGACTACTCCGCTAGCTTCTTTTTGTTACAGCTTTTTGTGTAGTCCCATTTTGTAGTAACTCTGATATGTATTCTTTTGACTCGTCTGTATATTGTGGTCTGCTATACCACTTGACTTGTATTGTTTGTAAACTCTGTTGTGTATCGATATATGTGTATATGATGATTTACTGTTCTGTGATGTATATTACATTTGAGTTATTATATTCTATTCTGATAGATCCAACCACCTATGGTTTTGTTTTAATTATTCATTGGGTATGTCGACCTGGTTGGTATGTTTATTGTCGATGTATTCAATAGATAATTAGAGCCAGGCTATAGATGGTCGCTCCCAACCAGCCTTATTCTCCGTGTTAGTTGACGGCATTACCTTGTAGTGTCCTTGACTAGCGTGGGTATATAGGTGGGGCGTCACAACGTGGTATCAGAGCTGAGTTCAGAACAATGTATGATAAACACAGAATAGATGCACATATTATGGTACATCAAAGTGTATAAGTGATACAAATCTTTGAATCATTGTGTCTCTTTATTCTATCAAGGTTAGATAGAGTTTGGGAATACGTCTAGGAATGCATTTTATTCCGTAGTATTCCGTATTGCAATATCTACCTTATGAATTATCTTGTTCTTATCTTACCTTCAGCGTATGGCTGGAAGAGGCAGGGGACGACGTTCGGGTGCTGGCCAATCCAGTGGCTCACATCCGGATGGCGTATATATGTCTGCTGATCAGTTTTTGGAATTGTTTAGGAGCACTCCGCCTCCAGTTCCTCCTCGAGTATCTCCACCTCGCAAGTCTGCCTTTGCACGTCAGTGCAGTGATTTTTCTCATCTTGGAGGAAAACCGTTTAAGGGCTCCGAGTCTGTTCTTGAAGTTCAAGCTTGGCTTCGCACGTGCGAGCGTATTTTCTCTCGCATGGATCTTTCTGACCATGATAGAGTTCTTGTGACTTCTAGTTTATTACAAGAGCGTGCTCTTGATTGGTATGAGCTTCTTGTAGCCGAGATTGATGAGTCTATTCTTTCTTGGACTCAGTTTCGGGAGCGATTTGAACTCAAGTTCGTTCCTGAATCTGAAAAAGTTTTATAGACCCGTCGCATCCTTGAGTTGAAGCAAGGGAAATCTTCTGTTTCTGAGTATGTCGCATCGTTCGAGGCTTTATCTCGGTATGGTCTTGAATTCATCAGTACTTCTTATAAGAAGAATTTGAAGTTTGTTTCTGGTCTTAAGAAATATCTTAAGAAGTCTTTGTTGCTCCAGCTTAAACTTTCTTTTGAGGAGTTGGTTGATTCGGCACTTCATCTCGAGACCGTCGAGAAGGAGTGTGATAGTGATGTTGATGTTGAGGTTTCCAAGAACCCCAACCAGAGGCCGTTTCCAATTCAGAAGAAGCCTTTTCCTTCTAAGAAGAAGAAGACCGGTGGTCCTAGCTCTCAGCCTCAGTCTTCCGGAACACCTTTCGTTCGAAAGTGTTTCAATTGTGGTTCCCCGGATCATATTATTCGAGCTTGTCCTAAGCCTCTCTTTCGCCGTTATTGCAAGAAGGAAGGTCATCATGTTTCAGCTTGCCCTACTGTTCCGGCTGGTGCCAAGTCTAGCAATCTTTATGCTACCAAGGCTTCAAAAGGTCCTTCTCAACCCAAAGGTACATCTTCATCTATTTTGGAAGGTTCTATTTTATTTTATGACCATAGTATTCGAGTTCTTTTCGATAAGGGTGCATCACATTCTTTTGTATCGAAAAAGCTCGTTGATGATTTATCTTTGGACGTTTCTTGTTTGATTACTTCTTTAAGGATTGCGAATCCAATTGGGGGATCCGCGACCCTTAGTTTGCTTTGTGATGACGTTGAGATTGTTTTATGTGACTTTTCTTTCCGTGCGAATCTGCACGTTATTTCTTGTCTGGGATTCGATATGATTTTGGGTATGGACTGGCTAGTGAGATATGATGCCAGGATTATTTGTTCGGAAAGAATTTTATATCTTCGACATCCGGATTCGCCTACTCAGCTACCTCTTATTCTTCGGGATGTGGATAATTCCGAAATGGCTTTGTATTCTCTTGATTCTCGAGATGATGATATATCTCGTATTCCTATTGCTTGTGACTTTTCTGATGTTTTTGAGCCTGTATCGGGTTTGCCACCCAAACGGGCAATTGAGTTCCGCATTGATCTCATTCCAGGCGCGCAGCTAGTTAGTCGTCCTCCCACGAGGATGTCTACAAAGGAAAATGAGGAACTCAAGAAGCAGCTTTTGGAGCTCGAGTCCAAGCAGTTGATTCAATCCAGTTTTTCTCCGTGGGGATCTGCGGTCGTCTTCGTGAAGAAGTCTGATGGAACTCTTAGGCTTTGCATTGACTATCGCAAAATTAACGAGTTAACCATCAGGAATAGGTATCCGTTGCCTAGGATCGATGATATGTTCGATCTATTGAGTGGTGCTAAGGTCTTTTCTCAGCTAGACCTTGCCACAGGTTTTCATCAATTACGAGTCGCGGAGGATAACATACCTCTTACAGCTTTCCGCACTCGATATGGTTCTTTCGAGTGGCTCGTTATGCCGTTCGGTTTGACGAACGCTCCTGCTTTCTTTGTTGATCTCATGAATCGAGTAATCCAAGAATATCTCGATAAGTTCGTCCTTGTGTTCATTGATGATATCCTTATTTATTCTAAGTCTGAAGCTGAGCATGCTAATCACTTAAGGATTGTCTTGAGTACCCTCCATCAGCATCAGCTTAGAGCCAAATTCTCCAAGTGCCACTTTTAGGAGAATAAGGTTAAGTTCTTAGGCCATGTTGTATCTTCTGATGGCATTTCTGTCGATCCCTCAAAGATCGAAGCCATCCAGAATTGGAAGAGGCCTGAGAATGTTCATGAGATTCGTAGTTTCCTTGGATTGGCGGGTTATTACCGTCGGTTCATTAAGAACTTTTCCCGTGTTGTGCTTCCTCTCACTTGCCTTACTTGGAAAGGCATTCGTTTTAATTGGCCCGACAAGTGCGAAGCTTCCTTTTTGACATTGAAGTAACTTCTCACTAATGCTCCTATTCTTGTGGTTCCCGAAGGGAATCATGATCTTGTTGTCTACACCGATGCGTGTGGTAATGGTCTCGGTACTGTTCTTATGCAGAAGGATCGGGTAGTTGCTTATGCTTCTAGGCAACTGCGTCCGAATGAAGTTCGCTATGCCACTCATGATCTTGAGCTTGCCGCCATTGTCTTTGCCCTGAAGATTTGGCGGCATTATTTATTGGGCGAGCACTTCATTCTCTATACCGATCATAAATCTTTGAAGTATTTGTTCACTCAGAAGGAACTCAATATGAGACAACAGCGTTCGCTCGAGTTTCTTGCTTCTTATGACTTTGATATCCAGTATACCCCTGGTAAGGGTAATCGTGTTGCAGATGCGCTTAGTCGCAAACATTCGGCTGTTATTTCTATGATGTTTGCCGGATGGGATGTTCTTGAGACTCTATCTTTTTGTGAAATTCGTGATCGAGGTTCATCTTCTGATTCTCCTATTCTATTATTTAGTTTGGGAGCTCGACCTATTTTATTGGATCGTATTGCCGATGGTTAGCGGCGTGATCCTGAGTTGTTGCATCTTATTCAGCTTTGTGAGTCTGGATCTTGCGATGAGGCGTTGCAAGATTTCAGCATTGATTCTCATGGGTGTCTTCGTAAGAAGAACCGTCTTTTTGTGCCTTCTGATTTTGCACTTAGGCATGACATTCTTGATGATTGTCACCGTTCTAAGTATACCATTCATCCCGGTAGTAGTAAGATGTATGCCGATATGCGTCGTCTTTATTATTGGGAAGGCATGAAGCGCGATGTGGCGAGTTATGTGAGCAATTGCATAACTTGTCAGCGTTTTAAAGCTGAGCATCAGCGTCCTTCGGGTCTTCTTCAGCCTCTTGAGATTCCATTGTGGAAATGGGATCAGATTTCTATGGATTTCATTGACGTCCTACCTCGTTCGAGATCGGGTCATTCTAGTATTTGGGTTATTGTTGATCGCCTCACTAAGTCTGCTCATTTTGTCCCTATTAAGTCTAATAGGACTGCTTCGCTTTTGGCTAAGTTATATGTCAAGGAAATCGTGAGACTTCACGGTGTTCCTAGTTCTATTGTGAGTGATCGTGATCCTTTATTCACGAGTCATTTTTGAAAGAGTCTTCAGCAAGCTTTGGGAACAAAGCTTAATTTTTCTACAGCTTATCATCCCCAGTCTGACGGACAGACTGTGTAAAGACCCGCAAATCCGTACTCCTTGAATAGACACTATCTCCAGTGATTAACTCGAGATGAACGGAAATACGAACCCTTAGGGTTTTAAGAAAAAAAAAGAAGAAGAAAGAGGTAGAAGAAGAGAGAAAAGATAGAAAATAGAACGGAAAGAAATAACAGAACAATATCAGAATCTCACAATTCGCAGCGGAACAACATATAATAGATAAATGAATAATCTTTAAACAAGAACTATATCAGTTATTACATTACATTTCATTACATCATATCATCAGAGTGTACAACAACAAACAAAAAGCGGAAAAATAAATACTATATACTAGTAATACGCCATGCGATCCAGCTTGCCTCCAGCAATTCCTGGATTCCAGAATATCCTGATAAACCTTAACTCTTGACTGCCTGTGTAGAAATTGGTGGGCACCCAGAGTTTAGGAAGGAAAACAATAAACTCCGAGTCAGTCATGTGACTGGTGTGGGAACTAAAACAGTTTATTTATCTTTAAAATCAAAATAGAGGAATATTTTTAAAGTCAATTCGCAATGCTTTTAAGAATGAGACTACCATAAGACCTCCCGCTACACACACAATGCAAATGCAGACTTGGAGGAGATTTCTTCTTATGTTAGTCAAAGATGCTTGATACGCATTAAAAGAAAACATTTGATATTATTACTAGTGCATAGTGTAGAAAACATTTCAAAAGTAGAATATAAATCTTAGCCAGCATAGGTACCATTATAGTATGCTTACTATAGCTACCATATTAAATGGCAGGTTCTATAACTAAAACCGTACAAGTCTCGTATTGTTTCTTTGGATTTCCAACGAATGGTCAGGCCAAGGAACTTCCCATTGCCACATGGAAACGCCTCTGGAAGGACGTCCCGAGAACCTAACCGGATCTCTGCCAACACAAGGCCGGGTTACCTTTCAAACTAGGTAACAACTGACACGAGTATGCCATCCCCCGGTCCTTTGGGACCTTTATTCGAGCGCTCGTAATCAACATCACACCAAATAGTAAGTGTTTCAACATGAGTAAGTATCTGGGCTCCATACCATGATACCACCCTTTTCCAGAAGGAAATGCACATACCCTAAAGGGAGCTACCCCTCATAACCTTGCTGCATCTTTCCTGTTTTGACCATTCCGGGGTGTGAGGCTCGACGAAGTCACGTCCACAAAAACACGCTTTATACAAAAGCTGTGCTTTGGGTCAACAAATGATCATAGAAATGATCACCAAGATAGACGATCAAACAAATGATCCTATCACAAATAATCAACACAACGTTCATTTCACAGCAACACTCAGTATGTCACATTACCAAATTGGGAATATATTGCTGATAACCTTCAACTACATAACCTCTGAGCTCGTACGTCTCAGAGAAGGGTGTTAAGCTAAGAGAATAAATTCTCCGCCACCAACAGAAATATATTTGAAAGAAATCGGCTTTATATCTCAATTTGTAATGTCAGACACACTATCCATACAAGTCTGTTCCGGGATCGAACAGAACCGAAGGCACTTACAAAGAAGTCCTTGCAACCCGGATAATCTCTAATCAAGTCCAAATTTCCCATCACATATGGAGATCTCTATACCGGGGATCAACCAGTGCAGAGACAATCAACAAGAAACCCTTTCGTTTTCTAAAATATCCAGTCTTCAACACCGATCTTCAAATGCAATTCATAACGACGTATCACATATTCGGAATGGGTTATACGACCCCAAGGTCCTTTCCCGGTTAACCCGAATAGTGAGCGCTTATTTTAAAAAAAAAATAAGTGTGGCATTCAATTTCAAGCAAATCACAACAAATACCTATTCAAAGGTAAATATTGATAGTCGGTTATTGAACTATCAATGGATATGCACAACACCACTAGATTCCAAATAATTTTCCAAATTATTTATTTTCCAAAGATATCTTTACAAGATATATAATCTCAATACTTCAAAAATAAATCAATATTTATTTTTAAACGAATTCCAAGTTTCATTTATAAATTCCATATTGAATTTATATTTCCAAAAATATTTATGAATATACAATTTCCATTATTCATTTTCAATTTATCTTCAAAAAGATAAATTCTCTAAACTTTTCATTTCACATTGGAAAAACATTTCCATACTTATTTATTATAAGTAATTCACAAGTCTTTTTATTTTCTACACTTAGAAAATATTCAATATACTCTAATCGAAATTAAGTATATATCTTTCATTCTTTAAGGAAATCATTCTCTTAACCATATTTATTTGGGTCAAAACGAATGTTGCGTAAAACATCGTTACGACAACCCAAAATCACTAGTATAGGGATTCGAAATTTAAAATAGATATATAAATCCCAATACTATACAAAACATTTCCTTTTGGAAATCATCTATTATAACAACAGTGTTATAATCTACCATTTCCTTCTATTTCTCGAAATCGTCTATTTCAACAATGAATGTTTTTAATTGGCTATCCAAAGAAACAATACGAGACTTGTACGGTTTTAGTTGTAGAACCTGCCATTTAATATGGTAGCTATAGTAAGCATACTATAATGGTACCTATGCTGGCTAAGATTTATATTCTACTTTCGAAATGATTTTTTTCTACACTATGCACTAGTAATAATATCAAATGTTTTTTTTAATACGTATCAAGCATCTTTGACTAACATAAGAAGAAATCTCCTCCAAGTCTGCGTTTGCATTGTGTGTGTGGCGGGAGGTCTTATGGTAGTCTCATTTTTAAAAGCATTGCGAATTGACTTTAAAAATATTCCTCTATTTTGATTTTAAAGATAAATAAACTGTTTTGAGTTCCCACACCAGTCACATGACTGACTCGGAGTTTATTGTTTTCCTTCCTAAACTCTGGGTGCCCACCAATTTCTACACGGGCAGTCAAGAGTTAAGGTTTATCAGGATATTCTGGAAATTCAGGAGTTGCTGGAGGCAAGATGGATGGCATAGCGTATTACTAGTATATAGTGTTTCTTTTTCCGCTGTTTGTTTGTTGTTGTACACTCTGATGTAATGTAATGTAATGTAATAACTGATATAGTTCTTTGTTTAAAGATTATTCATTTATCTATTATAGGTTGTTCCGCTGCGAATTGTGAGATTCTGATGTTGGTCTGTTATTTCTTTCCGTTCTATTTTCTATCTTTCTCTCTTCTTCTACCTCTTTCTTCTTCCTTTCTTTTTCTTAAAACCCTAAGGGTTCGTATTTCCGTTCATCTTGAGTTAATCACTGGAGATAGTGTCTATTCAAGGAGTACGGTTTTGCGGGTCTTTACATTTGGTATCAGAGCATATAGTTAAGCGACAACCATGGTTCTGTTGGGTATTACTCATTAGAGATAGAGTCAGCAGTACTCAAGAATGAGTTTGAGTGTAATAATAGATATGAGCGCGTATTTGTTAGCGAATATAAAATTGTTTTTGAATCGGGTAAATAAGATAATTTTGCCCAAAACTATTTTTGTATAGAAAAGAAATGATTTTCTATGAATTATTATAGTATATGGTTGCATGATTGTTAGGAAGTGATAATATTAAATTATTATCATTAGTATATGGAATTAAATAAGAAATAAAATGGATTGAATTCAAGTAAACTAACTTGATAAATTATTAATTCTTGGACTAATGAATTGGAATTTGAATTGGTTAAATTAAAGTTTAGTTGTGAGCTAAATTTGGAAATAAATTTGAATTTGTATATAAGTAAAAGAAATAAATTGAAATTCCGTTTGTTAGTAATTAAGTAAATTCGAGATGAATTGAAAATTGAAATTTAAAATGAATAAGTGAATGTACTAATTGAAAAGAATTAGTGAATGAAACTAATTTAAAGTAGTAATATGAATTAGTAAATGAAAGTTAATCATTAGAATTCAATATTTAGAATTGTGAATTGAATTCAAATGAAATTGAAATGTAAAATTGAATGAAAATGGATATGTAACTTCAATAGTGAAGTAAAAATGTATAAGAAGCATATATTGGAAATTTTGTAATGGAATTAGCAAAATGGTTTGAATGTTGGAATTGGATGTTATGATAGCAGTATATACAGGTGTATTAAAAGAAATGGAATTGGGATTTTGATTTCAAAGATAAAATTGAATTGCTCGACAAAAAGGTACGTATTTCAATTTCAGTATGAAATTTGGTGATTTTCTTCTCCAGCCACTTGGCTTTCTCTTTTCTTTTTGATTCTGAGGGGCCGTGGTGCCATTTGGTAGTCGTACCGAGCTAGCCGCGCAAAGGAGACGCTGGCGAAATTTTTCGAAAATTTAGGGTGTTAGAAAAAATTTTGAGAAATTTTGAAAGTTTGAATTTGAATTTAAATTTGAATTTTGAAGTAAACAATGTTGGTTGAAACTTATAATTGAAGTTGGAAAGCTAGTTGAAATGATAATGAATCTCTAATAAAAAGATTTGTATTAGAAAGTTGATAAAACTATTTGGATTGTGAAAAATAAAAGACGGGATAAGGGCATTCTTCTTAACTTGTAATTTCGGGACGAAATTCTTTTAAGGGGGGAAGATTGTAACGACCCAGAATTTTGAACAATTTAATTTGAAATATTTAATTAATTTTAAATATTTGAATGATGGTTTGAATTGAATTTCAAATTATCGGAATGAATTTAGCGATTAAATTATAGAGTTTAATCTATTGAAAGTTGAATAAAAATTTGAATCTTCAATTTTAAGCCAATTAAAAATATTTCAAAGGCTTGTAAATTTCATATTGATAATAATGAAGGTAATAGAAGCTTCAGAATTTAATTTGGAAGTAAATTGTTCAGTTTTGAAATTATATCGTCTGAATCGATATTTAAAAATAGCCGTCCGAGGCACAGTCTCGGAATTCGACGAAACCAGATCCATTAGGTCCGTAATATTGAATTATTACCGGATTTCAAGTTTCGTATTTTTCGGAGTTGTTGTGTGAGAATACGACACAAAAACGCGTTGAAATTCAAAACGAATTCAATTTAAATTTTTTAATTTAAATTGGTCAACGACATCACGTTATTTCCTAAAATTACGGCAAGGATGACGCCTAAAATCGTGATAGCATACCTCAGTTTAATTTTAAATACCTTCCTCCCCCTCTCCTGGTTCAGAAAGAAAAAAAAATCAAAAGAAGAAAGAAATGGCCGAAGTAATCTTCATCCCTCCCTCTTTCATTCGAAATCACGAAATAGATCCCGTTTCTTTTTAAATCAATCGAGTCTTCCTTCCTCTCTTCAGTTTTCGAATCGAAAAAAAAACAAATGGCCGTAGCCCTAAATTGAAAGTCGCGACTGACAGTTGGGTTTCGAAATTGGGGAAGGGGTCGCGTAGGGGCGTCGCGAGGCCAGAAGAGGGGAGCTCGATCGATAAAGGCGGCTGTGGGTCGCGAAAGTGAGGCGCGCGTGCGCAGGCAAGAGGCGTAGTCGCGATGCTCAAGCGGCGGCGGTGCTTGGTGTTTGGGATGCCGCGCGATGGAGTGTCGAGCTTGCGCTCGAGGCTGCGGCAGTGAAGTTTCGAGCATGGGGCAGTGCGATCTGGAGGCGCTCGAAAACTTGGAGGCGTGCGGCGAGCTCGACGTTTGGCGATGGTCTGGGTTTACTCGATTCGTCAGTGAGGTAGATTTACAAATTCTATTATAAATTCTGTACGTATATATATACATAAATGTATATATGGATTAAGAAATATAATTAAACAACAGTTTGCTGTTTGAGCTTTAAAATAAGTAAAGGAAATTTTTACAGTGAAAGAAAATTGATGTTGTCATTCAAAGAAATATTTTTTTTTAAATGTTGAAGTGATGTACCAATTTGTTTTTTTTAAAAAGTCTATATAAACTATTATTTTTATGGAGGTTGAAGAATAATAAATAAAATTTATTTAAATAGAAATTTAATTTGTTCGACAAAATTTGAATATTGATAAATTGGTTAATTTTGAAGTATCGAATAGAAGTTTGTTTAAAATTTAAAATATTAGCTTAGAGTGAAACTTTTAAATAATGAACTATGGAAAAATTAAACTGTTTTTAGTCACTTAAAGAAATTTGTTAAATTAAATATAAAAGTTATAAAAACGAAAAATTTATTATTCGATCTGTTCGAATATTAATAAATTGTGTATAATATTTATACAAGGTATAAATCAAGAAATCGAGTCAAGAAGGAAATGGATTGCTAATAAAAGCAAAGGTGAGAATTTCTCACTCAAAAAAATTTAAAGTTGGATTTGTAATTATTGATTGATTGTTGTTGGTTGTGATATTAGATATAGTAGGATATATCTATATATATATATAGCAATATATATATATATTGGCATATTTATATATTGCAGTTGATGATTTCCCGCATTGTATAGCGGATGAGACCCTATTGCGCCGTTAGTAAGCGGATAATATTTTATAAAATCCCATATACCGCGATATTCCACCTCGAAGTGGAATGGGTATTGTGCTAATGTCTGTGGATGCAGGGAAACAGGTTGGAGGGATCCAACTGGATTCCTCACAAATATTTATTTGATTCAGATATTGTGATATTTGATTGTTTATCATATCGATATATGATATTAGAAAGTCGTGATTGACTATTTGATGTGTTACATCATCGGATCAAATTTTGAAGTTTAAAAATAACGATTTTGATTTCTAAGGGATTTCTAAAGTGATTTTTAAAAGTATACGTTTATAAAATATTTTTGGAATTGATTCATCTTAAATAAATAAACGTTATAATTTTAATGTTATAAAAATTATGATTTTTGAGAAATACAGTTAAAAGTTGATTTTTGAAAATATGGGATTAATGATTTTATAAAATAGTTTAAACTGGGATTTCTGAATTTATTATAAAAAGTTTAAATATAGAATTTATGAAATTTGATTATTTTATAAATCAAATGATGAAATTATAAAGGAGTTTAAAGACGTTTTAAAAAAATAATATAAATTGATCCATATAAAAGATTTATAATTTGATATTTATAAATTAAGAATTGGAAGTGTAAAACGAGCTTTTATAAGTGTTAGGATGAATAGTGAATGAATTTCATAAATGAATGAAATCTATAGGATTATAACGGTGAAGTTATAATTGGAATTTTATAAATAAAATTTATAAATTTATTTAAAGGAATAGATTTGGATAAATAAATGAATCTTATAAGTTATAAGATTTATAATTATGAAGTCCTCCAAGTCTGCGTTTGCATTGTGTGTATGGCGGGAGGTCTTATGGTAGTCTCATTCTTAAAAGCATTGCGAATTGACTTTAAAAATATTCCTCTATTTTGATTTTAAAGATAAATAAACTGTTTAAGTTCTCACACCAGTCACATGACTAACTCGGAGTTTATTGTTTTCCTTCCTAAACTCTGGGTGCCCACCAATTTCTACACGGGCAGTCAAGAGTTAAGGTTTATCAGGATATTATGGAATCCAGGAATTGCTAGAGGCAAGCTGGATGGCATGGCGTATTACTAGTATATAGTATTTCTTTTTTCGCTGTTTCTTTGTTGTTGTACACTCTGATGATATGATGTAATGAAATGTAATGTAATAACTGATATAGTTCTTGTTTAAAGATTATTCATTTATCTATTATATGTTGTTCCGCTGCGAATTGTGAGATTCTGATATTGTTCTGTTATTTCTTTCCGTTCTATTTTCTATCTTTTCTCTCTTCTTCTACCTCTTTCTTCTTCTTTTCTTTTTCTTAAAACCCTAAGGGTTCGTATTTCCGTTCATCTTGAGTTAATCACTGGAGATAGTGTCTATTCAAGGAGTACGGATTTGCGGGTCTTTACAGACTGAACGGGTGAATCGTATCTTGGAAGATCTTCTCCGTATTTGTATTTTTGATTTCGGTGGTAGTTGGGAGGATCACCTACCTCTTGTAGAATTCTCCTACAACAATAGTTTCCAGTCTAGTATCGGTATGGCTCCTTTCGAAGCCTTATACGGAAGGCCATGTCGATCGCCTTCTTGTTGGTTAGAATCTGGGGAGAAGTTTATTCTTGGCCCGGACTTTGTTCGTCATTCTTCTGAAAAGATTGATCTTATTTGATTGAGAATGAAAGAGGCACAGAGCCGTCAGAAATCCTACGCGGACAACCGTAGGAAGCCTCTCGAGTTCTCGATCGGCGATCCTGTTTTTATTCGTCTTTCTCCTTTGAAGGGGGTTATGCGTTTCAGTGCGACTGGGAAATTGGCTCCTCGCTTTATAGGACCATTTTCTATTACTGAACGTATTGGCCCCGTGGCTTATAGAGTTTCACTTCCAGCTCATTTATCTGGCATTCATGACGTGTTTCACGTCTCGCAACTTCGGAAGTGTCTTCGGGAGTCGGATTCTGTTATTACTTCTCCTGATTTGCAAGAGCTTATGATCTCACCGAACTTATCTATTGTACAGCAACCTATTCGCGTGCTTGACACGAAGGTGCGACACCTTCGGAACAAGGACGTGCCGCTCGTTAAAGTTCAATGGTCCGCTAATCCCAATGACTGTACTTGGGAAACCAAAGAGTTTATCGAGCGATCTATCCGGATTTTCTATCTTTGCTTGTCGATGGTGAGATTATCTTTTCGTTTCTAACTTGTTTCCTTCTCTTTTGAATGTTTTATGTATGTAGTCGTTACAAATATCGTCTCTAGGAATTGCGGGGACGCAATTTTGTAAGGAGGGGAGATCTGTAACAACCCGCATATTTAACGATTTTATATTTAAATGTTTTATTTAAATATAGCGTCGTTAGTCGGATTTTGGGTCCGAAATGTTACTTTCTGCAAATGGCCGAATTGGGACTCGAAACCATTTCCATTGGTTCCAAAATGGCGTTTGCGATCTTTTTGAGTGTAAGCTTTGATATATTTGGAGTAAGTCGAATTTTTCTATTTGCTAAGTGGGCTTTGGGTTTGGGTTTCACCCAAACTGTTCTATTAACCTCAACTCAGCCCTTCTCTCCTCCCATTCACTTATTCATTTCATAAAAGCTTAAGCAAAAACTGTAATGGGGGAAGAGAAAGGAAATTAGAAATTCCTAGCCCTAAATCCATTTGCAAACTCCAAATTCTTATTCCAAAATAAAAGAGAAGCCATTGGTAAGTTCTTCTTCATCTTCTCCAACTCTTCTCTTCTTCAATTTCAGAAAATTTCCTAAACCTAAATTGGGAAATATGTGTTTTATTCTTAGATTGAAGCTTGTTGAGTTGAAGTAGTGTTTGTTGGTATTCTCTTTGCAAATTGAACTCCATCTTCTTTGTTTTTGGGTAAAAGGTGAGTTTTGAACTCACATCTACTTCTTTTGATATCATTGATGTTAGGAATGAATTCCTAACACTTGTTCATATGCTTTTGCTTTCGATTTGGATTGTTTTGGTGAAATTGCCAAATTATGATTTTTGAAGCCAAATCTATGTAAAACCCTATATGGCTGATGTTTATGTTGTTCGGAGTGTTTGGGTGTGTCGTTAAGGTTAGGTAGTCGTTTGACGTAAGCCCATAATCGACACGCATCCGATTGCTTTCGATTTGTTTGGCCATAGTTGGCCCAGGTTCAGGAAATGCCTGAACATTGAGTTTCAGACGTCTGAAATGCCTGTTTCAGACTTCTGAAATGCCTATTTCAGACGTCTGAATATTGTTCAAGGGGAATTTTCATCCCCAGATTCAGACGTCTGAAATTATATTTCCAGACGTCTGAATTGGCTAAATTTCGACCAGAAAGGAAATAGGCAAAATATTGCCTGTTTCAGACGTCTGAATGGTAGGATTCAGACGTTTGAATTCTGTTTTAGAAAACAAGTTGATTTCCAGATTCAGACGTCTGAATCCCTTCTTTCAGACGTCTGAATATGCCGTTTTTGGCCAATTTGCCTTGTTCGTTTAATTTTCCAAATTAGATCGATGCATATTGATTCCAATTAGTTGTTTATGCATATTTGGCCTTGATAATTTCTTTTTGAATTCATTCACGGGTTTTTATAAAAATTTTCTTCAAATTCTATTAAAAGTTCGCTTCTCCAATTTATAAATTCTATTTGAACCACACGTACAATTCCGCACTTCGAGCGAAGTGGAAGGGTGATTAAATGGTTGGGCAAAACACGGACCATGAATCTGTGCGTTTATCCTTCCGATTAATTCCCGACCTATTCAATTGATCGTTTTAACCTTCGGGTTTGGTTTACCGATGATATGAGGTGAACTTTGTACTGCTTCGAGTGTGAAAGTGGATGACGGATAGTAAACCATTTAGTGCGAACGAGTGGTTATGGGACATACGTTAACACTTTTCGGATTCCTTTTCGAGAGTTGTGACACATTCCGCCAGTTAGTGGTGTCCAGTACTGCGTCTTTGACCTTCACCACTACGGTTTGTTGCCTTCGGGTTTGTGCCTTCGGGTTTGTTGCCCTTTTGTATCGCTTCCGATGTTGGTCGTTATGAGCCGCATGGGTGATATTGGGTTACCCTTTAGTATCGCTTCCGATGTTGGTCGTTATGAGCCACATGGGTGATATTGGGTTTGGAGTCTTCGGGCTCATGGATCCTTGTTTATACAGTACCGAGCTCGAGCAATATTCTGATGTTTCATTCATATGTATATTCCCTTGGTATCGCCCTTCGGTGTTGGTCATTATGAGCCACACGATGCGTAGCGTTTACCTTGTGGAACTTGTATACCTTATTAGTATTTGTTATTGCCTTTTGGCTTGTTTTGGGATATTTGTATCCTTTGTTTCTATATGTTGCCGATGATATGAGGCTTGTCATCATATGACTCATCTTTTGTTGATGATTGTGTTATCTCTTTTAGAGATATTTGTTATGCTTTGTAACCTTGCAGGTTTATTGTTGTTCAGTTTATCTAACTGATTTGTTTAGCTAGACTGACCCGTGTATCTTATACTCGGGTCAGACCGAGATGTTTCAGGTTAGGCGCTTTTGGACTTAGCCTATTTTGCTTCCGCATGGACTACTCCGCTAGCTTCTTTTTGTTACAGCTTTTTGTGTAGTCCCATTTTGTAGTAACTCTGATATGTATTC
This sequence comes from Allium cepa, assembly GCA_030765085.1. Taxonomy (NCBI): domain Eukaryota; kingdom Viridiplantae; phylum Streptophyta; class Magnoliopsida; order Asparagales; family Amaryllidaceae; genus Allium; species Allium cepa. The sequence goes on from CM060939.1 coordinate 318,588,153, forward strand.
TTTTGACTCGTCTGTATATTGTGGTCTGCTATACCACTTGACTTGTATTGTTTGTAAACTCTGTTGTGTATCGATATATGTGTATATGATGATTTACTGTTCTGTGATGTATATTACATTTGAGTTATTATATTCTGTTCTGATAGATCCAACCACCTATGGTTTTGTTTTAATTATTCATTGGGTATGTCGACCTGGTTGGTATGTTTATTGTCGATGTATTCAATAGATAATTAGAGCCAGGCTATAGATGGTCGCTCCCAACCAGCCTTATTCTCCATGTTAGTTGACGGCATTACCTTGTAGTGTCCTTGGCTAGCGTGGGTATAGAGGTGGGGCGTCACAATTATTATCAATGCTGCTCCTTGATGATGCAATAATCCATCGATATGCAAAATAACGCCGCAATTTATCAAATCAAAGCAATATCCGTAGCGCCATTGAGATGAGCCTCATTGCCGCAGAATAGGAATGTCGCATAACATCTATGTGCTACTTACCATCCCTATAAAAAATGACCTAGGGGCATGGAGGAAAGGGTGGATCATTCTTTTCTAAACTTTTTACATTTTAGACTTTGTAACCTTAAATTGATTTGGAGATTTTTGCCAATTGTAACACTCAAACTTCACACACTTAAGGCTATGTACATTCAACTATTTCATAGCATTTAAATGAAGATTTCATGACTTATGGCTTAGTTTGAGTTCCAAATCACTTGTGATATTTAACACTCATAGTCTTGATTCCTATTGGTATAAGATTGCTCTATATTGGTGATATGACTTCTACATAAACTTGAGCATAATTTCGACATGGACAATTTGTGATATCTGGAACATACTAAACTTATTTTCCGAGGCCCTTTTCTCAACCAAATGTTGCTTTTGCCAACACTTATTAAGATCCATAAGGGCGAGCCAAGCCTTCACTCAACTAAATTCCTTTTTCCTTGCAATTTTTGGGTTTAATGAAGAAATTTGTTAACATCGGTGCTTAACAAAATGTCCAGACATGCAATAAGCACAAAACTCATGCACAAAACAAAGTAAATTCAAGTTTAGATTTAAAGTGCAAGTGCATTCAAGCCAAAGAACCACCAAAATGAGCCTGCAAGATCAACACACACATGCACACAAGATTCAATCACAAAGTGCCCAGGCAAAACGAAGTGCAAATGCACAATGCATAACTTCAGGCGCACAAGGGGAAACTCATGCACCAACAAATACTCACACAAGGGAAGCACACAAGGCAAGTGGGTGTACATAAGGGAAGCACACGAGGCAAGTGCACACTCACACAAGCTAAGGCACACAAGCTGATTACAAACGCACAATAAAGCACACAGGAAAGCAAGCATACAAAAGAGATTCAAGCATATAGGACAATAAGCATACACATGCATGGAAGCACACAACAGAAAGCACTCAAGGCACATCCACACAATCAAGGACAACAACACACAATCTCATAGGCAAACACACAAGTACATAATGTGCATAACATAGATGTACTCAGTAAGTCAATATGCTAGCAAGGTCAGGCACATACATTAGCAATAGGCACGAGTATAATCAATATAGGATTTAGCAGTGAAACATCAAATTCATTTTAGAAGTGAACAATCTCAAAGCAATACATACATACATACATACATACATACATACATACATACATACATACATACATACATACACACACACACACACACATGCATAAATGTATATGTGTACACAAACAACATAGATATTTCGAAAATGATCAAATGTACATATTAACATTGAATAAGTCAACAAAATTAGCCTGAAACCACATGTTGAATGAGTCCACAAAATCAGGCCAAAGCCAAAATGGAACCGCCCATAAATCAGGCCGAAGCCATAAGAGGAACAAACCAAAAATCTCAAACCAATAATCATAAAGATCAAGCTAATGAATAAGCTATATCCAAATTAAAAGACAGAAAAATATACATCGAGGTTGAAAAATTCAAACAATAAATCAATAAATATATGAATCTAAAATGATTATTTTTCAAATTAATCCTATAAATACCTTCATTGGCAATTTTAGTAGTCAAGTTCAACTAAATTATACGCATATAATCAAAAAATCAAAATCATACCAAACTATCAACTGCAAAGCAACTTGACCTATGAAGCAACCGCAACCAGTAGTCACTAGGCTATTGAAGAAATCAACCAATAGAGAAGTAAAGGCGTGAATACAACAACTTAATTTCAAAGTGCTGGCTTTTAGATTCAAAGAAAGAGGAAGAACCCTAAAAGAGATAATAGAGGAAAAAGAGGGATGACCTATAATTAAAATTAGGGAAGCGTTTTAGTTAATAAGGTCGACCTTGTCTATATTAGAATTAGGGTTCTTTCTATATTATTTTTGTATTTTATTTTAATTTCAAAACTCTAGTTTTTAACTAGTATTAAACTACGATTTATAGTTTAGGATATTTCTCAACTTGGGGAAAGAGTTGAGGTAGGATTTCTATGAATAAGGTTAGAACGGTCAGGTTAGCGATAGTCACAAGTTTATAAGAAATTTATAAGCGGTCAATTGTTTAGTCTTAGTAAAGTACGTAGGTTTTTTCAAAGCTAGGAAAGTTTGTATGCTGCTTTTATTTTCACATTTACTCTTTTATTATCTATGCTGTGATTTTTATCATTCTATCAATTTATAAGAAACCATATTCACCCCTCCTTCTAAGGTTAATTCAATCCTACAAGTGGTACCAGAGCAAAGTAGTCAAATTCACTTTTTTAACTATGGCTAGTTTTAATAATGGTTTTTCTAAAGGACAATCTATAACTAGACCATCCATGCTTAATGGCACTGATTATTCATATTGGTAAACTAGGAAGAAGATTTTTCTAGATACAATAAATGCCTAAGATATAGTTGAAACTGGTTATAGTCTACCTAAAAAAAGAATAAGGAAGTTCCTAAGTCTAAAGAAAATTGGGATGGAAATAAACTTAACATTTATCATTCAAATGCTAAATCTATGAACTCTATAAACCCTGCTTTAGATAAAATGGAATATAATCATCTTTTTGTTTGTATGACTGCATAGAAAATTTGGCATATGCTTGAGGTGATTCATGAAGGCACATTATGGGTCAAGTATCCTTATCTAGCCATACTCAATAATGAATGTGATAAATTTCATAATGACCAAAGATGAAAATATAAAGGAGATGTATGGGCAGTTTTCAAATCTGGTATTTAAATCCAGAATGCTAAGAAAGCCTATATGAAATTGGAAATGGTCCTAAATTTTTTGAGAATCTTCCCGAAAAGTACTGAAACAAAAGTGACAAAAATCCAAGAATCCAAAGACTTGAAACAACATAAGGTGGAGGAATTAATAGGAAATCCTATCACCTAGGAAAGGAAGCTGAAAGTTAGGAAAGAATGTAAAAACGGAATGAAATCAATTGCTTTAATGAGTACAACCGATAGTGAGGAAGAAGATGAAGTTATAACTAAGCTAGCACTATTAATGAAGCGATTCAAAACATAGACTAGAATGCATCGAAATGCAGCAATAAACCAAAATAAAAACCAATATTGCTAAATTGTTGGATGATTCTAAGGAAGAAATCACATGTTATAGATATAAGAAGCCAAGTCACATCAAACCAAACTGTCCACTGAATCGACTTAATAAAGGAAAAAAGAAGAAGAGAAGGATTTTCATAGCCACCTGCAAAGAGAATGAAGAAGAGGAGGAGGAAAGCACTAATAGTGAGAAGGAAGTGGCAAATTTGGGCTTATTGGTAGAATAAATCGACAGTGACGATAAACCTAAAGAGGTAACACACTTATTCCATATGGAGTTACTTTTGTTATATCACGATTTAAACAAAAACAATGAAAAACTTAAACAAAGATATAACAATCTAGAATTTGACAAAAACAGTCTACTTGGTTTAAATAATGAGTTAGAACTGATGATTTAAAACATTATAATACTTAACTTAGAATGTGAGAATTGTTGGTCTCTAGATGTAACACCCACACCCATCGGCATACTGATCCAAAGTCTACTGTACTGTCAGACTTACAGTAGAACGGAACAAAATATGAATATAGAAAATAATCATCTTAGAAAATATCTCAAAGCATAGTCTCAGAAAAGTAGTACGTGGTCAAATACAGAGTACACAAAATACCACTCATAGTCTGATAAAAGAAATATTAAGTACTAATAAGTTAGATAGTTACATGAAGAGTAAATAAAGGATAAGCAATTCATGACGAGTCATCTCTCCAAGAACTGAAATCAGGCCAAATCATCTGCTGCCTTGTCCTCTTGTGGTAGAGAAAAGAAAGGAAAAAAGCTGGATAAGACAAAGTCTAGTGAATAAGAACATGTTTAATATATGATAATCATGTGCAGTTGACTTTAATTCTAGTATGCTACATGTGTTCATGTATTCCGAGGGTCTCTAATTAAGGATCTTTATTTGACACACACCTACACTACACCTGCGCAGGCTCCTACAATGATCGAACTACAAATTGAACCTGAACAACTAACGAACAACCACCACTTTTAGAGCTACTTAATATAGAAACACCGCTACTAGAACTGCTAAATATAGTAACATGGCTACTAGAGCCACTCAACATAAGAACATCCTACAACTCTCCCGTATAGGACTACATCTCACATTACGCCTACACGTAACCTTCTCACATAGGTTTCCTTACAATTACCACATGAAAATAAATCTCCCATAACTACGACTATACATAACCCAACTACACATTGAGGGGGAGCCTGCAATGTCGACTCACCGATGTGTCTCATCATCTGTATCCGTGTCCACCTCTCGATCGTTGTGTGCACCTCTTATTGCATGCATTGGGATACATCAACAACATAGTATCACACTACATCAGAAGCGTGAATACAAAGGAATCTCATTATGCCGGACCCATACACTTCATCAGGCATCAGTTAGTGCTTTGTTTCCACCGTAGATTTTATTGTGAGCGTAATTTACGATAAAATCGCCCCTAGTAGAAAAATCGACCTCCATTAGGCAAAGTATATTTACCCAACCCATAATGTTCTAACATCTTCTCATATGGAACTGGCTTCCCTACTATCTCTAACATCCATACATATGTATACAGTACGGTTATACATACAATTAATAATTTTATTTTCAACCTAGGCATTAGGCCGAGGTTTAGATTATGCATTTCAGTCATCAACTGGTTGGTCACTACACCTTATTAGTCGACCGCTTGCGGTCGACCACTCAGGGTGAATGGTTGAACGGTCGCAGTGTAAATTTTAACATTATCGATTTTTAATTATTCGTATTTATTTGTTAATATGATGCATTCTGGACTTACATAGTGAACCATAGTTCATAGATTTACACTAACCAGTCTTTGCAATTTTACCCTACTTTTTATTGATATCAAATTCATAGAGTTATATCATTTTATTTATATCATTTTATTTATACTTGTTTAATCATGGTTAATCCATTTTTTAGGGCTTCTATTTAATAACAGAAAGGGTTCAACTTAGGTAATAATGATATTAGCTAATTCATACCAATTTCAATTTCTAATTCATATTTAAGATTTAAATAATTATGGTTTACAATTTGATTAGTAACATCCTAAACCAGATTGAATAGGTTAAAAGTAATTGGAAATAATCAACTTATTAAACTTGTTCCCACTCACCTCCGATGCAAGCTCTAGTTTTATGCTCTGTTGGAAAATCGTCACCCACTAGCTTGTCCCTCCTTGATCTGCTTTACTAGTGCTCTTTTACTTTGTTTTTAAGGAAATTTTTTAAGTGGAGGGAAGAAATTTTGGTATAGTTTCGGTATGCAATAATTTTGCTAATGAAATTGGGGTTATGTAGGTGTTTATTCATAGGGGTTATAGATTGGTAGGGAGTCTTAAATTGACACTGGAGACTCTTTGCTACAGACGCACATTAGAAACTTAGGATGGAAGGAAAATATTTATTTAATTGTCTATGTGTGATCATCGCTCCAGGTTATCAAAAGTATACATCAACGGCTGACCTCCAGGGTAGACCGGGCGACCGCTTCATGTCGACCGGTGATAGTGTTTTCTTATAAACTATTTTTCTATTTTTTTTTCAAATTTTCAAATGTGTGTAACTTCTCCATGTTAACTCCGATTTTGGAGTGTTATATATGAAAAATATCCAGAAAATAGCTACAAATTCAATGGTGCAGGTTTCGTAGCCAAATTCGGACATTTGGTATAATTTTATTTTTGTCCTTGTTTTATTTTAAATTTAAATTCCTTATTAATTTTTTTGCTAAACTTTTGAGGTGTTACATTCTCCCCCATTTAAAAGGATTTCATCCCCGAAATCTCAAAAGATGGAAAATGTAACTCGTATATGTAATAAACAATAGCTACAACCATCTACTCATTAATCATTCACGATCAATCATTATCCTTAATAAATTTCTAATGCATTATATGTATATGCAAGTGGGAAATCCACGTGAACCTATACTAATGCAAAGATTAGGCGGCCTCCTGGTCTTTTTGACCTTCTGTCGTGCAAGTGCTCATGCCATGAATCCAAAATATATGCAACATCATAAATAAGTATACTTGCAATACTACATGTATGCACAACCATTCAATCCATATGCATAATACTCAACAAGATAAACATATAAACAAGAGATGATGTCAAAATGTGTATGCTATTAAGAGGATATACTATCCTAAATGTGTAACAGAAACAATCCAACTAATACATCCACTTGCATCCACCATCCATAACATGTCCTAATGACACGTTTACAACCATTCCTTCTATACAATGGTCTCTACCTAAATGATATACCAAATAAGTCCTAATGCTCAAGTAGTCTCTACTTATTAAATTTGAATTGGAAACGTACCAAAAAAGAGTTATGGGTGGGTAGCTCGGATCTTCTCCTCAGGCTTTCATGTACTCTCCGCTAGATCGTCTCCCTATTGGACCTTGAGTTTGATTTCCCTGCGGCGGAGTCTCTTTGTACCATGCTCAAGAATAAAATTTATTGCACGACGAATAAGTGGCTCCCTCTCTACTTCTACCTCTTCTGGCTGACTTAGCTCGATTATGGTAACAGAATCATGCATGCACTTTCACAAACACAACACATGGAAAACATCATGTATTCCCGCTAATTTCTTAGGAAGATCAACTCTATATGCCAACACCCTATCCTCTCCATAATAGGAAAGAGTCCTACAAACCCTGGTGCTAGTTTCCCTAAACTACCAAACCTCATGACATGCCTAAGCAGTGAGACCATCACAAGCAACATGTCACCCACTGTGAACTCTAATTCACTACGTCTCCTATCAGCATAAAATTTCTATCTATCTTACATGGTTTTCATCCATCTAGGATCATATCTACTTTTTTTGATGTCTTCCTCACCACATCCAGCCCAAGAATAATCCTATCCGTAGTGTTTTACCAACACGACAGTGATCTGTAAGGTCTATGTACTACACCTCAAATGGTGTAATCCCAATGCTCGCCTGATAGCTCTTACTATAGGTAAACCCCACCAACGGCGAATGATTCCCCAAGAGCCTCCAAAATCCAAGATACACACCAGATGAAGTCCTCCAAAACCCAATTCATTCTCTTCATCTGCTCTTTCATATGCAGATGACAAGAAGTACTCTTGCTCCACTCGACGCCAAAAGATGCCTCAAAACTCGTTGGTAAAAAGTAGATCTTGGTCACTAACTATGTTAATATGAACTCCATGTAACCTAACGACCTCCTTCATGTGTAGAGTTGCTAAATATGCCACCATCCTCATACTCTTACCTAGTATAAAATGAGCACAGTTGGTCAGTCGATCGACTATGATCCAAATACTCTCATTCCCTCTCATACTCCTTGGCAAATCATCGACAAAATCCATAGAAATACTGTCCCACATCCATTGAGGAATATCCAATGGCTGCAACAAACCTCTCGGCTTCTTCTGCTCAACCATTACCATTTGATAAGTTATATCGAGCTACATACCCCGCTACATGCTTCTTTATACTATGTCAATAAAAGACTTTCTTCATGTCCTAGTACATTTTGTCTCCACTAGGATGAATGGTCATCCTCGAACTTTGAGACTCGGCTAATACTAGATCAATCAGATCTATAATAAAAGGAATACATAGTCTACCATCCCTTTGTAACCATCCCCTTGATTCAATAGCATGATGCCTCAAACCACTCAACTAGTCTCCTCTATCAAACATCTCAAAAATATCAACTAGCTCCTTATCTTGCTTTTGACTGGATCTAATACATTCCATAATTGTAGGTTGCACAAAGTTGCTAGCAATCCCGGGGTAATACCTGATGACTGTTGAAAATTGAATGTAGAAATGGATTCCAAATGCCTCCACTCTAAGAACAAAGGATTCAATACTGAATGCTGTCAACTTAAGGAATTGGCCACTACTTGCCCTTGCTCGGATTACACGAGATATCAAAATCATACAATGCCAAAAACTTCATCCACCTCTATTGCCTTAAATTCAAATCATATTGGGAGAACAAGTACTTTAGAGACTTATGATCCGTATACAGCTCAAACCGCTCTCCTAATAGATAATGCCTCCTTGACTTAAGGGCAAAGACATTGGTTGCAAACTCAAGATCATGGGCATGGTAGTTTCTCTCATGGACCTTCAACTATCGACTAGCGTAGCACACCACCTATCCTTCTTGTATCAAGACCATGCCCAATCGTGTACTACATGCCTCCGTATATACTGTGAATGTCTTCGCACCATCGGACAATATCAAAACAGGTGCATTTGTTAATGCCTCATTTAGCTTAATAAAAGCATCCTCACACTACGTGTCCTATAATAAAACTAGATTCTTGTGGGTCAGGGGCAGAGATCTTCACGAAGTCCTTAATGAACTTTCGATAGTAGGTTGCTAAACCAAGGAAACTCCTACCTTCTATGGTATTTGTCGTCACATACCAATCCCAAACTACTGCAACTTTACTAGGATCAACTCCATCCTCTTTTTGAGATGTCTCCCAAAAAGCATACCTCCTCTCGCCAAAAGTGGTACTTCAAAAACTTTTCCTTCAGCTTATGCTTATAGAATGTATCAAGTACTTCTCTTCAATGCAATGCATGCTTCTCCTCACTCTTTGAATATACTAAAATATCATCAATAAGTACTATGGAGAACTTGTTAAGAATCCCTCTTAAAACTCGGCTCATCAGATCAACAAAGTAGGTGGGTGCATTATTCAGTCCGAAGGGCACGGATATCCACTTGTAAAGTCCATCGGATGTGCAATAAGCAGTCTTCTGGATAATATCATCAGCTACACATAACCGATGGAATTTGGTAGCTAAATCAAAATTGTGAGAACATCTTCGTTCCAACCAATTGATCAAAGAAATCGTCTATACAGAGCAGTGGATACCGATTCTTCTTTGTTGGTTTATTTAGCTCCCTATATTCAATGCAAAGTTTCAAAGAATCATCCGCCTTAGTGGAAAACCCAACTGGTGCTCCTTACTTCAAAATGCTCCTCCGAATAAATCCTTCTCTAAACTTCGAAATGCTCCTCCGAATGAAGGCCTTCTCTAACAACCCATTTACTTGCTTGTTCAACTCATGTCTCTTTTGGAGCCATAAGCCTCAAGGGTAAGGCAACATGTCTAGCATTCTCCATAAGATAAATTCGAAATTTGATCTCTCTTGGAGGTAGAAGACCGATAACCTCGAAAAAGACATCTGGGTAATCTCTAACTAGGGCACTTAATCTAGCTTATCACGTGATAGGTCTAAATAATATAAGTAGCTTAATATAACCGGTCCTTGGGGATCGCAATATACCTCCAAGCAGCTACGTCTAATAAACGTACTTAACCTAACAAGCTTCTTATTACGATCTAATATTGCCCCATACATCATCATCCAATCCACGCCCAATATCTACCCAAACCAAGAAAATCATAAGAGAAAAGCATGTAATTGAACTTGAACCCCAAAATAAATAATTTCAAAGCCCTAAATATCATCGACAAATATGCCGATCCTTCTACAGGGATTGACAAAGCTACAGGGTCCGTAACCGTAACGACCCATAAATTTCGATAATTAAACTGGTTAATTTAATAAGATTTTGTAGTTATAATTATGAAAAAAGAAGAAAAAAACTTTATAATTTATAATGAAGTGAGTGTTAAAAATGAAATGTAAATTAAAGGTTATAGTAACGGTTGTAAGTTACTATTTAATTGGTCTATTAATGTAGTTGTAACTGTTACATTTGGGTACAAAATTGAATATAAGTAAATAAATGTATGGTAAGTGAATGAATTCAACATTATATAAGCAATTCTGATAATTAGGGGAAATAATAAACTTGAGTGCAATACAAAGTTAGTGATGATATTTATGCAAGTCACCTTTTATTTAGGCAGCTAAATTCAGAGTAGGAAATCAATTACATTTAAATGTAGGTAAATGTTCAATAATGTGGGATAGGACTGGAACTGTAAAGTGTGAATGAAATGACATAAATGGAAATGTATATTTTATTCACAAGATGAAATAAAGGAATGAAACAAAGTTGAATAAATTGATTGAGGTTTTAATTATAATAAATGTATATATTTGGCAAATCAATATGATTGAAAATAACAATTATTACAAATGAAAGATGAAAATTTGAATATATATTTATGTAATGAAAGATAAACAAATAATAACTAGGTTTATAAAGTGATAATATATTTAATAAAAATAGTAGAATTGAAGCAAGGCAGTTATTGGAAATAAATTAATTGGAATTCAATCCGTAATAAATGGATTTATTGTAGGTAAATGAAATTAAATACTATGTTAATTTAAATTTGGATGAATTGGGAAATTATTAATGTATTAGTATACAAACCAATGTTAATATTACACATAAGAGGATAAGTTAATAGTTGATTCAATAACAAGATTGAGAAATCAAATATATGGATTTATTGGGAATTTAAAACTTATACTTAAACTGGATAAATTACAGTGTTTTACACGCAATAATTTTCTGTAATTTTATTTTCTATTTCTTCTATGTTCATTTCTATATTTTTATTTTCTATGTTATGTTATTTTAATTTAGTTTGCACTCTGATCATTTATTGGATTTTTATTTGTTTATATCTTTTTATAAATGGTTGGAGAAAATCAAGGGAACACACGTTACATTTGCTTTATTTCTTGCCTTTTTATTTACCTATCTATTTAATTACCTACCATAGCCATGTATATTTATTCCTAGCCATGTGAAATGATTCCACAAATCACGTACAAGAAGATTTATTTCTCATTTCAAACTCCTCATTTTCTTTTGCAATTAAGAATATATATATATATATATATATAACTTATGCCTTTTCCGTTTTCTAGCATTTACTTCTTTGCTTGCCTTCCAAACCACTCCATCTTTTAGCAGTGAGAAACTTTATCAATTCACGTACAAAGATTTATTTCCCCTTATCATATTCATTTGCATTTAAGAATAAAATATTTGCAAGTTTGTTTCTCCTTAGCTTATGCCTTTTTGTTTCCTATCATTTACTTCTCCTTAACCGTTTTTTTCTCTTCCATCTTTAGCCGTGTGTTTCTTTTGATAACTCACGCACAAACAATTCTCAAAACTCCTCATTATCGTTTGCATGAAGAAGAAAAAAATACAAGATCTAAAGTCATGGCTTCCTTCTTCTTTCTCCTTTTTTTTCATTTTTCTTTCTTTGTCTTCCTTCAAGCTTGGCTCAGCCTCCATCTTCTCCTAGCACACCTCTAACTATCATAACCAAGCAATACAAGATGATGGTTGAACCCATATGTGGCGTAGGAAAGCCATTGATTGATTAAGGCAAGTTATGCCACTTTGATTCGTTTATTTTTCTACTATTTTAACCTCTATTCTTTTGTATTGAATCATATTCTTATGTATGTAATATTTGTTTGCATACAAGATTTGGATCCGACTCTTCATCCACTCAAGTTTGCATTGTGCTTTGTCATGCTTTTTCCTGCTTTGCAGAGTTTGGATTTTTATTCTGAATTTGTCAATTCTAGCTTTTAAAAGGTGAGTTATTCACTCTAGACATACGTACTTTTATAAATGTGAAATGATGACAAGTGAATATGTAAAACTGATATGTTATGTTCGTATATGCCTGTTATATATATTTATATGATGTTAAATACTGTTTATATATTTGTTACGTCATTTGTTATGATATTATATTCTATACTGTTATTTTATTCCTGTTTATCACTGCAAGTTCCCTATCACTATGGGTTGAAATGATGCATACCCGAACGGTCATTAGAATAAGGAAAAATCACTATAGGCTGAAATGATAGGCTCGTGTGATTTTTATTGATTTTTATTGTATTTTTTTTTTGGGATTGTGGGTTTGAAATGATAGAACCTGCATTTTTCATTTTAAATTACGGATTGAAATGATACATATCCGTATCACTTGACCTAGGTTAGAAAATTTTATACAGGCCCATGGATAAAATTTTATAATATTTTTCAAAAATTATTAAGTATTTCGAATTTATAAATATATGGAAATTAAATAAAAAGTTGATTTAAAGATTTAGAATATAAAGAGATATTGGTTTTCTGTAAGTTAAAATTTTATATGTTGATTTTGGTTTTCATTTGTAATGTAAAATTCTTTACTTGGTTTTAAAGTTGTAATTTAAAGATTTTTAGTATAATAAACAACTTAATAATGAAATTTGATTTAATGCGGAATTCTGAATCTAGCGTAGTGGTTATAATGAATTGGATATGTTTGTATAAATAAGTTTACAGTGATTTTCTATAAGTTAAATTGTATAAGTTAACGTATAAAATGTAAGTTAAACATGACTTAACTTAATGACTGGAAATTGGTTTGCAAATGGAGATTTTAAGTTAAGAAAATAATGTAACTGAATCGAAGAAAACGAAATACAGTTTTAATTGGGCAATTTATAATAAAATTTATTTGACTTGAAATCATAGTTAATTGATGTCTAAATGAATAGATATGTAAAGAAAATTTGATTGTTATATTGACTACGATAAAATATTCTTTTGTGAAATGTTATGTTTTGTAAGATAAATAACTATGACTTTAAAATGGAAAGTGTATTTTCAAAATATGACTTAACTTGATAATTGAAAATTTGGTTTTAATTGAAATTGTTAAGTTAAGTAAGTAAATGGGAATTTAGTCTTATTTATGAAGTGGGTATTTTAAAATAAAGTGGTAAGTTTTTTGTTGAAATAACAGAAGTAAAGGAATGTGTTTTTGACTTAATAAATGAATTATAGTTTTATCTAGATATTTATTTATAAAATTTTATTTTATTGAATCATAAGTTAAATGATATCCCAATGAATATTTTTTGAAGCGGGAAATGTGATTTTTATAAGTTAAAATGGCTAAAAATTGAAATTTTAATGTAGCTAAAATAGACAATGTTTTTGGAAAATTTATAATTGAATGAATGAACTTAGAAATATTACAACTTTAAAATGAATATTATTTGACATTAAATTTGAATGGTTAAATGATTATTATTATAAAGGTGTATTATAATTTCCATATGATAATATTTCAAAGTATTATGGTTCCAAAATGTTTTGTTTTTGGAGTTGTTATAGCTTTGAAGGTAATATGATTTTGGAAGGGAAATTCTTTGAAATTGTATTTAAATTTTAAATTGAGTTTAAATATATTAATTTGGAACTTATCAAAAATGGAAGATTTAAGAATATGACCTTATAAAGTGGTTTGGGTTAAGATGATTTAAAGAAATATTTCAAGTTTAATAAATTGAAGGAAATATTAAGTGGTTTGGAAATTTGGGGTTTTATTTAAATGATATATTGATTGGGATTTTGGATTTAAATGATAAATTATTACTTGGTTTTGAAATGAATAAATACAGTATTTAGTTTTGAAATGGATATTATTTTGGAAGGTATATCGATTGGGAAATATTTCCATTTTTGAAAATGGATATTATTTTGGAAAGTAATGGTATTTGATCTTTAAATAGTTCTGGAATAGAAATGTTTTGGAATAAATTTCCATGGGTTATAATAATGATTCTTATTAAAGAGACCGGGATCAGAAGTTGTTATACTCTCTGCCAACTTCGAAAACCACTTTAATAACCGTGTACGCGGTGGAGATTCCAGAATGAAGTAGGATGGCAGCGGCGTTCCTTTGAGGTGTATACGTGGATTCGATTCCCGTGAGTTGGCATAAGGTGGCTAAAACAGGAGCGATTCCAGGCCAATGAGGTAGCTCCTCTTATCTGACACACTCCGTCGATACTATTCTATTACTTTGTGATTGATTAGGGCCCTTTGATTTTGAAGGTGTGGCTCGAGGTCGGCGGTAGCTACGCGCTATGCGTCACCACCAGTCTGGATAGTATTTGGTATATTTACCCTGGCATTGCCTAGTTGTGTGGTGTCACCTACCCTATCGCGATTTGTACGAGTTTGGTTTCTTCCGTAACCCGTGGAGTATTTATGGTAGTCTCCCGATCTGTAGATGTGCTGATACTGGATGGACTACTGGGACTATTACGTGGTAAGGGCTATATGGGTAACCCCTTAACGCTATTTAAAAGTAAGTTTAGTTTGCTATAGACATTACTATAATTGAGAAATATTACTACATAGTAAATAGTTTTACGGATCCTTAGAGGATGGGCGGTCCTAAGCATCCTTTAAGTTACTTGTACCTTATATTACAGTTCACTTGAGTTGGTTTACATTGTATAAGTATGTATGTTCGGACTCGAATGTTTTGTGTTTTGCTTTACGCTCGGGTCAGACTGAGTGATACAACATTATAGACTCACCTTCGGAGTTGGAGCTTTGCTTGAAGATCCAGCTATCTATTTCATTTCAGTTATCCAGTTGATTCCAGGGATGTATTCAGCCTTTGTGCTTGATTATCACATTGTTACTTCTGTTGTATCTTGTTTATCTCTGATGTATATTTATATAGTAGCTTCATGAACTACTATTTCTTTGCTTCCGCTGTATTTTATATTACTCTATGTCTATGATCTGTAATTTATTTGCTGCATATTCTGTGTTTTGCCAAATTTAAATTACAATTCGGTATCTTGAACATTCCAAGTCAGACATTTGTGGATGCGAATGGTTGAAAATATCGGGTCGTTACATTTGGTATCAGAGCTTTGGCTCTAGGCAAAACTTAGCATATATGGTAAATTTATGTATAGAATCACTTTCGTTCGAATGTGAATCTCTTCCTTTTGACTCGATTCCTTTGAATTTTGGAACGTTCTCTCGGTTCCGAAATCCATTCTTGTCCCTCATTATTCATCTTCTTTTGATTTTGGGGTAATCCATAACTCCACTTCGGATGATCTGTACAAATGAGTCACGGTTGAGCCGGTTATGGTTGCCCGTGATTAATATAAGCTTATCCATTTTCCTGATTCTGTTATTCAATCATCTTATCTTTTGTTCCAACTTATCCTCAAATCAAAACTTTCTTTAACTTGAGTTAATCAAATTTGTATCTCTATACGTGCTTTGAAAATCTATTCCTGTATAGTGTACTTGTAAATCTATATTTAAAAATATTTTATACATTGTGTTGCTTGAGTTGTTTATGTTGATTTGGGTTTTCGGTCAATTCGTCTGATCAACCCTATCGATAGGATCTCCAAAACACTTGAACAGGGCAAACTGATACAATATTGTTTTCAAATTTAGTGAATGAAATAAATTTTGTATAATTATAGTATATATAAGTATAATTTTCTGAATTTTGATAGTTAATTGAATGTTAAGAAATAATATTTGACTTTGTGTATAGCTTGTAACCGTTAGCTTTTGTTTCATATATAAATAATTGAACTATAAAATATGGATATAAATTAATTTAGAAATTTATATGAATTTAAAACAAGAAACTAAGAATTTAATTTCCGATGGTTTCAAACTTTGTATTTATAGTTTTAAAGGGCGTATTATTTAAAGTATTTCAAGTAAAAAAATTTCAAAGAAAGTTTTATTGGTAAACCAGTGCTCTTTTCTTTGTCGCTGGAAAATAATTTCGGTGATGACTGCAACATCATCGACATTCATTTTTGAGTTTTGATGTGAAGAGATTCTGTAGTTTTGCTACAATCTTGCTTTGGAGAATTGAATTAAGTTGGATTTCTAAGATATGACTTGATTTATAATATATGTGTGATATATGATTTAAAATTTGATTTGGTATATATTGAGTATGTATATTTATTTCTAAAATAGTTTGAAGTTAATTGGAAATTAATTCAAAATTTTACCTTAAAGGATGATTTCAATTATAAGTTGAAATCAAAATTTTGAATATATATTTAAGCTTGGATAGTTGAATTAAGAAAATTTTATTTGTATAATATTCTATTGCATTCCAATATAACTTACCTTAATTATTAGAAGTTGACAATGTAATTGGATAATATACAATATGAAGGGATTTTATAAATAAAATTTGAGTGTTTATAATAAATGTTATACACTTAATTTTAGTTAAAAAAGGATTAATTGAGGTAAATAGAATAAAAGTTTAATTGAATAACTTACAATATAAAATGGTGTTAAAGGAATTTTTTTTAATAAATTGGTATATTTTATTCAAATTAATTAATTTTTGTAAATTTAGTTGTTTATAAAATTAGTAGTTTTGAATAAGATGTATTGTTTATTTAATTCTTTCTTTGCCCTTCTTTTTCCTTTTCGGGGACGAAAAGTTTTGAGGGGGGGAGTGTAACGACACGTAAATTTCGATAATTAAACTGGTTAATTTAATAAGATTTTGAAATTAAATTTAGAAAAAAAAGAAGAATTTTTTTTTATAACTTATAATGAAGTGAGTGTTAAAAATGAAATGTAAATTAAATGTTATAGTAACAGCTGTAAGTTACTATTTAATTGGTCTATTAATGTAGTTGTAACTGTTACATTTGGGTATAAAATTGAATATAAGTAAATAAGTGTATGGCAAGTGAATGAATTCAACATTATATAAGCAATTCTGATAATTAATGGAAATAATAAACTTGAGTGTAATATAAAGTTGGTGATGACATTTATGCAAGTCACGTTTTATTTAGGCTGCTAAATTCAGAGTAGGAAATCAGTTACATTTAAATGTAGGTAAATGTTCATTAATGTGAGATAGGACTGAAACTGTAAGGTGTGAATGAAATGACATAAATGGAAACGTATATTTTATTCATAAGATGAAATAACGGAATGAAACCAAGTTGAATAAATTGATTAAGGTTTGAATTATAATAAATGTATATATTAGGCAAATTCAATATAATTGAAAATAACAGTTATTACAAAAGAAAGATGAAAATTTGAATATAAATTTATGTAATGAAAGATAAAAATAATAATAATTAGGTTTATAGAGTGATAATAGATTTAATAAAAAGAGTAGAATTGAAGCAAGGCAGTTATTGGAAATAAATTAATCGGAATTCAATCCGTAATAAATGGATTTATTATAGGTAAATGAAATTAAATACTATGTTAATTTAAATTTGGATGAATTGGGAAATTATTAATGTATTAGTATATAAACCAATGTTAATATTATCTATAAGAGGATAAGTTAATAGTTGATTCAATAACAAGATTGAGAAATCAAATATATGGATTTATTGGGAATTCAAAACTTATACCTTTTAAACTGGATAAATTACAGTGTTTTACACGAAATAATTTTTTGTAATTTTATTTTCTATTTTTTCTATGTTCATTTCTATAATTTTATTTTCTATGTTATGTTATTTTATTTTAGTTTGCACTTTGATCATTTATTGGATTTTTATTTGTTCATATCCTTTTAAAAATGGTTGGAGAAAATCAAGGGAACACACATTACATTTGCTTTATTTCTTGCCTTTTTATTTACCTATCTATTTAATTACCTACATAGCCGTGTATATTTTTTCCCTAGCCGTGAGAAATCATTCCACAAATCACGTACAAGAAGGTTTATTTCTCATTTCAAACTCCTCATTTTCATTTACAATTAATAATAAATATATACATTCCTTTCTCCTTAACTTACGCCTTTTCCGTTTCCAAGCATTTACTTCTTTGCTTGCCTTCCAAACCACTCCATCTATTAGCAGTGAGAAACTTTATCAATTCACATACAAAGATTAATTTCCCACTTCTCATATTCATTTGCATTTAAGAATAAAATATATGCAAGTTTATTTCTCCTCAGCTTATGCCTTTTTGTTTCCTATCATTTACACCTCCTTAAGCGTTTTTTTCCTTCCATCTTTAGCCGTGTATTTCTTTCGATAACTCACGCATAAACAATTCTCAAAACTCCTCATTATCATTTGCGTGAAGAAGAAAAAAATACAAGATCTAAAGTCGTGGCTTCCTTCTTCTTTCTCCTTTTTTTCATTTTGTTTTCTTCGTCTTCCTTCAAGCTAGGCTCGGCCTCCATCTTCTACTTGCACACCTCTAACCATCATGACCTAGCAACACAAGATGATGGTTGAACCCATATGTGGTGTAGCCAATCCAAGCCATTGATTGATTAAGCCAAGTTATGCCACTTTGATTTGTTTATTTTTCCATTGTTTTAACCTTTATTCTTTTGTACTGAATCATATTCTTATGTATGTAATATTTGTTTGCATACAAGATTTGGATCTGACTCTTCATCTACTTAAGTTTGCATTGTGCTTCGTTGTGCTTTTTAGTGCTTTGCGGAGTTTGGATTTTTATTCTGAATTTGTCAATTCTAGCTTTTAAAAGGTGAGTTATTCACTCTAGACATACGTACTTTTATAAATGTGAAATGATGACAAGTGAATAGGTAAAAGTGATATGTTATGTTCATATATGCCTGTGATATATATTTATATGATGTTAAATATTGTTTATATATTTGTTTCGTCATCTATTATGATATTATATTCGATACTATTATTTTATTCCTGTTTATCACTGCAAGTTCCCTATCACTATGGGTTGAAATGATACATACCCGAACGGACATTAGAATAAGAAAAAATCACCATGGGCTGAAATGATAGGCTTGAGTGATTTTTATTGATTTTATTTTTCTTGGAATCGTGGGTTTAAAATGATTAAACCCAGATTTTTCTTTTTAAATTACAGATTGAAATGATACATATCCGTATCACTTGACCTAGATTAGAAAATTTTATACAGGCCCATGCATAAAAATTTATAATAGTATTCAAAAATTAGTAAGTATTTTGAATTTATAAATAAATGGAAATTTAAATAAAATGTTGATTTAAAGATTTAGAATATAAAGAGATATTGGTTTTCTGTAAGTTAAAATTTTATAAGTTGATTTTGGTTTTCATTTGTAGTGTAAGAATCTTTACTTGGTTTTAAAGTTGTAATTTAAAGATTTTTAGTATAATAAACTACTTAATAATGAAATTTGAATTAACGCGGAATTCTAAATCTAGCCTAATAGTTGTAATGAATTGGATATGTTTGTATAAATAAGTATATAGTGATTTTCTATAAGTTAAATTATATAAGTTAATGTATAAAATGTAAGTTAAACATCACTTAACTTAGTGACTGGAAATTGGTTTCCCAATGGAAATTTTAAGTTATGAAAATAATGTAACTGAAATGAAGAAAATGAAATACAGTTTTAATTGGGCATTTTGTAATAAAATTTATTTGACTTGAAATCATAGTTAATTGATGTCTAAATGAATAGATCTATAAAGAAAATTTGATTGTTATATTGACTATGATAAAATATTCTTTTGTGAAATGTTATGTTTTGTAAGATAAATAGCTATAACTTTAAAATGGAAAGTGTATTTTCAAAATATGACTTAACTTGATAATTAGAAATTTGGTTTTAATTGAAATTGTTAAGTTAAGTAAGTAAATGGGAATTTAGTCCTATTTATGAAGTGGGTATTTTTAAATAAAGTGGTAAGTTATTTGTTGAAATAAAAGATGTAAAGGAATGTGTTTTTGACTTAATAAATGGATTATAGTTTAATTTGGATATTTATTCATAAAAGTTTATTTTATTGAATCATAAGTTAAATGATATCCCAATGAATATTTTCTGAAGTGGGAAATATGACTTTTATAAGTTAAAATGGCTAAAAATTGAAAGTTTAATGTAGTTGAAAGACACAATGTTTTTGGAAAATTTATAATTGAATGAATGAACTTAGAAATGTTACAACTTTAAAATGAATATTATTTGGCATTAAATTTAAATGGTTAAATGATTATTATTTTAAAGGTGTATTATAATTTCTATATGATAATATTTCAAAGTATTATGGTTCCAAAATGTTTTGGTTTTGGAGTTGTTATAGCTTCGAAAGTAATATGATTTTGGAAGGGAAATTATTTGAAATTGTATTTAAATTTTAAATTGACTTTAAATATATTAATTTGGAACTTATTGGAAATGGAAGATTTAAGAATATGACCTTATAAAGTGGCTTGGGTTAAGATGATTTAAAGAAATATTTCAAGTTTAATAAATTAAAGGAAATATTCAGTGATTTGGAAATTTGGGGTTTTATTTAAATGATATATTGATTGGGATTTTGAATTTAAATGATAAATTATTACTTGTTTTTGAAATGAAATAATACAGTATTTAGTTTTGAAATGGATATTATTTTGGAAGGTATATGGATTTGGAAATATTTCCATTTTTGAAAATGGATATTATTTTTGGAAAGCAATGGTATTTGATCTTTAAATAGTTCTGGAATAGAAATGTTTTGAAATAAATATCCATGGGTTATAATAACGGTTGGTTGTTAAAGAGGCCTGGATCGGAAGTTTTCATACTCTCTGCCAACTTCGAAAACCACTTTAACAATCGTGTATGCGGTGGAGATTCCAGAATGAAGTAGGATGGCGGCGACGTTCCTTTGAGGTATATACGTGGACCCGACTCCCATAAGTTGGCATAAGGTGGCTAAAAGAGGAGCGATTCCGGGCCAGTGAGGAAGCTACTCTTATCGGACACACTTCTTCGATACCATTCTATTACTTTGTGATTGATTGGGGTCCTTTGATTTTTAGAGGTGTGGCTCGAGGTGGGCAGTAGCGGCGCACTATGCGTCACCATCAGTCCGGATAGTAATTGGTATATCTACCCTATCATTGCCTAGTTGCGTTGTGTCCCCTACCCTATCGTGACTTGTACGAGTTTGGTTTTCTCCCGTAGCCCGTGGAGTATTTACGGTAGTCTCCGGATCTGGAGATGCACTGATACTGGATGGAATACAGGGACTATTATGTGGTAAGGGCTATATGGGTAACCCCTTAACGCTATTTAAAAGTAAGTTTATTTTACTATAGACATTATTATAATAGCGAAATATTACAACATATTAAATAGTTTAACGGATCCTTAGAGGATGGACTATCCCAAGCATTCTTTAAGTTACTTATACCTTATATTACAGTTCACTTGAGTTGGTTTACATTGTATAAGTATGTATGTCCTGACTCGAGTTTTTTGTGTTTTGCTTTATGCTTGGGCCAGACTGAGTGATACAACATTATAGACTCACCTTAGGAATTGGAGCTTTGCTTGAAGATCCAGCTACCCATTTCATTTCAGTTATCCAGTTGATTCCAGGGATGTATTCTGCCTTTGTGCTTGATTATCACATTGTTACTTCTGTTGTATCTTGTTTATCTCTGATGTATATTTATGTAGTAGCTTCATGAACTACGATTTCTTTGCTTCCTCTGTATTTATATTACTCCGTGTTTGTGATCTATGATTTATTTACTGCGTATTCTGTGTTTTGCCAAATTTAAATTACAATTCGCTATTTTGAGCAGTTTAAGTCAGACATGTGTGGATGCGAGTGGTTGAAAATATCGGGTCGTTACAGTAACTATGCTAATGTCTAAGTGTAACTCATCCACAAGTCTACTAGAAATGAAAGAGTGTGACGCCCCTTGTCAATTAAAGTGCGAATGAATAAAGTAGATAAAGTCAACACACTTCCAATCATAACCTTCTTTCCTTTGTCAACAACTGGTGGTGCGCTTGAGCTAAGTATTACATCCAATGCATGCTCTGTGACTACCTGGGTAGAGTTCTTCTGAGGTACTCGACATTCCTGCTTTGTATGCCCAAACTGATTGCAATTATAACACTTGGCCTTTGAACCGTCAACTCTACACTTCTTCGTGAAACATCCCTTCTTGCTACACTTCCTACAATGCATATCCTACTTCTTGATCTTACCCTTGGGTCCAAGTCCTTCCTTACATAGATTTTGCTACTACGATTTTCCTTCTATATTCTTGGGTTCCTCCTTTGCTTCTCCCTTGGAGGCGGTATTCAGCAAGGTCATCTCCACTAAACCTTCATATGTAGTACCTATTAGATTATAACATAGAGCTATACCTTGAATAGGTTGGTTCAGCCCTTTAGCAAACTTCAAAACCTTTCTATGTGAGGTGTTGATTAGTCTCATCCTAAATCTAGCTAGTTCTTTGAATTGATTAACATAATCCTTCACCGACATGTTTTCTTGATCTAAGTGAATAAACATCTCTAACTGTACTCCTTCATTAGCTCATGAAAGAAACTTCATCCCAAAACATATCTGAAAATCCCCTAAGTGATCTCTTTTCCCTCAGTCTCTACCTCAACTTCCTCCCACCAACTAAGAGCCTCGTCCTGTAATTGCTAAGCAGCTAATTGTGTCCTTATCTCATCAGTAAGACCCATCAACCCAAGATCCACAAGTACGAATCAGTGTCCTCGAATCTACATATTACTCAGTCCCTATATACGACTTTCATCCAAGGCTAGTGAAATCAATTCATAACTCAACAAAATTAAAGGCAGATGGGTGGCGTCACAACCCGTTTTTCTGTACCCTTTGAATTGATAATAAACCACACATGTCCAACTCAGTGTAACAACCCGATATTTTCAACCATTCGCATCCGCACATGTCGGACTTGAATTGCTCAAAATACCGCATTGTAAATAAAATTTGGAAAATCTCAGAACATACAGTAAATAAAATCACTGATCACAGACACAGAGTATTTAATAATGCAGCGGAAGTAAAAGAAATAGTAGTTCATGAAGCCACTATATAAATATATCAGAGTTAAATAAAATACAACAGACTAAATAAAGTACAACAGAACTCTTAAGATGATAACCAAGTACAAGCTGAATAGAACAACAGAACTGGAATAGATAAAACTAGATAAGCAGATAATCTCCAGCGATTCCAATCTCCAGAAAGTGGAATCCAAATTCGTGAATAACTCAGACTGACCCGAGCGTAAATAAAAATACAAACACTCGAGTCAGGACAATATATACTTATATAATGTAAACCAACTCAAATGAACTGTAATAAGGTACAAGTAACTTAAAGGATGCCTGAGACCGCCCATCCTTTAAGGATCCGTTAAACTGTTTACTATGTAGTAATATTTCGCTATTATAATAATGTCTACAGTAAAATAAACTTACTTTTAAATAGCGTTCCGGGCTACCCATATCACCCTTCACACATAATTGTCCCAGTAGTCCATCCAATATCATGCCATCTCCACTCCGTGTGACTGTCAGAGGATACCACACGGGCTACGGGAGAAAAACAAACTCGCAGTAAAGGCTCGGTATGGTAGGTGACACGGCACACAAGGTAATGCCAGGGTAGATATACCAATTACGCACACGGGCTGGTGGTAACGCAGCAGCCACATACGCCCACCTCGGAACACACTCCCAATCAAAATCGGAGGATGGCCATCTAATCAATCGCAAGTAAGAGTATAGTATCGAAGGAATGTGTCCGATCGGAGGAATGACCTCACTTGGCCCGAGATCGATCCTGTTTTAGCCACCTTATGCCAACTCACGGGAGTTGGGTCCACGTAATATACCTCAAGAACGTCGCCACCATCCGACTTCATTCTGGAATCTCCACCGCGGACACGGTTGTCAAAGTGGTTTTCGGTATCGACAGAGAGTATGCCAGATATCCGATCCCGGTCTCTTTGCCAACCAATCGTTATTATAACCCGTAGTTATAACTTTTAAAATAATGTTTATACTTCAAAATAGGATATCATTTCAAATCCAAATCTTTATCAAAATAATGATTAAATTAATTCCAAACCATTTTAAAACATCATATCTTTCTAGAAATTCTTGTCAAATCATTTTAATATATCAAAATATCATATCTTTTCAAAACCACATTTCAAATCATTTTAATATATCAAAATATCATATCATTTCAAAACCACATTTCAAATCATTTTAATATATCAAAATATCATATCATTTCAAAACCACATTTCAAATCATTTTAATATATCAAAATATCATATCATTTCAAAACCTCATTTCAATCATTTTAATATATCAAAAATATCATATCCATTTCAAGTCATTTCAATCATTTTAATATATCAAAAATATCATATCTTTCCAAAACTTCATTTCAAAACATTTTAATAAACCAAAATATCATATCTTTTCAAAACCACATTCATTTCAAATCATTATTCATTTTATTCAATTTAAAATACCATTTCAATTTACATTTCCAAACAGTTTATATTTCAAAAATCATTTTAAATCATTAAAATGAAGTTATTATATTTAATAATTAAATTATTAAATTTCCAAAAATTTCAACTTCCAAAGTTCATTTATTCACTTAAGTTTATCAAAGCAGTGAAAATTCACTTTTCGCAGCATTTAGAAAACGCTACGGAAAGTTACATTCAAAACAGTTCAATTTAACAAAAGACAGCATTTTTAAAAATGTTGTAATAGGGTTTACTTAATATTTCAAATAAACTTAGTTAAATTCAACAGTTATAGCACTTAAAAAGATTGCTATAATAGCCTTTAATTCAATTTAACTTTTTAGTTCATTATCATCAACTACATCATTTACAAATGCTGTAATACCATTTAAATTGCAATTAATAGCATTTCAAAAATGCAGTTAATTAACTTCAAATATTCAATATAATTTCACAACCAATTATATTTTTATTTAAAACATTTTTAACTTATAAAATCATACATTTTCACATTTATAAACAACATTTAATTTTCCTTAAGTTCATGATTTTATAAAGTTAAATTTCCATTCAAAAATCAAGATTTAATTATAATTCACTTATTAAATTTCAACATTCAAATTTAAATTCATTAAATTAAATTTCAACTTAACACTTAAGTTTAAATTTCAAAATATAACTTAATTTCAATTTTATTCACTTAACTTAAAATTCACTTTTAAGCCAAATTCACAAATTCCCATTTGGTTATATTTCAAAATTTCAACTTAAATAATCATCCCTTTCATTTTCTAACTTTACTCAAAAATCATTAATATATTATAAAATCATTTTAAATTCATTTTAAATTCAAATTATCATAAATTTATCATAATTTCATATTTAATTTAATTTCCAATTATAATTAAATCAAAATTTCCAAAATAACTTACATTTAATTTTTCTAACTTTTCCATAATTTATTTAACCTATAAATTTCCAAAAAAATCAATAATACTTTACAAAAATCATTTTTAATTATGTTTTAAATCAAAATATTATAATATTTACATTTCAAACATATTTTTAAAAATTTTAGAAAAATATATTTTAACTATGGGTCTGTATATAATTTTCTAGCCTAGGTAAAGTGATACGGGTAATGTATCATTTCAACCCGTAA
The DNA here is from genome assembly GCA_030765085.1 of Allium cepa. Lineage (NCBI taxonomy): Eukaryota > Viridiplantae > Streptophyta > Magnoliopsida > Asparagales > Amaryllidaceae > Allium > Allium cepa. The sequence continues at coordinate 318,614,040 of CM060939.1, forward strand.
CTTACAAAGAAAATCCGGGTTTTATCATTTCAAACCCGCCGTCCCAAGTAAATGAAATAAAATGAAAATCGCTCAGGCCTATCATTTCAGCCCATAACGATTTTCCCCTATTCTAAAGTCCGTTCGGGTATGTATCATTTCAACCCATAGTGATTCTAATCTAAAGGGAACTTGCAGTGTGATAAACTGATAAAAATAACAGAACAACATAATATAACAGTAACAGATGTTATAATAGGTGTTTAAGCATGGGTGAACATCATATAATCATAATATAGCATATGTAACATGATAATGCATTTTACAGATTCAAAAGGGGTCAATTTACTAGTTATATATGTACATATTGTCTGGTGAGGATAACTCACTTGTTTGAGCTGGAGACACAACAACGAATGCACGAATGAGATCCCAACAAGAACGATAACACGAACACAAAGATGAGTGGGAGAGCCAAAGTATCACTTCCCTTAGATACATTCAACAAAACAAGTATAACAACACATAAGTTTCAACACAAAATACCATTAAACAATGATAGAATTGGATGCATAAACAAATCCAAATTGTTTGCACTTGCTTTCTACCACCTATGCTTCAGCTGCAGATCTGAAATGGCACGGCTAAAGGCATGGTTTGGATCTGGTCTGGGTTCCTAAAGGTCGGCCTAGCATGGGAAAATGATGGAGCAAAGTATGGTAGAGAGATAGGTGCATGGAACTAACACTACAATGCAACTACCATGGATCCTATGCAACATATGGGTTCGGCCACAAGCTAGCATGTTGCGGCCATCACTGTAGTGGGATGTAGGATGGTGTGGCAGCGGGTTCTAGGTCATCCATGGATGGTGGAGGTGGAGTAGGTGGCGGCCAACGGGTGGTTGAAAGTGATGAAGGCATAGGTGATTGGCTATGGTGCATATAGGTGAAGTTTGTGTAGATATTGTTGGATTTGGTCACATGGGTGCATGGCCAGTGGCTTGGGGCTGTAGAGGAGGTGGTGGAGGCTGGCTCAGGTGGTGGTGGTGGCAGCCATGGTGAAGGAGGAGCAAGGGGCTGAGCTACAAGGGTGAGAAAGCAAGTGAAAACAACATAAACAAGTAGAAAAGCAATGGAAAAGAAAACGAATTTTACCAAACTCTTGGAGATGATGGAGGCTAAAATTTTCAGAGATGAGGAGGAAGAAATTTTGTGAAAAATGAAGAAAAAAAATACGGCTAAAGATGGTATAAGGAACAGCCCCAATTGAATGCATATGATGAAATTGAAAAGGCAGGGAGGTGAAAAGTCAAAGGTAAATGAAAGGTTTTAAACTCTTCATATTTCTCTAATTCTTTTTGTAATTTTAAATACATTTAAAATACTGATAAATAAGGATAAAATAAACTCAGAAATAAATTAAACAAGTAAACAAAATAAATAAATATTAATTACATATAATTTAATTAATAAAACATCAAAAATTGCAAACTAGTCTTGAAAATATGAAAAATAAATGCAATGAAATTTGGAAAATCTTTATGTACTTGTAAAAATATTTATAACAAAGATAATAACATAAAATAAAATGCATTCACAAATAAATATGTAAATTTTAATTTAAATATAATTTAAATGAAGAAAATAGCAAAGAAAATAGAAACTAGGCTTTAAAAATAGAAAATAAATTCAATAAGCTTTGGAAAATTTCAAACATCTCTTTAAAAATATTTAAATGGTAAAAATATATGTAACATAACATATAATACAATTTATAATAAGATATGACAAATAAAAATTATCTACATAATTTAAAATAAACAATATTGTTAAATAAAACAATTTACACCCAATTTTGTAAAAGCATAACTTTCACAGTATTATTCGGATTTCAACGAAACGAAAAGCATTGTTCTTGAAATTTTATTTACTTTCATAACAAAAGGTAAAATTAAAATTTTAAAACTTTTAAAATTTAAATTTAAAAGTCAAAGTTTGACCAGATTGACCAAAATTCACTTTTCTGGAAATATTCAATTTATGCATGATTGAAATTCAAATCCACATCAAAATCAACATTTGTATTTCAATTAAAAAAATATATTCATTTTAATAAATAAAATAAAGTTTTTTTTAAAATTAGGAATTTAAATTAAAATAATTAAAATATACAATTACAATAATCAGAAAATACAGGGTTGTTACACTCTCCCACACTCAAAACTTTTCGTCCCCGAAAAGGAATGAGGTAAGGGAAAGCACAGAAAAAGATAGAACGAAATAGTATTAAGACAAGATGACAAGAAGATTAAAATCATACCTGATAACTGTTGCTATAGGTAAGTTTAACAATGTGGAGATGATCTTTCCAAGATCGTCCAGAATTCAAGAACACAAGCATGGAAAAAAAATCTTTTAGAATCTGATTCACCCTTCCCGTTTGACCGACGGTCTGTGGATGGCAAGCAGTGCTTAGATTCAAAGATGAGTACCAAAGATTATTAAAGATTATAGAAAGATTCTAAACAGACTGGTATATGCAATAGCCTTCCATTCTGCAGCAAGATAAGGGAAATTAGGACAACCAAAAGATAGTTTGAAAAACAAAACAAAATAATAAATTTGAAACCATAAAATTTCAACTTAAACTGAAAATTAATTTTACACAAGTCAAATAAATCTTAAGCATCTCTAATTTCATTATCTTATCATCCAATTATCTTAAATTAACAAATCCCTAAAATCATGTATTTGAAAAATCATTTATTACACTCAAAATGTACCAAATAAAATTTAATTCTTCTTCACTACTAATTAAAATTAAATTTATTCCTCTCAATATATTTTATCACCTATGTTAAATATATTTACACTCATTGTAACTGCCTTAAATTTATTCTTAGTTCCTTTATCATCATTTTATATTGTAAATTATTCCATTACACTTTTTCTTTATTTACCTCTGTTAATCCTTTTATAACAAAAATTTAAGTATATAACATTTATAATAACCACTCAAATTTTATTTATAAAATCCTTTTTTTTATATTGTATATTATCCAATTACATATTCAACTTCTGAAAATTAAGGTAAGTTATATTGGAATGAAATTGTGTATTATACAAATAAAACTTTCTAATTCAATTATTTCAAGCTTGAATATTTATCCAAATCTCAAAATTATACATAGAAATTATCCTTGAAGATAAAATTTAGGAATTAAATTTCCGATAAATTCCAAACTATTTGGAGATAAATCAATGCTCATATACACTATATATATATATATATATATATATATATATATATATCCATTCAAATTCAAATCATATATCAGCATATGTTATAAATCCAGTCTAATTTTAGAAACTAAAATCAACAAAATTTTCCCAAATCAAAACTGTAGCAAGACTACAGAATGGTCACTTTACTTCGAAACTCGAAAATGAATGTCGGTGATGCTGCAGTCATCACCGAAGTTATTTTCCAACGACAAAGAGAAGAGCAATAGTTTTAAACTTTAAAATTCTTTGGAAGCAAATTTCTATTCCAAAATACTTTAAATAATATATCCTTTAAAACTTTAAACACCAAGTTTGAAATCCATCGGAAATTAAATTCTCAAATTCTTGTTTTACATTCATTTTAAATTTCCAAATAAATTTATAACCATGTTTTATAGTTCAATTAGATATATGAAACAATAGAAAATGATATATAAATCAAATATTATTTCTTAACAACCAATTCAAATAAAAATCCAGATAAAGATTTATAATATAGTTACAAAATTTATTTCACAAAATTTATTTCATTACTAAATTTTAAAAACATATTGTGTCAGTTTGCTCTGTTCAAGTGTTTTGGAAATCTTATCAATAGAGTTGATCAGACGAATCGATTAGAAACCCAAATCAACATCAACAACTCAAACAACACAATATATAAAACATTTTAAATATTAGTTTACAAATACACTTCAATAATAATTTGAAGATAAGTTGGAAACAAAGATGAGATGATTAAATAACAGAATAGGGAGATGGATGAGTTTATATAAATCGCGGGCAACCTTAACCGGGTCAACCGTGACTTAAAGAATAAGATCGATGTGGATTTCTTGGGTAAATCGACATTCGATCTCAAGATGTAGAGTTTGAAATTATAAGAGATACTAGCATCTAAACCGAGGATATAGAATCTCTGGTGAATCGATGTTGTTGTAAAGGGGTTTTCCCCTTTTACAAATAAATTTGAGGTTGGCGAGACCGCCGACTCATTATGAAGATCTTTTGAAGTGGAGTTATGGGATACTCCAGAAACAAAAGAAGATAAATAGTGAGGGACATGAATGGTTTTTGGAACCACATGGAATGTTCCAAAATTCAAAGGAATCGAGTCAAAAAGGAAGAGGTTTAAACTCGAATGAAAGTGATTCTGTAAATACATTTACCCTATATACTGAGTTTTGCCTAGAGCTGCCAAAGCTCTGATACCAACTGTAACAACCCAATATTTTCAACCATTCGCATCCGCACATGTCGGACTTGAATTGCTCAAATACCGCATTGTAAATAAAATTTGGCAAATCTCAGAACATACAGTAAATAAAATCACAGATCACAGACACAGAGTATTTAATAATGCAGCGGAAGTAAAAGAAATAGTAGTTCATGAAGCCACTATATAAATATATCAGAGCTAAATAAAATACAACAGACTAAATAAAGTACAACAGAACTCTTAAGATGATAACCAAGTACAAGCTGAATAGAACAACAGAACTGGAATAGATAAAACTAGATAAGCAGATAATCTCCAGCGATTCCAATCTCCAGAAATTGGAATCCAAATCTGTGAATAACTCAGGCTGACCCGAGCGTAAATAAAAATACAAACACTCGAGTCAGGACAATATATACTTATATAATGTAAACCAACTCAAATGAAATGTAATAAGGTACAAGTAACTTAAAGGATGCCTGAGACCGCCCATCCTTTAAGGATCCGTTAAACTATTTACTATGTAGTAATATTTCGCTATTATAATAATGTCTACAGTAAAATAAACTTAATTTAAACAGCATTCCGGGCTACCCATATCACCCTTCACACATAATAGTCCCAGTAGTCCATCCAATATCATGCCATCTCCACTCCGGATGACTGTCAGAGGATACCACACGGGCTACGGGAGAAAAACAAACTCGTAGTAAAGGCTCGGTATGGTAGGTGACACGGCACACAAGGCAATGCCAGGGTAGATATACCAATTAAGCACACGGGATGGTGGTAACGCAGCAGCCACATACGCCCACCTCGGAACACACTCCCAATCAAAATCGGAGGATGGCCATCTAATCAATCGCAAGAAAGAGTATAGTATCGAAGGAATGTGTCCTATCGGAGGAATGACCTCACTTGGCCCGAGATCGCTCCTGTTTTAGCCACCTTATGCCAACTCACGGGAGTTGGGTCCACGTAATATACCTCAAGAACGTCGCCACCATCCTACTTCATTCTGGAATCTCCACCGCGGACACGGTTGTCAAAGTGGTTTTCAGTATCGACAGAGAGTATGCCAGATATCCGATCCCGGTCTCTTTGCCAACCAATCGTTATTATAACCCGTAGTTATAAATTTTAAAATAATGTTTATACTTCAAAATAGGATATCATTTCAAATCCAAATCTTTATCAAAATAATGATTAAATTAATTCCAAACCATTTTAAAACATCATATCTTTCCAGAAATTCTTGTCAAATCATTTTAATATATCAAAATATCATATCTTTTCAAAACCACATTTCAAATCATTTTAATATATCAAAATATCATATCATTTCAAAACCACATTTCAAATCATTTTAATATATCAAAATATCATATCATTTCAAAACCACATTTCAAATCATTTTAATATATCAAAATATCATATCATTTCAAAACCTCATTTCAATCATTTTAATATATCAAAAATATCATATCCATTTCAAGTCATTTCAATCATTTTAATATATCAAAAATATCATATCTTTCCAAAACTTCATTTCAAATCATTTTAATACCAAAATATCATATCTTTTCAAAACCACATTCATTTCAAATCATTATTCATTTTATTCAATTTAAAATACCATTTCAATTTACATTTCCAAACAGTTTATATTTCAAAAATCATTTTAAATCATTAAAATGAAGTTATTATATTTAATAATTAAATTATTAAATTTCCAAAAATTTCAACTTCCAAAGTTCATTTATTCACTTAAGTTTATCAAAGCAGTGAAAATTCACTTTTCGCAGCATTTAGAAAACGCTACGGAAAGTTACATTCAAAACAGTTCAATTTAACAAAAGACAGCATTTTTAAAAATGTTGTAATAAGGTTTACTTAATATTTCAAATAAACTTAGTTAAATTCAACAATTATAGCACTTAAAAAGATTGCTATAATAGCCTTTAATTCAATTTAGCTTTTTAGTTCATTATCATCAACTACATCATTTACAAATGTTGTAATATCATTTAAATTGCAATTAATAGCATTTCAAAAATGCAGTTAATTAACTTCAAATATTCAATATAATTTCACAACCAATTATATTTTTATTTAAAACATTTTTAACTTATAAAATCATACATTTTCACATTTATAAACAACATTTAATTTTCCTTAAGTTCATGATTTTATAAAGTTAAATTTCCATTCAAAAATCAAGATTTAATAATAATTCACTTATTAAATTTCAACATTCAAATTTAAATTCATTAAATTAAATTTCAGCTTAACACTTAATTTTAAATTTCAAAATATAACTTAATTTCAATTTTATTCACTTAACTTAAAATTCACTTTTAAGCCAAATTCACAAATTCCCATTTGGTTATATTTCAAAATTTCAACTTAAATAATCATCCCTTTCATTTTTTAACTTTACTCAAAAATCATTAATATATTATAAAATCATTTTAAATTCATTTTAAATTCAAATTATCATAAATTTATCATAATTTCATATTTAATTTAATTTCCAATTATAATTAAATCAAAATTTCCAAAATAACTTACATTTAATTTTTCTAACTTTTCCATAATTTATTTAACCTATAAATTTCCAAAAAAATCAATAATACTTTACAAAAATCATTTTTAATTATGTTTTAAATCAAAATATTATAATATTTACATTTCAAACATATTTTTAAAAATTTTAGAAAAATATATTTTAACTACGGGTCTATATATAATTTTCTAGCCTAGGTAAAGTGATACGGGTAATGTATCATTTCAACCCGTAATTTACAAAGAAAATCCGGGTTTTATCATTTCAAACCCGCCGTCGCAAGTAAATGAAAATCGCTCAGGCCTATCATTTCAGCCCATAACGATTTTCCCCTATTCTAAAGTCCGTTCGGGTATGTATCATTTCAACCCATAGTGATTCTAATCTAAAGGGAACTTGCAGTGTGATAAACTGATAAAAATAACAGAACAACATAATATAACAGTAACAGATGTTATAATAGGTGTTTAAGCATGGGTGAACATCATATAATCATAATATAGCATATGTAACATGATAATGCATTTTACAGATTCAAAAGGGTCAATTTACTAGTTATATATGTACATATTGTCTAGTGAGGATAACTCACTTGTTTGAGCTGGAGACACAACAACGAATGCACGAATGAGATCCCAACAAGAACGATAACACGACACAAAGATGAGTGGGAGAGCCAAAGTATCACTTCCCTTAGATACATTCAACAAAACAAGTATAACAACACATAAGTTTCAACACAAAATACCATTAAACAATGATAGAATTAGATGCATAAACAAATCCAAAGTGTTTGCACTTGCTTTCTACCACCTATGCTTCAGCTCCAGATCTGAAATGGCACGGCTAAAGGCATGGTTTGGATCTGGTCTGGGTTCCTAAAGGTCGGCCTAGCATGGGAAAATGATGGAGCAAAGTATGGTAGAGAGATAGGTGCATGGAACTAACACTACAATGCAACTACCATGGATCCTATGCAACATATGGGTTCGGCCACAAGCTAGCATGGTACGGCCATAGTGGGCTGTAGGATGGTGTGGCAGCGGGTTCCAGGTCATCCATGGATGGTGGAGGTGGAGTAGGTGGCGGCCAACGGGTGGTTGAAAGTGATGAAGGCATAGGTGATTGGCTATGGTGCATATACGTGAAGTTTGTGTAGATATTGTTGGATTTGGTCACATGGGTGCATGGCCAGTGGCTTGGGGAGGTAGAGGAGGTGGTGGAGGCTGGCTCAGGTGGTGGTGGTGGCAGCCATGGTGAAGGAGGAGCAACGGGCTGAGCTACAAGGGTGAGAAAGCAAGTGAAAACAACATAAACAAGTAGAAAAGCAATGAAAAGAAAAAGATTTTTACCAAACTCTTGGAGATGTTGGAGGCTAAAATTTTCAGAGATGAGGAGGAAGAAATTTCGTGAAAAATGAAGAAAAAAAATACGGCTGAAGATGGTATAAGGAACAGCCCCAATTGAATGCATATGATGAAATTGAAAAGGCAGGGAGGTGAAAAGTCAAAGGTAAATGAAAGGTTTTAAACTCTTCATATTTCTCTAATTCTTTTTGTAATTTTAAATACATTAAAAATACTGATAAATAAAGATAAAATAAACTCAGAAATAAATTTAACAAGTAAACAAAATAAATAAATATTAATTACATATAATTTAATTAATAAAACAGCAAAAATTGCAAACTAGTCTTGAAAATATGAAAAATAAATGCAATGAACTTTGGAAAATCTTTATGTAGTTGTAAAAATATTCATAACAAAGATAATAAAATAAAATAAAATGCATTCACAAATAAATATATAAATTTTAATTTAAATATAATTTAAATGAAGAAAATAGCAAAGAAAATAGAAACTAGGCTTTAAAAATAGAAAATAAATTCAATAAGCTTTGGAAAATTTCAAACATCTCTTTAAAAATGTTTAAATGGTAAAAATATATGTAACATAACATATAATACAATTTATAATAAGATATGACAAATAAAAATTATCTATATAATTTAAAATAAACAATATTGTTAAATAAAACAATTTACACCCAATTTTGTAAAAGCATAACTTTCACAGTATTATTCGGATTTCAACGAAACGAAAAACATTGTTCTTGAAAATTTATTTACTTTCATAACAAAAGGTAAAATTAAAATTTTAAAACTTTTAAAATTTAAATTTAAAAGTCAAAGTTTGACCAGATTGACCAAAATTCACTTTTCTGGAAATATTCAATTTATGCATGATTGAAATTCAAATCCACATCAAAATCAACATTTGTATTTCAATTAACAAAATATATTCATTTTAATAAATAAAATAAAGTTTTTTTTTAATTAGGAATTTAAATTAAAATAATTAAAATATACAATTACAATAATCAGAAAATACAGGGTTGTTACACTCAGATTGCACGAAAATACGAAACATGAAGGGTAATAAAAAAATGGACGGAACAGAATCTCATTTGAATGGAATAACATATAATATTGAACAAATATCTTTACAGCGAAAAACTTTTAAATACATATATCAGAGTCTAACTTAAATTCAGCTTGGACAGTTATAAACATCTGTCCTTATAATTGCTGACAAACATCAACTAAAAAAACTAGTTACAGCGGATAATAGAATATTTCTATACGTAGATGAATATCTCCAGCACTCCTCTGGAAACTCCAACCGTCTTCAAATAAACCTGAAACTACTCGGATCTGACCAGAGTATTGAAAATACCCGTACCAGGCGTAATAAACCAGCGTGAGAAAAACTCAATAACAAATGACAGTGTCATATATCAGCCTTTAAATGATATCCTTTGAAAAGAAAGAGTATCTCATAAGACCACGTCCATACATAAACACGGACGGGTTTTTACCTTATGATAAATAAAACACTTTTATATCATAACATTTAATATAGTTTTTAATAAAATCTGTTTGAAAACATTTGCAAATAAACTTATTAATCTTATCTGAAACGGTTACCCATATAGCATTTCGAGGCTATTCATTATGCCAACACAAACAAAACTGTAGGTTCTTACTAGAAAATTGATTTCCATACAAATGACTGGGTGAAGGATCTACCTTTCGAATGGTTACACCTCTATATGGATGTTTCGAGGAACCATCACAAAGCTCCTCTGCCAACATAAGACCGGTCTACATCTGTAACTAGATAGTACTGAATATGTCATCCGCTGGTCATTACCGACCTTTATCTGAGCGATCGATTTTCATACACCACATTAATTTACATCCCTAACGTCATAGCGGGAAGAAATATATCTAGAAAGGCATGATCATACCCCGCTTGGGAATGGCCCACTTAGTCTTGCCGCATCTAATCCTGTTTCGGTCATTTTCGGTTTGATGTGGCTTGAGGCAACGATTACCTTTTCACATAGCACATATCACATCTTTGATTGCCACATTGCCATTTCTGTTGACTACTAATTTCCGTCCACAAAAATACAACCCTTGAGCTCATACATCTCAAGAAAGATGTTAAGCTAAGAGAAGTTGCCTTCTCTGCCACCACTGTTGTACGTTTGTAAAAACCAGTGTTCATAATCTTTAGAAATGCAATGTGAACTAATGTCCATACAATTTGTCCAGGAACAGGACAAACCGAAGGCACTCTCTTTCTACCACTAGTAGCAAGTAGTCCTTGCAATCCGAAAAACTTCCACAACGAGGAGATCACTACTATATATAAATCTATAATGTGAGCTTGCCAGAGCAAGTCAGCAAGCAGTGCTAACGCTATGAAGATCTACAGTCTTCAATAATCATCATCTTTAACATATCTTCACATTCGAGCGTATATATTGGTTCGAAGTAGTTTTTGGATAGGAATCATCCAAATCTGACCCCGGTTTCTTCAAAATCCAATTATCGATAAAAAAATTAATATGAGCATACAAGATTTATTAAGTCTCATTTCACTAAGTTCTTTTCGGATGATTTCGATATCTCTTTCTTTTGATTTAGAATAATTCTACGTAATTCATTCTTTTGCTTCGGATAATATCTTAATTTTTCTTTCTTAACTCTCGATCCAAATTCCTTAACTTTTAGGTAGGTCAAAAACAATATTATTTAAGACATCATTTATGAAAATCCCTAAAATCAATCTTAGCAAACATTTTTGAGTAAATAGGATCATAGAAATCATTCATTTTGGTGATTGCTTAAATTTTGGATAATACCAATCTGTTTCGAGCATCCGGGCTTTCCTTTCGATCTGTTCCACCCCTCGCCTAAGAAAAGAAAATATAGTCCAGGTAAGTTCAGGGCACTGGTTGCTCCACCTCTAACTTTAGTTAAACACCTTGTTTTATCTTCCCATATCTCATAGGCGGGACAAATGTACTAGTCGTTTCCGCATACTCAGATTTTCAAATTAATTTTGGAATTGATTATAAAGATTTCAAATTATCTTTTAAATGCTTAATTTTCCTTTTAAAAACATTCACAGTTGATTTGGGAAAAATCGTTACCTTTAAACTCATATTCAAAAAGTCATACAATTCGCAACATAAAAGTGCTGCGGAAAGTTCTATATAAGTTTATTTGATTTAAAACAACTTTTTAATATTTGAATATTCATATTTTCCAATCCAAATCTCTTCCAAACCATTTAAATAGATTTATCAACTTTATTTCATATTTTTTCATAATTAAAAACATTCATTTAAACAGATTTCCTGTTATGGTCATTTAACTGCACTAGCGCGATTTTTCTAGAAAATTGATTTGGACTTCGAAATCTACTCAACGAAATTTTGATTTTCTTTCTTTTTTTAGAAGATATGGATATAATAGTTCGAAACTTTCTTATCTCGAAGAATTCCGAGCAATATTCCACTCTATACACTCATTTGAACTTTTAGCGTGAAATCGCGAACTACCGTTGCGCGACGCACCTAGTTTTAACTTATTTTTTCAATATTTGAAATAATTTATTCAAATTGAATGTAAAACCATTACAAATAATTTTAAATCAATATTTCTACTTTTGAAGTGTTTAAAAATGAATTTTCACCATTTCATTTTATAATATTATTTTATTCGCATTATTTTAATATTAAATTTTAAATTTCAATTTCAATTCAATTTCAGTTCTAACTTAAAATTAAACTCATTTAAAATTTATGTTTTAAATCTAATTTCAATTTAAACTTCAATTCAACCTTAATCTCAACTTCAATTTTCAAAAGCGATTTCAATTTCAATTTCACTATTAATCTCAATTTCAATTTCAATTTAACTATCCTTTTTAAACTCATTTCACTTTAAATTTCAAATTCTCTTTTATTTTTTATTTAATTTCACTTCTAAATGAAAAGATACTTATTTTTTCAAAGTATCTCATATCCCTAAAATTTGATCTTTCTTAACAAAGAGATCATTAAATCAAAACGAACATAACCAATATCCATATTTACCACTAACATAACATCCATTTAATCGATCACATAACATATGATTTCAAATCCAACATTCACTATTAATACCATAATGAGATATATTATCATAATTCAATTATCTAGACCAACTATCAATCATCCATATTAACAATCAATTTGGTATGAACATTCAAATGTTATAAGGGTATAAATGCCATTGTTTTAACATAACCAAAATATAATTTCCAAAGCGATGAGGATTTCTCACCTTCATATCCACTCAGTCAATCTTTAATGTCAGATACATGTCTCTCGAGCTAATGTGCTATTATCAACGTCGTTGAATTCGCCGCTTTCTTTTCCTTCTTTTTTTCTCTGTTGTATTTTTTTTTCTTTATGGCCATGGGCTTTGCAATGTATGGAGTGTACGGCCTAGGGGTAAGGGTCTGTAAAGGGGGTAGACGTGTGTTTTAAGGTAGGTAGGTGGTCTAGGGCTTGTATACGGTGGGTATGGGGATGTTTGGTATCGGGTTTGAGGTCTAAGGCTTGGGTAGGGGAGGATGTAGGGTGCGTGAGTTATGGGGAGGGGGTAGAGGTGTGTAGGGCTCGACTAGGGTGGTTGTGCGGAGGGTGTGTGGTTTTGGAGGCTTGGAGGATGTGGGTATGTGACGACCAAGAATTTTGGACATTTGAAATTGAAATATTTAGTTGATTTTAAATATTTGAAAGCGTAAGTTCAATTTGAATTTAAAATATAACCATTTATTAGGTAGTTAAATTATTGAATTTAATAATTTGAAATTGGGTAAAATATTGAATCTGTAATTTAAAGCTTGTTAAAAATATTTTAATGGCTTATAAGATTTATATTAGCAATACTGAAGATAATAGAAGTGTTAAAATTTAATTTTTAAGGCGATTTGTTCAGTTTTAAAAACATATTGTTTAAATTGATATCTAAAAATAGCCTTCTGAGGCACAGTCTCGGAATTCGATGAAACTTGTTCCATTGGATCCGTAATATTGTATTATTATCGGATTTCAAATTTCACAGTGCATGGAGTTGTCGTGTGATCGTACGATAGGTAAACACGCTTAAATTTATAATGAAAATTCAATATAATAACTGGGTCCAAAAGGCTATCTTCTCCATACAATCGAATTAGGGCCCGAAACCTTTTCCATTGTATCCGGAATAAGGGTACAACATTATGAACGCCTAGAGGCATGCTTCGATAGGAGGTCAAGATTTTAAGCTATGAATTCAAGACGATTTAAATTTAAATATAAATAATATAATTACATTGAATCACTATAGCCTTTTCTTCCACATGCCTGCTGCCTCTTCTATTCACGCACCAGATGTCCATCTCGTTTTCTCTTTAAAATAGAAAGATGATAAATTATAACAGAAAAGAAAATAGATCTCGATAGGAAGAAAAATAAAGGAAGGAAGAACGAACGAACACGAATTGGAAATTTTGTCTTCCCTTTCCAGTCCTTCTTATTCCAAATTGGAAACAAATCCCTAAATCAGTCCCCCCTCTATCCCTTTTATTTGAACAAGTTCGTTCGATAATCTCTAGCAAAATAAAATATATAATGGCCTAGCAAAACATTCCTTCTTCAAAATCACGTCTCCCTCCTCCGTTCCTTTCCATTTCAAAATCGAAGCTGTTCGATTGAGGGCCAGTAGTTTGAACACTATCACCGATCCATCGACGCCAAACCTCAAGCTCGAATTCGTTCGCCTTGAATTACAAGTTCAGCTTGACATTGCTCTTTCCGAAGGAATCGACGCACATCAGCTCTCAACCGCTTCGACAGTCCTCCACGGTAGTAGCAGAAGCATGGTGGAGCATCGGTGCAGAAGAAAGGCTATCAGAACTCCACATTCACGTCCAGTTGCGAGATCCACACTTGTAGATTGGAAATCGATTGAAGGCGGCGATTGTCGGTCAGGCTGAGACGACATGCAGAGGAATCAGAGGGGAGAAGTAGCGCTGTAGCATTTTGGGTGCGAGTTCACGACTTAGGTTTCGACCGTATAGGATGTTGGTGAGTTTTTTATTACTATTTATTTATTTTTGTTTTGGTATAAACTAAATCAGTTTTGAATTTTATTTTTATCATGAGATGAAATATATATAAAGTTAAACAGGGAATTCTTTGTTTAGTCAGAGGGAAAAAAAATATTTACATGAAAAGGAAACAAATTTTTATACACACACACACACACACATATATAGGACTTTGGAAAACATAGGAAATTGTATAAAGATTTGATTTTTATCTATATAGATCATTTCTTAGAAGTTTATATAAAGTTTTAAAAATAAAATAAATATATATTTACATATTTAAATTAACTAGTATTTTTAAATAAATGGATTGGTGGTTAAATTGTTCAATTAACTTATTTAATTTATTGTAGCCACTAAAAGATTTTTAAAAGAAAATTATCTAATTAAATTCTTTGTTAATTAAACTTATTGAAGAGGATAATTTATTGTTCGAATATTAATAGAAATCATCTAATGTTTATACAAGGTCGAAAAAAATCGTGAAACCAAGTCAAGATCAAAGTGGATTGAAAATAAAAAGCAAAGGTGAGTTAATCTCACTTATCTGGAATACCTTTCAGATTTAAATAGTTAAATTTAAATTACTGGTTGTTTGCATGAAGTGATAATTTATTATCAGCTTGGATGTGATATGTTATATATAGTATATATATATTGGAGCGATTGATTCCCGCATTATATAGCAGATGAGACCCTATGCACCCCGCATAATAGCGGATTACCCTATATACCGCGATGTCCCCCTCGAAGTGGGATTGGTATTTTTATATTGTGCTAACATCTGTGGATGCAAGGAAAAACAGGTTGGAAGGATCCAATTGGATTACTCAAAATATTGAATTTGTTTCATAATCTGTGATATGATTCAATGATTATCTGTGATAGATTATTGATTATATTGGGAATTGGAAATATTGGATGCTATGGTTTGATTGAATATATTTGGGTATATTGAGTTATCAAAAATATAATAATTGGATATTTGAAGGGAAGTAAAGAGAGAATTTTTAAGTAAAATAAATATAGACAATTTGGATGAATTAAAGAATGAAGTGGAAAAAGATAAAAAGTTGGTTTTTAAATTCTAATAAATAAATTCCGAGTATGGGTAAAGAGATTTTTGAATCAATGGGAATAAATGAATTTTTAAACTAAAGTGATATTATTTAAAGAAATAAAGGATTTATTTTTAAATTCAAGGTTTAAAGCAGTTGGGAGAGTCAAAGAAGAATTTTGGAAAAAAGTATGGAATTGGTATTTTCAGTTTAAATAAGATATTAAATCATAATAAAGATGTAAAATCTGTAATTTATGATTTTTGAAATAAAATTGAGTAAGTAATGGAATTTATTTTAAAATGGAGTAAATTTTGGAAATTGATTTAGTGTTTGAAACTATGTTTCAAAAGGAGGATGAGACCATGGAATTTATAAACTGGTTTATAAAGTGAAATAAGATATCAGTGGATATTTCAAAGTATAAATTCACGGTGGGAATTTATAAAGGAATGGGTAAATTGTCTTAAAAATAAATACTGGTTTTATTTTTAAAGGTGTGGGAAAGAAATTTACGGGTTGAGACGTAAATTAAATTGGGATAAATCGAGAAGGATTTATTAACTGATTAAATGGACTATTTTGGAATGGAAAGTGTATTTTCCTAAAAAGCAAAATGTGTTTTCGAAGTCGATTTTTAAGTATAAGTTAAGAATTTTAAAGTTGTTTTAAAAGAATGTTTTTGAGAAATTATTATTTAAGTTGTTTAAAATTTTAAAGGTAAATGTTTATTAAGTTAGTCATATTAGTAATTATTTTAAAGGTTAAATTTGTATTATGATTTAAAAGATAATTATTAATATTTGTATTTTATAAAGTAGCTTATTTTAAAAAGTAGTTTGGCTAAAGTTTTTATTTGGGAAATTAGTATATAATTTCATAACTTTTATTTGAACAAGTCTTTTAAGTAGTTTTATTTTAAAATGTTTTAAAGTATACATTTTTGGATAAAGTGATTTAAATTATTTAAAAATATAAAGTATTAAGACTTGGTAATTTTCAGTGGAAATAAAACAATTGGGTGGAAATTTATTCCGCGAGAGAAAAAGTGATTTGAAAACTATTTCCAAAGGGTTGAAGTGTGGAAAAATATCCTGCGAAGATATTTTGAAATAAATAATTTGGGAAATTATTAAGGCCTGGTGGTTGTTTGTGGTTGTTGTATGATAGTTAAATAACCGACTATCAATATTGGCCAATGCGTTGATCGTTTCGAAGAGACCGGGATTGGGATTAATTTCCCGAAAACCGCTTCGATCCGGTTTGAACGTTTTCGTGAGAAAGACAGGGGCTTGGAGTAGAAGATGGAGCAATGAAGTGCAATGGCTAATTGCTACTAATCCTAAGGGTGATTCCAAAATGGATGTAATAGGAGTAGTGCATTCGGTTCCGTTCGGACCGGGAACGAACTTGTATGGACGAATTCTATTAGAACATCGTAAGGGGGATGATGAGCATTCTAAGTATATGTGTGCTAAAAAGGTAATGCATAGCCTCGAGCCTCATAATTCTGGGAATGGCTAAAATATGGGAGATGCAGCAAGGCTAAGTGGCTAGCAACCAATTAGGGTACGGTCATCCCTGTCTAGATGTCCCTTTTATTCGGTTGTGTGGGCGGTTGCTAATCCCAACCGCGGGGTGATCTTATTCGGACTATCCAGTAAGGGGTAGCTCTGGTCTTGTGTTGCAGGAGATCAAGGGGGATCCTCGGTACCCTGATCTAGACCACGTACTGTGACGGACGTTACCCCAATAGCCCTGCCATTGATGGAAACCCAATCTCTAATAAGTGCCTTCGGACTTGTTTGTATACCTATTATGCTGGAATTTAATGAATGTAACAATTTCGACCATTTGAAGAAGTATTTGTATATAGATACTACTATAATATTAGAGGATTTGATAAGAAATGTTTTGGTTATCGTAAGGTAAAAACTCGACATGTTTATTTGTGGCGTGGTCTTACGAGATACCTTTGATTTTTAAAGGATTTTGGAAATTTTAACAATCCAATTAAATGTGTTTTCTCACGCTGGTTTTCCAGACTGACTCTTGTGTTATTTTACTATAATGCTCGGGTCAGACCGAGTATTATAGAGTACAGATTCTGGATAGACTGTTATGGAGCTCAAGGGATGGCGAGACATATCACGCGTATTTGACTTATTTCCGCTGTTTATGAAATGCTATATATTCACCCTTGTGTAGACAAGTTATCATAACTGTCCAGTGTCGTGCTTTTGTTGATGTTGTACTCTGATGATGTATATATAAAACAATTACAGTCCTTTTGTATAAAGATCAGTCATTTATCTATTAAATATTGTTCCGTTGCGATTGTAAGATTCTTATGTTGTTTTGTTTTGTTTTGTTTTCACTTATTCTACCTCCTTCTTCTTTCCCTTACGGTCTGGTTTAACGGCATTCGATTGTTTGGCATTTAATATAGTGGACGTACTGATGTCGATTTTCGGGCGTCGAAAAAATCGAGTCGTGATAGTTGGTATCAGAGCTGAAGGTTAAGAGAGAACCTTGGCTCTATTGGGAATTACTCATTAGATATAGAGTTAGTAGCACTCTATAATGGGTTTGAGTGTATTAATAGATATGAGTGCGTATTTGTTAGTGTATATAAAATTGTTTTATATTGTGTTGACTTATCGGTTGAGTGTTTTTGAATTCTGCTTGGTACAGTCTTGACAACTGTATCGATAGGGATTTCTAAACTCTTAAACTAGGCAAAACACAGATTTGCTTTTAAAAGTAGGTAAATGAAATAATTTTGCCCAAATTATTTTTGAATATAATAGAAATAATTTTTGTAAATTATTATAGTATATGGTTGCTTGGTTGTTAAGGAATGATAATGTAACGACCCAGAATTTTGAAAAATTTAATTTGAAAATATTTAATTAATTTTAAATATTTGAATGATGGTTTAGGTTGAATTCTCAATATAACTATGAATATGGCGATTAAATTATAAAATTTAATCAATTGAAAACTAAATAAAAATTTGAATCTTTAATTTTAAGCCGATTAAAAATATTTTAAAGGCTTTTAAAATCCATATTGATAATACTGAAGATAATAGAAGCTTCAGAATTTAATTTGAAAGTGAATCGTTCAGTTTTGAAATTATATCGTCTGAATCGATATAGAAAAATAGCCTTCCGAGGCACAGTCTCGGAATTCGACGAAACCAGTTCCATTGGGTCCGCAATATTGAATTATTACCGGATTTCAAATTTCGTATTTTTCGGAGTTGTTATTGAGCACACGACGCATAAACGCATTGAAATTTAAGTCGAATTCAATTTAAATTTAATTTTAATTTTCATAATTGGTCAATTCAAAACACTGTAGCTTCCCTTCGATTATGCCTAAAATCACGCCTTCGATCGTGTAAAGATCATGCAAGCACGAAATTCTGTCTCCCTCCATCCCTTTTAAACAATCACGCAACTTTCCTCAGTTCAAAATCAAAAAGAAGAAAAAAATGGCTAAAGCCTTTAACTGAAATCATGATTTTTCCCCCTTTTCAATTCTTCTCTCTTTAAATCAGAAAAATGGCCGCAGCCGTGTATAAAAAAATAAAAATAAAATAAAAATGGAGGCGACCGTGTGGTGGCGCGCGATCGAGGCTGGCGCGGCGGCTCCTCGATGGGTCGCGATAGCAGGGCGCGCGCGTAGGAGGGGGCGAGGCAGCGGCAATTGCGAGCGAGTAGAGTTCGATCTCGAGTCAAAGGTAGGCAGCTCGAGCACGGTGGAGCCTCGAGGGCGATGGCGGCGGCTCCGATGTAGGTCGCGTGCTCTAATGGAGTATCGGCGGCAGTAGTTTATGTGGATCATTCGGCAATAGCAGGTGAAGCAGTATAGTATTTGGTTAATTTTATTAATTATGTAGATATACAGATTGATTTACTTTTAAATAACAGTAAGGTATTCAGTTTTCTTAATTTAAATTTAATTCAAATATATATACATACATGTATAGATTAGTAAACAAATAGCAGGTATACACAACTAGGTCAGTAAAAGCAGAAAAAAAGAAAATAAACATAGATATATATACATTTTTAAAACTTACTAGTTATTTTAAAATAAATGGATACGGATGATTAACTTATTTAATTATCTTAGGATATTAAAAGATTTTTTCTTTTTTTTTAAAAGGGAATTTTAAAAAAAAGGATTTATTTAAAATTAAAAGCATTAGTTTAAAAATAAAAAAAATTGTTAGTCGATTAAGTCTATTAAAGGAAATTTGATTTTAAATAAAAATAAATAAATTAATTAATTAAGTCATCGATTTGAACTTAATCTATTTGATTATCTTAAGATATTTATAGAAAGAAAAATATTATAATAATAAACTGAACTGTTTTAAAATTTAAAAGTGTGTATATATTAGACAAGAAAAAATATAGGAATTTTAAATGATAAGTATAGGTATTTGTAGTCTAAATAATATTTATTTTTAAAAGGAAAAGTTTTGGTTTTAATTAAATAATTAGATTACATAAAATTATAAAAAGGAAATTTAGTTTTAGATTTCAAATTATAATTAAATAAAAAAAAATTTGAAAAGAGAAATTGTTAATTTAAACTATCAAAACGAAGAATGGATTAATTGGTTTAGTTCGAATATTAATAAAATCATTGGCTAATTTAATTTACCTAATAGGAATTTAATTTATTGGATAAAATGATTTATGTAAAGGGAATTTAGATTAAAACTTAATTTTTTATAATTATTTAAAAGAAATTGATTTAAAAAGAAAATCACCGATGAATCAAAATTATCAAATGAAAATTTATTATTCGATCTGTTCGAATATTAATAAATTGTGTAAATATTTATACAAAGTATAAATCAAGAAAATCGAGTCAAGGAAATGGATTGCAAATAAAAAGCAAAGGCGAGAACTTCTCACTCAAAAATTTATAAGTTGGATTTGCAGTTATTGATTGATTGCTATTCGGTTGTGATATTAGATATAGTAGGATATATCTATATGTACAGCAATATATATATATATTGGCATATGTATATATTGGAGTTGTTGATTTCCCGCATTATATAGCGGATGAGACCCTATTGCGCAGCCTATTAAGCGGATAATATTTTATAAATCCCATATACCGCGATATTCCGTCTTGAAGCGGAATCGGTATTGTGCTAATGTTTGTGGATGCAGGGAAATAGGTTGGAGGGATCCAACTGGATTCCTCAACCGTATTTATTTATTTATATGTATTGTGATATTTGATTGATTATCATATCGATATATGATGTTTGGAAGTCGTAATTGACTATTCGGTGTGTTGCATCATCGGATCCATTTTTGGAAGTTTAAAAATGATGATTTTGATTTTTAAAGGATTTTTAAAGTGATTTTTGAAATTATACGTTTTATTAAATTTTCGAATTGATTTATTTTAAAACGTTATAATTTTAATGTTATAAAAATTATGATTTTTGAGAAATACAGTTAAAAGTTGATTTTTGAAAATATGAGATTAATGATTTTATAAAATAGTTTAAATTGGGATTTCTGAATTTATTATAAAAAGTTTAAAAATAGGATTTATAAAATTTGATTATTTTATAAATCAAAATGATGAAATTATAAAGGAGTTTAAAGACGTTTTAAAAGAATAATATAAATTGATCCATATAAAAGATTTATAAATTGATATTTATAAATTAAAAATATTGGAATTGTAAAACGAGCATTTATAAGTGTTAGAATGAATTGTGAATGAATTTCATAAGTGAATGAAATTTATAGAATTATAAACGGTAAAGTTATAAATGGAATTTTGTAAGCAGTAGGTTTATAAAATTTGTAGAGTTATTAAAAGAATAGATTTTGGATAAATAAATGAATCTTATAAGTTATAAGATTTATAATTATGAAGTTTAAAGGAACGATTTTTGCAAACAAATAAATTATAAGCATTTAACTTATAATATGGACTTTCGATATATAATTAAGTTATAAATCGAATAGGTTAATAAAGGAGATTTATAAAGGAAGTTGTTATAAAATAAATAGAAATGGAATTTATAAACATTGTTTTATAAATCCGCAAACGACTTATTTTGATAAGTAAATTGTGTAACTTATTGATGAAGTTATATTCACGTTTTAGACAGTGAATAATCCTTTAAAATAAAAATGTATAGAAATGATGAAATTGGTTAACGAAGTATATTCACGTTTTTGAATAGTGAATAACATGTTAAAGAAAATGTTTTGGATGTGATGTTTCAAATAGAATTAAAACGATCTAACGATATTTTTAATATGTGTTGAGATCCGAAACCATAGATTTCAACATTCATTGTTGAAATAGACGTTTTCGAGAAATAGAAGGAAATAGTAGACTATAACACTGTTGTTATAGTAAATGATTTCCGGAAGGAAATGTTTTGTATAATATTGGGATTTATGTATCTATTTTAATTTCGAATCCCTATACTAGTGATTTTGGGTTGTCATAACGATATTTTACGCAACATTCGTTTTGGCCCAAATAAATATGTTTAAGAGAATGATTTCCTTAAAGAATGAAATATATGCTTAATTTTGATTTAAGTATATTGAATATTTTCCAAAGGTTGAAAATAAATAAAATTTGTGAATTACTTATAGAATCAATAAGTATGGAAATGTTTTTCCAATGTGAAGTGAAAAGTTTAGAGAATTTATCTTTTTGAAGATAAATTGAAAATGAATAATTGAAAACGTATATTCATAGATATTTTAGAATATAAATTCACTATGGAATTTATAAAGGAAAGGGGAATTTGTTTAAAAATAAATATTGATTTATTTTTGAAGTATTGAAAATTTATATCTTGTAAAGATATTTTTGGAAAATAAATAATTTGAAAAATTATTTGGAATCTGGTGATGTTGTGCATATCCATTGATAGTTCAATAACCGATTATCAATGTTTACCTTTGAATAGGTATTTGTTTTGATTTGCTTGAATTTGAATGCCACACTTATTTTTTTTCAAAAATAAGCGCTCACTCTTCGGGTTAACCGGGAAAGGACCTTGGGGTCGTATGCCCCATTCCGAATATGTGATACGTCGTTATGAATTGCATTTGAAACCGGTGTTGAAGACTGGATATTTTCGAAAACGAAAGGGTTTCTTGTCGATTGTCTCTGCACTGGCTGATCCCCGGTATAGAGATCTCTATATGTGATGGGAAATCCGGACATGATTAGAGATTATCCGGATTGCAAGGACTTCTTTGTAAGTGCATTCGGTTCTGTTCGAGCCCGGAATAGACTTGTATGGATTGTATGTCTGACATTACAATTGAGATATAAAGCTGATTTCTTTCAAATATATTTCTGTTGGTGGCGGAGAATTTATTCTTTTAGCTTAACACCCTTCTCTGAGACGTACGAGCTCAGAGGTTATATAGTTGAAGGTTATTAGCAATATATTCCCAATTTGGTAATGTGACATGCTGAGTGTTGCTGTGAAATGATCATTGTTTGATCATTTGCGATATGATCATTTGTTTGATCACTTATCTTTGTGATCATTTCTATGATCATTTGTTGACCCAAAGCATGGCTTTGTACTAAAGCGTGGCTTTGTGGACAAGACTTCGTCGAGCCTCACACCCCGTAATGGTCAAAACAGGAAAGATGCGGCAAGTTTATGAGGGGTAGCTCCCTTTAGGGTATGTGCATTTCCTTTTGGAAAAGGGTGGTATCATGGTATGGAGCCCAGATACTTACTCATGTTGAAACACTTTATTATTATGGTGTGATGTTGATTACGAGCGCTCGGTTAAAGGTCCCAAAGGACCATGGGATGGCATACTCGTGTCAGTAGTTACCCAGTTAGGGGTAACCCGGCCTTGTGTTGGTAGAGATCCGGTTAGGTTCTCGGGGACGTCCTTCCAGAGGCGTTCTCATGTGGCAATGGGAAGTTCCTTGGCTTGACCATTTGTTGGAAATCCAAAGAAACAATACGATCTTGTACGTTATTAGTTGTAGAACCTATCATTCACTTATGGTGGCGCCCCACTGTTTGGATGGTAGCTATAGTAGGCATAAGTGCGAAATGCCTATGCTGGCTAAGATTTATATCTTTACTTTCGAAATAATTTTTCCTACACCATGCACTAATAATAATAGCAAATGTTTCTTTTTAATATGTATCAAGCATCTTTGACTATCATAAGGAGAAACCTCCTCCGATTCTGCGTTTGCATTGTGTGTGTGTGCGGGAGGCCTTATGGTAGTCTCATTTTCAAAAGCATTGCGAATTGACTTTAAAAATATTCCTCTATTTTGATTTTAAAGATAAATAAATTGTTTTGAGTTCTCACACCAGTCACATGACTGACTCGGAGTTTATTGTTTTCCTTCCTAAACTCTGGGTGCCCACCAATTTCCACACGGGCAGTCAAAAGTTAGGTTTATCAGGATATTCTGGAATTCAGGAGTTGCTGGAGGCAAGTTGGATGGCATGGCGTATTCACTAGTATATAGTACTTCTTTTCCGCTGTTTTTTGTTGTTTGTTGTTGTACACTCTAATGTAATGAAATGTAATGTGATGTAATGTAATAACTGATATAGTTCTTTGTTTAAAGATTATTCATTTATTTATTATATGTTGTTCCGCTGCAATTGTGAGATTCTGATGTTGTTCTTCCGTTGTTTTCTTTCTGTTCTATCTTTTCTCTCTCCTTCTACCTTTTTCTTTCTTTTCCTTTTTCTTAAAACCATAACGGTTCGGTTTTTCGGCATCGAAAAATCCGAAACGTTACATTTGGTATCAAAGCATATGGTTAAGCGACAACCATGGCTCTGTTGGGTATTACTCATTAGAGATAGAGTCAGTAGTACTCTAGAATGAGTTTGAGTGTAATAATAGATATGAGCGCGTATTTGTTAGTGAATATAAAATTGTTTTGTATTGTGTTGACTTATCGGTTGATTGTTTATAGATTCTGGTTGGTGCAGTCCAGCTAACTGTGTTGATAGGAATTTCTAAACTCTTAAACAAGATAAACCGACACGATATTGTTTTTGAATTGGGTAAATAAGATAATTTTGCCCAAAACTATTTTTGTATAGAGAAGAAATGATTTTCTATGAATTATTATAGTATATGGTTGCATGATTGCTAGGAAGTAATAATATTAAATTATTATCATTAGTATATGGAATTAAATAAGAAATAAATTGTATAACCAAAGATTAGGGATAAATTCATTTAACAAATGAAATTTATAAATATGAATTAAAAATATATAAGGAAATGAATTCATATACAATTGGGATTTGTAAAATAAATTGTAAATAAATGAATTGGAATTGAATGATGAAATGAGATTTGATTTGATCAAATTGAATAAAAATCAAAACTTGAAGAAAATAAAATAAAATGGATTGAATTCAAGTAAACTAACTTGATAAATTATTAATTCATGGACTAATGAATTGGAATTTGAATTGGTTAAATTAAAGTTTAGTCGTGAGCTAAATTTGAATTTGTATATAAATTCCAGTAAGTAAAAGAAATAAATTGAAATTCCCTTTGTTAGTAATTAAGTAAATTCGAGATGAATTGAATATGGAAATTGAAATTTAAAAAGAATTAGTGAATAAAACTAATTTAAAGTAGTAATATGAATTAGTAAATGAAAGATAATCGTTAGAATTCAATATTTAGAATTGAGAATTGAATTCGAATGGAATTTAAATTGTGAATTGAATTCAAATGAAATTGAAATGTAAAATTGAATGAAAATGGATATGTAACTTCAATAGTGAAGTAAAAATGTATAAGGAGTATATATTGGAAATTTTGTAATGGAATTGGCAAAATGGTTTGAATGTTGGAATTGGATATTATGGCTAGCAGGATATGCAAGTGTATAAAAAAAAAGAAATGGAATTGAGATTTTGATTTCGAAGATAAAATTGAATTGCTCGACAAAATGGTACGTTTTTCAATTTCAGTATGAAACTTAGTGATTTTCTTCTCCAGCCACTTGGCTCTCTCTTTTCTTTTTGGATTCTAAGGGGCCGTAGCGCCATTTTGTAGTCGTACCGAGCTAGCCGCGCAAAGGAGACGCTGGCGAATTTTTTCGAAAACTTCGAGTGATAGAAAATTTTTGAGAAAATTTTGAAAGTTTGAAATTTGAATTTAAATTTGAATTGTGAAGTAAACAATGTTGTTTGGAACTTAAAATTTAAGTTGGAAAGCTAGTTGAAATGATAATGGATCTTTAATAAAAAAAGATTTGTTTTAGAAAGTTGATAAAACTATTTGGATTGTGAAAAACAATAGACAAGATAAGGGCATTCTTCTTAACTTGTAATTTCGGGACGAAATTCTTTTGAGGGGGGAAGATTGTAATGACCCAGAATTTTGAACAATTTAATTTGAAAATATTTAATTAATTTTAAATATTTGAATGACGGTTTAGGTTGAATTCTCAATATAACTATGAATATGGCGATTAAATTATAAAATTTAATCAATTGAAAACTAAATAAAAATTTGAATCTTTAATTTTAAGCCGATTAAAAATATTTTAAAGGCTTGTAAAATCCATATTGATAATACTGAAGATAATAGAAGCTTCAGAATTTAATTTGAAAGTGAATCGTTCAGTTTTGAAATTATATCGTTTGAATCGATATAGAAAAATAGCCTTCCGAGACACAGTCTCGGAATTCGACGAAACCAGTTCCATTGGGTCCGCAGTATTGAATTATTACCGGATTTCAAATTTCGTATTTTTCGGAGTTGTTATGTGAGCACACGACACATAAACGCATTGAAATTTAAGTCGAATTCAATTTAAATTTAAATTTAATTTTCATAATTGGTCAATTCAAAACACTGTAGCTTCCCTTCGATTATGACTAAAATCACGCCTTCGATCGTGTAGAGATCGTGCAAGCACGAAATTCTGTCTCCCTCCATCCCTATTAAACAATCACGCAACTTTCCTCAGTTTAAAATCAAAAAGAAGAAAAAAAAATGGCTGAAGCCTTTAATTGAAATCACGATTTTTTCCCCCTTTTCAATTCTTCTCTCTTCAAATCAAAAAAATGGCCGCAGCCGTGTATAAAAATATAAAAATAAAATAAAAATGGAGGCGACTGCGTGGTGGCGCACGATCGAGGCTGGCACGGCGGCTCCTTGATGGGTCACAATAGAAGGGCGTGCGCGTAGGAGGGGGGCGAGGCAGCGGCAATGGCGAGCGAGTGGAGTTCGATCTCGAGTCAAAGGCAGGCAGCTCGAGTACGGTGGAGCCTCGAGGGCGATGGCGGCGGTTCCGATGTGGGTCACGTGCTCTAATGGAGTATCGGCGACAGTAGTTTATGTGGATCATTCGGCAATAACAGGTGAAACAGTATAGTATTTGGTTAATTTTATTAATTATGTAGATATACAGATTGATTTACTTTTAAATAACAGTAAGGTATTCAGTTTGCTTAATTTAAATTTAATTCAAATATATATACATACATGTATAGATTAGTAAACAAATAGCAGGTATACACATCTAGGTCAGTAAAAGAAGAAAAAAAGAAAAAAAACAAAGATATATATACATTTTTAAAACTTACTAGTTATTTTAAAATAAATGGATAAGGGCGATTAACTTATTTAATTATCTTAGGATACTAAAAGATTTTTTCTTATTTTTAAAAGGGAATTTTTTAAAAAAGGGATTTATTTAAAATTAAAAGCATTAGTTTAAAAATAAAAAAATTTGTTAGTCGATTAAGTCTATTAAAGGAAATTTGATTTTAAATAAAAATAAATAAATAAATAAATTAAGTCATCAGTTTGAACTTAATCTATTTGATTATCTTAAGATATTAATAGAAAGAAAATATAATAATAATAAACTGAACTGTTTTAAAATTTAAAAGTGTGTATATATTAGACAAGAAAAAATATAGGAATTTTAAATGATAAGTATAGGTATTTGTAGTCTAAATAAAATTTATTTTTAAAAGGAAAAGTTTTGGTTTTAATTAAATAATTAGATTACATAAAATTATAAAAAGGAAATTTAATTTTAGATTTTAAATTATAATTAAATAAAAAAAAAATTGAAAAGAGAAATTGTTAATTTAAACTATCAAAACGAAGAATGGACTAATTGGTTTAATTCGAATATTAATAAAATCGTTGGCAAATTTAATTTACCTAATAGGAATTTAATTTATTGGATAAAATGATTTATTTAAAGGGAATTTAGATTAAAACTTAATTTTTTATAATTATTTAAAAGAAATTGATTTAAAAAGAAAATCACCGATGAATCAAAATTATCAAATGAAAATTTATTATTCGATCTGTTCGAATATTAATAAATTGTGTAAATATTTATACAAGGTATAAATCAAGAAAATCGAGTCAAGGAAATGGATTGCAAATAAAAAGAAAAGGTGAGAACTTCTCACTCAAAAATTTATAAGTTGGATTTGCGGTTATTGATTGATTGCTATTTGGTTGTGATATTAGATATAGTAGGATATATATATATATATGTATAGCAATATATATATATATGTATATATATAATATGTATATATATATATATATTGGCATATGTATATATTGGAGTTGTTGATTTCCCGCATTATATAGCGGATGAGACCCTATTGCGCTGCTTATTAAGCGGATAATATTTTATAAATCCCATATACCGCGATATTCCGTCTTGAAGCGGAATTGGTGTTGTGCTAATGTTTGTGGATGCAGGGAAACGGGTTAGAGGGATCCAACTGGATTCCTCAACCGTATTTATTTATTTATATATATTGTGATATTTGATGGATTATCATATCGATATATGATGTTTGGAAGTCGTAATTGACTATTCGGTGTGTTGCATCATCGGATCCATTTTTGGAAGTTTAAAAATGATGATTTTGATTTTTAAAGGATTTTTAAAGTGATTTTTGAAATTATACTTTTTACTAAATTTTCGAATTGATTTATTTTAAAACGTTATAATTTTAATGTTATAAAAATTATTATTTTTGAGAAATACAGTTAAAAGTTGATTTTTGAAAATATGGGATTAATGATTTTATAAAATAGTTTAAATTGGGATTTCTGAATTTATTATAAAAAGTTTAAAAATAGGATTTATAAAATTTGATTATTTTATAAATCAAAATGATGAAATTATAAAGGAGTT
The DNA here is from genome assembly GCA_030765085.1 of Allium cepa. Taxonomy (NCBI): domain Eukaryota; kingdom Viridiplantae; phylum Streptophyta; class Magnoliopsida; order Asparagales; family Amaryllidaceae; genus Allium; species Allium cepa. The sequence goes on from CM060939.1 coordinate 318,642,863, forward strand.
TAAAGACGTTTTAAAAGAATAATATAAATTGATCCATATAAAAGATTTATAAATTGATATTTATAAATTAAAAATATTGGAATTGTAAAACGAGCATTTATAAGTGTTAGAATGAATTGTGAATGAATTTCATAAGTGAATGAAATTTACAGAATTATAAACGGTGAAGTTATAAATGGAATTTTATAAGCAGTAGGTTTATAAAATTTGTAGAGTTATTAAAAGAATAGATTTTGGATAAATAAATGAATCTTATAAGTTATAAGATTTATAATTATGAAGTTTAAAGGAACGATTTTTGCAAACAAATAAATTATAAGCATTTAACTTATAATATGGACTTTCGACATATAATTAAGTTATAAATCGAATAGGTTAATAAAGGAGATTTATAAAGGAAGTTGTTATAAAATAAATAGAAATGGAATTTATAAACATTGTTTTATAAATCCGCAAACGACTTATTTTGATAAGTAAATTGTGTAACTTATTGATGAAGTTATATTCACGTTTTAGACAGTGAATAATCCTTTAAAATAAAAATGTATAGAAATGATGAAATTGGTTAACGAAGTATATTCACGTTTTTGAATAGTGAATAACATGTTAAAGAAAAAGTTTTGGATGTGATGTTTGAAATAGAATTAAAACGATCTAACGATATTTTTAATATGTGTTGAGATCCGAAACCATAGATTTCAACATTCATTGTTGAAATAGACGTTTTCGAGAAATAGAAGGAAATGGTAGACTATAACACTGTTGTTATAGTAAATGATTTCCGGAAGGAAATGTTTTGTATAATATTGGGATTTATGTATCTATTTTAATTTCGAATCCCTATACTAGTGATTTTGGGTTGTCATAACGATATTTTACGCAACATTCGTTTTGGCCCAAATAAATATGTTTAAGAGAATGATTTCCTTAAAGAATGAAATATATGCTTAATTTTGATTTAAGTATATTGAATATTTTCCAAAGGTTGAAAATAAATAAAATTTGTGAATTACTTATAGAATCAATAAGTATGGAAATGTTTTTCCAATGTGAAGTGAAAAGTTTAGAGAATTTATCTTTTTGAAGATAAATTGAAAATGAATAATTGAAAACGTATATTCATAGATATTTTAGAATATAAATTCACTATGGAATTTATAAAGGAAAGGGGAATTTGTTTAAAAATAAATATTGATTTATTTTTGAAGTATTGAAAATTTATATCTTGTAAAGATATTTTTGGAAAATAAATAATTTGAAAAATTATTTGGAATCTGGTGATGTTGTGCATATCCATTGATAGTTCAATAACCGATTATCAATGTTTACCTTTGAATAGGTATTTGTTTTGATTTGCTTGAATTTGAATGCCACACTTATGTTTTTTCAAAAATAAGCGCTCACTATTCGGGTTAACCGGGAAAGGACCTTGGGGTCGTATAACCCATTCCGAATATGTGATACGTCGTTATGAATTGCATTTGAAACCGGTGTTGAAGACTGGATATTTTCGAAAACGAAAGGGTTTCTTGTCGATTGTCTCTGCACTGGCTGATCCCCGGTATAGAGATCTCTATATGTGATGGGAAATCCGGACATGATTAGAGATTATCCGGATTGCAAGGACTTCTTTGTAAGTGCATTCGGTTCTGTTCGAGTCCGGAACAGACTTGTATGGATTGTATGTCTGACATTACAATTGAGATATAAAGCTGATTTCTTTCAAATATATTTCTGTTGGTGGCGGAGAATTTATTCTTTTAGCTTAACACCCTTCTCTGAGACGTACGAGCTCAGAGGTTATATAGTTGAAGGTTATTAGCAATATATTCCCAATTTGGTAATGTGACATGCTGAGTGTTGCTGTGAAATGATCATTGTTTGATCATTTGCGATATGATTATTTGTTTGATCACTTATCTTTGTGATCATTTCTATGATCATTTGTTGACCCAAAGCATGGCTTTGTACCAAAGCGTGGCTTTGTGGACAAGTCTTCGTCGAGCCTCACACCCCGTAATGGTCAAAACAGGAAAGATGCGGCAAGTTTATGAGGGGTAGCTCCCTTTAGGGTATGTGCATTTCCTTCTGGAAAAGGGTGGTATCATGGTATGGAGCCCAGATACTTACTCATGTTGAAACACTTTATTATTATGGTGTGATGTTGATTACGAGCGCTCGGTTAAAGGTCCCAAAGGACCAGGGGATGGCATACTCGTGTCAGTAGTTACCCAGTTAGGGGTAACCCGGCCTTGTGTTGGTAGAGATCCGGTTAGGTTCTCGGGGACGTCCTTCCAGAGGCGTTCTCATGTGGCAATGGGAAGTTCCTTGGCCTGACCATTTGTTGGAAATCCAAAGAAACAATACGATCTTGTACGTTATTAGTTGTAGAACCTATCATTCACTTATGGTGGCGCCCCACTGTTTGGATGGTAGCTATAGTAGGCATAAGTGCGAAATGCCTATGCTGGCTAAGATTTATATCTTTACTTTCGAAATAATTTTTCCTACACCATGCACTAATAATAATAGCAAATGTTTCTTTTTAATATGTATCAAGCATCTTTGACTATCATAAGGAGAAACCTCCTCCGATTCTGCGTTTGCATTGTGTGTGTGTGCGGGAGGCCTTATGGTAGTCTCATTTTCAAAAGCATTGCGAATTGACTTTAAAAATATTCCTCTATTTTGATTTTAAAGATAAATAAATTGTTTTGAGTTCTCACACCAGTCACATGACTGACTCGGAGTTTATTGTTTTCCTTCCTAAACTCTGGGTGCCCACCAATTTCCACACGGGCAGTCAAAAGTTAGGTTTATCAGGATATTCTGGAATTCAGGAGTTGCTGGAGGCAAGTTGGATGGCATGGCGTATTCACTAGTATATAGTACTTCTTTTCCGCTGTTTTTTGTTGTTTGTTGTTGTACACTCTAATGTAATGAAATGTAATGTGATGTAATGTAATAACTGATATAGTTCTTTGTTTAAAGATTATTCATTTATTTATTATATGTTGTTCCGCTGCAATTGTGAGATTCTGATGTTGTTCTTCCGTTGTTTTCTTTCTGTTCTATCTTTTCTCTCTCCTTCTACCTTTTTCTTTCTTTTCCTTTTTCTTAAAACCATAACGGTTCGGTTTTTCGGCATCGAAAAATCCGAAACGTTACATTTGGTATCAAAGCATATGGTTAAGCGACAACCATGGCTCTGTTGGGTATTACTCATTAGAGATAGAGTCAGTAGTACTCTAGAATGAGTTTGAGTGTAATAATAGATATGAGCGCGTATTTGTTAGTGAATATAAAATTGTTTTGTATTGTGTTGACTTATCGGTTGATTGTTTATAGATTCTGGTTGGTGCAGTCCAGCTAACTGTGTTGATAGGAATTTCTAAACTCTTAAACAAGATAAACCGACACGATATTGTTTTTGAATTGGGTAAATAAGATAATTTTGCCCAAAACTATTTTTGTATAGAGAAGAAATGATTTTCTATGAATTATTATAGTATATGGTTGCATGATTGCTAGGAAGTAATAATATTAAATTATTATCATTAGTATATGGAATTAAATAAGAAATAAATTGTATAACCAAAGATTAGAGATAAATTCATTTAACAAATGAAATTTATAAATATGAATTAAAAATATATAAGGAAATGAATTCATATACAATTGGGATTTGTAAAATAAATTGTAAATAAATGAATTGGAATTGAATGATGAAATGAGATTTGATTTGATCAAATTGAATAAAAATCAAAACTTGAAGAAAATAAAATAAAATGGATTGAATTCAAGTAAACTAACTTGATAAATTATTAATTCATGGACTAATGAATTGGAATTTGAATTGGTTAAATTAAAGTTTAGTCGTGAGCTAAATTTGAATTTGTATATAAATTCCAGTAAGTAAAAGAAATAAATTGAAATTCCCTTTGTTAGTAATTAAGTAAATTCGAGATGAATTGAATATGGAAATTGAAATTTAAAAAGAATTAGTGAATAAAACTAATTTAAAGTAGTAATATGAATTAGTAAATGAAAGATAATCGTTAGAATTCAATATTTAGAATTGAGAATTGAATTCGAATGGAATTTAAATTGTGAATTGAATTCAAATGAAATTGAAATGTAAAATTGAATGAAAATGGATATGTAACTTCAATAGTGAAGTAAAAATGTATAAGGAGTATATATTGGAAATTTTGTAATGGAATTGGCAAAATGGTTTGAATGTTGGAATTGGATATTATGGCTAGCAGGATATGCAAGTGTATAAAAAAAAAGAAATGGAATTGAGATTTTGATTTCGAAGATAAAATTGAATTGCTCGACAAAATGGTACGTTTTTCAATTTCAGTATGAAACTTAGTGATTTTCTTCTCCAGCCACTTGGCTCTCTCTTTTCTTTTTGGATTCTAAGGGGCCGTAGCGCCATTTTGTAGTCGTACCGAGCTAGCCGCGCAAAGGAGACGCTGGCGAATTTTTTCGAAAACTTCGAGTGATAGAAAATTTTTGAGAAAATTTTGAAAGTTTGAAATTTGAATTTAAATTTGAATTGTGAAGTAAACAATGTTGTTTGGAACTTAAAATTTAAGTTGGAAAGCTAGTTGAAATGATAATGGATCTTTAATAAAAAAAGATTTGTTTTAGAAAGTTGATAAAACTATTTGGATTGTGAAAAACAATAGACAAGATAAGGGCATTCTTCTTAACTTGTAATTTCGGGACGAAATTCTTTTAAGGGGGGAAGATTATAATGACCCAGAATTTTGAACAATTTAATTTGAAAATATTTAATTAATTTTAAATATTTGAATGACGGTTTAGGTTGAATTCTCAATATAACTATGAATATGGCGATTAAATTATAAAATTTAATCAATTGAAAACTAAATAAAAATTTGAATCTTTAATTTTAAGCCGATTAAAAATATTTTAAAGGCTTGTAAAATCCATATTGATAATACTGAAGATAATAGAAGCTTCAGAATTTAATTTGAAAGTGAATCGTTCAGTTTTGAAATTATATCGTTTGAATCGATATAGAAAAATAGCCTTCCGAGGCACAGTCTCGGAATTCGACGAAACCAGTTCCATTGGGTCCGCAATATTGAATTATTACCGGATTTCAGATTTCGTATTTTTCGGAGTTGTTATTGAGCACACGACGCATAAACGCATTGAAATTTAAGTCGAATTCAATTTAAATTTAATTTTAATTTTCATAATTGGTCAATTCAAAACACTGTAGCTTCCCTTCGATTATGCCTAAAATCACGCCTTCGATCGTGTAAAGATCATGCAAGCACGAAATTCTGTCTCCCTCCATCCCTTTTAAACAATCACGCAACTTTCCTCAGTTCAAAATCAAAAAGAAGAAAAAAATGGCTAAAGCCTTTAACTGAAATCACGATTTTTCCCCCTTTTCAATTCTTCTCTCTTTAAATCAGAAAAATGGCCGCAGCCGTGTATAAAAAAATAAAAATAAAATAAAAATGGAGGCGACCATGTGGTGGCGCGCGATCGAGGCTGGCCTTCTCTGAGAATTTATTCTTTCAAATATATTTCTGTTGGTGGCGGAGAATTTATTCTTTTAGCTTAACACCCTTCTCTGAGACGTACGAGCTCAGAGGTTATATAGTTGAAGGTTATTAGCAATATATTCCCAATTTGGTAATGTGACATGCTGAGTGTTGCTGTGAAATGATCATTGTTTGATCATTTGCGATATGATCATTTGTTTGATCACTTGTCTTTGTGATCATTTCTATGATCATTTGTTGACCCAAAGCATAGCTTTGTACCAAAGCGTGGCTTTGTGGACAAGACTTCGTCGAGCCTCACACCCCGTAATGGTCAAAACAGGAAAGATGCGGCAAGTTTATGAGGGGTAGCTCCCTTTAGGGTATGTGCATTTCCTTCTGGAAAAGGGTGATATCATGGTATGGAGCCCAGATACTTACTCATGTTGAAACACTTTATTATTATGGTGTGGTGTTGATTACGAGCACTCGGTTAAAGGTCCCAAAGGACCAGGGGATGGCATACTCGTGTCAGTAGTTACCCAGTTAGGGGTAACCCGGCCTTGTGTTGGTAGAGATCCGGTTAGGTTCTCGGGGACGTCCTTCCAGAGGCGTTCTCATGTGGCAATGGGAAGTTCCTTGGCCTGACCATTTGTTGGAAATCCAAAGAAACAATAAGATCTTGTACGGTATTAGTTGTAGAACCTATCATTCACTTATGGTAGCGCCCCACTGTTTGGATGGTAGCTATAGTAGGCATAAGTGTGAAATGCCTATGCTGGCTAAGATTTATATCTTTAATTTCGAAATGATTTTTCCTACACTATGCACTAATAATAAAAGCAAATGTTTCTTTTTAATACGTATCAAGCATCTTTGACTATCATAAGGAGAAATCTCCTCCGATTCTGCGTTTGCATTGTGTGTGTGTGCGGGAGGCCTTATGGTAGTCTCATTTTTGAAAGCATTGTGAATTGACTTTAAAAATATTCCTCTATTTTGATTTTAAAGATAAATAAATTGTTTTGAGTTCTCACACCAGGCACATGACTGACTCGGAGTTTATTGTTTTCCTTCCTAAACTCTGGGTGCCTACCAATTTCCACACGGGCAGTCAAGAGTTAGGTTTATCAGGATATTCTGGAATTCAGGAGTTGCTGGAGGCAAGTTGGATGGCATGGCGTATTCACTAGTATATAGTATTTCTTTTCCGCTGTTTGTTGTTGTTTGTTGTTGAACACTCTGATGTAATGAAATGTAATGTGATGTAATGTAATAACTGATATAGTTCTTTGTTTAAAGATTATTCATTTATTTATTATATGTTGTTCCGCTACGATTGTGAGATTCTGATGTTGTTCTTCTGTTGTTTTCTTTCTGTTCTATCTTTTCTCTCTTCTTCTAGCCTTTTCTTCTTCTTTTTAAACCCTAATGGTTCGTATTTCCGTTCATCTTGAGTTAATCAATGGAGATTAGTGTATATTCAAGAGGTATGGAAAAGCGGACTATTACAGATAATATTAAACTATTATCATTGTTATGTATAAATTTAAAATAGGAATTGAAATCATAACCAAAGGTCATGGAAATAAATTCAGATAACAAAATGGAATTTGAAATGTGATTTATAAATTAAAAGAAGATGCCGGAGCAGTTTTTGAATAGGGATTAAAAGGATTTGGAATTCAAAATTTAAGAAATTAAATTCCTTTGATTTGAAAATGATTTTCAAAGGTTTTGGAGAAATAACGGTGATATTATTTGGGAAATATTTTTGAATTGGATATGAAATCTGGTGAGGTTTGGAATTTAAAAAAGGTTTTAGTGCTTTTATCCCTTGAGGTTTTAGTGCTTTTATCCCTTCAAAAACATTTTTCGAGTTTTGAATTGTAAGTAAATGGAATTTAAGCTGAATCTTAGAACTCAGTTTAGATTGGGTTAAGTAAGTAAAGTGGTAGAATTAGTTCGTAGTGAACTAAATAATAAGAGTTTGGAAAAAATAAAATCCATTGAGATTTAAAATAAATTAGTAAATCGGAAGGTAAATTAAATTCAAAATAGATATAAAAGCTTAAGGAATAAGCGAAATGAAAAAATTAGTCAAGTTGGACTAAATAAAACAAAGGATTGAAAATAAAATTTGAAAGTAAGCTAATTGATTTAAATGGGTAAGCAAATAAATTGAAATTGCATATTGGAATAATATTTAATTTAAATTGTGTACGTAAAGTGAAATTGGAAAATTTGTTCGAGTGAGCGAAGTAAAATAATAAGGGTTGGCAATTTAAGGTGTTTGAGATATGGTAAATTAGTAAGTGTGGATAAGTGAATAGAAATCAGAATAAATGTGAATAAAAAGAAAATTGATATAGTTAATAATCAATTGAGATAAATATGTAGGATTTAATATTATTTTATTCGCATGATGATTTGATCCAGATTCGAGCACAGAATTTGAAGATAGATATATCGATCTGAGTTGGGATTTTTCGTTCAAATTTCGATGGCGAACTCCGGATAGTTTTTTGATTGATTCTGGATATTCTCTATCATAGTATGTGGCTATGCAAGGAGAATGACGGTTTCAGATCAAGAAACCAGATCTGAGTCTGCACTAGAGAGTCGGGTGGACAATACTAGTTCGAAAGTGAAATTGTGTGATCGAGTGAGCGATCGGATTTGATATTATGTACGGACGATATATGTACATCGTACGGACTTGAATGGAATAGATATTGAAAATTTTGGCAAAGAAGTGAATAGAATGATTTTGAATTCTATGATAGGATATTATTGCTAAGTAGGATATATAGGTATTTAAAAGGAATGGAATTGGCATCTTTGATTTTAGAAGATAAATATGAATTGCCCAACCAAAGGTATGTATTTAAAATTAACGTATGAAATTTGATGATTTTCTAATCTAGCCACTTGGATTTTTGTTTTCTTTTGAAATTTGAGGGCCCGTAGAGGCATTTTGTAGTTGTTTCGAGCTAGCCGCGCAAAGTAGACACTGGCAAATATTTTCGAAAATTTAGGAAGTTAGAAAAATTTTGAAGAAATTTCGATATTTTGGAATTTGGTTTTAAATTATAATTTGATGGTTGAGTAGGTAATATTGTTTGGAAACTACGGATGAGTTTGGCAAGTTAGTAAGACTGATAATGTGTCTTTGATAAAAAGATAGTTTGGGGAATTGTTTGAACTATTTGGTTGGGGAAAATAGTAAACGGGTAGGGGCATTCTTCTTAACTAGCAATTTCGGGGACGAAATTCTTTTAAGGGGGAAGGAATGTGACGACCTAGAATTTTGGACATTTGAAATTGAAATATTTAATTGATTTTAAATACTTAAAAGGGTAATTTCAATTTGAATTTCAAATATAACCATTTATTGGGTAGTTAGATTATTGAATTTAATAATTTGAAATTGGGTAAAATATTGAATCTATTTAAAGCTTGTTACAAATATTTCAGTGGCTTATAAAATTTATATTAGTAACACCAAAGATAATAGAAGTGTTAAAATTGAATTTTTTAGGTGATTTGTTCAGTTTTAAAAATATATTGTTTAAATTGATATTTAAATATCGCCTTCCGAGGCATAGTATCAGAATTCGACGAAACTAGCTCCATTAGATCCGTAATATTGTATTATTACCGAATTTCAATTTTCACAGCGTTTGGAGTTGTCGTATGATTGCACGATAGTTAAACGCGCTTAAATTTATATCGAAAATTCAATATAATAGCTAGGTCCAAAAAGCTATCTTCTCTATACGATCAAATTAGGACTCGAAACCTTTTCCATTGCGTCAGGAATAGGAGTATAACATTATGAATGCCTAGCGGCATGCTTCGATAGGAGGTCAAGATTTTAAGCTACGAATTCAAGACAATTTAAATTTGAATTTAAATTTAAATACAAATAATATAATTACATTGAAACACCATAACCTTTTCTTCCACGTGCCTCCTTCCTCTTTTATTCACGCACCAGATGTCCGCCTCGTTTTCTCTTTAAAACGGCAAGATGATAAATTATAATCAAAAATAAAATAGATCTCGGTAGGAAGAAAAATAAAGGATGGAAGAATGAACGAACAAGAATTGGAAATTTTGTCTTCCCTTTCCAGTCCTTCCCATTAAAAATTGGAAACAAATCCCAAAATTAGTCCCTCCTCTATTCCTTTTATTCGAACGAGTTTGTTCGATAATCTCCAGCAAAAGAAAATATATAATGGCCGAGAAAAACATTCCTTCTTCAAAATCACGTCTCCCTTCCCCGTTCTTTTCCATTTCAAAATCGAAGCTATTCGATTGAGGGCCGCGAGTTTGACCACCTATCACCAATCCATGGACGCCAGACCTCAAGCTTGAATTTGTTCGCCTTGAATTGCAAGTTCAGTTTGACATCGCTTTATCCAGAGGAATCGACGCACATTAGCTCTCTACCGCTTCGGCAATCCTCCACGGTAGTAGCAGAAGCATGGTGGAGCAACGACGCAGAAGAAAGGCTTTCATAACTCAACCTTCATGCCCAATTGCGGGATCTACACTTGTAAACTGGAAATCGATTGGAGGCAGCGGTTGTAGGTCAGGCTGAGACGACATGCAGAGGAATCAGAGGGGAGAAGTAGCGCTGTAGCATGTTGGGTTGCGAGTTCGTGACTTGGTTTCGACCGTGTGGGATGTTGGTGAGTTTCCTTTTTTTATTACTATTTATTTATTTTGGTTCTAGTATAAACTAAATAACAGTCTTGAATTTATTTCATCATGAGAGGAAATATATGTAAAGTTAAACAGGGAACTCTTTGTTTAGTCAGAGGAATATATATATATTAACAGGAAAAGGAAACAAATTTTTATACACACAATTTGTATATATAGGACTTTGGAAAACATAGGAAATTGTATAAAGATTTTATTTTTATCTACATAGATTATTTCTGATAAGTTTATATAAAGTTTTAAAAATAAAATACATATACATTTACATATTTTAATTTGCTAGTATTTTTAAATAAATGGATTGTTGATTAAATTGTTCAATTAACTTATTTAATTTATTATAGTCACTAAAAGGTTTTTAAAGAAAAATTATCTAATTAAATTCTTAGTTAATTGAATTTATTAAAGAGGATAATTGATTGTTCAAATATTAATAGAAATCATCTAATGTTTATACAAGGTCGAAAAAAATCGTGAAACCAAGTCAAGATCAAAGTGGAATGCAAATAAAAAGTAAACGTGAGTTAATCTCACTCATTTGGATTACCTTTCAGATTTAAATAGTTAAATTTTAATTATTGGTTATTTGCTTGAAGTGATAATTTATTATTAGCTTGGATGTGATATGTTATATATAGTGTGTGTGTGTCTTGGAGTGATTGATTTCTCGCATTATATAGCGGATGACCCTATATATCGCATATCCCCCTCGAAGTGGGATTGGTATTTTATATTGTGCTAACATCTGTGGACGCCGGGAAAAACAGGTTGGAGGGTTCCAACTGGATTCCTCAAAATACTGAATTTGTTTCATAATCTGTGATATGATTCATTGATTATCTGTGATAGATTATTGATTATATTGTGAATTGGAAATATTGGATGCTGTAGTTCGATTGAATATATTTGGGTATATTGAGTTATCAAAAATATAAAGATTCCATTTTTGAAGGGAAATAAACAGAAAATTTTTAAGTAAAATAATTATAGAGAATTCGGATAAAGTAAAGAATGAATTGGAAAAGGATAAAAAGTTAATTTTTAAATTCTAATAAATAAATTCCAAGTATGGGAAATGAGATTTTTGAATAAATGTGAATAAATGAATTTTTAAACATAAGTGATATTATTTAAAGAAATAAAGGATTTATTTTTAAATTCAAGGTTTAAAATACCTGGAGAGTTAAAGAAGAATTTTGGAAAAATGTATGAAACTTGTATTTTCAGTTTAAATAAGATTTTAAATCATAATAAAGAAGTAAAATCTAAAATTTATGGGTTTTTAAATAGAACTGAGTGAGTAAAGGAATTTATTTTAAAATGGAGTAAATTTTGAAATTCGATTTGGAAATTGATTTATTGTTTGAAACTGTGTTTTAAAAGGAGGATGAGACTATGGAATTTATAAACTGGGTTTATAAAGTGAAATAAGATATTAGTGGATATTTAGAAGTATAAATTCACGGTGGGAATTTATAAAGGAATGGGTAATTTGTCTTAAAAATAAACAGTGGTTTTATTTTTAAAGGTGTGGGAAAGAAATTTACGAGCTGAGACGTAAATTAAATTGGGATAAATCGAGAAAGATTTATTAACTGATTAAATGGACTATTCTGGAATGGAAAGTGTATTTTCCTGAAAAGCCAAGTATGTTTTCATAGCAGATTTTTAAGTATAAGTTAAGAGTTCTAAAGTTGTTTTAAGAGAATGTTTTTGAGAAATTATTATTTAAGTTGTTTAAAATTTTGAAGGTAAATGTTTATTAAGTTAGTTATAGCAGTAATTATTTTAAAGGTTAAATTGATATTATGATTTGAAAGATAATTATTAATATTTATATTTTATAAAGTAGCTTTATTTTAAAAAGTACTTTGGCTAAAGTTTTTATTTGGGAAATTATTATAGAATTTCATAACTTTTATTTTCAACAAGTCTTTTAAGTAGTTTTACTTTAAAATGTTTTAAAGTATATATTTTTAGATAAAGTAATTTAAATTATTTAAAAATCTAAAGTATTTAGACTTGGTAATTTTCAGTGGAAATAAAACAATTGGGTGGAAATTTATTCCTTGAGAGAAAAAGTGATTTGAAAACTATTCCCAAAGGGTTGAAGTGTAGAAAAATATCCTACGAAGATATTTTGAAATAAATAATTTGGGAAATTATTAAGGCCCGATGGTTGTTTGTGGATGTTATATGATAGTCAAATAATCGACTATCAATATCGGCCAATGCGTTGATTGTTTTCGAAGAGACCGGGATCGGGATTAATTTCCCGAAAACCACTTCGATCTGGTTTGAATGTTTTCATGAGAAAGACAAGGGCTTGGAGTCGAAGATAGAGTAGTGAAGTGCAAGGGCTAATCGCTATTAATCCTAGGCGTGATTCCAAAATGGATGTAGCTGGGTAGAGCCTTCGGTACCATTCGGACCAGGAATGGACTTGTGTGGACGAATGCTATCAGAATATCGTCAGGGGGATGATGAGCACTCTAAGTATATGTGCGCTAGAAAGGTAACGCTTAGCCTCGAGCCTCATCAATCCAGGAATGGCCAAAAAAGGGGAGGTGCAGCAAGGCTAAGTGGCTAGTAACCAATTAGGGTAAGGTCATCCCTGTCTAGATGTCCCTTTTATTCGGCTGTTTGGGCGGTTGCTGATCCCAAAAGCGGGGTGATCTTATTTGGACTATGCAGTAAGGGGTAGCTTCGGTCTTGTGTTGCAAGGGATCAAGGGGATCCTCAGTACTCTGATCTAGACCAGGTACCATGATGGGTGGTACCCCAATAGCCCTGCCATTGATGGAAACCCAATCTCCAATAAGTGCCTTCGGACTTGTTTGTATACCTATTATGCTGGAATTTAATGAATGTATCAATTTCGGCTATTTGAATAAGTATGACACTACTATAATATCAGAGGATTTGGTAAGAAATGTTTTGGTTATTATAAGGTTAAAACACAACATGTTTATTTGTGGCGTTGTAACAACCCACATATTTGTCGAGTTTATATTTAAATATTTTATTTAAATATTAAATCGTTATTCAGATTTTCGCCCGAAAAGATACTTTTTGCAAACGGTCAAATTAGGACTCGGGACCATTTCCTTTGAGTTCGTAATGCCGTTTACAATTTTTTAAGTATAAACATCGATAGGTTTGGAGTTAGTGAAATTTCACTAACTTTTCCCGCTTTGGACTTTGGGTTAGTTTAGCCTGTTAAGCCCAAGTTCCAACCCCCTTCTTCTCACTCTTCATAAATTTCCTAACTAACTCAAGCTTTGGCATTAATGGTGAAGAGAATGGGAAATTAAAACTCCAAGCACAAATTCAATTGCAAATCCAACATTCAACTCCAAATTCAAGTAGAAGATATTGGATTCAAGCTTTGGATTGCTTCTCCTTGCTTTCAAGCTTCATCTTCATAAATTTTAGTGCAAAGGTGATATTTTTATCCCCCAAATCTAGTCTATATCTATATTGGACTGTTGGGAATGATTCCCTATCACTTTAGTATGCACATTTGCATTTGGTTTGGATTGGAATGGCGAAAAACTCCAAATTTTAGTGATTTTGGTGAAAAACTGCTACTGGGTCGTTCTTGCTATTTTTAGCTCGTTCGGAGTTAGGTCGCTCGTTCATAGGTCGTAGGTCGCTTACGAGTTAACCCTAGGTCGTTCTGGCAATTTGTTAGCTCGTTCGGAGTTAGGTCGCTCGTCCATAGGTCGTAGGTCGCTTACGAGTTAACGTTAGGTCGTTCTGAAAGAATTGGCACTTCGGAATTAGGTCGCTCACGAGTTAAGTCGTTAGGTCGCTCGTGAGTTAGTACCATAGGTCGCTGGGTCATCTAAATGCTTGTTCAGTGATAGGTCGTTCGGGCTTAGGTCGTAGGTCGTAGGGACCTTAGGTCGTAGGTCGTATGGACCTAGGTCGTAGGTCGTTAACTCGTTAACACGTACGGCTCTTTACCATTTTAGGTCACGTGACCTTGTACTTGACTTAGGTCGTTAGGTCGTAAGACCCCTAGATCGAACCCCGTAGCGGTGGCGTTGCCCCCGCACCCCCACCTTGGGGGGTTGCCACCCCCCCTGGACCCCCCCTCCGTAGGGGATCTTATATGAAAAACATTCAACAGAACTTGCTGAGCTGATTTCCTTGGATTTTTATCACATCTCCGAATGTGATCTTTGTGATCGATTGTTTCTACAATCGCTTCTCTGATTGGTCACTTTAAAATACAAAGGTTTCAAAACTAGTAGTAAATATCAAAACTCTTTCAATAAAAGGATTTCAACTCTATTTTTAATAACAAAGCTCTATTCTTAACCCGTTTTCCAATCTATTAGTATATACAAACCTTTACCTCACTCGGATGAGAAATCTAATTAAACGGCTTAGTAAAACAAGTGGTATGAAACGCTTGCGTTTGCTTCGTCGGTTAATTCTTGGACTTGTTCGATTGAACCTCTTGTGACAATTTTCTAGTGAAGATTTACAGTTTGTTCGTGAATATTTAAGTTAAGCAAGTGGTTATGGGACATGAAGCTAAACTTTTATATTTACTAGCTTAGTGTAATTGACACTTCTCGTTGATTATGACGATCATTCTTATGATTTAGACTAGCAATTGTGCGATGTCTCTTGTTTGCTTGGTTAGACTAGACACCACTTGTGTGATTTCATTCACACATACCTTTTTACCTTCTTGGTTAGTCTATACACCACTTGTGTGATTTCACTCACACATACCTTTTTGATTTTTGGTTAGTCTAGACCTCATATGTGTGATTTCGACTCACACATATGGGGTAGCTCCCCATGGTCTTCGGACCGTCATGTGATAGGCCTCTTTCCCTTTTTATGTGATTTCTGGATTTCTTGTGCTGATTTCTGGAATTTATGTCATTGACTTGTTATGAGTACAAGTTTAGGGTATGATGCCCTCTTTGGATCTTTGAGAAGATTCTTGTGATATCGATTTATCTCTTATTGATTGATCTTCTGTTGATCATCATTTGCATACTTATAGTAGTATGTCAGTATGGATATTTTATGTTATGCCATATGTTTTATTTTATGCCATGTCATATGATATTTATAGCTAGACTGATCCGTTTATTATTTTCTTAAATAATACTCGGGTCAGACCGAGATGTTACAGGTGCTTCTGCTTGACTTCTTCCTGGGATTTGCTACTCTGACTTTTGGCTAACTATTTAGATTAGCAGTTTTTGTTGTATACACTTGAGACATAGACTCATAGTTGTATTCTTTTGTATAGCACGTGTTGCTATTCTTTTGTATTATTGTGGATCTCTTTGACCACTACTCTGATGTACACTTTCATGTGTTAGTTATATATTCATATCTTCTTCCGCCTCTGTGATATGGATGCTGTTACTGATTTGTGTTATGCTTATTTCTATGTTTGTTTCCGAAGATTATTTATAGCCACCGTGTGATAAGCAATTACATGGATGGTCGCTCCTCAACAGCCTTATTCTCCGTGCTAGTTGACAGCACTACTCCGTAGTGTTCTTGCCAAGCGTGGGTATAGAGGTGGGGCGTCACAGGCGTGGTCTTACGAGATACCTTTGAT
Source organism: Allium cepa (assembly GCA_030765085.1). NCBI lineage: Eukaryota > Viridiplantae > Streptophyta > Magnoliopsida > Asparagales > Amaryllidaceae > Allium > Allium cepa. The sequence continues at coordinate 318,658,724 of CM060939.1, forward strand.
TTTTAAGGATTTTAGAAACTTTAATAATCCAGTTGAGTGTGTTTTCTTACGTTGGTTTTCCAGACTGACTCGGGTGTTATTTTACTATAATGCTCGGGTCAGACCGAGTATTATAGAGTACATATTTTGGATGGACTGTTATGGAGCTCAGGGGATGGCAAGACGTATCACACATATCTGACTTATTTCCGCTGCGTATGAAATCCTGTATATTCAACTTTGTGTGGACAATTTATCATAATTGTCCGGTGTTGTGCTTTTGTTGATGTTGTACTCTGATGTTGTATATATATAAACAATTACAGTTCTTTTGTATAAAGATCGGTCATTTATCTATTATATATTGTTCCGCTACGATTGTGAGATTCTGATGTTGTTTTGTTTTCTCTTCTTCTACCTCCTTCTTCGTTTCCTTACAGTCTGGTTTTTGGCCATTCGATTATTTGGCATTTAATATAGTGGACGTTTTGATGTCGATTTTTGGACACCGAAAAAATTGGATCGTGACAGGGTAGGTGGTTTGGGGGTGGGTATGGCATAGGGAAGGGGCGTTGGGCCAAGGTGGAGCTTTGGTGGAGATGGTGGAAGGGAATGGAGAGGTGGGAAGCCATGGAAATGGAGGTGAAGAAGATGGAGAAAGTGAATGTAACATCCCTAGATTTTTGAATATAATTTTAAATTTATTTTTGTTTGAAATTATTTTAAATTTTTTTATTTTTAAGATTTCATTTATAAATATTTTTAAATTGATAATGTAATTTTTCCAAAATTTATTGCATTTATTTTCTATTTTTAAAGGCTGGTTTCCATTTTTCTGCTATTTTCTTCATTTAATTATATTTAATTAAAATTTATTTATTTATTTTTATGCATGCATTTTTATTTTGTGTTCTTATCTTTATTTAGAAATATTTTTCAAGTACATAAAATTTTTCCAAAATTTGTTTCATTATTTTCAAATTTTCTAGCCTAGTTTACATTTTCTTTGCTATTTTCTTAATTTAATTATATATAATTAATGTTTGTTTATTTATTTTTTTTATTTACTAAAATTTCGTGTTTTTATCTGAATTTATATATATATTTTTTAGTTATATAAAAATTTCAAAAGAAAATATGGTAATTTGACGAGTTTTGTGACTTTTTATTTGCTTTATTCCACCTTTTCATTTTCAACCATCACTTTAATTCAATTTGCTGCCAAAACTCCCTCATCAGCCTACCACACCATCTCATTTTCACGTGAATCTTTTCTTATCATCTCATAAAAAAAAATTTGGCCTCTTCTTGTGAAATTTTTTGGGTAAAACTTTCTTTTCTCTTTCATTTTTCATTGTTTTTGTTGAAGATTTGCACTTGCCTCCTTCATCTATTTGTTCGGCCTCACCACTCCAGCCATGTTGCCGCCTTCACCATCACCTAAAACAGTCACCACCACCTCCTCTCCGACACTCTCGCCAAGCTGAGCCACCCTAGGTTTAATATCCACCACCATCTTGCACCAAACTTCAACTATACGTACATAGCCAAGCTTCAACTTGCACCACCACCCCAAACTCCACCTTAGCCGCCACTTGCACCACCATCTCCACCTCATACCTGACCTGACACCCTCTACCACATCATCACCTGACCCACCTGAAGCTGGCCGTGCCAATGTTTCTTTGGCTGAGACCTATAGTTGCCTTGAATCTAGGTTGTGTTGCCTTTGTGTTGTAGTTCATGCACCCAATGTTGCACCATCATCAAACCCATGTTTGGCCGAACCTATGAACGCAAAATCCAGATCCTAACCCACGCTTAACTGTGTGTTTCTAACACTTGGCTGAAGCATAAGTGGTTGAAAGCAAGTGCAAAAGATTTTAGCTTTATATATGCATTTATTTGTAATATTGTTTATTATATTCGGGTTGAAAACTTATGTTATTTATATTGTTTTGTTTGAATGTGTTCAAGGAAATTAATCTTTGGCTCTCTCAATCTCAAATCTTTTTCATGCCATCGTGCTTTTGTGGATCTCATTTTGTGTATTCGATTGTCACCTCCATCTTATATTAGTGAGTTATTCTCACCAGACAGTTTTATACTTATATGAGTAGTAAATCGATCACATTTGAATCTGTAAAATGCATCACCATATTATATTTGCTATGTTATGATTATACGATGTTCATTGATACTTAAACACCTGTTATATCATCTATTACTGTTATACAATGCTATTTTGTTATTTTTATCAGTTTATCACACTACAAGTTCCCTTTAGATTAGAATCACTATGGGTCGAAATGATACATACCCGAATGGACTTTAGAATAGGGAAAAATCGTTATGGGCTGAAATGATAGGCCTGAACGATTTTCAAATTACTTCATTTTACTTGGGACTGTGTGTTTGAAATGATAAAACCCGATTTTTCTTTGTAAATTACGGGTTGAAATGATATATTACCCGTATCACTTTACCCAGAGTAGAAAATTATATACAGACCCGTGGTTAAAATATGTTTTTCTAAAATTTTTAAATTATTTTAGAAATGTAAATATTATAATATTTTGATTTAAATTTAATTAAAAAAGGATTTTTGTAAAGTATTATTGATTTTTTGAAACTTTATAAGTGAAATAAATTAACGGTGAAGTTAGAAAAATTCGAAATGCAAATTATTTTGAAAATTATAATTTGGTGATAAATGGAATTTAAATTAAATGTGAAATATGATAAATTTATGATATTTTGAATTAAAATGAATTGAAAATGATTTTTAATATATTAATGAATTTTTGAATAAATTTAAAATGTGAAATAAATGAATATTTAAGTTGAAATTTGAAATGTAACTTAAATGGGAAATTTATGAATTTTGTTTAAAGGTGAATTTTAAGTTAAGTAAATAAAATGAAAATAAGTTATATTTGGAAATTTAAACTTAAGTGTTAATTTAAAAATTGAATTTAATGAATTTAAAATTGAATGTTGGAATTTAATAAGTAGATTATTATTAAATATTGATCTTTGAATGGAAATTTAACTTTTTAAAATCATGAATATAAGAGTATTTAAATGATTGTTTTAAAAGTGATATTATATGATTTTATAAGTTTAAAATGGTTTATATATAAATTTAATTGTTTATGAAATTATACTGGATATTTGAAATTTAATTAACAGCATTTTTGAAATGCTATTATTTCTAATGAAATGGATATTACAGCATTTGTAAATGCTGTAGTTGATGTAAATGAACTAAAAGGCTAGATTGAATTAAAGGCCATAATAGCACTTTGCAAGTGCTATAATTGTTGAATTTAATTAAAGTTTTATTTGAACTAAAGTAACCCTATTACAACATTTTAAATGCTGTCTTTTGTTAAATTGAACTGTTTTAAACATAACTTTCGGTAGCGTTTTCTAAATGTCGTGAAAGGTGATTTTTCATTGTTTTGATAAATTTAAGTGAATAAATGAACTTTGAAAGATTAAGATTTTGGAAATTTAATAATTTAATTATTAAATGTAATAACTTCATTTATAATGATTTAAATGAAGTAACTCGATTTGAAATATAAAATATTATAAAATGTGAGTTGAAATGGTATTTTAAATTGAATAAAATGAACGTGGTTTCGAAATGATATGATAAGTTGGATATTTTGAAATGGATTTGAAATGATATTGAATTTTTAAATGATATTTGATTTTTGAAATATAAATACCATTTTTAAATTTATAACTACGGGTTATAATAACGATTGGTTGTTGAGGAGACCGGGATCGGATATGGACATACTCTGTGTCGATACCGAAAACTACTTTACAATTGTGTATGCAGTGGCAATTCCAGAATGGAGTAGGATGGCGATGACGTACCTAAGGTACATTACGTGGACCTGACTCCCGTGAGTTAGCTTAAGGTGGCTAAAACAGGAGCGATCTCGGGCCAAAGTAGGTAGCACCTTTGGCTGGACACACTTCTTCGATACCATTCTATTACTATTGTAATCGATTGGGTGCGCCCCTTGATTTTAGGGTGTTGTTAGGGGAGGGCGTAGTGGCTGCTACGTTACCACCACCCTATGTGCGTAATTGTTATATCTACCCTGACATTGCCTTGTGTGTCGTGTCACCTACCATACCGAGCCTTTACTACGAGTTTGTTTTTCTCCCGTAGCCCATGGAGTATTTAGGGTGGTCTCCCGATCCGGAGATATGCTGATACTGGATGGACTACTGGGATTATTATGTGTGAAGGGTGATATGGGTAGCCAAGAACTCTATTTTAAAGTTGTTATCCCACTTTTTGGTCAAAACGGGAATAACAACAAATTGGCAAGGAATTATGGATAGCAGGACTAGGAATAAGGCTACGATGGATATCGTCAAAATTTTGTTGAACTCCGATCGGGACGAAATTGATTGGAAATGATGATAAGGACTATGAAAGGCTATGTTTCAAATATCAGGTTAATCGGAGTTCGTATGGAGGAAATATGATGGATTCGAGGTGGGAGAGGAATGTTGTTCGAACCCATCAGGTTCGAACCCATCAGGTTCGAACCCATCAGGTTCGAACCCATCAGGTTCGAACCAATGGGAACTAGATGGGTTCGAAAGGAGTAACTTCAGTGCAATGGACTCGAAGATAGTGGATTCGAATGATGAACATGGACTCGAAGACAGTGGATTCGAACAATGGATATGGATTCGAAGATGATGGATACGAAGCAATGAAGATGGACTCGAAGAAAGGAAGTGGATTCGAAGTTTATGATGGATTCGTAGAAGGTGATGGATTCGAAGTTGCTGTGGATTCGAAGTTGCTATGGAAAGTGATGGATTCGAAGTTGCTATGGATTCGAAGTTGGTGATGGATTCGAAGTTGGTGATGGATGCGAGGGCGATGGATTCGAAGGAGAGGAGCCGAGGGAGATGGGTTCGAATAGAGTGGTTTCGAAGGGATGGGTTCGAAGGAATGGGTTCGAAATACATGGTTTCGAAGTGGACAGAGCATGGGTTCGAACCAATCAGGACGCACGAATTCTAGAACTTGGATCGATCATATCTTCCAAACCGTTGATCCAAATGCAATGAAATTTTGACAGGAGCTTACATACATGTTGAAGAATGTTCACACCAAATTTCAGCTCAATTGGATGGATTCTTGATCGATTCGAAAGTCACTTCGAATCGATCCCAAACTGGGCACGGATTCCGAGAACACGGGCCTGTGGGCCCCCCTCACGTGCCAAACAACCTCCCCATGTTTTAGGCGGGATTTCAACCTTCCACGCCTATAAATAGAGCCCCTGGTCATTCAGAAAAGGGGTCGGAAAATTTAGAGAGGAAAAGCAAGCCCAGACGCTGCTAAAATCATTCCATAGCATCATTACTACTATTTTCTTCTGATTTGGTCACTACAACTGTTGTAATCACTTGTAATCTTGAAGGATAGTCAATAAAAAGAAAAAATTGGAGTGGACGTAGGCCGGAGATAGCCGAACCACTATAAAACTTGTGTCCCTGTTCTTTATTTTTGGGATTGCTGCCTATTATTGGTTGAGATCTGTTATTTGTGTTTGAATATCACTAATTTATATTCATACACTGGTGCTTTCACGGTATTGGGTGTTTGTGACCAATTTTGGCGCAAACATTTTGGTGCTTTCACTGAGAACAACTAGCACCCGCTACATCGGATTTGAAGAGTTTAAGGAATTTGGATTTGGAAGACAATGGCTAGACAGGATAGCAGAAGGCTAAGGGCTGAGAGAAGCCAACAAGGAGGAAGTCAACAAGCATCCTCCGGAGGTGAGGAAGGACAGGCTTCGGTTTACGTAACTCGGGATGAAATGGAAGCTATGGCCAATTCTTTGCAGGAGAGATTGTTGAAAAGTCAACAGGAGATGATGCAAACTTTCTTGGAACAAATGAGAGCTACAGGGATGCAGAACTTAGGAACAGCTACAGCAGCTGCGGATGCAGGACAAGGAGCCAGGATTGTGGAACCCAATGAAGGACAGGATACGGAGCCAGAAGGCAATCAACAAGGGCTTGGGGGCAGGCCCACAGGATTCAATACAGAAGAACCTTTGGAAGGAATTCAGCAGGTTAGAACTAACGTTGCTGCTAGTGAGCCACACGAGGAATATGTACCAGAGTTCCCTCGGGGGCATGGGGGGCAACCCCTACCAGACAATACAGGATTAGTAGAGATGATCAGGAAGACTGTGCGAGGTGGGTTAACAAACGGAGATTTGGAAGGCGTAAATAGAAGTCCATTCGTTCGGGAAATAAGGATGGCTCGGAATCCACCTAAGTTCAAGCTACCTAGCGTGGAGGTATATGATGGTAAGACGGATCCAACAGATCACTTAATGAGGTACAGCAGACACATGGAGGTGCTGGGGGCATCGGAGGAAGTGATGGCCCGATGTTTCCCCTTGTATTTGAAGGACTTAGCTGCAATGTGGTTTAGGCAGCTGGGAGAAGGATCTATCAGGACTTGGAAGGAATTAGTGGAAAACTTTCTGGGACAGTTTCGGGTTCACGTTAAGAGGCCAAAAAACGTGATGACTTTAACATCGGTGAAGCAAAGGATGGACGAATCACTTAGAACTTTTCTAACTCGATTCAGTGCGGCAGTCGCTTCGGTGGATCGGCCTGATCCATCAATGGTTTTAATGGCAGCAGTATCAGGAGTCAAGGAGAATTCGGATTTCAAGGTATCTCTGATACGAGATCCCCCGCGAAATCTCGACGAATTCTTTCATGAGGCAGAAAGATTCCTTCGGCAAGAAGATGCAAGTACGGATTTAAAGTTGAAGAAGGTTAATACACTCGAGGTTGGAGCGGTATCCAAAAACGGTTCGGATAAGGACAAAGGAAAGAGGAAGTTAGATGACGACTCTGGAAATGCTAGAAAACGATGGAAGGATCCAAAGTTTTCCACATACACTGGATTGAACGAGACGCTGGAACGGATATACTTGGAAACTCGGAATCGCCTTCCCTACCGAAGGCCGGCTAGGAGGGAACCAACAGAGCGGGAAAGGACATCAGGAAGGCACTGTCTCTTCCATGATCTGGATGGACACGATACCAACAGCTGCAGGCACCTAAAGGATATAATCGAGGAGCATGTGAGGAATGGACAGTTACAGCAATACGTTGGAACTCGGGATGCAACGGTGGAGCAGGAGCAACCACCGACCACCTCACGCCGTGATGATGGGAGGCCTAGGGATGATCGTCGATTGATCATCCATTGACCAGGGTAATATGGAATAAGTAGCAAGCTATTAGCACACGGTAAAGTCATTTACACATGTACGGGGACGGAGATAGCCCCTAGGCATGCTCTGAATGATGATAACCCAGGACGCTATGGTTTGTGAAATTTATTTCTTGCTTTTAGATTGGACATTGCTTTTCTTTTTGGATTTGGTTTTGGAGCTTGGATTGAGCTCCTGGTTTTTCTTGCTTTTTTATTTGGATTTTCCTTTGGATGATTGTTTTTGGTTTTGGATTCTGGTTTGGATTTCTGGTTTTCTGGTTTTGGATTTGAACTTTGGATTTGGATTTGGATTTTGGATTTGGATTCTGGATTTGAATTTCGGATTTGGATTTGGATTTTGGATTTTGGAATAGATTTTGGTTGGATTTTTATCTGGTTTTTGATAAATGGTCGTCGGGTATGGATTATACCTGGCAAGGGGTGAGTTGCTTTGCCCGAACGTGGTAAATTGACTCATTCAGGTCGTCAAGTATGGACTATGCTTGGCAAGGGTCCGGAGTGATCAGGATTCGGCCTAGGACTTAGGCCCTCTATTATCATATATTATTTTCAGGTCGTCGAGTATGGACTATGCTCGGCAAGGGTCCGGAGAGATCAGGATTCGGCTTAGGACTTAAGCCATGGCATTTTACAGCGCCCAGGGACATTGGGCCAAGGTCGTCAAGTATGGACTATGCTTGGCAAGGGTCCGGAGTGATCAGGATTCGGCCTAGGACTTAGGCCCTCTATTATCATATATTATTTTCAGGTCGTCGAGTATGGACTATGCTCGGCAAGGGTCCGGAGAGATCAGGATTCGGCTTAGGACTTAAGCCATGGCATTTTACAACGCCCAGGGACACTGGGCCAAGGTCGTCGAGTATGGACTATGCTCGGCAAGGGTCCGGAGAGATCAGGATTCGGCTTAGGACTTAAGCCATGGCATTTTACAGCGCCCAGGGACATTGGGCCAAGGTCGTCGAGTATGGACTATGCTCGGCAAGGGTCCGGAGAGATCGGGATTCGGCTTAGGACTTAAGCCATGGCATTTTACAGCGCCCAGGGACATTGGGCCAAGGTCGTCAAGTATGGATTGCGCTTGGAAAGAACCCGGAGAGATTAACTCAACGTCCAGGGACACTGGACCACGATCGTCGGATGTGGATCACGCTTGGCAGGAACCCGGAGAGGTTATGGATTTAGATATCAACCCGGAGAGGTTATGGATTTGGCTATCGACCCGGAGAGGTCCTGGCTTCGGTTATTGGCTATTGGATAAGGATGGATTGGAACTTGGTTGTCGACTTCGAATGGATACGGAATTGGCTAAGGCTTTGATTATTGGATATGGAATTGGACATCGACTCGAAGCAGTCAAGGATGATATACTCTGGCAATATGGCTTTGGACTTCGAATATTGGATTCGGAACTATTCAAAACACGTCTTGTTATCACAAGGCATGTTTTGGGGGGCAAGCTGTTATCCCACTTTTTGGTCAAAACGGGAATAACAACAAATTGGCAAGGAATTATGGATAGCAGGACTAGGAATAAGGCTACGATGGATATCGTCAAAATTTTGTTGAACTCCGATCGGGACGAAATTGATTGGAAATGATGATAAGGACTATGAAAGGCTATGTTTCAAATATCAGGTTAATCGGAGTTCGTATGGAGGAAATATGATGGATTCGAGGTGGGAGAGGAATGTTGTTCGAACCCATCAGGTTCGAACCCATCAGGTTCGAACCCATCAGGTTCGAACCCATCAGGTTCGAACCAATGGGAACTAGATGGGTTCGAAAGGAGTAACTTCAGTGCAATGGACTCGAAGATAGTGGATTCGAATGATGAACATGGACTCGAAGACAGTGGATTCGAACAATGGATATGGATTCGAAGATGATGGATACGAAGCAATGAAGATGGACTCGAAGAAAGGAAGTGGATTCGAAGTTTATGATGGATTCGTAGAAGGTGATGGATTCGAAGTTGCTGTGGATTCGAAGTTGCTATGGAAAGTGATGGATTCGAAGTTGCTATGGATTCGAAGTTGGTGATGGATTCGAAGTTGGTGATGGATGCGAGGGCGATGGATTCGAAGGAGAGGAGCCGAGGGAGATGGGTTCGAGTAGAGTGGTTTCGAAGGGATGGGTTCGAAGGAATGGGTTCGAAATACATGGTTTCGAAGTGGACAGAGCATGGGTTCGAACCAATCAGGACGCACGAATTCTAGAACTTGGATCGATCATATCTTCCAAACCGTTGATCCAAATGCAATGAAATTTTGACAGGAGCTTACATACATGTTGAAGAATGTTCACACCAAATTTCAGCTCAATTGGATGGATTCTTGATCGATTCGAAAGTCACTTCGAATCGATCCCAAACTGGGCACGGATTCCGAGAACACGGGCCTGTGGGCCCCCCTCACGTGCCAAACAACCTCCCCATGTTTTAGGCGGGATTTCAACCTTCCACGCCTATAAATAGAGCCCCTGGTCATTCAGAAAAGGGGTCGGAAAATTTAGAGAGGAAAAGCAAGCCCAGACGCTGCTAAAATCATTCCATAGCATCATTACTACTATTTTCTTCTGATTTGGTCACTACAACTGTTGTAATCACTTGTAATCTTGAAGGATAGTCAATAAAAAGAAAAAATTGGAGTGGACGTAGGCCGGAGATAGCCGAACCACTATAAAACTTGTGTCCCTGTTCTTTATTTTTGGGATTGCTGCCTATTATTGGTTGAGATCTGTTATTTGTGTTTGAATATCACTAATTTATATTCATACACTGGTGCTTTCACGGTATTGGGTGTTTGTGACCAATTTTGGCGCAAACAAAAGTGTGTTTATTTTACTGTAGACATTATTATAATAGCGCAATATTACTATATAGTAAATAGTTTAACGGATCCTTAGAGGATGGGCAGTCCCAGACATCCTTTAAGTTACTTGTGTCTTTATTACAGTTCACTTGAGTTGGTTTACATTATATAAGTATATTTGTCCTGACTCGAGTGTTTTGTGTTTTGCTTTACGCTCGGGTCAGCCTGAGTATTCACAGCTTTGGATTCTCTTTCTGGAGCTGGTCTTTGCTGGAGATAATGCCTATCTATCTATATATCTATTTATGTTTCAGCTGTTCTAGTTTATCTCATGTATTAGTGAACTTATATGTATTTGGGATTTCTATTATGTTGTTTCAGACTGTTATTATGTATTTGTTTTGAGACTCTGTTATAGTAGCTTCATGAACTACTATGTTATTTTATATTCTGCTGCGAGTTATTCTGATTGTTCCGTGTCTGTGATTATGTGTATTTGATTTTATTTGCTCATAATTTATTTACAATCTGTTATTTTGCATCATTCAAGTCTAACATGTGTGGATTGTTGTCGATTTGAATGGTACGAAATGGAGGGTAGTTACAGTTGGTATCAGAGCTTTGGTTTTGGCAAACCATTGCCTCTGCGGAGCAAAAACTCATTAGAGATAGGGTATTTCTACCCTAGAATGAGTGAAATCAATCTCAGAATCATATCCCTGTGAGAGACGTATTTTCAAAGTATAAAATGATTTTCAAAATGTTTTCAAAATATTTTCAAAGATTATTTTGAAATATAAAATTTTCTTGTCTTAAAGGATTTTCAAATGTTTTCCAACTTCCTTTCTTTCGTATCTACCTTGTTAGATCTTTCTTTCTTTAGGATATTCATCCAAGTGAATTCTCTTGTCTTATCCTAATTTATCTTTGGCTTGTCTTTATCTGGTCCTAAATTCTTTCATATCTTAATTTATCTGTCTCTAGCCTGGTCATTTTAAGAAGGACTGCCCTACCTAACAGAGGGGTACTCCTTCTGGTATATTTGCTGTCATTTCTGCATCATTTCCTGTTCCTACACCTACTCCTGCTCCTAGTGAAGACCATGGTACTCTCCGGAGTTCATTTACTTTATTCCATCATCCTATTCGTGTGTTGTTTGATACTGGAGCTTCACACAGTTTTATTTCTGTTGCTTTGTGTGATAAGTTTGAGCATCTCCTATCTCCTGAGTATGCTTCTGTTCCATTATGTGTTTCAAATCCTATTAGGGGTCATGCAAACCTTAATCAGATTTGTAAGAAAGTGAAACTTCTCCATTCCGATCATCGCTTTAGTGGTGATATTTATGTTCTGGGTTTCGATGCTTTTGATTTATTTCTTGGTCAGGATTGGTTAGTGAATCATAATGCTCATATCTCTTGTAAAGCCCGAACTGTTCATCTTGTTGATGATCAAGGGAATTCCTTGACTATTCAGTGCCGCTTGCCTCAGGATTTTGCTGGCAACTTTATTTATTCTCTGGATTCCTCTTCCAGTGATCTTGATTCGACTCCTATGGTTAGATTATATCCCGATGTATTTGGTGAAGTCATTTTTTTGCCTCCGAAGCGGGAAATTGATTTTCGAATTAATCTTATTCCTGGTGCTCGGCCTGTTGTTCTTCCTCCTAGAAGAATGGCACCCCGCGAGAAGGTTGAGATGGGAAAAAAAATTGAGGACTTGTCTTCCAAAGGTCTGATCAGGCCAAGTTTTTTTGAATAGGGAGCCGCGGTGGTTTTTGTCACCATGTCTGATGGTTTTCTTCGGATATGTGTTGATTATAGGGAGCTGAACAAGCTCAATATGTAAAACAGATATCCAATGCCATGTATCAATGATATATTTGATCTGCTTTATGGTGCTACTGTTTTCTCTCAGCTTGATCTTGTCGCAGGTTTTCATCAGCTCAAGGTTGCTGAGGATAGCATTCCCAAGACTGCTTTCCGCCCCGAGAATGGTTTTTATGAATAGTTAATCATGCCTTTTAGTTTGACTAATACTCCTTCTTTCTTTATTGATTTGATGAATCGTGTTTTTCGTGCTGTGCTTAATAAATTTGTCCTAGTCTTTGTTGATGATATCCTTGTCTTCTCTAAGACCAAGGAAGAGCATGAGTCGCATTTGAAATATGTTATAGAGACTCTCATAAATCATCAGTTGAAGGCTAAATTTTCTAAATGCCATTTCTGGAAGGATGAAGTCCGATATCTCGGACATATTGTTTCTAGTAATGGAGTTTCTGTTGATCCAGTCAAGATCGCTGTGATCAATGTAAGTCTTTCTTTCTTCCTTCTCGTTTCTTTATCATTTAATAATTCTATCTTTTCGGTTGTCCTTATATTCTCCCTATTCCGTTTTCGGATTGGGAGACTCCAAAGACTCCATCTGATATTTGTAGTATTCTGGGCCTTGCCGGTTACTACCGGAGATTCATTTGAGAATTTTGCTCGGATTGCTGCACCTCTCACTGCTTTGACTCGTAAGAATGCCAAGTTTGTCTGGAGTGATCAGTGTTAGGCTGCATTCATTGAGTTAAAGAGCAAGCTAACTTCCACACCAGTTCTTACCGTTCCGAATGGAACTGATGGATTTATGGTATATACTTATGCTAGTCATGAGGGTTTGGGTGCTGTTCTCATGCAGGATGGTAGGGTCATTGCCTATGCCAGCCGTCAGTTGAAAACCCACGAGCCAAATTATGCTGCTCATGATTTAGAGTTGGTTGCTGTTGTTTTTGCTTTGAAACTTTGGAGGCATCATCTTCTTGGAACCAAGTTTGAGCTTTTCACCGATCATCAGTCTCTGAGGTATACCTTCTCCTAGAAGGATTTGAATCAGAGGCAAGTTCGTTGGCTTGAGTTTCTGGCTTCTTACGACCTCGATATTAGCTATACTCTCGATAAAGCTAATGTTGTGGCCGATGCTTTGAGTCGGAAGAAGGCTTTGTTGTGTCAGCTTGTTGTTTCTTCTTCTCCTCTTCTGGATCGTATTATGGCTAAGCAGTATAAGGACGAGATGCTTAGATTGATGAAGGAGAGTGTTCGTCGCAGGGTTGGTGGTAGTAGTGGTAGTTGCAGTGGAGCTCAGATTGATGATAGAGGGATTTTGAGGATTAATGGCAGGATTTGTGTCCCGAATGTTGATGGTTTGAGGCAGGAGTTGCTTCAGGAGAATCACCGATCTAGGCTTTCTATTCATCCTGGTGTATCGAAGATGTATCAGGATATGAAGTGGCTTTATTGGTGGAAGGGGATGAAGAGGGATATCTCTATCTTTGTTAGTCGGTGTGCGACTTGTCAGCAAGTCAAAGCCGATCACCAGAAGACCCCTGGTTTGTTGCAGCCCCTTGAGATTCCCAATTGGAAGTGGGAACAGGTTTCCATGGATTTCATTAATGGTTTACCGAGGACTCGGAGGGGTAATGAGAGTATCTAGGTTATTATGGATAGACTGACCAAGTTCGCTCATTTCATTCCGGTCAAGTCTACTCCTTCTGCTTCTAGCTTATCTGAGATCTACATGAGAGAGATCGTTCGTCTCTATGGTGTTTCTCTCAGTATTATTTGTGATTGTGACCCTATCTTTACCAGTAAGTTTTGGAAAGCTTTTCAGGAATCTCTGGATACTCGTTTGAATCTGACCAATGCTTACCATCCACAGACCGACGGTCAAAACGGAAAGAGTGAATCACGTTCTTGAGGATCTTCTTCGTGCTGGTGTGCTTGATTATGGAGGATCTTGGGAAGATCATCCCCATCTTGCCGAATTCACCTACAATAATAGCTATCAGGTATAATCTTATCTTCTGTTTTTCAGTCTATTCTTGATCTTTTTATCTATCTCATTCCATATTTACATTTAGGCCAGTCTCAAAATGTCTCCGTTTGCTGCTTTATATAGACGCCTTATAGATCCCCATCTTGCTGGATTGAATCCGGTAATCGTTTGGTTCTTGGTCCTGATGTGATTTTGGAAGCTTCGAAGAGAGTTGAGGAGATTAAGAAGAGGTTGAGAGCTTCTCAGGATAGGCAAAAGAAGTATGCTGATAGGCGTAGGTGGAATTTGGAATTTTCTGTTGGTGATAAGGTGTTCCTTAAGGCTTCTCCCTTGAGGAATGTCATTCGTTTTGGTCGTAGAGGGAAGCTTTGTCCAAGATTCATTGGTCCTTTTCGCATTGTGGAAAGAGTTGGTTCTTTGGCTTATCGTCTGGATTTGCCCGAGAAGCTTTCGGGAGTGCATGATGTATTTCATATCTCGCATCTTCACCGACATCTTCATGATCCATGTCTTATTGTCCAGCCTTCTGCTCTTGATAGTTTGGATATTGAGCCTAATCTCACTGTTGAGAGGAAGGCACTTCGCGTAGGATCGATTTCACCCTAGAGGGGGGTGAATATGGTGATGGTATTAATTATAAAAATTAATTACGGAAGCTTATAAATAATTTTAACACAGATCACATAATAGCAGCATAGAAAAATAGCAGAATAATAAAATGCAGAAATAGAACGACACAGAATTTACCCAACTTCAGCAAAACCCTGCCTACGTGCTGCCCATAAGGTTTCTACTAGAAATTAAGTAGTCACACGCTTACACACGTAAACTCGCGACACCCGCTACTGACTAACCTAACTCTACGCTCAAAACCCTGCCACAACTCTGCCACTGAGTTGCGAATTATCAAACTACGCCACGTAGTTTGTCCCCTAGTCACACGACTAGAAATTACAACGGTTTAAAATTAAATAAAAATTAAAAACAATTTAAAGTTAAAATAACCCTAATTAAGAAATTAAAAGCCCTTTGTAATAAAAGGGAAAGCTCTTTAAAATAGAAGAGGCCGGCCCCTTTTTTATTTTGACCCGATCCTCCTTGCTTTGTTTCTTTGTGAAAATGGTGGCTTGATTTCTCCGTTCCAAAATTAGGGCTTTTGAAGCTGCTCAGAAGAAAATCTGTTAATCTGGTCAAAGTACAGTGGAGTACCGACGATCGAGATTGTACCTGGAAAACGAAGGGGAGCATTCGTGGTCCAGAATTGTTCGTTTTAGATACTATTTTGTTTTTTATCTTGTTTCTCTTATTTTCCTTGCCCGTTCTTTCGAGGACGAAAAGATTTGAGTGGGAGAGAGTGTAACAACCCTAGATTTTTGAATATAATTTTAAATTTGACTTTATTTTTGTTTGAAATTATTTTAAATTTTTTTATCTGTAAGATTTCATTTCTAAATATTTTTGAAATGATAAAGTAATTTTTCCAAAATTTATTGCGTTTGTTTTCTATTTTTAAAGGCTAGTTTCCATTTTTCTGCTATTTTCTTCATTTAATTATATTTAATTGAAATTTATTTATTTATTTTTATGCATGCATTTTTATTTTGTGTTCTTATCTTAATTTAGCAATATTTTTCAAATACACAAAAATTTTCCAAAATTTGTTTCATTTATTTTCTAGCCCAGTTTACATTTTCTTTTCTATTTTTTTAATTATATATAATTAATATTTATTTATTTATTTTTGTTTATTTACTAAATTTTCGTGTTTTGTTCTGAATTTACATATAATTTTCAATTATATAAAAATTTCAAAAGAAAATATGGTAATTTGAAGAGTTTTGTGACTTTTATTTGCTTAAGTCTTTTTGTATTCCACCTTTTCATTTTCAACCATCACCTTAATTCAATTTGCTGCCATAACTCCCTCTTCAACCAACCACACCATCTCATTTTCACATGAATCTTTTCTTCTCATCTTATAAAAAAAGTTCGGCCTCTTCTTGTGAAAATTTTTGGGTAAAACTTTCTTTTCTTTTTCATTTTTCATTGTTTTTGTTGAAGATTTGCGCTTGCCTCCTTCATCTATTTGTTTGGCCTCACCACTCCAGCCACATTGCCGCCTCCACCATCATCTGAACTAGTCACCACCACCTCCTCTCCAACACCCTAGCCAAGACGAGCCACCCTAGGTTGAAGATCCACCACCATCTTACACCAAACTTCAACTATATGTACATAGCCGAGCTTCACCTTGCACCACCACCCCAAACTACACCTTTGCCGCCACTTGCACCACCATCTCCACCTCAAACCTGACCTGACACCCTCTTCCAAGTCATCACCTAACCCACCTAAAGCTGGCCGGGCCCATGTTGCTTTGGCCGAGACCTTTAGTTGCCTTGAATCTAGGTTGTGTTGCCTTTGTGTTGTAGTTCATGCACCCAATGTTGCACCATCATCAAACCCATGTTTGGCCGACCCTATGAACCCAAAAACCAGATACTAACCCATGATTAGCCGTGTGTTTCTGACCCTTGGCTGAAGTACAAGTGGTTGAAAGCAAGTGCAAAAGATTTTAGCCTTGTTTATGCATTTATTTATAATATTGTTTATTATATTCGGGTTGAAAACTTATGTTATTTATATTATTTTGTTTGAATGTGTTCAAGGAAATTAATCTTTGGCTCTCTTAATCTCAAATCTTTGTCGTGCTATCATGCTTTTGTCGATCTCAGTTTGTGCATTCGATTGTCATCTCCAGCTTATACTAGTGAGTTATTCTCACCAGACAGTTTTATACTTATATGACTAGTAAATCGATCACATTTGAATCTGTAAAATGCATCACCATATTATATTTGCTATGTTATGATCATATGATGTTCACCCATACTTAAACACCTGTTATATCATCTGTTACTATTATATAATGCTGATCTGTTATTTTTATCAGTTTATCACACTACAGGTTCCCTTTAGATTAGAATCACTATAAGTTGAAATGATACATACCCGAACGGACTTTAAAATAAGGAAAAATTGTTATGGGTTGTAACGATAGGCCTGAACGATTTTCATATTACTTCATTTTACTTGGGACTACGGGTTTGAAATGATAAAACCTGGGTTTTCTTTGTAAATTACGGGATGAAATGATTTATTACCTGTATCAATTTACCTAGCGTAGAAAATTATATACAGACACATGGTTAAAATATGTTTTTTTAAAAAAATTTAAATTATTTTAGAAATGTAAATATTATAATATTTTGATTTAAATTTAATTAAAAATGATTTAAAGTATTATTGATTTTCTGAAGATTTATAAGTGAAATAAATTAATGGTAAAGTTAGAAAAATTCGAAATGTAAGTTATTTTGGAAATTATAATTTGGTGGTAAATGGAATTTAAATTAAATGTGAAATACGATAAATTTATGATATATTGAATTAAAATGAATTTAAAATGATTTCTAATATATTAATGAATTTTTGAATAAAGTTAAAATGTGAAATAAATGAATATTTAAGTTGAAATTTGAAATGTAAATTAAATGAGAAATTTATGAATTTTGTTTAAAGGTGAATTTTAAGTTAAGTAAATAAAATGAAAGTAAGTTATATTTGGAAATATAAAATTAAGTGTTAAGTTAAAAATTTAATTGAATGAATTTAAAATTGAATGTTGGAATTTAATAAGTAGATTATTATTAAATATTGATCTTTGAATGGAAATTTAACTTTATAAAATCATGAATATAGGAGTATTTAAATGATTGTTTTAAAAGTGAAATTATGTGACTTTATATGTTTAAAATGGTTTATATATAAATTTAATTGTTTATGAAATTATATTGGCTATTTGAAATTTAATCAACAACATTTTTGGAATGCTATTATTTCTAATGAAATGGATATTACAGCATTTGTAAATGCTGTAGTTGATGTAAATGAACTAAAAGGCTAAATTGAATTAAAGGACATTATAGCACTTTGCAAGTGCTATAATTGTTGAATTTAATTAAGGTTTTGTTTGAACTAAAGTAACACTATTACAGCATTTTAAATGCTGTCTTTTGTTAAATTGAACCATTTTAAACATAACTTTCCATAGCATTTTCTAAATGCTACGAAAGATGAATTTTCATTGTTTTGATAAATTTAAGTGAATAAATGAACTTTGAAAGATTAAGATTTTGGAAATTTAATAATTTAATTATTAAATGTAATAACTTCATTTTTAATGATTTAAAGAAGTAATTCGATTTGAAATATAAACTACTTTAAAATGTGACTTGAAATGGTATTTTAAATTGAATAAAATGAATGTGGTTTTGAAATGGTATGATAAGTTGGATATTTTGAAATGGATTTGAAATGATATTGAATTGCTAAATGATATTTGATTATTAAAATATAAATACCATTTTTAAATTTATAACTACGGGTTATAATAATGATTGGTTGTTAAAGAGACCGGGATCGGATATGGACATACTCTGTGTCGATACCGAAAACCACTTTAACAACTGTGTATGCGGTGGAGATTCCAGAATGAAGTAGGATCGTGACGACGTTCCTGAGGTACATTACGTGGACCTGACTCCCGTGAGTTAGCTTAAGGTGGCTAAAACAGGAGCGATCTCGGGCCAAAGAAGGTAGCACCTCTGGTTGGCCACACTTCTTCGATACCATTCTATTACTATTGTGATCGATTGGGTGCACCCCTTGATTTTGGAGTGTTGTTCGGCGTGGGCGTAGTGGCTGCTACATTACCACCATCCCGTGTTCGTAATTGGTATATCTACCCTGGCATTGCCTTGTGTGCCGTGTCACCTACCATACCGAGCCTTTACTACGAGTTTGTTTTTCTACCGTAGCCCATGGAGTATTTAGGGTAGTCTTCCGATCTGGAGATATGCTGATACTGGATTGACTACTAGGACTATTATATGTGAAGGGTGATATGGGTAGCCTGGAACGCTATTTTAAAGTATGTTTATTTTACTGTAGACATTATTATAATATAGCAATATTACTATATAGCAAATAGTTTAACGGATCCTTAGAGGATGGGCGGTCCCAGGCATCCTTTAAGTTACTTGTATCTTTATTATAGTTCACTTGATTTGGTTTACATTATATAAGTATATATTATCCTGACTCGAGTGTTTTGTGTTTTGCTTTACGCTCGAGTCAGCCTGAGTATTCACAACTTTGGATTCTCTTTCTGGAGCTGGTCTTTGCTGGAGATCCTGCCTATCCATCTATATATCTATTTCTATTTCAGCTTTTATAGTTTATCTCATGTATTAATGAACTTTTATGTATTTGGGATTTCGATTATGTTGTTTCAGACTGTTATTATGTATTTGTTTTGAGACTCTGTTATAGTAGCTTCATGAATTACTATGTTATTTTATATTCCGCTGCGAGTTATTGTGATTGTTCTGTGTCTGTGATTCTGTGTATTTGATTTTATTTGCTCCAAATTTATTTAAAATCTATTATTTTGCATCATTCAAGTCTGACGTGTGTGGATTATTGTCGATTAATCGTACGAAATGGCGAGTCGTGACAGTGAAGGAGGAAGGTAGAGAATGAAGTGGGCAAAATGAAAGGTATGGATGCTTATTTATACTTGACCTTTGGATGGAAAATGACTATAATATCTTTCTCTACTTTTTGACTTTTAAGTTACAATTTGTACCCTTGTTTCGAACTTTGCTTAATAGAGAGGAGATGATATTAAATGTGAAATGATGTTAGGATTTGATTTATGTACTTATGAAATGATTTTGCCACTTTTTCCTAAACTTTAAAAATGTTAATTAATCATTTTTCTCCTTTTCCACAAGTGATATGACCTAAGCATTAATCGTATGAAAATGAGTGTAGTGATGTTGTTTATAAAGATTTAAAACAAAGTAAAATTAGTCAAATCGTACCTTTTTACTTCTTCAAAAGTAAACTCCTTTTGTCTTTTAGTGCTAAATGTAAAGTATTTAAAAAGTTTGTAAACTTGTATTTATTCATTTGTGTATGTTAGAAAATGTATCAAGTTGCAACAACTTGATGATAACTTGTTTTGGTTGAAAACAGTGTTTTTGTTGACAAATTTTACAGTCAAAATTTGACCTTTTTGTTAAGCTATATATCGAAGTAAACCAAACATTAAAATGAACTTTTTACTTCTTTAAATAATTTAAGACATGTCTCTTCATATTTAAAAAATCATATTTAATTAATATCAAAAATCTCTAACTTTACAGTGTATGTAAAACCGACAAAATGTGCCAAAATTTGGTTATTTTTGTAAAACAATTATTAACATACTTTTAAATACATTAATATACTTTTGTTATCTTTATTAGATGTTTTAAATAAGATTTATTTTTTAATAAATATTTAAACCTATTTATTTTAGACTTTATTTATTTTTAACAAAACTTAGCTTTTGTTGATTTATTTAAAATTCAAATTTATACTTTTTAAATTATCAACTGTAAGAAAAAATAATTTCTCTATGATTATCTATTACATATAACTTATTTAAGTTTTAAACCTTTTTAAATTGAAATGAAATCTCTCATTTTCGAAGTTGCAAAATTATGGGTCGTTACATTCTCCCCTACTTAAATGCATTTCGTCCTCGAAATGAAAGTTAAATAAAGGAAACTATCTCATACTCGTATCCTCAAGCATCCTGGCTTATTTATACTAATGATAGAAAAGATGCATATATCAAAAGAAGGCCAATACCATAACAATATTAAAACAAATGTACCAATCATACAAACTGAGATTCCCCACACTAATCTGATACCTATCCTGTACTTAAGGTTATATATACATACATCAAGTCAGACTTCTATCGTTCCTATCTTAGTGCATACTGTACACTTAAGAGAATATATACAACAACCAAACAAGACTATACATCCAAAAACAGCTTTTACCGGTTGTTTGACCAAGAGGCTCGGCACAGGCCTTGTTTGACGCACCTCCCCTCGCTCGGCATAGAGCCTCCTTCGGCATGGAAGGGCTGTTCGGCATAGCATGGTCGTTCGGCATCAGCCTCGTTCGGCATTCCTGCCTCTCTCGGCATTCCAGGCGCGTTCGGCGTTCCTGCCTCGTTTGGCATGGAAGGGCCGTTCGGCATAGTATGGTCGTTCGGCATCAACCTCGTTCGGCATTCCATCCTCGTTCGACATTCCGGCCTCGTTCGGCATTCCAGCCTCGTTCGACATTCCGCCCTCATTCGGCATGAAGCCTCGCTCGGCATATGGCATCGCTCGGCATAAGTATGTCGTTCGACATCTCCCCTCGGCCGGCATCGGGTCTCGTTCGGCCTACACACTGCCTCGTTCGGAATAGAGGTACCGTTCAACATTTGCGACTCGGCACACAGAAGTCACTCACCATGGGCTAAGGTATCTTGCTCTTAGGACCATTAGGGAAGTACAACCCATCTTCATCTATAAATAGAGGGCAGGGGCACAGTGACATAGACCTTTTTTCGAGAATACCGAGGAGGCTCTACCGCATTCAATACTCATTCTTTTTACTTGGCAATTGTATTCAAGTAGTTGGTGTACGGATTGTATCTGTAACCAACCGTTGACCAAAGCAATAAAGATTAACTTCAAAGTGGACGTAGGCAGTTACGCTGAACCACTATAAATCCGGTGTTCTTGTCTTTGCATTTTATTTAGCATACAACTTCTCTGTTTTAATTTACTTTCTTCATTAATCTCTCTACAAAATCTTTCTATAAGGTGTTAGTGACCAATTATGGTGCTAACATTTTGGTCCTTTCACCAAGAATCAAATTCTCAGGCCGTTAGGATCTGCTTTGTAGCTACTGGATTGAATAAATCCCCTGAAGGAGATCCAAACCATTCATAGGTCTCTCGTTGATTCTACTCAGAGTTCCCATTAATAATTCTATTATGGGAAGACTACGTACTAGATTAGCCTCTCATAATGTGGACGTCAACGAGACTGCTAGCGTACAACAAGTAGGACCTAGCAATCAACAAGCAAATCTAGATGCAGGGACTACCACCCAAAATTAAACGAAAGTCATCACCAGGACAGAGTTCAACAACTTGGTGAGTGAACTCATGGAAAGTAGAAGGCAACTTGCTGAGCGGATTCAAGCTAATGCTAACCTCATGACTCAGCTTACTCAGCAACAGCATCAGAATGCTGGAGGTAGCCCTGCTCCTTATTCTTCGTCTGATAGCTCGACTTCATCCGATGAACCTCCCAAGCGTAGACGCCGTAAAACTGAAACCGCATAAGCAGGAGCTACTGATCGATCAACTAGGGATCACTCACATCTTGGTGACCTCACCCAAGCCGGAACAGGAAACTTAGGAGCTAGAGCACGTGCGAAGACCGGACACCCGACTCACAAAGATCCTAATGAAGTTGGTCTTTATGATACACGTTTGGAAGATCGCCAACAGAGGAGACATCAACCCGAGCAATCCCGTAGAACAGAACCTAACATTCTATCCTCCATACAAACTCCGGACTTATCAGCTATGGTCAGGCAATTAATGAGAGAAAATTAAGGCATGACCAACGAAGATTGGGGGATATCCAGGAGTCATACTCCATTCACCGATTCCATTCTACAGGCCGAGTATCCTAGGAAGTTTAGCATGCCAACTATCTCGGCCTACGAAGGAAAGTACGATCCCAGGTAGCATGTGATAAGATACGAATGGATGATGGATTCGGCTAGAGCAAATGACGCGATGGTGTGTAGATGCTTTCCCATTAATTTATTCGAAATCGCCACCATGTGGTTCACTTGGCTTCCCCCATGGTCTATATCCAACTTCGACGAACTGGCGACGAAATTTGTGGAGAATTTCAGGATATATGCCACTCGTCCTAAGGGTGTGATATCCTTATCAAGTGTAATCCATGCTCCAAGGGAGTCGCTTAAGGAGTACTTGCAGAGATTTCATGTTGCGGCTACTGAAGTTAGCAATCCTATTGACCACGCAATTCTGATGGTGCTAATGCAAGAAGTGGATTCGGATTTAGAGTTTGGAGACTGGTTGGCAGGAAAGCCTCTAACCACGCTGGAGCGTTTCTATCCAAAGGCTCATCAATTCATAAGGAGGGAGGAGGCCAGATGGACAGGCGAGATAAGGCGACAAGATCTGTTCAGGAGACTGTGAAAAGCAATATCGCCGTTAAACAATCCGGCGACAACTTAGGAAAAGTTCTAGTCAATGTAAAGAATAAGTCTTGGCAATCTAAAGGGTCCAAAAAAGGAAATCCTGGAAAGAAAAGAGAAGCAGGGAAATGGAAGCGAAGGATTCTGACCTACAACGAATACACCCCACTGAATGCATCTCTTAAGAATATTTACCTGTCAACTTGTAATACTTTCCAGCATAGAAAGCTACATCCAAAGGAGTAAACAGAGGAATAGAAGAGGACTGGGAAGTACTGTCGCTTCCATGAGACTTATGGGCACAAAATAGAGAAGTGTAGACACCTCCACGACGCTATAGAAAGTTGATCAGACAGAAAAGGCTGCAGGAGTTAGTCAAGAACCCGTAGGAGGGTAGGCAAGGAACATCAGACCCCGGACGCGGGCCGACTCCACGCCAACCAAAGGAACCTGCCCGAACCGTGGGTAGTTTGGTCATAAACACGATAGTCAGTGGACTTCACCCTGCAGACAAGAATTGGTAAGGGATGGAGCGGTATGCTAACTCCTTAAGGCATGCGGATTATGAGTGTTGTTCGAATGTGGAGGATGGGACCCCCGTAAAGCAGCAACTCATGATGATAAATGATATAGCATTTTGGAGCAGAGACGCGGACAAGGTGGAGGCTCCTACCATCAACCCGATGGTCATATCTGCGATGATCGGGCCGGCATATGTAAAGAGAATTTCAATTGATTGTGGAAGTTCCGTTAACATCATCTTCAAGAAGGCATACGACCAAATGAAGATGGAGACGAATAAAGCCATCAAAAGCCCGTATCTATGGCTTTAATGGCGCATCGACTAATGCAGTGGGGTATGTTAAGTTGCAAGTTGAACTGGGAGAAGGTGAGCGTAGGAGGGTGCGAATCCTACCGTTTAAAGTGTTGGATGTTGATTCTCCATATAATGTGTTTCTGGGTAGGCCGGCCTTGGCGGAGTATAGGGCAGCTTTGGTCCCGTGGTGTTTGACTTTGAAGTTCCCGACAAATAAAGGAGTTGGTGTGGTGCATGGCGATCAGGCGACCGCTCGTGCATGCTATGTGGCTGAGCTGAAAGAGGCCCAGTGGAGAGAGAAAGGAAAGGTTGCGGACAACTCCGTCCGCATCCGGAATATTGACGATTGACAAGTGGTGCCTGAGCCTTGGCTCGGGTGACATTCTCGGATCTATAGAGACATAAATCGGAGAGATGATAATAGGCAACCCAAGGAAGCAAAAGCAACACCGGCTGAACTGACGATTGACATTCCAGTCAGCCGAGATGACCCATCATGGGTACTCAAGATTGGATCACAACTCGACCCGTCAATGGCCGAGGATCTTACTGATTTCCTCCGAGCGAACCTGAATGTTTTCGCTTGGACACATTCTGATATGTGCGGATTTCTCCCACTATTGCAAGTCATATGTTGAACATAGACCTAAAGTACGTTCTTGTAAAACAGAAAAGGAGAGGCATGGACCCGGAGAGGTCCACTGCTCTCAGATAGGAAGTGGACAAACTTGAAGCTAATGGGTTCGTCCACAACGCTCTCTACCCTGAATGGGTGTCCAACCCTGTGCTAGTAAGGAAAGCGAATGGGAAGTGGAGAACTTGCGTTAACTACTCTGATTTGAGCAAAGCATGCCCGAAGGATAGTTTCCCTTTACCCAGAATCGACCGGCTTGTCGACTCAACGATTGGGCACGAGTTACCTTCATTTATGGATGCGTACTCGGTATATAATCAGATCCCGATGCACAATACCGACCAAGAACACATCAGTTTTGTCACTGACGTTGGGATATATTGCTATGTAGTGATGCCCCTCAGATTGAAAAACACGAGAGTGACTTATCAGCGTCTGGTGCATTGAATGTTTAAAGAACAGATTGGTAGAACGATGGAAGTCTATGTTGATGACATGCTCGTGAAGTCACGACGGTGAACGACCACATTTGGGACTTAATGGAGATGTTTGATATACTCAGACATTATGGGATGAAGATCAATCCTTTAAAGTGTTCCTTTGGCATTGCGTTAGGGAAGTTTTTGGGTTTCATTGTGAATGCGCAGGGAATCGAAGCTAATCCGGAGAAGATCCAAGCTCTTTGAGACATACAAGTGCCTAAAACTAAAATAAGTACAAACCATGAATGAGAAGGTGGCTGCGCTAAGTCGATTCATATCCAGAGCCACAGATAAGTGTATTCCTTTCTTCGATGTAATAAAGAAAGGAAAGAAAAATTTTGAGTGGACATATGACTGTGAGGAAGAATTCCGAGCTCTGGTAAGGAATTTAGAAAGTCCCCCGGTACTATCGAAACTGGTAGACCATGAGATGTTGTACGTGTACTCAGCTGTATCCCAGCACGCTATCAGTACGGCTCTGTTTTGCCAGGAGGACCGAGTTCAGAAGCCGGTGTACTATGCCAGCAAACATTTAACAGGGGCAGAAAGAAATTATCCTAAGATTGAGAAACTAGCATATTGCTTGGTGATTGCATCACACAAGCTTTGGCCATACTTTCAAGTACACTCAATCAGTGTTTATACTGATCAACCCTTGCGGCAGGTACTCCAACGACCGAAAACTTCTGGAAGGATGTTAAAATTGAATATCAAATTGAGTCAGTTCGATATTACCTACCTGCCACGAAGGGCCATACAAGGGCAAGCGCTAGCAGACTTCATTGCTAAATTCACCATGTCAAACGAATCAGATGGTAACAATGTCATACCTCCCATTCGATGGAAGATGTACACCGATGGGGCATCTAACGACTGTTGCTTGGGAGCTGGCATAGTTCTTGTGACCCCTGAAAACTGATCGGTTTGTTATGGTTTGAAGCTTGAAATTCCAACAACAAATAACAAAGCCGAGTACAAAGCATTGATTGCCAGCTTGAGACTTATCAGATAACTGGGGGTAAATTTAGTTGAAATCTTTGTGACTCATAACTGGTAGTATACTAGGTGCAGGGGGACTGTCAAGCGAAGGGACAGAGACTTGCCCTATACCTTGCACGGGTTCAAGAGCTGCTAGCAAATCTAGGATATTACGATATTTCGCATGTCTCGCGCGAACAAAATAGAGTAGCCGATTCATTAGCAAAATTTGCGAGCATTGGCAATGCATAGCAAACGGGATTGGTTCCCGTCGAAACCTTACACGCTCCGAGTATAAATATGATGGAGGTAGATTTTGTGTTAGAAATAGAAATCGAGAAGGAATCATGGATGACCTCATTCATGCAATACATGCTACACGGGGTCTTGCCCAAAAGAAGGAGCGAAAGACGACAAGTCATTTGTAAGGCTTCGCGATATGTAATGCAAGATGGAGCAATGTATCAGAAGGGATTCTCGACCCCCTTACTCTGGTGCATTGCCCACAATGAGATAAAACGAGTCCTGAAGGAAGTCCATGAAGGAGAATGCGGTGACCATATTGGGGGCAGACATTAACAAAGAAAATCCTCCACTATGGATACTATTGGCCAACTGTAAATCGGGATGCTGTAGACTACGTAAGGAGATGCAACAAATGCCAAAAGTATGCGAAAATCCCGAGAGCTCCACCGACGGAACTCATGCAAATGGTTAGTCCCTGGCCGTTTGCAATGTGGGAATCGACATAATTGGTTCTTCACCCATGTCCAAAGGTGGTGCAAAATATGAGATAGTTGTGGTCGATAACTTTACTAAGTGGGTAGAAGCAGAGCCTTTGGCCACGATCACCACCAAGAAGGTCATTAATTTCTTCGTATGAAACATTATATGCCGTTTTGGCCTTCCGCGGATGGACTATTATTACCGAAAATGGAACTAATTCGAAAGAAAAGAGTTCAAAGAATTTGGTCAAAAGTATGGTATTGGAAAAAGATTTGCAGCAGTTTCTCATCCAAAATCCAATGGACAAGTGGAAGAGGCGAACAAAATAATCAAGTCCATATTTAAAATGCGTTTGGAAAAGGCTAGAGGTAAGTGGGTGGATGAACTTCCAACAGCGCTTTGGACTTATAGAACCACCCACAAGTCCACGACTGGCCACACTCCATTCGCATTAGCATATGGCATGGAAGTCGTTATACCCGTAGAACTTGAAGTTCCATCACATCAGGTGACTCATTATGACCCCAAGTTGAATCGGGATCTTTTGCTGGAATCACTGGAGTTCATTGATAAAAAACATGAAGAAGCTGAATTAAGAGCGGCCGTATACAAACACCGAGTCGCTCAATATTATAATGAAAGGGTCCAGTCGAGAATCTTTGATGTGGGTGACCTCATTTTGAAACGAATTTTTCTGGTCCCATCGCATATGAATCCTGCATGGGAAGGTCCGTACGTCATTGAACGGAAGCTTGGATAGGGAAGCTTCGAGCTAGCGACTGTTGATAGTGCTACACTCCCCTGAGCATCGAATAGCGAGCATTTGCGGCATTATTATACTTAGTCCATTTGTTTCATATTTTAGTTGCAATTATTTTCCAGCATATTCTTATTCTTAGTTTTCGACATGTAATAAGACAATTTAGCTTGTTTTCAATAATAAAGCTTAAAGCCATTTTTCCCATGAATTACTGATGTTTCTGTGTATGATAATTCTATAGCAAACCACTAGAGTTACATTATTCTGTCTGATGTACGAACACGCACGAACACTTAAACCTCCAATCTACTGAGTGCGGACTGGAGTACTCTAAATCCCCAGAGTGCAGACTAGAGTATAAACGACCAAAATTCCAAGTCCCTTGAGTGCAGACTAGAGTACTCTAAGTCCCCAAAGTGCAGACTAGAGTATAAACGACTTTAACCTCCAAGTCCCCTGAGTGCGGACTGGAGTACTCTATGTCCCTACAGTGCGAATTAGAGTATAAACGACTAAAATCTCCAAGTCCCCAAAGTGCGGACTGGAGTATTCTAAGTCCCCAGAGTGCGAACTAGAGTATAAATGACTTAAACCTTCAAGTCCTCTGAGTGCGGAATGGAGTACTCTAAGTCTCTGGAGTGCATACTAGAGTATAAACGACTAAAATCTCCAAGTCCCCTGAGTGCAGACTGGAGGACTCTAAGTCCCTAGAGTGCGGACTAGAGTATAAACGACTTAAACCTTCAAGTCCCTGGAGTGCGGACTAGAATACTCTAAGTCCCCAGAGAGTGGACAACAGTATAAACGAATAAAATCTCCAAGTCCCTTAAGTACGGACAGGAGTACTCTGAGTCCCCAGAATGTGGACTAGAGTATAAACGACTAAAATCTCCAGGTCCTCTGAGTGTGGACATGAGCACTCTAAGTCCCTAGAGTGCGGACTAGAGTATAAACGACTAAAATCTCCAGGTCCCCTAAGTGCGGACTGGAGTACTCTGAGTCCCCAGAGTGCGGACTAGAGTATAAACGACTAAAAAATCCAAGTCCCCTGAGTGTAGGCAGGAGTACTCTGAGTCCCCAGAGTGCGGATAGGATACAAATGACTTGAAGTCATCACGTCCCCGGCGTACGGACTGAAAAATATTCAAGTACCTGGAGCGTGGAATAAAGGATGTAAGACTCCAAAGAATTTACGAATTATATAAAAATGAATTGGGGTTTATGTAACTGACAATAGCTTGGGTTTCGACCAACAGTTATACAGAAAGCTAAATGGTAAAAGTCTTTTGAATGACAAAAGAACTAAGTTTTATTTATCCAAAATAAAGTTCTACTACAACTCCTCCAAAACTCAGAGTCAAAAGTCTGTTTAGACTGACTACAAAAATAAATAAAAATAACTACATAATCTAAACTAACTCTCATTGAACGAGAGTAACAACTACTTCTTTGACTTTCTTGGTTTCTTTTCGTCTTTCGTCTTTTCTGACGACTCCTCCTCCATGCATTTTCTCTTGGAAGTTTTACTTGATGGGGAGGTGACAAACTGAGGAAGAACGAGGGACCTCTAATGGCCTAGACCCACGAGGGTGGATGACCTTCAATGGCTTGTTCAGAGGATCATCTAGGTCCATGATTCGGGCTCGACTTTGGTTTCAGCCGTCGTTTTCTTTTCCTCCGCGACTGTTCCTTCATGTTCATTCTAGAAGTATGTTCAGAGGTGCTTGTGACCTCGATTTCATAACTTCCTTCTACGGGAGATGAATTTTCAGACTTATCCTCATCAAGTGCCTCAATCACTTGAGCATCTGGACCGGAAGTCTCTCCCGCGTGAGTCGCCTCGCTTGTTTTCCCCTTTTCCTCCTTGGCGTCATCGCTCCTTAGAGTGGGTTTGGAATTAGAACGGCCTGCGCAAAATCACTGGAAACAAACATTAGAATACAATAATCTTTTGCCAAAAATGACGGCTCTTTGAACTTTAAAAAGAAGAGTTATGTACCGGCTTCTTGCTGGCTCTCAACCGTCCGGGGAGTCCCACCCTACGAAATGGAAGATAAAATGTGGATGCCGAGATCAGGGCCCTCTAGGTCATAACCAACATGCTGCTCGAATGGATCAAGTACCGGCCGATCGGCCGATTGAGTAGGATCAGAGGCTGGAGACTCGGTTTCAAATGGACTGACAATGACATCTTTCCCTTTCGTTGAGGTGAAACCTTTGCAGTAGAGAGCCTTTGCCGCAGACAAGTCTGAAGGCTCATTCCCCTTTAGAAATTATTTCACCAAAGCCTCCTTATCAACCTCTTCGGTGCCTAGCTTGACCTTCCTGATCTTTATTAAAGTCTTCCATGCCACAGCCAGAGATTCGAGGTAGCCCTCTCCAATAAAAGTTAAGTCCCGATGGATGAGGACACGGGCGTTATATTCTGCTATAAGTAGGTCGAACATGCACTTATTCTCCTCCCTGCCAGCCTTTGTACCTGCCTCAAGGCGAGAGTCAATCTCTGCGGATGCTATTCTCTTGCCCTCTTCATGGGCTTTGTCCTTTAGCATCTCAACCTTAGAGAGCTCGTCGTGGAGCTTCGCCTTCAGGAGTCGCGTAGCAATGATCTCATCGCAATATTTTTGCGACTCTTCCTGGGCAGTTTTTTTCTCCTCTCTTTCTTTGCCGAGTTGACCTTCCATGTCTTTTACTCGGAGGGCAAATGCATCCCTTCCTTCTGAACTGAATCCTTCTCTATAGCTAGGGCCCCACAGCGTTTGACCGCTTCGTTAAGTTCTTTCTTATGAGTTGCCTCCAGAGTGACGGCCTCCGTAATATCTTTAACACTTTGTTGGGGGGCTTCGAGCTGAGACTTGTACGCAGAGAGCTCTTCATCTTGAGCATTAATAACTTATTTATCGTGAATGGCTTCAAGCTTCAGGCAGTCATTTCATGTTGACGCTCAACTGAGACTTTCAAGATCTTTTCAGCTAGATGGACAAACGTGTCATGTTAGACATAAACATTGTTGGTACAAGCATTAGCGCTTCGTTTGACGTTTCTCGGAATGTGATGAATTGCTGGGAGAAATTTCAAGCCATCGAAGCATATCTTTGGGAACGTGGACTTGAGCTCAACAAGTCTTTCTACCACCGACGGATCAGGTACGGGAGTGGGAGGAGTAGAAACTACAGACGTTTTATAGGGTTCCCTAGATTTCCTGATGCTTGATGAACCAAAATGTTGATCTCGGTGGGCCTCAAGCTGGGACCCCTTCTGTGTAAACTTCTCCCTGCCTTGCTCTGATTGAGAAGGATGATCACAGGAATATGAGGACTGACTGTATGTTTTCCTTCGATAAGTTGACTCTCGTGGGCGATAGTTTCGCTCTCCAAAGTCATCTCTGTCCCGGCGTTTGCTGGAACCCGAATTCCGGCTGGATTGGTGAAAAATAGATGAACCACGAAGACGGTCAAGTCCATGTGTATGTCCCATGTCACCTGCATAGAATTTAAATAACGACAAGTTAGCAACAAGTAGAATGATGACTAAAATTGAAGTGCAGGGTGTAGTGCACGTGTTTGTGTGTGTCCTAGTGTTTCCCCCCGACGGACCAGTTTCTTTACTAATAGGATTTTTTTCTCCCTGGTTTTGGGCTTGAGCGCTTGTATCGCCTCTCTCGGGCGAATGAAGCTTAAGGGCTTCCAGATCGTCGAAACTATAGTTAAGCAGATCATCAGGTATAGTGAGGTTCGACAGGCCTTTAAGAAAACTTTTTAAGTGTTGCGAGGAAGTTTCTTTCTCCACTGGAATAAGGGTGACCTTAGAAGTTCCACCCACTATTTTCTTCCTCAGCTTGTAGGTCATTTTCTTCTTTCCCTTCAAAGGGAAGGCATCGTTTCGATATCACGAACCTCGACTATCGGGTCCCGAGAGGGACTAACATTTTCACCCTGTACTTCGAGCGTTTCAGCTTCTTTAATCCCCTCCTCCTCTAGTTTATCAGGGGAATTACGTGCTGAAGACCCATCCTGCTTTTTTCCTTTGCCCGAAGCAGGCCTGGTTATGATGACGCCTTGAGGGACGCTTATTTGGCGACCTTCCGCCAACAGCCCAAACCTTGAGAGCAATTCATTCGAAATGGGAGATCTGATGTCCCGGTCTTCTACGGGAGAGCTTGGTTAGTTTCAACAGCTTCAGAATAACCGGAGCCTTCGGGGCATGGGTTGATACTTGTAAAGTAGAGAAAGAGTTAGAAAAGATGCAGTTTTCGCCAAATACGAGTATTGATCTAGAAAAAAGACTTACTCCCTTCCATCCATCTCCTCGCAAAGACGGGAGGACAGCACACATAGAACCACTCCTGCTTATACTGGGCAAATTTTCTCCATGCCCTGGTCAGGATTTGGCATCTGCCATGGGGCTCGAGAAACACAAAAGATGGGCTATCTGACTATCTCTTGAAGCGATAGATATAGCGGATATTATTAAGAGTCGGGAGCCAGCAAAGGACACTCATGAAGAGAATGCAAGTGACGTATATGAACGCGTGGCTATTTGAATGTAATTGCAATGGAGCGATCTCGATATACTGCAACAGGTCGCGAAGAAAAGAGTTGAATAGCAGAATGCTACCGACCCAACACATGAATCTGTTGCAGGCTGTATACCTGACTGGGGCAAGTGAAGACGATCCTGTCCCGATGGAACCAACACATCGTCGAAAGGAATCCCATGTACTAAGCATATCCGGCGAAGCATGCTTTCATTAATCCTTGAGGCTTGGGAATCGATCGGATCGTCTAAAAAGATCGCTACATCAAAGGCATCGGGAGCCAAGTCTGCAGATTCGATCGCGAGGCTCGGCATGTCTTGCACATGAGTAGTCGACGGATTTAATGTTTTGATTACTTATTATTGAGAAGATGGCCCGGGTCTGTCCGAGATCATGGCAGAGCTAGATTTCCTAGACATCTCTAGTGAATGTTGAATCTGACGAAAGACTTGTTTGAACTATACTTGAAAAATGATCGACATCAGACTTAACAACAAAAATACTCCCCCCGTGTGGCGTGTGAACTAGTGCGATCATTCAAATAGAAGTGCCAAGAAATTAAAAGTCACAGAGTTGATGAAATAAAATTAAGCTTTGAACTATCATCTTCGAAGACCGTCATCGCTGACCGTCTACGAGATCTTGTCATAAGATGGTTTATGTTTTGAACTCAACATCGTCACTATGCGTTGAAGGTTATTATCCATTTTAATCAAGTTAAATTCAAGCTTATAGTTATCAAAACAGAGGAGTTATTAGTCTGGATTGTCTGATATGCTTAATTGCTTAAGTCCATGTACTTGTTCACTGTCATATGTTCGGGCATAAAGGATAGGTTGGGCCAACTATGCATTATGTTCGACTAGTGTTATTGTTGTACACCACTCTCCTACAATCCATCATTACCCTTCGACATGCGGCCAGACATGCCGAACCGCAATCATGCTGAGCTGCATCGCTCGGCACTTTACCCTCAACACAAGCCCCCTTCCTACAGATCCTCTCTACCGCTCGGCACAATCGAGTCATCCGGCAAGTCATGCCGAGCCGCCTCGTTCGGCACTCTACCCATCTCCCACTTTTCACCTGCACTCCCACTAACACCGTTCGGCATAGGGAGTCATGCCGAGCCGTAGCTATATCAAACCACATCGCTCGGCACGAAAAGCCCAACCTCAACTTTACACCAACACTCCCACACTTAAACTCACACGACACCTACGATTGGACATCTCAACCTTCATCGGCTCTCACTGGGCCAACACCTTCTTCCATCTTCCTCTCAGTTTAGTCCTAAGGCTTGTTTAAACTTCGAATGCACCTTCCTTACGAGACTTCTATTATTTATGGATTAAAGGATGGTCAAGAATTCAAGTCTTGTCCAAAGTCTACAATCGAAGAAGGTCGGGTATGTGAGAGTTTCATACCTAAGAGACGCGGTTGGAATCTGGCAAGATACACGAATTAGAAGTAGATGTCTATTCAGGCTTGCTGTTGAAGGAAATCGAGAAGTAACCATAGAGACTCGAAAGTTGAAGGAATTGTTGAGGTATTAATAGGGGTTTGGGAAAAGTTGAGCTCGTGAGGGTGATTATAGTGGAGGTAAAAAGTAAAAGGGGAAGAAGGGGTGAAGTATCGACTTTTATAGATAGAAAGGAGGAAGGCGAATGGTCAGCGACTGATAGAACCAGTCAAGGCACCTCCCTCGCTCGGCATCAATGTCGTTCAGCATTCAGTATGTCATTCAGCATTTGATGTGTCGTTCGGCATCGCTATGTCGTTCGGCATTAAAGCCTCGTTCGGCATCCAGACCTCATTCGACATTCAGGGGAACACTATAGATGAAACAAAGCAAAGGTTTTAAGAGAAATACGGGGTGCTCATGGTTCAAAGCGCATCATGTTCAGCCACATGATACACTTTGGAGGGCAAGTGTTACCCGGTTGTTTGACCAAGAGGCTCGGGACAGGCCTCGTTCGGCGCACCTCCCCTCGCTCGACATAAAGCCTCGTTCGGCATGGAAGGGTCGTTCGGCACAGCATGGTCGTTCGGCATCAGCCTCGTTCGGCATTCCTGCCTCGCTCGGCATTCCAGCCTCGTTCGGCATTCCAAAATTGTTCGCCATGGAAGGGCCATTCGTCATGGCATGGTCGTTCGGCATTAGCCTCGTTCGGCATTCCATCCTCGTTCGGCATTCCAGCCTCGTTAGACATTCCATCCTCGTTTGGCATTCCGGCCTTGTTCGGCATTCCAGCCTCGTTCGGCATGAAGCCTCGCTCGGCATATGGCCTCGCTCGGCATAAGTATGTCGTTCGGCATCTCCCCTCAACCGGCATCGGGTCTCGTTCGGCCTACACACTTCACTCAACACACTGCCTCTTTCGACATAGAGGTACTGTTCGGAATTTGCGGCTCGACACACAGAAGTCACACACCACGGGCCGAGGTATCTTGCTCATAGGCCTATTAGGGAAGTCCAACAATCTTCGTCTATAAATAGAGGGGCAGTGGCACAGTGAAATGGACCTTTTTTCGAGAACACTAGGGAGACTCTACCGCATCCAAGACTCATTCTTTTTTACTTAGCAATTGTATACAAGTAGTTAGTGTACGGATTGTATCTATAATCAATCGTTGGGCAAAGCAATAAAGATTAACTTCACAGTGGACGTAGGCAGTTACGCTGAACCACTATAAATCCGGTGTTCTTGTCTATGCATTTTATTTAGCATACAACTTCTCTTTTTTAATTTACTTTCTTCATTAATCTCTCTACATAATCTTTCTCTATTGTGTTAGTGACCAATTCTGGTGCTAACAATAGCCATACTGATGCTATATCAACATAAATGAATACATCCACATAACTCATCCCCTGAACTGAGCATGTACTACATCTGAGGTTTATATATATATATATATATATATATATATATATATATATACACACACACACACATATCAAAACATCAGTCTAACCACTATAACTTAGTGCCTACTATTTAAGATAACTATCCAATTGCTATGTTGACAAACCCGAAACAACATACTATATGTGATATTTGATTTGATCTATTATTCGAATCCACAACTTTATTTCGGAACTAGTATCGATCCCTCGATTTTCAAGTGCGGACTTTGATCAGACTTCCTGATCACAAACCCTTGCTTTCCTTGCATAGCCCTCAAGTACGATAGAAAACTTGAGTACATAATCACAAACCCTCATCAATGTTCACCATCTAGAATCGAGTTATAAATCCTTTTTCGGACTGGTGTAAACACCTCAAAGATCTGTACTCAAATATTAGATTAAAATTTTATATGCCGAAATGATCTACGTTTAACTTGTGTATTTATTCACATTCATTTTTAGCTAATACATTTTTTCAAAATTTCTATTAATCCAAGTTTATTTCACAACCATTTACTTTCTTCTAAATCCATTATTACTTAAGCATACAAATATGACCTAAACTTGTATAATATACCTTTACTTCCTAAGAGTATATATACATATCGCCAAACTTAAAATTGTTATTACTTTAATTAGGGAGTTTAACAAATGTGAAATTTTACTATTATTCCAAATTAATATGTTATAAAACTTAATCCTTAGTTTTATTTGCCTAGGGTCTTAATTTAGCAAATATTGTTTATCTTATCCATAATAAGACAACTTTACCAAGTGTACTTCTTTTTATTACTAATTCTATGATTAACTACTTAACTTATTTACCTATCTATTTTATAAATCATATTTCTTAACCTCAAATCCATCAAATACCTTATAGTCAAATTGTGAAACTTAATTCACATGGTATTTTTTATTTACCATTTTCTTCCAACAATCAAACTACTAACCATATTATTCAAAAATATCCACTTCTAATCTTACTTCATTTTGAATAACAATTGTTACCTTACATGTATCACCGATTTAAACTTTTATATTAGGATGATATTTCTTATATCTCTTATTCCTAAATTTCACTTTAACTTTAACCTAATCAAAGTGTCTAAATTTAAAATTAACTTATCTCCTTTATAAGTTATAGAACTTACCATTTTTATATTATATTTACCCAAAATCTCAATTTAGGCTCATCTTTTCCTATCTTGTTGATAAGAATTTTTCAAAGTATGCATTTTTCTTTTTACTTTTTTTTATTTTGTCCAATTACTACTTCAAGCTTTAATATTATCATCAGATATTTTATAGTCAAATTATGAATTTTACTTCATAAGATATTTGTACTTAGCTTTAAATCCATTCATTATGATAATCACTTAGTCATTATTATTTCTTAATACTAAATATCTAAAGGTATATGATAAAGTTCTAAATTCTAATTTCCAAATAATTGATTTTATATGGAATATCTTATAGTCAAATCGGTCATAATCACAAGATAATCATTTTTTAGTTTTACTAAGTAAAATTACAAACAATCCTTAATTTCTAACCAGAAATAATAATATCCTCTTTGTATATTTGAAATATAAACCCACGGTAAAATTATTTTATATACCAATTTCTTTAAAACAAAATCACTTCTATAAAATTAACAAATACGCATTCGTATATATAATTCTCTCATAACTCATTATAAGGTGTTACTGACCCTATCTCTAATGAGTTACTCAACCTAGGATATTACTAATCATATCTTTGATAAATCTTTACCCATAACAAAGCAAAGGTTCTCGCTTAAACTTCATCTTTAATTCCAAATGTCACGACCCATTTTTTCGTACCCTTTGAATCGACAATAAACCATACATGTCCAACTCAAATTGCACGAAAATACGGAACATGAAGGGTAAAAAAGAAAAAATAGACAGAATAGAATCTCAGTCGAATGGAATAACATATAATATTGAACAAATATCTTTACTGCGGAAAACTTTGAAATACATATATCAAAGTTTAACTTAAATTCAGCTTGGACAGATATAAATATCTGTCCTTAAAATTGCTGACAAACATCCACTAAAACAAACTAAGTACAACAGATAATAGAATATGTTCATACGCAGATGAATATCTCCAGCTCTCCTCTGCAAACTCCAACCGTCTTCGACTAAACCTGAAACTAATCGGATCTGACCCGAGTATTGAAAATACCTGGATCAGGCTTGATAAACCAGCGTGAGAAAAACTCAATAATAAATGACCGTGTCATATATCAGCCTTTAAATGAATTCCTTTGAAAAAGAAAGAGTATCTCATAAGATCACGCCCACATATAAACACGGACGGGTTTTTACCTTATGATAAATAAAACATTTTTATAACAAAACATTTTATATTATTTTTAATGACATCTCTTTGAAAACATTTGCATATAAAATTATTAATCTTATCGGAAATGGTTACCCATATAGCATTTCGAGGCTATTCATTACGCCAATACAAACAAAACCCTAGGTTCTTATTGGAGAATGTACTTCCATACAAATGACTAGGTGAAGGATCTACCTTCCGAATGGGTACACCTTTAGATGTATGTCCCAAGGAACCATCACAAAGCTCCTCTGTCAACACAAACCCGGCCTACCTCTGTAACTAGATAGTACCGAATATGTCATCCTGTGGTCCTTATCGACCTTTATCCGAGCGCTTGATTTTCATACACCATATTATTTACATTTCGAACGTCATAGCGGGAAGAAATATATTTAAACAGGGATGATCATAATCTACTTAGGAATGACCCACGTAGCCTTGCCGCATCTAATCCTGTTTCGGTCATTTTCGGTTTGATGAGGCTTGAGGCAACGATTACCTTTTCACATAGCACATATCACATCTTTGAACGCCACATTTCCATTTCCGTTGACTAGTAATTGCCTTCCACAAAAATACAATCCTTGAGCTCGTACGTCTCAAGGAGGGTGTTAAGCTAAGTGAAGTTTCCTTCTCCATCACCATTGATGTACGGTTGTAAAAACCAATGTTCGTAACCTTTAGAAATGCAATGTCAGAAAAATGTCCATACAAGTTGTCCAGAAACAAAACAAATTAAAGGCACTCTCCTACTACCACTAGTAGCAAGTAGTCCTTGCAATTGAAAAAACCTCTACAACGAGGAGACCACTGCTATACATAACTCTATAATGGAGCAACCTAGAGCAAGTCAACAAGCAGTCCTCACGTTATGAAGATCCACAGTCTTCAATAATCATCATCTTCAACATGTCCTCACATTCGAATGTATACATTGGTTCGAAGTGGTTTTCAGATAGGAATCCTCCAAATCCGACACCGGTTACTTTGAAATTCAATTATCAAGAAAAAATGAATATGAGTATATAGGGATTATTAAGTCACTTTTCACTTTAATTCTTTTCGGATGATTTTGAATTCTCTTTCTTTTGATTTAGAATAATTCTAAGTAATTCATTATTTTGCTTCGGATAATATCTTAAATTTTCTTTCTTAACTCTCGAACCAAATTCCTTAACTTTTAGGCGGGTCCAAAACAATGTTATTTAAGACATCGTTTATGATAATCCCTAAAATAAGTCTTGCCAAACATTTTTGAGTAAATAGGATCATAGAAATCATTCATTTTGGAGATTGCTTAAATTTTGGATAATACCAATCTTCTTTTACTTTGGAAAACTTAATACAATCTTTTTCGAGCATCCGGGCTTTCCTTTCGATCTATTCCACCCGTCGCCTAAGAAAAGAAAACATAGGCCAAGTAAATTCAGGGCACTGGTTTCTCCATCTCTAACCTTAGCTAAACACATTGTTTTATCATCCCAAATCTCACAGGCGGGACAAATGTACCAGTCGTTTCCGCATACTCCGATTTTCAACTTAATTTTGGAATCGATTATAAATATTTCAAATTATCTTTGAAATTCTTAATTTTCCTTTTAAAAACATTCACAGTAGATTCTGGGAAAAATCGTTACCTTTAAACTCATATTCAAAAAGTCGTACAATCCGCAGCATAAAAGTGCCGCGGAAAGTGCTATACAAGCCTTTTTGATTTAAACAACTTTTTACTATTTGAAAACTCATATTTTCCAATCCAAATCCCTTTTAAACCATTTAAATAGATTTATCAAATTTATTTCATATTTTTCCATAATTAAAAACATTCATTTAAATAGATTTACTGTTACGGTCATATAACTGCACTAGCGCGATTTTTCAAGAAAATTGATTTGGACTTACTTCAAAATCTACCCAATAAAATTTCGATTTTCTTTCCTCGTTTAGAAGATATGGATTTAATATTCCGGAATTTTCTTATTTCAAAGAATTCCAAGCTATATTCCACTCTATACACTCATTTGAACTTTTCGGCGTGAAATCGCGAACTACCATTGCGCGACGCACCTAGTTTTAACTTATTTTTCAATATTCAAAATAATTTTTTAAAATTGAATTTTATTACTTATAAAACCATTACAAATCATTTTAAATCAATATTTCTACATTTTAAAGTATTTAAAAATTAATTTTCACCATTTCTTTATAATATTATTTTGTTCACATCATTTTAATATTTTAAATTCCAATTTAATTCAATTTCAATTCTAACTTCAAATTAACCCCAATTAAAACTTAGATTTCTAATTTAATTTCAATTTAAACTTCAATTCAACCTTAATCCCAACTTCAGTTTTCAAAATCGATTACAATTTCAATTTCACTATTCATATCAATTTCAATTTCAATTTAACTGTCCTTTTTAAACCCGTTTCACTTCAAATTTCAAATTCTCTTTTATTTTTTTCTTTAATTTTACTTCTAATTGATAGATACTTATTTTTCCAAAGTATCTCATATCACTAAAATTTGGTCTTTCTTAACAAAGAATCATTAAATCAAAATGAACGTTACCAATATCCATATTTATCACAAACATAACATCCATCCAATCGATCACATAACATATGATTTCAAATCCAACATTCACTATTAATACCATAATGGGATATATTATCATAATTCAATTATCTTACCGAACTATCAATCATCCATATAAACAATCAATTTGGTATAAACATTCATATGGTATAATGGTATAAATATGATTGTTTTAACATAACCAAAATATAATTTCAAAAGCGATGAGGATTTTTAACCTTCATATCCACTCTGTCAATCTTTAATGTGAGATATGTGTCTCTCGAGCTAATGTGCTATTTCCAACTTCTTCGAATTCGTAGCTTTCTTTTCCTTCTTTGTTTTTCTTTGCTTTCTTTTTATTTATTTTCTCTTTTATATTTTTTTTCCTTTGTGGTCGTGGGTTTTTTGAAGGTATGGCGTGTACGACTTAGGAGTAGGGTTGTGTAAAAGGGGTAGTGTGTGTTTTGAAGAGGATAGGTAGTCTAAGGCTTGTATATGGCAAGTATGGGAATGTTTGGTCTCGGGTTTGGGGTCTAAGGCTCGGGCAGATGGATTTGAAGGCTCAGGTTGGGGAGGATATAAGGTGCGTAGTTATGGGGAGGGGGTAGATATGTGTAGGGCTCGGCTAGGGTGGTTGTGTGGAGGGTTTGGGGTTTTAGAGGCTTGGAGTAGGCCGGTAGGTGGTGGGTACGGCTTAGGGAAGGGGTATTGGGCCAAGGTGGAGCTTTGGTAGAGATGGTGGAAGAGAATGAAGTGGTGGAAAGCCATGGAAATGGAGGTGAAGAAGATGGAGAAATTGAAGAAGAAAGGTAGAGAATGAAGTGTGCATAATGAAAGATATGGATACTTATTTATAATTGAGCTTTGGATGACAAATGACTACAATACCCTTCTCTACTTTTTTACTTTTATTTACCTTTTTTTACTCTTGATTTGAATTTATCTTAATGGAGAGGAGATGGTGTTAAATGTGAAATGATGTTTGGATTTGATTTATGTACTTATGAAATGGTTTTGCCTCTTTTTCCTAAAATTTAAAAATGTTAATTAATCATTTTGCTCCTTTTCCATAAGTGATATGACTTAAGCATTAATGGTGATGGAAATGAGTGCAATGATGTTGTTTATAAATATTTTTGAGAAAAATGTGTGATCCTCTATGAATAGAGGAGAGCACACATATAAATATATATATATATATATATACATATATATATATATATATATATATCACAGACATAAGGTTCTACCAACATGCTTGGCAGGTAACAAAAACTAAATACATATATCAAATCTCAAATACTCCTAAAACGAGTTCCGACAAGGCCACCACCCATCACACCCCGATATCGAGCATGGCCACCGCCCGATATTAAGGTGTTAGAAGTATCTAAAGAACTAAGGAAAACGCCAAAACTACTGGATGACGCCACCAACTAATAAGGAAGCTCCAAACATCTGAATCAGAAGGAAAGAATAAGCATCTACTCTAAAGTGGATCTGCTGAATAGAGAAACCGCTCTGAAGGCTCTGTACAAAAGGAAGGGGTGCCAAACTGAAGAATAGATCCTTTTGATAATAGTGCTCTACAATAAGAATAGTAGTATCCTATATCTGAGGAAAAACTGCTAGTAGTCCTGGGTGGAAAAACTCTGCTCTGATGACCTCTCTATAATCTGATATCCTGCAATCTGAAGACATGAGACCTGCAAAATGAACTTGATGTCCTATCGCCCATACCTATATCTAAATACCGACTAAGGAAAAAAATTTAGAATGATACATACATACATATATATATTTATATAATTTATATACATATATATGTATTTATAAGGTAGGAAATAAAAACCTAAATAAGACTATCTGGACAATAAAAAAAGAATTAAATTACCTG
Source organism: Allium cepa (assembly GCA_030765085.1). NCBI lineage: Eukaryota > Viridiplantae > Streptophyta > Magnoliopsida > Asparagales > Amaryllidaceae > Allium > Allium cepa. Next base: position 318,700,547 of record CM060939.1, read on the forward strand.
TAAACTAATACCATACAGAGACTAGAACAAAAATTGAAACAGAACTTTCTTATGAAACTTTAATCATAAGTAAATTATGATTAAAAGTGAAATTATCATATAAATTTGAAAAAATATAAATAATACTATTATTGATGTTTAAAATATTATTGCTGTGTTTAAAAAAGTTAATATTATGACTGACCTTGTTAAGATACCATTTGAAATGGATAGTTTTAGCTAATTTATATTTAGGGTTAGAAATCCAATTAAAACAAAAAGAATAAATTGTAAAAATCAATTTGTTAAAATGACTATTATTGTTATTGAAAATTCTTTGATTTCATTCAAACCAAATAAACCAACTAATAATAATGAATAAAGGTCAAGTAAAACTCTAGTATTCTTTTTGAACCTGAATCTAAAATTATTCCGGTAGAAATCACAATCCAAAATTTTAGTTATTATATTAAAGTTAAAAATTTTAAGAGTATTAGTTAGGATGTAATTAGAATCCAAACAATCATAGTATATATGTTTAATGTCCTCAAGATGCAGTTTACAAAACATTTATTATCATTTTGAATGTTTTTTCTCTTTAAAAATTCTATTCTATTAAGTTTTCCATGAAGTATTAACCATATATGAATTTTGGATTTAGGAGGAGCATTAGATATCCAAATATAATTAAAAGGGTTGTTTATTGTACCCGTAAAATTAATAAATTTGTAAAAAGAGTTAGAAGTATATTTCTTACTCTTACCCCATTCCCAACTAATAATATCATTATCAATATTATAAAGATTTAATCTGGCATATAGCAAAGAAAGTTGCCTAAGGGTTGAATCTACTAAAATTCTGTTATAACTGAAATTCCAAGGAGGATCATTATCAAGGGAATAAATTTCATTAATTAAAGCATACTTAAATTTACAGATTTCATAAAGCTCTTAAAATTCTAATTTTAATGGCAAGATCAAAATCCAACGGTCGTGCCAGAAAGAAGTACAATTACCAGAATGAATTATCGTATTCATACCTAAGTTAAAAATTTCACGACATTTTAAATTGTTTTTCTAAAAATTAGATAAATTATGGGTGGATGGATTAGCAATTTGATATAAATTACTGTTACCATTATAGTAATATTTTAAAATGATCTCTTTTCAAATAGCGTTATCATTTTTATCTTTAAACTTCCAAATCCATTTACCTAATAGAGACAAATTCATATTGCACAAGTTAATAACTCCTAAGCCACCTTCCTTTTTAGCTTTACAAACTGTTTCCCAATTTACTAAACATTTTATACCGTAATTATGATTTTCCCCATTCCATACCCAATCTGGAAACAGATGCATGGACATCCAATAAATCGGAAGGGTTGATAAAGCCGAATTTATTAAGACTAGTCCACCTGTAATGACCATCTGTCACTCCATAGAAAGACGCATCATTAATAAGAAAGAAAGGGACAGAAAAGAGAAAAGATAGGAAAGAAGAACTAAACAATATCAGAATCTCACAGCGGAACGAATAAATTATATTACATCACATAAGTATTACATAGTATCATAGACATCAGAGTTATACAACTTATACATCACAAACTAGACAGTTATAAAGATCTGTCTATCATACAACTCTAGTACAATACAGAAACCATCACAGAGATGCAACACAGCGGAAAATCTATATATCTACACGCTGAAGCCTCCTGCTCCAATTCTCCTTCAGAAACTCGTCAAAGCAAACCTCAATCCCTTGGCTAATCATAAAAATTTGAGTACCCAAGAGTTTAATAAAATGGAAAATAAACTCCGGGTCATACATGGGTCTGATGTGAGTAAACGTGTTAAAGTTGTTTAACTTTGAAAAACCTTTGAAAGAAAAGGTATCTCGTAAGACTCTGTAACGACCCGCCTTTTTGGACAGTTTAAACCGACGATCAAATACACATGTCGATTCCAAACCATTCAAAAGGGCAGATGGTTATTGGGGTAAATAAGAAAAGAAGAGGAAAGAGAACTAAAAGAAAGGAAACAACACAGAATCTTGCAGCGGAACGATAAAATATAATAATCAAATAAACAGTTCATGAAGTTGTTTACTATACTTTGATCATTATTTATACAACATTTATCAGAGTTATACATATTCAATAGAACAAATAAAATAATGCAGCAGTAGCATGATGCAAGGGCAATAATAGTAATAGTATACCAAATCTTCGTCTTCGTCCTCCAGAATAGATCTTCAAATTCTGAAAAACTCAGGTCTGAGCCAAGCGTAATGAAAAGACAAAACACTCGAGTCAGGACTAAAATACCCTTATGAAAGTTAAATCAATCGTAAATAAATATGAGTGTAACGGCATCAGAGATGTTTACGGGGTTTGACATCTCCTATCCAGTGTCAACGTGTGTGCAATAACTCAAGAGATGTTACGGGATTTTCCATCTCTCAAGGATCCGTGAAACTATCTACTATGTAGTAATATACGCTAAGTAGATAATGCCTATCAGTAATATAAAGTATCAAAATAGCGTTAAGGCGTTACCATAATCCCCCTTAACACATTTTTATAATGCCATAGTCTATACAGCACCGTAAGCCCCACCGTAAACTGGTGGTTATCAGAAGGTACCCCATAGGTATAACACAAAATAAAACGTAGTGGTCGCGACTAGGATAATCAGTATGACAAGGTACATGAGGCGATACCAACTAGGATACTAGTAGTTGCGTGATCCGGAGTGATGTTGGGCATAGCCAGCAGCCACCCCAACACCGCGAAACAACACTCCCAAATCAAGGGGTGCACCCAAATCGCATCACAAATGTAATAGAAATGGTATCGAAGAAGCGTGTCCGCTAGAGGTGGCGAACCTCAATGGCCCGGCGCGACTCCTGTTTTAGTCATGTCAGGGGTCATCCAATATCGTTCTCTTTCTTCAGTCAATGCGTTCACCGAACCATCCACTTCATTCTGGGTCAACACTCCGCGTATAATAGTTATTAAAGTGGTTTCGGTATCGACAGAGAGCATGTCCATATCTGATCCCGGTCTCCTTAATAACCACGTATTATTACACCGTTGGCTCTTTTATATTTCAAATCGATTCATAATTGATATCAAAATATCATATTTGCTTCAAAAATCAAATCCATTTCAAATATCATCGTATCTATTAAAATGTCAAATTCCGTTTCAGATATCATTTTTCGTCTCAATATCTTATTTCGGTTTCAAAATCATTTCGAATTTCAATTTAGGTTGCAACTTCATTTAACCCAATTCGTATTTAAATTCAAGATTTAAATATAAACATTTCACCTTATTGACCAGCTTAGAATTTTAGAAAATAGTTTTAAGGAGTTTAAAAGTAGTTTTAAATAATTAAAATAGTTAAAAATACTTAAAATCTTAAAATGGATTTGAAATAGATAAATTAGTTTCAAATAATTTAAATCGGGTTAAGTAGATTTAAAATAGATTAAAATAGTTTTAGTATTCAAAATTGTTTATATAACTGAGTAATTTGGAAAACAAAATAAAACAGCTTCAAAACCAAACCATTTCAATTACAACTTTCCAATTCAAAACAATTTAAATTTCCGTTCTACCGATTCAATTTCGATTCCGATTCAATCAACGTCAACTTTGACTTCAAATTTATTCAATTTTATATTCACTTTCAATTAATTCAATTTCAATTTATATCGATTTGGAGCTTGATTTTTCAAAAACATCCATTTATAACACTTAACACAATTATCCATCAATATTCAAATTTAAATCCAAATTTCAAATATGGTTCAATGCCAAGCTCGATTTCAAAATATCATTTTATATCACTTTTACTTAGTAATATCCAAAGCTCGAATTAAGGTTAAATCTTTATACAAATCAATTTTCGAAATTTAATCATATCCCGATTTTAAATTCCAAAATCTCCACTTTAATTATTTAACAATTTCTTTTAACCAAAATTTATTTCAACATTCCAAACTCAAATTTCGATAAATTCGATTTCTATAAATTTGATTTCTATTCATAACTTTTAAATCAAAACATTTAAATAAATTTCAAATCGATGATTTTTAAAATTATTAATTTAGCCAATTCGGTGTCCGTATACAATTTTCTATCCTATGGCCAAATAATTATGTATCTCAATTAAATGTCAGGGATGAGTATATATTACTTAAACCAATCAAAGTGTCATATGTATGCATAACAGTATATATAAGCAAATAAACATCCAAACATTCAAATATCAACCAATAGCATCCATCGAAATACATCATCCAATAGGCAATACAATTCATGACAATTTCATAGTTATCGATGTCAGGTAATTAAATCGCAATTCAATTTCAAATTTTAATTTCAAATTTAACTGTCAATTTAATTTTCGACGGTTAATTCAAATGACAATTAAATTCTATCAAACAACGACAAATAAAATTCATATCACTTCATAATATCAAATTTAACTAGCATAAATGTTTTCAGTACGTTGTGAGCGTTATAAAACACTCACTTTGATTTTACGATTTTAAATCAAATCGAACGATGTTCGATTTAATCCAAAAAATTTCTTTATCTCCAAACGATTCCAATCCATCTCCATAGCGTAGTGCTCGTCCATACGTTTCCAACGCAACTTGTTTTGCAATTTTTCGACCTCGTATGAAAGAGTTATGGCGTTTATAAGTTAATACGAATTCTTATATAAATTGATTTCAACTTTATCTTTAATTTAAACCTAAATACCATCATCACCGTACGTCCTTGCTCAAGAAATCCAGGCCGCTCCCCATGCTTCTTCCTCACGCACGTCAAGCTCCAGTAAACGAACGCGTGAAACAACCCATGCCCATGATTTAGGGTTGAATCTTGCGACCTCCTCGATTACTTTGAAGACGATCAGGTTACACCACTTCGAAGCCACCGCCTTACTCCACCTTCGCCCCAAATAGCTCCAAGCTCGGCCTCATCCTCTGCCTCGAATTGCGTGAAAAACACAGCTGCTTCCATCGCGTTTTGCCGTCAATCCGTGGCTCCGTTTTCGATCTCCACCGTTGGATAGCTAGATCTTGATGCCCTCTACAATTTTGTAGTTGAGAGTTTTTGCTAATTGTTGATGGATTGAGAGGAAAATGAGGAAGAAGTTTCGAAATTTTCTAGCCATTGAAATGAAAGTGGCGGCTGGTCAAAAAGAGTTAGGGTTTGGAGCAAATGGAAGAGGATGGGTCCTTTTATAGAAAATTGCAAAAACACTATTCACCGAAAAAATTTCGAACTCCAAACAAAGCGTGCCGGCAGACATTTCTAAGGTTTACCCCAATTTTCGGACACAATGGAATAGGTTTCGGAGGCTAATTCGATCATATGTGTGAGTTACGGTAATAAACGATCAAATTTAAATTAAACCGATTCAACTAATTTCTATGCGTTTTGGCTTGCCCCGGACAAACGGTAAATCCGATTGACATGAAATTTGAAACCTTACAATAATATGACACTACGGATCCGATGAAACTGGTTTCGTAGAAATCCGAGACTGTTTGAAAAATGGCTATTTTAACTCGCCAAATTAATATTAAAATGATTTCGATGCGTTTCGAGCTGCCACGGTCAAACGACAACTCCGATTGCTACAAAAATTGACATCCCATAATAACTAACTATTACGGATCCAATGGAACTCGTTTCGTCCAATTCTAAGACTGTTTAAAATTTGGCTATTTTCCAGTCGATAATTAAATATTAAAATATTCAATTTTCACAAATTTACTTAGTTCGATTTTAAAAGTTCTACAACATCATTCTAACTTTAATATGACAAAATAAAATTTTACAAATCATTTCTTAATCATATTAAACCCGTTATTCAATTATCCAATAATTCCAATTTTAAAATCTTATTAACCCTATTATAATCCCAATATACTTACATTCACTTTGAAAACCAATTTGAATCATATTAAATCAAATTTCAATCATTCACTCTATTTTCATATATTAAATTTCAATATCAAATTAATCGTATCAAATTCGGAATTTAATTATTCAAACATTTGTAATATAAAATTTAAACAAATTGATTATTCTTAAATCACTATCTTTTGAAATATTCAAAACGAACTTCAAATTTAACTTTTGAAACGAATTAAGATTATAGAACAACCATTTCCATTATACGGTTATTCAATTCCCATTATTAAATTATTCAATAAATTACAAATATTCAATTTATACAATTTCGCTTATCCAATAATTCATTATCTTTTGAAATATTGAAATTGAACTTATAAGATTCAACTTTTAAAACCAATTCACAATTTAGAACACTATTTTCATTTTACAGTTATTCAATTATTCAATAAGTTTTAAATATTTAATTTAAACAATTTACCTGTTCAATATTCAATGTTTGATTTTAAATAGAATTTACTTATCGATCAATTACTCTATTATACCCAATGAATTCAACATTTTATTATCCTATTCAACTTTTGATTGCAAAGGTATTCACTAAGTAGCTTTTATTTTTCATTACTTGGATAGTTATTGTTGCAATTCATTCCAGTTATTATTATTCCAAACGAATCACAAATTTTTTTTCTAACATTAAATCACGAAATCTTATTAAATTAGCTATTTTAATTATCGAAAATTTACGGGTCGTTACACTCTCCCCCACTCAAAACTTTTCATCCCCGAAAAGGAAAAAGAAGGGAGAAGGAACTAAGTATAGAATTCAACACTAGCTATATTTTATTCAAAGTTATCGACTTATAAAACAATGAAATTCCATTTATAAATCGTTACTACACTTCCACTAAGTTACTCCGAACGGTTTTCTAACTCTAAAAGTTAGTTATCAAAACAAGTTATAAAAAAAATTTAAAACTTGAAAATTTTTCTAACACCCGGATTTTACGGAAAATTTCGACAGAGTCTCCTTTGCGCGGCTTGATCGGAAAAAAAAAATGACAGTATATATATAACAAATATACATCTCATCAAGTGATGAGGCATCCCGCAGGGAAAAAGTGTAAAAGTGCGGTATGTAATCCGAGATATGTACCTTATATATTGTTAGCGAGCATATACTGCTAATATAGCGCGAAAGCGAGCTCCAAATGCGAAGCAAGCGCAATCCGCACCTACTAAACACTCAATAACTAAGTTAGACCATGCATATGAAGATAGATCGATATACTTAGCCTACAGAACATATATATAACATATTTAGCTTCAAAACCGAGATTCCAATTTCAGGACAGCCAACAAATCCTAGTTTTAGGTCACCTAAATGATAAAATTCGGCAACAGAATCTAAACAAAAGTTGTTGCATTCATTTCAGGCTTTTCGGAATGTCCAAAGTCATCGAATTCGGAGCATACGTTCAAAAATTATGGCCGTTTTACTTAGAGGATACGCCTCAGCCTGGGCAATGAATTGCGCAGGTCAGCGACGTTCACCCACGTTTTCGACCTTCTAACCGACATCAAAACACAAAACACTTAACAAAAGTTTTAGCTTAAGTTCTTAGCTTTCCAGAAAGTGTAAGATCATCAAAATCCGATAAACCAGTCAAAAAATATGGCGAAAACACTAAGGGTGTATACTACTGATTTTACTTATTTTTACACAGGACAGCGAGTAACATTCAAGTTTTTAACCTAGTAGACGAAGGAATTTTCTCAAGTTATCCAAACAAAAGTTGTGCTATAATTTCTAAGGTTTTCGAAAGTCCAAGATCGTCGAATTTCGTTCAGCCATTTAAAAGTTATGGTTGTTTTCATTTCAGCATATATTGGACAATTTTGGATTTTTCCCAAAAATTTGCTTTTATTATTTCAAAGTGCAAACCATCAAAACTTCAAATTTTCTAAAGAACAATCATAAAAACAAAGTCATTTATTTTCTTATTCATCCATGCAATAGGTTTACATTCAATTTGTTTCCGATTTATTCAAGTTTGTTTCATTCACATTTTAAATTCAAGTCAATTTGCTTCAATTTAAATTGAATTCAATTATATTTAATTTCACTTTGCTTAAAATTTGAATTTAATTTTTTTAAAATTTTATTCCGTTTATTCAATTCCATTAACACTAATGTATTCTACTTAATCAATTATCATCCATCTAACAACCAATGCATATCAAACATTAACATCCATCCAAAATCTACACTAAATCAATTATACATTTCCAAGTCAATTTTAATTTCATACACTTCCAAGTTTATTGACATTTAGTTATATTCAAATTTAATTAGTTTCCATTTACCAATTTTATTTTTCATTAATTTTAAATTTTATTCAATCACTTATATATATCATTCATTTTACAGCTTAAATTTCTTTTATATTTACAACTATCAATAGATCTTCACATTTTATTATCCATTCTCACACTGGTATATTATTTCTCTACTTATCCTTAATTGCATTTTAAACCTTTTAAGTATTTGATAAGTTATAGTTATGCAAATAGAATGTAGTTAAACAACATACAACTTCTTTTCATTTAAAGTTGAATTTTCAATTAATTAATTCTTAAGTCATTACTTAAATTTCACTATAATTTAATTTCACATTTACATTCACATATAGTATTTCCATTTTATATTAACATAATTGTGAATCACCTTTAAATGTTAATTTAAATTCTAATTATTTACTAACAATTTTATTTATATTTGCAAACCATTAATTAAATGCATATTTCAATATCCAAACCTATACTTGTATATTATCCGATTAACAATTCATATAACATTTTTGAACTTCTTAAATATTTTGGTAAGTTATATCTATGCTTCAGAATGAAATTTAATACTATGCAAGTTTTACAGTTCCAATTTTATTTTAAATTCATAATTTCCTAATTCTAAGGATTTCTACTTCAATTGATATTTTCACTTAGCTCTTAGGTTCATTTCTCATTTCACAATTCAGAAGTTCCTTAATGATTCAAGTCTAAATTCATTTCAATCATTTACAAAAATCATTAATTATTAAAGGACTTAAGAACTCCAATCCCGGTTTCATTTCAAATCAAGTTTTGAAATAATATATACTTATATAATTTATATATCAAATCATACTATAGAGAATACAAAATAAAATAAAAGTTGAATCAAAACAAGGTTTAGACAAGCTATTAAGTGGTCTCCCCCACTCGGACTCTCGAAAATAAACGCCGATGATGTGTGCACTCATCACCGAAATCATTTTCTAGCGTCAAGAGAAGGGAATATAACACTTATCATAAAAAAAAATCCTTCGAAAACAATTTCAACTCAATTGTACTATCATATAATACTCATATTATATTTTTCAAATTCTTGTAAGTCAATTTCAAACACCGGAATTTTAATTCCCAAATCCAAGTTAAAATTCATTTATATTCATTATCAATTGATTTCATTTTCCTAAATCCATTATTATTTAATCAATTTTTTTGTAAATATTGACTGATCAAACAATAACGATAATAATCTAATATTATCATCTCCTAACAATCAATTCAATCAAAATGAATAAATATTCAAATAATTCTTTTATATAAAATATATTCCAAAACGATATTGTGTTGGTTTGTCCTATTCGAGTGTTTAGAAATTCCTATCGACGCCTTAGCGTCCCAAGTATCGACCAGAATTCATAAATACTCAACGGAACAAAGTTAACACAATATAAAACCATTTTGTATCAAATAACAAGTACGCACTCTCATATACACTCAACTCATTCATATAGTTTACCTCTATTTCAATGAGTTATTCCCCACTAAATCCAAGGTTTATCGCTAAACCAAAGCTCTGATATCAACTGTAACGACCCGCCTTTTTGGACAGTTTAAACCGACGATCAAATACACATGTCGTTTCCAAACCATTCAAAAGGGCAGATGGTTATTGGGGTAAATAAGAAAAGAAGAGGAAAGAGAACTAAAAGAAAGGAAACAACACAGAATCTTGCAGCGGAAGGATAAAATATAATAATCAAATAAACAGTTCATGAAGTTGTTTACTATACTTTGATCATTATTTATACAACATTTATCAGAGTTATACATATTCAATAGAACAAATAAAATAATGCAGCAGTAGCATGATGCAAGGGTAATAATAGTAATAGTATACCAAGTCTTCGTCCTCCAGAATAGATCTTCAAATTTTGAAAAACTCAGGTCTGAGCCGAGCGTAATGAAAAGACAAAACACTCAAGTCAGGACTAAAATACCCTTATGAAAGTTAAATCAATCGTAAATAAATATGAGTGTAACGGCATCAGAGATGTTTACGGGGTTTGACATCTCCTATCCAGTGTCAACGTGTGTGCAATAACTCAAGAGATGTTACGGGATTTTCCATCTCTCAAGGATCCGTGAAACTATCTACAATGTAGTAATATACGCTAAGTAGATAATGCCTATCAGTAATATAAAATATCAAAATAGCGTTAAGGCGTTACCATAATCCCCCTTAACACATTTTTATAATGCCATAGTCTATACAGCACCGTAAGCCCCACCGTAAACTGGTGGTTATCAGAGGGTACCCCATAGGTATAACACAAAATAAAACGTAGTGGTCGTGACTAGGATAATCAGTTTGACAAGGTACATGAGGCGATACCAACTAGGATACTAGTAGTTGCGTGATCCGGACTGATGTTGGGCATAGCCAGCAGCCACCCCAACACCGCGAAACAACACTCCCAAATCAAGGGGTGCACCCAAATCGCATCACAAATGTAATAGAAATGGTATCGAAGAAGCGTGTCCGCTAGAGGTGGCGAACCTCAATGGCCCGGCGCGGCTCCTGTTTTAGTCATGTCAGGGGTCATCCAATATCGTTCTCTTTCTTCAGTCAATGCGTTCACCAAACCATCCACTTCATTCTGGGTCAACACTCCGCGTATAATAGTTATTAAAGTGGTTTCGGTATCGACAGAGAGCATGTCCATATCCGATCCAGTTCTCTTTAATAACTACGTATTATTACACCGTTGGCTCTTTTATATTTCAAATCGATTCATAATTGATATCAAAATATCATATTTGCTTCAAAAATCAAATCCATTTCAAATATCATCGTATCTATTAAAATGTCAAATTCCGTTTCAGAAATCATTTTTCGTCTCAATATCTTATTTCGGTTTCAAAATCATTTCGAATTTCAATTTAGGTTGCAACTTCATTTAACCCAATTCGTATTTAAATTCAAGATTTAAATATAAACATTTCACCTTATTGACCAGCTTAGAATTTTAGAAAATAGTTTTAAGCAGTTTAAAAGTAGTTTTAAATAATTAAAATAGTTAAAAATACTTAAAATCTTAAAATGGATTTGAAATAGATAAATTAGTTTCAAAATTTTAAATCGGGTTAAGTAGATTTAAAATAGATTAAAATAGTTTAAGTATTCAAAATTGTTTATATAACTGAGTAATTTGGAAAACAAAATAAAACAGCTTCAAAACCAAACCATTTCAGTTACAACTTCCCAATTCAAAACAATTTAAATTTCCGTTCTACCGATTCAATTTCGATTCCGATTCAATCAACGTCAACTTTGACTTCAAATTTATTCAATTTTATATTCACTTTCAATTAATTCAATTTCAATTTATATCGATTTGGAGCTTGATTTTTCAAAAACATCCATTTATAACACTTAACACAATTATCCATCAATATTTAAATTTAAATCCAAATTTCAAATATGGTTCAATGCCAAGCTCGATTTCAAAATATCATTTTATATCACTTTTACTTAGTAATATCCAACGCTCGAATTAAGGTTAAATCTTTATACAAATCAATTTTCGAAATTTAATCATATCCCGATTTTAAATTCCAAAATCTCCACTTTAATTATTTAACAATTTCTTTTAACCAAAATTTATTTCAACATTCCAAACTCAAATTTCGATAAATTCGATTTCTATAAATTTGATTTCTATTCATAACTTTTAAATCAAAACATTTAAATAAATTTCAAATCGACGATTTTTAAAATTATTAATTTAGCCAATTCGGTGTCCGTATACAATTTTCTATCCTATGGCCAAATAATTATGTATCTCAATTAAATGTCAGGGATGAGTATATATTACTTAAACCAATCAAAGTGTCATATGTATGCATAACAGTATATATAAGCAAATAAACATCCAAACATTCAAATATCAACCAATAGCATCCATCGAAATACATCATCCAATAGGCAATACTATTCATGGCAATTTCATAGTTATCGATGTCAGGTAATTAAATCGCAATTCAATTTCAAATTTTAATTTCAAATTTAACTGTCAATTTAATTTTCGACAGTTAATTCAAATGACAATTAAATTCTATAAAAAAACGACAAATAAAATTCATATCACTTCATAATATCAAATTTAACTAGCATAAATGTTTTCAGTACGTTGTGAGCGTTATAAAACACTCACTTTGATTTTACGATTTTAAATCAAATCGAACGATGTTCGATTTAATCCAAAAAATTTCTCTATCTCCAAACGATTCCAATCCATCTCCATAGTGTAGTGCTCGTCCATACGTTTCCAACGCAACTTGTTTTGCAATATTTCGACCTCGTATGAAAGAGTTATGGCGTTTATAAGTTAATACGAATTCTTATATAAATTGATTTCAACTTTATCTTTAATTTAAACCTAAATACCATCATCACCATACATCCTTGCTCAAGAAATCCAGGCCGCTCCCCATGCTTCTTCCTCACGCACGTCAAGCTCCAGTAAACGAACGCGTGAAACAACCCATGCCAATGATTTAGGGTTGAATCTTGCGACCTCCTCGATTACTTTGAAGACGATCAGGTTACACCACTTCGAAGCCACCGCCTTACTCCACCTTCACCCCAAATAGCTCCAAGCTCGGCCTCATCCTCTGCCTCGAATTGCGTGAAAAATGCAGCTGCTTCCATCGCGTTTTGCCGTCAATCCGTGGCTCCGTTTTCGATCTCCACCGTTGGATAGCTAGATCTTGATGCCCTCTACAACTTTGTAGTTGAGAGTTTTTGCTAATTGTTGATGGGTTGAGAGGAAAATGAGGAAGAAGTTTCTAAATTTTCTGGCCATTGAAATGAAAGTGGCGGCTGGTCAAAAAGAGTTAGGGTTTGGAGCAAATGGAAGAGGATGGGTCCTTTTATAGAAAATTGCAAAAACACTATTCATCGAAAAAATTTCGAACTCCAAACGAAGCGTGCTGGCAGACATTTCTAAGGTTTACCCCAATTTTCGGACATAGTGGAATAGGTTTCGGAGACTAATTCGATCATATGTGTGAGTTACGGTAATAAACGATCAAATTTAAATTAAACCGATTCAACTAATTTCTATGCGTTTTGGCTTGCCCCGGACAAACGGTAAATCCGATTGACATGAAATTTGAAACCTTACAATAATATGACATTACGGATCCGATGAAACTGGTTTCGTAGAAATCCGAGACTGTTTGAAAAATGGCTATTTTAACTCGCCAAATTAATATTAAAACGATTTCGATGCGTTTCGAGCTGCCACGGTCAAACGACAACTCCGATTGCTACGAAAATTGAAATCCCATAATAACTAACTATTACGGATCCAATGGAACTAGTTTCGTCCAATTCTAAGACTTTTCAAAATTTGGCTATTTTCCAGTCGATAATTAAATATTAAAATATTCAATTTTCACAAATTTACTTTTAATTCGATTTTAAAAGTTCTACAACATCATTCTAACTTTAATATGACAAAATAAAATTTTACAAATCATTTCTTAATCATATTAAACCCGTTATTCAATTATCCAATAATTCCAATTTTAAAATCTTATTAACCCTATTATAATCCCAATATACTTACATTCACTTTGTAAACCAATTTGAATCATATTAAATCAAATTTCAATCATTCACTCTATTTTCATATATTAAATTTCAATATCAAATTAATCGTATCAAATTCGGAATTTAATTATTCAAACATTTGTAATATTAAATTTAAACAAATTGATTATTCTTAAATCACTATCTTTTGAAATATTCAAAACGAACTTAAAATTTAACTTTTGAAACGAATTAAGATTATAGAACAACCATTCCCATTATACGGTTATTCAATTCCCATTATTAAATTATTCAATAAATTACAAATATTCAATTTAAACAATTTCGCTTATCCAATAATTCATTATCTTTTGAAATATTGAAATTGAACTTATAAGATTCAACTTTTAAAACCAATTCACAATTTAGAACACTATTTTCATTTTACAGTTATTCAATTATTCAATAAGTTTTAAATATTTAATTTAAACAATTTACCTGTTCAATATTCAATGTTTGATTTTAAATAGAATTTACTTATCGATCAATTACTCTATTATACCCAATGAATTCAACATTTTATTATCCTATTCAACTTTTGATTGCAAAGGTATTCACTAAGTAGCTTTTATTTTTCATTACTTGGATAGTTATTGTTGCAATTCATTCCAGTTATTTTTATTCCAAACGAATCACAAATTTTTTTTCTAACATTAAATCACGAAGTCTTATTAAATTAGCTATTTTAATTATCGAAAATTTACGGGTCGTTACAGACTCTCCGCCAATAAATACGGACAAGTTTTTTGCTTACGATAACCAAAACATTTGATAGGAAATCCAGTGATATTATAATAGGGTCTAGGGTTCGTAAGTAAAATACAGAAATAGCTAGAATGCTTACATCTCACATTCCAACATAGTTGGCCACAATCAAAACGTACGGTACTTATTGGAGGTTGGATTCCATATAATGGCAGAGCTACTGGGATACCGCCCATCACAGTACAGGGCCTAGATCACCGTACCGAGGATCCCTCTCGATCCCCTGCAACACAAGGCCATAACCATCCCATACTGTATAGTCTCGAACAAGACAACACCAGCAATTGTCGCGAACCAACTACCCACTAAGCCGAATAAAAAGGTACCTCCAGACAGAGGAAAATCTCGTCCAACTTTAGTGCGATCCACTTAGCCTTGCTGCACCTCCCCTGTTTTAGCCATTCCCGGTTGATGAGGCTTGAGGCTACGATTGCCTTTATAGAACACATCTATCTTAGAATGCTCATTGTCCTCCAATGACGATGTTCTAAAAGCATTCCATCCATACAAGTTCGTTCCGAGTTCGAAAGAAATCGAAGGCACTATTTCATTACACTCATTTTGGAATCACCCTTAGAGTTAATGACCATAGCCCTTGCACTTTGAATCTTCATCTCGACTTCACTTGAGATTCACGACCTATCGTTTAATTTGGATCGATGTGGTTTTCGGATATCCAAATTTGGAAATCCGATCCCGGTCTCACCGAAATCCAAAACGCTGTCTTTTAAGGCTAAGTTGTTTTAAGTTAAAACAATTTAATTTATTATCTATATTCACAAAGATAGATAATTCACATATCAAAGATAGATAATCCATATCATCACAATTCAACCAAAACATCTCATATCACAGATCAACACATATACCATATCAGAGATATCAAACAATCCAAGGCATTCAATATCATTCAGCCATCCATAAGCAAAGATTAATTAGTCACACCATCTCTAATTAATTTAAATTAAATTAAATTAATTACATCCATTACTAAAATCCATCTTACTTAACCATTAATTAATTTCAAACCAATTTAATTAATCATCCTTTAATTATCCATCTTAATTAGTCATCTTTGATTAATTATTCTTTAATTACATTAAGTAATTAGCCTTTAATTATTTACACAAATTAATTATCCCTTAATGATTAATTAATCCTTAATTATTCTTATTAATTAATTATTAATTAATTACATTAATTAATTATCCTTAATTAATTACTTCCATTAATTAATTAACTATAGTTAATTACATTGATCCTTAATTATTTACATTAATTAATTGTACTTTAGTTAATCACTTCCATTAATCAACCTTAATTAATCATAAACAGTAATTAACCATCATGTAATTACATACCTTAATTAATAAACTCCTTAATTAATTATATTAATCCTTTGATTAATTACACTAAGTAATTAATAGTTAATTACTTCCATTAAGTAATTCCTCTTTAATTAATTGCATCCAGTAAATACCCATTAATTACTTACACTAAGTAATTACATTTTATTAATTACATTAAGTAATCATACTTAATCAATCACAAGTGATTATCTTTAATTAATTTGAACTAGTTAATTAACTTGAATTAGTCACATGAATCTAATTAATTACATTGAGTAATTAATCCCTTTAATTACTTCCATTAATTAATTTAATTAATTACCTCTAATTACTTAGATTAATTTACCCTTAATTAAAAAAGTAATTAATTATTCTTAATCAATTCAACAAATATCTTAAATTAATTACATTAATTAATTATCTCTTAATCATTAGTTGATGATCCTTAAATTAATTACACTCATTAACAATTCTTTAATTTCTTTCATTAAGTAATTATACTTTGATTATAAATATTAATTAATCAACCCTTATTAATTAAATTAAGTAGTTGATCTTAAATTAATTTACTAATTAATTATTCTTAATTGATTACAACCTTGATTTAAGTAAAGGCAAATCCTTTATCTTAATCTAAATACTTTATTACATCGTTAACTTTATTTTAGAAACCATTAGGAATTAATTACCTAATTAATCTAACAAAATTACATCGCAAATTTAAAACATTTGATTTTAAATTTCAAACTTGAAAACCTGTTTTGAAACCTTGTTCAAATTATTTATTTTGGAAACTCAGTTTATTTGAATACACCTTAAACTTGGATACTTTTACTTTAAAAATAATCATTTAATAAATTTTTAAATACCCAAAACTTGTTTAAACACTTTACTTTGAAATCATGATATATTATTTTAATTTTGAAAAATTGTTTTTTTCCTTTAAAATTTTGTTCTTTCTTCTTTAACTTAAAACTTGAATTTCTTTACTTTTGATAAAACCAAAATTTTTGACTTTCTTTAAATTTTGATAAAACCAAAAATTTCTTTAAATTTTTGATCAAAATCAACCCGAGCCCATCCCAATGAAACCCAAGAAAATCCATGATTTTCACCGAGTAAAACATAAGAATTACCCATCCCAAAATACTTCGAGTCACACACACGAAAATCTCGAGATTGATCTCGAGGAAGCAGCGTCTTCCCAAAACTCTCCATCACCTGATACATCGTGCACGCGTACACATGTCCCGGTCGTCTGACCTCAATCGTTCCTCGTCGAGGTCATCAGCATGTCGGTGATCACCTTCCAACCTCACCCGACCCACAAACTTCGCTGATCTCCCCTCAAATCCAAAATTTGATCCAGCGACCCAAACCTGTAACTCACCTCGACCAGAAAATCTACACCTGGCCATCGCCTTCGACCTCAGAATCGCTCATCGCCCAGCCTGAAGCCATGCCACACACCGATGAAACTTTTCCTCTAGTCGCGAACATCTCCGATCCCCATGGCCTTCGCCATTGCCTTGCGAACATCATCATCCTAAAACGACCTTCGAACCCTAGTTCACCATTGCCCGACCTCCACGGCCGATGATAAAACCTTCCTCTATTTTTCCCGAGCCCACCAATCTTCCAACTACCCTTAACATCAATGTCGATTCATGATATCGCGTCCATCATCGACAATCTACGAAGTTACCCATTCCGTTCAACATAAATTATCTGAAAGATTACCAAACTAAAAATCATGATATTCATATTAAAAGTCATGATTTTCTAATACAAATCCAATCATGCAATCAAAACCTGAAATTGAATTCATTAATTTTTGACTCAAATATATATTACTGTTACTTTTCATTTTAAAATTTATTTACTAAAATTAAATTCCTGAAACCATTTTTATAATTAACATTTTATTGTAACAATCAACTTTCTTTTGAAGATCGAAGTTTAATTTTGATTACAGGGAGAGGTATGAATTTTCCTTATAATTTTTGAAGCCTGTAAATAAGATAGAGGAGTGTATATTTATATTTATATAGATATTTCCTCATGCATATATTATATTTGTACAATCATGCATGCACAGACAAAATCATATGCAAACAACATATTACTACAAGGATTCATCACAAACATTTAAGTATATTCCCAGATCTAAAACTGTTTTTAAAATAAATGTTTACTCACCTTTTTTTTAAAAGAGCAGAGGAGCAGTTTTGTTGTCCCAGGCTTCAATTTATTAGATCAGGAATTGCTACCCTTGATTTGAATTTTATTCTGAATTGTTGAGTTAATTCCTACAACATGTTATTGTTAATTTTGAACAGGCTGAAACTATTTGTTGAATTGCTCCTTTGAAATTTGATTCTCTTTTTGAATTTAAGTTCCCAGGTTTGTATTTTTTTGGTTAGGAAGATGAACAGAAAATGTTGGAGTGTAAAACCTTTGAACTGGAAACCAATTTCAGGTTTTTTCTAATACACGTTTGCCACTTGTTAAATTATGTGTTACATAACTTACAAATGTTGAAACCATGTCTCATCATGTTTACAAGTGTTTAAACTTTTTTCTTTTTATTAAATTATTTAAATTTATAAATATTTGTGTATTATATTTAAATGAATATTATATTTATCTTTTTATTTATAAGTTTTTTTCAAATCTTTATATGTATACAAATGTGAATTTGTGTAAATGTTTACTTATACATTACTTATGATTTTGAATCAATTAATGTATTATATGTTTGTAGATTTTATTTTAACTTTAATGTATTTACAAATCAAACTATCTCACGTTAAATTTTAAAAGAAGGATTATTTAAGACAAAAGAACATGAATTTTAAATTAAATCTTATTTTAAACTTAAGAAAAAATATATATTTAAATAAATAATAAATCATCTTTGTTGTTAAGAAATATTAAGTTTAAATTTCAAATAGCCTTTGAAAAGTATTATATTAAATTATAACTTCCAAATTACAATCTACATATATATTAAAAGTTGAAAGTACTTTTATTAAATTCAAACCAAAACTTTCCCAATTTCAATATATACAAAAATATATACATTTTAAATAGAAAATATTTTTAACATTCATTTTGAAAATTATTATATTGAATTTTAAAACATAACCTCAAATCACAATATATACATACATATATATTACAATTTGAAAACATATCTTTTATATAATCAAAGACTTCCTATTTACAATATATATACCAATATATATACATTATAAATAGAAAACATTTTTATTAGCTTTAAAAGACAAATCTTACCAATTTTAAATTGTTAGAAAAGATATTAATAAATATAGCCAAATTAAATATTTATTAGCTTTTAAAAGATTAAATTTGCCAATTAAATTATAAAAGAAAATTATCAATCCAATTTAGTTATTAATAAAGATTATTTAATTGATATTGCCTAAAATTTCGATTCATCACATTCCTTTCCCCTTAAAAGAACTTCGTCCCCGAAATTTAAAAGCAAAGATAATTTAATAATCCACAAAAGTTTTAATTTTCAATTAGCACAGTATACTTCAACCATGGCAACCAATTTATTCTAACAACAAGTCTAACTATCCTGACACAAAGTTAGGATAGGTCTTCCTTATACTATCAAGAGTTTTCTAGGTACAAACACTGGGATACTCGCTCTACTGAACCTAAACAAACTACACTACTAGCTTTAGAGCTTCTTCTCATCTTGATCTACAATTTGAACAAGATATCAGACTATACTCAAGTCTAGCTAAACTTCCAAATTCTTCTGAACTACTGGTTCCACAACCAGTGATGGATCATACATGTACTCCCTCAGAGATACGTGAAATACATTGTATATCCCAGCCATCCGGTTGGCAATGCAATCCTGTAGGCCAAAGAATTTATCCTTCAAGAACACAGAAAAGTCCAATATATCTCGAAGCTATCTTTCCACTCTTACCAAATCTTATAGCTCCTTTGGTTGGAGAAACTCAACAAAACCCATATTTCCAACTCCGAATTCAAAATTCCTTCATCTCTTATCCACAAAACTCATTTGACGATCCCGGGCTGCCTATACCCTAATCTGATTAGCTCAACCTTCATAGATGCCTCATGAAATAAAACTGGACCAAGGACAAGATGATCTCCGGATTCTACTCAACAAGATGGTCCTCTCAAGACCCCCGAAATCAGAACACAAACTCTACTTCACAAGCATCAGTAAATTTCGAACCAACCTCTCTCATCTGAAAGCCAGAACAGGTGCACTTGACAAACTCGCCTTCAGATTGTAACGACCCAGAATTTTAATTTATTAAAATTTGAATATTTAATTAATTTTAAATATTTAATAAGTGAATTTATAAGTCAAATAAATTTTATTTTGAATTATTGGATTTAATTGAATAATTAAATCGATAATTTAATATGTGAAATTATGGAAATAATAGAAAATTGAGTTAAATATGGTTGATAATGATTTGTAAAATTTTATTTTATCATATTGGAGTTAGAATGATACTTTAGAACTTTTAAAATCGAATTAAAAGTAAATTTGTGAAAATTGAATATTTTAATATTAAAATCGACTAGTGAAAATAGTCAATTTTTGAACAGTCTCAGAATTGAACGAAACCAGTTCCATTGGATCCGTAATAGTTAGTTATTATCGGATTTCAATTTTCGTGTCAATCGGAGTTACCGTTTGATCGTGGCAGCTCGAAACGCATCGAATTAATTTTAATTTTTAAATTGGCGAGTTAAAATAGCCATTTTTCAAAAAGTCTCGGATTTCGACGAAACAAGTTTCATCGGATCCGTAATGTGATATTATTGTAAGGTTTCAAATTTCGTGTCAATCGGATTTAAATTTTGTCCGGCACAAATTAAAACGCCTAGAAATCGATTTAAATCGGTTTAATTTAAATTAAACGTTTGTTGCCATAACTCGCACAGATGTCCGAATTAGCTTTCGAAACCTATTCCATTGTGTCCGGAACGCGGGGTAAACCCTAGAAACGCTGGTTACGGCGCGTAAATCGAAGTTTGGAATTTCCGGGATGAATAGTGTTCGAAAATTCTCTATAAATACACCTTAAAAATCAAAAAAATAATAAAAAAAAAGAAAACCCTAACCCTAAACGTTGCAGCCGCCTCCATTAGCGTGAATGGCCGAAATCATCCCAACTTTCCCCTCAAATTTCTTCTAATCCATGCGTTATTTCAAGAAACTCCCAACATGAAAGATGAAGAGCACAACACGAACTAGATATCCAACGGTTATGATTGAGAATAGTTGAGCGGATTGATGGGAATCGTGCCACAAAGGCCGCGCATTGCGCACGGTTTTCAAGGTGAAATAGAGGGCCGAGCTTGGCCGCATCTCAGGCGAAGGTGGAGCAGGTTGAGGGCTTCGTGATGGCATCTCCTGATCGACATGTAGTTGAGTATCTAGCTCGCGATATTTAACCCTAGTTTAGGCAATGGGTTCGGCGGCTTCGTTAGTGACCTGTAGGTGAACGAAAAGAGGAAGGAGAAGGGGAGGCCGTTGGATCTGGAGATGGACGGCTATGGATTGTGTAGGGTTTTAAAATTTTATATTTATGTTGTAAATATTAGTTTAAATCGTGCAAAACTTGTAAAATACATATCTTTTTCATACGAGGTCGAAAACGCGCGAAACCAGTTGCGTTGGAATCGTATGGACGAGAACTACGCGATGAAATTGGATTGGAGTCATTTGGAGTTAGTGAGAATTTTGGGTAAAATTAAACGTCCGTTTAATTTTATTCGAAATAAATCGCTAAAACGAAATTGAAATCAAGGTGAGAACTTCTCACTCAATCGAATCAGTTTCGATTTTATTTTAAATAGTTAGATTTAAAATATTTGAATGCATGTTTGAATGTTGATTAATATCTATTGATGGTTAAAATAGACATTATACGCCGTTAGTAAGCGGATGTTATTTATTAAAAACATATACCGCGAATATTTCATAAACAGTGAAATTGGTATTATATATAATAGCAATATATATATATTGGCACATGTATATATTGGAGTTATTGATTTCCCGCATTTATTTGTTTAGCGGATGAGACCCTATTGCGCCGTCTATTAAGCGGATAATATTTAAATCCCATATACCGCGATAATTTCGTACTGGAGCGAAATTGGTATTGTGCTAATGTTTTTGGATGCAGGAAAACAGGTTGGAGGGATCCAAATGGATTCCTCAACAGTATTTATTAGATTTCAGATATTTTGATATTTGATGGATTATCATATCGATATATGATATCGTTGTAGTCGTGATTGACTATTTGGTGTGTAGCACCATTGGACCCAGATTTTGGGATTTTAAAATGATTTTTAAAGTGATTTTTGAAAATATAAAAATATTTTTGGAATTGATCCATTTTATATAAATAAACGTTATAATTTTTAAAGTTATAAAAATTATGATTTTTGAGAAATATAGTTAAAAACTGATTTTTGAGAATATGATGCTAATGATTTTATAAAATAGTTTAATCGGAATTTTAGAATTTATTGTGAAAAGTTTAAATATAGGATTTATAAAATTTAATTATTTTATGAATCAAAATGGTGAAATAATAAAGGAGATTAAAGACGTTTTGAAATAATAATATAAATTGATTTATATTAAGAGATTTATAAATGGATATTTATAAATTGAAATATTGACATTATAAAACGAGTTTTTATAAGTGTTTGAATGAAGTGAAAATGAATTTCATAATTTAATGGAATTTATAGAATTTTAAACAGTGAAGTTATAAATGGAATTTTATAAACAGTAGGTTTACAAAATTTATAAAGTTATTGAAAGAACGAATTTTGGATAAATAAATAATCTTATAAGTTATAAGATTTATAATTTGGGAAGTTAAAAGAACGATTTTGTAAAATAATCGTTTTATAAGTGTTTAACTTATAATGTGAACTTTTGTTTTATAATTGAGTTATAAATCGAATAGGTTAATAAAGGAATTTATAAAGGAAGTAGTTATAAAATAAATAGAAATGGAATTTATAAACGTTGTTTTATAAATTCACAAACGACTTATTTTGATAAGTAAATTGTTATGATTTATTTATGGAGTTATATTCACGTTTTGACTGTGAATAATCCTTTGAAATAAAATGAATAAAAGAATGAAATTTATTAACGTAGTATATTCACGTTTTTGAATAGTGAATAATATGTTAAAGGAAATGTTTAGAATGTGATATTTTAAATAGAATTAAACGATCTAACGATGTTTTAAGATATGTTGAGATTCGAAACCATAGATTTCAACATTTAATGTTGAAATAGACGTTTTCGAGAATTAGAAGGAAATAGTGGACTATAACACTGTTGTTATAGTAAATGATTTCCGAAAGGAAATGTTTTGTATAGTATTGGGATTTATATATCTATTTTAATTTCGAATCCCTATACTAGTGATTTTGGGACGTTGTAACGATGTTTTACGCAACATTCGTTTTGGCCCAAATAAATATATTTAAGAGAATGATTTCCTTAAAGAATGAAATATGCACTTAATTTCGATTTAAGTATATTGAATATTTTCCAAGTGTTGAAAATAAATAAAATTTGTGAATTACTTATGAATAAATAAGTATGGAAATGTTTTCCAATATAAAGCGAATATTTTGAGAATTTATCTTTTTGAAGATAAATTGAAAAGGAATATTGAAATGAATAGTTGGAATCGAATATTCATAGATATTTTGGATTATAAATTCACTATGGAATTTATGAATGAAAAGGAGAATTTGATTAAAGATAAATATTGATTTATTTTTGAAGTGTGAAATTTTATATCTAGTAAAGATATTTTGGAAAATAAATAATTTGGAAAATTATTTGGAAACTGGTGATGTGTGCATATCCATTGATAGTTCAATAACCGACTATCAATATTTCCCTTTGAATGGATAATTGATGTGATTTGTTTGAATTTGAATGCCACACTTATTTTTGAATAAGCGCTCACTATTCGGGTTAACCGGGAAAGGACCATTGGGTCGTATAACCCATTCCGAATATGTGATACGTCGTTGTGAATTGCATTGAAGATCGGTGTTGAAGACCCGGTATTTGCGAAAGCGATAGGATGACCTGTCGATTGACTCTTCACCGAGTAGCTACGGTATTGAGTTCTCCATATGTGATGGTGAATCCGATCAGGATTGTGAATATCCGGATTGCAAGGACTTCTTTGTAAGTGCCTTCGGTTTTGTTCGCGCCCGGAACAGACTTGTACGGATTGTATGTCTGACATTACAAATTGAGATGTAAAGCCGATTTCTTTCAAATATATTTCTGTTGGTGGCGGAGAATTTATTCTTTTAGCTTAACACCCTTCTCTGAGACGTACGAGCTCAGAGGTTATGTAGTTGAATGTTATCAGCGATATATTCCCAATTTGGTAATGTGACATGCTGAGTGTTGCTGTAAATGATCATTGTGTTGATTATTTGTGATAGGATCGTTTATTTGATCGTCTATCTTGGTGATCATTTCTATGATCATTTGTTGACCCAAAGCATGGCTTTTGTATAAAGTATGTTTTTGTGGACGTGACTTCGTCGAGCCTCACACCCCGTGAATGGTCAAAACAGGAAAGAAGCAGCAAGGTTATGAGGGGTAGCGCCCTTTAGGATATGTGCATTTCCTTCTGGAAAAGGGTGGTATCATGGTATGGAGCCCAGATACTTACTCATGTTGAAAACACTTTGTTATGATTGTGTGAATTGATTACGAGCGCTCGGTGAAAGGTCCCAAAGGACCGAGGGATGGCATATTCGGTCAGTTGTTACTCAGTTAGGGGTAACCCGGCCTTGTGTTGGTAGAGATCCGGTTTGGTTCTCGGGGATGTCCATCCAGAGGCATTCTCATGTGGCAACGGGAAGTTCCTTGGCCTGATCATTCGTTGGAAATCCAAAGAAACAATACGAGACTTGTACGGTTTTAGTTGTATAACCTGCTATGGAATGTGGCGGTAACCTGCTATTGAACATAGTTAGCTATAGTAGGCATAGTTCAGAATGTCTATGCTGGCTAAGATTTATATTCTACTTTCGAAATGAACTTTTTCCTACACTATGCACTAGTAATAATATAAAATGTTCTTTTAAATGCGTATCAAGCATCTTTGACTATCATAAGGAGAAATCTCCTCCGATTCTGTGTTTGCATGTGTGTGTGTGCGGGAGGCCTTATGGTAGTCTCATTTTTAAAAGCATTGCGAATTGACTTTAAAAATATTCCTCTATTTTGATTTTAAAGGTAAATAAACTGTTTTGAGTTCTCACACCAGTCACATGACTGACTCGGAGTTTATTGTTTTCCTTCCTAAACTCTGGGTGCCCACCAATTTTCACACGGGCAGTCAAGAGTTAGGTTTATCAGGATATTCTGGATATTCTGGAGTTGCTGGAGGCAAGCTGGATGGCATGACGTATTACTAGTTATATAGTATTTCTTTTTCCGCTGTTTGTTTGATGTTGTATACTCTGATGATATGATGTAATGAAATGAAATGTATAAAATGTAATAACTGATATAGTTCTTTGTTTAAAGATTATTCATTTATTATTATATGTTGTTCCGCTGCGAATTGTGAGATTCTGATGTTGTTCTGTTGTTTTCTGTTCCGTTCTATGTTCTCTATTCTCTTTTTCTTCTATTTAAAAATTTTCTATCTTCTTTTTCCTCTGTTACTTGTTTTTTTTCTATTCTCTTTTCTCTCTATCTTCTATCTTTTTCTCTTCTCTTTTCTTAAATTCTTTTTCTTAAACCATAACATTTTGGGTTTTTGGCCTTCGATTTCTCGGCAGTCGATAAAGTGAGTATCGATGTTGAATTTTCGAAAGTCGAAAATTTTCGGGGCGTTACATTTGGTATCAGAGCTTATGGTTAAGCGACAACCATGGTTCTGTTGGGTATTATTCATTAGAGATAGAGTCAGTAGTACTCTAGAATGAGTTTGAGTGTAATAATAGCTATGAGAGCGTATTTGTTAGTGAATATAAAATTGTTTTATATTGTGATGATTGGTTTGTTGAGTGGCATATGAACTTTCGTCAGCGTGGTCCGCAAGACTATGCCGAAGGGGTTTCTAAACACTTGAATAGAACAATTCGACACAATATTGATTTTAAAATTGGGTAAATGAAATAATTTTACTTGATTATATTTTTATATATAAAGAAATAATTTTTCAAAATTATTAAAGTGTATATAAGTTGATTGTTTGGTTATTGAATAAGATGTTTGAATAATCTAAATTGAAGAATAATTGTATAAGCAAAAAAGGATTATAAGAATTGAATTATAATTAAAGTGATTTACAATTGTGAAATAAACTTATATATATAAGAAGTGAAACTATATGAATATACTTATGAATATGAGTTATAAATAAAAATGAATTTAAAGTTAAATGGAAATTTACTTTAGAAATGGAAATATAACTTAAATTATGTTGAATGAAGTTGATATTAGTGTCAAAGTAAAATAATAAAGTTAAGGATAAATGTGAACTTGAGTTATGTAAATGAAATTCAACTTTAGTAATTGAATTGAATTAATGGATTGAATATTAATCAATTAAATGTGAATTAAGTTGATATGAAATAATGAATATAAGAGTTAATTCATTAAAATCTTAGGTTATTGGAAGTTGGAAGATTAAATGAAAATCAATCTAATTAAACCAATTGATAAGCAAAGGAATTTGGTTGTAATTGATATACATTGGTTGTTATATGATTGTTAGTTGATTGATTGTATATAATTCATTAAGAATTAATGAAATTGAAAGCTAAAGTAATTAAAATTCAATTGGAAGTTAAGTAAATTTTGAATAGAATTGAATTTGGTTTGGAAGTAAACCAACTTGAATATGAATTAGTGAATATAAACTAAGTGAAAAAGAATGTTAGTAAGAACATCCACTGTTAATGAATCAAATGTGATTAAACTGAAAACCTATTTCATTTAATATTAATGAGAATATAAATGAATATTGATTTGGTTGTGAATGATAGTTGGTTGATGGTTGAATATAATTTCTTTATTGCATTGGCTAAGTTGACATATATAGCTATTATGTTGCTATATGTTGTATATTGATACTATTGTCTATATGCATGTTCTCATGTTGTTTGTTGAGTGTTTAGTAGGTGCGGATCGCGTTTGCTTCGCATTTGGAGCTCGCTTTCGCGCTATATTAGCCGTATATGCTCGCTAATAAAATATAAGGTACATATCTCGGATTACATATCGTACTTTTACAAATTTTTCCCTACGGGATGCCTCATTACTTGATGAGATGTATATTTGTGATATATATACTGTCATTTTTTTTTCGGATCGAGCCGCGCAAAGGAGACTATGGCGAATT
This sequence comes from Allium cepa, assembly GCA_030765085.1. Classification (NCBI taxonomy): domain Eukaryota; kingdom Viridiplantae; phylum Streptophyta; class Magnoliopsida; order Asparagales; family Amaryllidaceae; genus Allium; species Allium cepa. The sequence continues at coordinate 318,728,027 of CM060939.1, forward strand.
TTTTCGAAAATTTAAGGCGTTAGAAAAAAATTTGAGAAAATTGGAAAATTTTGAAAACTATAAACTTTGATTTTGGAATTAAAAGTTAAACAATGGTAGTTATTTTTGAAAAGATAACTAAGTATGATTTGAAAACTTAGTAAAGTATTATAAGAAGTTTAAATTTATTTTGGAAAGTTAATAAATTATGTAACTTTTCTTACTTAATAATTTCGAGGACGAAATTCTTTTAAGGGGGGAAGATTGTAACGACCCAGAATTTTAATTTATTAAAATTTGAATATTTAATTAATTTTAAATATTTAATAAGTGAATTTATAAGTCAAATAAATTTTATTTTGAATTATTGGATTTAATTGAATAATTAAATCGATAATTTAATATGTGAAATTATGGAAATAATAGAAAATTGAGTTAAATATGATTGATAATGATTTGTAAAATTTTATTTTATCATATTGGAGTTAGAATGATATTTTAGAACTTTTAAAATCGAATTAAAAGTAAATTTGTGAAAATTGAATATTTTAATATTAAAATCGACTAGTGAAAATAGTCAATTTTTGAATAGTCTCAGAATTGAACGAAACCTGTTCCATTGAATCCGTAATAGTTAGTTATTATCGGATTTCAATTTTCGTGTCAATCGGAGTTACCATTTGATCGTGGCAGCTCGAAACGCATCGAATTATTTTTAATTTTTAAATTGGCGAGTTAAAATAGCCATTTTTCAAAAAGTCTCAGATTTCGATGAAACCTGTTTCATCGGATCCGTAATATGATATTATTGTAAGGTTTCAAATTTCGTGTCAATCGGATTTACCGTTTGTCCGGTACAAATTAAAACGCCTAGAAATCGATTTAAATCGGTTTAATTTAAATTGAACGTTTGTTGCCATAACTCGCACAGATGTCCGAATTAGCTTTCGAAACCTGTTCCATTGTGTCCGGAATGCGGGATAAACCCTAGAAACGCTGGTTACGGCACGTAAATCGGAGTTCGGAATTTCCGGGATGAATAGTGTTCGAAAATTCTCTATAAATACACCTTAAAAATCAAAAAAAAAAAAGAAAAAAAAAGAAAACCCTAACCCTAAACGTTGCAGCCGCCTCCATTAGCATGAATGGCCGAAATCATCCCAACTTTCCCCTCAAATTTCTTCTAATCCATGCGTTATTTCAAGAAACTCCCAACATGAAAGATGAAGAGCACAACACGAACTAGATATCCAACGGTTATGATCGAGAATAGTTGAGCGGATTGATGGGAATCGTGCCACAAAGGCCACGCGTTGCGCACGGTTTTCAAGGTGAAATAGAGGGCCGAGCTTGGCCGCATCTCAGGCGAAGGTGGAGCAGGTTGAGGGCTTCGTGATGGCATCTCCTGATCGACATGTAGTTGAGTATCTAGCTCGCGATATTTAACCCTAGTTTAGACAATGGGTTCGGCGGCTTCGTTAGTGACCTGTAGGTGAACAAAAAGAGGAAGGAGAAGGGGAGGCCGTTGGATCTGGAGATGGACGGCTATGGATTGTGTAGGGTTTTAAAATTTTATATTTATGTTGTAAATATTAGTTTAAATCGTGCAAAACTTGTAAAATACATATCTTTTTCATACGAGGTCGAAAACGCGCGAAACCAGTTGCGTTGGAATCGTATGGACGAGAACTACGCGATGAAATTGGATTGTAGTCGTTTGGAGTTAGTGAGAATTTTGGGTAAAATTAAACGTCCGTTTAATTTTATTCGAAATAAATCGCTAAAACGAAATTGAAATCAAGGTGAGAACTTCTCACTCAATCGAATCAGTTTCGATTATATTTTAAATAGTTAGATTTAAAATATTTGAATGCATGTTTGAATGTTGATTAATATCTGTTGATTGTTAAAATAGACATTATACGCCGTTAGTAAGCGGATGTTATTTATTAAAAACATATACCGCGAATATTTCATAAACAGTGAAATTGGTATTATATATAATAGCAATATATATATATTGGCATATGTGTATATTGGAGTTATTGATTTCCCGCATTTATTTGTTTAGCGGATGAGACCCTATTGCGCCGTCTATTAAGCGGATAATATTTAAATCCCATATACCGCGATAATTTCGTACTGGAGCGAAATTGGTATTGTGCTAATGTTTTTGGATGCAGGAAAACAGGTTGGAGGGATCCAACTGGATTCCTCAACAGTATTTATTAGATTTCAGATATTTTGATATTTGATGGATTATCATATCGATATATGATATCGTTGTAGTCGTAATTGACTATTTGGTGTGTAGCATCATTGGACCCAGATTTTGGGATTTTAAAATGATTTTTAAAGTGATTTTTGAAAATATAAAAATATTTTTGGAATAGATCCATTTTATATAAATAAACGTTATAATTTTTAAAGTTATAAAAATTATGATTTTTGAGAAATATAGTTAAAAACTGATTTTTGAGAATATGATGCTAATGATTTTATAAAATAGTTTAATCGGAATTTTAGAATTTATTGTGAAAAGTTTAAATATAGGATTTATAAAATTTAATTATTTTATGAATCAAAATGGTGAAATAATAAAGGAGATTAAAGACGTTTTGAAATAATAATATAAATTGATTTATATTAAGAGATTTATAAATGGATATTTATAAATTGAAATATTGACATTATAAAACGAGTTTTTATAAGTGTTTGAATGAAGTGAAAATGAATTTCATAATTTAATGGAATTTATAGAATTTTAAACAGTGAAGTTATAAATGGAATTTTATAAACAGTGAAGTTAAATTCTTTTTCTTAAACCATAACATTTCGGGTTTTTGGCCTTTGATTTCTCGGCAGTCGATAAAGTGAGTATCGATGTTGAATTTTCGAAAGTCGAAAATTTTCGGGGCGTTACACAGATCCCCAAAATAATCCTGTAGAAACCCTTTATTCCAAAAATACTGCAACTTCTGGTTGCTTCCATTCTAGAACAGCTGCTACCTCGCTTCCACTGCACAACTCTGATTCTGGAATAGAAGAGAATGCTGTCGATGATCACGAACACAAACTTGATCAACACATCCTAGTAGAACCCCAACTTGAAAACATGGTTAGATTAATCCATTTCCGAGAAATCTTGAGCTGCTTCACCAATACCCTCTCTTTAGGAGCCATCCTTCCACTAAGTCGAACCATCGGTATTGCTCTTGGAATCCAAGTCGATACGGAACTCAATCTCCGAATTGGGTAAACCTCTGACAACTTTGATAACTCCTAGCTTCTCTTGAGAAGCCTCAATCTCAAGAAAAAGATTACTCAAATAATCTCCTGAACTATCGCAAGTCATTTTTGTGATTCTACCCAATTCAGATTCCAAAGATACTATTCTCTCTTTACAAACAAGAACAGCTTATTCAAAACAATGTCAATCCTTCAAGAATGCCTTACCTACTCGAAGAAAAATCTGATGTCTACTATCAAAACAAAGCATTCTGCTCTGTTGAGCTTTCTGAAGAAGTGAGCAAGCTTTCCCAAGTGTCTGGGCTACTGACAGATAGGACACAAAGACTTTTGAACCATCGAAGAAATGGATCCACACTGCTGCTTCCGAACTCCACCTCTATGATATTGCTTAGCCAGACCCTCCTATAGGCACCCAAGGCACCTCCAAGCTGCACTACTATCGCAGCTTACCAAAGGCTTCTAATCCATAAGCTCCTTGAACCTCAAAGCCATATCATCTAACTCCACAAAACAGCCATTTGAGATGGGCAGCCAACTTTCTAGAAATTCGGGCCTCAAATCAAACACCAACAACTTACTCTTCTTAAGGGGGTGACAATGAGACCATGTCCATAGCGAAGCTATTCTTTGACCTTAGTCTCATACTCAAATGCAGACAACTTCCTTTGAGATCTAGAAAAATTCTCATTCAGCCGAGTTTTCCCCGTGGTAGGTATAGACTGCTCCTTAACCACTTCGAAAACTGCTCCGAGAGAAAACATCTTTGGAAATATTCATGGATATTGCGTCTCACCACGTAGCTACCTCTTCCTAAAGATACCAAATTACCATCACGCGCTTATACTCATCCAACAAATCCAAACTCTTGAAAATCCACTCACACGAGCGCAACCAAGCTTACCCTTCAATGATGGAATCCGAACCTTGAAAAGGCTTCCTTCAGAGATCAATGAAATCCTTACATCACGTCTCAAAGCTTACTCGAGACAGTATTGGGTCTACAGTCTCGACAGATACACATCTGACCTCCACACATAGACTTCTTCCATTAATGGTAGTTGTGCTTCACACACCATTGCCCCTTCTACCTCTAGAACTCAAACTATTCGCCTAACTCATATGGGTAACCCGAACATATAACCTAACAAATTAGGTGGGAATATATATATATATATATATATATATATATATATATATATATATATATATATATATATAAATACAAGTACGCTCTCTCAAGATAGAAATCACTCCAAAGCCTAGGTATTCACTCAACCTAGCGCTCTGATACAAACTGTAATGACCTGTCTCTTTCACTCCATAGAAAGATGCATCATTAATAAGAAAGAAAGGAATAGAAAAGAGAAAAGATAGGAAAGAAGAACTAAACAATATCAGAATCTCACAATGGAACGAATAAATTATGTTACATCACATAAGATATTACATAGTATCATCATATACATCAGAGTTATATAGCTTATACATCACAAACTAGACAGTTATAAAGATATGTCTATCATACAACTCTAGTACAATACAGACATCATCACGGAGATGCAACACAGCGGAAACTCTAGATATCTACACGCTGAAGCCTTCTGCTCCAATTCTCTTTCAGAAATCGTCAAAGCAAACCTTAATCTCCTGGCTACTCATAAAAATTTGAGTACCCAAGAGTTTAATTAAAAAGAAAATAAACTCTGGGTCAGACTTGGGTCTGGTATGAGTAAACGGGTTAAAGTTGTTTAACTTTGAAAAACCTTTGAAAGAAAAGGTATCTCGTAAGACTCTCTGCCAATAAATACGGACAAGTTTTTCCCTTATAATAACCAAAACATCTGATAGGAAATCCAGTGATATTATAATAGGGTCTAGGGTTCTCTAGTAAAATACAAAAATAGCTGGAATGCTTACATCTCACGTTCCAACATAGTTAGGCACAATCTAACATACGGTACTTATTGGAGATTGGATTCCATACAATGGCAGGCTACTGGGGTACCGCCCATCATAGTACGAGGCCTAGATCACTGTACCGAGGATACCTCTCGATCCCTGCAACACAAGGCCGGAAGCATCCCTTACTGGATAGTCCCGAACAAGACAACCCCAGCAGTTGTCGCGAACCAACTGCCCACTAATCCGAATAAAAAGGGACCTCTAGATAGGGGAAAATCTCGTCCTACTTGAGTGCGACCCACTTAGCCTTGCTGCACCTCCCCTATTTCAGCCATTCCCGGTTGATGAGGCTTGAGGCTACGATTACTTTTATAGAACACATCTATCTTAGAATGCTCATCGCCCTCCAATGACGATGTTCTAAAAGCATTCAATCCATATAGGTTCGTTCCAGGTTCGAACGAAACCGAAGGCACTATCTCGTTACACTCATTTTGGAATCACCCGCAAAGTTAACGACCATAGCCATTGCACTCTGAATCTTCATCTGGACTTTACTTGAGATTCACGACCTATCATTTAATTTTGATCGATGTGGTTTTCAGATATCCAAATTTGGAAATCCGATCCCGGTCTCACCGAAATCCAAAACGCCGTCTTTTAAGGCCAAGTTGTTTTAAGTTAAAACAATTATCCATATTTACACAAATAGATAATTCACATATCAAAGATAGATAATCCATATCATCACAATTCAACCAAAACATCTCATATCACAGACCAAGACATAGCCCGTATCGGAGATATCAAACAGTCCAAGGCATTCAATGTCATTCAGCTATCCATAAGCAAAGATTAATTAGTCACACCATCTCTAATTAATTTAAAATAAATTAAATTAATTACATCCATTACTAAAATCCTGACTACTTAACCAATTATTAATTTCAAACCAATTAATTAATCATCCTTTAATTATCCATCTTAATTAATCATCCTTGATTAATTATTCTTTAATTACATTAAGTAATTAGCCTTTAATTAATTACACAAATTAATTATCCCTTAGTAATTAATTAACCCTTAATTATTCTTATTAATTAATTATTAAATAATTACATTAATTAATGGTCCTTAATTAATTACTTCCATTAATTAATTAACTATAATTAATTACATTGATCCTTAATTAATTACATTAATTAATTTTACTTTTAGTCACTTCCGTTAATCAACCTTAATTAATCATAAAAGTAATTAACCATCCTCTAATTACTTACGTTAATTAATTAACTCCTTAATTAATTATATTAATCCTTTGATTAATTACACTAAGTAATTCATACTTAATTACTTCAATTAAGTAATTCCTCTTTAATTAATTACATCCAATAATTACTCATTAATTACTTACACTAAGTAATTACACTTTATTAATTGCATTAAGTAATTATACTTAATCAATCACAAGTGATTATCTTTAATTAATTTAAACTAGTTAATTAACTTGAATTAGTCACATGAATCTAATTAATTACATTGAGTAATTAATCCCTTTATTTACTTCCATTAATTAATTTTAATTAATTCCCATAATTAAACAAGTAATTAATTATTCTTAATCAATTAAACCAATATCTTAAATTAATTACATTAATTAATTATCTCTTAATCATTAGTTAATGATCCTTAAATTAATTACACTCATTAACAATTCTTTCATTACTTTCATTAAGAAATTATACTTTGATTATAAATATTAATTAGTCAACACTTATTAATTAGATTAAGTGGTTAATCTTAAATTAATTTTACTAATTAATTATTCTTAATTAATTACAACCTTGATTTAAGTTAAGGTAAATCCTTTATCTTAATCTAAATATTTTATTACATCATTAACTTTAATTTTGAAACCATTAGGAATTAATTACCTAATTAATCTAACAAAATTACAAAACAAATTTAAAACATTTGATTTTAAATTTCAAACTTGAAAACCTGTTTCAAAACCTTGTTCAAATTATTTATTTTAGAAACTCAGTTTATTTGAATACGTCTTAAACTTGGATACTTTTACGTTGAAAATAATCATTTAATAAATTTTTAAATACCCAAAATTTATTTAAACATTTTACTTTGAAAACTTGATATATTATTTTAACTTTGAAAACTTGTTTTTATTACCTTTAAAATTTTGTTCCTTCTTCTTTAACATAGAACTTGGATTTTTTTTTACTTTTGATAAAACCAAATTTTTTGATTTCCTTTAAATTTTGAAACTTGATACTTGATCAAAATCAACCCGAGCCTACCTTAATGAAACCTGAGCAAATCCATTATTTTCACCAAGTAAATCACAAGAATTACCCATCCCAAAATACTTCGAGTCACATACACAAAAATCTCGAGATTGATCCCGAGGTAGCAACTTCTTCCCAAAACTCTCCATCACCTGATACATTGTGCACGCGTACACATGTCCCGATCGCATGACCTCAATCGTTCCTCGCCGAGGTCATTAGCATGTCGGCGATCACCTTCCACCTCAGCCGGCCCACAAACTTCGACGATCTCCCCTCAAATCCAAAATTTGATCCAGTGAACCAAACCTGTAACTCAGCTCGACCAGAAAATCTTTCCCTAGCCATCGCCTCCGACCTCAAAATCACCCGCCGCCCAGCCTGAAGCCACGCCACACACCGACGAAACTTCTTCCCTTATTGCGAACATCACCGATCCCCCATGGCCTTCGTCATTGCCTTGCGAACATCATCGTCCCAAAATGACCATCGAACCCAAGTTCACCCGTGCCTGACCTCCACGGTCGATGATAAAACTTTCTTCTATTTTTCTCGAGCCCACCAATCTTCAAGTTACCCCTGACATCAACCTCGACTCACGATATCGCATCCATCATCGACAATTAACGAAGTTACCCATTCCATTCAACACAAATCATCCCAACGATTACCAAACTAAAAATAATGATATTTATATTAAAAATCAAGATTTTCTACTACAAATCCAATCATGTAATCAAAACTTGATATTGAATTCATTAATTTTTGACCCAAATATATATATATTACTATTAGTTTTCATTTTTAAAATTATTTACTAAAATTAAATTCCTGAAACCATTTTATAATTAACATTTTATTGTAACATTCAACTTTCTTTTGAAGATCGAAGTCTAATTTTGAATACAGGGGGAGATATGAATTTTCCTTATAATTTTTGAAGCTTATAAATAAGACAGAGGAGTGTATATTTATATTTATACAGACATTTCCGCAGGCATATTTTATATTTATACAATCATGCATTCACAGATAAAATCATATGCAAACACCAATTACTACAAGGATTCATCATAAACATTTAAGTATATTCCCAGATCTAAAACTGTTTTTAGAATAATTGTTTACTCACCTTTTTTTTAAAAGAACAGAGGAGCAGGTTTCTTGTTCAGGCTTCAATTTCTTTGATCAAGAATTGTTACCTTGATTTAAATTTGATTCTGAATTGTTGAGTTGATTACTACGCCATGTTATTATTAATTTTGAACAGGCTGAAACTATTTGTTGAACTGCTCCTTTGAAATTTGATTCTTTTTTTGAATTTAAGTTCCCAGGTTTGTATTATTATTATTATTATTTTTAGTTAGGAAGAGGAAGAGAAAACATTGGACTGTAAAACCTTTGAACTGGAAACCAATTTCAGGTTTCTTCTAATACATGTTTTATTTATAAAATTTTAATTTTATTTAAATTGAAGAATGCCACTAGTTAACTTGTGTTACACATAACTTACAAATGTTGAAACCATGTCTCATCATGTTTACAAGTGTTTAAACTTTTTTTTTCTTTTTATTAAATTATTTAAATTTATAAATATTTATGTATTATATTTAAATGATTATTATATTTATCTTTTTGTTAATAAGTTTTTTTAAAATCTTTATATGTATACAAATGTGAATTTATGTAAATGTTTATTTATAAATTACTTATTTTTTTGAATTAATTAATGTAACATATGTTTATATGTTTGTAGAATTTATTTTAACATTAATGTATTTACAAACCAAATTATCTCATGTTAAATTTTAAAAGAAAGAATATTTAAGTTAAAAGAAAATGAATTTTTAATTAAATCTTATTTTAAACTTAAGAAAAAATATATATTTAAATAAATAAGAAATTATCTTTGTTGTTAATAAATATAAAGTTTAAATTTTAAATAGCCTTTGAAATGTATTATATTAAATTATAACTTTCAAATTACAATCTACGTATATATTAAAATTTGAAAGTACTTTTATTAAATTCAAACCAAAACTTTCCCAATTTCAATATATACATTTTAAATAGAAAATATTTTTAACATTAGTTTTGAAAATTATTATATTGAATTTTAAAACATAAACTCAAATCACAATATATACATACATATATATTACAATTTGAAAACATTTCTTTTATAAAATCATAGATTTCCTATTTACAATATATATATACCAATATATATACATTATAAATAGAAAACATTTTTATTAGCTTTGAAAGATAAATCTTACCAATTTTATATTGTTAGAAAAGATATTAATAAATATTGCCAAATTAAATATTTATTAGCTATTAAAAGATTAAATTTGCCAATTAAAATTATAAAACAAAATTATCAATCCAATTTAATTATTAATAAAGATTATTAAATTGATATTGCCCAAAATTCTGGGTCATCACACCACCTGCTCTAGATAAAAATATCCCATTCCAATTTGATATCTTATTTTTAATTTTATCAGTGATAATAAGCCAATCATCATGTTTGGGTTTGGAAGGTCTAATCATAAAACCTAGATATTCAAAAGGAAAATTCATAGTTTTGCAATTTAGAGTATTATCAACTAAATTTTCAACTTTTTCAAAATCATTTAGAACTAAAACTGAACTTTTGTCAAAATTTATTTTTAAACCTGATAAAAGTTCAAAACTGTATAAAATAAACTTAAGAGTAATAATGTGTCTAGGTAAATGAGAAGAAAAATGCAAGGTATCATTGGCAAACTGGAGAACCGATAAACCATTACGTGATATGTCATTGCCTACAAACCCTAAAGACCCATTATTTGCTTCTCTTTAATGATCTTAGAAAAAAAAATCAGCAGCTAAGTTAAATAATAAAGGTGATAAAGGATCCCCTTTCCTTAAACCTCTCTTGGATTGAATTTTATTACCTCAAATACCGTTAACCATAATACTAGAGTTACCAGTTCTAAGTAAATTCATAATCCAACTGGTCCATCTATGACCAAAACCTCTAGCATGGAAGATATCTACAAGAAAATCCCAATCAACCGAATCAAATGCTTTAGCAAAATCCAGTTTCAAAATCGCACAAGTAATGTTGTTCTTACAACAGCGATTAATATATTCTTGAACCACTGCCACTCCATTAGTGATATTTCTCCCTTTAATAAAAGTCGACTGTGAACAATCAATTAAATCATTCATTCTTAAACTAAGCCTGTTAGCTAGAACTTTAGAAATGATTTTAACTGAACGGTTAATTAAAGATATAGGTCTAAAATCTTTTAAGTTTTTAGCACCTACTTTTTTGTTTAACAAGATAACATTAGCATAGTTATATCTCCCTAATTGCAAATTACAATTATAAAAATCATTAAACATGTTAACTAAACCATGTTTTAAAATGTCCCAATTTTTTTTATAAAACAATATAGGAAACTCATCAGGGCCCGAGGATTTATCACTAGGCAAGTCATTAATAGCTTTTCTAATTTCCTCTAATGTAAAAGGATTATCTAGCTCAGATAAATCAATAATAGAATCGGATGGATATAGATCTTCCCATCTAACATTGATTCTATGTTTTATTTTAGTGCCAAAAATATCCTTACAATAATTTGTAAAAGCTATGTTAAGATCTCTTGGATTAACTAACTCTTCATTATTAATAATAATAGAGTTAATTGTATTACCACATTTTCTAGCATTAGCCATATTATGAAAAAGTTTAGTACTATTATCGCTTTCATTGATCCATTGGATTCTAGATCTCTACTTCCACATAACCTCCTCCTTTTCTAAAATTGAATTTAGTTCATCTTTTAAATTGGCAAGAATATTACGTTCACCTAAATTTAGTAGTCTATATTCTTCTATCTTATTAATTTTAAGCATCTCATTATGTAACGACCGTGATTTTTTCATTACTGTCGGGGTAAATATTTTAAATAGAAAATTTTAAATTAAAATATTTAAAAAATAAATTTGTAATGCGAAAATGATTTTAAAGTCAGTTCATATGACATCACCATTTTGCATTGATACATTTTCTTCTATTTGAAATAGTTGTACAAGAACTCATACTTTGGTTATCATTTAAATGTAATTGCTTGTGTCTTGTTTCAGCCATAAATCCTTCTTGTTACCGTAAACAATTTTGGCACTAATTGGTGAGACAAATAAAATAAGATAATATAGACCAATGTTACTTGCCCTGAGTATGGACTGATATAGGCTGAAAGTAGATTAGCCTGGCACACCTCATTTTGTCCATGCGTGAAAGTAAATTGGCCTAGCCCTCTTCATTTTGTTCGTGCATTAATTTAGGGTGTAAACCACCTTTAGTACGTATATACATGTTACTTGAAAATATATTTTGCACTATGCATGTTTGCTTTGGGTACATGCTGTTATTTGATTTGTAGAATGTATTGTGCTTAATAATACAGTCAATGTGAGCACAACTTGTTTTGCCGTCACATCCATATTTATAAAGCTTGTGAACATTTTTACTTTCACCATTTTATGTGCACAACATGTCCTTTTCATATATTTGCTCACGTCTACAATTTAATGCTTTTGTACCTTTAGCCTTGAATTGTGCACATTTGGAAACATAGTAGTAGCCTTCATCATTTCATTGTTTCAAAAATATTTCGGTAGCCGCATCAATTCTTTTGGGTTGCTTTCACTTTTCAAGTTAATCTGCAAAACACTTCAATGGCAGTTCATTTTGTGTTCAATCGGTTCGTGGTTGCATAAAGATTCTGGAAGCAAATTAAGTGAGTTTATAACTCACACTTCTAGTTAAAAAGTTGCTTAGCTGCTGAGCCTATGTTGCTTTTTTTGAATTTTCTGTGCTTAGGTTTACTTCCTTCTTCACTCTTTTGAAGGATATTTTGTGCAAAAAGTTGTGAAATTCGAAACTTGTTTACCTGCATTCAAAATTAATTTTACATATGACTTTGATCAGGACATTTCGTACAAATAGGCATGCTGTCTCATATAAGTGAACGTAGTTTTTTTTGGTTGCGTGCATTATATTTTTGAGTACCTTTTAATTTGCATACAAAAGTTTTACGTTGTGTTGTTCCAGACAGTTTGCCATTCCATTTTCACATATATACAAGTGTTAGGTAGCTTTGCTTCATAGCTCACTTACGTGTATATTGAATGCACTTATATATAAGTGGCCAGGTAGCATCATTTCATATTTACTTGCGTGCATACCTGTTCTTCACGCAAACGAAATGTTTTAAAGTTTTTGTAACTCATGCATGCATATTTACTTGCGTGCGTACCTGTTCTAAAAAAAAAAAATTGAACACACAATAACATGCATAGGGTCCTGGTAGTGTGAAATTTTGTGAACGTATAATGAAAATGTAAGTAGTGGTATAGTTAAAATTGTTAATTCAATTTTCTTTTATGTGCACTATTATTTGCATGCATACAAACTAAAATATACATGAGAAACCTTTAATTCCTATTCCTGCGTGTAGTTGCAAGAGCCAGGTCATCAATTATGTCTGGCGTATATACTTGTTTTCAGGCACTACCATATTTCGTGCATACGTATTGAATATAGTTGCAAATTCCAGATTCAATAATTGTGAAAGGCAATTACGTGTTGTCAGTATGCATGAAACTAGCCCAGCTCACACTAGTTTGCATCTTTGTGTATTTAAGAAAGTTCATTTTGTTTTGAGTTTTTTTTTTGCGTAATATGTTTAGTACAGGCCATATATTTCATTTGTATGCATTTTTAAAGTGTACGTGTCCTTGCATGTGAGAATGTATGGTTCAGGTCATATTTTCTTGCGTGCGTGTCATATTGTGCATGAAATGAACATGCATACATGAGAAATTATGCCATCATCTTGTAACGTGTCCATATCCTATCAACCATTCATGGGAAACCATGACCATCATTTTGTAATGGGTCTATTTTGTGCGTGAGTACAAACGTATGTCCAGGCAATTATCATTTTATACTTCATATAGCATGCAAGCTATAAAACACGAAAGTGTTTTAAATACCAGAGTAAAATTTGCTTTGAACCGGAGTTTCGTTCTGAAACAAATTTTATTGCCGTTATTTTTATAACGATTTTTTATGCCGGTAATATATTTTTGAAGCGCTTTGTTTTGGCGACATTTTTTACGAATAAAAATTACTGTTGTTTTGACTTCAGTAACCGTCAATTTGAAAGTGAATTTTCAAGCGGTTATCCCGCATCGCTGATTTGATATCCGTTTTTACGGTGTTTTGCGAAGCGCAGTTTCCTAGTCGAAATTGCTATAATTGTTGTAGTTTTAATCACATGTTTTAAAAATCGTTTTAAAATAGAATTGTTTTCAAAAAAATTATAATTTACGCTTTCAAAAGAATGAGGAAGCGATTTAAGCATTTCAGTAAAATTGAGGACTATGAACCCTTACTTTTACTGATTCGCTTAATTCCGGACTTGTCCGCTTGAGAACGTAAAATGTTATTTTTTTAAAATAAACAACTTTGCACTTCAAGGAAACGATGAAGAGATTTAAATGATTTAGCAAAAGTGCGGAGTATGGAACCACGCTTTTACTATTTTGGTTAATTCCGGACTCGTTAATTGAAATATTTGCTGTTTGATGATTTTGATGATTTTATTTGGCTTTCGAGCCACTATGTTGGACCTTCGGGTCATATGACGGACCTTCGGGTCAATTACTAGTACTAGACCTTCGGGTCATTTGTTGGACCTTCGGGTCATTTGTTAGGCGCCAAAAATATAGTACTTGGTAGGCTTCGGCCATATGAGATGCACGTGCGGCGTAGCTAAAACTCGCCATCTGCTGGGATCGATCCATCTTTTATGTTGATTTTCTAGTTATCTTATTTTGATTTCTAGATTTTGTGAATGCTGATTTTCTAGTTATCTTGACCGATTTCTAGATGTTTGTGTGTTGCTGTTTCGAATTCAATCGTGAATTTGGAAATTTATTTTGATGATGTTTAATGGGATTTCTTCCTTTAAACTATGTTGTTTACTATGTTGTATAGTCTCTTCCGAGATTATAATTTTGTGTATAGTCTCATCCGAGATTATAAATTTGCATACTTCTGTTTTGAATTCAATTAGGAAATTAAAAGCTGATTTTGATGGAGTTAAAATTGAGATTTCTTTATTTTGAACTATGTTGATTTCATATGTTGAATAGTCTCATTCGAGACTATTATTATTTTCCTTAATGTTGTTTATGATGCATTTACATCTAACTTTAAATTAGACTGATCCGTTTATTATTTTCTTTTAAATAATATTCGGGTCAGACCGAGTTATTTCAAGATATTCGCTATCTCTGATTCTGTTTGTGACGCCCCACCTCTATACCCACGCTAGCCAAGAACACTACGGAGTAATGCTGTCGACTAGCACGGAGAATAAGGCTGTTGAGGAGCGACCATCTATATAATTGCTTTGTGCGAGCACCGATATGTCGGATAGTAATATAAATTTTCATCTCAAGAGGAAATCCGACATACCGACACAAACTCAAAGCTACTACACAGTGGCTATAAAGGTCTTCGAAAACAAATATAGAAATAAACATAACACAAATCAGTCACAGACAATTCATATCACAAAGGCGGAATAGATATGAATATAACACATGAAAGTGTTCATCAGAGTAGTGGTCTAAAAAGATCCACAATAACACAAAAGAATAGTTACATGAACTACACAAAAGAATAAGTATACATTATGGAGTCTATGTCTCAAATGTATACAACAAAAACTACTAATCTAAGTAGTAAGCAAAAGGTCAGAGTAATGGATCCCCGGAGAGAAGTCAAGTCGAAGCACCTGCAACATCTTGGTTTGACCCGAGTATTATTTATAAGAAAATAATAAACGGATCAGTCTAACTATAAATATCAGATAACATGATATAGAATAGGAGATATGACTAAACACATAATAATCACAATGCCAAGCTGTGATATATATAAGTAATTGAAAATCAACAAGAGATTAATCAATATCACGATAATCTACTCAAGATAAAAAGGAATGTTATACTCCTAATTTCATTCACCAAGCCACAATAAATGACATATAAGATATGGCATAGAAGTATAATATCCACAAAGGCATACTACTATAAGTATGTAAATGATAATCAACAAACGATTAATCAATATCAAAGAATCTTCTCAAAGATCCAAAAAGGGTATCATACCCAAAACTTGTATTCACAACAAGTTAATGACACACAAATTCACCTATGCACAAGAATTGATAAATCATATCAATAGAAATCACAAAGTTGGTGAAACATAAATTCCAAAAATCAACACAAGAAATCCAGTCAATGACACACAAATTCACCTATGCACAAGAATTGATAAATCATATCAATAGAAATCACAAAAATAGGTGAAGTATAAATTCCAGAATTCGACACACGAAATCCAGAAATTTCACAAAATAAGGGGGGGAGGCCTATCACATGAACGGGAGCATGAAAACTCACCAACAGCTGTAACACACGAACGAGAAGCTATCTCATGGTAGCTAGCCATTAATTTGACACACGAATGGTCCGAAGACCTGACACACGAATGGTCCGAAGACCGTGGGTTGCTACCCCACCAAATTAGAGTCGAAACTCCACAAAACGGGGTTTAGTCTCCCGCGCAATCAAAGAGACATCGCACATTGCTAGTCTAAATCACAAAAATGATCGTCATGATCATCGAGAAGTGTCAATTACACTAAGCTAGTAAATATATGAGTTTAGCTTCATGTCCCATAACCACTTGCTTAACTTAAATATTTACGAACAAACTGTAGATTTCCACTAGAAAATTGTCACAGGAGATTCAATCGAACAAGTCCAAGAATTAACCGACGAAGTAAACGCAAGTGTTTCATACCACTTGTTTTACTAAGTCGTTTAATTGGATTTCTCATACGAGTGAGGTAAAGGTTTGTATATACTAATAGATTGGAAATTGGTTTGAGAAAACGAGCTTTGTAATAAAATAGTGTTGAAATCATTTAAACAAAGAGTTTTGATATTTACTATTAGTATCGAAACCTTAATATTTTTAAAGTGACAAATCACAAAGAAGATTGTAGGAACAATCAATCACTAAAATTCACATACGAAGATGTGAATAAAATCCAAAGAAACCGATAAAGAATCCATCGAAATGGATATTCAAAAATCCCTAAAAAGGAGTCATCAAAGTCATAATAAATGATAACAACAAATAGGATCATCACGAATCGATTTAAATTGGAAATTCAATCCAAAAAGGCAAAATGGACTCAAACAGCAGGTTCAGTCGACCGAACAGAGTTTTCAGTCGACTGACCCTATACCTGGAAATTTTCCAGGTTCAGAAAACTTTCTGTTTTCAGGTTCAGTCGACTGAACAGAGGATTCAGTCGACTGAATCATGCCTGGAAACTTTCGGGTTCTAGGTTCAGTCGACTGAACAGAGTATTCAGTCGACTGAATCATGCCTGGGCTGTTTTTCAGCCTTATTCAAATGAAGAGCAAACTCTTCCAAAATGCAACCGGACGAACATTGGCTCTAAGGGTTTATGCCAATCGACAACCCGGCCCTATATGCTCCTCGATGCATCACCAAAAGCATGATCAAACATCCATAAAAGGATTTTCACACAAATTGACTTAAAAACTAAAAAATTGGAATATTCACAAAACCAATCCAAATCAAGAGCAAATGCACATGAAGAAGTGTTAGGAATTCATACCCAACAACCAAAGATAATTATAGTCATAGATGTGAGATAAAAAAACTCACCTTTTCACAAAATCGAACAAGAAGAAGCTTGAAAGCAAATGGAGAATCAACCTCTCTTCAACACAACCCAATTGAGCTTGAATCTAATCTTAAAACAAGAACATTCCCGAAATTAGGTTTAGGAATTTCTGAAATTAGTAAGAGAATAAGTTGGAGAAGAAGGAGAGAAGCTTACCAATGGGTTCTTCTTGAGTTTGGAGCTAGGAATTTGATTTGCAAGAGGAACTAGGGTTTTGGAGTTTTAATTTCCAATCTCTCCCACCATTAATACTCTAAAAACTGAAATGAGAAGAGAATGAGGGTGAGTGGGGAAGAGTTGCTCAGATTTGAGCATAAGTTAACATAGGGCTGAGCCCAAACCAAACCCAAAGTGAAAAGTAGCAAAAAAAAATTTCTCCAAACATATCGAAGCTTATACTCAAAAAGGTCGCAAATGGCATTTTAAACTCAATGGGAGTGGTCCCGAGTCCTAATTCGACCGTATGCAAAAAGTAGCTTTTCGGACTAAAATCCGACTAACGACAAAATATTTAAATAAAATATTTAAATATAAAATCGATAAATATGCGGGTTGTTACAGACTCCCCTCCTTAAAGAAATTGCGTCCTCGCAATATTTAAGAAGAACATATATAGTAACAACCATAAAAGCATATTCAACGCAAATGAAATTTGAAATAAGAAGTTCACCTTAAAGAGCACGGGAAAGTAAGTCCGGATGTGTTCGCTCGATGAACTCTCTAGATTCCCAAGAACAATCCTTAGGATTTGAAGACCATTGAACTTTGACAAGCGGAACATCATTATTTCGAAGTCGTTTGACCTCCGAAGCAATGATACGAATAGGATGTTGCTCATAAGTTAAATTAGGCGAAACTTCAATCTCTTCCACAACACCGGGCTCAAGAATAGAATCGGAATCTCGAAGACATTTCCGAAGTTGAGAAACGTGAAACACGTCATGGATAGCAGAAAATTGAGCCGGTAATAAAAGGCGATAAGCCATGGAACCAATACGTTCAGTGATAGGAAATGGCCCGATATATCGAGGCGCTAACTTTCCCGAGCGACTGAAATGCACAACACCTTTTATAGGTGACACACGAATGAACACAAGATCTCCCACAGAAAATTCTAACTTCCTTCTTCGGTTATCGGCATAGGATTTTTGTCTACTCTGGGCTTCTTTCATCCTATGACAAATAAGATCAATCTTTTCTGTGGAATCACGAATAAAATCTGGACCTAAAACCAGCTTCTCACCGGCCTCAGGCCAACAAGAAGGCGATCGGCATGGCCTTCCATAGAGTGCCTCGAAAGGTGCCATACCAATACTAGATTGGAAGCTATTATTATAGGAAAATTCAACAAGTGAAATATGATCTTCCCAACCTCCACCAAAATCAAGCAAACAAGAACGAAGAAGATCTTCAAGAGTTTGATTCACACGCTCAGTTTGTCCATTGGACTGGGGGTGATAAGCGGTGCTAAAATTAAGCTTCGTTCCCAAAGCTTTTTGAAGACTCTTCCAAAATCCACTAGTAAACAATGGATCACGATCGCTAACAATTGAAGTAGGAACACCATGTAATTTAACAATCCCTTTAACAAAGAGTTTGGCCAAAAGAGGAACGGTTCGGTTAGACCGAACGGGAATAAAATGGGCTGATTTAGTAAGTCTATCAACAATTACCCATAAGCTATCATAACCCGATCGAGAACCGGGAAGGCCATCTACAAAATCCATGGAAATTTGATCCCACTTCCAAACTGGAATTTCTAAAGGTTGCAATAACCCACCGGGCCTTTGATGTTCGGCCTTAACAAGTTGGCAAGTCATGCAACGCTTAACGAAGTTAGCGATGTCAAGTTTCATTCCCTCCCAATAATAAAGTCGCTTCATATCCGCGTACATTTTACTACTACCGGGATGAATGGTAAATTTAGAGTGATGAGAATCTTCTAAAATATCTTTACGAAGATCACTAATATTTGGCACAATAAGTCTACCAAATTTCCGAATGCCGCCACGAGAATCGATATCAAAGTCTTTCAAACCTTCGATATCAATTTTATCCTTAATATTTTGGCCAAGAAGAGCCAATTCAGGATCTAGCCTTTGAGCTTCAAGAATGCGGTCTAAAAGAGATGGATGAGCCTCAAGGCTACATAAAACAAATGATGAGCATAAATCGGAAACACGGTCTCGAATTTCGCAAGTGGATAAAATCTCAAGATCGTTCCATTCGGATACCATCATAGAAACAACAGCTTGTTGTTTACGGCTAAGAGCATCGGCGACACGATTACCCTTACCGGGCGTATAAAGAATATCAAGATCATAAGGAGCAAGGAACTCGAGCCAACGTTGTTGACGCAAATTAAGTTCCTTTTGAGAAAATAAATATTTGAAAGACTTATGATCTGTGTAAAGAACAAATTTCTCTCCTAAGAGATAATGACGCCAAATCCGAAGAGCGAAAACAATAGCCGCGAGTTCTAAATCATGAGTGGCATATCTAGTCTCGGCTGGCTTCAATTTCCTAGAAGTATAAGCAATAACACATTCTCTTTGCATAAGAACGGCACCCAAACCAACGCGACTAGCATCGGTATAAACAACGAAATCTTGATTCCCCTCGGGAATAACAAGAATAGGAGCATTAGATAGGAGTTCTTTTAATTTCTGAAAAGAAGCTTCACATTTGTCCGACCAAATGTATTTAACACCTTTCTTCGTCAAGCTAGTGAGAGGCACGACAATCTTAGAAAAGTCTTTGATAAAACGACGGTAATAGCCCGCCAATCTGAGAAAACTACGAATCTCTGTCACACTCTCCGGTCTCTTCAAATCTTGAATCGCTTCAATCTTTGAAGGATCCATGGAAATTCCGGATTCGGAAATAATGTGACCGAGAAACTTCACACGAGATTGCCAAAAGTGGCACTTAGAAATTTTTGCCTTTAATTGATTACTCCTAAGAGTTTCCAACACAATCCGAAGATATTTTTCATGCTCCTCCTCGGTTTTAGAATACACAAGAATATCATCAATAAAGATGAGAACAAATCGATCGAGGAAGTCTTTAAAAACTCGATTCATTAAGTCAATGAAATAAGCTGGGGCATTCGTTAACCCAAATGGCATCACAATCCATTCATAAGATCCATAACGAGTATGGAACGATGTCAAAGGAATGCTATCCTCTGCAATACGAAGCTGATGAAAACCGGTAGCCAAGTCCAATTGTGAAAAGACTCTAGCACCACTAAGTTGGTCAAATAAATCATCAATCCGAGGTAAATGATATTTATTTTTGATAGTAAGACCATTAAGCTTGCGGTAGTCAACGCAAAGCCTAAGTGTTCCATCGGATTTCTTCACGAAAATAGCCGAAGCTCCCCAAGGCGAGGAACTAGAGCGAATAAATTGCTTCGTCTCCAATTCAGATAATTGTTTACGCATCTCCTCGTTTTCTTTATTGGACATACGATAAGGAGGATGAGTGATAGGTTAAGCTCCATGAATAAGATTAATTCTGAACTCAATTGCTCGCTTAGGTGGTAATCCTAAAACGGGCTCGAATATGTCAGAAAATTCACGAACGACGTGAATAAGAGAAATAATATCACCCTCATCATCATCATCGTCATCACGAGGATTTAAAGAATATAAAGATGAAACCAAGCTGGAAACTGAATCTTGAAGATTAATAGAAATCTGCTTAACATATTGAGGATGTCGAAGATGAATAGTCCGCTCAGGACATAGGATATGGGCTTCATAACGGTTAAGCCAATCCATTCCCAAAATCATTCCAAAGCCTAAATAACGCATGACATGCAAATCGGCTAGGAAAGAAAAATCACACAAAATAATCTCAACATCTTTACACAATAAACTGATCGTTGCGGATCCACCAACCGGATTCGCAATTCCCAAAGAAGTCATTAAACATAAAACATCCAAGGAAAAAGTATCAACAAGTTCTTTTGATATAAAAGAATGGGACGCACCCGTATCAAAAAGAACTCGAATAGGACGATCACGAAATAAAATAATTCCATCCAGAATAGAATGAGAAATACCTTGGCCACGAGATGTGTTGCCAGGGGCTTGAGCAACATTAAGTTTTCCCTCCTTCCTACTTTGAAGTGTGGGACATGCATGCATAAAATGGTCCGGGCTCTTGCAATAGCGACAAGTACGAGGCTTTGAACACTTGTTCGCAAAATGGTCCTTCGAACCACAATTATAGCATTTCCCTTGAGTAGAGAAAAAGGCCTTTTCAGCAGGAGTTGCTTGCCTCCCTTTCTTATTGGGATAAGGACCTTTGAATTTGCTTGGCCTCTTCTTGTTGTTGAAGTTCGGTTTGGAACCCACCACTTCAACATCATTCTCCCTATCCGCCTCTTCAAGTCGAAGAGCGATATCAACGAGTTGGTCAAAAGAAACTTCTAACTTTAGAAGTAATGGCTTCTTGAGATTTTTGTTTAAGCCATAAACAAATCTCTGATTCTTCTTCAGAGGGGTGTTGATGTATTCGACCCCATATTTGGAAAGTGATTCAAAAGAAGCAACGTAGTCCGTCACGGAAGAATCGCCTTGAACAAGGTCAATGAAACGACGAGCCATCGTCACTTTCTCATCTTCTGGCACGAATTTTAATTCGAAGCGTTCTCGGAATTTCTCCCAGGTGAGATCCACTTCATTAATCTCAGAAATAAGAAGCTCGTACCAGTCCAATGCTCTTTCTCGGAGCATACTAGAGGCCACCTGAACTCGGTGAAGGTCAATAAGATTCATGCGAGAAAAGATTCGATCGCATGACCTTAGCCAGGCCTGTACTTCAATAATAGTTTCGGAACCTTTGAATGGCTCCCCACCCAAATTTGTGCAATCGCTGCACAAGCGTGCAAATCCCGACTTTGGGTGAGTAGGTTCCGGGTTAGCTCCAGCTGCTTGAGCATTCGTCACTAAATCAAGAAGCTGTTGAGCAGTCATAAAAACTCCATCTTGGGGTGGAGTGCTAGACGGTACGGCTCTGGGGCGGCCTGGTCTAGACATTTCTCTTCCTTTAGAAAGAAATAAGAAGAAGAAAAAGGTTATTCACCAAATTGAATATCAAGCAATCTTGATAGATAAACAAGGAATCATAAGGAAAATAGGATGAATCGGTACGAAGACTCGAATTAAATCCTAAAAAACGACTCCTAAGATGGAGTTAGGACGATGATCCTTGTTATAATATTCCATATTGTTCCGAAGTTTGGCTCTGATACCAAGCTGTGACGCCCCACCTCTATACCCACGCTAGCCAAGAACACTACGGAGTAATGCTGTCGACTAGCACGGAGAATAAGGCTGTTGAGGAGCGACCATCTGTATAATTGCTTTGTGCTAGCACCGATATGTCGGATAGTAATATAACTTTTCATCTCAAGAGGAAATCCGACATACCGACACAAACTCAAAGCTACTACACAGTGGCTATAAAGGTCTTCGGAAACAAATATTGAAATAAACATAACACAAATCAGTCACAGACAATTCATATCACAAAGGCGGAAATAGATGTGAATATAACACATGAAAGTGTTCATCAGAGTAGTGGTCTAAAAAGATCCACAATATCACAAAAGAATAGTTACATGAACTACACAATAGAATAAGTATACATTATGGAGTCTGTGTCTCAAATGTGTACAACAAAAACTACTAATCTAAGTAGTAAGCAAAAGGTCAGAGTAATGGATCCCCGGAGAGAAGTCAAGTCGAAGCATCTGCAACATCTCGGTCTGACCCGAGTATTATTTATAAGAAAATAATAAACGGATCAGTCTAACTATAAATATCAGATAACATGATATAGAATAGGAGATATGACTAAACACATAATAATCACAATGCCAAGCTGTGATATATATAAGTAATTGAAAATCAACAAGAGATTAATCAATATGACGATAATCTACTCAGGATAAAAAGGAATGTCATACTCCTAATTTCATTCACCAAGCCACAATAAATGACATATAAGATATGGCATAGACGTATAATATCCATAAAGGCATACTACTATAAGTATGTAAATGATAATCAACAAACGATTAATCAATATCAAAGAATCTTCTCAAAGATCCAAAAAGGGTATCATACCCAAAACTTGTATTCACAACAAGTTAATGACACACAAATTCACCTATGCACAAGAATTGATAAATCATATCAATAGAAATCACAAAGTTGGTGAAACATAAATTCCAGAAATCAACACAAGAAATCCAGTCAATGACACACAAATTCACCTATGCACAAGAATTGATAAATCATATCAATAGAAATCACAAAAATAGGTGAAGTATAAATTCCAGAATTCGACACACGAAATCCAGAAATTTCACAAAATAAGGGGGGGAGGCCTATCACATGAACGGGAGCATGAAAACTCACCAATAGCTGTAACACACGAACGAGAAGCTATCTCATGGTAGCTAGCCATTAATTTGACACACGAATGGTCCGAAGACCTGACACACGAATGGTCCGAAGACCTGACACACGAATGGTCCGAAGACCGTGGGTTGCTACCCCACCAAATTTGAGTCGAAACTCCACAAAACGGGGTTTAGTCTCCCGCGCAATCAAAGAGACATCGCACATTGCTAGTCTAAATCACAAAAATGATCGTCATGATCATCGAGAAGTGTCAATTACACTAAGCTTGTAAATATATGAGTTTAGCTTCATGTCCCATAACCACTTGCTTAACTTAAATATTTACGAACAAACTGTAGATTTCCACTAGAAAATTGTCACAGGAGATTCAATCGAACAAGTCCAAGAATTAACCGACGAAGTAAACGCAAGCGTTTCATACCACTTGTTTTACTAAGTCGTTTAATTGGATTTCTCATACGAGTGAGGTAAAGGTTTGTATATACTAATAGATTGGAAATTGGTTTGAGAAAACGAGCTTTGTAATAAAATAGCGTTGAAATCATTTGAAGAAAGAGTTTTGATATTTACTATTAGTATCGAAACCTTTATATTTTTAAAGTGAAAAATCACAAAGAAGATTGTAGGAGCAATCAATCACTAAAATTCACATACGAAGATGTGAATAAAATCCAAAGAAACCGATAAAGAATCCATCGAAATGGATATTCAAAAATCCCTAAAAAGGAGTCATCAAAGTCATAATAAATGATAACAACAAATAGGATCATCACGAATCGATTTAAATTGGAAATTCAATCCAAAAAGGCAAAATAGACTCAAACAGCAGGTTCAGTCGACTGAACAGAGTTTTCAGTCGACTGACCCTGTACCTGGAAATTTTCCAGGTTCAGGAAACTTTCTTTTTCCAGGTTCAGTCGACTGAACAGAGGACTCAGTTGACTGAATCATGCCTGGAAACTTTCGGGTTCCAGGCTCAGTCGACTGAACAGGTATTCAGTCGACTGAATCATGCCTGGGCTGTTTTTCAGCCTTATTCAAATGAAGAGCAAACTCTTCCAAAATGCAACCGGACGAACATTGGCTCTAAGGGTTTATGCCAATCGACAACCCGGCCTTATATGCTCCTCGATGCATCACCAAAAGCATGATCAAACATCCATAAAAGGATTTTCACACAAATTGACTTAAAAACTCAAAAATTGGAATATTCACAAAACCAATCCAAATCAAGAGCAAATGCACATGAAGAAGTGTTAGGAATTATACCCAACAACCAAAGATAATTATAGTCATAGATGTGAGATAAAAAAATCTCACCTTTTCACAAAATCGAACAAGAAGAAGCTTGAAAGCAAATGGAGAATCAACCTCTCTTCAACACAACCCAATTGAGCTTGAATCTAAGCTCAAAACAAGAACATTCCCGAAATTAGGTTTAGGAATTTCTGAAATTGGTAAGAGAATAAGTTGGAGAAGAAGGAGAGAAGCTTACCAATGGATTCTTCTTGAGTTTGGAGCTAGGAATTTGATTTGCAAGAGGAACTAGGGTTTTGGAGTTTTAATTTCCTATCTCTCCCACCATTAATACTCTAAAAACTGAAATGAGAAGAGAATGAGGGTGAGTGGGGAAGAGTGGCTCAGATTTGAGCATAAGTTAACATAGGGCTGAGACCAAACCAAACCCAAAGTGAAAAGTAGCAAAAATCAACTTTCTCCAAACATATCGAAGCTTATACTCAAAAAGGTCGCAAACGACATTTTAAACTCAATGGGTGTGGTCCCGAGTCATAATTCGACCGTATGCAAAAAGTAGCTTTTCGGACTAAAATCCGACTAACGATAAAATATTTAAATAAAATATTTAAATATAAAATCGATAAATATGCGGGTTGTTACACTGTTGCTGCTTCAGCTTTTGGGATTTCACTCCATCTTTTGTCTTGCTCCGAGGTGTTTCTTTTTGGTGCATTGACTATCGTTTCATGTATGTTGATATCTATGTATATGTACATTTGGTTCTTGTGAATTATCGGTTGTTGTAACATGTATTCCAAACTTGTCTTCCGCTATATATCTGATATTTCTGTTCTGAAGTGATTATACTATCGGTGTTGTTGTTATTATGAGTTGTTCAGAATTTTTCATTAGCCACCATAGTTTCGTTTTAGATTTGGATTGAATATATATCTTTGGTAGTAATTTTCATAACTCCTATCGATGTAATCAATACTTGTCTAAGGCATAACTTACCAATGGTCGCTTCTAACATGCCTTATTCTTCGCAATAGCAGATGTTATTCCTTATAATAACCTTTGTTATTGTGAGCATAGAGGTGGGGCCTCACAGCTTGGTATTAGAGCTGAGATTCAAAACCAATTATGATAAAAACGGAACAGAAGTTGAATGGAACATGTGTTACAACTATTCGGGGGTTTTATTTGTGCCTTTCTAATCTATTCCTTAGTTGTTCTTAAATCATTATCCTCTCTAACATCTTGGAGTATGTCTAGGGATAAATCCCATGTCCCCGTAGTATTCCATTTGTTAAATTCCTTTTCAATCTTGAGTTGTTTTAACTACTCCTAAGGGTTTCAAATCTGGGAAGCTTGATGTTGCTAAAGCTTCAGGTGATTCTTCTGATCCCAATGGTTCTACTCCTTCTGTTTGGGAGGTTTTATTTTATTTCGTGGCCATTCTATTAGAGTTCTTTTTGATAAGGGTGAATCATATTCATTCGTATCAAAGGAGCATGTTGTTTTTATTCCTTTGGATGTTCTTACTCTTTGCGACCCTTTGAGGATCGTAAATCCTATTTGTGGATCCGCTACTCTTGGTTTGTTGTGTGTTGATGTTGAGATTATTCTTTGTGGTTTCTCCTTTCATGCAAATCCGCATGTTATGGATCATCTTGGTTTTGATATGATATTGGGTATGGATTGGCTCGTCCATTATGAAGTTCAATCCTATGTCCCGAAAGAACTTTATACCTCAAACATCTTGATGCTATTGAGCAGTTATCTATTATATTTTGAACATGCTTCGAATGCTTTCATTTCTTCCTTCGAATCGAAGGACGTCTTAGCTAATATTCTGATTGTTTGTGATTTTTCTGATGTCTTTGAGCCTATTTCGAGTTTGCCGCTGAATAGGGCAAGTGAGTTCCGTATTGATCATATCTTTGGTGCTCATCGTGATAGTCGTCTTCCCACGAGGATGTCTACTAAGGAAAATGAGTAACTCAAGCAACAATTATCTGAGTTGGAAGCCAAACGATTTATTCGTTCTAGCTCTTCTTCCAACTCGATCTTGCCACTGGTTTTCATTTGGCTACGAGTTGCGGAAGTTAGCATCCCTTTTACCACATTTTGTACTCGTTGTGATTCTTAGGAATGACTTATTATGTCATTCAGTTTGCCTAGCTTATTTCATCCATTTTATGAATCGAGTATTCTATGAACATCTCGATGACTCAATTTGTGTATTTATTAATATTGGATGAAAACAGTAATTTAAAATTTTGTCAAATCTTCTTCATAATATCTAATAACAAGTATAATTGGATTTGTATTTATCATATAGAAGATGATTTTGTGATTGTATTGCCCATTGAGTGCTTTAAGAATTCTAGTCGATGCGCTTGATCAACGTTATCGATAGAAATCTTCTAAACACTTTGATGAGACAATTTGACACAATAAATTGATCTATAAAAAGTAAAATTTTCTAGAAAATGATTTCGTAAAGACAATTGAAATTTTCAGATGTTTTATCTTTTCAGGAAATAAGATTATTTGAAAGAACTCTTTTCCGATACTCTTATTCTTGTGGTTCCCGAAGGGAACCAAGACTCTATTATTTATACCAATGCTACTCATATTGGTTTAGGTGTCGTTCTCTTGCAAAAAAAAGAAAACGTGCTATCACTTATGCTTCTTTACAATTAAAGCCGATCGAGACTAGGTATGCCACTCATGATCTAATGCTCGCGACTATTGTTTCGCTTTTAGAGTTTGACATCATTATTTTGGAGAGGAGTGGTGTTCTCCACTCTGATCACAAATCTCTGAAATATCTATTCACTCAGAAAGAACTTAATTTGAGACAACAGCGTTGGCTCGAATTTCTTGCTTCAAATGATTTCAATATTCAGTATACCCCTGGTAAGGGTAATCAAGTTGCTGATGCGCTTAGTCGCAAACAACAAATTGTTGTTTCCATGATGCTAGCAGAGTGTAATATTTTGGAAGCTTTATCTCTTTGTGATATTAGAGGCGGTCCTTCAGTTTTTGATTCTCCTGTGCTTTTATTTAGCATGGAAGCTCATCCTAGTTAATTGGATCGTATTGTCAATGCCCAGAAACAAGATCCAGATCTCTTATCTTACTCAGGGTTGTAAATCGGAATCCCAAAGTGATCATCTAAAGGATTTCGGTATTGATATTCATGGTTGTATTCGGAAGAAGGGAATGTTGATCGTGCCTAGTGTTTCTAATCTTAGAAATTACATTCGTGAGGACTGTCATCGTTCTAAGCATACTATTCATCCGGGTAGTAGTATGATGTAGGCTGATATGAAACGCTTATACTTTTGGGAGGGTATGAAGCGTGAGGTTGCAAGTTATGTGAGTCGTTACATGACTTGTCAACTTGTTAAAGCAGAACACCAGCGTCCTAGTGGTCTTTTGCAGCCTCTTGGAATTCCATTAAGGAAATGGGATCAAATTTCTATGGACTTCATTGATGGTCTACCTCGTTCGAGGTCGGGCCGTACTAGTGTTTGGGTGATTGTTGAAAGATTAAGCAAATCAGCGCATTTTATTCTCATCAAGTCCAATCGGACTGCTTCTTGACTTTGGAGATAGTTAGGAAGATCAATTATCTCTTGTTGAATTCTCTTATACCAATAATTTCCAATCCAGTATCGGTATGGCTCCTTTCAAACCCTTTACGGAAGGCCGTGTCGATCATCATCTTGTTGGTTAGAATCGGGGGAAAAGATAGTTTTCTGCCCCGATTTTATTCGTGATTCTTCTGAGAGGATCGATATTATTAGACAGAGAATGAAAGAGGCTCGGATTAGGCAGATATCTTATGCCAATCATCGTAGGAAGCCTTTGAAATTTTTCTGTTGGCGATCGCGTATTCATTCGTGTTTCCCCGATGAAGGGTGTGGTGCATTTTTGTAGCTTCGGGAAATTGGCTCCTCGTTATATTGAAACGTTTCCTATTACGAAACACATTGGCCCAGTGTCTTATCGTGTATCGCTACCTATCCAGTTTTCGGGAATTCATGACGTATTTCATGTATCTCATTGTCGTCGATGCCTTCAAGATTCAGATTCTATTATTGATCCTCATATGTTGTAAGATCTAGAGATCTCACCCGACTTGTCTAATGTGCAAAATCCTATTCGTGTGCTAGCTTCGGAGGTTAAACGCCTTTGGAATAAAGAAATCCTTTTTTTGAAAATTCAATGGTCCACAAATCCCAAAGATTGCACTTGGGAAACTAGAGAATTCATCGAGTGTTCTTATCCTAGTTTTCTCTCCTCTTCAGGTGGGGATGAGCATTCTTATTCATCTTTTCTTTTCAAGTATTTGTCGTGATGAATTATTTGTGTTATTGAATGCTTCTAGTATGAAAATTGCGGGGACGTAATTTTTATAAGGGGGAGTCTGTAACGACCATGATTTTAGCATTACTGTCGGGGTAAATATTTTAAATAGAAAATTTTAAATTAAAATATTTAAAAATAAATTTGCAATGCGAAAATGATTTTAAAGTCAGTTCATATGACATCACCATTGTGCATTGATACATTTTATTCTATTTGAAATAGTTGTACAAGAACTCATACTTTGGTTATCATTTAAATGTAATTGCTTGTGTCTTTAGCCTTGAATTGTGCACATTTGGAAACATAGTAGTAGCCTTCATCATTTCATCATTTAGCCTTTAGCCTTGAAATTGTGCACATTTGGAAACATAGTAGTAGCCTTCATCATTTCATTGTTTCAAAAATATTTCGGTAGCTGCATCAATTCTTTTGGGTTGCTTTCACTTTTCAAGTTACTCTGCAAAACACTTCAATGGCAGTTTGTTTTGTGTTCAATCGGTTCCTGGTTGCATAAAGATTCTGGAAGCAAATCAAGTTAGTTTATAACTCACACTTCTAGTTTAAAAAGTTGCTTAGCTGCTGAGCCTATGTTGCTTTTTCTGAATTTTCTGTGCTTAGTTTTACTTCCTTCTTCACTCTTTTGAAGGCTATTTTGTGCAAAAAGTTGTGAAATTCGAAACTTGTTTACCTGCATTCAAAAGTAATTTTACATATGACTTTGATCAGGACATTTCGTAGAAATAGGCATGCTGTCTCATGTAATTGAACGCAATTTTTTGTTGTTGCGTGCATTGTATTTTTGAGTACCTTTTAATTTGCATACGAAAGTTTTACGTTGTGTTGTTCCAGACAGTTTGCCATCCCATTTTCACATATATACAAGTGTCAGGTAGCTTTGCTTTATAGCTCACTTACGTGTATATTGAATGCACGTATATATAAGTGGCCTGGTAGCATCATTTCATATTTACTTGCGTGCGTACCTGTTCTTCATGCAAACGAAATGTTTTAAAAACTTTGTAACTCATGCATGCATATTTACTTGCGTGCATACCTGTTCTAAAAAAAAAATTGAACACACAATAACATGCATAGGGTCCTGGTAGCGTGAAGTTTAGTGAACGTGTAATGAAAATGTAAGTAGTGGTATATTTAAAATTGTTAATTCAATTTTCTTTTATGTGCACTGTTATTTGCGTGCATACAAACTAAAAAATACATGAGAAACCTTTAATTCCTATTCTTGCGTGTAATTGCAAGTGCCAGGTCATCAATTATGTCTGGCGTACATACTTGTTTTCAGGCGCTACCATATTTCGTGCATACGTATTGAATATAGTTGCAAAATTCTAGATTCAATAATTGTGAAAGCCAATTACGTGTTGTCAGTATGCATGGAAACTAGCCTAGGTCACACTAGTTTGCATCTTTGCGTATTTAATAAAGTCTATTTTGTTTTGAGTTTTTTTTTTTTTTTTGCATAACACGTTTAGTACAGGCCACATACTTCATTTGTATGCATTTTTAAAGTGTGCATGTCCTAGCATGTGAGAATGTATGGTTCATGTCATATTTTCTTGCATGCGTGTCATATTGTGCGTGAAATGAACGTGCATACATGAGAAATTATGCCATCATGTTGTAACGTGTCCATATCCTATCAACCATTCATGAGAAACTATGCCCATCATTTTGTAATGGGTCCATTTTGTATGTGAGTACAATTGTTTGCCCAGGCAATTATCATTTTATACTTCATATCTCATGCAAACTATAAAACACAAAAGTGTTTTAAATACCAGTGTAAAATTTGCTTTGAACCGGAGTTTCCTTTCGAAACGAATTTTATTGTCGTTATTTTTGTAACGGAATTTTTACGCCGATAATATATTTTTGAAGCGTGATGTTTTTGCGATATTTTTTATGAATAAAAATTACTGTTGTTTTGACTTCAATAACCGTATTTTAAAGTGAATTTTCAAGCGGTTATCCCGCAGCGCTGATTTGATATCCGTTTTTATGGTGTTTTGCGGAGTGCAATTTCGTCGTCGAAATTTCTATAATTGTTGTTGTTTTAATCAGTGTTTTAAAAATCGTTTTAAAATAGAATTGTTTTCAAAAATTTTATAGTTTACGCTTTCAGAAGAATGAGGAAGCGATTTAAACGTTTCAACAAAATTGAGGACTATGAACCCTTACTTTTACTGATTCGCTTAATTCCGGACTTGTCCGTTTGAGAACGTAAAATGTTATTTATTTAAAATACACATTTTTGCATTTCAAGGAAACGATGAAGAGATTTAAACGATTTAGCAAAAGTGCGGAGTATGGAACCACACTTTTACTATTTTGGTTAATTTCGGACTCGTTAATTGAAATATTTGTTGTTTGATGATTTTGATGATTTTATTTGGCTTTCGAGCCACTATGTTGGAACTTCAGGTCATATGATGGACCTTCGGGTCAATTACCATTACCAGACCTTCGGGTCATTTGTTGGACCTTCGGGTCATTTGTTGGGCGCCAAAAATATAGTACTTGGTAGGCTTCGGCCATATGAGATGCACGTGCGGCGTAGCTAAAACTCGTCATTTGCTGGGATCGATCCATCTTTTATGTTGATTCTAGTTATCTTATTTTGATTTCTAGATTTTGTGAATGCTGGTTTTCTAGTTATCTTGACCGATTTCTAGATTTCTGTATATTGTTGTTTCGAATTCAGTTGTGAATTTGGAAATTTATTTTGATGATGTTTAATGGGATTTCTTCCTTTAAACTATGTTGTTTACTATGTTGTATAGTCTCGTCCGAGATTATAATTTTGTATATAGTCTCATCCGAGATTATAAATTTGCGTATTGCTGTTTTGAATTCAATTGGGAAATTAAAAGCTAATTTTGATGGAGTTTAAACTGAGATTTCTTTATTTAGAACTATGTTGATTTCTTATGTTGAATAGTCTCATTCAAGACTATTATTATTTTGCTTAATGTTGTTTATGATGCATTCACATCTAAGTTTAAATTAGACTGATCCGTTTATTATTTTCTTTTAAATAATACTCGGGTCGGACTGTGTTATTTCAGGATATTCGCTATCTCTGATTCTGTTGCTGCTTCAGCTTTTGGGATTTCACTCCATCTTTTGTCTTTCTCCGAGGTGTTTCTTTTTGGTGCATTGACTATCGTTTCATGTATGTTGATATCTATGTATATATACATGGTTCTTGTGAACTATCGATTGTTGTAACATGTATTCCAGACTTGTCTTCCGCTTTATATCTGATATTTCTGTTCTGAAGTGATTATACTATCAGTGTTGTTGTTATTATGAGTTGTTCTGAATTTTTCATTAGCCACCGTAGTTTCGTTTTAGATTTGGATTGAATATATATCTTTGGGAGTAATTTACACAACTCCTATCGATGTAATCAATACTCGTCTAAGACATAACTTACTGATGGTCGCTTCTAGCAAGCCTTATTCTTCGCAAAAGCATATGTTATTCCTTATAATAACCTTTGTTATTGTGAGCATAGAGGTGGGGCGTCACACATTAAGAATATTATATTTTTTGATTTTTATATTACCAAAAACATTCTTGTTCCAATTTTTAAGAAAAATCTTAAGGTCTTTAAGTTTTAGAACAAAAGATTTTATAGAATTATCCTTATTTCTAATATTACGGTAACTCAATGAAATCCATTTACCATTAATTAAGTTCACAAATTTAGGTTCCAAAAGCCACAACTTTTCAAATTCAAAATTATTAATAATAACCCTGTGAAGCTTAAAGGTGAGAATAGTAGGACAATGGTCCGAGTACGTGTA
The DNA here is from genome assembly GCA_030765085.1 of Allium cepa. Taxonomy (NCBI): domain Eukaryota; kingdom Viridiplantae; phylum Streptophyta; class Magnoliopsida; order Asparagales; family Amaryllidaceae; genus Allium; species Allium cepa. The sequence continues at coordinate 318,761,212 of CM060939.1, forward strand.
AGGTAAACAGAAACACTACAGACTGGAAATTTATCTTCAATCTGATCTCTAATAAAAATTCTATCAAGGAGAGTCATAGATGGAGACTCCCTTGCGTTACTCCACGTAAACTGTCTATTTGAAACGGGGACCTCAATCAAGTTAGAATTATTAATACATTGATCGAATTCCTCCATAGCAGAGTAATTCCCTTCTCTAGGAGAGCGCTCACCTATGAAGCGTGTAACATTAAAATCACCCCCATAATCCGAGAACCTGGAGCTAAGGATCTAAATTCTAGGCATTCTTTCCATTAAATTCTCCGATTAATTTTTGAATTAGGCCCACGTACATTAGAAATATTTAAAAAAGTTATCCGAAAGATTAATAAGTATAATATGAATAGAATGCAGGTTGATAATACATTGAAGCAATCTAAAATAATTATCACGCCATCCTATCATTAAACCCTCTAAAGAACCTACGGAAGGTAGAAAAACCCATTTTCTAAAGTGATAACCACCTAATCTTCTAAAAAATGAATGTCAGGTAAATTAATTTTAGTTACTTGAAGTAGACCAATATCAATAGAATAGTCTTTAAAGAACGCCCTAACCTTATCACACTTATTTAATCCGTTTAGACCTCTAATGTTGCAACTAGTAATCCTCATAAACTAACTGAACTAGCCCTCTCTAACGCCTTACATCTAATATACTCCCTATCAACCTCAGCATCAGAAAAAATGAAAGATGTATCACGAGCAAGCTGACTAAACTCAGCTGATGAAAGACTGCCTAATGCACAAGTAGAATACGTACTACCCAAAATAGAACTCATACCTGAGCCTATATTCATAGCGCCACACGTGGCACTCGAACCAGGTAACTCACCCATAGAATGTGACTGACAGTTACGAATCCTAGCACTTTAACGAATGGATCCACTAGTAGCTACTGATTTCTTACACTTTTCTTTTTTCAATGATGAGTCCAAAACCTTAGCTGTATTATTTCTTGTTACCGCACAAGTGTTTAAACAAATACCACTATCTCCTGGCTCAAGTTCTAAGTCTACCCCTGTCGACCTGACTGGTGAGATGCCCAGAGAAAACTAGACTATGTTTGCATTCTTCAATGAAGATACACCGGAAACTGGAGAACAAATCAGTCTATCATTGGCTATATTCTCTGTCAACTCCTCTGATTGGAAATGTTGATTAGCTTCACCAAAAACCACAATGGATGCATGAAGACTGTGTGCATACCCATTGTGCATGAGTGCATATCAGAAGAAGATATTAGAGTTGATATTTTCTTGTCTCTAATCTCTAGCAGTTTATCTAATTGAATGAACGCCTCATCTTCAACATAGTCTTCAAATACAATAGAATCGTCAATCCAATCCTGCATATCATGTTTGACTAAAGCAAAATCTGAACATGCATTTGATTTATTCAAATAACTGCTAAAATCAACATTTTGCAAATCTGAGCAACTAACTGATAGCAAATCTTCTTGTAAATTTCCTGATATACTTTCCATTTTTGACGATTGAATCCCACACGAATTTAATGAGTTTAAAACTTTATCAAGATAATTTATCTCTTCCAACTTCAAATTAGCAACAAAACTCCTAATGCAAAAAATCTTCTGAACCCTAGAGCTGCTATTACCTAGAACTATTGAATCCTGGTCTATTAATTCAAAAACCACCACTCCAAGATCATTAGACCAATCAATCATAGCAACACTCGAAAAACTGATATTAAGAGAATTTACATCATCACTATTATCAGTTAATGAAGAACAATCTCTCGACATGTTCGATTGTACAGGAACAATATGCTAAGAGGTTTTCGATAGATCACTATCACCATCCAGATTATCAAAAGATAAATCATCATCTGAACTCGAAGCAAGGAAATCGAATTTGTTGAAGATAGATGTCTCGAAATTTTCCTGAACACGATGTTTGGTTTTACGATTTTTCCTACTAACAGAGGTGAAAACATGGCATTGTTCTTCAACCTTTTCGCAACCATTCGTAGATGAAATTAAACAAGACGGGTCATAACATGAAGAAACAACAGGATCAAGAAGAATGGAATCAAAGCCCAGATTAATCTCTTTAACACCAAGAAAATTAGGGATAATCGATTCAACTGAAAAAAAACCTCAGAAGGAACAGGCTTTTTGCTCAAGGTTTCAGATTGGCCAACGCATTCTATGGGACAACCAGAACTTTCAATATATCCATTGCTAATATTCGGCTCGTTGATGATGCCGAAGTGATAAAAAAGTTCATCGAGATAACTTATTCCTGCATCTTTAGTGGGCCAGATACAATCAATCAACAAACCTCCTAACATCAAAAATTTCAAAGCGAATTGAAAACCGTGATTAACCAGTTTTTGTGTAGAGCATCTATTCTCAATAATTAGGATCTATGGATTGCAAATTTTCCTTAACTTCTACTTTTTCGGATTTACTAAAGCATTCCTCTGGGTTCCTAAGTCTTCCCAAGTAACCCTTACCCTTATTCGGCTCATTGATGAAGTTAAAATGATACAACAATTCGTCCATATATTTAATTCCAACATCTTTCTTGTACCAAATATGATCAAGTAAAACACCTTTCAACATCAAGAATTTCAAGACGAAAAGGAAACCATGATTAGTTGAATTCGAATTAGCCTAAAAAAGATTTGATTTCATCACGCAATCCTTACTCTTGTGCCTAAAATTCCCAAAGAGAAACATCTAACTGGGTCGCGACATTTATTAGCAAAGTGATTAAAATCCCCACATCTGAAGCAGTATTTCTTTCCCTTTCTGGAATCGATTCATTTCATGTTAGATTTACGATAAGTCACTTTTTAAAATTGAGATGAAGATCGATTCTTAACGGCTTGAGCATATGTATAGGAAAAAAAAACTATGATTGTGGAGATTAGAATTTCCGAAAGACAATGAGGAATTCAGTCGATAATCTTGAGAGAATGAAGAAGACTTCGGCCAAGGTTCTTGAGGGAACGATGAAGACCAAAATTTTTGAGAGGACGCCATTTTTCAGAATCTGAATTGAATTATGTTGTTTATAAAGATTTATAATAAAATAAAATTAGTCAAATCATGCCTTTCTACTTTTTTAAATGTAAACTCCTTTTGTCTTTAAGTGCTAAATGTAAAGTGCTTAAAAAGTTTGTAAACTTGTATTTATGCATTTATGTGTGTTAGAAAATGTAATAAGCTGCAACAGCTTGACGACAACTTGATTTGGTTGAAAGGTGTTTTTGTTGACAAATTTTACATTCAAAATTCGACATTTTTGTTAAGCTATATATCAAAGTAAACCAACTTTAAAACGAATTTTTTACTTCTTTAAATAATTTAAAACATGTCTCTCTATATTTAAAAAATCGTATTTAATTAATATCAAAATCTCTAACTTTACAGTTTATGTAAAACCGACAAAATATGACAAAATTTGATTATTTTTGTAAAACGATTATTAACATACTTTTAAATATATTAATATACTTTTATTATCTTTATTAGATGTTTTAAATAAGATTTGTCATTTTTAAATAAATATTTAAACCTATTTATTTTAGCCTTTATTTATTTTAACAAAACTTAAGTTTGTTGATTTGTTCTGAAATCCAAATTTATACTTTTTAAATTATCAACTATAAGAAAAAATAATTCCTCTATTATTATCTACTACATATAAATTATTTATTGAAGTTTTAAACCTTTTTAAATTTAAATGAAATCTCTCATTTTCGAAGTAGCGAAATTACAGATCGTTATAGGTGGGTTGGAACTACACTGGTCACTCTCTCCGTAGGGCCTTTAGTGGGGTTAAGCTCGGCTTGTCCCCTCACCTGAAGATATGGGTGAAATCAAATCAGAAAGTTCATTTCCGAAATGTCGGCTGCTTCACATGGGCCTGAACCTATGGGATAACCCATCTTCTATTTGTGATTTTTTAGAATTTTATTAGGAACTTTTCAAAGATAATATAGGCATAAATAAGAGATAACATGGCACAAATAAGAGATGGAGAGATTACAATATATAAGATTTTCGAACTTTTTGAAAGCTTATATGTACACATTTTGGAAACCCATTTTGAAAACTTTTTCGATAAACCATTTTCTTTTCGAAAGTTTTTCAAGTGCGTTCTCTCAATACGCTCCTAATCCCTTATGAATCTTTGAACCTGGGATCTGATACCAAATGCAATGAACCGCACCCTTTAACATACCATCTAAAGTCTAGAGTGACTTTTGGAGTTGTATCATTGCCTAGAAGTACAAGCTATCTAATTATTATAACATTACAAAGACAAAAATAAACATATATGGTCTAAGATATGCTGTACTTTCAGACTCACAATGGAATGGAACAAAATATAAATATATAGAAAATAATCATCTCAGAAAATATCTCAAAATACAGTTTTAGATAAGCAACACATATTCAAATATAGAGTACACAAAAATAACACTCATAGTCTGATAAAAGAAATATTAAATGCTGATAAGATAGACAGTTACATGGAGAGTAAATAAAGGATAAGAAACTCCTATGATGAGCTTGCCTCTCCACGAACTGAAATCGGGTCAAATCACCTATTGCCTTGTCTTCCTTCGGTAGGGAAAAGAAAGGAAAAAGGGTGGGTTAGACAAGAGTTTGGTTAATAAGTACATGTTTAATATATTATGACATGTGCAGTTGACTTTAATTATACTCTATGTGAACTTGTGTCCTACAAATGTTCGTGTATTTCCAGGGTCCTTTACTTAAATGTCGTTATTTAACACTCACCGACACTACAACTTGTGCAAGCTGCTACGAGGATCAAACTACGGATTGAACCTCAACAACTAATGATCGACCACTGCTTCTAGAGCTACTCAATATGGGAATATCGCTACTAGAGCTACTTAACATAGGAACATCCTATAACTCTCTTGTATGGGACTACATCTCATATTACACCTACGCATAACTATGTCACATAGGTTTCCCTATGATGATGACATGAGAATAAATCTCTTATAACTACGACTACACGTAACCCACCTACGCATCGATGAGGAGCTCATAATGCTGACTTGTCAGTGTGACTCATCATCTGGATTCATATCCACCTCTCGATCGTAGTATATGCCTCTTATTGCACACACTGGGATTCATTAAAAGTATACGTCAACGGTCGACTGCTAGGGTAGATTAGTTAATCGCTTCATGTCGACTGGCATACCCTAAGATGTTGACCGAAGATAATGTTTTATTATGAAACATTTTTTTTGTTTTTTTTTTTAATTTTTAAATGTTCATAATTTTTCTATATGAACTTCGATATCGAAGTGTTATATATGAAAATTGTCATAAAATTGCTACGGAAGCAATGGTGCTAAGCCAAATTTGGATGTTTGTGAAAATTTCATTTTAGTCCTTGTTTTATTTTAAATTTAATTTCTTTATTATATTTTCTGCTAAATTTCCAAGGTGTTATACTATAAGAAGAAATAAACAGGTGTAGGACTAAAATTAAAACTCTCGAAAAATAGTTTTTGACCTAAAAAATAAAGATGACACAAAAAGAGAAACTTTCATTAAAGATGCACCTCACTTTTAAATGAGAATAACTCTCTTAGATCTACGGATCAATTTCTTGAATCTACAATAAGAATATTCTCTAAAGGATAAAAATAACTGAATATGCTGTTAGATCGTCAGGCTATTACCAAAAACAGAAAAGGACTTAGATACGAGAAAGTTGAATAATTTAGAGAAAAGAATTATGGCAAGATCAAATTTCGCAAAGAATCGTCAAAGCATTCAATTTGTGAAAAATTTAGGCATAAACAAAGTAAGTGGTAGTATTGGAAGAAACATAAAACTGTTAAATAAATTTGGGTCCCAAAAGCTACAAATGTAATTTTTCTTAAATTTAAACAAGTTTGGGTTTCCAAGGGTACACTTGTCAATACTAGCGGTTTGCTATATAAAAAAATTTAGGTGCCAAAGATTTCAAATGTAAATGAATGTGGTCTTACATCCATGGCTAGGCTACTCACGTCTTCTAATATTTAGGTTCGAAAACGGGTTAAGCAACAACTACGATAGCGATAGACTTTAAATTATTCTATATATGTTTGATGAGAAATAATTCCAATGTTCCTTAGCCTAGAAAATTAAAGTGGAGGTCCACATACTTTGGATAAAAATGGTGAACAAGTATACGATAGCAAAGGTAAGTGAAGGTATGGTCTCTAAACCCTACTTTGCTACTTTATCTCCTTATTCTAAGATCTGCTTTTCTGACACTATTATAGTAAAATCGACATATCTAAAGCTCTAAATTTTCAATTTGAAATATTCTAGATGTTCCAAAAATTAGATATAATATACTTGTGACGCCCCACCTCTATACTCATGCTAGCCAAGGACACTATGAGGTAATGTCGTCAACTAGCACGAAGAATAAGGCTGTTGAGGAGCGACCATCGCTGTAATTGCTTTGTGCGAGCACAGGTATGTCATATAGTACAACATGCATTTCATTTCAAGAGAAAATCCGACATACTGATACAAACTCAAAGCTAGCACATAGTGGTTATATGATCTTGGAAATAAATATAGAAATAAGCATAGCACAAATCAGTCACAGATATTCATATCACAAAGGCGGAAAACAGATATGAACATAACACATAAAAGTGTTCATCAAAGTAGTGGTCATACAAGATCCACTACATCAAAAAAGAATTGATACAAGTGCTAGACAAAAGAATAGGTATACATCAAGGAGTCTCCATCTCAAATGTATAAAACAAAAACTACTAGTCTAAGTAGTTAACCAAAAGTCAGATGGTGGTCCCAGATAAGGAGTCAAGCAGAAGCACCGGTTGGTCTGACCTGAGTATTAATTAAAATGAAAATAATAAACGGACCAGTCTATCTACAAATATCAGATAAAATGAGATAGGATAAGAGATATTACAAAAAGTATGATAACAATAATGCCGTACTATGAAAAGTATACATTAGATAACAACAAAAATCATACTATATTTCAAGAATCTCATAAACTAAAGAGAATGTTATATTCTTTATTTTATTAACTATACTGCGAATATAGACAAATATATCAATGCCAATCACAAAATTGGTGAAACAAAAATTCTAGAAATCATCAATTAGAAATCCAAGAAACATAAAGGGGGAGGCCTATCACAAATGGGAGCACAAAACTCACCAATACGGTATCACAAACGGGTCGCTAACCCATGGCCGCTAACCATAGAGCCGGTGCAACAACGTAGTACAATAACGGTACCCCTGAGGAACCTGAAACTCAAATAATTCGGAACGACGACGTAGTACAACGGTACGCCCGATGAACCTGATAAGCCGGTACAACGACGTAGTACAATGGTACGTTCGATGAACCAAACTCCATAAAAGAACATGGATCGCTAGCCCACAAAAATGAGTCGAAACTCCAAAGAACCCATAGGTCGTTAGCCTATAATAGAAATGAGATGAAGCTCAATCAATTGAGGTATAGTCCCCTAGGTGGACAAAGAGACATAGCATATCGCTAGTCTAAATCACAAAATGATCATCATTGATCAAGAAAAAGTGCGAGTTACACTAAGTTAGTAAATAGATGAGTTCAGCTTCATGTCCCATAACCACTATCTTAACTTAAGTATCTACGAAAAATTCTAGATCTCCACTCAAAAATTGTCACGAGAGTTTCAATCGAACAAGTCCAAAAATTAACCGATGAAGTAAACATAAGCGTTTCATGCCACTAGTTTTACTAAGACGTTTAATTAGACTTCTCAAACGAATGAGGTAAATGTTTGTATATATTAATAGATTGGAAAACAGTTTTATAAAGAGCTTTGTACTAAAAATAGAGTTGATTAATGAAAGAGTTTTGATATTTACTACTAGTATAGAAACCTTGCATTTTAAAGTGACAAATCACAAAATTGATTGTAAAAGAAAACATTCAATCATCAAAAATTCACACACGAAGACGTGAATCAAATCCATAGAAATCGATACCGAATTCATCAAAATGGATATTACCCAAAATCCCGAAGAAGAAGTCATCAAAGTCGATAATAAATGATGACAACAAATCAGATCAACACGAATTGATTAAAAATTGGAAATTCACACGAAACAGCAAAATTGGCCGAGATAGCGGATTCTGTCGATTGGACCAGGGTGGTCAGTCGACTGACACAATTCCTGGAGACTTTCTGTTTCCAGGTATAGTTGATTTAATCAGAGTGGTCAGTCAACCGAAACATGCCTGGAAACTTTCGGTTTCCAGGCTCAGTCGACTGACCCAGGGTGGTCAGTCGATTGACATTGGCCGAGGAAATTTCCTGGGTTCTGGTTCAGTCGGCTGATTTCCTGGTTTAGTCGACTGAACTGGAATTTCTAGTATTTTCAGCCTAGCCCTTCCAAGCGCAAAAATCCAAACAAATGGCAATCAGACGAGTGATGGGCGCTGGGGGTTTATGTGAATCGACAACCCAACCCTATAGGCTCTTCGATACATCACCAAAATCCTGTTCATACATCAAGCTAGGATTTTTAAATATTTGACTTCAAAACACCAAAAATTGGAATACTTATAAAATCAATTCACTCCAAAGAAAAATGAACAAGAGTAGATGTTAGGAATTCATACCTAACAATAAAGAAAGTTATAGACATAGACGTGAGTTCAAAAACTCGCCTTTTTCTTAAAAACAATGAAGGAGAAGCTTGAAAACAAAAGGAAGATCAGCTGCTCCTCAATTTCAACTCTAAAAGCTCCAATCTTAGATCATAAGCAAATATTACCTAAATTAGGTTATAGGAAATTTCTAAAGTTGGAGAGAGATTGAGATGGAGAAGAAGAAGAGGATGCTTACTTAAGATTCTCTTTGATTTTGGAGCTAGAATTTAATTAGCAAAAGAAACTAGGGCTTAGTGTGACGACCTGAAATTTTCTAGCATTTAAAATTGGAATATTTAATTGATTTTAAATATTCAGTAGAGTAACTTTAACTTGAATTACGAATATCACTATTTATTTGATAATTAAATCATTGAATTAAATAATTTGAAGTTGGGTAAATTGTTGAATCTGGAGTTTTAAGCCTGTAAAAAGTAATTAGAAGGATTGTAAAATTTGTATTGATAGTACTGAAGATGGTAAGGGTGTTAGAATTGAATTTGGAAGTGTTTTATTCGGTTTTGAAAATATGTCGTTTAAATCGATATTTTAAAAAGGGCCTTCCGAGGCACAGTCTCGGAATTTGACGAAACCAGTTCCATTGGATCCATAATATTGTATTATTATCGGATTTGAAATTTAGTAGCATTTGGAGTTGTTGTGTGAGCGTACGATATACAAACGCGCTGAAATTTATGTCAAAAATTTAATATTTTAGTTCGATTCAAAAATCTATCTTCTCCATATGATCGAATTAGGGCTCGAAACCTTTTCCATTGGGTTCGGGGTAGGCGTATAACATTATAAACGCCTAGTGGCACGCCTCGATAGGAGTTTGTGATTTTAGGCTACGTAAGTCGAGATAATTTGTATTCAAATTTGAATTTAAAGTAATATATATTTATAATCTGGTCAACCAGCTGAAATAATTTCTCATCACTGCTTTTCCCTTCACTTCAGCACGCAGCCTTCCTTTCAAAATCATGTTTCCCTTTTTTAGAACATCACGCAATCTTCCTCTGCAAAATTTTAAAACCATTCAATTAATGGTCGCCTTCTTTCGGAAGCAAATCCTAATGAAATATTTCCTCTCCTCATTATCAAACCATGTTCCCTCATTCCATTTCCTTATTCAGTTAAAATCGACTCAGAGAAAATCGAAAGTCTTACCGAAAAAAAGAAAAAAAGGGGAATGGCGAGCTCGAGTTCGTCGCGGCAGCTAGGGATAGCTACGTTCTCGGGTATAAATTCAATTCAAGAATCCTAGGGTTCGTCAAATCGAAGAAGAGCTCGCGTGCGACGGTGTCGTTCATGGGGGAGAGTCGCAGCTCGATGTTCGTTCCGCGCTTATGGACATGGCACGGCGGCGCGAGTTTAGGTGGGTTTCGTGCACGATTTCGGAAGTCGAGCGTGGTGGGGTTTTTAAATGGATTTAGGGTTAGGGATGGAGGCTTGCGATGGGTCGTGGTCGACGCAAGGCGCTGGTAGTTGCGCAGTTTAGTTCGGTGGGGCTATTTGTTTTTCTTTCCCAATTTAAAGTTTATGTCTGTATGTTAAAAAAAAATATAAATAAATAAAAGGATATATACAGTAAGTATATGATAACTCTATTTTTAAAATTTACTATATATATAAATATATAAAAGGATTGTGACGACCGCCCATGACTCCTGCACTAAACAAGAAACAGTGCGCTGTAAAGTGTGCCAGGCAGCCATGGATGAATATCAAGGTAAGGTAAAAAATACAGCGGAGTCTATCGTATTACTCACAGCGCATGGGTAAAATACAATAGAATATATATATATATATATATATAGACAAAACAGAATCTCGTCAAATAAGCCTCATAGTAGTTTGATACAAAAATCTGAGTAGTCAATACATCAAACCTCACTACATATCACTCAGAGAGTATACAAACAGCGAAACATCGAGTACATATAGTAAGAAAATAATATGCAAGCCTCCAGCTCGTCTTCGTCATCAACATCGTTGGTCACTAAGAACAGCAACTGTCACCTGCTACCTAGTCTGCCCATCACAAAATGGATGAACAGCCCAAGGTAATAAGAGTTGAACATAAAACCTTGAGTCAGACAACAGTCTTAGTGAGCGGTAAATTAACTAACAACATACCAAAAGAGCATAAAGGTAAAAGGAATAGGAACCTAACCCTCCCACTCCACCTCTTTCTACAATGATAGCACCCAGACACACTAAGCAGAAGTAAACATAGCAAATCAGACATTTAAAGTAAAGCAATTATCACTCGAGTCAAGGTCGATGTTTTCCAAGTACAAACCCTCAAGGCCTAAACCAAGATCAGATAAGCACCCGGAAAACATCGCTCTTGAGACCGAATGATGATACAACCAAAAAATCCAAACATCCATGACTCTGGCTATCACTGTTATCATTGCTTCGATACCATCGTTAATTGAATGACCAACACCTTTCTTTCAGCCGTCCGTCAATGGCTAATGGTAAGCCCGGTTCTAGACAAAAATCCACATGTCGTCGCAGCCCGTGCCTAGGACTATCGAATCTACCCAGAGTACTCGACCACCAACTGTAGTCTTTTGGGACTATCGAATCTGCCCAGCGTACTCTTGCTTTGAGTCTGCTAGAACCTTCAATAGCGATGAAATCTCAGCCTTCTAGTCATCCTCCTCGACGACTATTCTCATACAAGCTCAAGCGCCTCTCGAGCCAACCATTATCCACAAACTCAAACCATCCCTCGAGTTATCAACATGCTTGGAATGATCCCGTCTGGATTATACCAAAGCTATCTCACATCATGCCTCGCCTCATCTCATTCATAGCAAAGCTCCATCTTAACATCATCATCAATCCGTCCATATGAGCTTTATCATCCACTACATATGCCACGTGCAGCTTTTCTATTCAAGAGCTTCCCCCTTAGCCTTTGAGTCATCTCCGACCAACTTGTCCAAATCCAACCACTAATCAACTAATTTATAACAACCAATCAAGTCAATCATTAATCCAAGTAATTAAGCATTCGAACATTATCTAAAAGCAATTATAACAAAAATGGCAATCTTGTAAATAAAGAGTCTAAATCTAACAAGCAAAATCATGAATAATATCTCTACAACTTGATGAATGAACTTGCATAGGTTAACATATATTATAATGGATGTCAAATCTTCATGAACCATGGATCTATACTTAGGTTTACGAAAATGCATGAAATCACTATTTTTAACACAAAATCGAGCCACCAATCCAATATACTCCTTTGGGTCCGTGTGAGAGATAACCACCACTCACCGAATCACCTAAACACCTCAAAAGCAACACACTCCAGATCTAGACAGCGAAGGATCTAGCTTGATCCGCCAAAACTCCGCTTCAAACGATGAAATCCCTCTTCGATGGATGGAGATCTTAAATCTAAACTCTTGGATCTTCGATTTGATCTTCAATTTGGATGGAAGGAAGCACAAGATTAAAGAGGAGAAAAGAAGTGAAGAAGTGCAGCACTCGAGCTCTCAAAATGGCAGGACTTCGTCGCTTCGAAATCCGGATCCCAAAAAGAGAAGCTAACCCGTGTATTTATAGGCTGAAAAACCCCTTAGGTCGTTCGCTCTTAAGTCGTTCACGACCTAAAAATCCCAGACCTACGACCTAACGGTTCCCCCGACCTACGACCTAACGAATCGAGCCCATGCGCGACTTAAAACACGACCTAATGGTTCAAGACATCACGCAACCTAACACAAACACGACCTAACACATGCGCGACCTAACATACAAGCCGCGTTCCTACCTAAGTCGTCAGGACGACCTAACGACTTAACGACCTTAGGTCGTTTCACGACCTAACCACACACAGCAACCTAACATAGGTCGCTCACGACCTAACGAAACACAGGGTCTCAACGACCTATACTATAAGGACTTAAACTATTATCCTTAAGTCGCTCAAACGACCTATCTTCCTTAGGTTGTTAACTTGCTCAGCCTCCTAGGTCGCTACTCCTATGCCGCTAGTTTCTAGGTCGCCAACTTCTTTTGCCAACTTCCTTAAGTCGTTAGTTCCCTTAGGTCGCTCCAATCTCTTAAGTCGCTCCAATCTATGTCGCTAATCCTTAAGCCGCTAACTACTAGGTCGTTAAACCCCTTAAGTCGCTCCAACTCCCCCTAAGTCGCTCCACCGACCTAAGCTACTATACGACCCAAGCTACTATACGACCCAAGCTATCACATGACCTAAGCTATCACACAATCTAACTCCTTAAGTCGCCTAAACCCTTAAGTCGCCGACTTTCTTGGGTCGCTCTGCCTTATCTTTAGGCCGCTCATTACTCAAGATCTTCTACGACCTAACCTCTGGACGACTTAAGCTGTGGTCGACTTAAAACTCTGGACGACTTAACAACACTAATGACCTAATAACAACGGTTTTACGATCTTTCGATACGTAAAATACAGGTCGTTACATTCTCTCCCCCTTAGGAATTTCGCCCCCGAAATTCCAAACAAACAAGAACCAAAAACTATTCTGCATGCCTACCATCCATAGCAACCAACAAACCATGCATCCAATTACTAGCCTACCATGCATAATTCTAAGACTAGAACAAGTTACAATGTCATGAGATGACACGACACCTTATGGTCATACCTCGAAGAGTTCAGGATAAGCTGCCTTTATCCTCTCTTCCACCTCCCATGTACAGTCGTTAACATCATCACTCCATTGTATCTTGAGCAACCTAACTACCTTCCTCCTAAGCTGTTTCGTGTCAGTTTCCACAACATAAAGCGGCTTACGAGGTCTTTTAACAACTGGATCAACCTCAAAATCTTCACAGCTATCAGCAGAAACCACTGTATTCGAGTCGTGCACATACTTCCGTAGATACGATACATGAAAAACATTGTGCACACCCGACATCTTTTCTGGTAACTCCAATTTATAGGCAAGCTTTCCAATTTGCTCGAACTATCCACGGAATACCCGACATCTTTTCCTCCCATGTCTCGATCGCTCACTATATTTTTCGGAATACCATGGAATCGAACTATCCACTCAACATACAGCTCAGCCAACTTCGATGCAGTCCTAGTTGATCGAACATGAATAAATCTTGCACTCTTAGTCAAACGATCTATGATGACCCAAATCCCTTCATTTTCCGCTCTTGTTCTAGGTAACCCATCGATAAAATCCATCGATATTTGCTCCCACTTCCATGTAGGGACTTCTAATGGCTGAAGCAATCCACCGGGCTTCTTCTGCTCGGCTTTTACCAACTGGAAATTCATACACTTGGAAATAAAATTTCCAACATCCTTCTTCATACCTTTCCAGTAATAGGTTCTTTTCATATCCCGATACATCTTATTTCCACCTGGATGAATTGTCAACTTCGAGTGATGACTCTCCTTTAGAACTTCATCTCTCAATTCATCAATATCGAGAACAACTAGTCGTCCTTACTTCCGAAGGCAACCCTCTCGATCGACCTCGAATCCTTTATCCTTCTCTGGGTCCAACCCAGATTCCAAATCATGGATAATCTTGACAAGCTTATCGTCTCGCTTTTGGCCCTCACCAATTCTTTCCACAAGAGTAGGTCTTATCGATAAGTTTTCCAACATCTCGGGTTCCAATTCACATCTGGGCCTGAAGTCAAATCCAGCCAAATACTCAAGACTCTTCCATTCTGAAAACATGGCCCCCAATCCTGCATGTCTTCGAATTAACGCATCTGCCACTGCGTTACCCTTTCCCGGAGTATAGGCTATACCAAAATCATATGATGCTAAAAACTCTAGCCATCGTTGGTGCCGAAGATTCAAATCCTTTTGGGAGAAAAGATACTTCAACGACTTATGATCTGTAAACAACTCGAATCGAACTCCCAATAGGTAATGTCTCCATATCTTCAGAGCAAATACAATCGCCGCCAACTCCAAATCATGAGTTGGATAATTCCTTTCATGCAACTTCAGTTGTCGACTTGCAAACGCAACAACTTTACCCTTCTGCATCAGTACTGCTCCAAGTCCATTACCACATGCATCGGTGTAAACCACCATCTCATCATTTCCACTTGGAATAGTCAAAATAGGAGCACTTGTTAGTCGCTCTTTCAGGATTCCGAAAGCTTGCTCACACTTATCATCCCATCTGAATATTTGGTTCTTTTTCGTCAATCCTGTTAATGGTGTAGCTACCTTGGAAAAGTCTTTGATAAATCGACGATAGTATCCTGCTAATCCAAGAAAACTTCTCACATCAGATGCATTCTTAGGTCTAACCCAATCCTGGATTGCTGCCACCTTGGCGGGATCTACCGCTATTCCACGTCCAGAGATAATATGGCCTAAGAACCTCACTTCGCTCTTCCAGAAGTGACACTTCGAAAACTTAGCCTTCAACTTATGTTTTCGCAAGGTTTCCAAAACAATACGCAAATGCGTCTTGTGCTCTTCTTCAGTTCGAGAATAAATCAAAATATCATCCACGAACACAAGTACGAACTTGTTCAATTGATCCCTGAACACTCTATTCATAAGATCCACAAAATATGCTGGTGCATTGGTCAATTCAAACAGCATTACCAGCCACTCAAAGAAACCAAACGGTAAGTCTTCGGCACACTATCCTTTGCCACTCTTAATTGGTGAAATCCCGTTGCCAAATCCATTTGAGAAAACACCTTGGCTTCGTGAAGCTGATCAAACAAGTCATCTATTCTCGGCAATGGATACTTGTTCTTCTTAGTCACTTTATTCAGCTCACGATAATCCACACACAACCTTAACGATCCATCTGCTTTGGTTGCAAACACAACTGGTGCACCCCATTCGGACACACTACGCCGAATGAATCCTTTCTGTAAAAGACCATCAACTTGCACCTTCAACTCTTGTTGTTCCCTAGGTGCCAAACGCCTAAGAGGCATCACAGCAGGTCTGGCTCCTTCAACTAGTTCGATGCGAAACTCGATCACTCTATGCGGCGGTAACCCTTTGACCTCATCAAAGACATCCTCAAATCCATTTGCGATTGGCACCGATGACAGTTCATCCCGTGGAACAACCAGCGAATACATGAAGCTCATGAAGACACCTTCCTCATGCTTACATCGTATCACAACCTTTCGCCCTTCCACATTCTCGACTGTCACCTCTAGCCTTTTACAATCAGCCTTTGCCGCATACTTCGTAAGCCAGTCCATACCCAAAATAATTCCAAACCCCGCAAAGTTCAGAACAAAACAATCACAAACAAAAGAGCAATCATGACTCGATACAACCAGACCACGACATATCATACACAGACAGGACGAACCCGCAACTGGATTAGTCACATCCAATGGTCTATCAACAATATCCGGTTCTAAACCCAACCGGCCTACAAGTTCATTACAAACAAAAGAATGTGACGCGCCAGTATTGAATAACACTCTAACTGGAACACCACAAATGGAAAGAGTACCTTGTACCACCACACTCTTTCCTTTCTCTTCTGCAGTAGGAGCTTTCGAAGATGACGGCACAGCCCCTAAAGCATAAGCTTGCACAATCTGCCTGTCCTTCCGCGGTTCTGGACAATTCTTCTTGATATGCCCCAGCTTGTCACAGTTGTAGCACTTCATCGGCACCTTTGGATTCTTGCAATCTTTGGAGAAATGGCCCTTCTGCTGACAATTGTAGCAGGTCACTTCGCCCTTCGGCTTCTTCTGGCCATCCTTACCCTTCTGCTGCAGCTTCCTCTTCTTGTTTCCACCTTGCTGTGGTTTAGACTCCTCCTTGGTCACAGCAACAACAGATCCTTCTTTAGGAAACAGATTCTTGTGCCTGAGAGACTTCTCCACAAGCTTCTCAAATGGATCGTCCAGATGATCCACCAACTGCCTCCCTAGATAAATGTCCAAGCCTGTCACAAACTTCAAGTTCTTATGATATGGAGATTCAATATACGACCGGGCATACTTGGACAAGGCTTCAAACTCAGAAACATACTCAAGAACTGGTCTTCCTCCTTGCTTGAGCTCCATAAACTTCTTGAATAGAATGGATTTCTGAGCTGTAGAATTAAACTTAGCTTCAAATCTAGCTTGGAATTGCACCAAAGTAATTTCTTCCTCCGGAGTATCAATGGTGATAGAGTTCCACCAGTCAGAAGCTCTCCCCTGAAGTTGTCTTGATGCGAGCTTCCTTTTGGTTGCATCCTCAATTCCCAAATCACCAAAGATTCTTCTACAAGAATCTATCCATCTCTGGACTTCAATGGTTGACTCTATTCCCAAGAATACCTTCCCTCCAAGAGCAGTATAGTCTTTACACAACTTAGCAAAATCCACCGGTCTTGGATCTTGAACTTGAATTCCAACATCTACTGATGGCCCTGGAGCTGGCATGCTCCTCATGATCGAAGTCATCATAGCCTCGAACATAGCAGTATAATCAGCAGCCCCCTCAGCAGCACAGCCTTCCCTAGCAGCTGGTCTCCCTCTTCGACTCATTCTTAATATCTATAAAAAATGATTAGTGCACCTTGAGAAGCAACTGCATAAGAGGTTCAAATCCTTCTAAGCCACTATATTATATATAGTAATCATCCATAAAAATACAATTACGTCTCTCATACGTAGTTACGTCAGCGAGCGTTGGCTAAAATCGATTAACCAAAGCTCTGATACCAAATGTGATGACCGCCCATGACTCCTGCACTAAACAAGGAAATAGTGCGCTGTAAAGTGTGCCAGGCAGCCATGGATGATCATCAAGGTAAGGTAATAAAACAACGGAGTCTATCGTATTACTCACAGCGCATGGGTAAAATACAAAAGAATATATATATATATATATATATATATATATATATATAGTGAAGCTCCACAAAACAGAATCTCGTCAAATAAGCTTCATAGTAGTTTGATACAAAAATCTGAGTAGTCAATACATCAAACCTCACTACATATCACTCAGAGAATATACAAACAGCGTAACATCCAGTACATATAGTAAGAAAATAATATGCAAGCCTCCAGCTCGTCTTCGTCATCAACATCGTTGGTCACTAAGAACACCACCTGTCACCTGCTACCTAGTCTGCCCATCCCAAAATGGATGAACAGCCCAAGGTAATAAGAGTTGAACATAAAACCTTGAGTCAGACAACAGTCTTAGTGAGCGGTAAATTAACTAACAACATACCAAAAGAGCATAATGGTAAAAGGAATAGGAACCTAACACTCCCACTCCACCTCTTTCTACAGTGATAGCACCCAGACACACTAAGCAGAAGTAAACATAGAAAACCAGACATTTAAAGTAAAGCAATTATCACTCGAGTCAAGGTCGATGTTTTCCAAGTACAAACCCCCAAGACCTAAACCAAGATCAGATAAGCACCCGGAAAACATCGCTCTTAAGACCGAATGACGATACAACCAAAACATCCAAACATTCATGACTCTGGCTATCACTGTTATCATTTCTTCGATACCATCGTTAATTGAATGACCGGCACCTTTCTTTCAGCCATCCGTCAAGGGCTATTAGTAACCCCGGTTCTAGACAAAACTCTGCACGTCGTCGCAGCCCGTGCCTAGGACTATCGAATCTGCCCAGAGTACTCGACCACCAACTGTAGTCTTTTGGGATTATCGAATCTTCCCAGCGTACTCTTTCTTTGAGTCTGCTAGAACCTTCAATAACGATGAAATCTCAGCCTTCTAGTCATCCTCCTCGAAGACTATTCTCATACTAGCTCAAGCGCCTCTCGAGCCAACTATTATCCACAAACTCGAACCATCCCTCGAGTTATCAACATGCTTGGAATGATCCCGTTTGGATTATACCAAAGCTACCTCATATCATGCCTCGCCTCATCTCTCATTCATAGAAAAGCTCCATCTTAACATCACCATGAAATCCGTCCATATGAGCTTTATCATCCACTACATATGCCACATGCAGCTTTTCTATTCAAGAGCTTCCCCCTTAGCCTTTGAATCATCTCCAACCAACTTTTCCAAATCCAACCACTAATCAACTAATTTATAACAACCAATCAAGTCAATCATTAATCGAAGTAATTAAGCATTCAAACATGATCTAAAAGCAATTATAACAAAAATGGCAATCTTGTAAATAAAGAGTCTATATCTAACAAGCAAAATCATGAATAATATCTCTACAACTTGATGGATGAACTTGCATAGGTTAACATATATTATAATGGATGTCAAATCTTCATGAACCATGGATCTATACTTAGGTTTACGAAAATGCATGAAATCACTATTTTTAACACAAAATCAAGCCACCAATCCAATATACTCCTTTGGGTCCGTGTGAGAGATAACCACCACTCACCGAATCACCTAAACACCTCAAAAGCAACACACTCCAGATCTAGACAGTGAAGGATCTAGCTTGATCCGCCAAAATTCCACTTCAAACGACGAAATCCCTCTTCGATGGATGGAGATCTTAAATCTAAGCTCTTGGATCTTCGATTTGATCTTCAATTTGGATGGAAGGAAGCACAAGATTAAAGAGGAGAAAAGAAGTGAAGAAGTGCAGCACTCGAGCTCTCAAAATGGCAGGACTTCGTCACTTCAAAATACGGATCCCAAAAGGAGAAGCTAACCCATGTATTTATAGGCTGAAAAACCCCTTAGGTCGTTCGCTCTTAAGTCGTTCATGACCTAAAAAACCCAGACCTACGACCTAACGATTCCCCCGACCTACGACCTAACGACTCGAGCCTATGCGCGACTTAAAACACGACCTAACGGTTCAAGCCATCACGCAACCTAACACAAACACGACCTAACAAATGTGCGACCTAACATACAAGCCGCGTTCCTACCTAAGTCGTCTGGACGACCTAACGACTTAACAACCTTAGGTCGTTTCACGACCTAACCACACACAACAACCTAACATAGGTCGCTCACGACCTAAGTAAACACAGGGTCTGAACGACCTATACTATAATGACTTAAACTATTATCCTTAAGTCACTCGAACGACCTATCTTCCTTTGGTCGTTAACTCGCTCAGCCTCCTAGGTCGCTACTCCTATGCCGCTAGTTTCTTGGTCGCCAACTTCTTTTGCCAACTTCCTTAAGTCGTTAGTTCCCTTAGGTCGCTCCAATCTCTTAAGTCGCTCCAATCTATGCCGCTAATCCTTAAGCCGCTAACTACTAGGTTGTTAAACCCCTTAAGTCGCTCCAACCCCCCTAAGTCGCTCCATCGACCTAAGCTACTATACGACCCAAGCTACTATACGACCCAAGCTATCACACGACCTAAGCTATCACACAATCTAACTCCTTAGGTCGCCTAAACCCTTAACTCGCCGAATTCCTTGGGTCGCTCTGCCTTATCTTTAGGTCGCTCAACACTCAAGATCTTCTACGACCTAACCTCTGGATGACTTAAGCTCTGGTCGACTTAAAACTCTGGACGACTTAACAACACTAACGACCTAATAACAACGGTTTTACGATCTTTCGATACGTAAAATACAGGTCGTTACAAGGATATTTTAAATACTAAGCAGTGTATATAAAATTTGATTTCTATTTTAAAATATATACATAGGAATGTGAGTTTAAAGTTACGGCAAAGTGTAAAATAACCTTGCTTTTAATTTGATTTATTTTGTTGTAAACTGACGTTCTAAACTGTGTAGATTTAAAATAGATACACACACACACACATATGATTTGGGAAGATATAGAAATTTTAAGAATATACATATGCATATTTTAAATGTAGTAGTATATTTTAAATATGTATTTAGGGTGATTATGTTATTTTATAAAACTTATTTAATTATTTTAGTTACTAAAAGATTATCAAAAAGGAAAATTTGTTTAAAACTTTATTACCGGTTTAAACTAAATTTATTGATAATAAATTGTTCGATTATGTCAAATATTAATAAATCATATAAATTGTAGTGTTTACAAGGTCCAAAATCGTGGGGGGAATAACCGGTTTTGGGACAGATTGCAAAACAAAAATCAAAGGTGAGTTAATCTCACTCATCTGGTTTAATTTAAATTTAAATGGTTTAATTTAAATAATTGGTTGAATGGTTGAATTTATTCGATATGTTATATTATAGTATATGTTACATCTTGGAATGATTGATTTCCTGCATTATATAGCGGAAGAGACCCTATGCGCCGCATAATAGCGGATGATTTATGTTAATCCCATATACCGCGATATTCTACCTCGAAGTGGGATTGGTATTTATGTTGTGCTAACGTCTATGGATGTAGGAAAAAACAGGTTGGAGGGATCCAACTGGATTCCTCAACATTTATTTAAATTATTTAATATTCTCTGTTGTGATTATTTGATATTCTATGATGAATTATATTGGAATATTGAATACTATGGTCTGACTGAATATATTGGGATATAATGAGTTACCAAAAATATATAAATTGGATTTTGGAACGAAAATAAAAGAAGTCAATTTGTAAGCGAAATAATTGTAGAAAATTTTAATAAATTAAGAATGAATTGAAAAGAAATGGAAGTGATATAAGAATACTAGAAACAACTTCGAGTATGAAAAAAAAAGATTTTGAATAAACAGAAATTAATGAATTGTAAAATTAAGTGATATTATTTTAAATGAATAAAAATTTATTTTAAAATTAAACTTTAAATTTATTTAAAAGAATAAAGAAGTGATTTGGGAAATCTAAAACTGGTATGTTCAGTTAAAAGTATTTTAAATAATAATTAAGGAATAAAATATGAAATTAATGGATTTTGGAAAAAAAGGGAGTAAATTGGAAATCAATTTGGAAATTGATTCAAGTGTTTGAATTTGGAAACTTAAAGAAGAATGCGAAGAGAATTATATTTCTCTGGATAGCCAAGTACGTTCAAAGTAAAGTTTTAAATATAAGATAAAAAGTTTTAATGTTGTTTTTAAAAGCATGTTTAGGAATTTATTATTTCTAAATATCTAAATGCCAAAGTAAATATTTTTCAAATCTATTATCATAGTAATTATTTAAGGTGACTTAGCATTTTGTTTTAAAAAGTGAAAACCTAGTTTTATATTTTATAAAGTAAGCTTATTTTCAAATATTCATATAGTATGTATTTTAACAAATTATTGAAGTAGTTTTAACTTAAATATTTTAAATTATATTTCAAAGTAAAGCGTTTTAAATTATTTTGAAAATCTAAAGTTTTGTGCTTGGTGATTTCAGTGTAAATAGAAAATACTTGGAAAATTTATTCTGAGAAAGGAAGATAGTTTGAAACTGTTTTCAAAAGGGTTTGAAAAGTGGAAATATATCTTGTGAAGATATTTTGAGATAAATAAATAATTTGGGAATATTATTTATAGTTGATGGATGTTGTGAATATAAATTGATAGTTAATTTACCGACTATCAATATTGGACAAATGCGTTGATCGTTTCGAAGAGACCGGGATCAGGATTTATTTCTCGAAAACCACTTCGATCCTGTTTGTACGTTTTCGTGGAAAAACGAGTTTGGATTCAAAGATGGAGCAGTGAAGTGCAAGGGCTAGTCGCTACTAATCCTGAGGATATTTCCAAAAAGGATGTAGTAGGAATAGTGCCTTCGGTTCCGTTCGAACCCGGGACGGACTTGTATGGATGAATGCTTTTAGAACATCGTAAGGCGGACGATGAGCATTCTAAGTGAAACGATCTAAAAGGTAATGCTTAGCCTCAAGCCTCATCAACCGAGAATGACTGAAAATCAGGGGTTATGCAGCAAGGGTTTGTGGGCAGCACCCATTTTCGGGTAAGGTCATCCCTGTCTAGATGTCTCTTTTTATTTCGGCTTAGTGCTGTGGTTGTTGATCCCAACCGCGGGGTGATCTTACTCGGGATTATCCAGTAAGGGATTGTCCGAGTCTTGTGTTCCGGGGGGTCGAGAGTGATCCTCGGTACTGTGATCTAGGCCACATACCATGACAGGTGGTACCCCACTGCCTAGTCATTAGTTAGAAATCCATTCTCCCTATGCGCCTTTTACGAGTTTAGTTTGTAATACCCACTCTGTGGCTAGTAGATAGAATTTAATGAATGTAACAACTTCGGCTATTTTAATAAGTATTTGTAAATAGACCCTATTATAATATCAGAGGATTTTAATAAGAAATGTTTTAGCTATCGTAAGTTAAAAATCTGACTTGTTTATTTGTGGCGTGGTCTTACGAGATGCTTTTGTTTTTTAAAGGATTTTTGAAACTTTAATAATCAATTTGAGTGTGATTTCTCACGCTGGTTTGCTAGACTGACTCGGGTGTTATTTAACTGTAATGCTCGGGTCAGATCGAGTATTATAGGATACATGATATGATGCTGTGGAGCTCAGGAGACAAGTTGGATGGCGATGCGTACTTCCGTATTTAATTATTATTCGGTTGTCTATCCAGTTGTATGTTATTGATGTGGAACTCTGATGATGTACTCTGATGATGTATGTATAAACAGATATCGTTTTTCATTGTATAAAGATCATTGAATAGTTATTATATTTTATTCCGCTGCGATGGTAAGATTCTATTGTTGTTTTCTGTTTTCTCTTCTTTTACCTCTTCTTCTTTAACCCTAATGGTTCGTATTTATGTTCAACTTGAGTTGATTGATGTACAATAGAGTTGATTCAAGCGGTACGGATTTGCGGGTCGTTACACTTGGTGTTAGAGCTTAGGTTGGTGATAACCTTAGCTCTGGTGGGAATAACTCATAGAATAGAGTCTGTAGTACTCTTGAATGAGTTTGAGAGTGTTAATAGATATGAGAGCGTATTTGTTAGTGTATATAAAATTGTTTTTTATGTTGTGTTGACTTATCAGTTGAGTGTTTATGGATTCTGGTCGATATGTGGGGCGCCATGTCATCGATAGGGATTTCTAAACTCTTAAACAAGATAAACCGACACAATATTGTTTTAAATAGGGTAAATGAAATAATTTTACCCAAATTTATTTTTGTATATAAAAGAAATGATTTTTCGTAAATTGTTATAGTTATATATGGATGCTTGGTTGTTAGAAAGTGATAATATTATTATCATTGTATGAGAATTGGATAAGAAATTGAGATAATAACCAAAGGTTAAGGAATAAATGAATAAATAAATGGGATTTGTAAATGTGATACGTAATTGAATAAGATATTGAAAACATAATTAAAAACTAAGAAACAAATTCATAGGCAAATGAAATTTGTAAATGTAAACTATAAATGTGAAATATAGTGTGATTAATGATTAAAATAAGATAGAATTCCAAAGTAATGTTTGAATACAAAATTTATAGGATTTGGAATTTGGAATTTGGAAATTTAGATTCCTTTGAATTTGAAAATGATTCTCAAAAGGTTAGGAAAAAATAAAATATATTTGAGAAATATTTTGAATCGGATTTGAAATCTAGAGAGATTTGGAATTTAAAAATATTTGAAAGGTTTTAAAGGCGATAAAAGCATTGAACTCATTTTGGTCGCTGGAAAATAATTCCGATGATGATCGCGACATCATCGATTTTCGAGTTTCCAAGAGGAAGATTACTACCTGGATGTTTTGGGTTAATGTCTGTTTGCAAAATTGGGTTTGATTTTTAAAAGTAAAAAGGAATAGTTTGGTTAGATATACATGTTTTCAAAATTGAATGTTGAACATTTTAGTAATGAGTTTCCAAGAGGAAGATTGCTACCTGGATGTTTTGGTTAATGTCTGTTCGTAAAATTGGGTATGATTTTTAAAAGTAAAAAAGGAATAGTTTGGTTAGATATATATGTTTTCAAAATTGAATGTTGAACATTTTAGTAATGAGTTCAAATGTGTAAGAAAAAAAAGAGAATTTAAACTGAATGTTGAACTTAAGTTTGAATGAGGAAAAAAATTTAGTCAAGTTGGATTAAATAAACAAAGTTTTAAGATTAAAATTAATAAGTAACTGATTAATTCATATGGTATGTAACAAGATTTAACTGGGGTTAAGTTAAATAGAATTGAATTGGAGTAAAATTCAATTGAGTTATGGGTGTTATTGAATGGAATTAGATTCTAACCTGAATAAATGGAAGTAAGTTAGATAAGAAATAAGTTGGAATAAATAAATTAGAATAACTTATAAAAGAATTAAAAATACATAGAATAAAATATACTTGGGCTATAAATAAGTGTAAATCTTGAGTTAAAAATAAAAGATGAATATATTCAAGCCTAGAATGAATGGAAATGTGTAAAATAATAAGTTGTGACTTATAAAATTGAAAAGTGGGATAGAAAACCCAAAATAAATATTTTTTGATGAATTGGAAAATAAGACGAAAAATCTAAACTTGAATTATAAAATAAATTGCACTTAAGAAATTTAATGAAGAGATTCTGAGATTAAAAATCAAGTATTGAATTTAAACCAGGGGAGAACTAATTAGATAATAAATTAGTTGATGAAATATGGAAATGGAACTCAAAATTATTAACTTAGAATTGAATTGTGAATAGATATTTGAGTTTGAAATGAAGCTTGAGTTATAAATTGAAATTCAACTTAGAATTGTAAGTGAATTAAATATGAATTGAAGTTGTATGGAATTGGATTAAAATAAAAATGATTTGAGATGAAATAAATCCAATTCGAGTATGAATAAATTAAAACGAGAATGAACTTAAGTTATGAAATGGTAGTGAATTGAAGTAAATTAAATTAAGTTTAAAGTTAATAGAAGCACGAGATGATGTCGAGTATAACGAAATGGCCTTGAACAAAACCAATGTGAATTGGGATGGAATGCAACTATACGGTTTGTAAATAAGTTAGATTGGAATGGAATTTATATACATTGAGTTGGAATCAATTTGAATTGGTTATGAACTAAAGCAATGGTTTATTTGAATAAATATTCTCAAATTACGTAAGAAAATTGGTCGTTCGACGTATACAGAAGTAAACAAAATTATATGAATCAATAGCAGTTTAATAAATGGATTTTGGCATCAATTGAAATGAATATGAGTTCGTTTCATTTAAAAATGAATTGAATGGAATGGTATGTAATTTGGATGCAAACAATTTAAAACTAGTGTCGAAAACCTTGCATATGTACTTATGAATGTATATCACATGCATTACTTATGAAATTTATGTGTTAGCTATTTGAATATAAGTGAAATGTTAATAAATTGCATTTATTTAGTACTTATATGTTTGAATTGAGTAAGTACAGATACCGGGAAGCCGTTTGGTTGGATTTGATCGCGCAAAATGCTTAAATAATAAGCCGCTTGCTTATAAAAATAGGAAATATGAACTGTTTTTGGTTTTTCCGACCGTGTGGGTCGATGCATATATATTTATAACTATTGTCAAATTGCAAAAGCTCCTCCGTGCAAAGTAGACCCTGCCAAAATATTTCGAAAATTTTGGGAGTTAGAATTTTTTTAAAAAATTTTCACTAACCGCAAAGGATTTAAAATTAGCAAGCAAATAGATTTAAAACTGAATACTGAGATCTAATTTAAAATTGTGTATATAAAGTAAGGTGAAATTAAAGAAATTGTTTGAAGAAACTAAAGGAAGAAAATGTTGCAAGTAAACTTTTATTTGAAATTTTAAATAAATTAGTAAGCGGAACAAATAAAAGAAAATGGTTAATTACATATGGGTTGAGATAAGGCGAATACAATTTAATATTCGAAGTTTGAAGACAAAATTGAATTCAAGTAGAATCGGAAGATGGAAATCTGAATGGAAATTTGGGAAAAGTATTTAGATTTGAAAGCAATTAGTAAATTGAAGCAAATTGAATTCAAATGGGATTGTAAAGGCATAGTGAATAGAAATGGATATAAACTCCAATACTGAAGTGAAAATCAATAAAGAAGCATATTAAATGCTTATACTAAACTTAAGAAAGGAATGATGAATTCTTAGTTGGAAATTGATATACAAATATATGTACATCATACGACTTGAATGAATAAATATTTACATTTTTTAAGGAAGTCAATAAAATGTTTTTGAATGTTGTGATTGGGTATTATTACTAGTAGGATACGCATATATTATAAAGGGAAAGGAAATTTGGTTTTGATTTCAAAAGATAAATTTGATTTGCTGGACAAAAAAGGTATGTATTTAAATTTCTGTATGGAATTTGATTGGGATTTTGATCTATCCACTTGGCCTTTTGTTTTCTTTTGAAATTTGAGGGCCCATAGAGGCATTTTGTAGTTGTACCGAGCTAGCCGCACAAAGGAGAAGCTGGCGAAATTTTTCAAAAATTTAGGGAGTTAGAAAATTTTTGAGAAAATTTTGGTAATTCAAAATTTGGTTTTAAATTGAAATTTGAATGATTGAGCAAATAGTATTGTTTGAAACTATGAGAGAGTTGAGAAGTTAGTAAGAATTGTAATAGGTCTTTTACAATAAGATAGTTGGTAGGATGTTGAATTGTTGGATTTGGGAAAGGTAAACGGGTATTGGATCATTCTTCCTAACTAGTAATTTCGGGTACGAAATTCTTTTAAGGGGGGAGGAATGTGACGACCCGAAATTTTCGAGCATTTAAAATCGGAATATTTAATTGATTTTAAATATTCAATAGAGTAATTTTAACCTGAATTACGAATATCACTATTTATTTGATAATTAAATTATTGAATTAAATAATTTGAAGTTGGGTAAAATGTTGAATCTGGAGTTTTAAGCCGGTAAAAAATAATTAGAAGGCTTGTAAAATTTATATTGATAGTACTAAAGATGGTAAGGGTGTTAGAATTTAATTTGGAAGTGTTTTATTCGGTTTTGAAAATATGTCGTTTAAATCGATATTTTAAAAAGGACCTTCCGAGAAACAATCTCAAAATTTGACGAAACCAGTTCCATTGGATCCGTAATATTATAATATTATTATCGGATTTTAAATTTTCGTAGCATTTGGAGTTGTTGTGTGAGCGTATGATATATAAATGTGCTGAAATTTATATCGAAAATTTAATATTTTAATTCGATTCAAAAAGCTATCTTCTCTATACGATCGAATTAGGACTCGAAACCTTTTCCATTAGGTTCGGGGTAGGCGTATAACACTATAAACGCCTAGCGACACGCCTCAATAGGAGTTCGTTATTTTAGGCTACGTAAGTCGAGATTTTTGTATTCAAATTTGAATTTAAAGTAATATATATTTAAAATCTGGTCAACCAGCTGAAATAATTTCACATCACTACTTTTCCCTTCACTTCAGCACGCAGCCTTCCTTTCAAAATCATGTTTCCCTTTTTTAGAACATCACCCAATCATCCTCGGCAAAATTTTAAAACGCAATCAATTAATGGTCGCCTTCTTTCAGAAGCAAATCCTAATGAAATCTTTCCTCTCCTCATTATCAAACCGCGTTCCCTCATTCCGTTTCCTTATTCAGTTAAAATTGACTCAGAGCAAATCGAAAGTCTTATCTAAAAAAAATAAAAAAAGGGGAATGGCGAGCTCGAGTTCGTCGCGGCGGCTAGGGATAGCTACGTTCTCGGGTATAATTTCAATTCGAGAATCTGGGCTTCGTCAAATCAAAGAAGAGCTCGCGTGCGACAGTGTCGTTCGTGGGGGAGAGTCGCAGCTCGATGTTTATTCCGTGCTTATGGACAAGGCATGACAGCGTGAGTTTAGGTGGGTTTCACGCACTATTTCGGAAGTCGAGCGTGGTGGGGTTTTCAGATGGATTTAGCGTTCGGGATGGAGAATTGCGAGGGGTCGTGGTTGATGCAAGGCGCTGGTAGTTGCGCAGTTTAGTTCGGTGAGGCTATTTGCTTTTATTTACCAATTTAAAGTTTATGTCTGTATGTTAAAAAAAATAAAAATAAAAATAAAATAAAGGATATATATATAGTAAGGTATATGATAACTCTGTTTTTAAAATTTACTAAATACATACATATATATATATATATATATATATAAGGATTGTAACATCCCGCCTTTTCGCACACTTTAAACCGACACACGTGCCAATTCAAAGCATACGCAAGGGCGGATTGTTATGGGGAAAATAAGAAAAACAGAGAAGAAATAAAAACAAAACAGAATCTCACAGCGGAAGGATAAAATATAATAACAAATATACAGTTCAAAACAGTTTACCAACACTTGATTTGCTTTATACGATAAATATCAGAGTTGCACATACCAATACAAACAATGCAGCGGAACAGTATGAGTGTGGTGCAATACTATAGATAATAATAATACGACTCCTTCGTCTCCGTCCTTCAAAGCTAAAGTCTTCGATCCTGAAACGCTCGGACTGACCCGAGCGAATTTGAAAAGACAAAAACACCCGAGTCAGACTAGAATATCTTATGTGAGTTAAATAAACAGAAATAAATATGAGTACAGTAACTCAAGAGATGTTCGGGATTTACATCTCCTAAGGATCCGTTAAAATATTTACTATGTAGTATATTGCGATATTATAATAGTGTCTATTTATAAAATAAACTTACTTTTTAATAGCGTTAAGGAGTGACCCAATATTCCCCTTAACACAAATAATGCCAATAGTTTATACAGTACCGTAATACCTCCTGATCGGGAGGCTACCAGAGGATACTCCATAGGTACGACACAAATAGAAACTCGTAGTAAAGGCTCGGTATGGTAGGTGACACGGCACAACTAGGCAATGCCAGGGTAGATATACCAATTGCTATCCAGGCTGGTGGAAACGCGTAGCCGCAGTTACCGCCCACCTCGGACTAACTCCCCAAAATCAAAATATAGAAGTGGCCACTGAATCAATCCAAGTCAAAGTATAATATCGAAGAGGAGCGTCCGATCAGAGGAATGACCTCATTGGCCTGAGAATCGCTCCTGTTTTAGCCACCTTATGCCAACTCACGGGAGTCGGGTCCACGTATTTACCTTACAGGAAACGTCACCACCACCTACTTCATTCTAGAATCTCCACCGCGTACACGGTTAGTCAAAGTGGTTTTCGGTATCGACAGAGAGTATGTCCATATCCGATCCCGGTCTCTTTGCCAACCCATCGTTATTATAACACCGCGGTCATTTAAAAATAGTTTATACTTCAAAACCAGAATATAATCCATTTCAAAACCATAATATTACGATATCATTTCTTCTTTAAAACCCAAAAAGATTCATTCTGATATTATTTTTATAAAACCCAAATCAATGATATCATTTCCCAAATATAAATCTTTTCCAAAAATTATGCCACTTTTAAAATTTATAATTCCTTGTAACCAAATATTTGAATATTAACTTTCAACATAATACTTCGAAATCCATAGTTTTTAAAATCATTACTTTCAAAACTAAATGGTTTGGATATTCAACAGTATATAAAATAAGTGGTTTAACTTAAATGTTACTTTGAAAAGAAATATTTCTCGTGGCTTTACAATACATTTCTTTATTTAAAAATTAAAACCAAAATTTAATATCGCTTCAAGTTCCAAAACCATTTCAATAAATTCATATATATCCGTATATCCGTTTTTGAGTATAAATATTTCAACTAAAGTTGGATTTTATTCTTTCAAACCAAATGTTCTATTAATTAGCCTTGAATATTCACATAGAATCCATAATTAATAAGACTTCAATTTCTAGTAAAATATATATATATTTCCAAATTCAAATTTTACTAGAATATTCATTTCAAAATATTTTGGAAAAATCCAATTATAAATATCATATCTTTAAAATTTCCAACTTAATATTTAAACATAGGATATAAATCATCAAACTCCATTTTCTTAATTTTCTTCCATTTTTGATAAAGAAATTTATTCACCTTTTAATTTCAAAATTTCAACTTCATATGTATATAAATATGGAAGAAAACATTTATTCAGTATAAAATTTAAGATTTTTTTATAAACTGTATTCCATCCAAACCATAGAAATCACATTAAAAATAGTTATATATAGACCGCGGTGCCTGTATATAGTTTTCTATCCTATGGTCAAGTGATACGGATATTTATCATTTCAATCCGCAATTTAAAAATAAAACTGCGGTTGTATATCATTTCAAACCGCAATCCCGAATGAAATGAAAAAAATGCATACTAACTTGCAGTTTAATGATATCAAATAAAACATCCATTCAATAACACATCCATCATCCAATCACAACCATCAAGCAATATCAATCAATAACAATATATGTTTGGTAATATACAACAGGTAATAATTGGCAGTTTTATTTCAAATTATATTTATCAACTATTAATCTAACAATTTATATTCAGTGATAATTGACATAACTGTTAACTAGCAGTTCATATGCAAACAATAATTTCTAACAGCCAATTAACACGCAATAAAACAATTAAATTAACAGTTAAATTCAATAAAATGCAATTCTACAGATATGAATGAAATAACATGCCAAAAGCTCATAAATAAATTTCTATTCATTTCTAAAATTTATTTAACAAACATAAAAGCTTCAAGTAGTTGTGAGTGGGTTAAAACACTCACCTTTGGAATTTAAATCGAATTTAAACCCGATTTAAACCCAAAAATTCGCCCGTCTCAGAATTCGTCCAAACCAGCGTCATCGAGTCCGGAATTTAATTACGATCCTAACAAAAGAAATTTCTTGTGAAACGGAGTTCGTACGCGAAAGTTATGTCGAAAATTCGATTTGAAAAACAATATTAAATAAAAGAGAAAAGGAACACAATCATACTCAAACATAATTCCACGTCAACAAGCCATCTTCCCAGATCTGCACGCGTGAATTCTTTGGTCACGAAACCCTACCGCATGCAACCCATACCAGAGCACCATACGCGACCCTTTCCCACCGCGTTACACGCCGCACACACCCAGACCCCGCCGCGCCGCCTCCCCCGCTTCTCCCATGCCACGCGACTTCGGTCGATCGCCACCCATCGCCCCAAAATATACAGCCGCCGTTTGTATTATAGAACCCTAATCGAAAACTGATGCCAATCCAACCGTTGATTCTCGAAACAAAACACATAGATGTACTCCCCTCCGTTCCCTCGTCAAAACCCAGAAACAGTTTCTCCATCTGACGAAGTTTTGCGCGACGATGATGAACGGTTTTGGGGCTGTTTGAATTTATTCTGGATGAACGACAGCTCCAATTGAAAAACGAATTACACCATGAGATTACGCGTATCGAAAACATCAACATATATTTTTTTGAGAATTTTCTGAATTTTTTGAGTTTTGACTTTTGATTTTGAACTGTGGATAGATCTGGAATTGGATCTGAGATGTATACATTTGGGGAAGAGAAAAGAGTGAAGAAATGAACGTACAGCAAAAGAATAGAGACTAGGGTTTATAGCTGTATATTTATAGATAGGCTAGAGGTAGGGTAGCTAGACTGGATACGCGAACGTGCGTGACAAACCATGGTCCAAAAAGCCCGTTATGCCTCCGGAGTCGAATTTGTTAAAACTATATATCCAAATAGGTGTTTTAAAATATTCTGAACGCGATGGAAAAAGTTTCGCGACCAAATTCGATCGTATGAAGAGTTATGAAAAAAACAAAAATTTCAAATTGATTTCAAAATGCGTAAATTTCAAGGCGTTTCGAGTCCGTACGATCAAACGACAAGTCCGATCGCTACGAAACTTGAAACATTATTATAATTCAACGTTACGGATCCGATGAAACTGGTTTCGTCGAAATCCGAGTCCGTGACAAAAATGGTTATTTTTAATATTTATTAAATAAATTAAAATAAATCATAAAATCCAAATTTTCTTTCAACTTTAAATATTGGCCAAATTTCATTACTTATATAATCCAATCAATTCCAAATAATTTAGCAAGCTTGGATGTGAATTAAAATTTATAAGTATATAAATTTCGCAGTGTTAACCTCTGCGTTTTCTTATTATTTGGGAATTATAAATTTTATTCGCAAAACCCAATTATTAAATCATATACTTATACTCTCATCTTAAATCTAATTATAGAAATAACTTGATTTCTATTATCCAACTCAAAATCTTGATTGCAATTAGCCTTTCTACCATAATTAAATTCCAAATTATTAATAACCCTTGTTTTTCTTAACTATTTATTAATCCCAATCCAATTGAATTCAACACTATAAATTTGATTAATTTATTATATTCACTTCCTTTCTATTATTCAAAGTTATTGTTGTAAATACGACGAATACTAACATTAGTTTAAGATTTCACTCAATGTTTACAAATTCCATTTCCATTTAATAACGTAATATTTTACGTTCAATTCTATTTCATTTGTCGTAAATACCACTTGTTGAATTAAATACTCAAATCATAAATAAATCTTGCTTCTAAAGTTATACCAACAATGGTCCAGTTAAATTTGAATTAGCTTTACCTTTATTTTATGAAATTAACTATTGCAATAAATCCAAATTTATAAAGAAGGTTAGATTCCTATACTACTTCTTTGGTCTCAATTAACCTTTTATGGCGAGTATGAATTTCCATGTATAATTGAAACTTTTATATCCATTAAATTTTTACTATCATTCAATATCTACATATTCTAGCTAAATTCAACTAACATATAAATTAGCTATTCCAACTTCCATTAATTAATAACTATCAAATTTCCAATCCAAATGTAAATCTTCCACCTTTGAATTCTTATATTAAATGGAATTTAATATTTACTGATTCAACATTTATATGTTTCTAAAAATTAGCTCCAACCAAATGTGACAATTTACATTTCATTTCTATGCAATATATACTCATCTTATTCCATTTATTTGTTTACTGCATTGGAATCTATTTATTAACCAATACTAACGTTATTATCATTAAAAAAAATTGATTCCCAATTTTATTCAATACTTAGAACAAAAATTTTCACATTAAATCAAATCCTTCTATTCAAACCAAATATCATGCTATGATAATATTTTACGTTGGTTACACTGAAAAAATCAACTTTTTATCGTTATCAATTAAACATACATTAATTGCACAAATTAAAGGAATTAATTGCCATTTATCCAATTAAATTTTTCATACATCAATCTATTTCATCTAAATCCTTACCTATGAATATTGCAACCTTTAATTCCATTAAATACCAATTAACCCAAATTATTTCATTTATTCTAAGTCATATTACTAAAATAATTCATCATAATAAACTTAAAATCTATACGTTTATTGATTTATTTCTATTTGTCTTATGTTAAATTCTAAATTTAGTAAGACAACCTAAAGTACTCCATTCAATCGACAGTCCCTTTCAATTGTTAATACGTACTTAAATTTCTACAGTTGCCTTCCATCTGTACTTCCGTTACTATGATAAAAATTAGTAACGTTTATGCCATCAATCCATCATAATTACTTACCCTTAATTGAGTTTGATTTCCAAATAAATTTGCTGACCCTTAATTAGACAATTTATAAAAGTTTGTCATCATACCTATAGTTCTACGCTTATGCTATGTCTTAAATTTCAATAAATTTATAAATTTTGAGATGTTCATTAGGGTTTACAAATTTATTGACTTGCAATAACAGGGTTTCTTAATCTATTCAATTTATCGTTCACAATCTTTTATTGCATTAATTTTGGTTTAATATTCCCATATTAAATTTTATGTCCAGGTAAGAATTTTTCTTTCTTTCTCTACTTAATTCATTTGAATTTTATTCAATGTCTTTAAATAGGTTTCTAAGTCACTCCTATATAATTTATTTCTAGCCTTCATTTTAATATTTATCTACCACCTTTATTCTTTCAACTAAAATAAATTACAAAAATCCTATTAAACAAACAATTTTAAATGGTCGAACTTAACGGGTCGTTACACTCTCCCCCACTCAAAACTTTTCGTCCCCGAAAAGGAAAAGGAAGGGAGAAGGAAGAATAAAACAGTATATCTAATTTCAAATATTAACTTATAACAATAATTTACTAAATTAATTTCCTTTAATGAAATACACTTGTTTTATAATCATTATGTCTTTTAATACTTGAATTATTAAAGTTGGAAAAATATCTTTAACAAAATTCTAAGTCCAAAATTTACGAAAATTTTTGGCAGAGTCTCCTTTGTACGGAGGGACTCTGGAGAAAAAATATAATATCCAAATATACAAATATATTACACATATATCCAAAATAAAATATCCCAACTCGGGAAAATATATAAAATAGCGCTTTAAACGTAATCCGGAAACGTACCTAATTGTCGGGCAATACGCTTATATTTCTATGAAACCAAAGCAGTAGCAGTGGCTTCCATCACCTGTATACACTTATAAAATCTAAAAGGTTAAATACTTGTAATACAGTGAAAAGTTTGGGTAGATTCAATCATTCATATCCAATCAAATACAACAACCATACATTTTTAACAAACAGCACATCACAAATAAACAATCATTCAATCAAACAAATCATTAGTTGTTCGGGTTCAAATTCTGAAATTGTACGAAATGAAGAATAATTATCTAGTGCATCCTATACTCAACAGTCTTAAATGGAACAAAGATAGATTATTTGTTCATCCAACAACTCCACAATTCCTTACCCAACAAACATACATCAACCAAACAATTCAAACCAACACCAAAATAGTTTATTTACATTTATTTCATAATTCAGTGGTTTGATTTTCTTTCCTTCATTTATGGAGGAATTTTTTTTTTTTTTTCTTTCTTCTTTTTTTTTTTCCAATTATCCCAAAATTCATTATACTTGTATTTCCTTTATTACTTAAGTTTATAGAATAAATTCTCATTAATAACAACAAAGATTTTGAATATCTTCATTTCCTTACTCTTCACTTGTAAGATTTCCCTTAAATTCTTAATCTGCTAACATTCATTCTTATAAGTGGAAGTTTTTATTTATTCATCAACTATTAATTGTAGTCATTTCAATTTTTCCTATTTTCCATTATATTAGAATAGGGAAGATTAAAACATACTTAAGTCAATAATCATACAATCAATTCTTATTTTGAATTTCATTTTATATACTTAGGTTCATATCATCTATTAATAATTCTTAACCCTTTTTCAGTAAAATTTCAATTATAACCTAAGTTTATACCATTAAATTCTTATTATAACAGTAATTTATTGAATACTTCATTTTTCCTAAATTCCTACTTGTAAAATATTCAATTCCAGTTTCTCATTTAACACTTCAACTTTTATATTTAGGTAAGTTATTTATGTTAAGGAAATTGCAATTGAACTTATACAAGTTTAATCTCCATTCTTTTAATTAAATTTAATGTTTATCCATATTTCTCTTTGTCTCATATGTATGCAAATTCCTCTTTATAGCTTGGCAGTTATTCTCTTATTTCAATTAGAGGTTTCAATTCATTTATTACTTAACTTTTATTTCACTAACAAATTTTAAACAATTAATTAACGGAAAAATTTAGAGTTAAATACCGGGTTAAATTTCAATTTATTTCAAAATAATAGATAATTAATTTCTTGCAACTTTTATATCTCTAATTATATTTAGAACAATAAAAGAAATTTTTCTGAAAATTTCAAAATAAATCTGCAGTAGAATTTACTACAGTGGCCTTTCCCCTTCGAAACTCGAAAATGAAAGTCGATGATGCGGCCGTCATCACCGAATTTATTTTCCAGCGACAGAGAGGAAAGTACAGAATTTAATTCTTTTCCAAAATCTTCTTTAAAACAATTCTTCCAATTTATACGAAATATTTATATAAGAAAATACTTATAAACCGAACCATTATTTTTCATAAATTCTTTGAAAACATGTTTGGAAAAATCCCGGACTTAAGTTCTAAAATCTCCAAATTTGGTTTATTATAATTTCACTTAGCTTCAATTTATTACAAATATTCTTATTGCCTAACACCCAATCTATAGCAACCAAATATATATATATATATATATATATATATATATATATATCTTTATAAAATATCTTTATATATAGAAAATATAATAGGCAAAATTCTTTCATTCACCTATATTAAAAACAAATATTATGTCGGTCTGTCCTATTAAGTGTTTAGAAATCCCTATTGATGACATAGCGTCCTATGCATCAACCAGAATTTATAAATACAAAGCGGAACAGATTAACACAATATAAAAATCTTTTTATAACACTAACATGTACGCTCTCTCATATATATACGCTCAGTGACTCCCATAGGATATTACTACCCTATTACAAAGAGTCAAACCCCACAAAGCCAAGGTTTATCGCTAAACCAAAGCTCTGATACCAACTGTAACATCCCGCCTTTTCGCACACTTTAAACCGACACACGTGCCAATTCAAAGCATACGCAAGGGCGGATTGTTATGGGGTAAATAAGAAAAACAGAGAAGAAATAAAAACAAAACAGAATCTCACAGCGGAAGGATAAAATATAATAACAAATATACAGTTCAAAACAGTTTACCAACACTTGATTTGCTTTATACGATAAATATCAGAGTTGCACATACCAATACAAACAATGCAGCGGAACAGTATGAGTGTGGTGCAATACTATAGATAATAATAATACGACTCCTTCGTCTTCGTCCTTCAAAGCTAAAGTCTTCGATCCTGAAACGCTCGGACTGACCCGAGCGAATTTGAAAAGACAAAAACACCCGAGTCAGACTAGAATATCTTATGTGAGTTAAATAAACAGAAATAAATATGAGTACAGTAACTCAAGAGATGTTCGGGATTTACATCTCCTAAGGATCCGTTAAACTATTTACTATGTAGTATATTGCGATATTATAATAGTGTCTATTTATAAAATAAACTTACTTTTTAATAGCGTTAAGGAGTGACCCAATATTCCCCTTAACACAAATAATGCCAATAGTTTATACAGTACCGTAATACCTCCTGATCGGGAGGCTACCAGAGGATACTCCATAGGTACGACACAAATAGAAACTCGTAGTAAAGGCTCATCTCTCTCTTTTCCTCCTCCTCCTCCTCTCCCCTCTCTCCTCACCTCCCAATTGCTATCCAGGCTGGTGGAAACGCGTAGCCGCAGTTACCGCCCACCTCGGACTAACTCCCCAAAATCAAAATATAGAAGTGGCCACTGAATCAATCCAAGTCAAAGTATAATATCGAAGAGGAGCGTCCGATCAGAGGAATGACCTCATTGGCCTGAGAATCGCTCCTGTTTTAGCCACCTTATGCCAACTCACGGGAGTCGGGTCCACGTATTTACCTTACAGGAAACGTCACCACCACCTACTTCATTCTAGAATCTCCACCGCGTACACGGTTAGTCAAAGTGGTTTTCGGTATCGACAGAGAGTATGTCCATATCCGATCCCGGTCTCTTTGCCAACCCATCGTTATTATAACACCGCGGTCATTTAAAAATAGTTTATACTTCAAAACCAGAATATAATCCATTTCAAAACCATAATATTACGATATCATTTCTTCTTTAAAACCCAAAAAGATTCATTCTGATATTATTTTTATAAAACCCAAATCAATGATATCATTTCCCAAATATAAATCTTTTCCAAAAATTATGCCACTTTTAAAATTTATAATTCCTTGTAACCAAATATTTGAATATTAACTTTCAACATAATACTTCGAAATCCATAGTTTTTAAAATCATTACTTTCAAAACTAAATGGTTTGGATATTCAACAGTATATAAAATAAGTGGTTTAACTTAAATGTTACTTTGAAAAGAAATATTTCTCGTGGCTTTACAATACATTTCTTTATTTAAAAATTAAAACCAAAATTTAATATCGCTTCAAGTTCCAAAACCATTTCAATAAATTCATATATATCCGTATATCCATTTTTGAGTATAAATATTTCAACTAAAGTTGGATTTTATTCTTTCAAACCAAATGTTCTATTAATTAGCCTTGAATATTCACATAGAATCCATAATTAATAAGACTTCAATTTCTAGTGAAATATATATATATTTCCAAATTCAAATTTTACTAGAATATTCATTTCAAAATATTTTGGAAAAATCCAATTATAAATATCATATCTTTAACATTTCCAACTTAATATTTAAACATAGGATATAAATCATCAAACTCCATTTTCTTAATTTTCTTCCATTTTTAATAAAGAAATTTATTCACCTTTTAATTTCAAAATTTCAACTTCATATGTATATAAATATGGAAGAAAACATTTATTCAGTATAAAATTTAAGATTTTTTTATAAACTGTATTCCATCCAAACCATAGAAATCACATTAAAAATAGTTATATATAGACCGCGGTGCCTGTATATAGTTTTCTATCCTATGGTCAAGTGATACGGATATTTATCATTTCAATCCGCAATTTAAAAATAAAACTGCGGTTGTATATCATTTCAAACCGCAATCCCGAATGAAATGAAAAAAATGCATACTAACTTGCAGTTTAATGATATCAAATAAAACATCCATTCAATAACACATCCATCATCCAATCACAACCATCAAGCAATATCAATCAATAACAATATATGTTTGGTAATATACAACAGGTAATAATTGGCAGTTTTATTTCAAATTATATTTATCAACTATTAATCTAACAATTTATATTCAGTGATAATTGACATAACTGTTAACTAGCAGTTCATATGCAAACAATAATTTCTAACAGCCAATTAACACGCAATAAAACAATTAAATTAACAGTTAAATTCAATAAAATGCAATTCTACAGATATGAATGAAATAACATGCCAAAAGCTCATAAATAAATTTCTATTCATTTCTAAAATTTATTTAACAAACATAAAAGCTTCAAGTAGTTGTGAGTGGGTTAAAACACTCACCTTTGGAATTTAAATCGAATTTAAACCCGATTTAAACCCAAAAATTCGCCCGTCTCAGAATTCGTCCAAACCAGCGTCATCGAGTCCGGAATTTAATTACGATCCTAACAAAAGAAATTTCTTGTGAAACGGAGTTCGTACGCGAAAGTTATGTCGAAAATTCGATTTGAAAAACAATATTAAATAAAAGAGAAAAGGAACACAATCATACTCAAACATAATTCCACGTCAACAAGCCATCTTCCCAGATCTGCACGCGTGAATTCTTTGGTCACGAAACCCTACCGCATGCAACCCATACCAGAGCACCATACGCGACCCTTTCCCACCGCGTTACACGCCGCACACACCCAGACCCCGCCGCGCCGCCTCCCCCGCTTCTCCCATGCCACGCGACTTCGGTCGATCGCCACCCATCGCCCCAAAATATACAGCCGCCGTTTGTATTATAGAACCCTAATCGAAAACTGACGCCAATCCAACCGTTGATTCTCGAAACAAAACACATAGATGTACTCCCCTCCGTTCCCTCGTCAAAACCCAGAAACAGTTTCTCCATCTGACGAAGTTTTGCGCGACGATGATGAACGGTTTTGGGGCTGTTTGAATTTATTCTGGATGAACGACAGCTCCAATTGAAAAACGAATTACACCATGAGATTACGCGTATCGAAAACATCAACATATAATTTTTTGAGAATTTTCTGAATTTTTTGAGTTTTGACTTTTGATTTTGAACTGTGGATAGATCTGGAATTGGATCTGAGATGTATACATTTGGGGAAGAGAAAAGAGTGAAGAAATGAACGTACAGCAAAAGAATAGAGACTAGGGTTTATAGCTGTATATTTATAGATAGGCTAGAGGTAGGGTAGCTAGACTGGATACGCGAACGTGCGTGACAAACCATGGTCCAAAAAGCCCGTTATGCCTCCGGAGTCGAATTTGTTAAAACTATATATCCAAATAGGTGTTTTAAAATATTCTGAACGCGATGGAAAAAGTTTCGCGACCAAAATCGATCGTATGAAGAAGTTATGAAAAAAACAAAAATTTCAAATTGATTTCAAAATGCGTAAATTTCAAGGCGTTTCGAGTCCGTACGATCAAACGACAAGTCCGATCGCTACGAAACTTGAAACATTATTATAATTCAACGTTACGGATCCGATGAAACTGGTTTCGTCGAAATCCGAGTCCGTGACAAAATGGTTATTTTTAATATTTATTAAATAAATTAAAATAAAATTTTTTTTTTGTTTTTTATTTTCTTTTTTTTTTTTATTTTTTTATTGTTATTTTTTTTTTTATTTTTTTTTTAGTTTT
Source organism: Allium cepa (assembly GCA_030765085.1). Taxonomy (NCBI): domain Eukaryota; kingdom Viridiplantae; phylum Streptophyta; class Magnoliopsida; order Asparagales; family Amaryllidaceae; genus Allium; species Allium cepa. Next base: position 318,802,133 of record CM060939.1, read on the forward strand.
TATATTTTTTAGTTTTTTTTATTTGTTTTAGATTTTTTATTTTTTTTTTTTATTTATATTATTTGTTGTTTTATTTTTTTTTTTTTTTTTTATATTATTCGCAAAACCCAATTATTAAATCATATACTTATACTCTCATCTTAAATCTAATTATATAAATAACTTGATTTCTATTATCCAACTCAAAATCTTGATTGCAATTAGCCTTTCTACCATAATTAAATTTCAAATTATTAATAACCCTTGTTTTTCTTAACTATTTATTAATCCCAATCCAATTGAATTCAACACTATAAATTTGATTAATTTATTATATTCACTTCCTTTCTATTATTCAAAGTTATTGTTGTAAATACGACGAATACTAACATTAGTTTAAGATTTCACTCAATGTTTACAAATTCCATTTCCATTTAATAACGTAATATTTTACGTTCAATTCTATTTCATTTGTCGTAAATACCACTTGTTGAATTAAATACTCAAATCATAAATAAATCTTGCTTCTAAAGTTATACCAACAATGGTCCAGTTAAATTTGAATTAGCTTTACCTTTATTTTATGAAATTAACTACTGCAATAAATCCAAATTTATAAAGAAGGTTAGATTCCTATACTACTTCTTTGGTCTCAATTAACCTTTTATGGCGAGTATGAATTTCCATGTATAATTGAAACTTTTATATCCATTAAATTTTTACTATCATTCAATATCTACATATTCTAGCTAAATTCAACTAACATATAAATTAGCTATTCCAACTTCCATTAATTAATAACTATCAAATTTCCAATCCAAATGTAAATCTTCCACCTTTGAATTCTTATATTAAATGGAATTTAATATTTACTGATTCAACATTTATATGTTTCTAAAAATTAGCTCCAACCAAATGTGACAATTTACATTTCATTTCTATGCAATATATACTCATCTTATTCCATTTATTTGGTTACTGCATTGGAATCTATTTATTAACCAATACTAACGTTATTATCATTAAAAAAAATTGATTCCCAATTTTATTCAATACTTAGAACAAAAATTTTCACATTAAATCAAATCCTTCTATTCAAACCAAGTATCATGCTATGATAATATTTTACGTTGGTTACACTGAAAAAATCAACTTTTTATCGTTATCAATTAAACATACATTAATTGCACAAATTAAAGGAATTAATTGCCATTTATCCAATTAAATTTTTCATACATCAATCTATTTCATCTAAATCCTTACCTATGAATATTGCAACCTTTAATTCCATTAAATACCAATTAACCCAAATTATTTCATTTATTCTAAGTCATATTACTAAAATAATTCATCATAATAAACTTAAAATCTATACGTTTATTGATTTATTTCTATTTGTCTTATGTTAAATTCTAAATTTAGTAAGACAAACTAAATACTCCATTCAATCGAAAGTCCCTTTCAATTGTTAATACGTACTTAAATTTCTACAGTTGCCTTCCATCTGTACTTCCGTTACTATGATAAAAATTAGTAACGTTTATGCCATCAATCCATCATAATTACTTACCCTTAATTGAGTTTGATTTCCAAATAAATTTGCTGACCCTTAATTAGACAATTTATAAAAGTTTGTCATCATACCTATAGTTCTACGCTTATGCTATGTCTTAAATTTCAATAAATTTATAAATTTTGAGATGTTCATTAGGGTTTACAAATTTATTGACTTGCAATAACAGGGTTTCTTAATCTATTCAATTTATCGTTCACAATCTTTTATTGCATTAATTTTGGTTTAATATTCCCATATTAAATTTTATGTCCAGGTAAGAATTTTTCTTTCTTTCTCTACTTAATTCATTTGAATTTTATTCAATGTCTTTAAATAGGTTTCTAAGTCACTCCTATATAATTTATTCTAGCCTTCATTTTAATATTTATCTCCCACCTTTATTCTTTCAACTAAAATAAATTACAAAAATCCTATTAAACAAACAATTTTAAATGGTCGAACTTAACGGGTCGTTACAAGGATATTTTAAATACAAAGCAGTTTATATAAAATTAGATTTCTATTTTAAAATACATACATAGGAATGGGAGTTTAAAGTTACAGTAAAGTTAAAATAACCTTGCTTTTAATTTGATTTATTTTGTTGTAAACTGAAGTTCTAAACTGTGCAGATTTAAAATACACACACACACACACACGCGCGCGCGCGCGCATATGATTTGGGAAGATATAGAAATTTTAAGAATATACATATGCACATTTAAATATAGTAGTTTATTTTAAATATGTATTTAGGGCGATTAGGTTATTTTATAAAACTTATTTAATTATTTTACTTACTAAAAGATTATCAAAAAGGAAAATTTGTTTAAAAATTTATTACCGGTTTAAACTAAATTAAACTAAATTTATTGATAATAAATTTTTCGATTATTTCAAATATTAATAAATCATATAAAATGTTGTTTTTACAAGGTCCAAAATCGTAGGGGGAAATAGCCGGTTTGGGTAAGATTGCAAAAAAAAATCAAGGTGAGATAATCTCACTCATCTGGTTTAATTTAAATTTAAATGGTTAAATTTAAATAATTGGTTGAATGGTCGAATTGATTTGATATGCTATATTATAGTATATATTACATCTTGGAATGATTGATTTCCTGCATTATATAGCGGATGAGACCCCCGTATAATAGCGGATGATTTATATTAATCCCATATACCGCGATATTCCACCTCGAAGTGGAATTGATATTTATGTTGTGCTAACGTCCGTGGGTGCAGGGAAAACAGGTTGGAGGGATCCCACTGGATTGCTCAACATTTATTTAAATTATTTAATATTCTCTGTTGTGATTATTTGATATTCTATGATGAATTATATTGGAATATTGAATACTACGGTTTGATTGAATATATTTAGGTATAATGAGTTGCTAAAAATATATAAATTGGATTTTGAAAAGAAAATTAAAGAAGTGAATTTGTAAGAGAAATAATTATAGAAAATTTGAGTTAATTAAGAATGAATTGAAAAGAAATGGAAGTGATATTAAAATACTAGTAAACAACTTCGAGTATGGAAAAAAAAGATTTTGAATAAACAGAAATTAATGAATTGTAAAATTAAGTGATATTATTTTAAAGGAATAAAGAATTATTTTAAAATTAAAGTTTAAATTTATTTAAAAGAATAAAGAAGTGATTTGGGAAATCTAAAATTGGTATTTTCAGTTAAAAGTATTTTAAATCATAGCTAAGGAATAAAATATGAAATTAATGGATTTTGGAATAAAAGGGAGTAAATTGGAAATCAATTTGGAAATTGATTCAAGTATTTGAAATTGGAAATTTAAAGAAGAATGTGAAGAGAAGTATATTTCTCTAGATAGCCAAGTACGTTCAAAGTAAAGTTTTAAATATAAGACAAAAAGTTTTAATGTTGTTTTTAAAAGCATGTTTTAAGAATTTATTATTTCTAAATATCTAAATTCTAAAGTAAATATTTTTCAAATCTATTATCGTAGTAATTATTTAAGGTGACTTAGAATTTTGTTTTATAAAGTGAAAACCTAGTTTTATATTTTATAAAGTAACCTTATTTTCAAATATTCGTATAGTATGTATTTTTAACAAATTATTGAAGTAGTTTTAACTTAAAAGTTTTAAAGTATATTTCAAAGTAAAGCGTTTTAAATTATTTTAAAAATCTAAAGTTTTATGCTTGGTGATTTCAGTGGAAATAGAAAATACTTGGAAAATTTATTCTGAGAAAGGAAGATAGTTTGAAACTATTTTCAAAAGGGTTTGAAAAGTGAAAATATAACTTGTGAAGGTATTTTGAGATAAACAAATAATTTGGGAAATCATTTATGGTTGATGGATGTTGTGAATATAAATTGATAGTTAAATCACCAGCTATCAATATTGGCCAAATGCGCTAATCGTTTCGAAGAGACCGGGATCGGGATTTATTTCTCGAAACCCACTTCGATCCGGTTTGTACGTTTTCGTGGAAAAACGAGTTTGGATCCAAAGATGGAGCAGCGAAGTGCTAGGGCCAGTCGCTACTAATCCTGAGGATATTTCCAAAATGGATGTAGTAAGAATAATGCCTTCGGTTCCGTTCGAACCTGGGACGTACTTGTATAGATGAACGCTTTCAGAACATCATCAGGTGGACAATGAGCATTCTAAGTGAAACGATCTAAAAGGTAACGCTTAGCCTCAAGCCTCATCAACCGGGAATGAATGAAAATCAGGGGTTATGCAGCAAGGCTTGGTGGGCAGCACACATTTCTGGGTAAGGCCATCCCTATCTAGATGTTCCTTTTTATTTCGGCTTAGTGGTGCGGTTGCTAATCCCAACCGCGGGGTGATCTTACTCGGGATTATTCAGTAAGGGATAGTCCGGGTCTTGTGTTGCAGGGGTCGGGAGTGATCCTCGGTACTGTGATCTAGGCCACGTACCGTAACAGGTGGTACCCCGCTGCCTAGTCATTAGTTGGAAATCCATTCTCCCTACGCGCCTTTTACGAGTTTTGTTTGTATTACCCATTCTTTGGCTAGTAGCTGGAATTTAATGAATGTAACAATTTCGGCTATTTTAATAAGTATTTGTAAATAGACCCTATTATAATATCAGAGGATTTTAATAAGAAATGCTTTAGCTATCGTAAGGTAAAAACCCGACATGTTTATTTGTGGTGTGGTCTTATGAGATTCTTTTGTTTTTATTTGAAACTTTAATAATCAATTTGAGTGTGATTTCTCACGCTGGTTTTCAAGACTGACTCGGGTGTTATTTAACTGTAATACTCGGGTCAGATCGAGTATTATAGGATACAGGATATGATGCTGTGGAGCTCGGGAGACGAGCTGGATGGCGATATGTACTTCTGTATTTGATTATTATTCGATTGCTTATCCAGTTGTATGTTATTGATGTGGGACTCTGATGATGTACTCTGATGATGTATGTTTAAACCGATATCGTTTTTCTTTGTGTAAAGATCATTGAATAGTTATTATATTTTATTCCGCTGCGATGGTAAGATTCTGTTGTTGTTTTCTATTTTCTCTTCTTCTACCTCTTCTTCTTTAACCCTAATGGTTCGTATTTCTGTTCAACTTGAGTTGATTGATGTAGAATAGAGTTGACTCAAAAGGTATGGATTTGCTTGTCGTTACACTTAGGATTTTAGTTTCCAATCTCTTCCCCCATTTTTGCTAAAGCTTGAAGTGTTAGAAAAATAATAGAATGTATGAAGAGGAGAGGGGGTTGAGTTAGTATATAAGATGAGTTGGGTTAGTGGGCTGAAACCCAAACACATACCCAAAGCCCTAAGTGAAAACATCAAAATTCTACTCAACTCCAAACATACCAATGTTTATACTCAAAAAGGTCGCAAACGCCATTTTGAACTCAATGGAAGTGGTCCCGAGTCCCAATTCGAAGGTTTGCAAAAAGAAGCATTTCGGACTTAAATATGATTAACGATGCTATATTTAAATAAAATATTTAAATACAATTGTAAAATATGTGGGTTGTTACAGACTCCACTCCTTAAAGAAATTGCGTCCTCACAATACTTAAGAAGAAAATAAAGAGTAACAACCACAAAAGCATATCAACACAAAAGAAAATTTGAAATAAGAAGTTCACCTCTAAGGAGCACGAGAGAGTAAGTCCGGATGTGTTCGCTCGATGAATTCTCTAGATTCCCAAGAGCAGTCCTTAGGATTTGAGGACCATTGAACTTTCACAAGTGGGACATCTTTATTTCGAAGGCGTTTAACCTTCATAGCAATGATACGAATAAGATGTTGCTCATAAGTCAAATTGGGCGAAACTTCAATTTCTTCCACAACACCAGGCTCAAGAATAGAATCGGAATCTCGAAGGCATTTCCGTAATTGAGAAACGTGAAACACGTCATGAATAGCAGAAAACTGAGCCATTAATAAGAGGCGATAAGCCATGGAATCAATGCATTCGGTGATATAAAATGGACCAATATATCGAGGCGCTATTTTTCCCGATCAACAGAAACGCACACACCCTTCATAGGTGAAACATGAATAAACGCCAAATCTCCCACAGAAAATTCTAATTTCCTTCTTTGGTTATCGACATAGGATTTTTGTCTAATTTGAGTGTAGCAACCCAACTTTCTATCACCAGAAAGTCACGTCACTAATTAAGAAAGAAAGGGATAGAAGAAGAAAAGATAAGAAAGAAGAAACACAACAACATCAGATAACTCACAGCGGAACGAATGAAATATAATAACATAAAATATTACATAGTATCATATTACATCAGAGTGCACAACTTATACAACACATATTAGACAGTTATAAACATCTGTCTAACTATACAACTCAAGTACACAAGATACAGATATCACACAAACACAGCGGAGTCATAATATATTTACACGTGGAAGCCTCCTGCTCTGTAACTCCTCCAGAATTCGTCAAGCAAACCTGAATCACTTGACTACTCATACATAATATGAGTACCCAAGAGTTTAATAAAACAAAAAATAAACACTCGGGTTAGACAAGGGTCTGGTATGAGTAAACGGGTTAAAATTGCTTAACTTTAGAAAAACCTTTGAAAAGAAAAGGTATCACGTAAGACTTCCCACACATAAACATGGAAAAGTTTTTACCTTACGCTAACCAAAACATTTGATAGGAAATCCAGTGATATTATAATAGTGTCTAGGGTTTTCAAGTAAATAAGAAATAGCCGAAATTGTTACATTATTAAATTCCAGCTACTAGCCACAAAAGTGGGTAATACAAACAAAACTGTAGGGTCTCGTAGGAAGAATGGGTTTCCATCAATGGCAGGGCTACCGGGGTACCGTCCATCACAGTACGTGGCCTAGATCAAAGTACTGAGGATTACGTCCAATCCCCTGCATCATAAAGCCGGGACCATTCCTTACTGAACAGTCCCGAGTAAGATCACCCCGTGGTTGGCGCGACCAACCACCCACTAAGCCGAAATAAAAGGGACATCTAGACAGGAATGACCTCACCCTAAAATGGGTGCTACCCACCTAGCCTTGCTGCACCTCCCCTGTTTTAGGCATTCCCGGTTGATGAGGCTTGAGGCTGCGATTACCTTTATAGAACACATCTATCTTAGAATGCTCATCGTCCACCTGACGATGTTCTGAAAGCATTCAATCCATACAAGTTCGTTTCGGGTTCGAACAAAACCGAAGGCACTATCTCGTTGCACTCATTTTTGAAATCACCCTCAGAGTCAACGACCATAGCCCTTGCACTCTGAATCACCATCTCGAACCTATAAGTACTATCCCTAAAACTCATCACGAAATCACCCCCAAAGTTATACTGACGTATAGTTCTTACACCTCGAGTCTTCACTAAGCTCCACTTGGATTCACGACCTAACGTTTATTTTGGATCGATGTGGTTTTCGGATTATCCAAATATGAAAACCTGATCCCGGTATCATCGAAACCAAATGCCATTTTAATGTCCAAGTTGTTTAAAGGTTTTAAACAATTCAACTTATATTCAAGATGATATAAGCAGATAGATGAATCACATTATCACAATAGATAATTCATATCAAACATTCATCTCACAATGCATATCACATATCATAGATAACCAAATCATCCAGTATCAACCAATCACCCAATATCAATCATTCAATATCAGTCAATCATCCAATATCAATCAATCATCCATAAACAGAATTGATTAACTCCAAATCGATTGGATTACCTAAATCCTTCTATCCTTTATTTATTCCAAATAAATAAATAAATCATCTCTTAATGATCTTCCTTAATTAGTCTTCCTTGATTAATCATCCTTTAATTACATTCAAGTAATTATCCTTAACCATATACAGTAATTAACCTTTAATTACTATCATTAATTACAATAATTAATGATCCTTTATTTACTTCCATTAATTAATCAATTATGATTAATTACATTAATCCTTTGTCAATTACAATTAATGAATCATACTTTAATTAATCACTTTATTAATCAACCTTGATTAGTTCATTAATTATATTAACTATTAATTCTTATTAATTAATAATTCCTTTAATAATTAAATAATTAACTTGTAATTAATCATCTCATTGATCATAAACAGTAATTAACAACTTGTAATTACTTATCTTAATTAATTAACTTCTTAATTAATTAAATTAACCTTTGATTAATTAATCTAATTAATTAATTAATCTTAATTACTTCATTCAGTAATTATTAATCAATTAAATTAATAAATAATCCTTAATTAATTACTTTATTAATTAATTACATTTTTAATTAATTACCCTTAGTAATTAACTTAAATTAAACTCATTAATTAATCAATTAATCAAATTAATTAATTAACTAAGTAATTAACCCTTAATTACTTACATAAGCAATTATCTTCTAATTACTTCACTAGATGATTACTCTCTTAATTAATTACTTAACAAGTAATTAATTCCATCATTAAATAATTCTTAATTCTTTAATTAATTAATTACTCCATAATTAATTAACTTCAAAATAATTATATTAATCAAATCCTTAATTAATAACATCAAGTGATTATTCATTATTCACCTCCATTTAATTACTCCCATGAGTAATTTTCCACTAATTACTTCCATAATTAATTACACACTAATTACTTTCATAAGTAAGTTCTCGTTCCTTTATTACATTCAATAATTAACCATTAATTACTTCATTAAGTAATTACACTTAATTAATTCATAATTAAGTGATTATTTAAAATAAACAAACAATTGACTAATTATTTAAAATTAATTAAACAATTAATTAATATCTTATATTTCAAAATCTTTAATTAATTAAGAAAACCATTAAACTTAATTAATCCTTTACTTAATAACAAATTATATTAAGTATTCTTAAGTTCATATCAATAATAATTTAACCATATTTATCTACACAAATAAATTATTTAAAATTAATCAAATTTTAACAACTTAAAAACAAATTATTCAATTTGGTTTACAAAATTATAACAATAACCTTATTTGAAAATAAGGCATTTAGAAATCAAGTTTAAAAATTTAAAACACTTTAATTATCTAACTTAAACGTATTCATTTTAAATAAAATTTGAAACTTTAGTTTTTAAAACAATACTTAACAATTTACTTAAAATTTGATTCAATATTTTGAATTGAAAACACTTCTTTTTAAATTGGAATTCAAAATTTAATTAAGATAATTACTTACAAAAGAAATCATCTTAAAACATTTTAAATTTGAAAATGAATTCAATTAACACTTTTAAAAGTTTAATTAGCTTTTATTTACAAGGAACAAGATTTATCTTTTATAAATTGGTTTCCTTTTATAAACTAGTTTTATAATTCAAAGCTTACTTTCATTTATTCAAACACAGGTTAAAATTTGCAACTTTATCATTTATACAGTAATAACCAGAAAAGCTTACAACCTAAAACTCGAGTCAAACACCACCTATACACGAGCCTCCCCCGAGACAACATCAGCTCTATTCTACTTCGTGTCGTCCCTACGAAAATCACGAGTGCGCCCCGAGTCGACCTCGTCTTCCCCAACTCCTCTCTCCAACCTGATACGATACTCACGCGTGTACCTTGCATGACAATCCAAACGACATCGAACCTTCCTCTGGCCATCTCCAAGTCGCCAACGACCACGTCGAGCCTCTCGACGAACCAAAACCAAAATAACATCGCCAAAACGAAAACGAGCACCCAAGCCAAAATCTAGAAACGCAACTCGAACAGAAAACTTCCCAATCACTGACGATCCTGACGCCGATAGACCATGCCGACCCCACCATCAAAACCCTTCGTCCCCGAGCATCCTCTCCCTCAAATGCGATCAAACCCGACCCCTTTCCATGTCGCAAATGCCTCGGCAACCAAGACAATCAAAACACAATCCTAAACCCTAGTACCCCCAATTCCAACCACCCGGTCGCATGATAAATCAAGCGAATATTTTTCCACTGATCCATCCTCCTCCTTAAGACCAAAACCCATGGCTTATCATCACTTCGTTCGTCGGAATTTGGCGAAAGTACCAATTCCATTCATCTCACAAAATCACAACGGTTATTAATCTAAAAATTGTGATTTTGGTACATAAATTCATCATTTCCAATTGTTAACCTATTCCTGGAATCAAATTACAAAATTATGAGTATTTATTTTGACATGCAATTGATTCTTACTGTATATTTTCATTCAAAAATAATTTTCTCAAATAAAAATCCTAATTCCATTTTTAAAATCATCCTTATACATTAACAAACAACTTCCATTTATATTTTGAAGATTCATGTTGACTTGATTTGGAGATTTGAATTTCTGAAAGATAACATGGCCTATGAAACATCAGAGAATAGAATATCTTTACATACAGACCCACTTCCACACATATATTCATACCAATTCAATTATATAAAAGTTGAAAGGTTTCATGCAACATCAATAACAATTCACAGATCAACACGTGATTAAAGATAGTAACGAATTAAGCCGTTTTCAAAAATGTTTACTCACTATTAATTTTCAGAGCAGAGAACAAAGTAGAGCAGATTTTTTTTCTTTCTTTTTAATTTTCCAGGCCGTGCTTTTGAAGTTAATCCCATTGCATGCTCACAGATTGTTGATTATAAAGTGCTGAAACTTTAGTTGTTCTTGATTCGATTTTAGTTGCAGGTTGAAGTTGCTATGGAAAACCCTTTTTTTGCCAATCTGAATATCAAGTTTCAGGTTTTTGAATTCTTCCAGTTTTCAGGTTTTATTTGAAGATTGCAAATTTAATTTCATCTCAGATTTAATCTAGCATTTGCTTTTGGTTTTAATGTCAGGTTTTGAGAAAAGTTTCTGTTTTTGAGTTAAGAAAAGAAAAAAAATGAAAGTGTTACGTTTATTAAAATAAAAGGAAGTAAATTTTAAAAAGAAGACACTTGTAATTTAAACCTACATTTGTCACAATAGAATTTAATTTTCTTACATGTGTTGTTAAGATGTCTAATATGGTTACACATGTTTTTAAGTATTTTTAATTAAATTTTTATTTAATTTAAATGTAAATATAACTTATTATTTAATTTACTATATAAATAAATACTTACATATGTATACATAAATTTACCTTTTAAAGAAAATATTATAAAACTAATTATAATACAAATATATTTCTTATACATGTGTAATTTTAAAATCTAAACACCTATATTTATATAACCATTTTAAATTTAAAACACTTTAAAGAAAACAAAAAGAAAACTTTGATTAAATCCCTTTTTAAACTATCATATTTAAAATAAACAATTTTCTTATAATTTGAAAATGATTGAATAAATCTTAATTAACTTTTGAAAATATTAATTCTAAAACAAATCTTTAAATTACAATATACATATATAAATTATCAATAGATTAATTTAAATTTCTAAACAACTCCAAATTATAACATATACATACATATATATTGCAATTCGAAAATATAACTTTTATTTTAAACAAAAGATTTTCCTATTCACAATATATATCAAAATATATATATTATAAATAGAATAGTTTTATTAGCTTTGAAAAATAAATCTTATCAATTTTAAATTGTTAAAAAGATATTGATCAATATTACCAGATTAAATATTTATTAACCTTAAAAGATTAAATTTGCCAATTCAAATTAAAATTATAAGGAAAAATTATCAAATCAAATTAATTATTCATATAGATTATTAAATTGATATTGCCTAAAATTCCGGGTCGTTACATTGAGCCTCTTTCATCCTATGACGAATAAGGTCAATCTTCTCTATGGAATCACAAATAAAATCTGGACCTAAAACCATCTTCTCATCGGCCTCAAGCCAACAAGAAGGAGATCGACATGGCTTTCCATAAGTGCCTCGAAAGGTGCCATACCATTACTAGATTGGAAGCTATTATTATAGAAAACCTCAACAAGAGAAATATGATCTTGCCAACTTCCACCAAAATCATGAACACATGAACGAAGAAGATCTTCAAGAGTTTGATTCACACGCTCGGTTTGTCCATCGGACTGAGGATGATAAGCGGTGCTAAAATTAAGCTTTGTTCCTAAAGCTTTTTGAAGACTCTTCCAAAATCCACTAGTAAACAATGGATCACAACCGCTAACAAAAGAAGTAGGGACTCCACGCAATCTAACAATTTCTTTAATATAGTGTTTGGCCAAAAGAGGTAAGGTCCGATTACACCGAACATGAATAAAATGGACGGAGTTTGTAAGTCTATCCACAATCACCCATAGGCTATCATGGCCTGAACGAGAATGGGGTAGTCCGTATATAAAGTCCATGGAGACTTGATCCCACTTTCAAATTGGACTGTCCAAAGGTTGCAATAAGCCACCGGGCCTTTGATTCTCAGCCTTTATGAGTTGGCAAGTCATGCAATGCTTAATGAAGTTAGCAATATCAGATTTCATTCCATCCCAATAATAAATTCGCTTCATATCCGCATACATTTTACTACTACCGGGATGAATGGTAAATTTAGAATGATGAGAATCTTCTAAAATGTCTTTACGAAGATCACTAATATTTAGCACGATAAGTCTACCAAATTTTCGAATACCGCCACAAGCATCAATTTCAAAGTCTTTCAAACCTTCAATATCAATTTTATTCCTACAACTTTGGCTAAGAAGAGCCAATTCAGGATCTAGCTTTTGAGCCTCAAGAATGCGGTCCAAAAGAGATGGATGAGCCTCATGGCTACATAGAACAAGAGATGAACATAAACCGGATTCACGATCTCGAATCTCACAAGCGGACGAAATCCCTATATCATTTCATTCGGATATCATCATAGAAATAATCGCTTGTTACTTACGACTAAGGGCATCAACAACACGATTTTCCTTTCCAGGAGTATAAAGAATATCAAGATCATAAGATGCAAGGAATTCGAGCCAACATTATTGAAGAAAATTAAGTTTCTTTTGAGAAAATAAATACTTTAAAGATTTATGATCGGTATAGGGAACAAATTTTTCTCCCAAAAGATATTGACGCCAAATTCTAAGGGCGAAAACGATAGCCGCGAGCTCTAAATCATGAGTGGCATATCTAGTCTCGGCAGGCTTTAATTGCCTAGAAGCATAAGTAATAACACATTCCCTATGCATAAGAACGACACCCAAACCAACACGACTAGCATTGGCATAAACAATAAAGTCTTGGTTCCCCTCGGGAATCACAAGAATAGGAGCATCGAAAAGGAGTTCTTTTAATTTTTGAAAAGAAGCTTCACATTTGTTTGGCCAAGTGTACATAACTCCCTTCTTTGTCAAACAAGCAAGAGGCACGGAAATTTTAGAAAAGTCTTTTATGAAACGATGGTAATAACCCGCCAATCCAAGAAAGCTACGAATTTCCGTCATACTCTCCGGTCTCTTCTAATTTTGAATCGCTTCGATCTTTGAAGGATCCATGGAATTTCGGATTCAAAAATAATATGATCGAGAAATTTCACAGAAGATTGCCAAAAGTGGCATTTATAAAATTTTGTTGTCAATTGATTTCTCCTAAGAGTTTCTAACACAATCCGAAGATGCTTTTCATGCTCTTACTCGGTTTTAGAATAAACAAGAATATCATCTAGAAAGATGAGAACAAATCGATCGAGGATGTCTTTGAATATTCGGTTCATAAGGTCAACAAAATAAGCCGGAGCATTTGTTAAACCAAATTGCATAATAAGCCATTCCTAAGATCCATAGCACGGAATGGCGTCAAAGGAATGCTATCCTCTGCAATATGAAGCTGATGAAAACCAGTTGCTAAGCCTAACTGTGAAAAGACTCTAGCACTACTAAGTTGGTCAAATAAATCATCAATTCGAGGTAAATGATATTTATTCTTAATGGAAAGATCATTAAGCTTGCGGTAGTCAACGCAAAACCTAAGTATACCATCGGATTTCTTTACAAAAATAGCTGAAGCTTCCCAAGGAGAGGAACTAGAACGAATAAATTGCTTCTCTTCCAATTCGGATAATTGTTTACGCATCTCCTCATTTTCCTAATTAGACATACGATAAGGAGGACGAGTGATAGGTAGAGCTCCACGGATTAGATTAATTCTGAACTCAATCGCTCGCTTAGGGGATAACCCTAAAATAGGCTCAAATATGTTGGAAAATTTACGAACAATGTGAATGAGAGAAATGACATCTTCCTCATCATCATTATCGTCATTCTGAGGATTTAGAGAATATGAGGATGCTGCCAAGTTGGAATCCGAATCTTTAAGAACAATAGAAATCTGCTTAACAGATTGAGGATGTCGAATATGAATAGTCCGGTCAGGACATAGGATATGGGCTTCATAATGGTTAAGCCAATCCATTCCCAAAATCATTCCAAAGCATAAGTAACGCATAACATGCAAATCGGCTTGGAAATAAAAATCACATAAAATAATCTTGACATCTTTACAAAGCAAACTGAGTGTTGCGGATCCACAAACTGGATTCGCAATTCTCAGTGAAGTCATCAAAGCCATAACACTTAAAGAAAAAGTATCAACAAGTTCTTTTGATATAAAAGAATGGGATGCACCCATATCAAAAAGAACTCCAACAGGTTGGTCACAAAACATAATAATGCCATCTAGGACAGAATGAAAAATACCTTGATCATGACAAGTGTTACTAGGGGCTTGTACCACATTTAGCTTTCCCTCGTTCTTGCTTTGAAGTTTGGGACATGTAGATAAAAGATGACCCGGACTTTTGCAATAACAACAAAAGAGAGGTTTTAGACGTCTACTAGCATAATGGTCCTTAGAATCACAATTGTGGCATTGCCCACCACTAGAGGTAGAATTCTTTGCTACCGGAGTAGCTTGCTTCCCTTTCTTGTTGGGATAAGGACCACTGAACTTAATAGGCATCTTTTTCTTGTTGTTGAAGTTCGGTTTGAGATCCACAACTTCAACATCTTCTTCTTTATCGGCCTCTTCGAGTTGAAGAGCGATATCAACAAGTTGGTCAAAAGAAACTTCTAATTTCAGAAGTAAAGGCTTTTTCAAATTCTTATTTAAGCCATAGCAAATTTGTGATTTTTCTTCAATGGGGTACTAATATACTCTACCCCATACTCTAAAAGACATTCAAAAGATGCGACATAGTCTGTCACAGAAGATTCACCTTGAACAAGGTCAAAAAAACGCCGAGCTAAAGCTACTTTTTCACCCTTCGACACAAATTTTAATTCGAATCGTTCTCGGAGTTTCTCCCAAGTAAGATCCGCTTCAATAATTTTAGAAATTAGAAGCTCATACCAACTAATGCTCTTTCTTGGAGCATGCTAGAAGCCACTTGGACTCGATGAAGATCAACAAGATTCATCCGAGAAAAGATGCGATCGCATGATCTAAGCCAAGTTTGGACCTCGATAACGCTTTCGGAACCCTTGAATGACTTTCCTCGCAAATTGGTATAATCAATGCACAAGCGTATAAACCCAGATTTAGGGTGAGTAGGCTCTGGAATTGATCAGATAGCTTAAGCATTCTTTACAAGGTTTAGAAGCTGTTGGGAAGACATAATTACTCTATCCTGAGGAGTAGCACTAGATTGACCGACGCTGGGACAGCCTGGTCTAACCATTTCTCTTCTTTAAGAAAGAAAGAAAGAAGAATAAAAAGGTTATTCTCAAAATGAATATCAAATAATCATGATTGATAAAACAAAGCATCATAAATGAAAATTGGATAGAACGGGTCCCATGACTCGGATAAATCTTAAGGCACGACTCCTAAGAAGAACTTAGGACAATGATCTTCGCTAGAATATTCTACTTTGTTCCGAAGTTTGGCTCCGATACCAAGCTGTAATGCCCCACCTCTATACTCACGCTAGCTAAGGATATTACGAGGTAATGCCGTCAACTAGCACGAAGAATAAGGCTGTTGAGGAGCGACCATCCGTGCAATTGCTTTATGCGAGCACCAGTGTCAGATAGTATAACATGCATTTCATTTTAAGGGAAGATCTGACATACCGATACAAACTCAAAGCTACTACACAGTGGCTATATGATCTTCGAAAACAAATATAGAAATAAGCACAGCAAAATCAGTCATAGAGATTCATATCACAAAGGCGGAAAACAAATATGAATATAACACATAAAAGTGTTCATCAAAGTAGTGGTCATACAAGATCCACTACATCACAAAAAGAATTGATACAAGTGCTAGACAAAAGAATAGGTATACATCAAGGAGTCTCTATCTCGAATGTATAAAACAAAAACTATTAATCTAAGTATTTAGCCAAAAGTCAGATGGTGGTCCCAGATAAGGAGTCAAGCAGAAGCACCTGTAATATCTCGGTCTGACCCGAGTATTATTTAAAAAGAAAATAATAAACGGATCTGTCTAGCTATAAATATCAGATAAAATGAGATAGGATAAGAGATATAACAAAAACGTATGATAACAATAATGCCATACTATGAAAAGTATACAATAGATAACAACAAAAATCATACAATATTTCAAGAATCTCTGAAACCAAAAAGAATGTCATATTCTTTATTTTATTCACCATACCATGAATATTGACAAATATATCAATGCCAATCACAAAATTGGTGAAACACAAATTCTAGAAATCATCAATTAGAAATCGAGAAAACATAAGGGGGAGGCCGATCACAAACAGGAGCACGAAACTTACCAACACATGTATCACAAACGGGTCGCTAACCATAGAGCCGGTGCAACAACGTAGTAAAATAACGGTACGTCTGAGGAACCTGAAACTCAAATAATTCGAAACGACGACGTAGTATAACGGTACGCCCGATGAACCTGATAAACCGGTATAACGACGTAGTACAACGGTACGTCCGATGAACCGAACACCATAAAAGAACATGGGTCGCTAGCCCACAAAAATGAGTCGAAACTCCAAATAATCCATAGGTCGTTAGCCTATAAAAGAAACGAGACGAAGCTCAATCAATCGAGGTATAGTCCCCTACGTGGATAAAGAGACATAGCATATCGCTGGTCTAAATCACAAAATGATCGTCGTTGATCAATAAAAAGTGCGAATTACACTAAGCTAGTAAATAGATGAGTTCAGCTTCATGTCCCATAACCACTGGCTTAACTTAAGTATTTACACTCAAAAATTGTCACGAGAGTTTCAATCGAACAAGTCCAAAAATTAACCGACGAAGTAGACATAGGCGTTTCATACCACTAGTTTTACTAGCCCGTTTAATTTGACTTCTCAAACAAATGAGGTAAAGGTTTGTATATACTAATAGATTGGAAAACGATTTTAAAAACGAGCTTTGTATTAAAAATAGAGTTGATTAATGAAAGATTTTTGATATTTACTTATAGTATAGAAACCTTTGCATTTTAAAGTGACATATCAAAAAATTGATTGTGAAAGAAAACAATAAATCATCAAAAATTCACATACGAAGACGTGAATCAAATCCATAGAAATTGATACCGAATCTGTCAAAATGGATATTCCCAAAAACCCCCAAGAAGAAGTCATCAAAGTCGATAATAAATGATGAAAACAAATTGGATCAACATGAAGCGATTAAAAATTGGAAATTCACACGAAACAACAAAATTGGCTGAGACAACAGATTTAGTCAACTGGACCAGGGTGGTCAGTCGACTGACACAATTCCTAGAGACTTTATGTTTCCGGGTTCAATCGACTAAACCAGAGTGGTTAGTCGACTAAAACATGCCTGGAACTTTCAGTTTCCAAGCTCAATCGACTGACCCAGGATGGTCAGTTGACTGACTTCCTGGTTCAGTCGATTGAAACTGGAATTTCCAGTATTTTCAGCCTAGCCCTTCCAAGGGCAAAAATCCAAACAAATGGAGATCGGATGAGCGATGGGCGCTAGGGGTTTAGGTCAACCGATAACCCAACCCCATAGGCTCTTCGATACACCACCAAAATCATGTTCAAACGTCAAGCTAGGATTTTCAAATATTTGACTTCAAAACAAAAAAAATTGGAATATTCATAAAACCAATTCACTCCAATGATAAATGAACAAGAATAGATGTTAGGAATTCATACCTAACAATAAAGAAAGTTATAGACATAGATGTGAGTTCAAAAACTCACCATTTTCTCAAAAACAATGAAGGAGAAGATTGAAAACAAAAGGAAGATCAACTACTCCTCAATTTCAACTCTAAAAGCTCCAATCTAAGATCGTAAACAAATATTTCCTAAGTTGGGATATAGGAAATTTCTGAAATTGGAGAGAGATTGAGATGGAGAAGAAGAAGAGGATGCTTACCTAAGCTTCTCTTTGATTTTGGAGCTAGAACTAGAATTTGCAAAAGAAACTAGGGCTTAGGATTTTAATTTTCAATCTCTTCCCCCATTTTTGCTAAAGCTTGAAGTGTTAGGAAAATAGTAGAATGAATAAAGAGGAGAGGGGGTGGAGTTAGGATATAAGATGAGTTGGGTTAGTGGGCTGAAACCCAAACCAAACTCAAAGCCCTAAGTGAAAACATCAAAATTCTACTCAACTCCAAGCATACCTATGTTTATACTAAAAAAGGTCGCAAATGCCATTTTGAACTCAATGGAAGTGGTCCCGAGTACCAATTCGGCTATTTGCAAAAAGTAGCATTTTGCACTTAAATACGACTAACGATGCTATATTTAAATAAAATATTTACATATACAGTCGTAAAATATGCAGGTTATTACAATTCTATAAGTTTTGGATTTTGTGACAGCCTAAAATTTGAACTTAAACCAAAGGAAAACAACAAATCATTCGGTACTTCCCAGAACATTTGTAGTATATTGACTATAATTTCTAGTTTGATATAGTGATTTATAAATTATAGATGTTTTAAAACCTTATTAAAAAATTCTGCAATTTTTACTCTTTGTGTTTTCGACAATTCATTCCAGAAATCCTTGAAAAATTACTTTTAAATAGATATTATAGTGAATTATCATTCCAGATTATTTTAACACAGCTGTAGTAAATTGATCATTGTTACTCCAAATTTTGAAATTCTTAAAGTTCTGGAAAGCTAGTTGACAACAATACAACATTAATGTTTTGACCATTTTCCGAGTCGTTTATAAAGCCTTGAAAACCAATAATCATGTCAGCACGTAACTAGAAAAGCATTTCTAATTTATGCAAACAAATTGTAGTATTTCAAACATAAATTTTAATCAATTTATTGCTTTGACATGAAACCAATTTTGTTGATTAGCAATACTGAATATTCGAATATTCCAAGTTTAGTGCTAAATCAAATTGTGGAATACTCCGATGCATACTATGCAGCTTGCCTAGTTGATAGTATTGGAACTAGGCCAGCCTACAACGGAAGTTACGTGTGAATTTCAAAAGATTTGCCATATTGAATCTTTATTGGACCTATGAAGTCTATTTTATTTAGATCATTTTTAAATATTGTTTAAATAAATTCCTTTATTTTATTTAAAATTATAAATTATATAGTTATATATCATTTATGTCTTAACACACACACATCATCATATACACATATAAATGCCTATGCATGTGTAACATATCAACCCGTGCAAGGTGCAATATGCGCGTGTGAAGATGTTGGGATTTACATTGCAACGGGCATATTAGCTCATCCAATATGCAAGTATAATTTGTTCAAATATATGTATGTATATGACACACACTATTATTTGTAAATAAATATCATATATACATATACACATGTAATAAGCTTTGTTTAAATAATTTTATTTAAGTATATAAACGTATATGTGTGTGTGTGTAAACACAATCATATTAATAAAATAACAATATTATGTATACACATATTATGAAATATATTTATATACAAATATTTTTTTTATAAATATTAAAATATTTTAAAAAACTACAAGCAATATATATGTATACATATAAAAAAAATTGTTTTGATTTAAATATATATACACCCAAATATATTTTTGCAGGCAAAACAAAGGATTATTATTTTGCATGAGCAAGCTAGTTTTACAGTGGCCATACCACTTTACAAATTTTTACAGGTGTGAAGCAAAGATGGCCCAATAGTTAATAAATTAAATTTTTAGAGGTGTGAGGAGAAAGTTCCACAATAGTTATGGCACATCGCCTATAGAGAATAATCACTCATCTAGTTGCATAAGATGATCACACGACCCTAGTTGCATAGAGAAAGTTCCGCCAAGTCTCGAATGTGGTCATTTGACTGCCGTGACTTCACGAGCATGTCATCCACATAAATTTCCATTGTTGTACCAATCCGGTCTTTAAACATTCGATTCACTAGATGCTGCTAAGTTGCTCCCATATTTTTCAATCCAAAAGGCATCACTACATAGCAATATAGCCCAACGTCTATGACAAAACTAGTGTATTCTTGGTCTGGAATGTGCATCGGGATTTGGCTATATCCCGAGTATGCATCCATAAATGACAATAACTCGTGTCATGCCGTTGAGTCAACCAGCTGGTCAATTCTGGGTAAAGGGAAACTATCCTTAGAGCATGCTTTGTTCATATCAGAGTAATCTATGCAAGTTCACCATTTCCCATTTTCTTTTCTCACTAGCACGGGATTAGACACCCATTCAGGGTGGAGGGCGTCGTAGACAAACCTATTGGCTTTGAGTTTGTCCACCTCCTCTCTGAGAGCAGCGGACCTCTCCGGGTCCATTCCTCTCCTTTTCTACTTTACTGGTATGTACCTCGGCTCTATGTTCAACATATGACTCGCAATGGTAGGAGAAATCCCGCACATGTCAGAATGTGTCCAAACAAAAACATCCAGATTCGCTCAGAGGAAATCAGTGAGATCCTCGGTCACTGAGGGGTTAAGGTGTGATCCAATCTTAAGTACTCATGATGGGTCATCTCGGCTGACTGGAATGTCGATCATTAGTTCAGCCAGTGCTGCTTTCGCTTCCCTGGGTTCCTCATCATCATCTCTCGAATCTATGTCTCTGTAGATCCGATTGTGTTGCCCGAGCTAGAGCTTGGGCACTACTTGTGAATTATCAGTGACTCGGGTGCGGATGGAGCTATCCGCAACCTTTCCTTTCTCTCTACGCTGGGCCTATCTCAGCTCAGCGATATAACACGCACGACCGATCACCTGATCGCTATGCACAACACTAACTCCTTTGTCTATCGGAAATTTCAATTTTAAATACCAAGAGGACAAAGCTGCCCTAAACTCTGCCACGGCCGGTCGACCCAGGAAAACATTGTATGGAGAATCGACATCCAAAACGATGAAAGCCAGGATTCTCACCCTCCTACGTTCACCTTGCACAAGTTCAACTGGAAATTCAACAAAACCCACTACATTGGTAGCTACACCATTAAAGCCATGGATAAAGGCTTTAGATGGTTTTAAATCCTTCATCTCCATCTTTATTTTGTCATATGATTTTTTAAAGATGATGTTAACAGAACTTTCACAATCAATCAAAATTCTTTTCACAAATGCTCGCCCGATAGTCGCGGAGATGACCATCGGGTCGACTGTAGGAGCCTCCATCTGATCAGCATTCTGCTCCTGAATACTATATCGTCCATCATCGTTTGCTGCTGCTTAGCCGGAGACCCGTCCTCCGCATTTGAACAACATTCAAAATCTACGTGCTTTAAGGAACTGGCATAATGCTCCATCTCCTGCCAATTCTTATCTGCTAGATGAGGCCCACCAACTATTGTGTTTACGACTAGACTACCAATAGTTTGAGCAGGTTCCTCTGGATGGCGTATAGCTTGCTCGTGATCGGGGTCGGATGTTCCTTGTCTACTTCCTGCGGGTTCTTGACAAATTCCTGCAATTTTTTCTGTCGAATCAGCTTTTCTATGGCATCATGGAGGTGTTTACACTCCTCGGTATTGTGCCCGTAAGTCTCATGGAAGCAACAATACTTTCCAGTCCGCTTTTGTTCCTCTGCGGACTCTTTTGGGCGTGGCTTTCGGTATTGAAAAGTAATGCAAGTTGATAGGTAGATATTTTCTAGAGATGCATTCAGGGGAGTGTACTCGTTGTAAGTCGGAATCCTTGTATTCCATTTTCCTTTTTCCCTTTTCTTTCCAGAATTTCCTCCTTCGGACCCTTTAGATTGCCCTGGCTTGTTCTAGACATTGACATGGACCTTCTTCGAGTTATCACCAGATTGTTTTACAGCAATGTTGCTCTTCACAGTTTCCTTGCCAGGCCCTAGTGCATTGTCTTGTCTCGTCCACCTGGCTTCCTCTCTTCTTATGAATTGATGTGCCTTGGAATAAAAACGTTCTAGTGTAGTTGGAGGCTTTCCAGCCAGCCAATCCCCAAACTACAAATCCGGATCTACCCCTCGCATGACAGCCATCAAAATGGCTTGGTCATTTGGGTTGCTAACTTCAGTAGCAGCAACATGAAATCTTTGCAAGTACACCTTTAACTACTCTCCTGGAGCCTGAATCACACTGGACAAGGACATCACGTCCTTGGGACGAGTGACATGAATCCCGAACTGTTCCACAAATTTGGTCGCTAATTCATCAAAGTTGGAGATAGACCACGGAGGAAGTCGGGTGAACCACATGGTAGCGATTCCAGATAAAGTTATTGGGAAGCATCTACACTTTGCTGCATCATTTGCTCTAGCTGAATCCATCATCCATTCATATCTCATCACATGCTGTCGGGGATCAATCTTTCCCTCGTAGGCCGGAATAGTTGGCATGTTAAACTTCCTAGGGTACTCGGCCTGTAAAATAGTTATCTGTTACAGGAGTATGACTCTTGGATATTCCCTCATCAGCTGTTTGACCATAGCCGATAGGTCTGGGGTTTGTATAGAAGATGGCAGGTTGGAATCTTTCCTACGAGATCATTCTGGTTGGTGTCTCCTCTGTTGGTGATCTACCAAATGTGGGACTAGCTTCATTAGGACCTTGGTGAGGCGGTCGTCCAGCTTCCACTTGTGCTTCAGATCCTAAGTTTCCCGCTCCAACTTTGGTGTGATTTCCTTGGTGCAAGTGAGGGGCTATGGCTCCAGTAGGGAACCTGGACCATCCCTAGTTGATTGATCGGGAACAACTGCTTGTGTTGTTTCAGTTCCACAAGGTCTACGCCTGGAAGGTTCATCAGATGAAGTCGAGCTATCAGATGAGGAGTAAGGAGCGAGGCTACCTCCAACGTTCTGATGTTATTGTTGAGTAAGCTGGGTCATGAGGTTGGCGTTGGCTTGAATTTGTTTATTAAGTTGTCTCCTGCTTTCCATGAGTTCTCTCATCAGGTCGTTGAACTCCGTTCTAGTGACGACTTCCATTTGGTTTTGGGCGGCGATAGTCCCTACGCCTGGATTAACTTGTTGATTGCTGGGTCCTACTTGCTGGACACTAGTAGTCTCGTTGACGTCCGCGTTGTGTGAGGCTGATCTGGTTCGAGGTGTTCATATTGTAGAGTTATTGGTAAGAACTTTGAGTAGAATCAAAGGACTTTCTGTGAATGACTTGGATCTCCTTCGGGGGATTCTTCAATCCAGTAGCTATAAAGTAGATCCTAATAACCTGAGTTTATTTCTCAGTGAAAGCACCAAAATGTTAGCACCAAAATTGGTCACTAACACCCAAAGAAGGATTTGGGTAGAGAGATTAATGAAGATAGAAAGTTAAAATAGAGGAATATATGCAGAATAAATTGCAAAAACTAGAACACCAGATTTATAGTGGTTCGGTGTAACTGCCTATGTCCACTTTGAGTTAAATCTCTATTGCTTTTTCGAATAATTGAATACAGATACAATCCATACACCAATAACTTGAATACAAATACTAATTGAAAAATAATAAGTCTTGGAAATAGCAAAGTCTTCCCAATGTTCTCCAAAAAAGGTCCCTTTTCATTGCGCCCGTGTCCCTTTATTTATAGGCGAAGATAGGCCGGACTTCCCCCATGGTCCCATAAAAAAGGTGTCTCGGCCCATAGTAAGTGACTTCTATGCACCGAGCCAGGCATGTTGAACGACGATTGCCGAGCCGCGTCATCCGGTCCAGTGGGAGTCTCGCCATTCACACGAAGTAAATTGTGAATGGGCTCGTAGCAGGCGGCAATACGACCCTACAAACCCTTTTGACTGTTCGATGCACATCGAACTATCATGACCGAGCGGCATGTGCCACGGTTCTTCTGAGGCCGGTCCATGACCAACCGAACCACCAAGATTAGCCTCACCTATACTGAGCGACTGAGGCCGAACCCATCTTAGTCGTGCCACTTCGATGTTCCAATCTTGACCGAGCAATGAACCTCTCTCCCAGACCAAGCGACATACTTCTCCCCCAACCTAAGAGACATATAAACGTTGTTCCTAAAATCTCTCTTTGGCCGAGCAGCATACACTATTTCGTAAGACCGTGCGACACACACCTCTCTTCCCTCGGCCGAACAATGCCCATAGGCCGAGCCATGTATTTAGGCCGACCCACAAAGTTTGGGCCCGGTTCGTACAACTCCGACCCCTTACTGGCCTGAGTCTAGTTACAACCAAATGAAGAACCTCTAGGACCGTCATTATGTAGCCAGGCCAAGCAATCGGGTAACATTAATATAAATTATTATTTCATATATTATTACTCCTTTACAACGGAGAGGTCTTTGATTAAATATCTTGAACTTGAATAAATAAATCTCATAGAAAATAATTTTGCTATATGAAAATACATTTCGAAAAATAAATTGTATTTTTTATTCTAGTACTGAGTATCTATTATTATTTTACAGTTCTATTTGCATTGTTTCTTTATGAAGCAGAGTGACCATTCACTCTCTTCATCCCAACTGTACCTTAAATCACATCTACTTTTGTATACTCGTTTTTCTTTCTGAATCGTCGAACCATTAAAAAGAATTCCCTTACTACAATATCATGATGAAGTCTTCACAAAAAAGCATTTGATTATCCTTAACATTTAATGATATTAAATATGTTGTACATTGCGTAAACCGACCAAACTGGCATTTCGGTGATCAAGTTCTTAGATCTATATTGTAAATTTGGTATTGTGTTACATTTAACATAATACGTTCCTTTTGTAATCAATCAAATTGAATACTCGATGTTATAGTACTATTTATTTGTTTATTTCGAATGAATGGAGTTCATTGAAGTATCGTACATTATGAACTGTGACCGTTCCCCATACAACACTTATATGCGATAGTATATCGATCAGGTATCCATAGTCTTGAATTTCTTTTGAGCTAGAAACACATTGGATGCAATATACGGTCTCGACCAAATAAATTTGTAAGCAATAAAATTACAGATGATTTAGTAGTCATAAAATCAGGCGCTTGCATTGGTTTTGAAGCATTAAAAATGCAAGAAGCATTTATTAGTAAGCACGTTTTATAATAAGTATATTTTATATTTCTATTTTTCAATCTTTAATTTTTTTCATTTTTATATCTTAATTGATAAACGTTTTATCAATTATATTAAATGAAAAAATTTATCAATGTAGATTATTATAACATTATATAGTATGTTCTTACAACATTAGAAAGATTAAATGTTATCATTTCATTTTTACAATAAGGCTCCCATTCCTCTTTTATGCTTGGCCAAACCATAAGTCAAAATATAAAAGTCTTTCAACTTCACTAGTCGGTGTTAGGACTCGTATATCTTAAGATTCTGACCGTGAGGAAAGCTCAAGAAATCATAGGCTTACATACGATGGATAACTCCTAATCGGCTGTATCATATATAGCTCCTAACCCATGGTACCTTGTCCAAATCTTGCATTTACCTTAAGGAAAGCACAATAAGTAAATGTAGGATCTAGATTAACCCTAGAGGGGGGGTGAATAGGGTTATAGCAAATTTTCTCGATTTAAACACAGAAATAAACTGCAGAAATAAATATGCTGAAAAGTAAATCACACACAAAATTTACCCAGCTTCGGCAACCCCTGCCTACTGCTGCATTCACAGATTTCTATTAGAATTAAACAGTATCACGCTTACAAACACTCTACTAGACTCGCAGACCCTTTTGCTCCCGCTCACAAACACTCTACTAGACGCTCAAACATTTGCTCCCACTCACAAACATTCTACTAGACTCGCAAACATTTGCTCTCGCTCACAAACACTCTACTAGACTCGCACACCCTGCTCCTGCCTACAGAGTTTCGTTTACTCGCAAACTCTACTCCCGCCTACAATAGAACTTTGATTACTCGCAAACTCTGCTCCCGCCTATAGAGCTTTGATTACTCGCAAACACTGCTCCCGCCTATAGAGCTCTGCAAACTCGCACACCCTGCTCACTGAACTAATTCTAATTAGACAATCTGACACGACCTAATCCCTAGGTGGTGATTTACAAATTCTTCGATTCGAAAAATAAAAACAACAATTGAAAGACAAATAAACAGATAACCCTAATTTTAAAACCCTTAATTAAAACTCTTTAAGAAAATAGGTCGGCCCCTTTGTTTTCTTTCACTAGCCCGTTCCTTTTTTTTTATTTAGCTCTGTAGAGAATAATGTCGGCCTGGTTCCTTCTTTCGTTCATTCCTCTTGGCTCTTGAAATTAGGGCTTTGGTAAAATCGAAGGCGCCGCTTGAATGTAGATCGACTACAGTAGCTACTTCTTTGTTTTGATTCGGTAATCGACCCTCTAGCTCTGTTTAGCTTTCGGCTGCCCCAATTTTTGATCGAGTTCAACTCTGATGCATCGGTATGTAATTTCCCTTTTTGCTTTTACAATTTTGGCTTACTCGAACTCGATGGATTTGAGATTGCCGATGATGATGGTTTATATAGGGTTTGTAACCCTAGATTTGCGTTCGTATAAGTTGATTTGAATTTGTCTACTGATATTGCTTTGGCCATTCGATTATTCTTGGATGCTCGTGATTTCACTGACTATTTCAATTTCGTATTTTTGATGCTTGGCACACACGGTTTTGATTTGTGACTTGGTCGATTCCTTGATTCACACGGCATTAAAACTTTCCTCTTTCTGATACTTTGACTATTTCAAAGAATGCGTACATGAATTTTTCGACTTGTTTAATCATCTTGATTGTCATAGCTTCAGCCATCTTTGCGTTCCTCCACTGTAGCATTGATTTCGTGATTTAAACTATAGCTTGTTTACTGCTTTTCGACTTCACTGAGAACTATAGTCTCTGGCCATCTTCTGATCGGTTTAACATGAACTGACTGCACTTGCACTTGATATGGTAATGCACATTGTAGCATGCATTTGTTTGGTTGCACTTGCCTGAGTGCAAGTTAGCCTTGTATTTGTAGTTTTGACCATGTTGATATTCTGTTCATTGCTTTTGGAATTTGCACTTATATACATGTGTTCATTTGTCTGCACTTGATCATTGCTTTGAGTTTCACTGCCTTCTGTCCATGTTGGTACTGGCTGTTGTTGAGTTGTTGTGATGTTAGATCGAATTTCACTTGCTCTGCAATTTGGTCTGTTGGTGTCATTTCTTTTGTGGTCTTTGTATTCTGATTTTGCCACTGTCTTGGTTCGAGTCAGTTTGCATGGTCACTGATGTGTGTTGTGCCATTTCTTAGTTTCTGTTACATGCTTGCTATTGCATGCTTGTGATATTCATGTTGATTGCTTCATGACTTCGACTGTTTGCATACATTTCATGCATTCTTCAGTTTGTACTTCTGGAACTTGTATAATTTGAGTTGTAGCTTGATGGTTTTGTAGTTGTAACTGGACATTTGATTTTGTTGCATTTGTGCATTTGCCTTTGATTCATGTTATATTGTCTCTATTGTTGGGTCAGTGATGCACTTGGTTATTCGTCCCTTGCTGTCGTAGATGTTGCACTGCATCACCACTGTGTTGATCTTGCTTCTGCATATTGTTGTATCCATGTTGCAACTGTTTTGGTCGAGACTTGTTTTTTATTGGCACTGGACCTGATCTGCATACATGATTGTTGCAGTCCATTTTGATGTTGGTCTACGTTGCATTCATGTCATGTCGCCTTGTGTTGAATCCTGTTGCAAAAACTCGGGTTTGACCTTGTGCTCGAGTCGTGATTTTTATGTTATTGCACGTGAGTTGAACCCGGTTTTTCATTTGGGTTTGACCTATGCTTACCTGTCCCTGTAAATCAATCAAGTGTATATATTGGCGTGCACGGCCTTGTGGCATATACAGTAATACACTGTGTATGTCACAAGTTGTTCGTGTATGATGAATTCAAATTTAAATTATGACGAACAACCCAAATAACTGAGGCAAATCATATTTTCAAAAATTATCTTTTATTTTTGAATTGCAAAAATATTTCTTTTTCAATTTTACTGCGTTAGTTTATATTTTTGCAGATTGCTCAGATGCTGGATTCAAATTGGAATGCAGTTAAAGATAACTACGAGTGTGAGTGATATGTAGTGAGGTGAACTGTAAATATGTAATGTGATGTAATTGTAATCAAAGTTGTATAGTTATAGTGAGAGCTTGAAATTGTACTATTCAAAGTTGTAATAAATATTTATTTGAATAAAATATCTGTTTGAATTCAAATTCTGTGTAATTTATTTTATTCAACAAATATTTATTTAAACTGTGAAAAATAGAATAGTATATTAACAAATACATTTAAACGAATGTATATATGTTTATTATCATCAAACAAAAATCATATAAGCGCAAAGCGCATATTCAACAATCTCCCCTTTTTGATGATAACAAACATATATTTAAGATTTTGAATGTATTAAATGTATTTGATCGTTCAATTTGCTCCCCCAATTTAAATGCTCCTCTCTACACAATACTCCCCCTACATATATGCATACAAATAGAAATATATAAATGAGCCTATATGCAAAGTGAAAATTATTTGACCTTTGCTTGATTCTATTTGACAAAATCTTAACTTTTCTCTCCCCCTTTTGTTATCAGCAAAAGAATAACAGTGTTATAAAAATAGGGATGAAGTGACAGACATGAATCAAACATTTAACTCAATTGAATATAAATATCAAATTTCAATAAAAACTCAAAAAAAAATCATAATTACCCTTGTCAGACGCATATTCCACTTTCAGAAGTGATGGGGATAAAATCATCAAAAAATCATACAGTTCTGTCTATTTGTGGTATATTTATTTCGGGAAATTTGAATATCTACTAACCATGCATAACCGTTAGGACTTTTAAATGAGATTAGTAGTATTCCAATTTAATTTTTAACAAAAATTCAAGTATCTTCTAACCACGCATAACCGTGAGGACTTTTAAATGGGATTAGAATCAACTTGTCTATTAAATCAATTAATTTTGATATGCGTTCCATACATGCATAACCGTGAGGACTTTTAAATGAGCATGGAAGCACATAATCAAAAATCCAAGTAATTCACCCATGCACAACCGTGAGGACTTTTAAATGAGAGTGAATACTTTGGATATTTATTTTTATTGCTAAATATAATAAATTGAAGCACAAATAATTTCCTTCACGGATTTAAAGATATTGAAGAACAAATGATTTCCTTTGTAAACTACCACAAATTTACATACTAAATATGATCTTGATGAGTGATGGTCGATAGAAATATGATAGAAATAGAAATGGTCATAGAATTTTTACCCAACAAAAGGTTTTTATAACTCTTGTTATGAAATTCTAAAGAAATTTTCTAATTATACTTTCTCGAGTTATAATATATGATAAATATCAACACTCATCTCTTTTTCAATCACTATTCATCTTTTCGATAATCCAAGGGAGTCAGATTAGTCAAAATTTGTCATTTAAAATCAAATTCAAAAATTATAAAATCAGTTTTTCAAAAATGACTAATCTGTAAATATGGTCAAACATGATTTTCTCGAGGGGGTTTTATAAGAAAATTTTCTGCTATTTGAAAATTATTTCTAGTGAAAAATATGCAGATATTTTCTTTG
This sequence comes from Allium cepa, assembly GCA_030765085.1. Lineage (NCBI taxonomy): Eukaryota > Viridiplantae > Streptophyta > Magnoliopsida > Asparagales > Amaryllidaceae > Allium > Allium cepa. The sequence goes on from CM060939.1 coordinate 318,832,176, forward strand.
AAAAAAACGATGCAGCAAATGAATGTTTCAAAAATTAATCATGTTCCACTAGTAATTTTTCTATCAACTATATTACCAGTGTAATCTGCATCTGAATTTAAATTTTACTCAATATTCACTCGTTGAACCATGAAGTGTGCACCAAGAATTTTTAAAGTTAACATCATTCTTTTGAATTTGAATTGAAGCCGTGTTAACACTCAAACAAATATCATAGTGTTAATTTCAGAAACAGTAGGATAAACAGTTATATTTATGAGTAATCAACAGTCAATCAACATCATAGTTATTTCAAAAACAATTTCTTAAAATCAGCTTTCATATGAAAATTGAAATCGTGCAGATTTACAAGCAGTAACCAAAATGTCAAAACCAATATATCTACGTGTAGCATGAGTAACCATCATTTGACCGAACAAATTTATATAAATTAGTTCAAAATTGAAAATCTGATTGGTCATCAATTAAGCACAAATCAATGTCATAAATAAGAACAAGTCAAAAAATCATATTAGTTAAATCCGAATCAGTCAACCATCATAATTACTCCAAGTAATTCTATTTAAAGATGATTGGTCAATATTTTGAAAAAGTCAAAGCATCAAAATCACCATCTTTTGTTCATCTCAATGTTGGCTGATTTTAATTTAGAGTATGGTGCAGATAATCACATTTAATATATCGTTAAAAACAATTTTACCTGTTTTACCTTTACGATAATTTTTCGCGATTGCCCATTGTGATTCTGTCACCTTCGTACTAGGCTAAGGAACTTGCTTTGTCGCCCGTTATGTTTCTGGAACAGCCAAAATCCAGAGAACACTGTTGTTGTTCCTTAGCCTGCCACCACACCTACACGATGAAAGATTTTTGTGACCTATTTTTTTTATAGGTCCATGGTTGTTAGTGGCAGAATATGAAAAATATGTTTTTGGAGACCCAAAACTATTTATATATGTTCCTTTTGGCACCCAAATTTGTTTGACTTTCAAAGATTTTATATTTGTGCCTTTTGGAACCCAAATTGGTATAGTTTTCACATGTTTGGGTCTATACCAACAATTATTGTGATTGTGTCCATATTTTCTGCAAATCGTGCACATTGAATTTTCTTGATTAATCTCATTTCTAACATATTCAGAATGAGTATATCCAAGTCCTTGTCTATCAATATTGACAGTTTGTTTTCCTATTAACATATTCAACGATTTTTCACTTTTGGAAAATATTTCTAAAGTCGTTGACAGTTGTTGGACTTTTGTTTTTAAAGATTCATTTTCGTTTAAAAATTATGTGCACTTTTTAATAGAATTCTCTCTTCTAGTATTTTCAATTTTTAAAATCAGAATTTCATTTTCAAGTGATTTCATTTTAATTTCTGATTTTTTAATTTCTTCTTCAAATGTTGGACACTTATCACACTTAGGGATCCTACTTTAATAGGTTTTAACTAATTGGTCAAGTTGTTCATTTAATTCTATCAAAGTGTCTTTTTGTGATTCAAGTTTAGCATATTTCTCCCTAAGTCGTTCAAAACAGCCATTTACAACGTGGAAATAAATAAGTAATTCAGAGTGAGTAAGTTTTGATACCTCGCTTGGCTCGTCGTCGTCGCTATCGGTTATATTCCCATGAAGGCACATATCTGCTTTCTCACTTTCACTGCTATCGCTTTTAATCCACGTGGCTGCAAATTTCCTTTTTGAATTTTTCATTAGTAATGCCAGCTCGGCCGCTCCATCATCATCATCCTCATCACAACTGCTATTTACCAATCCTGTTAAGCATATTTCTTTAACTGAGTCGGTTGTGGAGGACTTCTCATTGCTGTTGACTTTTGCACCATATATTGCATCGAGAGTTTTCCAAATTTTCTGTGCATTTTCACAATGAGAGACGAAATAAAAATTATCACGATTAATATGAGAATATAATATATGCATAGCAAGAGCATTAATCGAGATAATTTCCTTATTTGCTATATCACACCCATTTTCAATAATATCCCTACATTTAATATTAACAGATTTTAAATATAATTCCATTTTTAATTTCCAATTCAAAAAATCTGTTCCATCGAAAATAGAAGGAATAATATTGAAACGACCCTCAACAAAAATATTATTTGGTGGATTCATGACTCTAGAGTTAAAAAAAAAATATCGGGCTCTGATACCACTTGTAGGATCTAGATTAACCCTAGAGGGGGGGGGGTGAATAGGGTTATAGCAAATTTTATCGATTTAAACACAGAAATAAACTGCAGAAATAAATATGCTGAAAAGTAAATCACACACAAAATTTACCCAGCTTCGGCAACCCCTGCCTACTGCTGCATTCACAGATTTCTATTAGAATTAAACAGTATCACGCTTACAGACACTCTACTAGACTCGCAGACCCTTTTGCTCCCGCTCACAAACACTCTACTAGACTCACAAACATTTGCTCCCGCTCACAAACATTCTACTAGACTCGCAAACATTTGCTCTCACTCACAAACACTCTACTAGACTCGCACACCCTGCTCCCGCCTACAGAGTTTCGTTTACTCGCAAACTCTGCTCCCGCCTACAATAGAACTTTGATTACTCGCAAACTCTGCTCCCTCCTATAGAGCTTTGATTACTCGCAAAACTGCTCCCGCCTATAGAGCTCTGCAAACTCGCACACCCTGCTCACTGAACTAATTCTAACTAGACAATCTGACAAGACCTAATCCCTAGGTGGTGATTTACAAATTCTTCGATTCGAAAAATAAAAACAACAATTGAAAGACAAATAAACAGATAACCGTAATTTTAAAACCCTTAATTAAAACTCTTTAAGAAAATAGGCCGGCCCCTTTGTTTTCTTTCACTAGCCCGTTCCTTCTTTTTTTTTATTTCGCTCTGTAGAAAATAATGTCGGCCTGGTTCCTTCTTTCGTTCATTCCTCTTAGCTCTTGAAATTAGGGCTTTGGTAAAATCGAAGGCGCCGCTTGAATGTAGATCGACTGCAGTAGCTACTTCTTTGTTTTGATTCGGTAATCGACCCTCTAGCTCTGTTTAGCTTTCAGCTGCCCTAATTTTTGATCGAGTTCAACTCTGATGCATCGGTATTTAATTTCCCTTTTTTCTTTTACAATTTTGGCTTACTCGAACTTGATGGATTTGAGATTGCCGATGATGATGGTTTATATAGGGTTTGTAACCCTAGATTTGCGTTCGTTTAAGTTGATTTGAATTTGTCTACTGATATTGCTTTGGCCATTCGATTATTCTTGGATGCTTGTGATTTCACTGACTTTTTCAATTTCGTATTTTTGATGCTTGGCACACACGATTTTGATTTGTGACTTGGTCGATTCCTTAATTCACACGGCATTAAAACTTTCCTCTTTTTGATACTTTGACTATTTCAAAGAATGCGTACATGAATTTTTCGACTTGTTTAATCATCTTGATTGTCACAGCTTCAGCCATCTTTGCGTTCCTCCACTGTAGCGTTGATTTCGTGATTTAAACTATAGCTTGTTTACTGCTTTTCGACTTCACTGAGAACTATAGTCTCTGGCCATCTTCTGATCGGTTTAACATGAACTGACTGCACTTGCACTTGATATTGTAATGCACATTGTTGCATGCATTTGTTTGGTTGCACTTGCCTGAGTGCCAGTTAGCCTTGTATTTGTAGTTTTGACCATGTTGATGTTCTATTCATTGCTTTTGGAATTTGCACTTATATACATGTGTTCATTTGTCTGCACTTGATCATTGCTTTGAGTTTCACTGCCTTCTGTCCATGTTGGTACTGGCTGTTGTTGAGTTGTTGTGATGTTAGTTCGAATTTCACTTGCTCTGCACTTTGGTCTGTTGGTGTCATTTCTTTTGTGGTCTTTGTATTCTGATGTTGCCACTGTCTTGGTTCGAGTTAGTTTGCATGGTCACTGATGTGTGCTGTGCCATTGCTTAGTTTCTGTTACATGCTTGCTGTTGCATGCTTGTGATATTCATATTGATTGCTTCATGACTTCGACTGTTTGCATACATTTCATGCAGTCTTCAGTTTGTACTTTTGGAACTTGTATAATTTGAGTTGTAGCTTGATGGTTTTGTAGTTGTAACTGGACATTTGATTTTGTTGCATTTGTGCATTTGCCTTTGATTCATATTATATTGTCTCTATTGTTGGGTCAGTGATGCACTTGGTTATTCGTCCCTTGCTGTCGTAGATGTTGCACTGCATCACCACTGTGTTGATCTTGCTTCTGCATATTGTTGTATCCATGTTGCAACTGTTTTGGTCGAGACTTGTTGTTTATTGGCACTGGACCTGATCTGTATACATGATTGTTGCAGTCCATTTTGATGTTGGTCTACGTTGCATTCATGTCATGTGGCCTTGTGTTGAATCCAGTTGCAAAAACTCGGGTTTGACCTTGTGCTCGAGTCGTGATTTTTAAGTTATTGCACGTGAGTTGAACCCGGTTTTTCATTTGGGTTTGTCCTGTGCTTACCTGTCCCTGTAAATCAATCAAGTGTATATATCGGCGTGCACGGCCTTGTGGCATATACAGTAATACACCGTGTATGTCACAAGTTGTTCGTGTATGATGAATTCAAATTTAAATTATGACAAACAACCCAAATAACCGAGGCAAATCATATTTTCAAAAATTATCTTTTATTTTTGAATTGCAAAAATATTTCTTTTTCAATTTTACTGCGTTAGTTTATATTTTTGCGGATTGCTCAGATGCTGGATTCAAACTGGAATGTAGTTGAAGATAAATACGAGTGTGAGTGATATGTAGCGAGGTGAACTGTAAATATGTAATGTGATGTAATTGTAATCAAAGTTGTATAGTTATAGTGAGAGCTTGAAATTGTACTATTCAAAGTTGTAATAAATATTTATTTGAATAAAATATCTGTTTGAATTCAAATTCTGTGTAATTTATTTTATTCAACAAATATTTATTTAAACTGTGAAAAATAGAATAGTATATTAACAAATACATTTAAACGAATGTATATATGTTTATTATCATCAAACAAAAATCATATAAGCGCAAAGCGCATATTCAACAGTAAAGTGGGATTATTCATTCCGATCTATCATTTCAGGAAGACCTAAGTATAATGCATATACCTTGAGGAAAGCTTAACAAATATGCGTAGTTATCTTACCTCGTCTATTCAATATATTAATAGTACTATACATAACATTCCTCGCTTGAGGAAAGCTAAACAGCTAAAGAGTACGCAAGTACTCTATTAATATATAAACAATAGAGGACGATTTTATATTAAAGATCGTAAACTTTAATATATTATCGAGTGACATCGACTAATGGAATAATGTATATCTTATGAAATGCCCTTGGGATTCAAGTGACAGACACATCAGAAATTATAGTATGCATGCATTTACTTATTTATTTATTTGTTAATTCTGATTAGAGTTTCTTCATGTTTTGCCTTTAATTCATACATTCATATTATATAAGTTTTATTAATATATAACTTATACATTTCATTTTACTTACATAATAGTCTTATGTATAATATTATATTAATTAAATATTGTTTAATTAATTTTAATTAGTCAACATTTTATTAATTTTATATTATTTTAATATAATATTTATATTAAATATTTATTGTATACTATAACCTTTGTAGTTTAACATATATATCATATATGCATATTATTTAATAAATTAACCTATAGTTAATTTTTTTAATTTAATTTTTTAAATAAATTTATATTAATTTCAAAATTCATTTGTATACATACGTGTATACTTGTATTAATTTAACCTTTTAAAACAACGTAACATATATCATAATGTACGATCCATGTATATATTTATTAACTAACTGACTTATTTAATTGATACATTTCATTAATCCTATTAAAAAATTTTACAAATTTTGAAATCAATTTAAATTAATTTTCAAACATTTTGAAAATTTTGATTATATTATAACATTTTTAACATGTATTATTATATTTTAAATTTAAAAATATTATGTTTTCAATTTTCATAACAATTTGAAAATTTGTATTATAACATTTGTAATATTTTTCTTATTTTAAATTTCACTTTTAAATTTAAAAATTTTATTTTAATTTCAGAATAGTTTTAAATTATCCCAAGACCCAATTTAAAGTTGGCTTTTTCTATTAGGGATAACCTTTTAGGCTTACCTCATCGTTTCGGGTCAGGCTAATAGCTTGGTAGTGCAGTGTACTTGATTGTCCAAACCCAACCTCAGACACTACATTTCTAGACACTCTATTATATGGATGGGCTTTAATTATTTAACCATAACATGACTATTTTAGACTACATAGGCTAAGTGCTTTCATACCATATTTTGAACTAGGCTAGTCCGCAGCAGAAGTTACAAATGAATTTCAATTTTTTTACCCTATTGGATCTTTTTTAGGCACATGAAGTCTACATTATTTAGGACATTTTTAAATATTATTTAAATAAAATCCTTCATGTGTATCAAATACATGTATAAATACTTGTGCATGTGTAACATATTAATCCGTGCAAGTTATAACATGTCGTTTATAAATGGTTGGATTCACATCACAACAGATATATTTGCTCATCCAATATGCAGGTATATGTTGTTCAAATATATGCATGTATACACACACACACTATTATTTATAAATATCATATATATGGTATGTATTAAGTTTTGTTTAACTAATTGTATATAAGTGTATAAGTGTAGTTATATATATAATCATATGAATAAAATATTTTCTTCTACCAAAGTTAGCCGGCTTTAAAGTGGGCCATGCCACTATATAAAAATGGGAATAAAAGTGTTATGTACATGTACAGAACGGCTAAAAGGGTTTAGAGACTAAACCACAAAACAAATAAAAGCAAATGTGCTAGACAAATGCCTAAACTACTAAAAAGAACATGACTATGCACCCTAAGAAGAGGAGTAACTACCACCTCAATTATCCAGAACTGGACCAAAAACATGTAAGAAACCAAAGAAAAGAGTAGCCAGAATCGGATCATAGCCCTTAGAATTGTGAGAGTAAATAAATTTTCTATCCCAGCTGACATCATAAAAATAACTTTTGTTTGCCTCACCAATCTTGCCAAACCTTGTAAGGAAGTAACTCTCACCCTCAATGTGATATATAAGACTACGACTCTCTCCCTCAATATCGCTGATAAAGGCATAAAAGCTGTCAGACTCAAGAGAGTACTGCATATCAGAAGGAACATGTAGCCAGGACCGTTCATCGGGGTTCCAAATAATAGGGCTAGTCAAAGAAGTTGGGTCAGCCTTGATCAATGAAAGAAACATACTGGGAGAGGTAGGAGCGATAGGAGCATCATCAACTGAAGCCTTAACAATAGGGGCACTAGTGCTAATCAGAACAGATGAGGGTGGCACAACCTTTACATCCCATTTTCGAAAAGGAGGAAAAGGAAGTGGAATCCGATCGGCAAGTGGAACATAGCCAGAGGATGCCGAACTAGAACATGCTTCCACAAGATGCCCAAAAGACTGATAGAATGTACAAATCTCTGGTTTCCAACTATAGCGAACTCTGACGTCAGCAAAATGGCCCTTATCGAGTCTGACTTTTAACATCGAAGGTAAAGATTTGGCAGGTGCTATTTCAATCAGAGCGTTGGCATACACAAGTCACTTTCTAGCCACAATGTTAGTATCATAACAAATAGCCTTACCTACATGGCCAGCAAGCCAATCAATCCTAATGAGAGGCCATAGTATAGATGGGATGTGAGAAAAGTGTGCCTAGACATAAATAGATAAAACCAGGTCAATGGCCCGATCAGCTGATGGACTCCATGTAGTAATAATGAACGATTTCCCTTCTACGAAAATAGGGTCGGTTTCCAGAATTCACCATCTTTCATCAGAGTGGGTGAATTTAATATAGAACATAGCATCATCATAATGAACACTCAAAACCCCCTAGGCTTCCAAACTTGATTGCAACGTGCTTTAACCAGGTGATAGGCGGGATTGGGATCAAGGAAGAAACCAACCAAATTATCTTTCCAATAATCAAAGCCGACATTTATAACTTTCATCGGTGGAACCATAATACCATCAAGCACAACATTATCAAAACAACGAGGGGAATGGTCTTCCTCAATATTATATATGCATATTATGTAATAGATTTATATATAAATGATTATATATAAATATTAAAATATTTTTAAAAAAATCACGGTTAATACATATATGTACATATTTTTTTAATTTATATATATTTAATTTAAATACACACACAAATATATTCATAACAGAATATACATAGAAACATACATACGTACATATATATATTATTAAAATAAAATAATTTTTTTGATAAATATGAAATACTAGGTCTAATACGCAGCTCACCAAATAATTTACTTTTTTATTTTAAAGCATTTTAATTAAATATTCATTCATAAATAAATAATTAATTGAATTTCAAAATTTTATTTCAAGTTTTAAATTTCTAGTAAATCCTAAATGATATTATGTGGTTTTAAATAGTTTTCACATTTTTTGTTTTAATTAATTTTAATATGATTGATTTATTTTCGATCGAACTAAACAATTAATTTTAAAAAATAGAAAATGTTATTTTTCAAATTTTTCGCCCAAGAGCTTATCTGACGTTGACATAATTTCATAAATTTGAAAAATAAATTTCTTAACATATTTGAATTAATATAATTTATTTATGTAGTAAAATTTTCTTTTGACAAAAGGGATATGCAGCTGGTGTCGCACAGCTGTACTTGCATAAAAAGTAAAAATATCCGATTAATACGACTAATCTGTAGCCTGGCAGTTCATAGAGCCATAAATAGTGTTACATCCAAATACATACGCACAATAGCCACTGAAGTAGAGTAGTACAACAAAATGCATCCTAAGTACAAATAATTTACATATATAGGCATTAGCATCAGCTGCAAAACTTAGATGAGAGCATTATCCTTTCACATTATTACTACCCCTAGACTCCTGCTGTAATGACCTGTTTTTTTACGCTTTCAAATTACTAAATTAAATAAAATTTTAATTAAAAATCCGATAGAAATAAAATTTTACGATTATTAAATGGAAATCTCTTTGTATATATGTTACAAATCCAAACAAAATACAAATTCGTAGACGACCAATTTCAATAAGACCAATAATGTAATACATATTAAAACGTAATGTAATAATATGAAATAGTCGTAACCAATAACTGAAACCATATTAATAATTTTAACGTAAGAAACGCGCGTTTTGCGTTAAATGAAAATTACGTTAAATAAAAAATAAACAATAAAATTTCGCAACGGAAACTTGATATTTGGAATGCGTATAGCTAAGCATAGCAACTGGTAAATTTTCGTCCGAAAATATGAAAGTTTATTTCGTGCGTAAATTTACTTCATTTTAATCAGTTAAAAAGCGATGAAAATAAAACGTTTTCAAAACCAAAATATTTTTACATAGAAAAATTCTAAACCATCTTTTGAGCAAGTTGTCAGTTTGTCGTTTTTTCAAATTCGGACATCTTTGGCTCCGTCGATCTTAATTTTGTGCGATTTTTGCGCATTTTCCGCTAGTTGAAAATTTCGAATTTTTATAATTCAACCGTACCACCAATATCTTTATACCGTTTTGATCGTCTCGTTGTGCTGATCTCTGCGGTATATTCAATTTATGTGTTTGGTGTCCGTTACGCAGCGGAAAACTGTGTAACGATCCAATGCATCGGTATCCGTTTGATCATGATGTCCATTCAAATTTAGAACGCCTGAATTATCACGGCAATTAGCATTTATTTATTTCCAGTGACCTTTGCTTTTCACAATTTACTCTAACTTTAGCTTGGTTTCCATGCTTACAAAATTAGTGCCACCTTTATTTGCATGCATGCGTTATGTCTGTTCTTTTCAAGACTTGTTCCATCTTCCCATTATGTTGTGTCTCCTCATTTCCTCAACATCTCATCTTTACACTTCTCTACTGCATTGTTCCCTTGTTCTCTGGCTTCCCCTTCATGACCGAAAGCAAGGCCAACAAAAAAAAAAAAAAAAAAAAAAAGAAAACAAAAACAAAAACTCACCGTTGTTCACATTCGCGCGAGCTCCATCCACCGCGCGCCACAGCCTTTGCGGAGCACCTTCACCTGTCACCGCCACCTACCACCCTCCCTGTTCGGCTTCCCCAATCCTCCGCCTTGCTCGCCATCATTCCACCAAACCGCCTCTCCCCACCAAGCCCTCTAGCTTCAGCCGCGCTTAGCCTTCCCTCTGAATTCACCAAGTGCTCCTCTTCCTACCACCCTCTGTCTCCACCTACTGACTTAATCTGTGCCCATCCTCCGCCTTCCATGGCCGCATCACAGCCCAAGAATGCTACAACATCATCACCCTTCACCTCGTCCGCCCTTAGCCTCCTTCTTTTAAATTGGTATGCGAATATCTTATATATATTATATTATATTATTTTACATTATTATATTGCACTGTATTATAGTATCTATTGTAGCTTGCTGTTTGTGCTTGTGTACATTATATTGAAGCATACATTTTAAAAGAAGCATCTATATATGCTAGTTACGTAGGGTTATAAGCATGCATATATTTTAGTTTTAAGTTTTGTTGTATAGAGTAACATGTTAAGCTACAGATCTATTTTATAGTGTAAGTATATATATATATTAGCATATAGTGATACATAGTTAAAATGTTATATTTTATGTTTGGAAATCTGTTTACATTGTATATTTGAACTAAGGCATTTATAATTTACACTTGAGTAAGCTTGCGTCCCCATCCATAGTATATAATATGTACATTGTTTAATGATTTGTTGTACAAATTGATATGGCAGTTATATATAATACGTATATGTACATTATATTTTATAAGTAAGCTAATTGTTACATAAGTATATAGTTAAGACTGTAGTCGGTATTCAATCTATTTAACACGTTTGAATGTCATATTATATAAGTTTTATTGGTATTTTACTGTATAAGTTATAACATTGATTTCTGGCATACGTGTATAACTGATGATATATGTAATTGTTTGAAAATATAGGCAGATATTCTTTTGTACTTAAAATTTTTTTACACTGCTGCAAACACGACCTGAGTTCATGTTTGACGCATCGTATCTCACTCATGTTTTATCGGAATGAGTTGATTCTATTTTTAAAAAGGAGTTTAAGTTATCTAGTTTATACATGTCAAATTCCAGCAAAATCCGACATCGTTTGATTTGTGGTCGAGGATCTGGAAGTTAGACCCATGCAGATATTCTTTTGTACTTAGAATTATTTTACACTGCTGCAAACACGACCTGAGTTCATGTTTGACGCATCGTATCTCCTCCGTCTTACGTCGGAATCAAGTGATTCTTTGCAGTTTTGAAACACAAGTTTTGATCTTTGTTCATACCAAATTTCAGACCATTTCGATCTCGGTAGCACATAGAATTATATTGTTAAACTTTGACATAGGACATGTTTTGTAATTGTTGCTATGTTGAATGTTTTGATTGATTTCGACGATTCATATTTAACAGCTTTGCTAGTCGATTCGTGCCAATCTGGTTATTCCGAAAGTCGTGCTTGCGATCCGTGACTCAACTTCGTTGTCTATTCATATCTCTAGCCTCGAAAGGTGAGCAATCACTCACGATTAATATTCTTTTATTTATTAAATTTGATTTCAATTGAAACGACAATTGAAATATACTACTGTTATTTATTGCACTGTTATTTATGTATCAGTTCACCTTTGACATCTGACACCGTTATCTGTTATGTATGCAATAATAATCTAGTTTGGTTGATAATTGATTGTTTGTTTGTTGTTTATATTGGATGTTAAATTGTAATGTATAAAGTGATGAATATTATGAAATTGAATTCGACGTAGGATAGTTTAAAATTTGAATTGACATATGCGTTGAATTTGATTAGTTAATTTGAATAATATGACCCCTTCTATTTGTTAAGTTAATTGACACATAGAATTTGATAAATGAGACTTTGAACCTTCGAACGCATATTGGATTAATTATTGTAGCTTTAAAATTTAAATCGAACGACAAGTGAAAACCGTAATGAATAATCTTTAATCTACATGAAAGGATAGTGTAGATTCTAAAGATAATTATATTAATTCGCACAAACAACAATGCGAATTTATACGATTATTTCGGGATTATTTGAATTAATTATTGGATTGTTATTTATTGTTTGTTTATTTACTTTGACATCATCCCAGTTATCACACTGCAAGTTCCCTTTGCTATGCTTTGATTTTTGAATTGAATTGGAATCGGGTTGAAATGATAAATACCCAAATGAACTTGACTTAGGATAGAGAATTAAATAAATCCGATTGGTCAATAATTTGATTTAAAAATAAAATAATGATTTTATTCGAATAAAGAATAAGTTTTGAAATGAAACTGGAATTTGAATTTTTATGAGAGGAAAATGTAAAGATTGAAATCTGGAACAAATATTACGTAGTAATTTATGAAAGAACATTGTTTGAAATTTAATTATTCAATAATTGAATTTGGAATTAGTAATAAAAATTTTGAGATTAGTAATAATCGAGTTTTGAAATTATTAAGTTTAAAATTATTTAATAATTAAAATTGAAATTGTAATTAAGTTGGAATTCATAATTAAGTGGAAATGATTTAATAATTAAGTTTGAATTGATAATCAAGTTTGTAATTATTAAGTTTGAAATTATTATCAATTGATATTGAAATTATTTAATAATTGAATAAGATTTGGTTATTTGATAATTGAACAAAAATTGAATTCTTTGATAAGAGAAATTGAACTTTTGAATTTGAACTTCGTTAATAAATGAAATTGAGTTTCTTTATTCATTAAAGCTTTGGAAAATTTAAGTAAGTTAATAAGTGAAATTAAACTTCTTGAATATATGAAATTTAGTTCTTTATTAATTGAGTTTGAAATTTGTAACGAAGTCAATAAATAAGTGAAAATTGAATTTCTTTAACAAGAAATAAAATGTGATTTATTGAAATAAATGAGATTTATTGAAATTATCGTGAAACTTGTAATTTAAAGAATTGATTGGACGAATCTAATTTATTTCAATTCGAAGTTTGATATAATAATGATGAACGTAAGTAATCGATTTAAATAAACTGGAATTTAAGTAGAAGTTGTTTTGAAGGATAAAATTTACTTAGCGAATATTGAATGAAATCGATAAATAAATTTAATTTGATTTGAATGAAAATTTAACCATTTTAAATGATTCGGAATGAAACTAATATACGAACTTGAATCAATATTTGAATTGTTTAAAAAAAAAAATTTGAAATTGAATTGTAAGACTTTGAAATGGTAATTTGGAATGTTGAAACGTAAATTTTGGAAATCGATTTCGAAAGATAAATGAAATGTTGAGTTACGAATTCTTATTGAAATTGAATTTGATTTGGTTTTGAAATTTATTAAACGACCAGTCGGTGTAATAATTACGAAAGTTATTAAAGAGACCGGAATCGGTTATGGGTACACTCTCTATCTAAACCGAAAACCACTTTAATAACTATACGCGGAGTGATGATCCAGAATGAAGTGGTCGGAATGATGAACGTGATGACTGAAGAAAGAGAACGAAAATGGATAGCCTTGACACTTGTGTCAAATTGGAAATGACTAAAATCAGGAGCCGTGCCGGGCCAAATGGGGTTAGCCACCTCGAGCGAACACACTTCTTCGTAACTATTACTCATTACTTGTTGTTGATTGGTGCACCCTCGGAATTTCAGGAGTGTTGTTTCGCGGTGTTGCGATCGCTGCGGCGATGCGTTCTCACCAGTCCGGATCAGGTGAACGGTAGTTTCACTACCTTGGGTATTGCCTCATGTGCCTTGTCATACTTGTATCCCTATATACGCGACCACTACGAATTTGTTTTGTGTTATACCTATGGAGTACTCCCTGATATCCCACCAGTTTACGGTGGAGTTTACAGTGCTGTATAGACTATGACATTTATAAAATGTGTTAAGGGGGATAATGGTAACGCCTTAACACTATTTTGATATTTTATATTACTAATAGACATTATCTATTAGCGTATACTACTACATAGTAGATAGTTTAACGGATCCTTAGAGGATGGTTATTCCAACGTCCTCTGAGTTATTGTATTTCAATTGATATTTCACTTGAGTTGGATTTATTAATATAAGAATATTAATCCTGACTCGAGTGTTTTGTGTTTTGCTTTACGCTCGGGTCAGACTGAGTGTACCAGTATTCAAGACTCACCTTTGGAGTTGGAGCTTTGCTTGAAGATCCAGCCATCTATTCTGCTTTCAGTATTTGATGATTCCAGTCATGTATTCTGATTATTGTATTCAACTATTATATTCGAGACTTCTGTTGTAAATTGTTTAACTCTGATGTATCTTATATATTTATATAGTAGCTTCATGAACTACTATCTCTTTTACTTCCGCTGCATATTATTACTCTGTGTCTGTGATCTGTGATATTTTTATTTACTGTATATCTGAGTTTTGCCAAATTTTAAATTAACAATTCGGTATTTTGAATTATTCAAGTCCGACATGTGCGGATGCGAATAGTCCAAAATAGCGGTCGTTACAGTTGGTATCAGAGCTTTTGGTAGCTCTAGACAAAACTTAGCATATAGGGTAAATGTATTTACAGAATCACTCCCACTCGAGCTTCAATCTTTTCCTTTGACTCAATTCCTTTGAATTTTGGAACGTTCTCTGCGGTTTCAAAATTCATTCATATCTCTCACTATTTATCTTCTTTTGATTCTGGAGTACCCCATAACTCCATTTCGAATGATCTTTATAGTGAGTCGGCGGTCTCGCCAATCCCAAATTTATTTGTAAATGAGTGAAACTCATTTACAATAGACATCGATTTACCGAAGATTTCTGTATCCTCGGTTTACGATGCTATCTATCTCAAACAATACCTGAGTTCTATTTCTTGAGATCGAATGTTGATTTACCTCAGAATTCTGCATCGATCTTATTCTTGAAGTCACGGTTGACCCGGTTAAGGTTGCCCGTGAATTAAATAAGCGTATCCATCTCGCAATTCTGTTAATTGAATTATCTTATCTTCCGTTTCAAACTTATTATCGAATCAAAAAATTCTCTTTGAGTAAGTCTATCAAAATTTGAATTTCTATCCTTGCTTTGAAATCCATCCTTGTATCGGCGAGCGAGGAAGTGTATTTGAAATTTATATTAAAACGTTTTATATATACTGTGTTGTTTGAGCTGGTTATGCTGATTTGGGTTTCCGATCGATTCGTCTGATCAACGTTATCGATAGGATTTCCAAAACACCTGAGCAGAACAAACTGACACAATATTGTCTCAAAATTTGGTAAATAAACTAAAATTTGGTATGATTATAAGTAAATTTTCTGATAATTGTTAAATGAATTGGTTAACTAAATGATGTTATTCGATTTTCATTTATTGTTTTGTAAACCATGGATTTACAAACATATAAATAAACGGAATTATAAAACTTGATTTGTAAATTGATTTGGAAATTTAAATGAATGTAAATCAGGAATTTAAGAATTTCATTTTCGGTGATTTCAAAACTTTGGGTTTAAATTTTAAAATACATAAGTAATTTCGAATAGAAACCATTTTCAAAGAATTTAAAAGTTTAAATCAGTTGTCTCCTCTGGTCGCTGGAAAATAATTCCGGTGATGACGGCCGCATCATCGACATTCATTTTCGGGTTTCGAAGTGGAGAGACTATTCGTAGCCTTGCTACACTTTGATTTGAAAATTTTAAATAGATTTGAATTTCTAAACTATGGATTGATTTATAAATATTGGTAAATGATTATTGATTTGATGTGATTTATTAGATGTGTATATATTTATTTCAAAATTGTTTGAAGTAAATTGAAAAGAAAATTCTTAAAAATTTATGTTAATAATGATTTCAATTTTAAAGCGAAGCCAAAATTTGAATGAATATTGAAACTTAACAAATTGGATTAGAAAATTTACTTGCATAATACCCAATTACATTACAATACGACTTACCAAAACCATCCAAATGTTGAATATGTAATTGAATAATTTACAATGCGAAATGATGTTAAAAGAAATTTAAAATTGGAATAGTTATAATAACTATAAATATGCTTGTAGGATATATTAGGTGGAAGTAATTTAATAGTAATTTAAAATTAAGAAGAATTGAATTTGTTGAATAAAATATGATTAATTATTAATAGGGTATAATTGGATAATAACATAATGAATAAATGAGATAAATAAATAAAATTTGTTCAGAAGGAATCTTTTGTTATCAAATATTAATAAATTGAATTGAAATCAACTTAATAAATAATCTTGAATTTAAAAACAAATTGTTGAATATAAATTTATTTAAATTGAAATTTATATGGTTTGAATTAATTGTTTTACTCTGTTTTCAATCTATTTTCTTTCTGTTTGTTTCTATTCTCCTACTTTCTTCCTTTTCGGGGACGAAAAGTTTTGAGTGGGGGAGATTGTAATGACCTGTTTTTTTACGCTTTCAAATTACTAAATTAAATAAAATTTTAATTAAAAATCCGATAGAAATAAAATTTTACGATTATTAAATGGAAATCTCTTTGTATATATGTTACAAATCCAAACAAAATACAAATTCGTAGACGACCAATTTCAATAAGACCAATAATGTAATACATATTAAAACGTAATGTAATAATATGAAATAGTCGTAACCAATAACTGAAACCATATTAATAATTTTAACGTAAGAAACGCGCGTTTTGCGTTAAATGAAAATTACGTTAAATAAAAAATAAACAATAAAATTTCGCAACGGAAACTTGATATTTGGAATGCGTATAGCTAAGCATAGCAACTGGTAAATTTTCGTCCGAAAATATGAAAGTTTATTTCGTGCGTAAATTTACTTCATTTTAATCAGTTAAAAAGCGATGAAAATAAAACGTTTTCAAAACCAAAATATTTTTACATAGAAAAATTCTAAACCATCTTTTGAGCAAGTTGTCAGTTTGTCGTTTTTTCAAATTCGGACATCTTTGGCTCCGTCGATCTTAATTTTGTGCGATTTTTGCGCATTTTCCGCTAGTTGAAAATTTCGAATTTTTATAATTCAACCGTACCACCAATATCTTTATACCGTTTTGATCGTCTCGTTGTGCTGATCTCTGCGGTATATTCAATTTATGTGTTTGGTGTCCGTTACGCAGCGGAAAACTGTGTAACGATCCAATGCATCGGTATCCGTTTGATCATGATGTCCATTCAAATTTAGAACGCCTGAATTATCACGGCAATTAGCATTTATTTATTTCCAGTGACCTTTGCTTTTCACAATTTACTCTAACTTTAGCTTGGTTTCCATGCTTACAAAATTAGTGCCACCTTTATTTGCATGCATGCGTTATGTCTGTTCTTTTCAAGACTTGTTCCATCTTCCCATTATGTTGTGTCTCCTCATTTCCTCAACATCTCATCTTTACACTTCTCTACTGCATTGTTCCCTTGTTCTCTGGCTTCCCCTTCATGACCGAAAGCAAGGCCAACAAAAAAAAAAAAAAAAAAAAAAAAAGAAAACAAAAACAAAAACTCACCGTTGTTCACATTCGCGCGAGCTCCATCCACCGCGCGCCACAGCCTTTGCGGAGCACCTTCACCTGTCACCGCCACCTACCACCCTCCCTGTTCGGCTTCCCCAATCCTCCGCCTTGCTCGCCATCATTCCACCAAACCGCCTCTCCCCACCAAGCCCTCTAGCTTCAGCCGCGCTTAGCCTTCCCTCTGAATTCACCAAGTGCTCCTCTTCCTACCACCCTCTGTCTCCACCTACTGACTTAATCTGTGCCCATCCTCCGCCTTCCATGGCCGCATCACAGCCCAAGAATGCTACAACATCATCACCCTTCACCTCGTCCGCCCTTAGCCTCCTTCTTTTAAATTGGTATGCGAATATCTTATATATATTATATTATATTATTTTACATTATTATATTGCACTGTATTATAGTATCTATTGTAGCTTGCTGTTTGTGCTTGTGTACATTATATTGAAGCATACATTTTAAAAGAAGCATCTATATATGCTAGTTACGTAGGGTTATAAGCATGCATATATTTTAGTTTTAAGTTTTGTTGTATAGAGTAACATGTTAAGCTACAGATCTATTTTATAGTGTAAGTATATATATATATTAGCATATAGTGATACATAGTTAAAATGTTATATTTTATGTTTGGAAATCTGTTTACATTGTATATTTGAACTAAGGCATTTATAATTTACACTTGAGTAAGCTTGCGTCCCCATCCATAGTATATAATATGTACATTGTTTAATGATTTGTTGTACAAATTGATATGGCAGTTATATATAATACGTATATGTACATTATATTTTATAAGTAAGCTAATTGTTACATAAGTATATAGTTAAGACTGTAGTCGGTATTCAATCTATTTAACACGTTTGAATGTCATATTATATAAGTTTTATTGGTATTTTACTGTATAAGTTATAACATTGATTTCTGGCATACGTGTATAACTGATGATATATGTAATTGTTTGAAAATATAGGCAGATATTCTTTTGTACTTAAAATTTTTTTACACTGCTGCAAACACGACCTGAGTTCATGTTTGACGCATCGTATCTCACTCATGTTTTATCGGAATGAGTTGATTCTATTTTTAAAAAGGAGTTTAAGTTATCTAGTTTATACATGTCAAATTCCAGCAAAATCCGACATCGTTTGATTTGTGGTCGAGGATCTGGAAGTTAGACCCATGCAGATATTCTTTTGTACTTAGAATTATTTTACACTGCTGCAAACACGACCTGAGTTCATGTTTGACGCATCGTATCTCCTCCGTCTTACGTCGGAATCAAGTGATTCTTTGCAGTTTTGAAACACAAGTTTTGATCTTTGTTCATACCAAATTTCAGACCATTTCGATCTCGGTAGCACATAGAATTATATTGTTAAACTTTGACATAGGACATGTTTTGTAATTGTTGCTATGTTGAATGTTTTGATTGATTTCGACGATTCATATTTAACAGCTTTGCTAGTCGATTCGTGCCAATCTGGTTATTCCGAAAGTCGTGCTTGCGATCCGTGACTCAACTTCGTTGTCTATTCATATCTCTAGCCTCGAAAGGTGAGCAATCACTCACGATTAATATTCTTTTATTTATTAAATTTGATTTCAATTGAAACGACAATTGAAATATACTACTGTTATTTATTGCACTGTTATTTATGTATCAGTTCACCTTTGACATCTGACACCGTTATCTGTTATGTATGCAATAATAATCTAGTTTGGTTGATAATTGATTGTTTGTTTGTTGTTTATATTGGATGTTAAATTGTAATGTATAAAGTGATGAATATTATGAAATTGAATTCGACGTAGGATAGTTTAAAATTTGAATTGACATATGCGTTGAATTTGATTAGTTAATTTGAATAATATGACCCCTTCTATTTGTTAAGTTAATTGACACATAGAATTTGATAAATGAGACTTTGAACCTTCGAACGCATATTGGATTAATTATTGTAGCTTTAAAATTTAAATCGAACGACAAGTGAAAACCGTAATGAATAATCTTTAATCTACATGAAAGGATAGTGTAGATTCTAAAGATAATTATATTAATTCGCACAAACAACAATGCGAATTTATACGATTATTTCGGGATTATTTGAATTAATTATTGGATTGTTATTTATTGTTTGTTTATTTACTTTGACATCATCCCAGTTATCACACTGCAAGTTTCCTTTGCTATGCTTTGATTTTTGAATTGAATTGGAATCGGGTTGAAATGATAAATACCCAAATGAACTTGACTTAGGATAGAGAATTAAATAAATCCGATTGGTCAATAATTTGATTTAAAAATAAAATAATGATTTTATTCGAATAAAGAATAAGTTTTGAAATGAAACTGGAATTTGAATTTTTATGAGAGGAAAATGTAAAGATTGAAATCTGGAACAAATATTACGTAGTAATTTATGAAAGAACATTGTTTGAAATTTAATTATTCAATAATTGAATTTGGAATTAGTAATAAAAATTTTGAGATTAGTAATAATCGAGTTTTGAAATTATTAAGTTTAAAATTATTTAATAATTAAAATTGAAATTGTAATTAAGTTGGAATTCATAATTAAGTGGAAATGATTTAATAATTAAGTTTGAATTGATAATCAAGTTTGTAATTATTAAGTTTGAAATTATTATCAATTGATATTGAAATTATTTAATAATTGAATAAGATTTGGTTATTTGATAATTGAACAAAAATTGAATTCTTTGATAAGAGAAATTGAACTTTTGAATTTGAACTTCGTTAATAAATGAAATTGAGTTTCTTTATTCATTAAAGCTTTGGAAAATTTAAGTAAGTTAATAAGTGAAATTAAACTTCTTGAATATATGAAATTTAGTTCTTTATTAATTGAGTTTGAAATTTGTAACGAAGTCAATAAATAAGTGAAAATTGAATTTCTTTAACAAGAAATAAAATGTGATTTATTGAAATAAATGAGATTTATTGAAATTATCGTGAAACTTGTAATTTAAAGAATTGATTGGACGAATCTAATTTATTTCAATTCGAAGTTTGATATAATAATGATGAACGTAAGTAATCGATTTAAATAAACTGGAATTTAAGTAGAAGTTGTTTTGAAGGATAAAATTTACTTAGCGAATATTGAATGAAATCGATAAATAAATTTAATTTGATTTGAATGAAAATTTAACCATTTTAAATGATTCGGAATGAAACTAATATACGAACTTGAATCAATATTTGAATTGTTTAAAAAAAAAAATTTGAAATTGAATTGTAAGACTTTGAAATGGTAATTTGGAATGTTGAAACGTAAATTTTGGAAATCGATTTCGAAAGATAAATGAAATGTTGAGTTACGAATTCTTATTGAAATTGAATTTGATTTGGTTTTGAAATTTATTAAACGACCAGTCGGTGTAATAATTACGAAAGTTATTAAAGAGACCGGAATCGGTTATGGGTACACTCTCTATCTAAACCGAAAACCACTTTAATAACTATACGCGGAGTGATGATCCAGAATGAAGTGGTCGGAATGATGAACGTGATGACTGAAGAAAGAGAACGAAAATGGATAGCCTTGACACTTGTGTCAAATTGGAAATGACTAAAATCAGGAGCCGTGCCGGGCCAAATGGGGTTAGCCACCTCGAGCGAACACACTTCTTCGTAACTATTACTCATTACTTGTTGTTGATTGGTGCACCCTCGGAATTTCAGGAGTGTTGTTTCGCGGTGTTGCGATCGCTGCGGCGATGCGTTCTCACCAGTCCGGATCAGGTGAACGGTAGTTTCACTACCTTGGGTATTGCCTCATGTGCCTTGTCATACTTGTATCCCTATATACGCGACCACTACGAATTTGTTTTGTGTTATACCTATGGAGTACTCCCTGATATCCCACCAGTTTACGGTGGAGTTTACAGTGCTGTATAGACTATGACATTTATAAAATGTGTTAAGGGGGATAATGGTAACGCCTTAACACTATTTTGATATTTTATATTACTAATAGACATTATCTATTAGCGTATACTACTACATAGTAGATAGTTTAACGGATCCTTAGAGGATGGTTATTCCAACGTCCTCTGAGTTATTGTATTTCAATTGATATTTCACTTGAGTTGGATTTATTAATATAAGAATATTAATCCTGACTCGAGTGTTTTGTGTTTTGCTTTACGCTCGGGTCAGACTGAGTGTACCAGTATTCAAGACTCACCTTTGGAGTTGGAGCTTTGCTTGAAGATCCAGCCATCTATTCTGCTTTCAGTATTTGATGATTCCAGTCATGTATTCTGATTATTGTATTCAACTATTATATTCGAGACTTCTGTTGTAAATTGTTTAACTCTGATGTATCTTATATATTTATATAGTAGCTTCATGAACTACTATCTCTTTTACTTCCGCTGCATATTATTACTCTGTGTCTGTGATCTGTGATATTTTTATTTACTGTATATCTGAGTTTTGCCAAATTTTAAATTAACAATTCGGTATTTTGAATTATTCAAGTCCGACATGTGCGGATGCGAATAGTCCAAAATAGCGGTCGTTACACCTGCACTTCCAGGCTTATCAGAAAGAATTGTAGCAATCCTACTAGAGCTATCCAATTTGAATACAAATACATAATTTTGTTAGCGATAGTCATATAATTATTAAATTTGGAATTGAATCATCAAGCGTTTCTTTCCACCCAAACAGTCTAGGCAAAGGCCAGGACTAGAAGGGCTACAGGCGAGGTTGGATTGCAGGATTCCTAGAGTTTAAACCAGGCAAGCTCAGGGTTCACGAAAGCAATGTTTAAATTTATGGCACAAAGCACCCAAACCTATAAGGTGTAGTGATAAGAATAAAATATATGTGTACAAGAGTCCGTGTAATTTGAGCATAAGAAATAACACTAAGTGGATCCAATCTACTTGTGTGAAAGATTATCAGTCCTATTAATAATATTTAGCATTACCAGCCATATATGCACTTTATACACTGGAGGTGCTTTAAGCTTCCAAAGGTGATTAAAATTATAGAACATTTCGGTGAAGTTATAATATTAGTATCGAGATTTCACTGAATACGAGCCCGAGCTTGAGAAGCCTCATTTGAAAGTGTCCTCCTATGGACTTAGGTTGACAGATTCCACCAAATATTCATGTAGTAAATTGATTTAAATAATAATAAATAATAATAAATATTTATAAAAAAATTTTTTTACTGTCGAAATAATTATTATTATAATAATTTATACATAAGTATACGACCAATTTTAACCATATTATGATTTTGTAATTAATTATAACCTATATGTATGTAATTAAATAATATATACTAGTTTAATGAAATATAAATTTATAATATTTTATATATGGCTCTACTAACTTGATTATATTGGGTACAAATTAATTTTTTAAGCATAAATATACACATTTATATAACCAAACTACTTTATGACAACATTATGCATATTAGAATCGTCACATAACTAACAAGATAATATACACACACATACATATAATAAAAAATTATAATAAAATTTATTAACTATAATCTGAGAAAATGATTGCTTAATCCCAAAACCTTGAAGTGCACCTTCAAAAAATAATTCTTCACTTTGAATCTCTTTTCAATTTAGCAGATCGCTGACCCTGGAACTGTTAACCTTCAACTATGGATAGTGATCGGATCTGACTTGATTTAAGCTTTTAGTGATGGAGGGTGTGACGCCCTACCTTGAGGCCTACAATATTAAAGAGAATTGCTAAGTAATCCTGTCAACTAATACAGAGAATAGGGTTGTTAAGGGCGACCATCATAGTAATACATTAGTTAGAAGCTAAGCATGTCAATTTTGTCTCGATTTTTTTTCATTACTTCATAAGTGGTAGGCATGCTTAGTCCCTAACTAATGAACACTATGGTGGATTCAGACCATTTTAAAAATAATGTAATATACATGCAAATAAAAAACATCAGTCACAGAACAACAAACCCAAATCAAAGTATATATATAAATACATACATCACCATACATCTCCATAATGATACATCATACATAAGTAGCAAGGACTACTGAATCACATATACACCCATCCCACAAAATAATATACAATAAGACGACATAAAAGAAGATGACTCAAAAATGACATCCAAGCCAAAATGATAAGTCCAACAAAAGCTATCAAGCTGATCCAAGAAGTGAAGCAATCCAAACTAACCTGCAACTCGCTCTGACCCGAGTGAAAAGCACACGGGCCAGGAAAGCTAAACTTATCAGTAGTAAGGATCTTAGTAATAAGCAGAAGGGTGAGAATCACTCCGTTGGTGCCAACGGAACAACATATTATTTATCATATCATTCATAAGAAAGGGTAATTCAGTGATTCATATATCTATTTCAGGGAATTCAATAAATAACATGCATATGGTTTCTCTTAAGGACATCTATAAGTAAAGTGGATAAGGGATAAGAACCATATAATTTCATAAAAAACATCAAATCATCATAACCTATCATCAGAACTCAATAAGACTTAAACACAATCATAATTGAAATCACTATATAGCATAATATAAATGTAGCCTATATCATACTCAAGGCGGTATTCAAATAACAACATCACAAAAGGTGAAATCGAACATAGAAAACTTCATAGAAAATTGCATGTGCTTTTCATCTTGACTAGTACTGCTATTATTTGGTACCATACATCGTGATGACTTGGGGTTATTAACATTTTTGCATCATGATTATCTTGATTGACTATAGTCGAATATCACGATGACACCAAATCACAAAATCTGAGCAAAACAACATGATGATTGGAATCTAGTAATGACATCAAGAACATCGTAATGATTCCAACCGTATACTCGGTTTTTAGTACTAATAACCTCTTAAATGTGTCACAACTTCTCGAATAGAAACCCAATGGGAGTTAATGTACATCACATACTGTACATTCGCACCTATTGGTTTACTAATCGTCAGATGATGCCACAATAGAAAACATTCACAAAAATCCAAATCAAACATGAATCGCCTCGTCTCATTGGCGAGTGTAAAGCACCCAACTCATTGTGTCTCATACTTTGATGAGTTTAAAGTGGCATCGAGACTTGTCTCATTTCATCGACAAGTTAAAATCCATCCTAAACATCAAAACCATCATCAATTCATCATAACAATCCTGTCTCATGTCCTCGGCAAGTAAAAATATCCTAAAATAGTACTTCAAAGCGGATTCGGCGGTACAAGTCCGATATTAAGCGATGAGGCGAAAACACATGCACCATACCACGTATTTTTGCCAAATCGTTCAATTCTCATTCTTATATGCTGAAAATCATCTAAATTGGCTAAAATATATTTAGAATAATTTTATAGAGAAAAGGTGATTTTTAAACAATTTTTAGAATTTTTTTAAATAAGTTATGTAAGGAAAAATCCATTTATCAAATAGATTATCTATTTATAAAATACTTTTAAAAAAAATAAATAATTGTATAAAAATCCTTTAAAAAATCTTAAAAACATTTATTTAATTAACCATAATTTATAAAAAAATCACAAACTTATTCTAAACAAAAATCAATTAAAACCATCGAATTCTTCAAATATCGACATTTATCGATATTTA
This sequence comes from Allium cepa, assembly GCA_030765085.1. Taxonomy (NCBI): domain Eukaryota; kingdom Viridiplantae; phylum Streptophyta; class Magnoliopsida; order Asparagales; family Amaryllidaceae; genus Allium; species Allium cepa. The sequence goes on from CM060939.1 coordinate 318,857,530, forward strand.
GATTGCAATAGAATTTAAATTCTAAAAATTTCAAAAATCAAGCCATTCAATTTTTGGATAAAAAGAAATTAAACATTCATCATTAACCTTATTCATACAATATTCTAAATCATAGAAATATGCAGTGAAACACTTAACGAATGCACAAATAGGAGCAAAGGAACAATCTACCAAGCAACTGAGTTTTGGGCTGAGTTTGGACAGTAATTTTGGATATCAAAACAATCCACATTTCAACATAATTTTTCTGCGTTTTATAACGACAGGAGGACTATAACATATCCAAAATTTGGAGCAATTCACAGCAAATTAAAAGAGTTATGATTTTTCGAACATAGCACTTTTCAGCAAGCAAAAATGAGCAAGATTTTTGGCTGTTTTGAACCAACGATTTTCCATAACAAAACAATTCAAAATTACATGAAAATTTTCACAAATATTGTACGGTCCGACTAGTACAACCTTTCAAAAATTGGGAGAAATTGGCTGCTAATTGAAGAAGATATGATTTTTTGAAAATGATGCTTTTTTGGCCAACAAATAGAGATGGATTTTTTGCCGATTTCAACCAACGATTTTCTATATCAAAACAGTTCGAAATTCAATGAAAATTTCCAAAAATGTTTTGCAACCCAACTATGGAAACATATCACAAATTGACTGCAATTGGCTGTAAATTGAAGATGATATGATTTTTTGAAAATGATGCTTTTTCGGCCAATAAACAAAGATTGATTTTTGGCCGATTTCAACCAACAATTTTCTATACCAAGTCAATTCAAAATTCAATGAAACTTATCAGAAATATTTTACAGTCTTTACAACAAGATATCGAAAATTGGGGGCAATTGGCTGTAAATTGAAGAAGATATGATTTTTTGAAAATGATCCTTTTCCGGCCTACAAACAGAGATGGTTTTTTGGCTGAATTCAACTAACAATTTCTATAACAAAACAATTCAAAATTCAATAAAAAATTTCAGAAATATTATACAGTTCAACAACAACATATCAAAAATTGGGGCAATTGACTGTAAATCGAAGAAGATATGATTTGCTGAAATTGATACTTTTTCGGCCAACAAACAGAGATAAATTTTTGGACGATTTCAACTAACAATTTTCTATATCAAAACAACTTAAAATTCAATGACTTTTTTTAGAAATATTGTACAGGACAACTACTACAACATATCAAAAATTGGGAGAAATTGACTATAAATTGAAGAAGATATGATTTTTTGAACATATCACTATTTCAGCCAACAAAAGAGAAAACCTATTCAATAAATTGAATATTTCAAGCAACGAATTGATAGCAAAATTTGACATTTTGCTTTAGCTTGCTGCAAGAAAACTCTTATCTTGCTTACCGAATAGTTTTAGTAAAGATGTAGTAGCGATTTGGTAGAAAGTTGTGATTTTGGTGAAGATAGAATCCCCTAGAACCTGTAGAAACTTGAAAACAAAAATGCAAGACAACAAAAGAAAATTACAACCAATTCATACCAAGCTCTAAGATTTGGATGAAAATTTTAAAGTATTGGTGGATATTACCTTCTCTCATCTCTATTTGATTGATTAACACTTGAATTTTTATCAAAAGTTGGAGAAAGTTGAATTTAACAAAAAGTGGCTATATGTTTTCTTTTTTACTGTCTTTGTTTTTGAAGAAGAAGAAAGGAATGAGTAAAGAGGAAAAGCAATGTACATGTTATTTTTCTTCTTTCCTGAGGCTTCTAGAATGGGTTTAGGATCTAAACCATATACCTATTAACCCCAATAACAATACTTAGTGAAATTTACTAAGTAAATGCACACGTTTCACCTTTTTAATAATATAAACTCATATTTTCTTATTTTGAAGCAAAGTTAAATTTATACATAAAAGTGTATGTAAACAAAAATTGATTTCTCAAAAAAATAAAATTTATTTTTAACAACAAAACCTCATATTTAACAATATTCTACAAGCTACATAATTTTAGTGTAAAACACCATTTTTAACATTAAAAACTAAATAAAAATTTCTTACTTGCAACATAAATTTGCAATAAATCATTCTAACACTATTTAATCATCAACTATTTCTTAAAACATATTTCGTCTTTTATTTTAATAAAATACTTATTTTCTTCTTATTTCTTCTTTTAAATTCAATAAAATCTTTAATATAAGCTATAACTTACAACACTATTGCATAACTCAAATACAAATTAACAGGCGATCATTTTCTTCTCAAACTTAACAGAATAAAGCTTTAAAACTTTATTTTCAACCATAAATATTTATTCTAACCATTAAATGTTAAAATAAACACTCAATTGATTTATTAACTTAAAGTTAACAAAAACCCAATATTTATTCTCAAGTCACATTGTTTATTCCAAATAAACAACTTTAATAATAATTGTTCTTCTTCTAAAATTTATTTGATTCTCAATATTAAATTATAACTATTGTTATAACTTAATTTTATAATTAATCACCAATACCAGGGTTGTTATAGATTCCTCCCCTTATAAAAATTGTGTCCTCGCAATTTCTAGAGGAAATATATATTCAACACATTTTATTTCATCAATCGAAGGAATTTTAGATAGATTAAAATGCAAAATTCTTACCATCAGAGTGAGAAGATAAGAAATTAGGATAAGACCTCTCGATGAATTCTCTGGTTTCCCAAGTCCAGTCATTGAGATTATCGGACCATTGAATCTTCACGAGCGGGACACTCTTGTTTCGAAGAAATCTAGTCTCCGAAGTAAGATCTCTCAAAGGAAGTTGCACATAAGATAGATCAGGAGAGACTTCCAACTTCTCTAAAGCAAGAGTATCATGCACGAAATCAGAATCTCATAGCCACTTCCTCAACTGAGAAACGTGGAATACATCGTGAACTCTAGAAAATTGATCGGGAAGTGCTACATGATAAGCAACTGGACAGATACGCTCTGTAATAGGTAATGGCCAAATATAGTGTGATGCCAATTTCCCGGTTTGGCTAAAGCGTACCACTCCTTTCAGAGGAGAAGCTCGAATAAAAACAAGGTCCCCTAATGAGAATTCAAGAGACCTCCTATGGTTGTCTGCATAGGATTTCTGGCGACTTTGTAACTCTTTCATTCTCTCAATAATAAGATGGATCTTCACAGATGATTCTCGAATAGATTCAGGGCCTAAAATAAGCTTTTCCTACAACTCAAGACAACAAGATGGAGAATGACATGGCCTTCCATATAAGGCTTCAAAAGGAGCCATGCCGATAGAAGATTAGTAGCTATCATTATAAGCAAACTCAACTAGAGAAAGATGATCCTCCTAGCTACCACCAAAGTCCAAGATACAAGCTTGAAGCAAGTCTTCCAATATATGGTTCACTCGTTTAGTCTATCCATCAGACTGTGGGTGATAAGTTGTGCTAAGATTAAGCTTTGTGCCTCAAGCTTGCTGGAGACTCTGTCGGAAGTGACTCGTGAAAAGAGGATCACGATCACACACAATAGATGAAGGGACACCGTGTAATCGCACGATCTCCTTAATATATAGCTTCGATAAGAGAGATGTCGTTCTATTCGATTTAATAGGAATAAAATGTGTGGACTTTGTAAGATGGTCCATAACAACCCAAATATTGCTATGGCCTAAGCTCGAACGAGGTAAGCCATCAATGAAATCCATCGAAATTTGATCCCATTTCCATAAAGGAACCTCTAAAGGCTGAAGAAGACCGGATGGCCGCTGATGTTCAACCTTAATAAGCTGAAAAGTTTTGCAATAACCCACATAACTTGCAACGTCACACTTTATGCCTTCCCAATAATAAAGGCGACACATATCGGCGTACATCTTACTACTGCTGGGGTGAATGGTATACTTAGAGCGATGACAATCATCAAGAATGTCATGCCTAAGTGCTAAATCGGAAAGCACAATAAATTGGTCCTTCATACGAAGACAACCATGAGAATCAATACTTAAATCCCTCATATCAACATCACAGGATTCAGATTCACAAAGAAGAATAAGGCACAACGTCTCGGAATCACGCTGCGGAGCCTCAGAAATATGATCTAAAAGAGAAGGTCGAGCTTCCTTAGTGAATAATAAGACAGGTGAATCGAAATAAGAAGCTTGATCATGAATATCAGAATAAAATAAAGTTTCAAAGACATCCCATTCAGTTAACATCATAGAAACAACAGCCGAACGCTTGCGACTAAGCGCGTCTGCCACACAATTACCCTTCTCTGGGGTATACTGAATATCAAAATCATATGAGGCAAGAAATTCAAGCCAACGCTGCTGCCTTATATTAGGCTCCTTCATAGAGAATAGATATTTCAAAGACTTATGGTCGGTAAAAAGAATATAGTGCTCTCCCAAAAGACAATGAAGCCAAATCTTCAACGCAAAGACACTGGCTGCAAGCTCTAAATCATGGGTAGCATATCGAACCTCAGTCGGATGCAATTACCCAGAAGCATAGGCTATCCGATCTCTCTGCATCAGAACAACACCGAGGCCACTATGTGTAACAACCCGATATTTTCAACCATTCGCATCCGCACTTGTCGGACTTGAATTGCTCAAAATACCGCATTGTAAATAAAATTTGGCAAATTTCAGAATATACAGTAAATAAAATCACAGATCACAGACACAGAGTATTTAATAATTCAGCGGAAGTAAAAGAAATAGTAGTTCATGAAGCCACAATATAAATATATCAGAGTTAAATAAAATACAACAAACTAAATAAAGTACAACAGAACTCTTAAGATGATAACCAAGTACAAGCTGAATAGAACAACAGAACTGGAATAGATAAAACTAGATAAGCAGATAATCTCCAGCGATTCCAATCTCCAGAAAGTGGAATCCAAATCTGTGAATAACTCAGGCTGACCCGAGCGTAAATAAAAATACAAACACTCGAGTCAGGACAATATATACTTATATAATGTAAACCAACTCAAATGAACTGTAATAAGGTACAAGTAACTTAAAGGATGCCTGAGACCGCCCATCCTTTAAGGATCCGTTAAACTATTTACTATGTAGTAATATTTCGCTATTATAATAATGTCTACAGTAAAATAAACTTACTTTTAAATAGCGTTCCGGGCTACCCATATCACCCTTCACACATAATAGTCCCAGTAGTCCATCCAATATCATGCCATCTCCACTCCGGGTGACTGTCAGAGGATACCACACGGGCTACGGGAGAAAAACAAACTCGTAGTAAAGGCTCGGTATGGTAGGTGACACGGCACACAAGGCAATGCCAGGGTAGATATACCAATTACGCACACGGGCTGGTGGTAACGCAGCAGCCACATACGCCCACCTCGGAACACACTCCCATATCAAAATCGGAGGATGGCCATCTAATCAATCACCAGTAAGAGTATAGTATCGAAGGAATGTGTCCGATAGGAGGAATGACCTCACTTGGCCCGAGATCGCTCCTGTTTTAGCCACCTTATGCCAACTCACGGGAGTTGGGTCCACGTAATATACCTCAAGAACGTCGCCACCATCCTACTTCATTCTGGAATCTCCACCGCATACACGGTTGTCAAAGTGGTTTTCGGTATCGACAGAGAGTATGCCAGATATCCGATCCCGGTCTCTTTGCCAACCAATCGTTATTATAACCCGTAGTTATAACTTTTAAAATAATGTTTATACTTCAAAATAGGATATCATTTCAAATCCAAATCTTTATCAAAATAATGATTAAATTAATTCCAAACCATTTTAAAACATCATATCTTTCCATAAATTCTTGTCAAATCATTTTAACATATCAAAATATCCTATCTTTTCAAAACCACATTTCAAATCATTTTAATATATCAAAATATCATATCATTTCAAAACCACATTTCAAATCATTTTAATATATCAAAATATCATATCATTGCAAAACCTCATTTCAATCATTTTAATATATCAAAAATATCATATCCATTTCAAGTCATTTCAATCATTTTAATATATCAAAAATATCATATCTTTCCAAAACTTCATTTCAAATCATTTTAATAAACCAAAATATCATATCTTTTCAAAACCACATTCATTTCAAATCATTATTCATTTTATTCAATTTAAAATACCATTTCAATTTACATTTCCAAACAGTTTATATTTCAAAAATCATTTTAAATCATTAAAATGAAGTTATTATATTTAATAATTAAATTATTAAATTTCCAAAAATTTCAACTTCCAAAGTTCATTTATTCACTTAAGTTTATCAAAACAGTGAAAATTCACTTTTCGTAGCATTTAGAAAACGCTACGGAAAGTTACATTCAAAACAGTTCAATTTAACAAAAGACAGCATTTTTAAAATGTTGTAATAGGGTTTACTTAATATTTCAAATAAACTTAGTTAAATTCAACAATTATAGCACTTAAAAAGATTGCTATAATAGCCTTTAATTCAATTTAGCTTTTTAGTTCATTATCATCAACTACATCATTTACAAATGCTGTAATATCATTTAAATTGCAATTAATAGCATTTCAAAAATGCAGTTAATTAACTTCAAATATTCAATATAATTTCACAACCAATTATATTTTTATTTAAAACATTTTTAACTTATAAAATCATACATTTTCACATTTATAAACAACATTTAATTTTCCTTAAGTTCATGATTTTATAAAGTTAAATTTCCAGTCAAAAATCAAGATTTAATAATAATTCACTTATTAAATTTCAACATTCAAATTTAAATTCATTAAATTAAATTTCAACTTAACACTTAAGTTTAAATTTCAAAATATAACTTAATTTCAATTTTTTTCACTTAACTTAAAGTTCACTTTTAAGCCAAATTCACAAATTCCCATTTGGCTATATTTCAAAATTTCAACTTAAATAATCATCCCTTTCATTTTTTTAACTTTACTCAAAAATCATTAATATATTATAAAATCATTTTAAATTCAAATTATCATAAATTTATCATAATTTCATATTTAATTTAATTTCCAATTATAATTAAATCAAAATTTCCAAAATAACTTACATTTAAATTTTCTAACTTTTCCATAATTTATTTAACCTATAAATTTCCAAAAAAATCAATAATACTTTACAAAAATCATTTTTAATTATGTTTTAAATCAAAATATTATAATATTTACATTTCAAACATATTTTTAAAAATTAGAAAAAAATATTTTAACTACGGGTCTGTATATAATTTTCTAGCCTAGGTAAAGTGATACGGGTAATGTATCATTTCAACCCGTAATTTACAAAGAAAATCCGGGTTTTATCATTTCAAACCCGCAGTCCCAAGTAAATGAAATAAAATGAAAATCGCTCAGGCCTATCATTTCAGCCCATAACGATTTTCCCCTATTCTAAAGTCCATTCGGGTATGTATCATTTCAACCCATAGTGATTCTGATCTAAAGGGAACTTGCAGTGTGATAAACTGATAAAAATAATAGAACAACATAATATAACAGTAACAGATGTTATAATAGGTGCTTAAGCATGGGTGAACATCATATAATCATAATATAGCATATGTAACATGTTAATGCATTTTACAGATTCAAAAGGGGTCAATTTACTAGTTATATATGTACATATTGTCTGGTGAGGATAACTCACTTGTTTGAGCTGGAGATTGCAATACAACTGACACAAACTGAGATCTTCAAAAGCACGATGGCACGACAAAGATTTGATATTGAGAGAGCCAAAGATAACTGCCTTGTTCACATTTACACAAAACAATGCAACATATAAGTTACAAAACAATGTAACACTTGAACAACACTAGAAATCAATGTCCAATACAAGTTAAATGGTTTGCACTTGTTCTCAACTTCACATACTTCAGTTATGAACTGAAATAGCATAGCCAAGGCATGGATTAAGGTCTGGTTTGGGTCCAGTATAGGCTCGGCTACAAGGTGATAAGGTGAGTGGGAGTTACAAGTAGAGAAGACAATGGAATACAAAGGGTTCTAAGGCAAATGGTGGCTTTTGTTGCACCATAGGGTTCGACCCTTGCTGTTGTGGGTCTAGCCATGCAATGTGAAGCTCAAGTGGGGTCTGATGTGGCAGCTAGAGGTGGTGGAAGATCAGGTGGTGGAAGTGGTGATAGAGGAAGGGTATGCTCGGCCTAAACTATATGGTGATGGTTTGTGTAAATGGAGGGTGGATCTCTTGCCTAGGGCAGGTCGGCCTGATGGGGTGGTGATATGGAGGTGGTGGTGGCTGGTTGTGGTGGTGATGGGGTCGGCCTAGCAGCTGGAGGTGGAGGAACAAAGCTATGAAGGTAGAGAACATATACAAAATTCAATAGAAAACTAGAAAAACAAGGAAGAAGGAGATGAATTTTACCCAAACCTTTGAAGCAATGGCCGTGCAATTTTTTTATGAGTTTGAGAAGGTTAGAATACGTGAAAAATGAGGGAGATGCAGCTAGAATGAGAAATGAAAGCACGGCAAAAAAACATTAAAGAGTGGAGTTGAGAAAATGAAAGGTCGGAATGTAAAAGGCTTTGGAAGTTAAAGTGTTTAAAACCTTTAAAATTTCCATCAATTTATTTTAATTTTTAAATAACTGAAATATATATATAAATTCAGATAAAAGTACGAAAATTTATTAAATAAACAAAAATAAATAAATAAATATTAATTATATATATAATTTAATTAATAAAACAGCAAAAATTGCAAACTAGTCTTGAAAATATGAAAAATAAATGCAATGAACTTTGGAAAATCTTTATGTACTTGTAAAAATATTTATAACAAAGATAATAACATAAACTAAAATGCATTCACAAATAAATATATAAATTTTAATTTAAATATAATTTAAATGAAGAAAATAGAAACTAGGCTTTAAAAATAGAAAATAAATTCAATAAGCTTTAGAAAAATTATACTATCACTTCAAAAATATTAAAAGACAAAAATATACATAAAATAATAGATTAACACATATTAAAATAAAATATGACAAAGAAAATATAATTTATATAATTTAAAATAGACGAAATTGTTAAATAAATCAAATTACACTCAAAATTGAAATGTACATAACTTTTGCAGTTTAACTTCGTTTTCAACGAAACGAAAAGCAGTGTTCAAGTTATTTCATCTATTTTCATAATAAAATATAAAATCTAAGATTTAAAATAATTTAAATTTGAAGTTTAAAAGTCAAAGTTTGAACAGTTTGACCAGAAATTCACTTTACAGTAAAATATTCAAATTATACTAGTTTGAACTATAAATCACTTAATAATCAACATTTATATTTAAAAATGAAATGTTTGAAATAAAATAAATTTAAAAATAAAAGAAAGTCCAATTTAAATAATATACAAAAATCTAGGATTGTTACACTCTCCCCCACTCAAAACTTTTCGTCCCCGAAAAGGAATGAGGTACGGGAAAGCACAGAATTAGATAGAGTGAAATAAGATTAAGGTAAGATGACAAGGAGATTTAAATTACACCTGATAACTATTGTTATAGGTATGTTTCATAAGGTGGAGATGATCTTCCCCAGATTCTCCAAAATCAGGAACACAAGCACGAAAAGATCCTCTAAAATCTGATTAACTCTTTCCGCTTGACTGACGGTCTGTGGATGAAAAGCAGTGCTCAGATTTAAAATGAGTACCAAAGATTATTAAAGATTATAGAAAGATTTCTAAACAGACTGGTATATGCAATAGCCTCCCATTCTGTAGCAAGATAAGGGAAATTAGGACAACCAAAAGATAGTTTGAAAAACAAAATAAAATAATAAATTTGAAACCATAAAATTTCAACTTAAACTGAAAATTAATTTTACATAAGTCAAATAAATCTTAAGCATCTCTAATTTCATTATCTTATCATCCAATTGTCTTAAATTAACAAATCCCTAAAATCATGTATTTTAAAAATCATCATTTATTATATTCAAAAATGTACTTAATAAATTTAATTCTTCTTTGTTCCTAAATAAAAATTAAATTTATTCCTCTCAATATGTTTTATCACCTATGTTAAGATACTTACATTTATTATAACCGTTTTAATTTATTTTTGATTCCTTTAATATCATTTATATTGTAAATTATTCAATTAACCCCTTTTTCTATATTTACCTCTGTCAATCTTTTATAACTAAAATTTAAGTGTATAAAATTTATTATAATAACTCAAATTTTATTTATAAAGCTTTTTATATTGTATATTCTCCAATTACATTGTTAACTTTTGAAATTAAGGCAAGTTAAATTTGAATGCAATTGTATTATACAAATAAAACTTTCTAATTTCCTCATCTCAAGTTTGAATCATCTATCTAAAATTTTGATTTTCTTTTTATAATTGAAATGATTCTTTAAAATAAAATTTAAGAATTAAATTTCTGATTCCCTTCAAACCATTTAGGGATAAATAAATATATAAACATAATAAGTCAAATCATATTTAAATCATATATATATATATATATATTATAAATCCAGTCTTATTTTAGAAATTCAAATCAACTAAATTTCCCAAAACAAAGCTGTAGCAAGACTACATAACGGTCTCTTCACTTCGAAACTTGAAAATGAAAGTCGATGATGCCGCGGTTCATCACTGAAATTATTTTCCAACGACAAAGAGAAGAGCACAAATTTCTTTAACTTTTCAAATTCTTTGGAAACAAATTTCTATTCAAAATGCTTTAAATAAGATATCCTTTTAAAACTTGAAAACACAAGGTTTGAAACCATCGGAAGTTAAATTCTCAAATTCTTGTTTTACATTCATTTTAAATTTCCAAATAAATTTATAACCATGTTTTATAGTTCAATTAGATATATGAAACAATAGAAAATGATATATAAATCAAATATTATTTCTTAACAACTAATTCAAATAAAAATCCAGATAAAGATTATAATATAGTTACAAAATTTATTTCACAAAATTTATTTCATTACTAAATTTTAAAAACATATTGTGTCAGTTTGCTCTGTTCAAGAGTTTTGGAAATCTTATCGATAGCGTTGATCAGACGAATCGATTAGAAACCCAAATCAACATCAACTACTCAAACAACACAATATATAAAACATAGATTTACAAGTATAGTTCAAAATGTTTGGAGATGGTTTAGAAACAAAAGACAAGATGGTTAAACCGAGTAGGGAGATGGATAAGCTTAAATAAACCGTGGGTAATCTTAACCGGGTCAACCGTGACTTATAGAATAAGATCGATGTGGATTTTCTGGGGTAAATCTACATTCAATCTCAAGATGTAGTGTGACGACCGCCCATGACTCCCGCACCATAACAGGGAAAATAATGCGCTGAAAGGCGTGTCAGGTAGCCATGGACGATAGTCAGGGTAAAATAAAATAGAAACTCTATCGTACAACTCACAGCGCATGGATAAAATACAATAGAGAAATATATAGTGAAACTCCATATCAGAAAAATCATCATATAAGCATCGTAGTAGTTTTATACAAACATGAATCATCCATACATCAAAGCCTCACTACAAACACTCAATTAGATATAACAGCGGAACACCCAGTACATATAGTAAGAAAACTAGTATGCAAAGCCTCCTGCTCGTCTTCGTCATCATCAGCGTAGATCTCTAAGAACAGCACCTGTCACCTGCTACCTAGTCTGCCCATCCCAACATGGATGAACAGCCCAAGGTAATAAGAGGAGACATAAAACCTTGAGTCAGACAAAGTCTTAGTGAGCAGTAAATCAACTATCAAACATACCAAAAGAGCATAAAGGATAAAAGGAATAGGAACCAAACCATCCCACTCCACCTCTTTCTACAGTGATAGCCCCCAGACACACACTAAGGAGAAGCAAGCATAACATGGCAGATAATTAAGGTGAAGCAATAATCACTCGAGTCAAGGACGATGTTTTCCAAATACAAACCCCCAAGGCCTAAACCAAGATCAGATAAGCACCTGGAAAATACCGCTCTTGAGACCGAATGATGATACAACCAAACGTCCAAACATCCATGACTCTGGCTATCACTGTTATCCTTGCCTTGATTTCACCATTAATTGAATGACCATCCGTCAAAGGCTAATGGTAACCCCGGTTCTAGACATAACTCCGCACACTGCCTTGTGCCTAGGACTTATCTACTTTGCCCAGAGTACTCGACTACCTACCTGTAGTCTTTTGGGTGTCCCGACTACCTACCTGTAGTCGTTATGGGCGCCCCATGTACTCTTGCTTTTGAGCATGCTAGAACCTTCAACAACGATGAGATCCAAGCCTCCTAGTCATCCTTCTCGACGACTATCCTCATACTAGCTCAAGCTACCTCTTGAGCAATCCATTATCAACCAACTCGAACCATCCCTCGAGTTATCAACATGCTTGGAATGATCCCTGCCTGGATTACGCCAAGTCTACATCCCATCATACTTCGCTTTATCACACCATAGCAAAGTTTCAACTCAACAACATGGTTTGCCTCATCGCATCATGACAAAGTTCCATCTCAACATCATCCAATCCATACATATGAGCTTCAACATCCGCTACATATGTCTCAAGCAGCTTTCACCATTCAAGAGCCTTTCCACTTAGCTTTCGAATCACCTTCAATCATCTTGTTCCAAATCAACTACTAGCTAACTTGGAAACAATCAAATCAATCATACACTCAAGCAATCAATCATTCAAACAAGATCTAATAAGCAATATTAAACATAATGGCAATTTCGTAAATAAATGAGCATAAGTCCAACATGCATAATTCATAGGTTTTTAGCATAGATCTATCAAATATAAAACATGGGTTTTGTCTCTAATACTTGTTAAATGAACTTGCATAAGTAAACATCTTCATAAGTAATGGATCTACACTTGGATCTAAGGAAAAATGCATAAAAATCACTATCTACAACACTCCAACAAACCACCAAACCAATATACTCCTTTGGGTCCGCGTGAGAGATAACCACCACTCACCAAATCACTCAAACACCTCAAAAACTAAACACTTCAGATCTGGACAGCGAAGAACAAGGCTTGATCCGGATAAATCTCGCTTAAAACGATGAAATTTAGCTCGAACGGATGAAGATCTTCAACTTTGGCTCTTGGATCTTCGATCTTGGATGGATGTTAGAACTAGATTGGAATGGAGAAAAGAAGATGAAGAAATGTTGTAGTCGAGTTCTCAAAATGGCAGCACTTCGTCGCTTCAAAAACCGGTGCCAAAAAGTGAGCCAAACCCCTCTATTTATAGGCTGAAAACTCCATGAGTCGTCTTCCCATGAGTCGTTGCCGACTTATGCCATGAGTCGTTCACGACTCATCCAACCCTATGACCTATCAGCATAAGCCACCACACGACTCAATTCCTTGCCGACCTTAAACTCAAACCCAATGGCATACGACCTAGCAAGCTACGACTCATCTACCAACCACTAGGTCGAACTCTCTATAGGTTGAACACGACTCATCCCCTTAACCCGGTAACGACTCAACCTATCCCGTTAAGTCATATTAACGACCTAACATACTCTCGACTCATCAGGGTTAACAACCTACGACTCATCGCCCCAGCTACCTAACGACTCAACTGGGGAAACGACTTATCCTAACCCACTAAGTCGTAACAAGATGACTCGGCCATACGACTCAACTACGATGCCGACTCATGACTTAGCGCTACACAAAATCGCACGACCTAACACTAAGTCGTCAGGACGACTCAACTACCACCCGACTCAACTACCCATGAGTCGGCAACACCACTATGCCACAAACCATTGAGTCGCATGCTATCCTAAGTCATCTAAGCCGTATCCTACTGAGTCGGCCCTCTATGAGTCGGCCACGACTCAAGACCCAAACTCCCTAACCCGCCAATTACCTTAACTCAACTAAGCCTATGAGTCGGTCACGACTCAACACTTTAACACACGAGTTACTTCTCTAAACGACTCAGGCTAGAGACAACATAAACAATACTAACGACCTGTAAATTCTACGATTTATCGACACGTAAAATACGGGTCGTTACATTCTCTCCCCCTTAGTAATTTCGCCCCCGAAATTCCAAGCAATCAACAGCAATCAAAATTATTCCGCATTCCTATCATCCATAGCAACCAACAAACCATGCATCCAATTCTAACCTAGCATGCAGAATTCTAAGACTTAGAACAAGCTACAAATTCATGAGATGTCATGACACTTTAGGGCCATACCTCGAAGAGCTCAGGATGAGCTGCCTTCATCCTCTCTTCCTCCTCCCACGTACAGTCGTTAACATCATCACTCCACTGTACCTTGAGCAACTTGACAACCTTCCTCCTAAGCTGTTTCGCGTCGGTTGCAACAACACGAAGTGGCTTACGAGGTCTCGAAACAACTGGATCAACTTCTAAGTCTTCATAGCTATCAGCAGAAACCACTGTAGTTGGGTCATGCACAAACTTCCGTAGATAAGATACATGAAAAACATCGTGCACACCCGCCATCTTTTCCGGTAACTCCAATCTGTAAGCGAGCTTTCCAATTCGCTCGATAATCGGGAATGGTCCAACAAATCTCGGAGTCAATTTCCCTTTCTTCCCGAATCTAATAACACTCTTCAAAGGAGAAATCTTCACAAAAACCATATCACCTACGTCGAATTCCAAATCCTTTCGACGATTATCGGCATAACTCTTCTGACGATCTTGGGCTGCCTTCATTCGTCGCCGAATGATCTCTATACAATCCGAAGTCTGTCGAATCATCTCTGGCCCAAGTATCAGTTTTTCTCCAGTTTCCAACCAACATGTCGGAGAGTTACACGGTCTTCCATATAATGCCTCATATGGTGCCATACCAATACTCGACTGGTAACTGTTATTATAAGCGAACTCCACCAAATGAAGGTGATCTTCCCATGATCCTCCGAAGTCCAAGACACATGCTCTAAGGAGATCTTCCAAAACTCGGTTGACTCTCTCAGTCTGACCATCTGTTTGAGGGTGATAAGCTGTACTCAAACACAACTCGGTTCCCAAAACTTCCTGGAAGCTCTTCCAAAATCCACTAGTGAACAATGGGTCTCGATCGCTCACTATACTCTTCGGAATACCATGGAATCGAACTATCCACTTAACATAAAGCTCAACCAACTTCGATGCAGTCCTAGTTGATCGAACAGGAATGAACCTTGCACTCTTGGTCAAACGATCTACTATGACCCAAATCCCCTCATTTCCTGCCCTGGTTCTAGGTAAACCATCAATAAAATCCATCGACACTTGCTCCCACTTCCATGTAGGAACCTCTAATGGCTGAAGCAATCCACTGGGCTTCTTCTGCTCAGCTTTCACCAACTGGCAATTCATACACTTGGAAATAAAATTTCCAACATCCTTCTTCATACCTTCCCAGTAATAGGCTCTCTTCATATCCCGATACATCTTATTCCCACCTGGATGAATTGTCAACTTCGAGTGATGACTTTCCCTCAGAACTTCATCTCTCAATCCATCTACACCGGGAACAACCAATCGTCCTTGCTTCCGAAGCCAACCCTCTCGATCGACCTCGAATCCTTTATCCTTCTCTGGTTCCAATCCAAATTCCAAACCACGGATAATCTTGACAAGCTTATCGTCTTGCTTTTGGCTCTCACCAATCCTTTCCACAAGAGTAGGCCTTATCGATAAGTTTGCCAACATTTCAGGTTCTAACTCACATCTAGGCCTGAAATCAAATCCAGCCAAATACTCAAGACTCTTCCATTCCGAAAACATGGCTCCCAATCCTGCATGTCTTCGACTTAACGCATCAGCCACTGCGTTACCTTTTCCCGGAGTATAGGCTATACCAAAATCATAAGATGCCAGAAACTCTAGCCACCGTTGCTGTCGAAGATTCAAATCCTTTTGGGAGAACAGATACTTTAACGACTTATGATCTGTAAATAACTCAAATCTAACTCCCAATAGATAATGTCTCCACATCTTCAAAGCAAACACAATCGCCGCCAACTCCAAATCATGAGTCGGATAGTTCCTTTCATGCGGCTTTAGTTGTCGACTTGCATATGCAACAACTTTATCCCTCTGCATTAGCACCGCTCCCAGTCCAGTACCACATGCATCGGTGTAAACCACCATCTCATCATTCCCACTTGGAATAGTCAAAACAGGAGCACTCGTCAGTCGCTCTTTCAGGATTACGAAAGCTTGCTCACACTTGTCATCCCATCTGAACACTTGGTTCTTCTTCGTCAATCCTGTTAACGGTGCAGCTATCTTGGAAAAGTCTTTGATAAACCGACGATAATATCCTGCTAATCCAAGAAAACTCCTCACATCAGATGCATTCTTAGGTCTAACCCAATCCTGGATTGCTGCCACCTTAGCGGGATCAACTGCTATTCCATTTCCAGAGATAACATGGCCTAAGAACCTCACTTCACTCTTCCAGAAGTGACACTTCGAAAACTTAGCCTTCAGCTGATGTTTCCGCAAGATTTCCAAAACAATTCTCAAGTGCGTCTTGTGCTCTTCCTCAGTTCTGGAGTAAACCAAAATATCATCCACGAACACAAGCACGAACTTATTCAACTGATCTTTGAACACTCTATTCATAAGATCCACAAAATATGCTGGCGCATTAGTCAATCCAAACGGCATTACCAGCCACTCATAAAATCCGGATGGTGTCCTGAAAGCAGTCTTCGGCACACTATCCTTCGCCACTCTCAACTGGTGAAATCCCGTTGCCAAATCCATCTGATAAAACACCTTAGCCTCGTGAAGCTGATCAAACAAGTCATCTATTCTTGGCAATGGATACTTGTTCTTCTTAGTCACCTTATTCAGCTCACGATAATCCACACACAACCTCAGCGATCCGTCTGCTTTAGTTGCGAACACAACCGGTGCACCCCATTCGGACACACTACGCCGAATGAATCCTTTCTGCAAAAGGTCATCAACCTGCACCTTCAACTCTAACTGCTCCCTAGGCGCCATCCGCCTAAGAGGCATCACAACAGGTCTGGCTCCCTCAACTAGATCGATACGAAACTCGATCTCCCTATGCGGCGGCAACCCTTTGACTTCGTCAAAGACATCCTCAAATCCATTCACAATAGGCACTGATGACAGTCCATCCCGCGGAACAACCAGCGAATACATGAAGCTCATGAAGACGCCTTCCTCATGCTTACATCGTATCACAACCTTTCGCCCTTCCACATTCCCGACTGTCACCTCAAGCCTCTCACAATCAATCCTTGCCGCATACTTCCTAAGCCAGTCCATACCCAAAATAATTCCGAACCCCGCAAAGTTCAGAACAAAGCAATCACAATCAAACGAGCAATCATGACTCGACACAACTAGACCACGGCATATCATACACAAACATGACGAACCCCCAACTGGATTAGTCACAACCAATGGCCTATCAACAATATCCGGTTTCAAACCTAACCGGCCTACCAAATCATCACAAACAAAAGAATGCGACGCTCCAGTATCAAACAACATTCTAACTGGAATACCACAAATAGAAAGAGTACCTTGAACCACCACACTCTTCCCCTTCTCTTCAGCGGTAGGAGCTTTCGAAGATGACGGCACAGCTCCTAAAGCATAAGCTTTCACAATCTTCCTGTCTTTCCTCGGCTCTGGGCAATCCTTCTTGATATGTCCCATCTTATCACAGTTGTAACACTTTCCCGGTACCTTGGGATTCTTACAATCTTTAGAGAGATGGCCCTTCTGCTGACAGTTGTAGCAGGTCACTTCGCCCTTCGGCTTCTTCTGGCCATCCTCACTCCTCTGTTGCTGCTGCTTCCTTTTTCTGTTTCCATTCTGCTGTGGTTTAGATCCTTCTTTGGCTACAGCAACAACAGATACTTCCTTAGGAAACAAACTCTCGTGCCTGAGAGCTTTCTCCACAAGTTTCTCAAATGGATCGTCCAGATGATCCACCAACTGCCTTCCCAGATAAGCATCCAAACCGGTCACAAACTTCTCGTTCTTCTGGTAGGGAGAGTCAATATACGATCTAGCATGCTTAGACAAAGCTTCGAACTCAGAAATATACTCAAGAACTGGTCTCCCACCTTGCTTGAGCTCTACAAACCTCTTGAACAAAACAGACTTCTGAGCCGTAGAGATGAACTTGGCTTCAAATCTAACTTGGAATTGCTCCCAAGTGATCTCTTCTTCTGGAGTATCGATGGTGATAGAATTCCACCAATCAGCAGCTCTTCCCTGAAGCTGTCTCGATGCAAGCTTCCTCTTAGTTGCATCCTCGATCCCTAAGTCACCAAAGATCCTTCGGCAAGCATCAATCCATCTCTGCACTTCAATGGTCGACTCTGTCCCCAAGAAAGCTTTTCCTCCAAGAGAAGTATAATCCTTGCAAAGCTTAGCGAAATCCACCGGTCTTGGAGCTTGAACTTGAACTCCCACATCCACTGATGATCCTGAAGCTGGTATCCTTCTCATGATCGAAGTCATCATCGCTTCGAACATAGTTCCATAATCAACAGCTCCTTCAGTAGCACGGCTTTCCCTTGCAGCTGGTCTCCCTCTTCGACTCATCCTTAATATCTGTAATAAGAATGATTAGAACACCTTAAGAAACAACTGCATAAGGAGTTCAAATCCTTCTAAGCTACTATATTATATATAGTAATCATCCATCAAAATACAATTACGTCTCTCATACGTAGTTACGTCAGCGAGCGTTGGCTAAAATCGATTAACCAAAGCTCTGATACCAAATGTGACGACCGCCCATGACTCCCGCACCATAACAGGGAAAATAATGCGCTGAAAGGCGTGCCAGGTAGCCATGGACGATAGTCAGGGTAAAATAAAATAGAAACTCTATCGTACAACTCACAGCGCATGGATAAAATACAATAGAGAAATATATAGTGAAACTCCATATCAGAAAAATCATCATATAAGCATCGTAGTAGTTTTATACAAACATGAATCATCCATACATCAAAGCCTCACTACAAACACTCAATTAGATATAACAGCGGAACACCCAGTACATATAGTAAGAAAACTAGTATGCAAAGCCTCCTGCTCGTCTTCGTCATCATCAGCGTAGATCTCTAAGAACAGCACCTGTCACCTGCTACCTAGTCTGCCCATCCCAACATGGATGAACAGCCCAAGGTAATAAGAGGAGACATAAAACCTTGAGTCAGACAAAGTCTTAGTGAGCAGTAAATCAACTATCAAACATACCAAAAGAGCATAAAGGATAAAAGGAATAGGAACCAAACCATCCCACTCCACCTCTTTCTACAGTGATAGCCCCCAGACACACACTAAGGAGAAGCAAGCATAACATGGCAGATAATTAAGGTGAAGCAATAATCACTCGAGTCAAGGACGATGTTTTCCAAATACAAACCCCCAAGGCCTAAACCAAGATCAGATAAGCACCTGGAAAATACCGCTCTTGAGACCGAATGATGATACAACCAAACGTCCAAACATCCATGACTCTGGCTATCACTGTTATCCTTGCCTTGATTTCACCATTAATTGAATGACCATCCGTCAAGGGCTAATGGTAACCCCGGTTCTAGACATAACTCCGCACACTGCCTTGTGCCTAGGACTTATCTACTTTGCCCAGAGTACTCGACTACCTACCTGTAGTCTTTTGGGTGTCCCGACTACCTACCTGTAGTCGTTATGGGCGCCCCATGTACTCTTGCTTTTGAGCATGCTAGAACCTTCAACAACGATGAGATCCAAGCCTCCTAGTCATCCTTCTCGACGACTATCCTCATACTAGCTCAAGCTACCTCTTGAGCAATCCATTATCAACCAACTCGAACCATCCCTCGAGTTATCAACATGCTTGGAATGATCCCTGCCTGGATTACGCCAAGTCTACATCCCATCATACTTCGCTTTATCACACCATAGCAAAGTTTCAACTCAACAACATGGTTTGCCTCATCACATCATGACAAAGTTCCATCTCAACATCATCCAATCCATACATATGAGCTTCAACATCCGCTACATATGTCTCAAGCAGCTTTCACCATTCAAGAGCCTTTCCACTTAGCTTTCGAATCACCTTCAATCATCTTGTTCCAAATCAACTACTAGCTAACTTGGAAACAATCAAATCAATCATACACTCAAGCAATCAATCATTCAAACAAGATCTAATAAGCAATATTAAACATAATGGCAATTTCGTAAATAAATGAGCATAAGTCCAACATGCATAATTCATAGGTTTTTAGCATAGATCTATCAAATATAAAACATGGGTTTTGTCTCTAATACTTGTTAAATGAACTTGCATAAGTAAACATCTTCATAAGTAATGGATCTACACTTGGATCTAAGGAAAAATGCATAAAAATCACTATCTACAACACTCCAACAAACCACCAAACCAATATACTCCTTTGGGTCCGCGTGAGAGATAACCACCACTCACCAAATCACTCAAACACCTCAAAAACTAAACACTTCAGATCTGGACAGCGAAGAACAAGGCTTGATCCGGCTAAATCTCGCTTAAAACGATGAAATTTAGCTCGAACGGATGAAGATCTTCAACTTTGGCTCTTGGATCTTCGATCTTGGATGGATGTTAGAACTAGATTGGAATGGAGAAAAGAAGATGAAGAAATGTTGTAGTCGAGTTCTCAAAATGGCAGCACTTCGTCGCTTCAAAAACCGGTGCCAAAAAGTGAGCCAAACCCCTCTATTTATAGGCTGAAAACTCCATGAGTCGTCTTCCCATGAGTCGTTGCCGACTTATGCCATGAGTCGTTCACGACTCATCCAACCCTATGACCTATCAGCATAAGCCACCACACGACTCAATTCCTTGCCGACCTTAAACTCAAACCCAATGGCATACGACCTAGCAAGCTACGACTCATCTACCAACCACTAGGTCGAACTCTCTATAGGTTGAACACGACTCATCCCCTTAACCCGGTAACGACTCAACCTATCCCGTTAAGTCATATTAACGACCTAACATACTCTCGACTCATCAGGGTTAACAACCTACGACTCATCGCCCCAGCTACCTAACGACTCAACTGGGGAAACGACTTATCCTAACCCACTAAGTCGTAACAAGATGACTCGGCCATACGACTCAACTACGATGCTGACTCATGACTTAGCGCTACACAAAATCGCACGACCTAACACTAAGTCGTCAGGACGACTCAACTACCACCCGACTCAACTACCCATGAGTCGGCAACACCACTATGCCACAAACCATTGAGTCGCATGCTATCCTAAGTCATCTAAGCCGTATCCTACTGAGTCGGCCCTCTATGAGTCGGCCACGACTCAAGACCCAAACTCCCTAACCCGCCAATTACCTTAACTCAACTAAGCCTATGAGTCGGTCACGACTCAACACTTTAACACACGAGTTACTTCTCAAAACGACTCAGGCTAGAGACAACATAAACAATACTAACGACCTGTAAATTCTACGATTTATCGACACGTAAAATACGGGTCGTTACATTCTCTCCCCCTTAGTAATTTCGCCCCCGAAATTCCAAGCAATCAACAGCAATCAAAATTATTCCGCATTCCTATCATCCATAGCAACCAACAAACCATGCATCCAATTCTAACCTAGCATGCAGAATTCTAAGACTTAGAACAAGCTACAAATTCATGAGATGTCACGACACTTTAGGGCCATACCTCGAAGAGCTCAGGATGAGCTGCCTTCATCCTCTCTTCCTCCTCCCACGTACAGTCGTTAACATCATCACTCCATTGTACCTTGAGCAACTTGACAACCTTCCTCCTAAGCTGTTTCGCGTCGGTTGCAACAACACGAAGTGGCTTACGAGGTCTCGAAACAACTGGATCAACTTCTAAGTCTTCACAGCTATCAGCAGAAACCACTGTAGTTGGGTCATGCACAAACTTCCGTAGATAAGATACATGAAAAACATCGTGCACACCCGCCATCTTTTCCGGTAACTCCAATCTGTAAGCGAGCTTTCCAATTCGCTCGATAATCGGGAATGGTCCAACAAATCTCGGAGTCAATTTCCCTTTCTTCCCGAATCTAATAACACTCTTCAAAGGAGAAATCTTCACAAAAACCATATCACCTACGTCGAATTCCAAATCCTTTCGACGATTATCGGCATAACTCTTCTGACGATCTTGGGCTGCCTTCATTCGTCGCCGAATGATCTCTATACAATCCGAAGTCTGTCGAATCATCTCTGGCCCAAGTATCAGTTTTTCTCCAGTTTCCAACCAACATGTCGGAGAGTTACACGATCTTCCATATAATGCCTCATATGGTGCCATACCAATACTCGACTGGTAACTGTTATTATAAGCGAACTCCACCAAATGAAGGTGATCTTCCCATGATCCTCCGAAGTCCAAGACACATGCTCTAAGGAGATCTTCCAAAACTCGGTTGACTCTCTCAGTCTGACCATCTGTTTGAGGGTGATAAGCTGTACTCAAACACAACTCGGTTCCCAAAACTTCCTGGAAGCTCTTCCAAAATCCACTAGTGAACAATGGGTCTCGATCGCTCACTATACTCTTCGGAATACCATGGAATCGAACTATCCACTTAACATAAAGCTCAACCAACTTCGATGCAGTCCTAGTTGATCGAACAGGAATGAACCTTGCACTCTTGGTCAAACGATCTACTATGACCCAAATCCCCTCATTTCCTGCCCTGGTTCTAGGTAAACCATCAATAAAATCCATCGACACTTGCTCCCACTTCCATGTAGGAACCTCTAATGGCTGAAGCAATCCACTGGGCTTCTTCTGCTCAGCTTTCATGAAGTTCATGAAGCCACTATATAAATATACCAGAGTTAAATAAAATACAACAGACTAAATAAAGTACAACAGAACTCTTAAGATGATAACCAAGTACAAGCTGAATAGAACAAAAGAACTGGAATAGATAAAACTAGATAAGCAGATAATGTCCAGCGATTCCAATCTCCAGAAAGTGGAATCCAAATCTGTGAATAACTCAGGCTGACCCGAGCGTAAATAAAAATACAAACACTCGAGTCAGGACAATATATACTTATATAATGTAAACCAACTCAAATGAACTGTAATAAGGTACAAGTAACTTAAAGGATGCCTGAGACCGCCCATCCTTTAAGGATCCGTTAAACTATTTACTATGTAGTAATATTTCGCTATTATAATAATGTCTACAGTAAAATAAACTTACTTTTAAATAGAGTTCCGGGCTACCCATATCACCCTTCACACATAATAGTCCCAGTAGTCCATCCAATATCATGCCATCTCCACTCCGGGTGACTGTCAGAGGATACCACATGGGCTACGGGAGAAAAACAAACTCGTAGTAAAGGCTCGGTATGGTAGGTGACACGGCACACAAGGCAATGCCAGGGTAGATATACCAATTACGCACACGGGCTGGTGGTAACGCAGCAGCCACATACGCCCACCTCGGAACACACTCCCATATCAAAATCGGAGGATGGCCATCTAATCAATCACTAGTAAGAGTATAGTATCGAAGGAATGTGTCCGATAGGAGGAATGACCTCACTTGGCCCGAGATCGTTCCTATTTTAGCCACCTTATGCCAACTCACGGGAGTTGGGTCCACGTAATATACCTCAAGAACGTCGCCACCATCCTACTTCATTCTGGAATTTCCACCGCGTACACGGGTGTCAAAGTGGTTTTCGGTATCGACAGAGAGTATGCCAGATATCCGATCCCGGTCTCTTTGCCAACCAATCGTTATTATAACCCGTAGTTATAACTTTTAAAATAATGTTTATACTTCAAAATAGGATATCATTTCAAATCCAAATATTTATCAAAATAATGATTAAATTAATTCCAAACCATTTTAAAACATCATATCTTTCCAGAAATTCTTGTCAAATCATTTTAATATATCAAAATATCCTATCTTTTCAAAACCACATTTCAAATCATTTTAATATATCAAAATATCATATCATTTCAAAGCCACATTTCAAATCATTTTAATATATCAAAATATCATATCATTGCAAAACCTCATTTCAATCATTTTAATATATCAAAAATATCATATCCATTTCAAGTCATTTCAATCATTTTAATATATCAAAAATATCATATCTTTCCAAAACTTCATTTCAAATCATTTTAATAAACCAAAATATCATATCTTTTCAAAACCACATTCATTTCAAATCATTATTCATTTTATTCAATTTAAAATACCATTTCAATTTACATTTCCAAACAGTTTATATTTCAAAAATCATTTTAAATCATTAAAATGAAGTTATTATATTTAATAATTAAGTTATTAAATTTCCAAAAATTTCAACTTCCAAAGTTCATTTATTCACTTAAGTTTATCAAAACAGTGAAAATTCACTTTTCGCAGCATTTAGAAAACGCTACGGAAAGTTACATTCAAAACAGTTCAATTTAACAAAAGACAGCATTTTTAAAATGTTGTAATAGGGTTTACTTAATATTTCAAATAAACTTAGTTAAATTCAACAATTATAGCACTTAAAAAGATTGCTATAATAGCCTTTAATTCAATTTAGCTTTTTAGTTCATTATCATCAACTACATCATTTACAAATGCTATAATATCATTTAAATTGCAATTATAGCATTTCAAAAATGCAGTTAATTAACTTCAAATATTCAATATAATTTCACAAACAATTATATTTTTATTTTAAACATTTTTAACTTATAAAATCATACATTTTCACATTTATAAACAATAATTAATTTTCCTTAAGTTCATGATTTTATAAAGTTAAATTTCCATTCAAAAATCAAGATTTAATAATAATTCACTTATTAAATTTCAACATTCAAATTTAAATTCATTAAATTAAATTTCAACTTAACATTTAAGTTTAAATTTCAAAATATAACTTAATTTCAATTTTTTTCACTTAACTTAAAATTCACTTTTAAGCCAAATTCACAAATTCCCATTTGGCTATATTTCAAAATTTCAACTTAAATAATCACCCCTTTCATTTTTTTAACTTTACTCAAAAATCATTAATATATTATAAAATCATTTTAAATTCATTTTAAATTCAAATTATCATAAATTTATCATAAATTTATCATAATTTCATATTTAATTTAATTTCCAATTATAATTAAATCAAAATTTCCAAAATAACTTACATTTAAATTTTCTAACTTTTCCATAATTTATTTAACCTATAAATTTCCAAAAAAATCTATAATACTTTATAAAAATCATTTTTAATTATGTTTTAAATCAAAATATTATAATATTTACATTTCAAACATATTTTTAAAAATTTTAGAAAAATATATTTTAACTACGGTTCTGTATATAATTTTCTAGCCTAGGTAAAGTGATACGGGTAATGTATCATTTCAACCCGTAATTTACAAAGAAAATCCGGGTTTTATCATTTCAAACCCGCAGTCCCAAGTAAATGAAATAAAATGAAAATCGCTCAGGCCTATCATTTCAGCCCATAACGATTTTCCCCTATTCTAAAGTCCGTTCGGGTATGTATCATTTCAACCCATAGTGATTCTAATCTAAAGGGAACTTGCAGTGTGATAAACTGATAAAAATAACAGAACAACATAATATAACAGTAACAGATGTTATAATAGGTGTTTAAGCATGGGTGAACATCATATAATCATAATATAGCATATGTAACATGTTAATGCATTTTACAGATTCAAAAGGGGTCAATTTACTAGTTATATATGTACATATTGTCTGGTGAGGATAACTTACTTGTTTGAGCTGGAGATTGCAATACAACTGACACAAACTGAGATCTTCAAAAGCACGATGGCATGACAAAGATTTGACATTGAGAGAGCCAAAGATAATTGCCTTGTTCACATTTACACAAAACAATGCAACATATAAGTTACAAAACAATGTAACACTTGAACAACACTAGAAATCAATGTCCAAAACAAGTTAAATGGTTTGCACTTGTTCTCAACTTCACATACTTCAGTTATGAACTGAAATAGCATAGCCAAGGCATGGATTAAGGTCTGGTTTGGGTCCAGTATAGGCTCGGTTACAAGGTGATAAGGTGAGTGGGAGTTACAAGTAGAGAAGACAATGGAATACAAAGGGTTCTAAGGCAAATGGTGGCTTTTGTTGCACCATAGGGTTCGACCCTTGCTGTTGTGGGTCTAGCCATGCAATGTGAAGGTCAAGTGGGGTCTGATGTGGCAGCTAGAGGTGGTGGAAGATCAGGTGGTGGAAGTGGTGATAGAGGAAGGGTATGCTCGGCCTAAACTATATGGTGATGGTTTGTGTAAATGGAGGGTGGATCTCTTGCCTAGGGCAGGTCGGCCTGATGGGGTGGTGATCTGGAGGTGGTGGTGGCTGGTTGTGGTGGTGATGGGGTCGGCCTATTAGCTGGAGGTGGAGGAACAAAGCTATGAAGGTAGAGAACATATACAAAATTCAATAGAAAACTAGAAAAACAAGGAAGAAGGAGATGAATTTTACCCAAACCTTTGAAGCAAGGGCCGTGCAATTTTTTTATGAGTTTGAGAAGGTTAGAATACGTGAAAAGTGAGGGAGATGCAGCTAGAATGAGAAATGAAAGAACGGCAAAAAAATCATTAAAGAGTGGAGTTGAGAAAATGAAAGGTCGGAATGTAAAAAGGCTTTGGAAGTTAAAGTGTTTAAAACCTTTAAAATTTCCATCAATTTATTTTAATTTTTAAATAACTGAAATATATATATAAATTCAGATAAAAGTACGAAAATTTATTAAATAAACAAAAATAAATAAATAAATATTAATTATATATATAATTTAATTAATAAAACAGCAAAAATTGCAAACTAGTCTTGAAAATATGAAAAATAAATGCAATGAAATTTGGATAATCTTTATGTACTTGTAAAAATATTTATAAAAAATATAATAACATAAACTAAAATGAATTCACAAATAAATATATAAATTTTAATTTAAATATAATTTAAATGAAGAAAATAGCAAAGAAAATAGAAACTAGGCTTTAAAAATAGAAAATAAATTCAATAAGCTTTAGAAAAATTATACTATCACTTTAAAAATATTAAAAGACAAAAATATACATAAAATAACAGATTAACACATATTAAAATAAAATATGACAAAGAAAATATAATTTAAATAATTTAAAATAGACAAAATTGTTAAATAAATCAAATTACACTCAAAATTGAAATGTACATAACTTTTGCAGTTTAACTCCGTTTTCAACGAAACGAAAAGCAGTGTTCAAGTTATTTCATCTATTTTCATAATAAAATATAAAATCTAAGATTTAAAATAATTTAAATTTGAAGTTTAAAAGTCAAAGTTTGAACAGTTTGACCAGAAATTCACTTTACAGTAAAATATTCAAATTATACTAGTTTGAACTATAAATCACTTAATAATCAACATTTATATTTAAAAATGAAATGTTTGAAATAAAATAAATTTAAAAATAAAAGAAAGTCCAATTTAAATAATATACAAAAATCTAGGGTTGTTACACTATGACTGGCATCGGTATAAACGATAAGATCTTGGTTCCCTTCAGGAACCACAAGGACGGGAGCATTAGTGAGAAGCTCCTTCAATTTCTGAAAAGAATCCTCACACTTATCGGACCAAATGAATCGAATGCCTTTCCTTATAAGTATAGTTGATGGAAGCACGATACCGGAAAAGTCTTTGATGAAACGGCGGTAATAACAAGCCAAACCCAGAAAACTATGAATCTCATGAACATTCTCGGGCCTCTTCCAACTCTGAATAGCCACGATCTTAGAAGGATCAACGGAATTACCTTCTGAAGCTACAACATGGCCTAAGAACTTCACTTGCTTTTCCCATAAGTGACACTTAGAAAGTTTTGCTTTGAGTTGATGCTTTCGGAGAGTACTCAAAACAGTTATAAGATGTTGAGTATGGTCCTCTTCAGACTTCAAATATACTAGAATGTCACCAATGAAAATAAGCACGAACTTATCGAGATATTCCCGGAATACTCGATTCGTAAGATCGACAAAGTAGGCAGGTGCGTTCGTTAATCCAAATGGCATGACGAGCCACTCATAAGAACCATAGCGAGTGTAGAATGCGCTGAGAGGAATACTATCTTCTGCGACTAGGAGATGATGAAAACTAGTGGCAAGGTCTAACTGTGAAAAAACATTAGCACCCCATAACTGATCGAACATGTCGTCGATCCTCGGTAAAGGGAAACGATTCTTGACGGTTAACTCGTTGACCTTGCGATAGTCGATGCAAAGCCTAAGAGTCCCATCGAACTTCTTTACGAATACTACCGTGGCTCCCCATGATGAATAACTAGAACGAATAAAATGCTTGGCTTCAAGCTCGAGAAGTTGCTTTTTGATTTCCTCATTGTCTCGTGTAGACATCCTCGTCGGAGGACGACGAACTGGCTGCGCGTTGGGAATAAGATCGATACAGAACTCAATTGCTCTCTTAGGAGGTAAAACAGAAACGAGCTCGAATAAATCTGAAAAGTCGCGAACGATAGGAATATGGGATACATCATCCTCGTCTTCTCGAGAATCAAGGGCAATTAAAGACGCCATGGAATAACAATCAGAATCACAAAGCGAAAGAGATAACTGATCAGAAGAATCAGGATCTCGAATATATAAGACCCACTCCAAACTAAAATCCTAGCATCGTATCGAACTAGCCAGTCCATTCCCAATATCATATCAAATCCAAGAAAAGGAATAACGAGCAGATTCGCACGGAAAGAAAAGCCACAAATCGAAAACTCAACATCATCACAAAGCAAACTAGGAGTTGCAGATCCTCCGATAGGATTTGCAATCCGTAAAGAAGTAAGAATATAAGAAACATCTAACTGTAAAGCATCAACGAGTTCCTTCGATACGAATGAGTGAGATGCTCCCGTATCGAAAAGCACTCGAATATAGTGATCATGGAATAAAATATAGCCCTGTAGGATGGAAGGAAAAGTACCTCGAGGCCAAGAAGCATCTCTAGAAGTAGTAGCCACACAAAGATGACCCAGACGAGAACCCCTCTCTTTTTTGGGACAAGCTGAAACCAAATGTCCCTCCTTCTTATAATAGAGACAATGCTTAGGCTTGGGACACTCCCTCACTGGATGGTTAGGTGCACCATAAATGAAGCATGTAAAAGGCTTAGTTAAAGGAGTAGACTGAGACTGAGAAGAAGATCCCCTTTGTTTCTTCTTCTTACTGGGATGGAACGGCTTCGGCTTGTGGAAAAACTTCTTCTTCTTCGGGTTTCCCCGAACATTACCCTCACCATCACTATCTTTCTCCTTCTCGACCGCTTCAAGCTAAAGGGCCGTATCCACAAGCTTTTCAATGGTGAGCTCAAGGCGAAGCATGAGGGACTTCTTCAGATATTTCTTAAGCCCAGTGACGAACTTAAGATTCTTCTTATAAGGAGTAGAGATGTGCTCAAGACCATATTTAGACAAGGTTTCAAAGGATGCAACACATTCAGAAACGGTCAACTTTCCTTGTTTGAAATCAAGGAAATGTCGAGCAAGAATAGCCTGCTCGGATTTTGGAATAAACTTGAGTTCAAATCTCTCATGGAACTGATCCCACTCTAGAGTGGACTCATTAATCTCAACAACAAGTAGATCAAACCAATGTAAAGCTCGTTCTTGTAACATACTAGATGCTATAAGGACTTAGTGATGACTAGAGATCTACATACGACTAAAGATACGTTCACAAGAACTGAGCCACGCCTTAACATCTAAAACCGTCTTGGTGCCTTTAATGATCTTGCCACCAAGATGTGTGAACTCGCTACACATGCATGCAAACGTGGATTTGCACGAAGGAGAAGAGTGAGCTGGAGCGGGGAGGCTGAGTGCTATGAATAAGCTCAAGGATCTGTTCGGTAGACATATATACACCTTCAGGACGAGAACCACTAGACGGTCCCACCGTCGAAGAGCGTCCTCTACCTCTACCTGACATAGTAGAAAGATAAGATAGGATTATTCATAGGGTAAATAGATATATTAGTAATTCAAGTGCAGAAGTAAAGGAATACTATGGAATATAATTAACATTCCTAGGCATATTCCTTTTTATCTATCCCAAAGGAATTAAAAAGGGACACGAATCAAAACAAGGATAGGGAC
This sequence comes from Allium cepa, assembly GCA_030765085.1. Lineage (NCBI taxonomy): Eukaryota > Viridiplantae > Streptophyta > Magnoliopsida > Asparagales > Amaryllidaceae > Allium > Allium cepa. The sequence continues at coordinate 318,887,784 of CM060939.1, forward strand.
AAGGCAAGGTGAAACCGTCATGATTAAGGGATGATGTATGTAGATGTATTATATATGATGTATGGTATCTCGTATACTGTTCTGTATATATTGCATTATATTCTGAAACTATGCTCTGATACCAAGCTGTGACGCCCCCACCCCTGAGACCTACATTAGTAAAGAGAATTACTAAGTAATCATGTCTACTAATGCAGAGAATGGGGATGGTTAAGGGAGACCATCATAGTAATACGTTTGTCAAGAGCTAAGCATGTCAATTTTGTCTCAATTTTTTTTCATTACTTCATAAGTGGTAGACACGCTTAGTCCCTAACTAATGCACACTTTGGTGGATTCGGACGATTTCATAAATAATGCAATATTCATGCAGATAGAAAACATCAGTCACAGAACAACAAACCCAGATCAGAGTGTGTGTCTATATATATATATATATGCATACATCACCACATATCTCCATAATAATACATCATAAATAAGTAGTAAGGACCACTGAATCACATATACACCCATCCCAGAAAATAATATACAATAACACAACATAAAAGGAGACGTCTCAAAATCGACATCCAAGCCAAAATGATAAGTCCAACAAAAGCTATCAAGCTGATCCAAGAAGTGATGCAATCCAAAGTAACCTGGAACTCGGTCTGACCCGAGTGAAAAGCACACGGGTCAGGTAAGCTAAACTTATCAGTAGTAAGGATCTCGGTAATAAGCGAAAGGGTAAGAATCACTCTGTTGTTGCCAACGGAACGACATATTATTCATCATATCATTCATAAGAAAAGGGGCATCAGTGATTCATCTATCTATTTCAAGGCAATTCAACAAGTAACATGCATATGTTTTCTCTTAAGGGTATCTATAAGTAAAGTGGATAAGGGATGAGAACCATATAATAATTTCATAAAGAAACATCAAATCATCATAATCTATCATAAGAACTCAATAAGAGTTAAAGGCAATCATAATCGAAATCACCATATAGCATAATATAAATGTAGCCTATATCATACTCAAGGCCGTATTTAAATAACATCACAAAAAGGTGAAATCAAACATAGAAAACTTCATTGAAAATTGCACGTACTTTTCCTCTTGACTAGTACTACTATTATATGGTACCATACGTCGTGATGACTTGGGGTCATTAACATCTGGCATCATGATCATCTTGATTGACTATAGTCGAATATCGCGATGACACCAAATCATAATATTCGAGCAAAACATCATGATGATTGGAATCTAGTAATGACATCAAGAACATCGTAATGATTCCAATCGTATACTCGGTTTATAGTACTAATAACCTCTTAAATGTGTCACAGCTTGTTGAATAGGAATCCAATGGGCGTTAATGTACATCCCATACCATACATTCACACATATTGGTTTATACATTGTCGGTCGATGCCACATTAGAAAACATTCATAAAAATCCAAATCAAACATACACCGCCTCGTCTCATTAGCGAGTGTAAAGCACCCAACTCATTGTGTCACATACTTTGATGAGTTTAAAGTGGCATCGAGACTTGTCTCATTTCATTGACAAGTTAAAATCTATCTTAAACATCAAAACCATCATCAATTCATCATAACAATCCCGCCTCATGTCCTCGGCAAGTAAAAATATCATAAAACTGTACTTCAAAGCAGATTCAACAATACAAGTCCGATATTAAGAAATGAGGCGAAAACACATGTCCTATACCACGTATTTTTGCCAAATCATCTAATTCTCATTCTTACAATCCGAAAATCATCTAAATAGGCTAAAATATATTTAGAATAATTTTATAGAGAAAACGAGATTTCTAAACAATTTTTAGAGATAATTTTAAATAAGTTATATAAGGAAAAATCCATTTATCGAACAGACTATCTATTTATAAAATAATTTTAGAAAATAAATAATTGCTTATAACCCTTTAAAAGGTCTTAAAAACATTTATTTAAAAAAATTCAAAAACTTTTTCGAAACCAAAATCAATTAAAACCATCGAATTCTTCAAATATCGACATTTATCGATATTTAGTTTGAAATAGAATTTAAATTAAACTTAAATTATAAAAATTTCCAAATTCAAGCCAGTCTATTGTCGGGTAAAAATACTTCAACATTCATCATCAAACTTATTCATACAATATTCAAAATCATCGAAATATGGAGTGAAACAGTTAACGAAAGCGCAAATAGGAGCAAAAGAACAATCTTCTAAGCAACTGAGTTTTTTGCTGACTTTGGACAATAATTTAGGGTATCAAAAAAACCCATATTTCTACGAATTTTTTTGCCTTATACTACTACACGAGGATGATAACATACCAAAATTTAGAGCAATTTGCTGCAAACTGAAAGAGTTATGATTTTTTAAACATAGCACTTTTCAGTAAGCAAAATAGGGCAAGATTTTTGGTTGTTTTGAACCTAAGATTTTCTACATCAAATCATTTCAAAATTCCATTGAAATTTTCATAAATATTAAACAGTCCAACTACTGCAATATATCAAAAATTGGACGCAATTGGCTGTAAACTAAAGATGATACGATTTTTTGAAAATGATGCTTTTTCGGCCAACAAACAGAGATCGATTTTTGGCCGATTTCAACCAATGATTTTCTATAACAAAGCAATTCAATAATTCAATGAAAAGATCCAGAAATATTTTACAGTCCAACTACTACAATATATCAGAAATTGAAAGAAACTGGCTGTAAATTAAAGTGATATTACTTTTTGAATATGATGCTTTTTCGACCAACAAACAGAGATGGATTTTTGGCTGATTTTAACCAACAATTTTCTAGATCAAACAACTCAAAATTCCATAAGAACTTACATAAATATTGTATAGTCCGACTAGTACAAAATTCAAAAAATTAGGAGCAATAGGCTCTAAACTGAAGAAGATATGATTTTTCGAAAATGATGCTTTTTCGGCAAATAAATAGCGATTGATTTTTGGCCAATTTCAACCAACAATTTTCTATAACAAAACAATTCAAAATTAAATGAAAATTTTCAGAAATATTGTGCAGTGCAACTACTATAACATAACAAAAATTGGGAGCAATTGGCTGTAAATTGAAGAAGATATGATTTTTTGAATATGGTACTTTTTCAGCCAACAAACAGAGATAAATTTTTGGCCGATTTCAACCAATAATATTCTATATCAAAACAATTCAAAATTCAGTGATAATTATTTTACAGGCCAACTACTACAACTTATAAAAAATTGGGAGCAATTGACTATAAATTGAAAAAGAAATGATTTTTTGAACATAACACTATTTCAGCCAACAAAAAAGAGAACCTATTCAATAAATAGAGCATTTCAAACAACAAATTGATAGCAAAATTTGATATTTTGCTTTAGCTTACCGTATGAAAACTCTTTTGCTTATCGAATAGTTTTAGCAAGATGTAGCAGTGATTTGGTAGAAAGTTATGATCTTTGGTGAAGATAGAAGCCCTGAGAACCTATAGAAACTTGAAAACAAACATGCAAGACAACAAAAGCAAATTACAACCAATTCATGCCAAGTTCTAAGATTTTGACGAAATTTTTGTAGTATCGACAGATATTACCTTCTCTAATCTCTATTTGATTGATTAACGCTTGAATTTTCAAAAAAATTGGAGAACGTTGAATTTAACAAGGTGTTGCCATGGGTTTTCTTTTTACTGTCTTTGTTTTTGTAGAAGAAGAAAGGAATGAGTAAAGAAGAAAAACAATGTACATGTTATTTTTCTTCTTTCCTGAGGCTTCTAGAATGGGTTTAGGATCTAAATCATATACCCAATAAGCCCAACAACAATACTTAGTGAAATTTACTAAGTAAATGCACACATCTCACCTATTTAACAACATAAACTCATATTTTCTTATTTTGAAGCAAAGTTAAATTTATACATAAAAGTGTATGTAAACAAAAATTGTTTTCCCAACGAAATAAAATTTATTTTAACAATAAAAATATATTTTTAACAATAAAACCGCATATTAAACAATATTCTACAAGTTAAACAATTTTAGTATAAAACACCATTTTTAACATAACAAGCTAAATAAAAATTTCTTACTTGCCAAACAAATTTGCAATAAATCATTCTAACTTTTTAATCATCAACTATTTTTTAAACCATATTTCATCTTTTATATTAATAAAATATTTATTTTCTTCACATTTCTTCTTCTCAGTTCAATAAAAGCTTTAATACAAGCAATAACTTACAATAGTATTGCATAACTCAAATAAAAATTAACAGTTGATCATTTTCTTCTCCAACTTAACAGAATAAAGCTTTAAAACTTTATTTTCCACTATAAATATTTATTCCAACCATTAAATGTTGAAGTAAACACTCAATTGATTTATTAACTTAAAGTTAACAAAAACCCAATATTTATTCTCAAGTCACATTGTTTGTTCCAAATAAACAACTTTAAAAAAAATTCTTCTTCTTCTCAAATTTATTTGATTCATAATATTAAATTATAACTATCGTTATAATTCGATTTTATAGGTAATCACCAATACCAGGGTTGTTACAGAGGTGTAACGACCTGAAATTTTCGAAGATGAAAATTCCAGATAGTTATGAAAAAGAAGAAAGAGATAGAAGAAGAAGAACAGAAACATCAACAACTCACATTCGCAGCGGATAAAATATAATAACAAATAATAATAGCTTTCAAAAGAATACTATATATGCCGATTACATTTAATATACATCAGAGTTTCACATTATAAACAGTCACTGAATATTTACAATTATCATGACTCAGATTAACAATAATATAAATACAGCGGAATACTCTATACGATATCGCCATCCAGGTCGCCTCCTGAGCACCAGAACGTACCTACCTGAAAATCTGTAATACTCGGTCTGACCCGAGCATTACACCAAAGTAACACCCGGGTCAGGCTGGAAACCAGCGTGAGTAATCTCAACTAACATGGAATACCCAAGCAAACAACTTATATAAAACCCGGGGTAACATATGTCAATTCATCCAATACGCAATTTGCTATAGACAACACTTATTTCACATATCAATTTCTAAGCACCAAACTTAGATAAAATAATCCAATTCACTTAACTCATTTTATTTCGTCGTATTGATTTCGCAAATCAATTTATAAAGATTCGAAGTGGTTTCGGATATTTCCTAATACCCGACCCCGATCTCTTGAAATCGATACCATCTCATATCATATTATTCATGCGAATACAATTCAAACTTCAAATTCAGATGTCATCTCTATTAATACAACCATCGATAGATAACCTCCTTACCACAGCTTTAAACTCAACCTATCTTATCACAAAAATATTTCATTTCACAAAGCACCACTATCATACCTCGAAAATAACAAAATTCAAGGCATTCAAATATCTTTCATAAGCAAGATAAATTAGTCATATATTTCTGATAAATTTAATTAACTACCAATGAATTTAATAAATTACTTTATTACTTATACATCTTGCTTATTCAACATTATTTAAATTATTCAATACGTAAATCATCCCACAATTACTCAAATTGATTTATCATCCTTGATTAATCAAGTCGCTAATTACATTACGTAATTATTCCTAATTAATTATATAAATTTGATTATTCCCAAACAATTATAGTAATTAATCTTTAATTACTCCTATTGATTACATTAATCCTTAATTAATTCTTTTAATTAATCTTTGTTCTAACTAATTAGATCCTATTCATTAATCCGCTTGATTAACCAAATATAGTAATTCATTATCCTTAATTTATTTCATTGCTTAATTAACTTTTAATCTACCACAAGTCATTAATTCCCTAAGTAATTACTCCTCATAAATTACATTAAGCAGGTACACTCATTCACGTTCAAGTAAATACTTTTTTTTTCATTAAGTGATTAAACATCCTTAATCACTTCCATCAACCTCATTCTTCCATTACTCAATAACTAATCATATTCAAAAATTTACTATCCTTTAACAAATCATAGTTTAATTAATTATTAGATTAATTACTTTAAGTAAATAACCTTTTTTAATTATTCAAGTAATCATTCTTCAACAACCATAAATAATTATACTCTTTTTTTTTATAAAGTAACTATCACTCGATTTATTATTCTTAAGTTTTGATTACATAAAAACATTTTTGTAACTGACTCACTTAACATTCCCCAAACACTGTTAAAGTACTTTTTTTTCAAATTCATTTTTTTTAAATTTATACTGCCTTCTTTCAATCAACACGGATAGATAACAGCACGAATTCATAATAGCAACCAGTGCATAGAACGAAGATTACTCACCTTGTCACTAAGCAGTAGCCTTCGTCCCTTTCCAGTCGCGACCCAACCACGCAACGAAAACTCGATAACCCCAAGTGAAAACGCGACCGCCTCCACGAGACTTCACGCGGGTCGCCTCCTTCCCAAATGCTAATCGAGTGCGCCTTGGCAGGTGTGACTTTGAAGTCAAGAGCGTCACTGCCTCGAGTCGCTCCATGCTTACCTTCCCCATCGAAACGCGCGAGCACGAGATGACACCACAGCACTCGAAACCCTAACACGGCCCTCCCCTTCGATCGAGGCGATCGTGCTCACTCTCGCGACCTGCGTCGCCACTTTCGTTCGTCGCCATGTTTTTTTTTATAAACGAATCGATTTGGAAATGAAGGTAAGGGCTCGGTTCGATTTCTGTTGAGAAGGAGAAGGAGAGGACGGGAATACAATTAGATTTGGGTAGCTTCCTGCGTACGAGTTGATTATTTTATAATTGAATATTGAAAAGTATCTCGTGTTGCATAACGCGAAATTCCGAACTCCAAATTAGTCATGCCGACAGGCGTTTATAAAGTTTTACCCGCATTCCGAACATAATGAAACGTGTTTCGAAGGCTGATTTGAACGTATGTGCGAGTTACGGAATTAAATGATCTATATTAAATTTAATCGATTAAAATAAATCTAAGCGTTTCGAGCTGCCAGGGTCAACCGACAACTCCGATTGCTACGAAAATTGAAATACGATAATAACTAACTATTACGGATCCAATGAAACTAGTTTCGTCAAATTCCGAGACTGTGCCTCGGAAGGCTATTTTTAAATTCCAATTTAAACGATATATTATTAAAATTGAACCAATTACCTTGAAATTAAATTTCAACACTTTCACTACCTTCAGTGCTATTAATATAAATTTTACAAGCCTTCAAGTTATTTTAAACAGACTTAGAAATTCCAGATTCAGCGTTTTACTCAATTTCAAATTATATGATTCAATAATTAATTATCAAGTAAATATTTACATCTTAAATTCAAGTTAAAATTAACTTTAAATATTTAAAATCGATTAATATCCCAATTTAAATTGTTAAAAATTCCGGGTCGTCACATTCCTCCCCCCTTAAAAGAATTTCGTCCCCGAAATTACTAGATTAGGAAGAATGGACCAATACCCGTTCACTTTTCCCCAAAACCCACAATTCAACATTCTACCAACTATCCTTTATTAATGACCCACTATCACCTTAACTAACTTCCCAAAATCTTCTATAGTTTCAAACAATACCCTATTGCTCCATCATTTAAATTTCACTTTAAAACCAAAATTTGAATTATCAAAATTTTCTCAAAATTTTTCTAACTCCCTAAATTTCCGAAAATTTTTGCCAGCGTCCTCCTTTGCGCGGCTAGCTCGGTACTACTACAAAAGGCCTCTATGGGCTCCCAAATTCCAAAAGAAAACAAAAGCCAAGTGGCTACATCAAAAACCCAATCCAATTTCATACAGAAACTTAAATACATACCTTTTTGTCGGGCAATTCAAATTTATCTTTTGGAACCAAATCCAATTTCTTTTCTCTTTAATACCTGCATATCTCACTTAGCAACAATATCCAATCACACCCTTAAAAATCATTTTATACACTCTCATATATAGGTTTTCACATATACTGTTATTCAATTTTGTTGTTCCCTTTTCATATGAATTCAATTTTATTTCAATTTCTAATATTGAATTTTATCTTTCATTAAAACTGATTCATGTTAGTTTCATTTACTAGTTTACTTTAATTTCCAATTTGAAATTGTTTTGTCGTTAACCAATTTTCCAAAAAAATTCTAACTCCTAAAATTTTCAGAAAATTTTGACAGAGTCTCCTTTGTACGGAGGAGCTTTTGTAATTTGACAAAAGATATAAATATGTATACATCGACCCACACGGTCGGAAAAAGAAAAAACAGTTCATATTTCCTATTTTAATTGCGTAGGCGTACCTTTATTTAGGTTTTAAGCAAGCAGCTTATTTATTTTAGCAATTAGCATACCCCAAATCTAGCCAAATGGTTTCCCTGTACCTGTACTTACTCAGTTTAAATATGTAAGTGCCATATATAGAAATTCTATTAGCATTTCACTTACTTTCCATGGCTAAACACAAGCATTTCAAAAACAACAAACACCAAACGCTTACCATAAGCGATTTATATAATTTAAAGCTAATCCAATTGCTTTCAACCAAATTTATATGCCATTTCATTCAATTCTAATGGTTTACAATGCAATTGTTCACATTCAATTCATTTTTAAGCAAAACAAACTCATATTCACTTCAATTAACTCAAAAAAATCAATTATATTTGCTTCCACTAATCCATAAAATTTAATTAAATCCAGTTTACGTTAAACAACAATTATTTCTACGCAATTTGATAACATCCATGTGAATAAATAATTACTTAAGTTTTATAACCTATTAAAATTGATTCCAACTCAGTTTTATTTACTTCAATTCCATTTTAATTTATTCACAATCATTTTATTTAGCTCGACACATTCCATTCTTGTATACTACTAGCCATTCCCAAATTAATTCAATCCAAGCTTTATTTAATGGGCTTTCACTCTTATTCGAAGCCAAATTTCCATAACTTTTAAACTTAAGTGAATTTACTTTAGTTTATTCCAACATTAAACTTAAGTTTGCTTCTATTTGATTCTCATTTAAGCAACTTCCATTAAATTTAGTTAACTTATCCATTTTAAATTTTGATTTTAAATTCACCTTCACAATTTCCAAAATAATGTCCAACCACATACTTATCTCATTTATACTTTAAATTAATATACCACCAAATTTAAGTTCAGTCTGATAATCTTATTCCAATCACAATTTTGATTTAGTTTTTATTCTATCAAACTTCATCCATTTATTATTTAACTCAATAAACCCATTTAAAATTTTAATTTACTTACTTCATTCTTTATCGGATTTATTTTATTAATATAAGGCCATTCTCAATTTACTTCTGTTCATTTGGGTTTTATTTGCAACCAAACCATTTCTATTATTATTCAATTCCATATCATATGACAACACTTCTCTTATATCCAATTTACTTGCAAATTTCATTAAATATTATTCAAATCACACTTGGATTTTATTTGCAATTCAAACCATCACTTTTTCAATCTAACTCTATTTTATTTTTATTTTACAACATCTCTTCTAATTTATTTCATTATTAAATCCAAGTCGAGTTCTATTTACAATTTGAATTCATTTCCAACTCCATTATTAATTTACAATCCTTTTACTTACCAAAGTTAAATTTTATTAACATACTCAATCTCATAATTATTTAACCAATTAGCTTATTTCCAATTTCTAAATCAATATTCGATTTTAATTACAAATCACTTCATTGAAATTCTAGTTTGGATTTCCTTTTTATTTTTCCAAAATTCCAACACCTTGATTTAAAATTTTAGAAATGCTTTTAAATTCACAACATACTTAATAAAATAGCTCTTTATAAAAATACTTTTATAACTCGATGTCTCAACCAGTCTATCCTTGTTCTCATAGAAATTCAGTCATACGTTGATCAGGCGTTGGACTGAAAATCTATAAGTACTTGGTAAACCCGTTTTCAACACCCAGTAAAACATTTGAAAAATAATTTTATTGAAAATATAGGAATCGGGTTTTTTAAAATAGAGGAAATTTCTTTGGTGAGAATGCTCTGGAAATCATCACCCCCATCCATGGTCGCAGTTAACCCGATGATTACGTTGCCATCCCGACAAAATCCACAGATAACTGTAGGCCTCCGCGCCCCACGATTACACCATGGAACCCACGACAGATCGCGGCTACAACTGGGGTTACGCAGCTATCACAGCAAAAACCCATATAACTGTAGGCATCAGCGCCATCGAATTTCGCTGCCAAAAATGAAACTTCTCCACTCCACTTGACCATAGATCGCAGTCTACCGATGTTGCGTTGCCTTCCCGGCAAAATCAAGTGTAGACCGTTGGCACTCATCCTCCACACGATTTCGCTATGGTCCCCACAGTAGATCGCAGCGACATCGAGTTACACTGTCGTCATAGCATAACCCAAATGCCTCTGTAGGCATCAACGCCATCGACTTACGCTACCCAATAATCCTCAAGAACTAGTTTTGTCCGGACTCCTCACAGGATCAACATTAGAACCCCCCTGGGCTCAAGGCAGCACCACCCGGTGGCACTTCTGAGAAGTTCATTTCAAGGGGGCGCCTTTTTCCCCAGAGCAATCATCAAAACACTTTATACTATACATATAGTATCTTCAAATCATACACCTAGTATGATATCATACAAAGCTCCTTTACACAAAATCGATTATCCCAAAATCGATAATTCTCAAAATAGGCTTTCCAAATTCCAATATTGATTTTACCCAAAATCAAAAGCCTTTCCAAATCCAAAGGTTCTCAAAACCCTTTTTCCAAAATCCTCATAAGATCCTTTATATATATAGATATATATTATTTTTTTAAAACTTTGGATCACTTTAAACTCGTATAAAATCCTTTTTATACTTCAAACACTTCCAAAATCTTTTTCTTCCAACAACAGATTTAACAAGGGAAGAATATATATACAAAGATATAACTTTGTTTACCCAAAATCAAATATTCAAATTTGATTACTCTTTCCAATATCAATTTCCTTTCTATTCACATTCACTTATTCACATTTGCCTTTATCCCCATTTGGATTATTACCTCAATTCTTATCCCAGTTGGGTATTTAATCAATAACAGTTTAAACTCCGACCAGTCGATTTAGAAAATAGCTTGAAAATTTTGAAAAATAGATAAGTAGTTGAAAAATAATTATTAGTTTGCAAAATAGCTATTAACATAGTTAAATAATTGTAAAATAGTTGAGGAATGGTTAAATAGTTCCAAACATTGTAGATAATTGCAAAATGGTTGTAAAATAGAAATTAGTTTGTGAAATAGTTGAGAAATAGGAATTAGTTTAGAAAACAGTTGAAAAATGGTTAAATAACTCCAAACCATAAAATAATTTGGCTTTAAGAAAGAAAGGTTGTATATATTTAATATCTTAGAAAAATAAGTTTATATCAAAATAATTTATTAAAAATAATCAAGAGTCCAACTGTTCACTCCCCCAACAATTCAATTTAAATCTCCATTTAAATTGACCCAATTCCAATTCAAATAACTCCAAATTCCATTGGACTTGATTAATTCTCAATTCAAGTTGAATCAATCTTGATTCCTTTCCCAATTCAAATCAAATTCTAGTTGATTTTAATCCTGTTCAATTTTAAATTTGAATTATTATCAATTTAATTTCAGAATCCAAATCACTTCAATTTAATCCAATCCAATTTCCCATTTAAAAATTTTAAACTTAGACATCTTCAATCACTAATCCAATTACTTCAAACCAAATTCAATTTTAAACTAATTCAATTAAATCTTGGATTTAAACTATCTCGAATTATAGTAATTTGAGTTAAATTCTCAAAGGTTGGTTTAACTCTTTAAACCAAATTAACCTTTAAATCAAAGTGTTTAATCATTTCAATTTCTGAGCCCAATTTCTCAAAATTCTCATTTTAAATTATTTTTACTTATGTATTTCAAGATTCAATACAATTTTATTTTAAAATTTTAATTTAATATTCAATCTAATTTTCCAGTCTGAAGCCAGTTCTTAACAAGTTTATTTTACAATTCAATTATTCAAACTTATTTTATTTATACAATTCCATTCTCAATTTAAAGATTTTATGAATAATAGGATGATAACATCCAATTTATTTGAAAACGTCCCTCCATTTTTAATTTTTAAATCTCAAACCGATTGAGATCACACACATTCCCAATTCCAATCAACCATTTATCTTTCCAACTTAAATTCCAATTTCATCTTAAAATCTTCAATCCAAGTTGTTCATTCAAACTTATTTAACTTCTTCCAAGTTAAATTCAATTTACTTAGTCCAGTCAACCTCATTCTCACATTGAATTTCCCACTTCAACTTCAAATTCTTTCCCTTTTATAAGTTCAAAACTTATATCACTTTGGGTTTTAATATCACTTTTGCGGGAAAAATTAAAACTCAACCTCTTAGAGTTTATTTCAAATTATCTTTGATATCATGTATACCTATACATACATATTTATTTCATGGCCCTTCCAGCCATGTTTTAAAATTTTATACCACCTTCGGTTTTAAATTCAAATCAATTTCAAACAACCCATTGTTTCAACAAGTCCCAGTTATCCAAATAATAATTATTTATTATTTCTCATTACTTTGAACCCAAATTTCCAAATTCTGGGATAGATTTAGAATTTTATTTTCAATCACTTAAATTTAAATTTAGTTGTATTTTTGTTCCTACTTAATTTAATTCCAATTCTAAACTTCAGTTTCAGTTTGAATCCATTTCAAAGTTTGGTTGTATTATATTATTTCTAAATTTTAATTTCAATAATTTAACAACCAATCGCCTTAATATTTATTAGAATGAAATATTCCTTTATATATCAAAATATATTTTTATATAAAATCATTTAAAACCTTTATATAAGAAAATAACAAGTACGCGCTCATATATATACACTCAACTCATTCTAGAGTACTTTGGACTCTATTTAATGAGTAATCCCCACTAGAGCCAAGGTTCTCGCTTAACCTTTCGGCTCTGATACCAAATGTAACGACCCGAAATTTCGAAGCTGAAAATTCCAGGTAGTTATGAAAAAGAAGAAAGAGATAGAAGAAGAAGAACAGAAACATCAACAACTCACATTCGCAGCGGATAAAATATAATAATAAATAATAATAGCTTTCAAAAGAATACTATATATGCCGATTACATTTAATATACATCAGAGTTTCACATTATATACAGTCACTGAATATTTACAATTATCATGACTCAGATTAACAATAATATAAATACAGCGCAATACTCTATACGATATCGCCATCCAGCTCGCCTCCTGAGCTCCAGAACGTACCTACCTGAAAATCTGTAATACTCGGTCTGACCCGAGCATTACACCAAAATAACACCCGGGTCAGGCTGGAAACCAGCGTGAGTAATCTCAACTAACATGGAATACCCAAGCAAACAACTTATATAAAACCCGGGTAACATATGTCAATTCATCCAATACACAATTTGCTATAGACAATACTTATTTCACATATCAATTTCTAAGCACCAAACTTAGATAAAATAATCCAATTCACTTAACTCATTTTATTTCATCGTATTGATTTCGCGAATCAATTTATAAAGATTCGAAGTGGTTTCGGGTATTTCCTAATACCCGACCCCGATCTCTTGAAATCAATACCATCTCATATCATATTATTCATGCGAATACAATTCAAACTTCAAATTCAGATGTCATCTCTATTAATACAACCATCGATAGATAACCTCCTTACCACAGCTTTAAACTCAACCTATCTTATCACAAAAATATTTCATTTCACAAAGCACCACTATCACACCTCGGAAATAACAAAATTCAAGGCATTCAAATATCTTTCATAAGCAAGATAAATTAGTCATATATTTCTGATAAATTTAATTAACTACCAATGAATTTAATAAATTACTTTATTACTTATACATCTTGCTTATTCAACATTAATTAAATTATTCAATACATAAATCATCCCATAATTACTCAAATTGATTTATCATCCTTGATTAATCAAGTCGCTAATTACATTACGTAATTATTCCTAATTAATTATATAAATTTGATTATTCCCAAACAATTATAGTAATTAATCTTTAATTACTCCTATTGATTACATTAATCCTTAATTAATTCTTTTAATTAATCTTTGTTCTAACTAATTAAATCTATTCATTAATCCGCTTGATTAACCAAATTTAGTAATTCATTATCCTTAATTTATTTCATTGCTTAATTAACTTTTAATCTACCACAAGTCATTAATTCCCTAAGTAATTACTCCTCATAAATTGCATTAAGCAGGTACACTCATTCACGTTCAAGTAAATACTTTTTTTTTCCATTAAGTGATTAACCATCCTTAATCACTTCCATCAAACTCATTCTTCCATTACTCAATAACTAATAATATTCAAAAATTAACTACCCTTTAACAAATCATAGTTTAATTAATTATTAGATTAATTACTTTAAGTAAATAACCATTTTTAATTATTCAAGTAATCATTCTTCAACAACCATAAATAATTATACTCTTTTTTTTTATTACAATGTAACTATCACTCGATTTATTATTCTTAAGTTTTGATAACATAAAAACATTTTTGTAACTGACTCACTTAACATTCCCCAAACACAGTTAAAGTACTTTTTTTTTCAAATTCATTTTTTTTAATTTATACTGCCTTCTTTCAATCAACACGGATAGATAACAGCACGAATTCATAACAGCAACCAGTGCATAGAACGAAGATTACTCACCTTGTCACTAAGCAGTACCCTTCGTCCCTTTCCAGCCGCGACCTAACCACGCAATGAAAACTCGATAACCCCAAGTGAAAACGCGACCGCCTCCACGAGACTTCACGCGGGTCGCCTCCTTCCCAATTGCTAATCGAGTGCGCCTCGGCAGGTGTGACTTCGAAGTCAAGAGCGTCACTGCCTCGAGTCGCTCCACGCTCACCTTCCCCCTCGAAACGCGCGAGCACGAGATGACACCACACCACTCGAAACCCTAACACGACCCTCCCCTTCGATCAAGGCGATCGTGCTCACTCTCGCGACCTGCGTCGCCACTTTCCTTCGTCGCCATTTCTTTTTATAAACGAATCGATTTGGAAATGAAGGTAAGGGCTCGGTTCGATTTCTGTTGAAAAGAAGAAGGAGAGGATGGGAATACAAATAGATTTGGGTAGCTTCCTGCATACGAGTTGATTATTTTATAATTGAATATTGAAAAGTATCTCGTGTTGCATAACGCGAAATTCCGAACTCCAAATTAGTCATGCCGACAGGCGTTTATAAAGTTTTACCCGCATTCCGAACACAATGAAACATGTTTCGAAGGCTCATTTGAACGTATGTGCGAGTTACGGAATTAAATGATCTATATTAAATTTAATCGATTAAAATAAATCTAAGCGTTTCGAGCTACCAGGGTCAACCGACAACTCCGATTGCTACGAAAATTGAAATCCGATAATAACTAACTATTACGGATCCAATGAAACTGGTTTCGTCAAATTCTAAGACTGTGCCTCGGAAGGCTATTTTTAAATTCCAATTTAAACGATATATTATTAAAATTGAACAAATTACCTTGAAATTAAATTTCAACACTTTCACTACCTTCAGTGCTATTAATATAAATTTTACAAGCCTTCAAGTTATTTTAAACAGACTTAGAAATTCTAAATTCAGCGTTTTACTCAATTTCAAATTATATGATTCAATATTAATTATCAAGTAAATATTTACATCTTAAATTCAAGTTAAAATTAACTTTAAATATATAAAATCGATTAATATCCCAATTTAAATTGATAAAAATTCCGGGTCGTCACAAGAGGGGCAAGAGTATATGTTCACCTAGCAAGCAAATGAAGGATGAGGCATCAAAAGAACAGATCTACTTAGGTTAGAGATGCCTATATAGTATATGGAAAAGAGAGAAAAGTGGATCTGATCTCATACTCATTCTCTTTTAATATGTGCAATCCAAAACCAAGCCTTTCTAACCTTAATATGAGCCACCCATGCTATGTTATTTCAATCATAAATTTTTCCCTATTATGGGCCTTAAACCCTAAGCCCAAAATAAATATTATGCAATTAAATCAAATTTAATAACTTATTGATATCGTATATCGATTGATATATTTATAACCATTATATTATAATAATATTTGTACACCAAATCATAGTTAAATTTATTATTACTATTTCTGTAATTTAATTAATTTTTAACAATTATAAATTAGTTAAATCATTTGGCTAACGAAGAATTCATCATTTTGGTTGTGTGACTCGTCGGGTATAAATTTGGTAAGCGATTAATATCGAATTATTCGAATATTAAGGTTCACACATCACTTAGCATGTGGTATGACATTTTAGCTAAATTTATCTCTTATTTGGTTTCGGTAAAATCCAATTTTGCTTTACTAAGAGTTATCTTGTTGTGACTTTTATTTACATTAATTCTCTTCATCAAAATTATCTCACTTCGAACTTATGGAATTTTGTAATGGTTAAAATTCTAATATAATTCATATTCAACTCTATAGTACAAACACAAAGTCCTTGTTTTAATAATAAGAATTATTATTAACTAACGTGCTTTGGCCAAAGACTTTGACTTGAGTTGAATGTGATGAGTTGACTGTGACACTAGCCTCATATAACTAAGGATACGAATCTTCTCTGGAATAGCGCTTCACTTCCAATACTTCCACTCGATCCAACTATAGTCACTAGATGGACGCCGTGCCATGATTTGACTATTGTCACGACCCGGATTTTCGACGCTCGAAAATCGACATCAATACATCCACTGCATTACATGCCGAGCAATCGAGTGATGGAAATACCATATCGTAAGAGAAAAAAGAAAGTGGTAGGAGAAGAAAATAGAAATAATAACACGTAATCTCACAATCGAAGCGGAACAATATATAATAGATAATAACATGTCTTAAGACCTACAACCGTTATTTACGTATTACATCATTAGAGTACAACACGTCAATAATTCAATACTAGACAGATATAATAACTTGTCCTAACAAGTGCTGAATATAAAGCATACAATACACAGTGGAATAAAATCAAATACGATTAATACGTCTTCGTCATCTAGCTCGTCTCCTGAGCTCCACAACGTCCTACCCTATATCTGTAATACTCTGTTTGAGCCTAGCATTATAATAAAATAACACTTGAGTTAGTATAGATAACCAGCGTGAGAAAACGCACTTAATTTGAATTATTAAAGTTATCAAAATCCTTTGAAAAACTTAGGTATCTCATAAGACCATGCCATACATAAACATGACGGGTTTTTACCTTACGATAACCAAAACATTTTACATCAAAATCATCTTAAATTGTAATAATGTCTAGGTACAAATACTTATTCAAATAGATGAAGTTGTTACATTAATTAAATTTTAGCATACTAGGCTCTACAACCAAAACCTTAAATGCACGTATTGGAGAATGGATTCCATAGAATGACTAGGCACTTAGGTACCACCTATCACAGTTCACATCAAGAAAAATGTACCAAGGACCACGCCGGGATCTCCTACAACATAAGACCGGACCACCCCTAACCTAGATAGACTGAATATGCTATCACCCGAGTGTTCCCACCCTTTTCGATTTCTTCCGCGCGCCGTAGTAATAATATCCGAGGGTATCTAGAAAGGTGACAAACATACCCTAATTGGGTGCGACCCACTTAGCCTTGCTGCATCTCCCCTGACTTTTAGTCATTCCCGTTGATGAGGCTTGATGCTAAGATTACCTTTAAAGGAATTTTCACTTAGAACGCTCATTGTCTTCCAATGACAATGCACGGACAGTATTCATCCATACAATTCCGTTCTATGTCTGAACAGAACTGAAGATCCTATTCCTACTACATCCATTTTGAAATCATCAGGATCTGTAACGAGCAGGAAATTTTAACGATTTTTTATAACATAATTGACTAATTTTTTCTTGAAACTAGATAACTACAATTTAGCAATGAAATTTTGATATTTGGTGTGCATCGATTTAAACATAGATAATGACAATTTTTCATTGGTAAATATGAAAGTTAGTTCTGTTGTGTAATTTTCAATTTCATTTTAAAATCAACTAAATTTGATGGAAATAAAATATTTTCAAAATCTGAATATTTTCATATAATAAAAATATTTACCACGTCTTCATGTTTCATTTTTCCAAATTTGGACTACTGTAGCTCCATTTATCTTATTTTCGGTTTTTTAGCAGCATTTTGGCAGCGAAAAGTCGACTTTTGAGAAGATGATCATATCATTAATATCTATATGCCATTCTGTCTGTCTTGTCGTGCTGATTTTCACGGTATATTCATTTGTATGTTTTAGTGTGTGATACGCGGCGGAATCCTCGAAACGGTTAGCCATATCGGCACCCGTTTCTCAGACCTTTTGTTTTCTTTTTTCCTTTTCGTAAATTCAACGTCTGATAAATTAATCTTGAATTCAATTGTTGACTTTTGCTTTTCTCCTGGCTTTGATTATATTCTTTGGTTCGTTCTTCTTTTTCTAGCTCTCTCATTTGTTCTTCGTTCTGTTCTTCCAACAACAAAAAGAGAGAGAAATAAACTCACTTGCCGCAATCCTTTTTATTCACCTCGACACGACCCTCCCCTTCCATGATTCCGCCATGTTTCAAAGCCATCCTCTTGAGTTATCTGCAAGCCTTTCTTTCCTCTTCATAAATAAGAAGTTATATATAGTTGTATATCCTTCATCCAAGTTAAATAAAGTTGTATCAAATAATTGACACGAAGCTTGTTCATTTCTTCCACCCAAGTCCCATCAGCTCTATAGCAGCCATCTCCACCTACATCACAACCACATGAACCAACTCGCCACCAACGCATGAACACAAACCCATCTTCCCATCCTCGGCCTCCCACGCACGAACCAACACCACCTTGCTACACGCAGCCTTCACCTCTACGGCCTCCAACCCCCTCGGCCTCCACGTGACGTGACCAGACCACAAACGCCGCCGGACCCATCATGTCCCTGACTCTTCCACCTTTCACTAACCCGCCTATCACCTACAAAGCCATCCCCAGCCCTGTGTCACCTTATTCCTCCCACACCCGAGCGCCAGGCCGAACACCACTTGCCGAGTAACCTCCTTCTCAGCCGTGAGTAGCCAAACCTCCTCTTGATTATGGGAAAAAGCGTATATGTGGATATACTGCATATATATATATCTATATATATATTTGTTCAAATCTAACTCAGGCAGTCTTCCTCCCCTCTTCTTATATGTTTTATATATAGAAAAATATATAATATGGTTTGTAGAGTTATGTATATATTCTGTTAGAGTTATACATATTATCTGTTTTGATTTTTCAAAGATAATATAAAGATTTTATTTCGTTTTTAATATGTGTATAAAATTAATATGGATTTTAAAATACGTATATACATATATAAATATATGTGTAGTCTATTTAAAGTGTTTATATAATTTCATTGTCAATCTATATTTTAAAGTATTTGTTTTGAAGTATGTATGTATATATATTTTTATAATAACTTTAATATATTTTGGGTATAAAAATTTATTTGGGAATTTTTGGAAGGAAACATATGTGTTTAAAATCTTTTAATAAAGATTTTGCAATGTAATATGTATACAAAGATTCTTATTTTAATATATGTTTTAGATCGAATATTGATTTTCAATATATTTAAGGATTTTCATTTTTGATTGTGCTTTAATTTTGAATATTGAGTTTTAAAAAAAGGTATATATATTTTGTATTTCACATATATATTTTGTTTCCATTCTATATCTTCTAGCTTTGATTCGTATTTCATCGATTTCTAGTTGTCGTACTTTGCTTTTGCTTTGCCGTTGTTGTAACAACCCGTAAAATTTTATTAGTACTAATATTATATTTAACTGAAATTTTGTATATCTTTAAACAATTGAATTTTAAATTAAAATTTATTATTTTAATTATGTCTACTTAAACATAGTAAATGGTAAATTTTCATCAGATAATAAGGAAGTTTATTTTCTTGTGTAATTCTATTTCAATTCAAATCAGTTAATAATTGATGATAATAAAATATTTTCCAAACCTGAATATTTTTATACAATAAATTTGTAAATCCTCTTCTGAGTGAGACGTCATAATTCGTTTCATCAAATTTGGGCTGCTATTGCCTCGTTTATTTTATATCTGACAAATTAGCAGCATTTTCGATACTAGTTATCGACTTTTGATAATTCGATCATACCACTGATATCTGTATACCGTTTTGATCGTCTCGTCGCACTTATCTCCATGGTATATTCACTTCTGTATTCGGGGTTTGGTACACCGCGAAATCAGTACAACGACTAATATCCATATTCAATTTTCAACCTTTTGTTTTTCTATGTCCTTATGCGTTCTGGAGACAACTAATAACCAATAGCCAGTTGCCTTTATATTTCCTAAATTCAATGTCGGCTTTTATCATTCCAACCTGCTCAATAATTTTTCATTGGTTAGTTCATATTTTTCTGTCTCTTGCTTTTCGTTTTGCCTTCTTGGTTTTCTAAGTTTTGAAAAATATAATATATATCATGTCTGTTCGTTTTGTTTTGACCGACTAGTAGCTGCTCGTTCATTTTCTTTGTGCTCGAGCCTGTTCCCTCCCTGATATGGCCTCCTCCCCTCGTCCTTGGCCTTCGTACACTACGCAACCAACCCCGATGCCGCGTCACCTAATGCATCCACCTCAACCACCGCCTTAGCGCCCTCCACCAACTCCATTGCCGAGCGCTTCCATTTCCACCTGTAACAACCCAGAATTTTGAACAATTTAATTTGTAAATATTTAATTTATTTTAAATATTTAAATGATGATTTGACTTGAATTTCAAATTATCAGAATAAATTGGCGATTAAATTTAAGAATTTAATCGATTTAAAGTTGAATAAAAAAAATTTTGAATTTAACTTTGGAGTTGAAATTGAATATTGAATTTGTATTGAAATTCAAACTAATGACTTAGAAGAAAATAAATTTGGATATAAGAATTGTTGCTTATTTAAATTTATAAAGGATGGTTAGTTTTAATAACATTTTTCTTTAACTAAAATAAAATAGAATAAAATTTTTGTCAATAACGAAATTAATAAATACAACTAGTGGAAATTTTAACAACATCGTTTTTTGCAAAGCAAAGAAAATAAACAAAACTAATTGAATTTAAATTGAAAAAAAAAAGAAAGAGAAAAAGATAAAAAAAAAGTAAATAAAAAAAAATGTAAAAAAAATATATAATATAAGTACACTGCCTTATACTTTCATCAGCTACACACGCCATTATTCATGCCTTAACTCGTGCCTTCATTAACCCCTTACCTTATCACCATAATCTACGCCGTCACCTATGCCATAACCCACGAACCACAATCACGTCTTCCCCCATTCATTCAAAACCCTACCCCTTCATTCATTAAAAAAAAAACATACGAACGAATTAATGGCGGCCTCTCTCTAAAAAAATCGTCGTTCCTCTTCGATTCCGTGCTTCAACAATTAGGGCTTTTCGAAATTTGGGTTTGCTTCGGCTTCAATTCGATCGCGTGCTTCTCAGTGGGTCGAGTTCGTCTCCTTGCTTCGGTGAAAGGTGAGTTCTTTGATCACGATTAATTTTGATTAAAGTTTTTAAATTTGGTTGAATTGGTTGCTTGGTCGCATGCTATGATTTGGGGTGTTGTCTGTTATCATTTGCTCGGTTATTTTAATTTAAACTGTTAAGAACATATGCTATTTGAATTTAATTTAAACCGTTAAGAACAGATTCTACCCAATATTTATTTTTAAATTAATAAGAACAAATGCTATTTGAAATTTGTTTTTAAACTAATAAGAGCAGATGCTATTGATTTTAATTTTAAACCGGTGAGAACAGACACTATTTGAGATTTATTTTTAAACTGTTAAGAACAGATGTTAATTGAAATTTGTTTTTTTTAACTGATGAAAACAGATGCTATAAATTTTGTTTTTAAAAAATCTGATGAGAACAGATGCTATTAAAAACTTGACTTGCTTTGTGTTGCTGCATGTGATGGATCTTTGAATTTGGTTGTGGAAAATTGTGTTTATATGTGCTTGATTGAACCTCTGTTCATATGTGATGTACATATGTGTCTGTAAACCCCCCTATGGTTTGATGGTTTGCTGTGTATCATGCTTGCATGCCTATATATGAATGATCTCAGTTATAAAGGTATGTGAACATCCTATAATCTGAAAATAACAAAATTTACAAGTTTAAAACAATTGTTTGATGTTGAATGTATTTAATAAGTGCAGTGGCAATTGGTTGCATGTAAGAAATTTTGGCACACATGTTTTAAATATGCAAATATAAATGGAACATATCTGAACATGCTTTGCTACTTCTTTTTAAATTTAGTTTTAAATTTTAATCTGGAAACTGTGAACTAAAATTTCATGTAGTTTTGTTTACAAGATTTAAAAGCATATCACATCCATCCCAATCTTGCTCATTTGTGTTGGCTCTGTTAGCTTTGGGTTCACTGATCAGTACATGTACATGTTGAGTCTCATTACTTTGTCTCTATTTTGACCCTTGATCATTTCATGTTGACATTTACTCCACTTTGCATTTGTGCATTGCTGTCATTTAAGTTGGTCACTATTGCATTACTTGTGGCAGTTGCTATGTTCACACATTTTCCCATTCACTGTCACACTGTACTTGCTTCACTTGAGTTTTTGTAACTTGTACATGCTGTGTTCATTCGAGTTGCTTCACCATTGAGTGTTTCATTTCATGAACATTTGGGTCTGGTCTCTTTATCCACACTTTGTTTGATCATCAGTTGTAGCTTGTTATATTGAACTTGTAGTTGTTGCCGTAAGCTCTGTTGCACTTCGATGTTGTTTATGTTGAATCATTCTCTGTTGCACTTCACCTCTGAGTTGAGTTTCACTTATGGTTCCAGTATAGCTGAAACATGATGTTTACTTTGCTCACTTGTGGGTTAGTTTGGTATTAAGTTGTATATGTTGTCACATTCATATGCTGTTTGCACCATTTGATCAGATTATTTCTTTGTTGCATTGCCTCCATTCAGAATTATTGTTGCAGTGACTTGTCTGATTTGTGCACACGAGTTGGCGAGGCAGTGCACATGTGTACAAATATATGTGTGCACTGCAGCCACACAGGATTGATAGATTTAAAAAAATAATAATAATTTAATTTAAGTTTGTTTCCCTGTTGCTGCTCTGTTCTCTGTTCATACCTGGTTACAGAGTTCTAATTGAGTTTTCAAACATGTTGCACTTCGATGTTGTTATGTTGAATCATTCACTGTCCCTGTTTCATTTGTTCAGTTGCACTTATAAATCCATGAATTGTGGTCCATTCATTTTGGGACCCTGGTTGTTCATCTAGGCTTGGCCTTAATGCTTAGTTATATTCAGGCTGATTTTTGATACACTGTATTTTGGGCTGTTACCATTTATTTCAGTTCATTGCAAATTTAATTACTTGAATAAAGATTAATCCTGACTCGAGTGTTTTGTGTTTTGCAATAAACGCTCGGGTCAGACCGAGTATTTCTGCAGCTTGAAGATTTTCAGGCAGCGAAGTTAGAGAGAGAGGGGAAAGCACTCCACTAAAGTTTTTCTAGAAAATTTTTTCTTGTACTTAAGAATAAAAGATTATTTCGCTGTATAAAATTTTAATGCATTGTACAAACTCTGATATATGTAAGAAAAATTCATTTATGAATAATATTATGATTATTCTGAGATTCTGTGGCTGATTCTGTTTAAACTCTATAAACTGAACAAC
Source organism: Allium cepa (assembly GCA_030765085.1). Taxonomy (NCBI): domain Eukaryota; kingdom Viridiplantae; phylum Streptophyta; class Magnoliopsida; order Asparagales; family Amaryllidaceae; genus Allium; species Allium cepa. The sequence continues at coordinate 318,911,752 of CM060939.1, forward strand.
AATCCGTTATTTTGAACGTTTCTAGTTGGTTTAATAACCGACTGGGGGCGGTCAGGGCGGCGGGTCGTTACAAAAGTGGTATCAGAGCTTTGGTTTACACAAAGCTCAGTTTACGATGTTTAATATGAATAGTTACTAGAACCACTCTAAAGAAAAATGTTTTTCAAATCTAAAGAAGTATGAAATTGTTTTCTTTAAAATGAAAGGTATTTTGAAAGTTAGAATTATTTTGAAAATTCCCCTCTCTAAATTTAGGATTGCAATAGTTTCTCATTCGGAAACTCATTATCGAATTATTGAGATTTATGAAAAATAAAATATAAGTGAAGTGAATTAATGAATTGGTTTGAATCAAATATTTTGAATATCTGCAAAATAATAAATTATGAAATAAAATGATATTTCAATTTAGTTATAGCCAAGAGGATAATTAAACTATAACTTGGGAATTTGATTCTGAATTCTTTTGAAAATTGATTTCAAATGTTGTGAAGAACGAGTTAATAAATAAATGGATTATAAGTATTTAACTTATAAATGGACTTTTGGTATATAATTGAGTTATATAAATTGAATTGAATTAATAAAGGAGATTTATAAATCGAAGTTTATAAATAGAAATGGAATTTGTAAAGACTGTTTATAAATTCGAAACCAATTGAATTTGATAAATGAAAAATAGAAGTTATTAAAGGAGATATATTCGTGATTTTGGACAGCGAATTATCCTTTAAGTTAAATATTGTGATAGTAAATGTTGGTTGGGAATTTTATCCACGATTTTGGACAGTGGATAATCTTTTAAATAAAAGTGTAGAAACACTGAATTGATTTAAATAAGTATATTCACGATTTTGGACAGTGAACATATTATTGAATAAAACAGATATGTTTTAGGGAAGTGATATTATGAAATGAGGTTAATGTGGAAATATAATGGAACCAAGTTGATGAATGGCTTACTAAAGAACTAGTTGATTATTTTTGAAATAGAAAGCAAATGCAAAGTTCAAATGAGATTTAGATTTCAAATTTGAAGTTGTCAACATGATAATCCATTATAGGTTTAATAAATTCAGTGATGAATTTGAATTTAAACGTGCGGAAAATTAAATTAAGTGAAAAACTTAATATTGAAAAGTTTGAAATTGGTTTAAAACTAATATTGTGAAAAGTATGAAGAATTCAAACTATGAATTAAGTTGAAGTTGAAAAAGTTAATAGTTTTAAAGATGTTTTAAAATGCATTAAGTATCGAATACATAGATTTCAACATTCAATTATTGAAATAGACGTTTTCGAGAGAAAAATAAGGAAATGGTGGACTATAACACTGTTGTTATAGTAAATGGTTTCCGAAAGGAAATGTTGTTTATAGTATTGGGATTTATATATCTATCTTAAATTTCGAATCCCTATACTAGTGATTTTGAGTTGTCGTAACGATGTTTTACGCAACATTCGTTTTAACTCAAATAAATGTGTTTAAAAGAACGCTTTCCTTAAAGAATGGAATATATACTTAATTTTGATTCAAGTATATTGAATATTTTCCAAGTGTTGAAAATAAATGGATTTGTGAATTACTTATTATTTAATAAGTATGGAAATGTTTTCCAATATGAAATGAAAGGTTTGAAAATTTATCTTTTAAAGATAAAATGAGAAATGAATATTTGAAATTGGTTTCAAATGGTTAAGTTGGAAAAATTATATATCTTGTAAAGATATTTTTGAGAAATTTGAACAATTAGTTCAACTTGAATATTTTCCAAAGAAGATTGAATTTTGAGTTAAATTGAGTTTAACTTTGACACCAAAAACAATATAAGTTGAGCTTTGAATTTTGGATAGTCGATTGGGATTGTATGTCTAACGTTGTGAATTGATGACATAGCAATTGATCTCTATTAAATATATATCTGCGGTGGCGGAGAATTTATTCTTTTAGCTTAACACCCTTCTCTGAGACATACGAGCTTAGAGGTTATATATCGATAGACATCAATTATGTGTTGAGAATTGACGATGTAACGTGAAATCCAAATCGAATGTGAAGTCGATAATGAATTGGATTATGAATGTGAATTAGGTTTGAGATAACCTTAAATTTTCAAATCGATTTAGAGGAAAAATTTAAGTGAAATGGAAAATTTTGGAATCCTCTATTTGTTATGAATGTGAATTGAGTTTTCGTAACTTATATATGTGAATATAATAATTCGAAAACCATCAGTTTGGAAAGTCATTATTATGAAAAGTCTTGTGTAGGTTTACATAGGTATGATATGTACGAAATGTGAAATGAAGTACTATATGTATATGACATATGTTTTCTAAAAACCGAGGATATGGAAATGTACCTTCCATTTATTATTTGTGATGGTGATTGGAACTCGGTGGAGTGTCCATTGGAAATCGTAGCTACGTAGAATTTCCATTAGTGGAATGTCCATTGGGACTGACTGGGATCCCCCACGATGGATCATCGTGTTTGGGATTAGGTGAATTGATGCTGGCGTAATTCGTGTGGCGTGATGCCTACAGTTACAAGCGATTCCACTGGGATAGTGGCGCAACCGCCGTGTAAACTGCGATCTAGAAACCGAAGCGTAATTCAAGGGGCGTGATGCCTACGGCCACGAGCGATTCTACTGGGATAGTAGCGTAACCGCCATGTGGACCGCTATCTAAGGCGACAACCATGGCGAAATTCAAGAGAGATGAGAAATCTAAGGTTACAAGCGATTCTACTGGGATAGTAGCGTAACCGCCGGGTAAACTGTGATCTATGGGGGAACGTGATTTCCATATCCATTTTTAAAAGAATTTTTAAAAAGTATTTTCACTGGGAGTTGAAGCAAGTATATTTAGTACTTGGAGATTTTTAGACTTGCGCCTGGCCAGCGTATGCCTAATGTCTGTAAGAACGACGATGGACTTGTTGAACTTCGAGTTAGCAAGTATTTTCAAACTTTGAATAGAAAATCAATAATCTGAAATTAGAATTACATAATTCTAACTTAATGAATTAAGGAAGAAGATCTTTACAATATCTTGAAAGCACACAGCTTTGGAAAAGATATGATATGTAAATATTTAGCATGAAAGAATTTCAAGTTCAAAAATTTGAGTTTTGTAAGTTAAAAAAATTTGGTAAAAGACTTTTGTGTCTTGATTATTGAAATTGATGAACAAAACTAGTGAGATAAAATAAATGGAATGAATCCTATATTTATTTGCGAGTTTGAAACTTGGTAAAATTGTGTAGGGTATAAATATCGGTGAGATTTTAGCAATCGTTTTTCCTAACTTATAATTTCGGGACGAAATTCTTTAAGGAGGGAAGATTGTAACAACCCAGAATTTTGAACAATTTAATTTGTAAATATTTAATTTATTTTAAATATTTAAATGATGATTTGACTTGAATTTCAAATTATCAGAATAAATTGGCGATTAAATTTAAGAATTTAATTTATTTAAAGTTGAATAAAAAAATTTGAATTTAACTTTGGAGTTGAAATTTAATATTGAATTTGTATTGAAATTCAAACTAATGACTTAGAAGAAAATAAATTTGGATATAAGAATTGTTGCTTATTTAAATTTATAAAGGATGGTTAGTTTTAATAACATTTCTCTTTAACTAAAATAAAATAGAATAAAATTTTTGTCAATAACGAAATTAATAAATACAACTAGTGGAAATTTTAACAACATCGTTTTTTGCAAAGCAAAGAAAATAAACAAAACTAATTGAATTTAAATTGAAAAAAAAAGAAAGAGAAAAAGATAAAAAAAGTAAATAAAAAAAATGTAAAAAAATATATAATATAAGTACACTGCCTTATACTTTCATCAGCTACACACGCCATTATTCACGCCTTAACTCGTGCCTTCATTCACGCCATACCTTATCACCATAATCTACGCCGTCACCTACGCCATAACCCACGAACCACAATCACGTCTTCCCCCATTCATTCAAAACCCTACCCCTACATTCATAAAAAAAAAAAAACATACGAACGAATTAATGGCGGCCTCTCTCTAAAAAAATCGTCGTTCCTCTTCGATTCCGTGCTTCAACAATTAGGGCTTTTCGAAATTTGGGTTTGCTTCGGCTTCAATTCGATCGCGTGCTTCTCAGTGGGTCGAGTTCGTCTCCTTGCTTCGGTGAAAGGTGAGTTCTTTGCTCACGATTAATTTTGATTCAAGTTTTTAAATTTGGTTGAATTGGTTGCTTGGTCGCATGCTATGATTTGGGGTGTTGTCTGTTATCATTTGCTTGGTTATTTTAATTTAAACTGTTAAGAACATATGCTATTTGAATTTAATTTAAACTGTTAAGAACAGATTCTACCCAATATTTATTTTTAAATTAATAAGAACAAATGCTATTCGAAATTTATTTTTAAACTAATAAGAGGAGATGCTATTGATTTTAATTTTAAACCGGTGAGAACAGACACTATTTGGGATTTATTTTTAAACTGTTAAGAACAGATGTTAATTGAAATTTGTTTTTTTTAACTGATGAAAACTGTAACGTACGCGATTTTTCGTTGCCGAAAAACCGAATAGTTATGGGTTTAAGAAAAGAATTTAAGAAAAGAGAAGAGGAAAAGATAGAAATTAGGGAGGAGAGAAAATAGAAAATTAGAAAATAGAATAGAAAAGGGAAAAGAAGATAGAAAATTTTAAAATTGAAAGAAAAGAGAATAGAGGAAAAAGAAAAACAGAAGAAAATAGGACGGGACAGAAAACAACAGAACAACATCAGAATCTCACAATTCGCAGCGGAACAACATATAATAATAAATGAATAATCTTTAAACAAAGAACTATATCAGTTATTACATTACATCACATTTCATTACATCATATCATCAGAGTGTACAACAACAACAACAAACAGTGCAGTGGAAAAAGAAATACTATATAAACTAGTAATACGCCATGCCATCCAGCTTGCCTCCAGCAACTCCAGAATATCCAGAATATCCTGATAAACCTAACTCTTGACTGCCCGTGTGGAAATTGGTGGGCACCCAGAGTTTAGGAAGGAAAACAATAAACTCCAAGTCAGTCATGTGACTGGTGTGAGAACTCAAAACAGTTTATTTATCTTTAAAATCAAAATAGAAGAATATTTTTTATTTCAATTCGCAATGCTTTTAAAAATGAGACTACCATAAGACCTCCTGCCACACACACAATGCAAACGCAGACTTGGAGAAGATTTCTCCTTATGATAGTCAAACATGCTTGATACGCATTTAAAAAGAACATTTGATATTATTACTAGTGCATAGTATAGAAAATTCATTTCGAAAGTAGAATATAAATCTTAGCCAGCATAGGTACCATTATATTATGCCTACTAATAGCTACCATATTAGATGGCAGGTTCTACAACTAAAACCGTACAAGTTTCGTATTGGGAATTGGATTTCCAACAAATGGTCAGGCCAAGGAACTTCCCATTGCCACATGAGAATGCCTCTGGAAAGACATCCCCGAGAACCAAACCGGAACTCTGCCAACACAAGGCCGGGTTACCCCTAACTGGGTAACCACTGACACGAGCACGCCATTCCCCGATCGTAAACGACCTTTCTCACGGGATCCCGAAAGCCAACAACCACAAAGTAATAAATTCGTAGTAACCACATAGGTTAAATATCTGGGCTCCATACCATGATACCACCTCTATCCAGAAGGAAATGTACATACCCTAAAGGGTGCTACCCCTCATAACCTTGCTGCATCTTTCCTGTTTTGACCATTTCCGGGGTGTGAGGTTCGACGAAGTCACGTCCACAAAAACATACTTTATACAAAAGCCATGCTTTGGGTCAACAAATGATCAACACAATGATCACCAAGATAGACGATCAAATAAACGATCCTATCACAATAATCAACACAATGATCATTTCAGCAACACTCAGCATGTCACATTACCAAATTGGGAATATATCGCTGATAACTTCAACTATATAACCTCTGAGCTCGTACGTCTCAGAGAAGGGTGTTAAGCTAAAAGAATAAATTCTTCGCCACCAACAGAAATATATTTGAAAGAAATCGTCTTTATATCTCAACTTGTAATGTCAGACACACAATCCATACAAGTCTGTTCCGGGCTCGAACAAAACCGAAGGCACTTACAAAGAAGTCCTTGCAATCCGGATATTCACATTCCTGATCGGATTCACCATCACATATGGAGAACTCTATACCGGAGCAACTCGGTGCAGAGTAAATCGACAGGTCATCCTATCGCTCTCGCAAATACCGGTCTTCAACACCGATCTTCAATGCAATTTATAACGACGTATCACATATTCGGAATGGGTTATACGACCCCATGGTCCTTTCCCGGTTAACCCGAATAGTGAGCGCTTATTCAAAAATAAGTGTAGCATTCACATTCAAACAAATCACATCAATTACCCATTCAAAGGGAAATATTGATAGTCGGTTATTGAACTATCACTGGATATGCACACATCACCAGTTTCCAAATAATTTTCCAAATTATTTATTTTCCAAAATATCTTTACAAGATATATTATTTCACACTTCAAAAATAAATCAATATTTATTTTTAAACAGATTCCACTTTCTTTTATAAATTCCATAGTGAATTTATAATTCCAAGATATCAATGAATATTCGATTTCAATTATTCATTTCAATTTTCTTTTCAATTTATCTTCAAAAAGATAAATTCTCAAAATATTCACTTTATATTGGAAAACAATTCCATACTTATTTATTCATAAGTAATTCACAATTTTTATTTATTTTCAACACTTGGAAAATATTCAATATACTTAAATCGAAATTAAGTATATATTTCATTCTTTAAGGAAATCCTTCACTTAATCATATTTATTTGGGCCTAAACGAATGTTGCGTAGAACATCGTTACGACAACCCAAAATCACTAGCATAGGGATTCGAAATTAAAATAGACATATAAATCCCAATACTATACAAAACATTTCCTTTCGGAAATCATTTACTATAACAACAGTGTTATAGTCCATCATCTCCTTTTATTTCTCGAAAACGTCTATTTCAACAATAAATGTTGAAATCTATGGTTTCGAATCTCAACACAATTAAAACTTCGTTAGATCGTTTTAATTCAATTTAAACATCTCATTCAAAACATTTCCTTTAACATATTATTCACAGTTCAAAAACGTGAATATACTACGTTAACACATTCCATCCTTTTATACATTTTATTTAAAAGAATTATTCACTATTCAAAAATGTGAATATACTTCATTAATAGGTTTCAACAATTTTCTTATCAAAATAAGTCATTTGCGAATTTATAAAACAACGTTTATAAATTCCATTTCTATTTATTTATAAAAGCTTCCTTTTTATGAATTCTTTTATTAACCTATTCCAGTTTATAACTCAATTTTAAACTAAAAGTTCATATTATAAGTTAAATACTTATAAAACGATTATTTTACAAAATCGTTCTTTTTAACTTCCCAAATTATAAATCTTATAACTTATAAGATTCATTCATTTATCCAAAATCATTATTTTAATAACTTAATAAATTTTATAAACCTACTGCTTATAAAATTCCATTTATAACTTCACCGTATAAAATTTTATAAATTCCATTCAATTATGAAATTCATTTTCACTTCATTCAAACACTTATAAAAACTCGTTTTATAATGTCCATATTTCAATTTATAAATATCATTTTATAAATTTCATAATATAAATCAATTTATATTATTCTTTTAAAACGTCTTTAATCTCCTTTATTATTTCACCATTTTGATTCATAAAATAATTAAATTTTATAAATCCTATATTTAAACTTTTCATAATAAATTCAAAAATTCCGATTTAACTATTTTATAAAGTCACTAATTCCTCATTTTCAAAAAATCAGCTTTCAACTATATTTCTTAAAAATCATAATTTTTATAACTTTAAAAATTATAGCGTTTATTTATTTAAAATGGATCAATTCCAAAATTATTTTATAAAACGTATACTTTCTCAAATCACTTTAAAAATCATTTTAAAATACCAAAATCTGGGTCCAATGATGCTACACACCAAATAGTCAATCACGACTACAACGATATCATATATCAATATGAAAATCCATCAAATATCAAAATATCTGAAATCTAATAAATACTATTGAGGAATCCAGTTGGATCCCTCCAACCTGTTTTCCTGCATTCAAAAACATTAGCACAATACCAATTTCGCTCCAGTACGAAATTATCGCGGTATATGTTCTTATTTAATATTATCCGCTTAATAACGGCGCAATAGGGTCTCATCCGCTAAACAAATAAATGCGGGAAATCAATAACTGCAATATATACATATGCCAATATATATATATTGATATTATTTATAATACCAATTTCACTGTTTATGAAATATTCGCGGTATATGTTTTTAATAAATAACATCCGCTTAGTAACGGCGTATAATGTCTATTTTAACAATCAATAGATAACAATCAACATTCAAACATGCATTCAATCTTTTAAATCTAACTATTTAAAATAAAATCGAAACTGATTCGATTGAGTGAGAAATTCTCACCTTGATTTTAATTTCCGTTTCAGCTTTTATTTCGAATAAAATTAAACGGACGTTTAATTTTACCCAAAATTCTCACTAACTCCAAACGACTCCAAACCAACTCCATCGCGTAGTGTTCGTCCATACGATTCCAACGCAACTGGTTTCGCGCGTTTTCGACTTCGTATGAAAAAGTTACGAATTTTTGAAGTTTGTACACGAATTCATTAAATATAATTTACAACTTTATTTTTATTATACCCTAAGCTAATCTCAGCCGTTGATTTCATGTTGAGGAGATCCAGGCCGCGAATATGCTTCTCCCTCCCTCTCGTTCCCCTACAGGTCCAACACGTTATGGCCGAACCCAAAATAGCAAGCTAGGGTTTAAATTTTGCATCCTCATCTCTCCACTTGACGACGATCACAAAGCTCCATTGGGTAGCTCCTTCCACCACACACCATCGGCCCAAGACCGGCCACGCGCGCACCCCCCAGCGCCTCGAAAAGCGTGCGCAACTCCCCAGGGACGCGGGCCTGTAGCTCCCTCCACACGACTCTGTTTCCGATCATAACCGTTGAATCTCTCCGTCTCGATATGCTCTACGTTTTGTTAGTTGGAGCCTTCATCTAATTTCGCCTAGATTGGGAGGAAAACGTGGAGGAAGAAGGTGAACTGCTGGCCGTTCAGTTTTAGGGCCGGCTAGGGTTTTGTTTTTATTATTTTTTTTTATTTTTGTGAAGGGGTAGGGCTATTTATAAGGAACGGGCGACACTATTCATCCCGGAAATTCCGAACTCCGATTTACGCGCCGTAACCAGCGTTTCTAGGGTTTACCCCGCGTTCCGGACACAATGGAATAGGTTTCGGAAGCTAATTCGGAAGTATGTGCGAGTTATGGCTGTAAACGCTCAATTTGAATTAAACCGATTTAAGCGATTTTCTAGGCGTTTTAATTTGTAACGGACAAACGGTAAATCCAATTGACTTGAAATTTGAAACCTTACAATAATATCACATTACGGATCCGATGAAACTGGTTTCGTCGAAATCCGAGACTTTTTGAAAAATGGCTATTTTCACTCGCCAAATTAAAATTAAAAATAAATCGATGCGTTTCGAGCTGCCACGATCAAACGATAACTCCGATTGACACGAAATTTGAAATCCGGTAATAACTAACTATTACGGATCCAATGAAACTAGTTTCGTTCAATTCTGAGACTGTTCAAAAATTGACTATTTTTACTAGTCGATTTAATTATTAAAATATTCAATTTTCACAAATTAACTTTTAATTCGATTTTAAAAGTTCTAAAATATCGTTCTAACTTCCATATGATATAATAAAATTTTACAAATCATTTTCAATCATATTTATCTATATTTTCAATTATTTCCATAATTTAACGTATTAAATTATTGATTTAATTATCCAATTAAATCCAATAATTCAAAATAAAATTTATTTGACTTATTAATTCACTTATTAATATTTAAAATAAATTAAATATTCAAATTTTAATTTCTAAAAATTCTGGGTCGTTACAATCTTCCCCCCTTAAAAGAATTTCGTCCTCGAAATTATCAAGTAAGAAAAGTTATAGAATTTATTAATTTTCCCAAAATTCATAGTTAAACTTCTTACAATACTTACTAAGTTTTCAAAATCATACTTAGTTATCTTTTCAAAAACAAACTATGTCATTTAACTTTCAATTCCAAAATCAAAGTTTAAGTTTTCAAAATTTTCCAATTTTCTCAAATTTTTTCTAACGCCTTAAATTTTCGGAAAAATTCGCCATAGTCTCCTTTGCGCGGCTCGATCCGAAAAAAAATGACAGTACATATATCACAAATATACTCTCATCAAGTAATGAGGCATCCCGAAGGGAAAAAGTGTAAAAGTACGATATGTAATCCGAGATATGTACCATATATTTTATTAGCAAGCATATACGGCTAATATAGCGCAAAAGCGAGCTCCAAATGCGAAGCAAACGCGATCCGCACCTACTAATCACTCAACAAACAACATGAGAATCATGCATGTAGATAATAGTATCAATATATAACATATAGCAACATAATAACTATATATGTCAACATAGCAAATGCAACTAAACAACAAATGCAAACATCAACCAATTAACATCCATAACCAATTTCATAACCAATAAATATTCATTCATATTCTCATTAATATTCAATGAATTGGTTCTCAATTTAATCACATTTGATTCATTAACAATGGATGTTCTTACTAACATTCATTTTCAATTAGTCCATATTCACTAATTCATATTCAAGTTGGTTCACTTCCAATTCAAATTCAATTCTATTCAAATTTATTTACTTTCAATTGAATTCAATTACATAGTTTTCAATTTCACTAATCAATTTCATTAACATTTAATGAATTATATACAATCAACTAACAATCATATAACAATCAATGAATATTAATTACAACCAAATTACTTTGCTTACAATTGGTTTAATTAATTGATTTTCATTCAATTATTCAACTTTCAAATAACATTAGATTTTAATGAATTTAACACTTATATTCATTATTTCATATCAATTATTTACATTTAATTGATCAACATTCAATCCATTAATTCAATTCATATTCAATTACTAAAGTTGAATTTCATTTATATAACTCAAGTTCACATCCACCACTTAACTTTATTAATTTACTTTGATACTAATATCAACTTCATTCCATATCACTTAAGTTACATTTCATTTTACTTTAAATTCACTTGTTTTTTTTTATTTATAACTCATACTCATAAATATATCCATATAGTTTCACTTCTTATATATGAGTTTATTTTACAATTGTAAATCACTTTAATTATAATTCAATTCTTATAATTTATTTGCTTATACAATTCCTTTATTTAGATTATTCAAACAACCTAACAATCAACTTATATACTTTAATAATTCTGAAAAATTATTCCTTTATATATATAAAATATAATCAAGGTAAAATTATTTCATTTACCCAATTTAAACAATACTGTGCCGAATTGTTCTATTCAAGTGTTTAGAGATTCCTATCAACAACGTTAATTACTCGTATTAACCAGAATCTATATACCACTCAACAAACCAATCATCACAATATAAAACAATTTTATATATTCACTAACAAATACGCTCTCATAGCTATTATTACACTCAAATTCATTCTAGAGTACTACTGACTCTATCTCTAATGAATTATACCCAACAGAACCATGGTTGTCGCTTAACCATAAGCTCTGATGCCAAATGTAACGTACGCGATTTTTCGTTGCCGAAAAACCGAATAGTTATGGGTTTAAGAAAAGAATTTAAGAAAAGAGAAGAGGAAAAGATAGAAATTAGGGAGGAGAGAAAATAGAAAATTAGAAAATAGAATAGAAAAGGGAAAAGAAGATAGAAAATTTTAAAATTGAAAGAAAAGAGAATAGAGGAAAAAGAAAAACAGAAGAAAATAGGACGAGACAGAAAACAACAGAACAACATCAGAATCTCACAATTCGCAGCGGAACAACATATAATAATAAATGAATAATCTTTAAACAAAGAACTATATCAGTTATTACATTACATCACATTTCATTACATCATATCATCAGAGTGTACAACAACAACAACAAACAGTGCAGCGGAAAAAGAAATACTATATAAACTAGTAATACGCCATGCCATCCAGCTTGCCTCCAGCAACTCCAGAATATCCAGAATATCCTGATAAACCTAACTCTTGACTGCCCGTGTGGAAATTGGTGGGCACCCAGAGTTTAGGAAGGAAAACAATAAACTCCAAGTCAGTCATGTGACTGGTGTGAGAACTCAAAACAGTTTATTTATCTTTAAAATCAAAATAGAAGAATATTTTTTATTTCAATTCGCAATGCTTTTAAAAATGAGACTACCATAAGACCTCCTGCCACACACACAATGCAAACGCAGACTTGGAGAAGATTTCTCCTTATGATAGTCAAATATGCTTGATACGCATTTAAAAAGAACATTTGATATTATTACTAGTGCATAGTGTAGAAAATTCATTTCGAAAGTAGAATATAAATCTTAACCAGCATAGGTACCATTATATTATGCCAACTAATAGCTACCATATTAGATGGCAGGTTCTACAACTAAAACCGTACAAGTTTCGTATTGGGAATTGGATTTCCAACAAATGGTCAGGCCAAGGAACTTCCCATTGCCACATGAGAATGCCTCTGGAAAGACATCCCCGAGAACCAAACCGGAACTCTGCCAACACAGGGCCGGGTTACCCTTAACTGGGTAACTACTGACACGAGCACGCCATTCCCCGATCGTAAACGACCTTTCTCACGGGATCCCGAAAGCCAACAACCACAAAGTAATAAATTCGTAGTAACCACATAGGTTAAATATCTGGGCTCCATACCATGATACCACCTCTATCCAGAAGGAAATGTACATACCCTAAAGGGTGCTACCCCTCATAACCTTGCTGCATCTTTCCTGTTTTGACCATTTCCGGGGTGTGAGGTTCGACGAAGTCACGTCCACAAAAACATACTTTATACAAAAGCCATGCTTTGGGTCAACAAATGATCAACACAATGATCACCAAGATAGACGATCAAATAAACGATCCTGTCACAATAATCAACACAATGATCATTTCAGCAACACTCAGCATGTCACATTACCAAATTGGGAATATATCGCTGATAACTTCAACTATATAACCTCTGAGCTCGTACGTCTCAGAGAAGGGTGTTAAGCTAAAAGAATAAATTCTTCGCCACCAACAGAAATATATTTGAAAGAAATCGTCTTTATATCTCAACTTGTAATGTCAGACACACAATCCATACAAGTCTGTTCCGGGCTCGAACAAAACCGAAGGCACTTACAAAGAAGTCCTTGCAATCCGGATATTCACAATCCTGATCGGATTCACCATCACATATGGAGAACTCTATACCGGAGCAACTCGGTGCAGAGTAAATCGACAGGTCATCCTATCGCTCTCGCAAATACCGGTCTTCAACACCGATCTTCAATGCAATTTATAACGACGTATCACATATTCGGAATGGGTTATACGACCCCATGGTCCTTTCCCGGTTAACCCGAATAGTGAGCGCTTATTCAAAAATAAGTGTAGCATTCACATTCAAACAAATCACATCAATTACCCATTCAAAGGGAAATATTGATAGTCGGTTATTGAACTATCACTGGATATGCACACATCACCAGTTTCCAAATAATTTTCCAAATTATTTATTTTCCAAAATATCTTTACAAGATATATTATTTCACACTTCAAAAATAAATCAATATTTATTTTTAAACAGATTCCACTTTCTTTTATAAATTCCATAGTGAATTTATAATTCCAAGATATCAATGAATATTCGATTTCAATTATTCATTTCAATTTTCTTTTCAATTTATCTTCAAAAAGATAAATTCTCAAAATATTCACTTTATATTGGAAAACAATTCCAAACTTATTTATTCATAAGTAATTCACAATTTTTATCTATTTTCAACACTTGGAAAATATTCAATATACTTAAATCGAAATTAAGTATATATTTCATTCTTTAAGGAAATCCTTCAATTAATCATATTTATTTGGGCCTAAACGAATGTTGCGTAGAACATCGTTACGACAACCCAAAATCACTAGTATAGGGATTCGAAATTAAAATAGATATATAAATCCCAATACTATACAAAACATTTCCTTTCGGAAATCATTTACTATAACAACAGTGTTATAGTCCATCATCTCCTTTTATTTCTCGAAAACGTCTATTTCAACAATAAATGTTGAAATCTATGGTTTCGAATCTCAACACAATTAAAACTTCGTTAGATCGTTTTAATTCAATTTAAACATCTCATTCAAAACATTTCCTTTAACATATTATTCACAGTTCAAAAACGTGAATATACTACGTTAACACATTCCATCCTTTTATACATTTTATTTAAAAGAATTATTCACTATTCAAAAATGTGAATATACTTCATTAATAGGTTTCAACAATTTTCTTATCAAAATAAGTCATTTGCGAATTTATAAAACAACGTTTATAAATTCCATTTCTATTTATTTATAAAAGCTTCCTTTTTATGTATTCTTTTATTAACCTATTCCAGTTTATAACTCAATTTTAAACTAAAAGTTCATATTATAAGTTAAATACTTATAAAACGATTATTTTACAAAATCGTTCTTTTTAACTTCCCAAATTATAAATCTTATAACTTATAAGATTCATTCATTTATCCAAAATCATTATTTTAATAACTTAATAAATTTTATAAACCTACTGCTTATAAAATTCCATTTATAACTTCACCGTATAAAATTTTATAAATTCCATTCAATTATGAAATTCATTTTCACTTCATTCAAACACTTATAAAAACTTGTTTTATAATGTCCATATTTCAATTTATAAATATCATTTTATAAATTTCTTAATATAAATCAATTTATATTATTCTTTTAAAACGTCTTTAATCTCCTTTATTATTTCACCATTTTGATTCATAAAATAATTAAATTTTATAAATCCTATATTTAAACTTTTCATAATAAATTCAAAAATTCCGATTTAACTATTTTATAAAGTCACTAATTCCTCATTTTCAAAAAATCAGCTTTCAACTATATTTCTTAAAAATCATAATTTTTATAACTTTAAAAATTATAGCGTTTATTTATTTAAAATGGATCAATTCCAAAATTATTTTATAAAACGTATACTTTCTCAAATCACTTTAAAAATCATTTTAAAATCCCAAAATCTGGGTCCAATGATGCTACACACCAAATAGTCAATCACGACTACAACGATATCATATATCAATATGAAAATCCATCAAATATCAAAATATCTGAAATCTAATAAATACTGTTGAGGAATCCAGTTGGATCCCTCCAACCTGTTTTCCTGCATTCAAAAACATTAGCACAATACCAATTTCGCTCCAGTACGAAATTATCGCGGTATATGTTCTTATTTAATATTATCCGCTTAATAACGGCGCAATAGGGTCTCATCCGCTAAACAAATAAATGCGGGAAATCAATAACTGCAATATATACATATGCCAATATATATATATTGATATTATTTATAATACCAATTTCACTGTTTATGAAATATTCGCGGTATATGTTTTTAATAAATAACATCCGCTTAGTAACGGCGTATAATGTCTATTTTAACAATCAATAGATAACAATCAACATTCAAACATGCATTCAATATTTTAAATCTAACTATTTAAAATAAAATCGAAACTGATTCGATTGAGTGAGAAATTCTCACCTTGATTTTAATTTCCGTTTCAGCTTTTATTTCGAATAAAATTAAACGGACGTTTAATTTTACCCAAAATTCTCACTAACTCCAAACGACTCCAAACCAACTCCATCGCGTAGTGTTCGTCCATACGATTCCAACACAACTGGTTTCGCGCGTTTTCGACCTCGTATGAAAAAGTTACGAATTTTTGAAGTTTGTACACGAATTCATTAAATATAATTTACAACTTTATTTTTATTATACCCTAAGCTAATCTCAGCCGTTGATTTCATGTTGAGGAGATCCAGGCCGCGCATATGCTTCTCCCTCCCTCTCGTTCCCCTACAGGTCCAACACGTTATGGCCGAACCAAAAATAGCAAGCTAGGGTTTAAATTTTGCATCCTCATCTCTCCACTTGACGACGATCAGGAAGCTCCATTGGGTAGCTCCTTCCACCACACACCATCGGCCCAAGACCGGCCACGCGCGCACCCCCCCCAGCGCCTCGAAAAGCGTGCGCAACTCCCCAGGGACGCGGGCCTGTAGCTCCCTCCACACGACTCCGTTTCCGATCATAACCGTTGAATCTCTCCGTCTCGATATGCTCTACGTTTTGTTAGTTGGAGCCTTCATCTAATTTCGCCTAGATTGGGAGGAAAACGTGGAGGAAGAAGGTGAACTACTGGCCGTTCAGTTTTAGGGCCGGCTAGGGTTTTGTTTTTATTATTATTATTATTTTTTTTTTGTGAAGGGGTAGGGCTATTTATAAGGAACGAGCGACACTATTCATCCCGGAAATTCCGAACTCCGATTTACGCGCCGTAACCAGCGTTTCTAGGGTTTACCCCGCGTTCCGGACACAATGGAACAGGTTTCGGAAGCTAATTCGGAAGTATGTGCGAGTTATGGCTGTAAACGCTCAATTTGAATTAAACCGATTTAAGCGATTTTCTAGGCGTTTTAATTTGTAACGGACAAACGGTAAATCCAATTGACTTGAAATTTGAAACCTTACAATAATATCACATTACGGATCCGATGAAACTGGTTTCGTCGAAATCCGAGACTTTTTGAAAAATGGCTATTTTCACTCGCCAAATTAAAATTAAAAATAAATCGATGCGTTTCGAGCTGCCACGATCAAACGATAACTCCGATTGACACGAAATTTGAAATCCGGTAATAACTAACTATTACGGATCCAATGAAACTAGTTTCGTTCAATTCTGAGACTGTTCAAAAATTGACTATTTTTACTAGTCGATTTAATTATTAAAATATTCAATTTTCACAAATTAACTTTTAATTCGATTTTAAAAGTTCTAAAATATCGTTCTAACTTCCATATGATATAATAAAATTTTACAAATCATTTTCAATCATATTTAACTATATTTTCAATTATTTCCATAATTTAACGTATTAAATTATTGATTTAATTATCCAATTAAATCCAATAATTCAAAATAAAATTTATTTGACTTATTAATTCACTTATTAATATTTAAAATAAATTAAATATTCAAATTTTAATTTCTAAAAATTCTGGGTCGTTACAAAAACAGATGCTATATATTTTGTTTTTTAAAAATCTGATGAGAACAGATGCTATTAAAAACTTGACTTGCTTTGTGTTGTTGCATGTGATGGATCTTTGAATTTGGTTGTGGAAAATTGTGTTTATATGTGCTTGGTTAAACCTCTGTTCATATGTGATGTACATATGTGTCTGTAAACCCCCCTATGGTTTGATGGTTTGCTGTGTATCATGCTTGCATGCCTATATATGAATGATCTCAGTTATAAAGGTCTGTGAACATCCTATAATCTGAAAATAACAAAATTTACAAGTTTAAAACAATTGTTTGATGTTGAATGTATTTAATAAGTGCAGTGGCAATTGGTTGCATGTAAGAAATTTTGGCACACATGTTTTAAATATGCAAATATAAATGGAACATATCTGAACATGCTTTGCTACTTCTTTTTAAATTTAGTTTTAAATTTTAATCTGGAAACTGTGAACTAAAATTTCATGTAGTTTTGTTTACAAGATTTAAAAGCATATCACATCCATCCCAATCTTGCTCATTTGTGTTGGCTCTGTTAGCTTTGGGTTCACTGATCAGTACATGTACATGTTGAGTCTCATGACTTTGTCTCTATTTTGACCCTTGATCATTTCATGTTGACATTTACTCCACTTTGCATTTGTGCATTGCTGTCATTTAAGTTGGTCACTGTTGCATTACTTGTGGCAGTTGCTATGTTCACACATTTTCCCATTCACTGTCACACTGTACTTGCTTCACTTGAGTTTTTGTAACTTGTACATGCTGTGTTCATTCGAGTTGCTTCACCATTGAGTGTTTCATTTCATGAACATTTGGGTCTGGTCTCTTTATCCACACTTTGTTTGATCATCAGTTGTAGCTTGTTATATTGAACTTGTAGTTGTTGCCGTAAGCTCTGTTGCACTTCGATGTTGTTTATGTTGAATCATTCTCTGTTGCACTTCACCTCTGAGTTGAGTTTCACTTATGGTTCCAGTATAGCTGAAACATGATGTTTACTTTGCTCACTTATGGGTTAGTTTGGTATTAAGTTGTATATGTTGGCACATTCATATGCTGTTTGCACCATTTGATCAGATTATTTCTTTGTCGCATTGCCTCCATTCAGAATTAATCTTGCAGTGATTTGTCTGATTTGTGCACACGAGTTGGCGAGGCAGTGCACATGTGTACAAATATATGTGTGCACTGCAGCCACACAGGATTGATAAATTTAAAAAAAAAAAATTAATTTAAGTTTGTTTCCCTGTTGCTTCTCTGTTCTCTGTTCATACCTGGTTACAGAGTTCTAATTGAGTTTTCAAACATGTTGCACTTCGATGTTATTATGTTGAATCATTCACTGTCCCTGTTTCATTTGTTCAGTTGCACTTATAAATCCATGAATTGTTCTCCATTCATTTTGGGACCTTGGTTGTTCATCTGTGCTTGGCCTTAATGCTTAGTTATATTCAGGCTGATTTTTGATACACTGTATTTTGGGCTGTTACCATTTATTTCAGTTCATTGCAAATTTAATTACTTGAATAAAGATTAATCCTGACTCGAGTGTTTTGTGTTTTGCAATAAACGCTCGGGTCAGACTGAGTATTTCTATAGCTTGAAGATTTTCAGGCAGCGAAGTTAGAGAGAGAGAGGAAAGCACTCCACTAAAGTTTTTCTAGAAAAATTTTTCTTGTACTTAAGAATAAAAGATTATTTCGCTGTATAAAATTTTAATGCATTGTACAAACTCTGATATATGTAAGAAAAATTCATTTATGAATAATATTATGATTATTCTGTGATTCTGTGGCTGATTCTGTTTAAACTCTATAAACTGACTAACAATCCGTCATTTTGAACGTTTCGAGTTGGTTTAATTACCGACTATAGGCGGTCAGGGCGGCGGGTCGTTACACCACCTCTTCCCCTCTCTCCTCCATGCGAGACAGCCTTCGGCCTCCTTCCTCCCCTCTTGCAGCATGCAACTTCCACCGCAGCCAAGCAGCCATGCTCCACCCTATGATTCATAGCAGCTCCTCTCTCTTGTGCCTACATATACATATATATATATATATTGCATAGGTATCTTATGTATATTTTAATATATTATATAAAGTTATGTATTATTTATATATCTTATTCTATATATATATATATATATAGCTTGTTGTCATAGGTATATTATATACATTATTATAAGGTTATATGTAGATAGTTCTCACTATTCTATTTAAGACTTATATATATATACTAGTTAAGGTTACAGATCAGTATATATCGTTAGATATTTATACTGTTGAGTTTATAAATTTTATATTATGATAGATTGTGTATATATATTGCTAGTATTTATCAGTGGATATGTTTATATATGATATGTTGTGAGTTTGTGTGACCAGATTTTATATTTCCAATTACTATGTACATATGTCATCTGGCCATTTTATATATAAATTGTATTATATTATATAAGACTTATATGTATATATATTCAGTTATGATTTGGTTTTATACCTTTCTCTTTTATAGTTAAGTTATATATATGATTCTTGAACTATATATCAGTTATATAAGCACATGGATAGAATACATATAATATAATAGTTCTAAGAAGTGATTTATTGTACTGAAATTTTAATATAATACATAGGATTAGATATATGTGTTAAATTTTGTAATGACCTTGAAAATATAAGAAAGTTGATTTTAATGTGTATGTGTGTGTGTGTGTGTGTGTATAAGTTATAGTACTGTATTGTGTCAAGAGTATTATATATATGTTGTTTTAAATATAACATATAGTGTTTATATATATATATATGTATGTATGTATGTATGTATGTATGTATATATATTTCAGTCTTATATTTTGGTTTGTTGGTTGATTTCGTAATTTATATAAACATATATGTTAAATTGTTAAGTTTTAAATGTATTGGTTTAAAATTTCTTATTATATATATGTATATGTTTATTGTTTAAAGATATATATATATATATATATATTCAGATCTGTTAAATGGATTTTAGTACTAGCTTCAATATATATATATATATATATATGTATATTAAGACATATATATTAGTATGTATATAATATGTTAATTTATTTACTCAAGTCATACAGTTATACATCAAGCATTTTATATATTATAAAGTATATGAGATTGTATATAAGATATTTTTATATGTATGTATATAAAGATTTTATTTTGTGTTTTACATTAACATTGTTTTAAGGTAATAATATATAAAATAGTATATGTATTTCCTTTCAGTTTATATCAAAACTGATTCTGATTAGTTCTCATCGATTTTTCATTTATCAGCTTTGTCTGTCGTGCTTGTTTTCTTCATCGAATCATGTCCGCCTAGTGTTGCTTTGGAATTCATAGCTCATTTCTTTGTCAAATCTATCTAGCCTCGGAAGGTGGGAAATCACTCACGATTAACTTTCTTATATTTATTAAATTTTATTTCAATTGAAACGACAATTGAAATATGCCGCTGTTAGTTATTTACATTGCTATATATATACTGTTATCTGTACCTGTTCACATGTGTCATCTATCACCATTATGAATTATTTATTGATGATATATGCCTGTTATATTATCATTATATATGCTATCACTTTGCAAGTTCCCTGTTAGTATAGAATTCCCTATGTGTTGAAATGATACATACCCGAACGATCTGTAGAATAGGAGAAAATCGTTATGGGTTGAAATGAAAAACCTAAGCAATTTTCATTTGAATTGAATTTGTGATTGCGGTTTGAAATGATACATATACCCGTACTTATATTTATATTGTGGATTGAAATGATAAATATATGTATCACTTGACCATAGGATAGAAAATTATATATAGACACCGTTGGTCTATATATAAATATTTTGAAAATGATTTCTATGGTTTTGGAAAGATATATATGGTTTAATAAACATAGATTTTTAAAATATTATATATATATATGTATTTTATAAAGCTTAAATTCTTGATTTTAAAATTATACGTTTGGAAAATTTTAAAATTATAAGTTAGTTTTGAAATTATACATTTTAATAATTTACTTATAATTTTACTATTTTAAATTATGTATAAAATATGAAAATAAGTTTGATAATAAAATTTAATTTAATAAAGTTAGATTTAATTTATATATAATATGTTTAAGTAATTATTTAAAATTATATTTTCGAATATATAGTTTACAGTAAGTTTTAATAAATCAAGGTTGGGAAAAGAGATTTGAAAGTGATTTGAAATGGTATTTACTTAATTAAATCGATTTGAAACTTATTCAATTTGAGATTTTTAAAGGATATTATCTTATAACTTGATTTTGGTTTAAGGGATTTAATGAATATTTCAAGTTTAAATAAATTAAACGAAATATTAGTCCATTTGTAATTTGGGGTTTTATTTAAATGATATTGGATTTATTTAGTGAATGTTTCAAAACTAAATAATATTAAAGTGAATTTGATATATATATAGGAATTTATCAAATTTAGTTTTGAAAATGTTGAATATTTAAAGATTTAAAATATATTGAAATTGAGGTGGTCTATTTTGCGGTTCAAATCTGTATTTGAAACCGATATAATTTGAACTGGTTCATTAAGAAATTGAATTGAGTTGAAATTGATGAATTGAGATTGAATTAAATTTGACTTTTGGAATTCAAGTTGATTTGAATCGATTTCTGAAATTTGAAGAAGCTATTTTATCATATAAAGTATATTTTAAATTATAATTAAAACTATTTTCATATTTTACTTTATAAATTATTTTGTATATGCTATTTTAATATAAATTATTTTCAATATAAACTATTTTAATATAAACTATTTTGGTATGCTTATTATTTTAACACAAACTATTCTCACTTATAACTGTTTTATATAAACTATTTTATTTTATAAAATATTTTATTTTATAAAATATTATTAATGTCTAAACTGTTTAAAAGAAAGTATTATGATTTCAAAGTGTTATGATTTCCAAAGTGCTATGATTTCAAAGTGTTGTGATTTCCAAAGTGTTATAATTTCAAGTGTTTTGGTTTCGAAAGTGTTATAACTTAGAAAGTACTGTGATTTTTGAAATAGATATATTTGAAATGGAAATGATGCCGTATTTGGTTTTGAAATGGAAATGATATCGTTTGATATGGTTTTCAAATGGCAATGATATTTTAGTTTTGAAGTGAAACGACCCACAGTTCCATACCCCTTAAGTCAATGCTATTTCCAACATATCAATTCAAGGTGAATGGAAATACAAACCGTTAGGGCTAAAGAAGAAGGAGGTAGAAGAAGATAATAGAAAACAACACCAGAATCTAACCATCGCAACGAAATAAAATATAATAGATAATAAATGGTCTTTACACAAAATTAAATCTGTTTATACATTACATCATCAGAGTATACATAACACACAGTTGGACAGTAATCATAACCTGTCCTCACAAAACTGAATGCACAGCTAATCAACACAGCGGAATATTTAACACAAGTAAGGGAGTACTTATCGCCATTCAGCTCGTCCTGAGCTCCATAGCATCCTTTCCTGTATTCTATAATACTCGGTCTGACCCGAGCATTATAGTGAAATAACACCCGAGTCAGTCTGGAATACCAGCATGAGAAAATTACACTCAATTTGATTATTAAAGTTTCAAAATACTTTGAAACCAAAAGCATCTCGTAAGACCACACCACAAATAAACATGTTGGGTTTTTACCTTACGATAGCCAAAACACTTTTTATCAAATCCGTCTGATATTATAAAAGTGTCTAAAGAAAGTAAAATGGAATCTAGTTGAAATGCTTGCATCTCCCGTTTCAGTAATAGTTAGGCACAATCAAAACCGTAAAGGCGCGTAGGGAGAATGGATTTCCAACTAATGACCAGGCACTGGGATACCACCTATCACAGTACGTGGCCTAGATCACCGTACCGATGATCCCTCCCGATCCCCTACAACACAAGACCGGGACTACCCCTTACTGGATAATCCTAAGTAAGATCACCCCGCTGTTGGGATCAGCAACCGCCCATAAAGCCGAAATAAAAAGGGACATTTAGACAGGGATGACCTTACCCTAATGGTTGCTACCTACTTAGCCTTGCTGCATAACCCCTGATTTTTAGTCATTCCTGGTTGATGAGGCTCAAGGCTAAGTGTTACCTTTTTAGAACATATCACTTAGAATGCTTACCGTCCACCTGACGATGTTCTAAAAGCATTCATCCATATAAGTCCGTCCCGGGTTCGAACGGAACCGAAGGCACTACTCCTACTACATCCATTTTGGAATCACCTCAGGATTAGTAGAGACTAGCCCTTGCACTTCACTGCTCCACCTTCGAATCCAAACTCTTGTTTCCCACACGGAAACATTCAAACCGGATCGAAGTGGTTTTCAGGAAATAAATCCCGATCCCGGTCTCTACGAAACGATCAACACATTGGCCAATATTGATAGTTGGTTATTTAACTATCAAATAACATTCACAAACAACCATCAAACATAAATAATTTCACCAAATTATTTATTAATCTCAAAATATTTTCGCAAGATATATTTCCACTTTTAAACCCTTTGAAAACAGTTTCCAAACCACACACTTCTCATGGAATGAGTTCCCAAATATTTATTTCCATTGAAAACACCAAGTACAAATACTTTAGATTTTTAAAATAATTTAAAAACACTTCATTATAAATGCACTTTAAAACATTTAAATTTAAAAACTACTTTAATACTTTATTCAAAAATATATACTTCAAGAATATTTAAAATAGAGCTACTTTATAAAATATATAACTAATTTTCCCTTTTAAAACATAATACCAAGTCACCTTTAAATAATTACTACTAAGATAAATTTGAAAAATACTTACTTTAAAATTTAAATAATAAATTTCTAAAACATGCTTTTAAAACCTTTGACATATGCTTAAAATTTGCTTTGAAACGTACTTAGCTATCCAGGGGAATACGCTTCTCTTTCTCATTCTTTAAAAATAAATCACTATTTATTTTTAAACAAATTTACCCATTACTTTAATAAACTCCCATCGTGAATTTATTCTTCCAAATATCCACCGATATATTCCTTCAATTTAATAACCCAGTTTATAAATTCCATTGTCTCACTTCCCTTTTTAAAATCCCAAATTTAAACACTTAAATCAATTTTTAAATTGATTTCCAATTTGCTCTATTTTGAATAAATTCCTTTACTTACTCATTTACTTCAAAACCCATTAACTTTAGGTTTTTAGTTCTTACTTATGATTTAAAATCTTTTAACTTAAAAATACCAATTTCAAATTTCCCTAAATCCTTCTTTGAATAAATTTAAACGTTGAATTTTAAAATAAATTCTTTATTCCTTTAAATAATAACCCTTCAGTTTTTAAGAAAATCACGTATTCCCATTTATTCAAAAAAATCTCATTTCTCCATACTTGGAATTTTATTTATTAGAATTCAAAAATCAACTTTTATTCTTTCCCAATTCATTCTTTAATTTATCCAAATTTCTATAATTATTTACTTAAAATTCTCTCTTTTATTTTCTTTCAAAATCCAAATCTATACATTTTTGATAACTCAGAATATCCGAATATATTCAATCAAACCATAATATCCAACATTTGAATTACCAATATAATTTATCACTGATTATCACATAAACCATATCACAGAATATTAAACAATCTAGATAAATCTGAGGAATCCAGTTGGATCCCTCCAACCTGTTTCCCTGCATCCACAGATGTTAGCACAATACTAATTCCACTTCGAGGTGGAATATTGCTGTATATGGGTTTATAAAATATCATCCACTATTATGCGGCGCATAGGGTCTCATCTACTATATAATGCAGGAAATCAATCACTCCAATATATATTATATACTACTATATATAGTATAGGACATCAAATCAATTCAATCATTCAACCAATTATTTAAATATAACCATTAAATAGCAACCTAGAAGAGTGAGATTAACTCACCTTTGATTTTTGTTTGGCAATCCGTTTCCATCTCGACCATTCTTCTAATTTTTGAACTTTGTATAAATATTTACACAATTTATTAACATTTGAACCAATGAAAAATAAATTATTGTTTCCATTCCGGCTTGATCCCTTCACAATTTTGACCTTGTATAAATAATTCATGGTTTATTACCATTTGTATCAACCACTCAATTTATTCCCATTTAACAAATTTAATTTAATAATAATTTAATTTAATTTAAACTAATAATTCCCTTTAAAAATGTTTTAGTGACTATAATAAATCAAATAAGTTAATATAACAAATTAATCTTCATTATTTTAAAATATAACTAGTAAATGAAAGTAGGTATATATATATATGTGTATATATATATATATATATATATATATATATATATATATTTAAACTACGTATATTAAGGAACAAGCTATATACAATTTTAAATCTACTTTTCCTAAACACCTATCTATATAAAATAATTTTTATATATATTTAAAAACTGTTTTCTTTTCCCAGTATCCAATAGAACTTTGATTTACTGTAATAATTTTCTTCTGCATATACATTATGTAAATCCATATAAATTCTATAGCATTTAAAATACTATAGTTTCCTTTCTTATCCCTATTTATATTTCTGTTTAAACCTTAAAAAAACCAAAACTATTTTGAAATCACAAAGTTAAACTCACTATATTCAAAAACTACATTTTAAAGTTGATATTATATATATATATATATTAGAATACAAATTATAGTTAACAAATAATAAACTACCTTACCGCCTCCTGCCGATGAATGTCGAATCGACACAGTAAACCCGGCCTAAAGCCCTAGCTTGAATTCCAGCACCTCGTATCGCGAAGCATGGCATTAGAGCAGTCATGCACCCATGTTGATCGCACTCCTCCACGAACCAGCCTCGACATTTCAATCTCCACCCTCTCGCCTGTTAGCGATGAGACATCCTTGCCACGATGCCAACCAACTCCCTAGCCTTGCCGATAACAGAGCCGCTTCACCCAAAATAAACCCTAGCCTCGCGAGCGCGATTCGTGATGCGTCCCGATGCAAATCCCCCTAGCCCTCGCGATTAGATACAATTCTGTCTCTTTACTTTAGAAGCAAATTCGAGCTGCTTCCATTTTAGCTGTCTTTCGAAAGTGAAGATCGATTTGAAACTAAGTCGGCCCCTCTTTCTTTTTTTTGAAAGAATTGAATCGATTTCGAACTGTTATGAAGCAGAGAGACGATATTTATTTTTAGAGAGGAAGCGCCTTTTTTTTCTGAGCTCTTGATTTGTTTGAATGGGAAGGATAGGCTCGCGAGTTTTAGAAAGAACGGAGGGGAGGCCGTGATTTAACAGAAAGGAGATGGACTTGATTTCTTCTAAATTGAATGCCTGCTACAGGGAAGGCAAAAAGTTGTTATAGTGAAGGGAGCATGCTGACGGGAAAAAGAAGAAAGGCAGCTGAGGGGAAAGAAGTACAGCTGAAGGTTGACTAGGCAATATAAATTTATATATATCAATTTAAATTCAAATTCAAATTTGTCACGATGAATGCAACTTAAAATTTCAAACTCCTATCGAGGCGTGCCGCTAGGCATTTGTCATGTTATGCCCCTATTCCGAACACAATGGAAATGGTTTCGAGTCCTAATTCAATCGTATGGAGAAGATAACTTTTTGGATCAGTTATTATATTGAGTTTTCGATATAAATTTCAAAGCGTTTATTAATCGTACGATCACACGATCACTCCAAACATCACGAAAATTGAAATCCGATAATAATACACTATTAAGGATCCAATGGAACTGGTTTCGTCGAATTCCGAGACTGTTTGCCTTGGAAGGCTATTTTAAATTCAATTCAAACAATAAAATTTTCAAAACTTAACAAAACACTTTCAAATTCAAGTTTAACATTTTTGCTATCTCCAGTATGATCAATATAAATTTCATAATCCTTTGAAATAATTTTATCCAGCTTAAAATCTCAGATTCACTATCTAAACCAATTTTAGATTATTAAATTTAATTATCAAAGGAATATTGGTATTTGAAATTCAAGTTAAATTACCCTTCAAATATTTAAAATAAATTAAATATTTCAATTTCAAATATCTAGAAATTTCGAGTTGTCACATTCCTCCCCCTTAAAAGAATTTCATCCCCGAAATTACTAGTTAAGAGGAATGGTCCACAACCCGTACATTATTTCCCAACCACTGGTTTAGCAATTTCCCAAAACCAAACAGTCTCTAACAATACCCAAAACCATCTTTCTAATAAAGACATTATCAACCCTACTAACATTCCAAACTTCTTTCATTAGTTCTAACCAACATCTCTTACCCAACCATTCAAATTTAAACTTAAAACCCAAATTTAAATTATCAAAATTTCTCAAAAATTTTCTAACTCCCTAAATTTCCGAAAAATTCCGCCAGCGTCTCCTTTGCGTGGTTGGCTCGGTACAACTACAAAATGCCTCTACGGGCTCCCAATTCCAAAATGAAAACAAAAGCCGAGTGGCTAGACCAGAAAATCATCAAATTTCATACAGAAATTTAAATACATACCTTTGCCGAGCAAATTTCAATTTATCTTCTGAAATC
The DNA here is from genome assembly GCA_030765085.1 of Allium cepa. Classification (NCBI taxonomy): domain Eukaryota; kingdom Viridiplantae; phylum Streptophyta; class Magnoliopsida; order Asparagales; family Amaryllidaceae; genus Allium; species Allium cepa. The sequence continues at coordinate 318,939,922 of CM060939.1, forward strand.
AAAAATCCAAATTTTCCCACTTGCTTTTTTAATACCTGTATATCCAATTTAACCATATCCAACTACAGATTCCAAAATCATTTTATACACTTCTTTACAAAATTTTCAATATTCATTCCATTTAAGCCCGTACGATGTACCTATATCATTTGTATGCAATACCAAATCCGATCGCTTACTTGATCACACAATTTCATTTTCGAACTAGGATCGTCCACCCGACTTTCTAGTGCGAACTCAGATCTGGTTCCTTGATCAGAAACCGTCATTCTCCTTGCATAGTCATAACTATGATTGAGAATCTCCAGAATCAATCAAATATCCATATCCAGGGATCGCCATCGAAACCGAGTGAAAAATCCCAACTCGGATCCGTATGATTACCTCGAAATTTTGTGCTCGAATCTGGATCAAACCAATATGAGAATAAAATAATATACATACATCTTACGTATTTATATCCATTGATTATCAGCTACATCAATTCTCTTTTTATTCACTTTCATTTGATTTCTATCTACTTATTCACAATTTTCCCATTTCACAATTTCCAAATTAAATTTCATCCAATTTTTAACTTAGTATATTTCCAATATCAAATTTACGCAAGAGCTTTCACCCTTAACCTCTCTTAAGTTTAATATCAGCAATTTATATACTCTTATATTATTACTTCCACTTTACCACTTGGTTTTTATTTAATCAATTTGGATCCCAATTTCAAATATATTCAATTTGCTTCAATTTGCAAATTAATTTCAAACCACAATACTTTTTCCCAATTTCATCCAGGTTTTCATTTTCAATTTTACTTAAATTCCGTTTCCTTTTCATTTTGAATATTGAATTCTATTCACATTATCACAATCCATATTTAATTAACCATTTCTCCAATTAGTTCCACTTACTAATTTATTTTAATCCCAATGTATTTATTTCCAAACACTAATTATTTTTAGTCCATTTGAACTAATTCTACACTTCATTTTACACAATTTTAAATCAAGTATCATCCGATATTCAATTTCATTTCATTTGCATACCATTTAAATCAATCAATTACTTACTAATTTTAATCTAAAATTTTTGTTTTATTTAGTCCAACTCGACTAATTTTCCATTCAAACTTAAGTTCAACATTCAGTTTCATTTCCCTTTTGCTTACAAGTTTAAACTCATTTATTCATTCACAAATACATTTCTAACTAATAAATTTTGTTTCAATAACTTATTTCATTTGGCATACTTAGATCTATTTCCTCAACATTCACTTTTTATTTAACTTGGTTTAGTTACATTCTAATTTAATTCAAATTTTAAGTTTCTATAAGTTCTCCAATTTATTTACCTTCTGTTTGCTAACTTCTTTTAATCTACCTCAATTAATTGGCTTACATTCTAACTTATTTTCGTTTTCTTACTTACTTCAAAATTCTAACTCTTCTCCAAGTTAAATTTTCTATTCTAAACAAATTTTCAAATTTTTTTATATGTTTCCAAACTTATTTATTATTCCATAACCATTTTTAATAAGATCCCAGAGTTTCAACAATTGCTTAAACATACAAAAACATTTCAAATAACTCCAGAGCTTAAACCATTACTAAAATATTCCAAATTCAATTTTGAAAACATATATATATCTAAATCAAACTATTTCTCTGCATTTTCAAAATCAAACCACATTTCGCAAATAAACATTAATCCAAAACATCCAGGTAGCAATCCCCTTTTTTGGAAACTCGAAAATGAACACCGATGATGTCGCGATCATCATCAAAATTATTTTATAGCGATCGAAAATAGTTCAATGCTTTTATCTCTTTAAAATCCCTTCAAATTTTTTTAAATCCCAAATCTCACCAGATTTCAAATCCATTTCAAAATATTTCTCAAATACTATCACCATTATTTCTCCAAAGCTTTTGAAAACCATTTTCCAACTCAAAGGAATTAAACTTTTTTCAAAATTCCAATTTTCAAATTTTCAAATCCTTCAACTCTCGTTCAAAAATTACTTTGGAATTTTATTTAAATTTATAAATCACATTTACAGTTTACATTTCAAATTCCATTCTATTAATGAATTTATTTCTATTAATAAAAGGTTGATTTATTTAATTAATAAATGATTAAAGGACAATTAATCAAATGATTTGGAATTAATTAATGTTAATTAACCATGATTGATGACTTATTTGATCTAAATTAATCAGATAATTAATTGAGCTTACTTATAGATGTTTGAATTCTATTGATTGTCGAACTGTTTGATATTTCTGATATGTTATGCTTGGTGCTATGAATTCTTTCGGTTTGATCTGTGATGAATGTAATTTATTTATCTGTGATGAATTTATATTATTTATCTGTGAATCTATGAATGAACGATAAGTGTTATAGATTATACCGCTTATCAATATCGATATGCTTAAATATGTGATGTTATGATTTATGATGTTGCACTATTATGTATAACCCCTGGACTACACCATACACACACAAATATGGGTTGCACGAGGAAATCGGCTAAGTCATAGATTTTCAACAATTTTAAAGATTGAATTCTTGAATCCAAAATAGTTTTGGAATTGGAATTGAAAGCTTTTGAAAATGAGTTTCAGAAATAAAAGTTCTTTTATGTAACTTAATGTGACGACCGCCCATGACTCCCGCACCAAAACAAGAGAATAGAGCGCTGAAAGGTGTGCCAGGTAGCCGTGGACGATAGTCAGGGTAAAATAAAATCGCAGAATCTCTATCGTAACTCACAGCGCATGGATAAAATACAATAGAGAAATATATAGTGAAGTCTCATAACAGAAAATCATCATATAAGCATCACAGAGGTTTTATACAATCATCTCAACAAATCCATACATCAAGACCTCACTACAAGCACTCATCAAATACAGCAGCGGATACCCAGTACATATAAGAAAATAATATGCATAGCCTCCTGCTCGTCTTCGCCATCATCAACGGAAAACTCTACTCTAAGCACAGCACCTGCCACCTGCTACCTAGTCTGCCCATCCCAAACATGGATGAACAGCCCAAGGTAATAAGAGGAGACATAAAACCTTGAGTCAGACAAAGTCTTAGTGAGCAGTAAATTAACAATCAAGCATACCAAAAGAGCATAAGGAAATAAAGGAATAGGAACCAAACCATCCCACTCCACCTCTTTCTACAGTGATAGCCCCCAGACACACACTAAGGAGAAGTAAGCATAACATATCAGATAAGTAAGGTAAAGCAATAATCACTCGAGTCAAGGACGATGTTTTCCAAATACAAACCCCCAAGGCCTAAACCAAGATCAGATAAGCACCCAGAAAACACCGCTCTTGAAGCCGAATGATGATACAACCAAACATCCAAACATCCATGACTCTGGCTATCACTGTTAACCTTGCTTCGAAATCACCGTTAATTGAATGACCGACTCCTTCCTGAGCCATCTGTCAAGGGCTAATGGTAACCCTGGTTCTAGACAAAACCCCGCACACTGCCTTGTGCCTAGGACTTATCTTCTTGGCCCAGAGTACTCGACTAACTGCCTGTAGTCTTTTAGGCGTCCCTATGTACTCTTGCTTTAGGTTTGCTAGAACCTTCAATAACGATGAGATCCAAGCCTCCTTGTCATCCTTCTTGACGACTTCTATCAACTTAGCCCAAGCTTCCTCTTGAGCAATCCATTATCAACCAACTTGAACTACCCTTCAAGTTATCAACATGCTTGGAATGATCCCTGCCTGGATTAAGCCAAGACTCACATCATACTTCGCTTCATCGTACCAAAGCAAAGTCTCAACTCAACCATACTTTGCCTTTTCGCATCCTGACAAAGTCCCATCTCGATCTCATACTTCGCCTCTTCGTATCACGGCAAAGTCCCATCATCGAATCCATCCATATGAGCTTCCACATCCGCTTCATATACCATCGGCAGCTTTCACCATTCAAGAGCCTTTCCACTTAGCTTTTGAATCATCTTCAACCATCTTGTTCCAAATCAACTACAAGCTAACTTGGAGCAATCAAATCTAACATACATTCAAACATTCAAGCATTCAAACAAGATATATTAAGCAATATCAACTATAAAGGCAATTTCGTAATTAAGTGAGCAAAAGTCCAACATAAGTGAAATCATAGTTTTTAGCATAGATCTATCAAATCTAAAACATGGGTTTTGTCTCTAATACTTGTTAAATAGCTTCTATAGATAAACATTTTCAAATATGATGGATCTACATGCAGACTTAAGGAAAATGCGAGAAAACGCTAACTTTAACACATAAACATATCACCAATCCCATATACTCCTTTGGATCCGCGTGAGAGATAACTACCACTCACCAAATCACCCAAACACTACAAAAACTACACACTTCAGATCTGGACAGCGAAGATCAAGGTTTGATCCGGCAATATCTCGCTTCAATTGATGAAATCTAGCTCGAACGGATGAAGATCTTCAACTTTGGCACTTGAATCTTCAATCTAAATCTTCGATCTTGGATGGATGCTAACACTTGATTGGAATGGAGAAAAGAAGATGAAGAAATGTTGTAGTCGAGTCTTCAAAATGGCAGCACTTCGTCGCTTCAAAAACCGGTGCCAAAAAGTGAGCCAAACCCCTCTATTTATAGGCTGGAAACCCCTTAGGTCGTCGCCCCTTAGGTCGTCCCCGACCTAACTATGAGTCGTTGCCGACTCATCAGCCCCTACGACCTACGACCTAACCAACACAACATACAACCAAGGCCGACTTACGACTTAACCCAGACGCGACCTAAAACACAGGCCGACCTAACGACTCAACGCACTACCGTCCCAACTGCAACACGACTCAGCACAAAGAACCATCCTTAGGTCGTATACGACCTAAGCTAACTCAGCATATCCGACTTACCACTCTCACAGGGATGCCGACCTAATTCCTACGCGACCTAACACTAAGTCGGTCACGACCTAAAAAGCCTCCGACCTAAAATACTGCCGCGTTCCCCAAGTCTTAAGTCGTATGACGACTTAGCTATGACACACACGACTCAAGACCCCACGACCTAACTCACTGCCGACTCACTACCTAACTTAGGTCGTTTACGACCTAAGTCTGAACAGTACTCACGCGACCTAACAAACCAGACCGACTCAACGACCTAAGCCCCCCAACGACTCAACGTGCCTGCTGACCTATCCCCCTAGCGTCCTAACGCTAGCCCTTAGGTCGTTGAACGACCTAACTCTAAGTCGCTAACTCGGCGACTTCCTTAAGTCGCTGCCTACTAACACGCTAACCCCTTAACTCGGCAAACCTTATGAGTCGTAACTCGTTGACTCGGCCACTTCCTAAGGTCGTCTACGACTTACTATAGGTCGGTCACCATCACTAAGTCGCCTAACTTTTAGGTCGTTACTTCTATAACTCGGCAACTCTTAGGTCGGTGAATTTCTTATCTCGGCCAACACTCCAACCCGTAACCCCTCCTTGAGTCGGTCCCCTATGAGTCGGTCACGACTCATCCCTTAGCTCGGCAATGCTCATGAGTCGGTCACAACTCATACTCCACCCGGGTTAACTTCTAAACGACTCAAGCTAGAGGCAACACAAACAACACTATCGACCTGCAAATTCTACGATCTATCGACACGTAAAATACGGGTCGTTACATTCTCTCCCCCTTAGGAATTTCGCCCCCGAAATTCCAGGCAAACAACAGAAATCAAAGATATTCCGCATGCCTACCATCCATAGCAATCAACAAACCATGCATCCAATTCTAGCCTAGCATGCAGAATTCTAAGACTTAGAACAAGCTACAAATTCATGAGATGTCACGACACTTTAGGGCCATATCTCGAAGAGTCCTGGATGAGCTTCCTTCATCCTCTCTTCCTCCTCCCACGTACAGTCGTTAACATCGTCACTCCATTGTACCTTGAGCAACGTAATCGTCTTCCTCTTAAGCTGTTTCGTATCGGTTTCAACAATACGAAGCGGCTTACGAGGTCTCGTAACCACTGGATCAACCTCTAAGTCTTCACAGCTATCAGCAGAAACCACCGTAGTAGGGTCGTGCACATACTTCCGTAGACAAGATACATGAAAAACATTGTGCACACCCGCCATCTTTTCCGGTAACTCCAATCTATAAGCGAGCTTTCCAATTCGCTCGACAATCGGGAATGGTCCAACAAATCTCGGAGTCAACTTTCCTTTCTTCCCAAACCTTATAGCATTCTTCAATGGAGAAATCTTCACAAAAACCATATCACCTACGTCGAATTCCAAATCCTTACGACGATTATCTGCATAACTTTTCTGACGATCCTGGGCTGCCTTCATTCTTTGCCGAATGATCTCTATACAATCTGAAGTCTGTCGAATCATCTCTGGCCCAAGTATCAGCTTTTCTCCGGCTTCCAACCAACATGTCGGAGAGTTACACGGTCTTCCATATAATGCCTCATATGGTGCCATACCAATACTCGACTGATAACTGTTATTATAAGCAAACTCCACCAAATGAAGGTGATCTTCCCATGATCCTCCGAAGTCCAAAACACATGCCCTAAGAAGATCTTCCAATACTCGGTTGACTCTCTCAGTCTGACCATCTGTTTGAGGGTGATAAGCTGTACTCAAACACAACTTGGTTCCCAAAACTTCCTGGAAGCTCTTCCAAAATCTACTGGTGAACAATGGATCTCGATCGCTCACTATACTCTTCGGAACACCATGGAAACGAACTATCCACTTCACATATAATTCAGCCAACTTCGATGCAGTCCTAGTCGATCGAACAGGAATGAACCTTGCACTCTTGGTCAAACGATCTACTATGACCCAAATCCCTTCATTTCCCGCTCTTGTCCTAGGTAGACTATCGATAAAATCCATCGACACCTGCTCCCACTTCCATGTAGGAACCTCTAATGGCTGAAGCAATCCACTGGGCTTCTTCTGCTCAGCTTTCACCAACTGGCAATTCATACACTTGGAAATAAAATTTCCAACATCCTTCTTCATTCCTTCCCAGTAGTAAGCTCTCTTCATATCCCGATACATCTTATTTCCACCTGGATGAATTGTCAACTTCGAGTGATGACTTTCCCTCAGAACTTCATCTCTCAATCCATCTATATCGGGAACAACCAATCGTCCTTGCTTTCGAAGCCAACCCTCTCGATCGACCTCGAATCCTTTCTGGATCCAATCCAGATTCCAAATCACGGATAATCTTGACAAGCTTATCATCTCGCCTTTGGCTCTCACCAATTCTTTCCACAAGTGTAGGCCTTATCGATAAGTTTGCCAACATCTCAGGTTCCAATTCGCATCTAGGCCTGAAATCAAATCCAGCCAAATACTTAAGACTCTTCCATTCTGAAAACATGGCTCCCAATCCTGCATGTCTTCGACTTAACGCATCAGCCACTGCGTTACCTTTTCCTGGAGTATAGGCTATACCAAAATCATAAGATGCTAGAAACTCTAACCACCTTTGCTGTCGAAGATTCAAATCCTTTTGGGAGAACAGATACTTCAACGACTTATGATCCGTAAACAACCCGAATCTAACTCCCAATAGGTAATGTCTCCACATCTTCAAAGCAAACATAATCGCCGCTAACTCCAAATCATGAGTTGGATAATTCCTTTCATGCGGCTTCAGTTGTCGACTAGCATACGCAACAACTTTATCCTTCTGCATTAACACTGCTCCTAATCCAGTACCACATGCATCGGTGTAGACCACCATCTCATCATTCCCACTAGGAATAGTCAAAACAGGAGCACTTGTCAGTCGCTCTTTCAGGATTACGAAAGCTTGCTCACACTTATCATCCCATCTGAATGCTTGGTTCTTCTTCGTCAATCCTGTCAACGGTGCAGCTATCTTGGAAAAGTCTTTGATAAACTGACGATAATATCCTGCTAATCCAAGAAAACTTCTCACATCAGATGCATTCTTAGGTCTAACCCAATCTTGGATCGCTGCCACCTTAGCGGGATCAACCGCTATTCCATTTCCAGAGATAACATGGCCTAAGAACCTCACTTCACTCTTCCAGAAGTGACACTTCGAAAACTTAGCCTTCAGCTGACGTTTCCGTAAGATTTCCAAAACAATCCTCAAGTGCGTCCTGTGCTCTTCCTCATTTCTGGAATAAACCAAAATATCATCCACGAACACAAGCACGAACTTATTCAACTGATCTCTGAATACTCTATTCATAAGATCCACAAAATATGCTGGTGCGTTAGTCAACCCAAACGGTATTACCAGCCACTCATAAAATCCGGATGGTGTCCTGAAAGCAGTCTTCGGCACACTATCCTTTGCCACTCTCAACTGGTGAAATCCCGTTGCCAAATCCATCTGAGAAAACACCTTAGCCTCGTGAAGCTGATCAAACAAGTCATCTATTCTCGGCAATGGATACTTGTTCTTCTTAGTCACCTTATTCAGCTCACGATAATCAACACACAACCTCAACGATCCATCCGCTTTGGTTGTGAACACAACTGGCACACCCCATTCGGACACACTCCTCCGAATGAATCCCTTCCGCAAAAGGTCATCAACTTGCACCTTCAGCTCTTGCTGCTCCCTCGGTACCATCCGCCTAAGAGGCATCACAACAGGTCTGGCTCCCTCAACTAGATCGATACGAAACTCGATCTCCCTATGCGGCGGCAACCCTTTGACTTCGTCAAAGACGTCCTCAAATCCATTCACAATAGGCACCGATGACAGTCCATCCCGTGGAACAACCAGCGAATACATGAAGCTCATGAAGACGCCTTCTTCATGCTTACATCGTATCACAACCTTTCGCCCATCCACATTCCCGACTGTCACCTCCAGCCTCTCACAATCAACCCTAGCCGCATACTTCCTAAGCCAGTCCATACCCAAAATAATTCCGAACCTCGCAAAGTTCAGAACAAAGCAATCACAAACAAACGAGCAATCATGACTCGACACAACCAGATCACACCATAACATCCACAAACCAGACAAATCTTCAACTGAAATAGTTACAACCAAGGGTCTATCAATAATATCTGGTTCCTAACCCAATTGGTCATACAAGTTATTACAAACAAGAGAATGTATCATCTCAACATCGAACAACATTCTTAAACGGAAACATCTCAAATGGAAAGAGTACTTTAAACCACCACACTCTTCCCCTTTTCCTCAGCAGTAGGAGCTTTTGAAGTTGGAGGAACAGCTCTCAACACATAGGCTTGCTCAACCTGCTCAACCTTTGGCGGCTCTGGACAATTCTTCTTAATATGCCCTGGCTTATCACAGTTGTAGCACTTTCCCTGCACCTTTGGATTCTTGCAATCCCTGGAGAAGTGGCCCTTCTGTTGGCAATTGTAGCAGGTCACCTCGCCCTTCTGCTTCTTTTGGCCACTCTTACCCTTCTTCTGTTGCTGTCTCTTCTTCTTGTTCCCGCCTTGCGATGATTTAAACCCATCCTTGGTAACAACAACATCAGACTCTTCTTTAGGAAACAGGCTCCTGTGCCTAGAAGTCTTCTCCATAAATTCTTCAAATGAATTATCCAGAAAGTCCACCAACTGTCTCTTCATGATTGAAGTCACCATAGCCTCGAACTTAGCATCATGATCAATAACTCCTTCAGCTTCACAACCTTCCTTAGCAGCTTGTCCCTTTTCTAGACTCATCCTTAATATCTACAAAAAGAAATGATTAGAACACCTTTGAGAAACAACTGCATAAGGAGTGCAAATCCTTCTAAGCTACTATATTATATATATAGTAATCATCCATCAAAATACAATTACGTCTCTCTTACGTAATTACGTCAGCGAGCGTTGGCTAAAATCGATTAACCAAAGCTCTGATACCAAATGTGACGACCGCCCATGACTCCCGCACCAAAACAAGAGAATAGAGCGCTGAAAGGTGTGCCAGGTAGCCGTGGACGATAGTCAGGGTAAAATAAAATCGCAGAATCTCTATCGTAACTCACAGCGCATGGATAAAATACAATAGAGAAATATATAGTGAAGTCTCATAACAGAAAATCATCATATAAGCATCACAGAGGTTTTATACAATCATCTCAACAAATCCATACATCAAGACCTCACTACAAGCACTCATCAAATACAGCAGCGGATACCCAGTACATATAAGAAAATAATATGCATAGCCTCCTGCTCGTCTTCGCCATCATCAACGGAAAACTCTACTCTAAGCACAGCACCTGCCACCTGCTACCTAGTCTGCCCATCCCAAACATGGATGAACAGCCCAAGGTAATAAGAGGAGACATAAAACCTTGAGTCAGACAAAGTCTTAGTGAGCAGTAAATTAACAATCAAGCATACCAAAAGAGCATAAGGAAATAAAGGAATAGGAACCAAACCATCCCACTCCACCTCTTTCTACAGTGATAGCCCCCAGACACACACTAAGGAGAAGTAAGCATAACATATCAGATAAGTAAGGTAAAGCAATAATCACTCGAGTCAAGGACGATGTTTTCCAAATACAAACCCCCAAGGCCTAAACCAAGATCAGATAAGCACCCAGAAAACACCGCTCTTGAAGCCGAATGATGATACAACCAAACATCCAAACATCCATGACTCTGGCTATCACTGTTAACCTTGCTTCGAAATCACCGTTAATTGAATGACCGACTCCTTCCTGAGCCATCTGTCAAGGGCTAATGGTAACCCTGGTTCTAGACAAAACCCCGCACACTGCCTTGTGCCTAGGACTTATCTTCTTGGCCCAGAGTACTCGACTAACTGCCTGTAGTCTTTTAGGCGTCCCTATGTACTCTTGCTTTAGGTTTGCTAGAACCTTCAATAACGATGAGATCCAAGCCTCCTTGTCATCCTTCTTGACGACTTCTATCAACTTAGCCCAAGCTTCCTCTTGAGCAATCCATTATCAACCAACTTGAACTACCCTTCAAGTTATCAACATGCTTGGAATGATCCCTGCCTGGATTAAGCCAAGACTCACATCATACTTCGCTTCATCGTACCAAAGCAAAGTCTCAACTCAACCATACTTTGCCTTTTCGCATCCTGACAAAGTCCCATCTCGATCTCATACTTCGCCTCTTCGTATCACGGCAAAGTCCCATCATCGAATCCATCCATATGAGCTTCCACATCCGCTTCATATACCATCGGCAGCTTTCACCATTCAAGAGCCTTTCCACTTAGCTTTTGAATCATCTTCAACCATCTTGTTCCAAATCAACTACAAGCTAACTTGGAGCAATCAAATCTAACATACATTCAAACATTCAAGCATTCAAACAAGATATATTAAGCAATATCAACTATAAAGGCAATTTCGTAATTAAGTGAGCAAAAGTCCAACATAAGTGAAATCATAGTTTTTAGCATAGATCTATCAAATCTAAAACATGGGTTTTGTCTCTAATACTTGTTAAATAGCTTCTATAGATAAACATTTTCAAATATGATGGATCTACATGCAGACTTAAGGAAAATGCGAGAAAACGCTAACTTTAACACATAAACATATCACCAATCCCATATACTCCTTTGGATCCGCGTGAGAGATAACTACCACTCACCAAATCACCCAAACACTACAAAAACTACACACTTCAGATCTGGACAGCGAAGATCAAGGTTTGATCCGGCAATATCTCGCTTCAATTGATGAAATCTAGCTCGAACGGATGAAGATCTTCAACTTTGGCACTTGAATCTTCAATCTAAATCTTCGATCTTGGATGGATGCTAACACTTGATTGGAATGGAGAAAAGAAGATGAAGAAATGTTGTAGTCGAGTCTTCAAAATGGCAGCACTTCGTCGCTTCAAAAACCGGTGCCAAAAAGTGAGCCAAACCCCTCTATTTATAGGCTGGAAACCCCTTAGGTCGTCGCCCCTTAGGTCGTCCCCGACCTAACTATGAGTCGTTGCCGACTCATCAGCCCCTACGACCTACGACCTAACCAACACAACATACAACCAAGGCCGACTTACGACTTAACCCAGACGCGACCTAAAACACAGGCCGACCTAACGACTCAACGCACTACCGTCCCAACTGCAACACGACTCAGCACAAAGAACCATCCTTAGGTCGTATACGACCTAAGCTAACTCAGCATATCCGACTTACCACTCTCACAGGGATGCCGACCTAATTCCTACGCGACCTAACACTAAGTCGGTCACGACCTAAAAAGCCTCCGACCTAAAATACTGCCGCGTTCCCCAAGTCTTAAGTCGTATGACGACTTAGCTATGACACACACGACTCAAGACCCCACGACCTAACTCACTGCCGACTCACTACCTAACTTAGGTCGTTTACGACCTAAGTCTGAACAGTACTCACGCGACCTAACAAACCAGACCGACTCAACGACCTAAGCCCCCCAACGACTCAACGTGCCTGCTGACCTATCCCCCTAGCGTCCTAACGCTAGCCCTTAGGTCGTTGAACGACCTAACTCTAAGTCGCTAACTCGGCGACTTCCTTAAGTCGCTGCCTACTAACACGCTAACCCCTTAACTCGGCAAACCTTATGAGTCGTAACTCGTTGACTCGGCCACTTCCTAAGGTCGTCTACGACTTACTATAGGTCGGTCACCATCACTAAGTCGCCTAACTTTTAGGTCGTTACTTCTATAACTCGGCAACTCTTAGGTCGGTGAATTTCTTATCTCGGCCAACACTCCAACCCGTAACCCCTCCTTGAGTCGGTCCCCTATGAGTCGGTCACGACTCATCCCTTAGCTCGGCAATGCTCATGAGTCGGTCACAACTCATACTCCACCCGGGTTAACTTCTAAACGACTCAAGCTAGAGGCAACACAAACAACACTATCGACCTGCAAATTCTACGATCTATCGACACGTAAAATACGGGTCGTTACACTTAATAAAACTTCAAATTTAAATAATTTGATTTAAATTTGAATTCAATATTTGAAGTTGAAATCAATAATTTGGAAATTTTGGTCTAAAAAGATTATACAGGTTAAAGGTGTTTATATGGTTTTTAACCATTTAAAAAGTATGGTTTTGGAAATTTAAATTTAAACCCAAGTTTTATACTTGGATGGCTTTAGCTTAAGTAAATTGTAATCAGTTTTCCAAAAACGAAAACTATTTGTTTCAAATAATAATAGCTTTCATAAAAAGAAAGAATTTTCAATTTGTGTCCAAAGATTTCAAGTTGGGGATAAAATTGTAAATAGTTGGAGAAACTATGAATTAACCTTTATAAAGATGATTAAATCTTGTTTTGAAACTGAAGAGAATTTTTAAATGGTGTATCTTTTATATAAAAGATTGGAATTAAAAAGGGTTTAAAAGTTATGAATTAAATCTTAAAATGAAAGATTGGATTAGTTAATCCAATTGAAATGGGAATTATTTTGAAATCCATAAATGGATCTTTGAGAAACTGGGTGAACTTTGTGAAATAAATCTTTTTGTTTAAAGATTTGAAATGGTAATTTGTTTAAACCATTTGAAAGAAAAGTTTTGGATTTTAAGTTATGACTTAACTGAAATCCCATATCTATGTTTTTAAATATTACGCTCATTATTCGATTTAGCCGGGAGAGGATCTTTTTGTCATATAACCCATTCAGAATAATGATACGTCGATATGGATAGCTTTTAAAGACCGGTGGTGAAGACCGGGTATTTTCGAAAATGAAAGGATAACCCGTCGATTGTCTTTGCACTGAGTCGCGCCGGTATAGAGATTCCCTAAGTGATGGGAAGTCCGATCGGGATTGTAAGTACCCGGATTTGCAAGGGCTTCTTCGGAAGTACCTTCGGTTCAGTTCGAACCTGGAATAGACTTGTATGGATGTGTGTCTGACATTACACTTTAAGATGTAAAACTAGTTTCTATCAAATACATTTCTGTTGGTGGCGGAGCTTCATTCTCTTAGCTTAACGCCCTTCTCTGAGACGTACGAGCTTAGAGGTTATGTAGTAGATGGTTACTAGTGATACATTCCTAATTTGGTAATGTGGCATGCTGAGTGCTACTGTGTGTTGATGATCACTTGTTGATCATTTGTGATCGAAGCATGGCTTTGTGAAAAAGCGTAGCTTTGTGGATGAGACTTCGTCGAGCCTCACAACCCGGTAATGGTCGAAACAGGAATCGTGGCAGCAAGGTTAGTTGGGGGTAGCTCCTTCTGAGGGTATGACCATTTCCTTCTGGAAAAAAAGTGATATCATGGTATGGAGCCCAGATATTTACTTATGTTGATTTTGAAAGTTAGTATCATGGTATGGAGCCCAGATACTTTACTATATGGTTGTTGGATTGAGGGCCCTCGGGTAAAGGTCAGTAACGATCGGGGGATGGCATACTCGTGTCAGTTGTTACCTACTTACAGAGGTAACCCGGCCTTGTGTAGCAATGATCCGATTAGGTTCTCGGGGACGTCCCTCCAGATGCGTTCCATTTTATGTGGGAAGTTCCTTTGCCTGACTATTTGTTGGAAATCCAAACAAACAATACGAACCCAGTACGGTTTTAGTTGTAGAACCTGCCATTTAAAATGGTAGCTATAGCTGGCATAATATAATGGTACCTATGCTGGCTAAGATTAATATTATACTTTCGAAATGTTTTCTGCACTATGCACTAATAATAATAATATCGAAAAGATTTTTGCGTATTAAGCATGTTTGACTATCATAAGGAGAAATTCCCTCCAAGTTTGCGCTTGCATTGTATATGTGGTGGGATGCCTTATGGTAGTTTCATTTTTCAAAAAGCATTGCGATTTTCAATGTTTTAATTCCTTTTTTGTTTGTTTTTAAAAGAATAAAAACTGTTTTTGCTCACACCAGTCCCATGACTGATCTGGAGTTTATTGTTCCTTTCCTAAACTCTGGGTGCCCACTATTTTCCACACGGGCAGTCTAGAGTTGGCTTTTTCATATAGTCAAATAGTAGGAATTGATTCGATAACTTTCGAAGCCTTTTTGATTTGTGGATCGCATTTTCTACACTTCAGCATCCGCGGCTGACCTTGCCTATCTTGGTGCAACTTGATGGTTGTTCGAGCCATATTTAATTTGGAGGTGGTGTTGCAGTTGCATTTTGGCGATGTATTCTATTGAAGATATTCTTTTCCGCTGCTATTTCTTGTATCTCTGATAGTATTTATATTCAGTTGTATCATTCTATTATATCATCATTGTATCAAATGTTGTGTATGATATTATTCATTTTCTTCCGCTGTGTTGTACTTGATATGTTATAAGCTCCGATGAACCAGATTCGACGTTTGGATCTGCGACATTTAAATATGAGTGTCGTACTCGGTGCCGATTTTCGAAGGTCGAGTCAGGGCCGCTACAGTTTATCTTGTTTAAGAGTTTAGAAACCTCTATCGATGACACAGCGTCCCACACGTCGACCAGAATCCATAAACACTCAACCGATAAGTCAACACAATATAAAAACACTTTTTATATTCACTAAAAAATACGGTCTCATGTCTATTAATACACTCAAACTCATTCTAGAGTACTATGAATTCTATTTAATGAGTAATCCCCACCAGAGCATGGTTCTCGCTTAACCTTCAGCTTTGATACCAAGTGAAACGACCCGTAGTTCCGTACCCCTTAAGTCAATGTTATTTCCAACATATCAACTCAAGGTGAATGGAAATACGAACCGTAGGGTTAAAGAATAAGGAGGTAGAAGAAGAAAATAGAAAACAACACCAGAATCAAACTATCGCAGCGGAGTAAAATATAATAAATAATAAATGATCTTTACACAAAAACAAATCTGTTTATACATTACATCATCAGAGTATACATAACACACAACTGGACAGTAATCATAACCTGTCCTCACAAAACTGAATGCACAGCTAATCAACACAGCGGAATATTTAAAACAAGTACGGGAGTACGTTTCACCATTCAGGTCGTCTTCTGAGCTCCACAGCATCCTGTCATGTATTATATAATACCCGGTCTGACTCGAGCATTATAGTGAAATAACACCCAAGTCAGTCTGGAATACCAGCGTGAGAAAATCAAACTAAATTTGATTATTAAAGTTTCAAAATCATTTGAAACCAAAAGCATCTCATAAGACCATGCCACAAATAAACATGTCGGCGTTTTTACCTTACGATAGCCGAAACACTTTTAATCAAATCCGTCTGATGTTATAATTTCTATAGAAAGTAAAATAGAATCTAGCTGAAATGCTTGCATCTCACGTTTCTGCAATAGTTGGGCACAATCAAAACCGTAAAGGCGCGCAGGGAGAATGGATTTCTATCTAATGACTAGGCACTAGGGTACCACCTGTCACAGTACGTGGCCTAGATCACCGTACCGAGGATCCCTCCCGATCCCCTGTAACACAAGACCGGGATTACTCCTTACTGGATAATCCCGAGTAAGATCACCTCGCGGTTGGGATCAGCACCGCCCACACAACCAAAATAAAAAGGGATATCTAGAAAGGGATGACCTTACCCTAATGGGTGCTACCCACATAGCCTTCCTGCATAACCCATAATTTTCAGTCATTCCCAGTTGATGAGGCTCAAGGCTAAGCGTTACCTTTTTAGAACATATCACTTAGAATGCTCAACGTCCACCTGACGATGTTCTGAAAGCATTAATCCATACAAGTACGCCCCGGGTTCGAACGGAACCGAAGGCACTACTCTTACTACTTCCATTTTGGAATCACCTCTGGATTAGTAGCGACTAGCCCTTGCACTTCACTGCTCCACCTTCGAATCCAAACTCTTGTTTCCCACATGAAAACATTCAAACCAGATCGAAGTGGATTTCAGAAAATAAATCTCGATCCCGATCTTTTCGAAACGATCAGCGCATTGGCCAATATTGATAGTCTTAGTTATTCAACTATCAAATAACATTCACAAATAACCATCAAACTTAAATAATTTCACCAAATTATTTATTAATCTCAAAATGTCTTCACAGGATATATTTCAACTTTTCAACCCTTTGAAAACAGTTTTCAAACCACACTCTTCTCATGGAATGAGTTTCCAAATATTTATTTCCACTGAAAACACCAAGTACAAATACTTTAGATTTTTAAAATAATTTAAAAACACTTCATTATAAATGCACTTTAAAACATTTAAATTTAAAAACTACTTTAATACTTTATTCCAAATAATATACTTTAAGAATATTTAAAATAGAGCTACTTTATAAAATATAGAACTAATTGCGACGACCCGGAATTTTAAGCAATATCAATTTAATAATTTTTGATAATAATTAAATTAATTTGATCATTTTATATTATAAATTGACAAGTTAAAATTCTTTTAAAGGTTAATAGTGATAATTTTTTAATATCTGTCAATATTTTTCTTAGCAACATAAAATTGGCAAGTTTAATTCTTTTAATATTTTAATTTGGGAATATTTATTTTAGCAATTTAAAATTGGTAATATTTATTTTTCCAAAAGTTAATCAAAATATTTTCTATTTATAATATATATATTAATATATCTTGTAAATAGGAAGTGTTTAATGCAATAAAAGCTAATATATTCAAATTGTGATATATATAATATATATTATGGTTTGTGTTTGTGTTTTAAAAATATTAATTTGAATTTAATAAGTGTTTTCAAACTTTATTATATATAATTTGTAAATTGAAATGTTAATTTGATTTAATACTTTTGAAAATGATATTTGAGATTTGAATTTTAATAACAAAGTTAATTTCTTATTTATGTATATATTTTAAGCTTTTTTTAAATAAGAATTAATTTGGAATTCAATTTCAATTGTTTTCAATATTCTTTCAATTTAATTTTAACATAAGATAAATTATTTTAAATTTTTTATATAAAGAGTTAAAATAAATTTCTCAAATTTATAAACATATGATATTTTGATTTGAATCAAAAATAGAAGTTATTTGAATTCACATGAATATTTATTAAAACATAAGTACACAATTTATAATCACATAAATATTACATTCATAATTTAAATAGATTATTAAAAAGAGAAAATAACATTTAAAATATAAATTAAACATTAAAAACATTTGTTAAACATTAATAAAATAATAAATTACACTTGTAAGTATTTTGATACATGTAAAGACATTTGTAACTTATGTGCATATGTGTAAGATCATTAGAGCATTAAAATGACAAATGTCATTCTCTTGATTAATTAAGTTTAAAATTAAAATTGTAAAATAATGATAAAAAGAAGAGTTTTATTTTTCAGCAAAATACTTTCTTCTTTTCAGAAAAACTGAATGCAAAACAGAGATCAAAGAAAAAAAAGAAAGAAAACATAAAACTATAGTAATCTGGAATCAAGAAATCTGAAAACAAGAAGAAAATGGAAAATTCAAATCAGAGGCAAATGCAAGTACAAACATGCAATTCAGATTCAACAGCTACAAGATTTTCAAATTCAATCTAAGGCAAGACGGCAACAGGATTTTTATTCAACAAGCAATTCAACATGCAAATAATTCAAGAACCTGGAAAATACAGTTCTATCTTCTCCTATATGCTTTGCTTGAAAGGTGAGTAAATGATTTTTTTTAAAAACAGTTTAAATCCTGTTTCAACCTGTTATTGTGATAAATATTATGTTGTTAATGGAATACTTGAATTTAATTGAATTGCATGTTTGAGTATATGGTTTGAATGCCTGTATAGTGTTATTTTAGTTTCTGTGTGAAGAACAGGTTTAAAAATTTTATAATAAAATTCAATAACTAGTTTTTGAATTCGAATATAACCTTTAATTGTAAATAGAAGTAGTTTGTAATCAAGTAACCTATCATCTGAAAATAATAACAAGTTTTTAAAATGAATAATTGGTTATAATTCTTTGAATTTACAGTAAAGTTCAAATTGAGTCAAAACATTAAAAACGCCGTTGAGCATGGGGGTTGAGGGAATGTAGAAGATCATCAGAAAAGTACTTGTGTATTTTATTGATAATCGAGATGACCGAAAGTCGAGGAAGCAGGGTTTTATATTCTGTGAATGCCGATGTTGTTCTATTGGGTTTTGCGTCAACATGGAGCTACCGAAAATGATCGCAGGGGTTGCCGGGGGTTTAGGAGGTTGTGACGTAGCAACGGTGGTGATGGTGGGTCTTCTCGAAGTTGGGGTTGCCATGGAGGGTGGATTTTCTAGTGATGGTTGTTTCGAGTATTTGAGTTTGAGGTCGAAATTTTGATTTTCGATCAATGCATGGTTTTTGGGTTTCGATAGTTGTTGTCGAGGTCAAGTGCGACTGATTGGAGCCCGACGTGGAGTTCGCCAACGACCGGCATGGTGGTGCATGTTGATATGCACGGTTTTCGTGCATCAGGTTAAGGTTTTAGAGAAGAAGGTTCAGGCTCGAAGTTTGTGACGTGTTTTCTGATGTTTTTCTCGAAGCAGGTGTAGGGTTGGGGGTTACTCAGGAAAGTCTCGAGAATTTGTAGGGTTGGCTCGGGTTTTTGACAGGTTACTCGAGATCAACTGGGTTTTGTATATTAAGTAACCTGATTTTTACAAAAAAATCAGGGAAACAATGAATAGATGATATAGGGATTGATTTTGGAATGTTTATAAAATTTTAAAACAAAAGTTAAACAAGAATTTACTTTTAAAAATAATTTGTTTCAAGATTACGTTTTAAAATAAGTTATATATATATATATATTTAAGATGAATGTGATATATAATTTGGAATGTCATCGGTTGATATGTAATGAGATGAATGTGATATATTTGAGATGTGATATATATGTTGCTTTGTGATATGTGCGGATGAATTTGATAATAGTGAATTATCTACCTCTGTGTTATGAATCATCCATTTATGTTGAGTGATATTCTGAATATCTACTGTTTAAAACCCTTAAGTACAACTTGGACGTTAAAATGGTGTTTGGATTCCGTGAGAACGGGATCGGGTTTCCATATTTGGATATCCGAAAAACACATCGATCCAAATTAAACGTTAGGTCGTGAATCCAAGTGGAGTTCAAGTGAAGACTCGAGGTGTAAGAACTATTCTTCGTAAGTATAACTCTGGGGGTGATTCCGTGATGAGTTTGACGGAGATAGTACTTACAGGTTCGAGACTATGACTCAGAGTGCAAGGGCTATGGTCGTTGACTCTGAGGGTGATTCCAAAATGAGTGCAACGAGATAGTGCCTTCGATTCCGTTCGAACCCAGAACGGACTTGTATGGATTGAATGCTTTCAGAACATCGTCAGGTAGACGATGAGCATTCTAAGATAGATGTGTCCTATAAAGGTAATCGCAGCCTCAAGCCTCATCAATCGGGAATGGCTAAAATAAGGGAGGTGCAGCAAGGTTAAGTGGGTCATGCCCAAGTAGGACGAGATTTAACCCCGTCTGGATGTCCCTTTTTATTTCGGCTTTGTGGGCGGTTGGATCGTAGCCAACTACGGGGTGGTCTTGTTCGGGACTGATCAGTAAGGAATGGTCCCGGCCTTGTGTTGCAGGGGATCGGGAGTGGTCCTCGGTACGGTGATCTAGGCCACATACTGTGACGGGCGGTACCCCAGTAGCCCTGCCATTGATGGAAACCCATTCTTCCTACGAGACCCTACGGTTTTGTTTGTATTACCCACTTTTGTAGCTAGTAGCTGGAATTTAATAGATGTAACAATTTCGGCTATTTCATATTTACTTGAAACCCTAGATACTATTATAATATCACTGGATTTCCTATCAAATGTTTTGGTTAGCGTAAGGTAAAAACTTTTCCATGTTTATGTGTGGGAAGTCTTACGTGATAATTTTCTAAAGTTAAACAATTCAAACCGTTTACTCACACCAGACCCCTGTCTGACCCGAGTGTTTATTTTCTGTTTTATTAATCTCTTGGGTACTCATATTATGTATGAGTAGTCAAGTGATTCAGGTATCCTTGATGAATTCTGGAGGAGCTTTGGAGCAGGCGGCTTCAGCGTGTAGATATATAGATAGAGTTTCCGCTGTGTGTTATTCTGTGTTGTTGTTCTTGTATTGTATATTAGACAGAAATGTTATAACTGTCTAAATTGAGATGTATAGTTGTGTACTCTGATGTATATGATACTAAATATATGTTATATATTATATTTCATTCGTTCCGCTGTGAGATTCTGATGTGTTGTTGTTCTTTCTTTTCTTCTTCTATCCCTTTCTTTCTTAAAAAGTGATGCGTCTTTCTGGTGTTAGAAAGTCGGGTCGCTACAGTTGGTATCAGAGTGATAGGTTGAGCGAATACCTAGACTCTGGAGTGGTGTCTATCTTGAGAGAGCGTACTTGTAATTATATATATATATATATCTACCTAATCTGTTGGGTTATCTGTTCGGATTTTCCAACATAAGTTATAAAGGTAGATAAGGTAGGAGTGTGTGTAACACGACTATCACTAATGGAAGAGGCTTATACGTTGTGGTTGGAAGTGTGTCTGTCGAGATTGTAGATATAATACCATCTCGAATAAGCTTTGTAGACTAGTGAAAGGATTTTATTGATCCCAGAGGAAGTCTTTTAAACAATTGGAGTATATTCTGGACGTGTGAGGTTGATTTGCTCTCGAGTGAGCGGGATTTTGAAGAGTTGCACCGGTCAGTCGAGCAGAAGCAGGTGATGGTATCTTGGTGACTTCAGGAAGGAATAGCTGTGTGGTGGGATGAAGTATCCATAGATGGTTTTGAAGATGTTCTTTTAGAGCAAGATTTTGATGGTATTGAAGGAACGTTGATGCCTACTACAGGGAAGATTCGGATGTTTAGAGATTTTCTGGATCATAAGTAAGGGTGTCTTATCTATATTGAAATATGAGGCTAAGGTCGATGAGTTATCTCATTTCGGACTTGGTCTCATTGTTTTCCTTAAGAATAACAAGTGGTTGGTGTTTGATTTGGAGCCGAGTTTCTTATGAAGATGTCTACCCGTCTCAAAGATCTTTTAGTGGAATTGGGTGATAGTTTTGTGCTTCAAGTTGCTTGTGGTTAAGAATGATCTTTTGGCTTAGGAGTATCATTGATGTGATGTTTGGAAGCAGCAGCGTGGATCCATTTCTTTGATGGCTCAATTATCTTTGGGATTCTACTATCGGCAGACCAGACAGATAGTGAAGGCTTATCCATTTCTTTGGGAGGCTCAGTAGAGCAGGATATTTGCTGGAAGTGATCTATCAGTTTTTCTAGTAGATAAGCCATTCTTGAAGATTGATCTTGAGTAGGAAAGCTGTGCTGGTTGGTGAAGATAGTTCTTTGGAATCTGAACTGGGTAAGATCGCAAAAGTGACTTGCGATTAGTTTGGGAAATCATTGAGTATTCTTTGGCTTGGGAATTGAGGAATCTCTTATGGAGGTAAAAGCTACGAAAGTAGTCAGAGATTTTCCAGATGTTTTTGGAGGAAATCAAAAGTCTACCCGAATCGGAGATTGAGTTTTCTTATCGACTTGGAATCCAGGAGCAATATTGATGGTTCAACCATGTAGAGGGATGACTCTTGGAGCGAGAAGAGCTTGTTGAAGCAGCTCAGGATTCTTTTGAGAGGGATTGACCATCTAGTTCTAGTTAAGATTTTGCTGGGATGTTTTGACCGAGTGGAATGGGTCACTAAGTTTTTAAGATCTAATGAACAGGGTATGTATAAAGTTTGTGCTCGAGTTCTTCGATAGCATTCTCATCTACTCCAGATCAGAGTTGTGCAGCAGAAGTGAGATAGCAGTTATTCTGGAGTAGGAGCAACCGGGAATTTTAGTTTTCTTGGATTAAAGGATTTCTACAGTGTAATTAACAATAATATGAAAAAGAACGGAGAAAAATATCAGACGCCATTGTTTCCTTTGATTATTATTATTAGGGTTATACCGAAATTATGAAAGAGGGACTACAAGCTTTAAACTAATACTGCAGAACACAGCTGGGCTGAACACAACTCAACTGGGCCGAACACGACCTGCTTCCTATCTAGCCTAATATGAAAATATGCATACTGCATGAATAAGAATACACAGCTAGACCATACACATTCCTTATATTATCCAATAACACTCCCCCTCAAGTTGGAGAATATTGATTCTTCATTCCCAACTTGCTGCATAAATACCCCATTCTTGAACCATTTAGAGCTTTACTGAAAAGATCAGCTACTTGATCTCCCGTCCATACGAACCCGGTTGTAATAATTCCATCTTGAATTTTTTCTCGAACAAAATGACAGTCAACTTCAATATGTTTTGTTCGTTCATGAAACACAGGATTAGAAGCGATGTGAATAGTTGCTTGATTATCACACCACACTTTAGCTGGACATTTCGACTCGGCACTTGATCGAGCAACAACAGTTTGCTTCTTGCTTTTCCATGAGACTAGATTACCACCAACGAATACACAAAATCCAGTAGTAGATCGCCTATCTAACTTGGAACCTGCCCAATCCGCATCACAAAAACATTCTGCATTCATATGACCGTTGTTCATATATACAATTCCTCGTCCAACCGTCCCTTTCAGGTACCCCAATATCTATTCTACTGCTGACCAATGGTGAACTAGGGGTTTTGACATAAATTGGCTCATAACACTTACTGAATATGAAATGTCCAGTCTTGTAACACATAAGTAGTTTAATTTACCTATCAGCCGCCTGTACCTGTCAGGATCATTAAACGGCTCCGCCTCTCCTCTCAGATTAGAGTTCACCATCATTGGAGAGCTGCAAGGTTTAGCCGCTAGTTTCCCTGTCTCATTTAACAAATCAAGAGTATATTTATGCTGAGACAAGTATATACTTCCTCTATTTCTCATAATTTCCACACCTAGAAAGTATTTAAGTCCACCAAGGTCCTTCGTCTGAAACTGTGTATGAATGAAGTGCTTGAGCTTACTGATACCGACCTCATCACTCCCAGTAATCACAATATCGTCAACATATACAACCAATAATATTATGCCTTTATCTGACTTCTTATAGAAGACAGAATGATCGGCTTTACATCTCCTTACCCCAAATTTCTCCATTGCTACACTAAATTTTCTGAACCATGCACGTGGACTCTGCTTGAGACCATACAGTGTCTTGTTCAACTTACATACCAGATTTGACTCCTCCTGAATAGTGAAGCCCGGTGGTTGCTCCATATACACTTCCTCAACAAGATCCCCATGTAAGAATGCGTTTTTAATATCCAGCTGATGAATCTTCCAGTTGTATGTTGTTGCCATCGAGATGAACATTCTAATCGATGTCATTTTAGCCACTGGAGAGAAAGTTTCAGTGTAGTCGATACCATAAGTTTGAGCATAGCCTTTAGCCACCAACCGAGCTTTAAGCCTTGCAACTGAACCATCCGCATTCATTTTCACAGAAAATATCCATTTGCATCCAATCGTTTTCTTGTTTGGCGGTAGTACTGTTAAAGTCCACGTCCTATTTAGCTCCAAAGCTTTCATTTGTTCAAGCATTGCTTCTCGCCAATCTGGTGAAGCTAAAGCTGCACCTACAATTTTAGGTAATGCAACTGAGTCAATTGTAGTCATGAATGCATGTACTATCCTTGGTAACCTGTTATAATTCACAAATGATGAGATAGGATACGTGCATGTCCTCTTCCCTTTTCTCAAGGCAATGGGTAGTTCTAAAGTTGTATCACTTTCAGGTTGGTGTATGTCAGGTGGATCTAAAGTTGAATCACTTCCAGATTGATGTATGTCAGGTGAGTTGCTATTATCTTCCATATCGAAAGCTAGATCCCCACTAGGTATGGTTGAGTAGATTAAGAATTCTTCATCATCATCTTCTGGTGTATGTGGAGTTTTCGGCTGATAAAACGTTATGTCTTCCATGAATGTCACGTCGATAGATACGATATATTTTTGTAAACTCGGGCAATAGCATCTATAGCCTTTTTGGAGTCTCGAATAACCAAGAAAAATACATTTTAATGACTTGTGATCTAACTTACCAAGATGCTGGTCCACGTCTCTTACAAAACAAGTGCGTCCAAAGATCCGAGGTTTCACAGGGTACATTCCTTTACTTGGATGAAGAATTTGATGTGGAATATCACTATTAAGAACAGTCGATGGCATCATATTAATAAGAAAGCATGCAGTGGATACTACATCGGCCCAAAACACTTTTGGTACGTTCATGTGAAATAACAAAGCTCGAGTTGTTTCTAATAAGTGTCGATTCTTTCTTTCCACGACACCATTCTGAGAAGGAGTATCAACGCATGATGTTTCATGAAGGATACCATTTTGAGACAGGTAATTCTCAAACTCGGCTGACACATACTCTTTTGCATTATCACTACGCAAAACTTTTATAGACGTGCTAAATTGAGTTTTGACCTCAGCATTAAATTTGCAGAATATAGAAAACAATTCAGTTCTAGATTTCATCAAGAATAACCATGTACAATGAGTGTAATCATCAACAAATGTAACAGTATTTATAACCTGGTTTAGACACAATAGACGAGGGCCCCCAAACATCGGAATGAACTAAAGAGAATGGACTACTAGCTCGCTTATTAACTCTAGGCTGTGATGTAACAACCCGCATATTTATCGAGTTTGTATTTAAATATTTTATTTAAATATTAACTCGTTAATCGGATTTTGGTCCGAAAAGCTATTTTTTGCAAACGGTCAAATTAGGACTCGAGACCACTTCCATTGAGTTCGAAATGTCGTTTACAACTTTTTTAAGTATAAACATCGATAGGTTTGGAGTTAGTGAAATTTCACTAACTTTTCCCGCTTTGGACTTTGGGTTAGTTTAGCCTATTAAGCCCAAGTTCCAACCCTCTTCTCCTCACTCTTCATAAATTTCCTAACTAATCAAGCTTTGGCATTAATGGTGAAGGGAATGGGAAATTAAAATTCCAAAACTCAAATTCAATTGCAATCCATCTTTCTACTCCAAATTCAAGAAGAAGACATTGGATTCAAGCTTCTTGTGCTTAGATAGAAGAAGGGTTGATTCTTGCTTGCTTAAAACTTCATTTTCATTGATATTTGGTGCAAAGGTGAGATTTTTATCTCACAATTCTAGCCTATAACTATATTGGACTGTTGGAAATGATTCCATATCATTTTTGCATGCATGTTAGCATTTGGTTTGGATTGGATTGGCGAAAAACTCCAATTTTTAGCGTTTTGGTGAATTTTCTGCACTTAGGTCGTTCTGGCCATTTTTAGGTCGTTCGGAGTTAAGTCGTTCGTCCATAGGTCGTGAGTCGTTCACGAGTTAACCCTAGGTCGTTCTGGCTATTTTTAGGTCGTTCGGAGTTAAGTCGTTCGTCCATAGGTCGTGAGTCGTTCACGAGTTAACCCTAGGTCGTTCTGGCCATTTTTAGGTCGTTCGGAGTTAAGTCGTTCGTCCATAGGTCGTGAGTCGTTCACGAGTTAACCCTAGGTCGTTCTGGCCATTTTTAGCTCGTTCGGAGTTAAGTCGTTCATCCATAGGTCGTGAGTCGTTTACGAGTTAACCCTTAAGCCTTGCAGCCCTTCAGTCACGCAACCCTTAAGTCGGTTACGAGTTATCCCGATAGGTCGTTGGACCCTTAACTCGTAGGTCGTTGGACCTTATCTCGTTAGGTCGCTCCTGGCCTAACCCTTAAGTCGTGCAACTCTTAAGTCGTGCAACCCTTAAGTCGTGGAACCCTTCAGTCACGCAACTCTTAAGTCGGTCACGAGTTATCCTGTTAGGTCGCGATCTCTGTTAAGTCGGCCATGTTGGGTCGTGAGTCATCGTTAGGTCGCGAACACCTCTAGGTCGCAACCACTAAGTCGCTTGACCCCTTAGACCCCTAGGTCGCAACCGTTAGGTCGCTCGACCCTATCCCTCTTAGGTCATTAGACCCCCTTTTTGTCTTCACTAGGTCGTACCGTTTTGGACGGGGCGCTGCCCCCCGGACCCCCGCGACCTGACCGGGCAGGTCGAACCCCGTAAGCGGTGGCGTTGCCTCCGCACCCCCACCTTGGGGGGTTGCCACCCCCCTGGACCCCCCCTCCATTGGGGATCTTATCTGAAAAACATTGAGCTGATTTCCTTGGATTTTATTCACATCTCTGTATGCGATTTTTGTGACTGATTGTTTCTACAATTGCTTCTGTGTTTTGTCACTTTATAATATAAAGGTTTCAATACTAGTAGTAAATATCAAAACTCTTTTAACAAACAATTTCAACTCTATTTCTAATAACAAAGCTCTTTTCTTAAACCGTTTTCCAATCTATTAGTATATACAGACCTTTACCTCACTCGGATGAGAAATCTAATTAAACGACTTAGTAAAACAAGTGGTATGAAACGCTTGCGTTCACTTCGTCGGTTAATTCTTGGACTTGTTCGATTGAACCTCTTGTGACAATTTTATTAGTGAAGATTTATAGTTTGTTCGTAAATATTTAAGTTAAGCAAGTGGTTATGGGACATGAAGCTAAACTTCTATATTTACTAGCTTAGTGTAATTGACACTTCTCGTTGATCATGACGATCATTCTGATGATTTAGACTAGCAACTGTGCGATGTCTCTTGTTGCGAGGTTAGACTAGACACCACTTGTGTGATTCCACTCACACATACCTTTTTTCTTTTTGGTTAGTCTGGACCTTAATCTGTGTGATTCCATTCACACATGTGGGGTAGCTCCCCTTGGTCTTCGGACCGTCATGTGATAGGACTCTTTCTCTTTTCTATGATTTCTGGACTTCTTGCATTGATTTCTAGAATTTATGTCATTGACTTGTTATGAGTACAAGTTTGGGATATGATGCCCTTTCCGAATCTTTGAGAAGATTCTTGTGATATTGATTATCTCTTATTGATTGATCTTCTGTTGATCATTATTTACATACTTATAGTGGTATGTCATTATGGATGTTTATGTTTATGCCATATCTTTTATGTTATATCATGTCATCTGATATTTATAGCTAGACTGACCCGTTTATTATTTTCTTAAATAATACTCGGGTCAGACCGAGATGTTACAGGTGCTTCTGCTTGACTTCTTCCCAGGGATTCATCACTTTGACTTTTGGCTAACTGTTTAGATTAGCAGTTTTTGTTGTATACACTTGAGATATAGACTCATAGTTGTATTCTTTTGTATAGCACGTGTTGCTATTCTTTTGTATTATCGTGGATCTTACTGACCACTACTCTGATGTACACTTTCATGTGTTAGTTATATATTCATATCTTCTTCCGCCTTTGTGATATGGATATCTTTGACTGATTTGTGATATGATTATTTCTATGTTTGTTTCCGAAGATTATTTATAGCCACCGTGTGATAAGCAATTACATGGATGGTCGCTCCTCAACAGCCTTATTCTCCGTGCTAGTTGACAGCACTACTCCGGAGTGTTCTTGGCTAGCGTGGGTATAGAGGTGGGGCGTCACATGTGAACTGCATCTATGGTGTTTAGCATATTGACATGCTTCACAATTTATTGCTGACAGATTATTGAACTGAGGACAAAGCTGCTTGAACAAAGTAAGTGATGGATGACCAAGTCTGCATTGCATTTTTAATACTGGATCCATGATAGAACATACTATAGGTTTAGAAAGCGTGTCAAGAGTGTACAAGCCACCAGACTCACTTCCTCTACCAATAGTCTGCCTCGTCATAAGATCCTGAAATATGAAATAATCAGGAAAGAATGTCACGTTGCAGTTTAGATGATGCGTAAGTTGACTCATAGAGAGAAGGTTAAATGACAGCGATGGTAAATATAAAACAGAATTTAATGGTACAGCCTTGTGTGATGAAACTTCACCCATTCCTTTTACCAATGATTGTGACCCGTCTGCTAGTATGACTTTATGTGATCCACTAACTGTTCTCAAATTATCAAGTAAAAGTGGATTACCTGTCATGTGATCGGATGCTCCCGAGTCTATTATCCATTTTGAAGACAAGGAACCTGCTATTGAGTTTTCCACTGAAGTTGTAGCTGCAGTATTATTAGAATCAGGAGCATTACCATGTATTGTATTTTGAAATTTGGAATACTTCTCAAACTCTTCGGCAGTCATTGGCACAGTTTTGACATTCGATGGCGTAGTATTTCGTTGATTCCACTGCAGGCTTCTACATTCTGACATCACATGGCCAATACATTTGCAGTAATTGCAAATTTTGTTTTGATTAACCAACGGTCTCCACATTGATCTCTGATATTGTCCGAACGGTCGAGGTGATCTCCAATTTTGAGCATTGGGTGGTCTTTGCGGCCTCCATGGTCGAACATGTTGTTGTGCACCACTTTTGATTGAATCAGATTGGTTGTTAGAGACTGCATTTCCACTACTCCCCACAAAAGCACTGTTAAAAGTGTTTGCACTTGTATTACTCATACTAGTCCCAGTCTCAACTCTCAACAAGCGGCTGTACACATCATGTAACATAGTAATATCAGTGTGCAAGAATTTGTGACTTTTCACCTTCGAAATCTAGAGAAAGCCCTGCCAAGAAGCTCATGATGGCCATTTGCTCACGTTGTCTCTGATGCACCTTAATATCTACACTCAACGGCAAAAGGAGATTTAGCTCCTCATATGTTTGTTTAAATGCCATAAAGTAATTCATCAAACAAATGTCTTCTTCTTAGGTCTATAAAATGCTCGACAAACTTCATACATTCGCGTTAGATTCCCTTTTCTTGAATACAAGAACTCTAAGTATTTCATCAACTCTTTTACTGTTTCACAGTGATTAATCAAGCCGATAACCTCATTTTCAACCAAATTTCGAATTTGAAGAAATAGACGAGCATCTTCTCGAAGCCAATTTTTATCTTCCTTATCCTTCGAATCAGATTGCGGTGGATTTTTAATTAGATGATCTATCTTATCCATACTCGTGATGTACAATCTAATAGTCTTGCTCCAGTCATGATAATTCGTACTATTTAGTTTCTGATCTGTGATCTTCGGCATCATCGACATAACATCAACTCCCTTAGAATCCACAGCCATGATCCCCTTTGGATGAAGTAACTAGCGATAGAGAAATTAAAGTAAGAGGTAAAGAGGATGAAGGTCAGATACTCACTCCTTGGATCGAACGCTCTGATACCATGTAATTAACAATAATATGAAATAAAACGGAGAAAAATATCAGACGCCATTGTTTCCTTTGATTATTATTATTAGGGTTATATCGAAATTATGAAAGAGGGACTACAAGCTTTAAACTAATACTGCAGAACACAGGTGGGCTGAACACAACTCAACTGGGCCGAACAAGACCTGCTTCCTTTCTAGCCTAATATGAAAATATGCATACTGCATGAATAAGAATACACAGCTTGACCACACACATTCTTTATTTATCCAATAACATACAGGAAATTCAAGTATGAAGAAATTTTCAGGATTTGGAAGGCAAGGTTGTAAGTACAATTGTTTGGGTATTCTAGATAAGAGAGGTGGGTCTGAAATCCACTGATGCTTGAGGAATGGAATTGTGTTTTGGATTTCGGCAAATTTTTGAGAATCATTTTGTTAAGTAGGATTTGAAAATTGGTTTGATTTTGGTCTAATTTGTTTCATGAAGCAATCAGCAAGGGTTAAGCTGATCAGGAAAGATGGAGGTGACTCAAGAACATCAGAAAAGTTATGCAGTTAAGAATTGAGGAGATTTGGAATGAAGAATTGGAATTTGGATATTGTTTTAGTTTATTCGATCAAAGGAGATATAAGATTTGGTAAAACTAGAGGGCTAGCTCCGGAAGTATTTTGAGTTTTCCTGTGTTCTCTAGAGATTAGATTTTGATTACAAGATTGAATTGCCAATTCGGATAGCTGGAATTCATTGCATTTCACATATCTCTGAGGAATATGTATATGATTCATCGAGTGACAGGATCAGCAGTTCAGAAGGATCTGGTGGTTGAGCTGATCTTGAGTTTAGTCTGATATCTTGTTCAAGTTTGCAGATCTAGATGGGGGAGTTCCTAGTTATAGTAGTATGGTTACTTAAGATTCTGTAGAGCGAGTATTCCAGTATAGGTACAGGGAAAACTCTTGATAATATTAGGAGTTTCTATTCAAAATTTTGTCTGGATAGATTAAATTATTTGTTTGAATTGGTTGCTATAATTGATGGTGTATGATTGATTGTGTGATTGCTGATTGAAATTTAAATTCTTTTGCTGGGTTATTAAATTATCTTTGCTTTTAAATTTCGGCGACAAAATTCTTTTAAGGAGGGAGGAATGTGACGACCCGGAATTTTAACCAATATCAATTTAATAATCTTTGATAATAATTAAATTAATTTGATCAGTTTATATTATAAATTGACAAGTTAAAATTCTTTTAAAGGTTAATAGTAATAATTTGTTAATATCTATCAATATTTTTCTTAGCAACATAAAATTGGCAAGTTTAATTCTTTTAATATTTTAATTTAGGAATATTTATTTTAGCAATTTAAAATTGGTAATATTTATTTTTCCAAAAGTAAATCAAAATAATTTCTATTTATAATATATATATAAATATATATTGTAAATAGGAAGTGTTTAATGCAATAAAGCTAACATATTCAAATTGTGATACATATAATATATATTATGGTTTGTATTTGTGTTTTAAAAATATTGATTTGAATTTAATAAGTGTTTTCAAACTTTATTATATATAATTTGTAAATTGAAATGTTAACTTGATTTAATACTTTTGAAAATGATATTTGAGATTTAAACTTTAATAACAAAGTTAATTTCTAATTTATGTATATATTTTAAGCTTTTGTCTTAAATAAGAATTAATTTGGAATTCAATTTCAATTGTTTTCAATATTCTTTCATTTTAATTTTAACATAAGATAAATTGTTTTAATTTTTTTATATAAAGAGTTAAAATAAATTTCTCAAATTTATAAACATATGATATTTTGATTTGAATCAAAAATAGAAGTTATTTGAATTCACATGAATATTTATTAAAAGATAAATACACATTTTATAATCACATAAATATTACATTCATAATTTAAATAGATTATTAAAAATAGAAAATAACATTTAAAATATTAATTAAACATTAAAAACATTTGTTAAACATTAATAAAACAATAAATAACACTTGTAAGTATTTTGATATACGTAAAGACATTTGTAACTAATGTGCATATGTGTAAGATCATTAGAGCATTAAAATGACAAATGTCATTCTCTTGATTAATTAAGTTTAAAATTAAAATTGCAAAATAATGATAAAAAGAAGAGTTTTATTTTTCAGCAAAATACTTTCTTCTTTTCAAAAAAGCTGAATACAAAACAAAGATCAAAGAAAGAAAAGAAAGAAAACATAAACCTATAGTAATCTGGAGTCAAGAAATCTGAAAACAAGAAGAAACTTGGAAAATTCAAATCAGAGGCAAATGCAAGTACAAACAAGCAATTCAGATTCAACAGCTGCAAGATTTTCAAATTCAATCTAAGGCAAGACAGCAACAGGATTTTTATTCAACAAGCAATTCAACATGCAAATTAATTCAAGAACCTAGAAAATACAGTTCTATCTTCTGTTATGTGCTTTGCTTGAAAGGTGAGTAAATGATTTTTTTTAAAAACAGTTTAAATCCTGTTTCAACCTGTTATTGTGATAAATATTATGTTGTTAATGGAATACTTGAATTTAATTGAATTGCATGTTTGAGTATGTGGTTTGAATGCCTGTATAGTGTTATTTTAGTTTCTGTGTGAAGAACAGGTTTAAAAAATTTATAATAAAATTCAGCAACTAGTTTTTGAATTCGAATTTGACCTTGAATTGTAAATAGAAGTAGTTTTTAATCAAGTAAGCTATCATCTAAAAATAATTACAAGTTTTTAAAATGAATAATTGGTTATAAATCTTTGAATTTACAGTAAAGTTCAAATTGGGTCAAAATTTTATTATTTCAATTTTAAGTTTGAATTACATAATCAGATTCGTGATGCTAAATCATGATTTTTGAGGCTTGCATCATGACTTTTAGATATGTGGTTGAAGAGAATTTTCAAATTTTATGTTTTGAACATTTTGGTCAATTAATAGCGAACTACGGCGAACAGTGCAACGCCGTTGAGCATGGAGGTTGAGGGAATATAGAAGATCATCAGAAAAATACTTGTGTATTTTATTGATAATCGAGATGACCGGAAATCGAGGTAGTAGGATTTTATATTCTATGAATGCCTATGTTGTTCTATTGGGTTTTGCGTCAACATGGAGCTACCGAAGGTGATCGCAGGGGTTGCCAAGGGGTTAGGAGGTTGTGACGAAGCTACGGTGGTGATGGTGTGTAACGACCCACTATTTTGTACCATTCAAATTCGACAATAAATTTAAAACATGTCAAGCTTGAATAGTTCAAAACAATAGATTGTAAATAAATTAGGAGCAAATGAAATCAAATCACAGAATCACATCAGAAATCTCGCAGCGGAATTTAAAAAATACTCAGTGGTTCATGAAGCCACTATAAATAGTCTCAACAAATAAAAATTTCTTAGTCTTTCATCCCAAATATAGTTTAAATCATCCATAGAAAATCCAAATATCCCAAAGTCTTGATTACATATATAAGATAACGGACAGAAAGAAGCCAGCAGCTTGAAAGGATCTACTGAAGTCCTAGCTCCGGGATGATGATTGAACTGCAACTCAGGCTGACCCGAGCGTAAAATAAAACATAAACACTCGAGTCAGGACATACATACTTATATAGTGTAAGCTAATTCAAGTGTACTGTAATATAGAGCAAGTAACTTAAAGGATGCTTGGGACCGCCCATCCTATGATGATCCGTTAAACTATTTACTATGTAGTAATATTTTGCTATCATAATAGTGCCTATTTGTAAAATGAACTCACTTTAAAATAGCGTTAAGGGGTTACCCATATAGCCCTTAACACAAATAATGCCAATAGTCTATACAGTACCGTAATACCTCTTGATCGGGAGGCTACCAGAGGATACTCTATAGGTACGACACAAATAAAACTTGTAGAAGGCGCGCTAGGGTAGGTGACACGGCACAACTAGGCAATGCCAGGGTAGATATACCAATTACGCTTCCGGACCGATGGAAACGCGCTGCGCGCAGCTGCCGCCCACCTCGAACAACACTCCCAAATCAAAGGTGCGCACCAAAACAATCACAAAAGTAATAGGATGGCATACGAAGAAGTGCGTCCGATCAAAGGTGCTACCTCATTAATCCGTCAATCGCTCCTATTTTAGCCACCTTATGCCAACTCACGGGAGTCGGTTCCACGTATTTACCTCAAGAAAACGACGCCACCATCCTACTTCATTCTGGAGTCTCCACCGCGTACACGGTTGTTAAAGTGGTTTTCGGTATCGACAGAGAATATGCCAGATATCCGATCCCGGTCTCTTTAACAACATAAACGTTATTATAACCCGTGGTTACAACTTTTAAAAATGGTATTTATACTTTAAAAATCAAAATAAATTTCAAATACATTTCAATATCATAATATTATTTCAAACATCATTTATTTAAACATCAGTCATTTTATTTAATATAAAATACCATTTAAATCTATTCAATTTATTTAGGAATTAATTACCTTTCAACTCACATTTAAAAGTTAAATTCTTCCATTTAAAACCATTTAAAGTCAATTCTTTATTTTTATTAATTACATATTAAATTCAAAAATTTAAGCCCTTTTCCCAAAGATTATTTCCATTAAATTTTGTTAAAACCATCAAAAATTCTGTTTCCGTAGCACTTATAAAATGCTACCTAAAGTTATAGGTTAAGACAGTCATTTACAAAAGACAACATTTAAGTGCTGTAATAGATTATTAACTTAACAATTAAGTTTTTAAATTCCCAAATTATAACTTATTATCAATTATTTTACTTAACTAAAATCTCACTTTTTACAAAATTCAGAATTTCCAAAATAAGTTATAATCTAAAAATTTACTTAAACATTCATTTATTTAACATTTTGACTCATTCAACAATCATTATAAATTTTAAAAAAATCCTTTAAATACATTTTAACCCAGAATATTATAAACTTTCCATTTAAAATATTTTTAAAACATTTCAGAAAATATTATATAAACCACGGGTTTGTATATAGTTTTCTAGCCTAGGTCAAGGGATACGGATATATATCATTTCAATCTGCAATTTACAAAAACCCGGGTTCTATCATTCCAAACCCGCAATCCCAAGTTAAATAATAAATAATTAAATAATAAATAAATAAATATCGTTCAGGCCTATCATTTCAGCCTGTAACGATTTATATTCTACAGGAAACTTGCAGTGTGATGAACAGTAAATAATAAATGAATAGTATAACTGCAATAATATACAATAAATAATACAACTGATGATGTGTCAATTAAATAATGGGTTTTAACAATATAAGTTTATATCACAGGCAGATAAAATAAATTTACAATTATACTTGTGATTAATTCACAAATATACAAGTACGTTTGTCTAGTGAGAAATACTTACCTTAAAGCTGCAGAAAATTAGATTCAAATGATTGTACCACTTGATAAAGGAACGTATAAATGGCACGATCAGATTTCCGTGGATGCAACGTCTTGATTCAAATCTAGAACAAGATCCAAATAAAACCAAATACGCGATTTTAAATTTATGGTCGAAGTAAAATTTAAAACGAAAATTTGGGATGGGATTATAAAAGATAATCAGACCAAACTTTGCTCGACTGCTCCCCACATAACCCGACTCAACCTAACTAAGGCTCGGCCTATTTCCATCTGAACGTATGTGAGTTTAAAGTAGTGTACTAAATCCCTTCCTATATATATATATTTATATATTTATTCCTCTTGTTGCATAAAGTCACGGCCCAAGCCTATATCAACAAAAAATGCACGTACGCATGCATTTCATTCCCAGGACTAACGGCCAAACTTGAAGGTGCCTGCATGCTATTTTCCGTCAACACGTGTATGCTATTTCTCTCTCTCTCTTCTTTTTTTTCATCATCAAGTTGCACGGTAACTACCCAAAATTTTCACAATGCAAAAAAAGACAACCATCCCCTAGGCCGTGGTATGAATATGTACAGTTAGACATTTCATCTTCTCATGCACCCCACTTCTCTTCCCTTTCCATCATACTCACGTACTAACTTCTTCTCCTTTTTTTTTAAATTCTTTTATACTCTTCTCTGCTATATATCAACCTCCCATTTTAAAAATTCATTTACCCAACTACAAGCGACTAGAGAGGACAAGATGTTTTGGACAAAAACTTCAGATCCAAAGTGCACGCACACCCCTTTTTTTTATCAAAAGAAATGCATGCACGCATGCATGTCAGTGAGAAAATATGAGGCCAAGGCTTCTGATATCTGATTATATAGGTGCACATGCACTTATATCTTTCCCTCCTATATTAATTTACTTTTACTTTTTTTTTTGTGATGGCTACCATGTAGCCGAGTAAATCTTGCCGCATCTGGGAGATGGTAGGTTAGTCGGTGGGGATGAGTGGCCGAGCAAGTGTTGAAGGAACAAGGCATGAAGGTAGCAAAGGAAAAAAAACAAAACGGAAAGATAAACAAGATGAGAGAGAACAAAAGGATATGGCCATTACCTGATAGCATAGTGCGCATGCAAGGACGGAGGAGGCTGAAGCTAATATGAAGTGAAGTAATTTATGCCACCATTCACAGTATTTAAAATGAAGCTTGCGAAAATTTAGGAAACAAAATAGACAGGCAAGCATTTGATTGTTTTGATTGAGATTTAGGAACGGCAAGCAATTATTCTTGCCCTTGAATGGAATTAAAAATATGGACGTGCTTATTAATGGGAAGAACTAATCGTTGATAATTGAGGAATGGCAATGATATTTGCTTTGGACGTTACTTCATTAAAAGATTTTATACTAAATATAATAGTTGCGGCAACAGAGATATGGGAAAAAGCAAGCAACCCTTTTTAAAATTTGAACCCAATATGTGTAGTTAGGAAGGAGATTAGCGTGAATTAGTGGAATCAAAATCGGCAACCAAAATATTTCCTTTGAACTGAAATGGAAGTTCCTTTTATTTATTTTATTTTATGAACGTTGGGAACTTTCCAGGTAAGAAAAGTTGATTGCGGGAGTGAGTATGGGAAGAAAATAATTATTTGCATTGATTGATAAAAGAACGGTAAGGAAGCACGATTTGAAGAATTTCGAACGTTACCTTCTTTTTATATAATAACTTGCGTTGAATTGTCCGGTCAAAATTATTAGATTTGGAACGTTATCCCATCCAAAGATCCTATTTGATTTTTTTTCGTGAGTTATATGCGAAATCTTAGGTGGAGAAACGGCATAATTAATTACTGAGAATGGTAAAAGGAAATCACAAATTATATACCTATTAACCAAATGAAGTTGTACGTAGACAAGCATTGATTTATAAAGAAATGGTAAAGTTTTATTAAACAATTTAAAGCAAATTGAATGCGTTTATTTTTTATTTTTTACTAATACGTTTTCCTATATACGTTATTTATACCATTTAAAATTTGTGCCCTTTTAAATGCGAAATTTCACGGTCTATAAATACACTGACTTGTCAAAAGTTATTACTTAACTTAAAATTAAATTCGTTTACATTCTTCGTATAAAATTTCTGTTTGGAGTTGTCCTTTAACAAAGTTAAAAATTACAAAACTTTCATTTTATACCTAGAATTTTAGGAAATGATTAAATCAAATTAAAATTTATATTAAAATTCAAGGTTTTATAAATAAAAAGAATAAAGTGCTAGTAAAAATCTTGGGCTGTTACACTCTCCCCCACTCAAAACTTTTCGTCCTCGAAAAGGAATGAAAGAAGGAAAACAAAGGAAGATAAGACAGTAAAGCAAAGTACCTTAAACGAAAAATTCTGGATTTGAAACACAAATGCTCTCCTCCGTCTCCCATGTGCAGTCCCGTTCATCAGTGCTCCATTGCACTTTCACCAGACAGATAGATTTTCTTCGTAGTTGTTTCGTACCTTGATCAACGATACGAAGCGACTTCCTTTCAATGGTTAGGTCAGGCTCGATGTCCAAACTATCGAGAGTAGTAGGCTGGATAATAAGAGACGGATCGTGAAGACAGCGACGAAGGTGGGATACATGGAACACATTGTGTATTCCAGCAAACTTCTCGGTTAAATCTAGTCGATGAGCAAGAGATCCAATCCTTTCCAAGATGCGGAATGGAACAATGAACCTAGGAGCGAGCTTCCCTCTGCGCCCAAATCGAACCACACTTCTCAAAGGGGAAACCTTAAGAAAAACCAAATCACCAACAGCAAACTCCAAACTTCTTCTACGCCGATCCGCGTACTTCTTTCGTCTATCCTGAGCAATCTCTAACCTTCTCTTAATCTCTTCAACCTTTTCAGAAGCTTCCAAAATCATTTCGGGCCCAAGAACTAAGCGATTACCAGATTCAATCCAGCAAGAAGGAGATCTACACGGTCTCCCGTACAGCGCAGCAAATGGTGACATCTTAAGACTAGCCTGATAACTATTGTTATAGGTGAATTCCACAAGATGGAGATGATGTTCCCAAGATCCTCCATAATCCAAGATGCATGCATGAAGGAGATCCTCTAGAATCTGATTTACCCTTTCAGTTTGACCGTCGGTCTGAGGGTGGTAAGCCGTGCTCAGATTCAAACGAGCACCCAAGGATTCTTGGAACGCTTTCCAAAACTGACTAGTGAAAATAGGGTCTCGATCACAAACTATGCTAAGGGGAACGCCATGGAGGCGAACAATCTCCCTCATATAAATCTCCGATAAGCACGAAGCCGTACGGGTAGACCTGACTGGAATAAAGTGTGCGGACTTAGTCAGTCTATTCACGATAACCCAGATGCTCTCATTTCCTTTCCTAGATCTCGGTAATCCATCGATGAAATCCATAGAAACTTGCTCCCACTTCCAATCGGGAATCTCCAGAGGCTGCAACAAACCCGAAGTCTTCTGATGATCCGCCTTGACTTGCTGACAAGTCGCACACCTATTCACAAAGATA
The DNA here is from genome assembly GCA_030765085.1 of Allium cepa. Taxonomy (NCBI): domain Eukaryota; kingdom Viridiplantae; phylum Streptophyta; class Magnoliopsida; order Asparagales; family Amaryllidaceae; genus Allium; species Allium cepa. The sequence goes on from CM060939.1 coordinate 318,979,069, forward strand.
GAGACATCGCGCTTCATACCCATCTACCAGTAAAGTTTCTTTAAATCCTGATACATCTTCGCTACACCAGGATGTATGGAAAGTCTAGATTGATGATGTTCTCGAAGTAACTATTGCCTTAAACCATCAACATTCGGGACACAAATCCGATTATTAATCCTTAAAATCCCTTTATCATCAATCTGGGCTCCACTACCATCAATACTACTATTTACACCATCTCTGCTATGGACGCTTCCCTTCATACGCCTAAGCATCTCGTCCTCATCCTGCTTAGCCTTAATACGATCCATAAGAAGAGAAGAAACAAAAAGCTGGCACAACAAAGACTTCTTCCTGCCCAACGCATCTGCCACTACATTTGCTTTCCCCGGGGTATAGTTGATGTCAAGATCGTAAGAAGCTAGAAACTCGAGCCACCGAACTTGTCTTTGATTCAAATCCTTCTGGGTGAAGATATATTTCAAAGACTGATGATCGGTGAAGAGATCAAACTTAGCTCCCAAGAGATGATGTCACCACAGCTTCAGAGCAAAGACAACAGCCAGCAATTCTAAATCGTGAGCAGCATAATTAGCCTCATGGGTCTTTAACTGACGACTAGCGTATGCAATTACCTTCCCATCTTGCATTAATACTGCTCCCAAACCCTCGCGACAAGCATCGGTGAATACCGTTAATCTCTCATTTCCATTCGGGACGGTAAGCACTGGTGCAGAAATCAGCTTGTCCTTCAACTCTTGGAATGCCGCTTTACACTGATTGCTCCATATAAACTTAGCATTCTTTCGAGTCAGAGCAGTCAGAGGGGAAGAAATCCGAGCAAAGTTCTCAACCTCCGATAGTAACCGGCAAGGCCCAGAAAACTACGAATATCAGTTGGAGTCTTCGGTTCTTCCCAATCTTTGATCGCAGCGATCTTGACTGGATCAACAGAAACTCCTTCACTAGAGACAATGTGTCCAAGGAATCGGACTTCCTCTTCACAGAAATGGCATTTAGAGAATTTGGCCTTTAATTGATGGTTTCGAAGAGTCTCTAAAACATATCTCAAATGGACTTTATGTTCTTCCACAGACTTGGAGAAGACAAGGATGTCATCAATAAAGACTAGAACAAATTTGTTAAACACATCTCGGAAGACACGATTCATCAAGTCGACGAAGAAGGCAGGAGCGTTAGTCAAACCAAAAGGCATAACTAGCCATTCAAAGAAGCCATTCTCAGTACGAAAAGCAGTTTTGGTTATGCTCTCCTCAGCAACTCTAAGCTAGTGAAAACCTGTGGCTACGTCAAGCTGAGAGAAAACAGTTGCTCCATAGAGTTGATCGAACATATCATTGATACGGGGCATAGGATATCTATTTTTCATAGTGAGCTTGTTCAGCTCCCTGTAATCAACACACATCCAGAGGGAACCATCTGATTTGGTGACGAAAACTACGATTGCTCCCCATTCCGAAAAGCTAGGTCCGATTAGACCTTTAGAGGACAAATCCTGAATTTGCTTCCTTAATTCGATCTTCTCCCGTGGTTCCATTCTTCTGCGTGGAAGAACTATAGGTCGTGCTCCAGGAATGAGATCGATATGAAAATCAATTTCCCTTTTTGGAGGTAGAGAGATGACTTCACCAAATACGTCGGGAAATAGTTTGACTACAGGGGTCGAATGGATATCATCAGGGAAAGTGTCGAGAGAATAGATGAAGCTACCAGCGAACTCTTGAGGCAATTTACACTGGATCCCTAATGGGTTTCCAAAATCATCTTCGAGGTCAACAGTTCGAGAACTGCACGAGATATGGGCATCGTGACTATCTAACCAATCACCCCCAAGCAAAAGATCGAAAGCGTCAAACCCCAAAACATAAAAGTCGCCAGTGAATCGATAATTTCCAAGGAAGAGTTTCACATCCCTACAAACTTTACTAAGGTTCGTAGGGCCACCGATAGGGTTTGAAACACATAAGGGTACAGAGGAAAATTCGGGAGACAGAAGATGCTCAAATTTATTACAGGGATCCGACGAGATGAAGCTATGAGAAGCTTCGGTATCGAACAGAACTCTTACAGGAAAATAATGCAAGGTAAATGGACTCTGGAGTGTACCTTGAGAATCGCTTGGAGCTGGGGCAGGTGAAGGTGCAGGATGTGGGGCTGGAGAGGATGCAGAAGTCACCGCAAAGATCCCTGATGCTGTGCCCTTCTTCTGCGTAGGGCAGTCTCTCTTGAAGTGTCCCGGTTGAAGGTAGATGTGGCAGAGGTCTCGTCTAGCCAACTGAGAAGGAGGTGGAACAGCAGCACCCAAAGTAGGACAACTATTAGCGTAGTGTCCTTTCTGGTCGCATCGGTAGCAAGTAATGGTAGATAGATCCACAGGCTGCTTCTGGGATGACGAAGACGATAATCCAAGCCCTGGAGTCCTATTCCTCTTATGCCGGTAGAAGTTGGACTTCCTTTTCTTAGAATTCCCAAAAGACTGGGCCGGTGCAGACTGGGCAGCTGGAGTGGCCCTAGAAGTGGGGTTCTCATACCGGAGAGCCATATCCATCAAAGCGGTGAACGTCCCATGCACGTGGGTAATAAGTCGATCGTAAAACTTGGGACGAGCACCAGCGATAAATTTCTCGTTCTTCTTAAGCGGGGTGTCTATCAAATTCAGGCCATACTGCGAGAGCTCATTAAATTTTCTCTCGTCTGTGAAGGACATATCGCCCTGCTTCAAATCCATAAAGTCTCGATAGAGCTGAGACTTGCCCGCCTTGGGCATCCATTTGACCAAAAAGGCCTCCCTAAAGCACGATAAGAGATATAAGATAGATTTAAAAATGGGGAAATTTTGAATCCGAATTTGGACAACCAAAGAAGACACCTAAATTGCTCCTAGGTGATGTCAGCCTCATTAGTGTGGGCAGTGACTGATAGCCACCAATTCAAAGCGGCTCCCTTCATCTACCAGGCCGCCAATTTCCTCTGTTGGGCATTTGTGATTTCGAGACAGGAGAAGATCCTCTCCAAGTCTCTCAACCATTGTTGAGCTTCTATTATGGATTCAGAACCCGTGAACTTAGTGCCACCAAGCTCAGTATAATCTTTGCATAGCTTAGTAAATCTAACAGGGGCAGCAGGTGGAGGAGCTGGGGCATCAGCTCGTCCCCTACCTCTAATATTTCCTCGATTCATCCTGAGACATCAAGAATGAATTTAAGAACAGAGGAAAAATATTGATGTCAAGATATTCTGGGTAAGATAAAGTTTAACTAGAACAAGCATTTAACAAAGGCTCAAATTATATACGATGGAGAAAATGAAAGAATTAGTTGGAATTTTTTTATTTTAAAATAGGAAAGTTTTATATCAAAATACTTCTTTGAAAACCCTTTTGAAAACCATTTTATACTTTAAAATACATTCTCTCACAAGGAAATGTTTCTAGAATTTTACTTCACTCATTCTAGGGTATTGCTACCCTATCTCTAATGAGTTTTTGCTCCCTAGGTTATGGTTAAACCTGGCTCTGATACCAACTGTAACGACCCACTATTTTGTACCATTCAAATTCGACAATAAATTTAAAACATGTCTAGCTTGAATAAATCAAAACAATAGATTGTAAATAAATTAGGAGAAAATGAAATCAAATCACAGAATCACAACACACAGATATCAGAAATCTCGCAGCGGAATTTAAAAAATGCTCAGTGGTTCATGAAGCCACTATAAATAGTCTCAACAAATAAAAATTTCATAGTCTTTCATCCCAAATATAGTTTAAATCATCCATAGAAAATCCAAATATCCCAATATCTTGATTACATAAATAAGATAACGGATAGAAAGAAGCCAGCAGCTTGAAAGGATCTACTGAAGTCCTAGCTCCGGGATGATGACTGAACTGCAACTCAGGCTAACCCGAGCGTAAAATAAAACATAAACACTCGAGTCAGGACATACATACTTATATAGTGTAAGCTAATTCAAGTGTACTGTAATATAGAGCAAGTAACTTAAAGGATGCTTGGGACCGCCCATCCTATAAGGATCCGTTAAACTATTTACTATGTAGTAATATTTCGCTATTATAATAGTGTCTATTTGTAAAATAAACTCACTTTAAAATAGCGTTAAGGGGCTACCCATATAGCCCTTAACACAAATAATGCCAATAGTCTATACGGTACCGTAATACCTCCTGATCGGGAGGCTACCAGAGGATACTCCATAGGTACGACACAAATAGAAACTCGTAGAAGGCACGCTAGGGTAGGTGACACGACACAACTAGGCAATGTCAGGGTAGATATACCAATTACGCTTCCGGACCGATGGAAACGCGCAGCGCGCAGCTGCCGCCCACCTCGAACAACACTCCCAAATCAAAGGTGCACACCAAAACAATCACAAAAGTAATAGGATGGCATACGAAGAAGTGCGTCCGATCAGAGGTGCTACCTCATTAATCCGTCAATCGCTCCTGTTTTAGCCACCTTATGCCAATTCACGGGAGTCGGGTCCACGTATTTACCTCAAGAAAACGTCACCACCATCCTACTTAATTCTGGAGTCTCCACCGCGTACACGGTTGTTAAAGTGGTTTTCGGTATCGACAGAGGGTATGCCAGATATCCGATCCCGGTCTCTTTAACAACCAAACGTTATTATAAGCCGTGGTTACAGCTTTTAAAAATGGTATTTATACTTTAAAAATCAAAATAAATTTCAAATACATCTGAATATCATAATATTATTTCAAACATCATTTATTTAAACATCAGTCATTTTATTTAATATAAAATACCATTTAAATCTATTCAATTTATTTAGGAATTAATTGCCTTTCAACTCACATTTAAAAGTTAAATTCTTCTATTTAAAACCATTTAAAGTCAATTCTTTATTTTTATTAATTACATATTAAATTCCAAAATTTAAGCCCTTTTCCCAAAGATTATTTCCATTAAATTTTATTAAAACCATCAAAAATTCTGTTTCCGTAGCACTTATAAAATGCTACCTAAAGTTATAGGTTAAGTCAGTCATTTACAAAAGACAGCATTTAAGTGCTGTAATAGATTATTAACTTACCAATTAAGTTTTTAAATTCCCAAATTATAACTTATTATCAATTATTTTACTTAACTAAAATCTCACTTTTTACAAAATTCAGAATTTCCAAAATAAGTTATAATCTAAAAATTTACTTAAACATTCATTTATTTAACATTTTGACTCATTCAACAATCATTATAAATTTAAAAAAAAATCCTTTAAGTACATTTTAACCCGGAATATTATAAACTTTCCATTTAAAATATTTTTAAAACATTTCAGAAAATATTATATAAACCACGGGTCTGTATATAGTTTTCTAGCCTAGGTCAAGTGATGCGGATATATATCATTTCAATCCGCAATTTACAAGAACCCGGGTTCTATCATTCCAAACCCGCAATCCCAAGTTAAATAATAAATAATTAAATAATAAATAAATAAATATCGTTCAGGCCTATCATTTCAGCCTGTAACGATTTCTATTCTACAAGAAACTTGCAGTGTGATGAACAGTAAATAATAAATGAATAGTATAGCTGCAATAATATACAATAAATAATACAACTGATGATGTGTCAATTAAATAATGGGTTTTAAAATTATAAGTTTATATCACAGGCAGATAAAATAAGTTTACAATTACACTTGTGATTAATTCACAAATATACAAGCACGTTTGTCTGGTGAGAAATACTCACCTTAAAGCTGCAGAAAATTAGATTCCAACGATTGTACCACTTGATAACGGAACGTATAAATGCCACGATCAGATTTCCGCGGATGCAACGTCTTGATTCAAATCTAGAACAAGATCCAAATAAAACCAAATACGCGATTTTAAATTTATGGTCGAAGTAAAATTTGAAACGAAAATTTGGGACGGGATTATAAAAGATAATCGGACCAAACTTTGCTCGACTGCTCCCCACATTACCCGACTCAACCTAACTAAGGCTCGGCCTATTTCCATCTGAACGTATGTGAGTTTAAAGCAGTGTACTAAATCCCTTCCTATATATATATATATATATATATATATATATCCCTCTTGTTGCATAAAGTCACGGCCCAAGCCTATATCAACAAAAAATGCACGTACGCATGCATTTCGTTCCCAGGACTAACGGCCAAACTTGAAGGTGCCTGCATGCTATTTTCCGTCAACACGTGTATGCTATTTCTCTCTGTTTTTTTTTTCATCATCAAGTTGCACGGTAACTACCCAAAATTTTCACAATGCAAAAAGAAACATCCCTCCCCTAGGCCGTGATATGAATATGTATAGTTAGACAATTCATCTTCTCATGCACCCCACTTCTCTTCCCTTTCCATCACACTCACGTACTAACTTCTTCTCCCTTTTTTTTTATTCTTTTATACTCTTCTCTGCTATATATCAACCTTCCATTTTAAAACTTCATTTACCCAACTAAAAGCGACTAGAGAGGGCAAGATGTTTTGGACCAAACTTAAGATCCAAAGTGCACGCGCACCCCTTTTCTTTATCAAAATAAATGCATGCACGCATGCACGTCACTGAGAAAATATGAGACCAAGGCTTGTGATATCTGATTATATAGGTGCGCATGCACTTATATCTTTCCCTCCTATATTAATTTACTTTTACTTTTTTTTTGGTGATGGCTACCATGTAGCCGAGTAAATCTTGCCGCATCTGGGAGATGGTAGGTTAGTCGGTGGGGATGAGTGGCAGAGCAAGTGTTGAAGGAACAAGGCATGAAGGTAGCAAAGGAAAAAAAAGAAAACAGAAAGATAAACAAGATGAGAGAGAACAAAAGGATATGGCCATTACCTGATAGCACAGTGCGCATGCAATGACGGAGGAGGCTGAAGCTAATATGAAGTGAAGTAATTTATGCCACCATTCACAGTATTTAAAATGAAGCTTGCGAAAATTTAGGAAACAAAATAGACAGGCAAGCATTTGATTGTTTTGATTGATATTTAGGAACGGCAAGCAATTATTCTTGCCCTTGAATGGAATTAGAAATATGGACGTGCTTATTAATGGGAAGAACTAATCGTTGATAATTGAGGAATGGCAATGATATTTGCTTTGGATGTTACTTCATTAAAAGATTTTATACTAAATATAATAGTTGCGGCAACAGAGATATGGGAAAAAGCAAGCAACCCTTTTTAAAATTTGAACCCAATATGTGCAGTTAGGAAGGAGATTAGCGTGAATTAATGGAAGCAAAATCGGCAACCAAAATATTTCCTTTGAACTGAAATGGAAGTTCCTTTTATTTATTTTATTTTATGAAAATTGGGAACTTTCCAGGTAAGAAAAGTTGATTGCGGGAGTGAGTATGGGAAGAAAATAATTATTTGCATTGATTGATAAAAGAACGGTAAGGAAGCACGATTTGAAGAATTTCGAACGTTACCTTCTTTTTATATAATAACTTGCGTTGATTTGTCCGGTCAAAATTATTAGATTTGGAACGTTATCCCATCCAAAGATCCTATTTAATTTTTTTTCGTGAGTTATATGCGAAATGTTAGGTGGAGAAACGGCAGAATTTATTACTGAGAATGGTAAAAGGAAATCACAGATTATATACCTATTAACCAAATGAAGTTGTACGTAGACCAGCATTGATTTATAAAGAAACGGTAAAGTTTTATTAAACAATTTAATGCAAATCGAATGCGTTGATTTTTTATTTATTATTAATACGTTTTCCTATATACGTTATTTATACCACTTAAAATTTGTGCCCTTTTAAATGCGAAATTTCACGGTCTATAAATACACTGACTTCTCAATAACTTAACTTAAAATTAAATTCGCTTACATTCTTCATATAAAATTTCCGTTTGGAGTTGTCCTTTAACAAAGTTAAAAATTTCAAAACTTTCATTTTATATCTAGAATTTTGGGAAATGATTAAATCAAATTAAAATTTATATTAAATTTCAAGGTTTTATAAATAAAAAGAATAAAGTGCTAGTAAAAATCTTGGGCTGTTACATGGTGGGTCTTCTCGAAGTTGGGGTTGCCATGGAGGGTGGATTTCCTGGTGATGGTTGTTTCGAGTATTTGGGTTTGAGGTCGAAATTTTGATTTTCGATCAATGCATGGTTTCTGGGTTTCGATAGTTGTCGTCGATGTCAAGTGCGACTGATTGGAGGCCGGCGTGGAGTTCGCCAACGACCGGCGTGGTGGTGCACGTTGATATGCGCGGTTTTCGTGCATCAGGTTCAGGTTTTGGAGAAGAAGGTTCAGGCTTGAAGTTTGTGTCGTGTTTTCTGATGTTTTTCTCGAAGCAGGTGTAGGGTTGGGGGTTAGTCGGGAAAGTCTCGGGAATTTGTAGGGTTGGCTCGGGTTTTTGACAGGTTACTCGAGATCAACTGGGTTTTGTATATTAAGTAACCAGATTTTTATAAAAAAATCAGGGAAACAATGAATATATGATATAGGGATTGATTTTGGAATGTTTATAAAATTTTAAAACAAAAGTTAAACAAGAATTTACTTATAAAAATAATTTGTTTCAAGATTAAGTTTTAAAATAAGTTTTATATATATATTAAATATAAAGTTTAAAAATAAATAAGTAGATTTCAAAATATAAGGATTGTATTAAATTTTATTAAATAACTTTAGGAAGTTTTAAAGATTTAAAAGTTTAATTTAAAATGTGTTTAATTATAAATTGATTTCTAAAATGTTATATTTTATTCTAAACAAAGTTTAATGATTGAAAATTTGGTAATCAATTACAATAAAGATTATCTTATGTAATTTAGAATTTTGATTAATTGAAGATAAATAAATTTATGAAGATAATTAAGATAATTAAATTATTAACCTTTGAAAGTTATTGGTTAATATAAATAATTTAATTAAGATAATAGGTTTTCTTAATTAAAAATCTTTTTAATATAAGAAGTCAAGGAATCATTTAATTAATTTAAATGATTAATTAAATAATTAATTAAGTAATTAATTAGTGATTAATTAAAGATAATCACTTTGAAGTTAATTAAGTATAATTACTGTGTGAACTAATTAAGTAATTGATTACTGGAGGTAATTAAATAAAGGATAATTACTTTATGAAAGTAATTAAGTGGATGTGATTAGGGGTTAATCACTTGTGTTATTAATTAATATAAGTAATTAAAGGTTTAAATTATTGAATTAATGGTTAGTTAATAAAGGGATTAAGAGTATTTAATAATGTGATTAATTACTTGTTAAAGTAATTAATTAAAAAGAAAATTAATTAATGAAAGTAATCATTAATTAATGGAAATAAATAATTAATTGTTAATTTATAATTAAAAAGGTAATTGATCTATAATTAAGTTTTAATTACCAAATGTAATTAAAAAGTGATTAATCAAATGTGATTAATTAAAAGTAGTTAATCAAGAGTGTTTATTTATAAGAAATTAATCAAGTGTGATTAATTTAAAAGAGTAATTAAGAGATAATTACTTGGATAATTAAGCGGTAATTAATCAAGATGATTAATTAAAATTGTAATTAAGAAATAATAAAGTAATTAAGAAATAATTAATCAAGGGAGATTAATTAAAGTGGCTAATTAAATGATGTTTAATTAATTAATTTGTAATTAATTAATAAGTAAGTTGGATTGATGATAATCCAAGTGATTAAGTAAGAAATTAGTTTAATTAAGGATTAATTAAAATTAATTAAGTTTGGATCAAACCTTGTTACGGATGATTAATGATTGGATGATAAATATCATTGGATGAGTTAATGATATTGAATGATATTGAATGTCATTGGTTGATATGTAATGAGATGAACGTGATATATCTGAGATGTGATATATATGCTGCTTTGTGACATGTGTGGATGAATTTAATAATAGTGAATTATCTATCTGTGTGTTATGAATCATCCATTTATGCCGAGTGACATTCTAAATATCTACTATTTAAAACCCTTAAGTACAACTTGGACATTAAAATGGCGTTTGGATTCGGTGAGACCGGGATCGGATTTCCATATTTGGATATCCGAAAACCACATCGATCCAAATTAAACGTTAGGTCGTGAATCCAAGTGGAGTTCAAGTGAAGACTCGAGGTGTAAGAACTATTCTTCGTCAGTATAACTCTGGGGGTGATTCCGTGATGAGTTTGACGGAGATAGTACTTACAGGTTCGAGATTGTGATTCAGAGTGCAAGGGCTATGGTCGTTGACTCTGAGGGTGATTCCAAAATGAGTGCAACGAGATAGTGCCTTCGGTTCCGTTCGAACCCAGAACGGACTTGTATGGATTGAATGCTTTCAGAACATCGTCAGGTGGACGATGAGCATTCTAAGATAGATGTGTCCTATAAATGTAATCGCAGCCTCAAGCCCCATCAATCGGGAATGGCTAAAATAGGGGAGGTGCAGCAAGGTTAAGTGGGTCATGCCAAAGTAGGACGAGATTTACCCCCGTCTAGATGTCCCTTTTTATTTCGGCTTTGTGGGTGGTTGGATCTGCAGCCAACTGCGGGGCGGTCTTGTTCGGGAGTATTCAGTAAGGAATGGTCCCGGCCTTGTGTTGTAGGGGATCGGGAGTGGTCCTCGGTACGGTGATCTAGGCCACGTACTGTGACGGGCGGTACCCCAGTAGCCCTGCCATTGATGGAAACCCATTCTTCCTACGAGACCCTACGGTTTTGTTTGTATTACCCACTTTTGTGGCTAGTAGCTGGAATTTAATAGATGTAACAATTTCGGCTATTTCATATTTACTTGAAAACCCTAGACACTATTATAATATCACTGGATTTCCTATCAATTGTTTTGGTTAGCGTAAGGTAAAAACTTTTCCATGTTTATGTGTGGAAAGTCTTACGTGATACCTTTCTTTTCAAAGGATTTTCTAAAGTTAAAATTTTTTAACTGTTTACTCACAACAGACCCCTGTCTGACCCGAGTATTTATTTTATGTTTTATTAAACTCTTGGGTACTCATATTATGTATGAGTAGTAAAAGTATTCAGGTATCATTGACGAATTCTTGAGGAGCTTTGGAGCAGGAGGCTTCAGCGTGTAGATATATAGATAGAGTTTCCGCTGTGTGTTTTTTTGTATTGTTGTTCTTGTATTGTATATTAGACAGAAATGTTATAACTGTCTAAATTGAGATGTATAGTTGTGTACTCTGATGTATATGATACTAAATATATGTTATATATTATATTTCATTCGTTCTGCTGTGAGATTCTGATGTGTTGTTGTTCTTTCTTTTCTTTCTTTTCTTCTTCTATCCCTTTCTTTCTTAAAAAGTGATACGTCTTTCTGGTGTTAGAAAGTCGGGTCGTTACACTAATTTTGTCTTTTAAAACATAATACCAAGTCGCCTTTAAATAATTACTACTAAGATAAATTTGAAAAATACTTACTTTAAAATTTAAATAACAAATTTCTAAAACATGCTTTTAAAACCTTTGACTTATGCTTAAAATTCACTTTGAAACATACTTGGCTATCCAGGGAAATACGCTTCTCTTTCACATCTTTTAGAAATAAATCACTATTTATTTTTAAACAAATTTACCCATTCCTTTAATAAACTCCCATCGTGAATTTAATCTTCCACATATCCACTGATATATTCCTTCACTTTATAAACCCAGTTTATAAATTCCATAGTCTCACTTCCATTTTTAAAATCCCAAATTTAAACACTTAAATCATTTTTCAAATTGATTTCCAATTTACTCTATTTGTAATAAATTCCTTTACTTACTCATTTACTTCAAAACCCATTAACTTCAGGTTTTAAATTCTTACTTATGATTTAAAATCTTTGAACTGAAAAAATACCAATTTCAGATTTCCCAAATTCCTTCTTTATCCTTTTAAATAAATTTAAACCTTGAATTTTAAAATAAATTCTTTATTCCTTTAAATAATAACCCTAAAGTTTTTAAGAAAAATCACTTATTCCCATTTATTCAAAAAATTCTCATTTCTCCAAACTTGGAATTTTATTTGTTAGAATTCAAAAATCAACTTTTATTCTTTCCCAATTCATTCTTTAAATTATCCAAATTTCTATAATCATTTACATAAAATTCTCTCTTTTATTTTCTTTCAAAATCCAATCTATACATTTTTGATAACTCAGAATATCCGCATATATATTCAATCAAACAATAGCGTCTAACATTTGAATTACCAATATAATTTATCACCGATTATCACATAAACCATACCACAGAATATTAAACATTCTTGATAAATTTGAGGAATCCAGTCGGATCCCTCCAACATGTTTCCCCGCATCCACAGATGTCAGCGCAATACCAATTCCACTTCGAGGTGGAATATCGTGGTATATGGGTTTATAAAATATCATCCGCTATTATGCGGCGCATAGGGTCTCATCCGCTATATAATGCAGGAAATCAATCACTCCAATATATACTATTTGCTACTATAGATAATATATCACATCAAATCAATTCAATCATTCAACCAATTATTTAAATTTAACCATTTAAATTTAAATAGCAACCTAGAAGAGTGAGATTAACTCACCTTTGATTTTTGTATGGCAATCCATTTCCGTCTCGACCATTCTTCCAATTTTTGAACCTTGTATAAATATTTACACAATTTACTAACATTTGAACTAATCGAAAAATAAATTATCATTTCCATTCCGGCTTGATCCCTTTACGATTTTGACCTTGTATAAACAATTCACGGTTTATTACCATTTGAATCAAGCACTCAATTTATTCCCATTTAACAAATTGAATTTAATAACAATTTAATTTAATTTAAACTAATAATTCTGTTTAAAAATCTTTTAGTGACTATAATAAATCAAATAAGTTAATATAACAAATTAATCTTCATCATTTTAAAATATAACTAGTAAATGAAAGTGTGTGTGAATGTGTGTGTGTGTGTATATATATATATTTAAACTACATATACTAAGGAACAAGCTATATACAACCTTAAATCTACTTTTTACAAACTCCTATCTATATAAAATATTATATATATATATATATATATATTTAAAAACTGTTTTCTTTTCCCAGTACACAAAAGAACTTTGCTTTACTATAATAATTTTTTTTCTGCATATACATTATGTAAATCCATATAAATTCTATAGCGTTTAAAATCCTATGGTTTCCTTTCTTATCCATATTTATATTTCCGTTTAAACCTTAAAAAAAACAAAACTGTTTTGAAATCACAAATTTAAACTCACTATTTTCAAAAACTACATTTTAAAGTTGATGTCTCTATACCTTACTGCAATTATATATTATTATTTTTATTATTTCAGAATACAAATTATAATTAACAAATAATAAACTACCTTACTGCCTCCTACCGACGAATGTCGAATCGCCATAGTAAACCCGGCCTAAAGCCGTAGCTTGAATTCCAGCACCTCAAATCGCAGCACGGCATTAGAGTAGTCATGCACCCATGTCGATCGCACTCCTCCACGAACCAGCCTCAACATTCCATTCTCCTCCCTCTCGCCTATTAGCGATGAGACACCCATGACGCGATGCTAACCAACTCCCTAGCCTTGCCTACAACATAGCGGCGCTCCACCCAAAATAAACCCTAGCCTCGCGAGCGTGATTCGCGATGCGTCGCGATGCAAATCCCCCAGCACTCGCGATCAGATACAATTCGGTCTCTATACTTTAGAAGCAAATTCGAGCGACTTCCATTTTAGTTGTCCTTTGAAAGTGAAGATCGATTTGAATCTAAGTCGACCCCTTTTTGTTTTTTCGAAAGAATTGAATCGATTTTGAACTGGTATGAACCAGAGAGACGATATTTATTTTCAAAGAGGAAGCACAATTTTTTACTAAGCTCTCTATTTGTTTGAATGGGAAGGATAGGCTCGCAAGTTTTAAAAAGAAAAAAGGGGAGGCCGTGATTTAACAGAAAGGAGGTGGACGTGATTTCTTCTGAATTGAATGCCTGCTACTGGGAAGGCAAAAAGTTGTGATAGTGAAGGGAGCAGGTTGATGGGAAAAAAAAGAAAGGCAGCTGAGGGGAAAGAAGTACAGCTAAAGATTGACTAGGCAATATAAATTTATATATATCAATTTAAATTCAAATTTAAATTTGTTTCGATGAATGCAACTTAAAATTTCAAACTCCTATCATGGCATGCCGCTAAGCATTTATAACGTTATGCCCATATTTTGAACGCAATGGAAAAGGTTTCGAGTCCTAATTCAATCGTATGGAGAAGATAGCTTTTTGGATCAGTTATTATATTATTTTTCGATATGAATTTCACCGCGTTTATTAATCGTACGATCACACGATCACTCCAAACATCTTGAAAATTGAAATCCGATAATATTACACAATTATGGATCCAATGGAACTGGTTTCGTCGAATTCCCAGACTATGCCTTGGAAGGCTATTTTAAATTCAATTCAAACAATGAAATTTTCAAAACTTAACAAAACACTTTCAAATTCAAGTTCAACATTTTTACTATCTCCAGCATAATCAATATAAATTTCATAAGCCTTTGAAATATTTTTATCCACCTTAAAATCCCAGATTCACTATTTAAACCAATTTCAGATTATTAAATTCAATAATTTAAATATCAAAGAAATATTGATATTTGAAATTAAAGTTAAATTGAATTTCAAATATTTAAAATAAATTAAATATTTCAATTTCAAATATCTAGAAATTTTGGGTCGTCACATGAAGTATAAACTATTTTGAAATGACCACGGTGTTATAATAACGTTTGGTTGTTAAAGAGACCAGGATCGGAAGATGTCATCTCTTTACCAACTCCGAAAACCATTTTAACAACTGAGTACGCGGTGGAGATTCCAAAATGAAGTAGAATGGTGGCGATGATCTTATATGAGGTATATACGTGGACATTACTCCCATGAGTTGGCATAAGGTGGCTAAAACATTAGCGATTCTCGGGCCAAGTGAGGTAGCTCCTCCGGTCAGACACACTTCTTTGATTGCCATTCTATTACTTTGTGATTGATTTGGTGCGCACCTTTGATTTTTGTAGTGTGGCTCGAGGTGGGCGGTAGCTGCGACTATGTGTTACCGCCATCTCGGATACATAATTGGCATATCTACCCTGGCATTGCCTTGTTGTGCCGTGGCACCTACCATATCTAGACTACTACGAGTTTATTTTGTACCATACCTATGTAGTGCCTTCTGATGACGCCTAGCACGGGGGAGATTATGGTACTGTATAGACTATGGAAATATATAAAATATGTTAAGGGAGATATGGGTAACGCCTTAACGATATTTTAATAGTTTACTGTACTATAGACTTTATTATAATAGCGTATATTACTACATAGTAGATAGTTTAAGGGATCCTTAGAGGATGGTTATCCCAAACATCCTTTGAGTTACTTGTATTTCAACTGTTATTTCACTTCAGTTGAATTTATTGATATAAGATTGTTAATCCTGAATCGAGTGTTTTATGTTTTTCTTTACGCTCGGGTCAGATTGAGTGGCACAACGTTTGAGAATCACCTTTGGAGTGTGAGCTCCGCTTGGAGATCCAGCTATCTATTCAGTTTGTAGTTATTCAGTTGACTCCTATGGTATTCTTATTTTGTTATCTGACTTTTGTATTAAAGACTTCTGTTGTATCTCGTTTACTATGTTATATACATATATAGTGGATTCATGAACTACTATTCATTTTGTTTCTGCTACATATTGTTATATTACTCTATATCTGTGATTCTGTGATTTATTTATTTACTGTATGTGCTGAGTTTGGCCAAATATAATTAACAATCTAATATTTTGAGCAATTCAAGTCCGACATGTGCGTCTGCGAATGGTTGAAAATACCTAGCTGTTACAGTTGGTATCAGAGCTCTAGTTTTAGGTAAAACTCAATATATAGAGTAAATTTAATTACAGAATCACTTTCGTTCGAGCTTAAATCTCTTCCTCTTTGACTCGGTTTCTTTTGAAACTTTGGAACTTTCCTATTCGTTCTGAAATCCATTCTTGTCTCTCCCTATTCGTATTCTTCTTAACTCCGGAGCATCCCATAGCTCCATAGTATGATTTGTAAAGGGGTAAAACTCCTTTACAATAGGCATTGATTCACCGAAGATTTCTGTATCCTCGGTTTAGGTGTTGCTATTTCTTGCTATGCCCGAATTCTATCTTTTGTGATCGAATGTTGATTTGCTTCAGAATTCTACATCGATCTTATTTTTGAAATCACAGTTGACCCGGTTAAGGTTGCCCGCGATTTAGATAAATTTATCCATCCTTCTATTTTGTAGTTGACTATCTTATTTCCCATTCGGGCCAATCTCTTAGGGTTAAAATTCCCTAAATTTGAATCTTTATCCTTGTTTTGAAATCCATTATGGAATAATCGTGTGAGGGAGTGTATTTGCATAAATATTAAAAATCTTCTATATATTGCATTGTTTGAGTTATTGATGTTGATTCGGGGTTTCGATCGATTCGTCTATCAACGCTATCGAAAGGAATTCCAAAACACTTGAACATAGCAAACTGACACAATATTATTTTTTAATTTGGTAAAAGATATAAAATTTGTATGATTACACTATATATAATATATATAAGTATATTTTCTAAAATTAAATAGTTAAATAAATTGGATGTTTAAAATGATAATATTTGATTTTCATTTATTATTTTATAAACCATTGACTATTTCAATATGATATAAATAAACAAAATATAAAACATGGTCTGGAAACTGATTTGAAAATTTAATTGAATTTAAATTTAGAATTTGAGAATTTAATTTTCGGTAATTCCAAACTTTGGTTTTAACGTTTTAAAATATATATTATGGAAATATTTTCGAATAGAAATCATTTTAAAGAATTTTAAAGTTTTAAATCAGTACTCCCTTCTATTGTCGCTGAAAAATAATTTCGGTGATGACGGCTGCATCATCGACATTCATTTTAGAGTTTTAGAGTGGAGAGACAATTATATAGATTTGCTATAGTTTTGTTTTGGAAACTAAATTGATTTGAATTTCTAATGTGTGACTTGATTTATTATATATGTAGGTACATGATTTTAGATTTGATTTAATATGTAGAATATATATATACGTTTATCTCTAAATGGTATGAAGTTAATTGGAAATTTAATTCTTAAATTTTTGTTAAAGGATGATTTCAATTATAAATAAATCTAATTTTTTTGAATAAATATTAAAACTTGAAATAATTGAATTGAGAAAATCTTATTTGTATAATGCCCAAATTCATTTCAATATAACTTACCTAAATTTTTCAGAAGTTGAATGTGCAATTGGATAATATACAACATAAAATGATTTTATAAATAAAATTTGAGTGGTTACAATAAATGTTATACACTTAATTGTTAATTATAAATTTTTTAATAGTGTTAAACAGAATAATAAGTTGAGTGAATAGTAAATGAGACAAATTAAATAAAATTCTGATGGAAAGAAACCTTTTTGTATAAAATATTAATAATTCGAAATTAAATCAACTTAATGAAATACCTTGAATTTAAAATCAATTATAGAATATTAATTAATTTAAATTGAAACCTATATGGTTTAAATTAATTGTTTTCTTTTGTATTTCAATCTATTTTTCTTTTTGGTTGTTTCTATTCTCCCGCCTCGTTCCTTTTTGGGGACAAAAAGTTTTGAGTGGGGGAGAGTGTAATAACCCGTAAAATTTTATTGGTTTTAATATTATATTTAACTAAAATTTTGTGAATCTTTAAATAATTGAATTTTTAAATAAAAATTTATTATTTGAATTACGTCTACTTAAACATAGTAAATGGTAAATTTTCATCAGATGACATCGAAGTTTATTTTCTTATGAAATTCTATTTCAATTCAAAGTAGTTAATAATTGATGATAATAAAATGTTTTCCAAACCTGAATGTTTTTATACAATAAATTTGTAAATCCTCTTCTTAGTGAGATTTCATAATTCGGTTCATTAAATTTAGGCTGCTATTACCCCGTTCATCTTATTTCTAGCAAATCAGCAGCATTTTAGGTACCAATTATCGACTTTTGATAGTTCAATCGTACCATTGATATATGTATACCGTTTTGATTATCTCGTCGTATTGATCTCCGCGGTATATTCGCTTCTGTATTTCGTGGTTTGGTACGCTGCGAAATCAGTACAACGACTGACCGTATCCGCATTTAATTTTCAACCTTTTGTTTTTCTGTGTCCTTACGCATTTTGGAGACAAGTAATAACCAATAGCTAGTTGCCTTTATATTTCTTGAATTCAATACCGACTTTTAACATTCCAACCTGCTCAATAAATTTTCATTGATTAGTTTATATTTTTCTGTCTCTTGCTTTTCTTTTTGCCTTCATTGTTTTCTATGCTTTGAAAAATATAATATATATCATGTATGTTCATTTTTTTTTGACCGGCTAGTAGCTGCTCGTTCATTTTCTATATGCTCGAGCCTGTTCCCTCCTTGATCTGGCCTCCTCCCCTCGGCCTCGGCCTCCGTACACTACGTAGCCAACCCCGATGCCGCGTCACCTAACGCATCCACCTCAACCATCGCCCGAGCGCCCGCCACCAACTCCATTGCCGAGCGCCACCATTTCCGCCTCTTCCCCTCTCACCTCCATATGAGACAGCCTTTGGCCTCCTTCCTCCCGTCACACGGCATGCAGCTTCCATCGCAGCCAAGCAACCACGCTCTGCCCTATGATTCGAAACAGCTCCTCTCTCTTGTGCCTACATATATATTGCATAGGTATCTTGTGCATATTTTATTGTATTATATAAAGTTATGTATTATTTATGTAACAACCCGCATATTTATCGATTTTATATTTAAGTATTTTATTTAAATATTTTGTCGTTAATCGGATATTGGTTCGAAAAGCTACTTTTTGCAAACGGTCAAATTAGGACTCGAGACCACTTCCATTGAGTTCGAAATGCCGTTTACAACTTTTTTTTAAGTATAAACATTGATAGTTTGGGAGTTAGTGGAATTTCACTAACTTGTCCCGCTTTGAACTTTGGGTTAGCTTAGCCATTATAACTCAAGCCCAACCCCCTCCTTCTCTTCACTCTTCATAAATTCCTACCAACTCAAGCTTTTGCATTAATGGTGAGTGGAAAGAGAAATTAAAACTCCAAAAGCTAAGTCTTCATTGCTAATCCAACATCTACTCCAAAACTCAAGTGAAGACATTGATTCAAGCAAGTGGTTGATCCTTGCATAGCATTTCAAGCTTCATCTTCATCCATTTTTGTGAAAATGTGAGATTTTTATCTCACAAATCTAGCCTATAACTATCTTGGACTGTTGGGAATGAATCCCTATCATGTTTGCATGTACATTTGCAGTTGGTTTGGATTGGATTGGCGAAAAACCCTAAATTTTAGTGTTTTTGGTAAAAAAACTACACTTAGGACGTTCTGCCTATGCTAGGTCGTTCGCGTGGAGAAGTCTCTGCCTCAAAATAGCTCGTTTCCGACCTTAAAATGGCCTACAACGTTAGGTCGCTCGGCACTCGGAATTAGGTCGTAGGTCGTTTGGTTTTAGGTCGCTAGGTCGTTAGGCTTTAGGTCGTATGGACCTTAGGTCGCTAGGTCGTTGGGCTTTAGGTCGTATGGACCTTAGGTCGTAGGTCGTTCTGGCTATTTCTAACGTCTTCGGAGTTAGGTCGTATGGACCTTAGGTCGTTAGGTCGTATGGCTTTAGGTCGCTAGGTCGTATGACCTTAGGTCGTTAGGTCGTATGGCTTTAGGTCGCTAGGTCGTATGACCTTAGGTCGTTAGGTCCTATGGCATTTTAGGTCGTGTGATCTTCTTACCTGCTAGGTCGTAGGACCTACATCCTGTTAGATCGTTGAACCTTTAGATCGTAGGTCGCTAGGACTTATCTCCTTAGGTCGCGTGACCCATCTTCTTTAAACCACTAGGTCGCTAGACCACGTTTCCAATTAGGTCGCAAGACCTTGTAAACCGTTAGGTCGCGTGACCTATATTCCGTAGGTCGTTGACCCACATAATTCGTTGTCCCTCATAGGTCGCGTTTCCTGCTTAGGTCGCTAGGTTGCGTGCCTTTAGGTCGCATTCCTTTATTAGGTCGGGTGTCTCTGTTAGGTCGTTAACCTCCTTAACTCGCATGACCTAACCGATAGGTCGTTGGACCTCGATTCCATTTAAGTCGCTGCTACTTATAGACCGCTCGGCCCCTTATTTTCTTTAGGTCGTTTAAGTGTTAGGTCGCGAACCCATTTTAGGTCGCATGACCTTTACCCTTTAGGTCGCTGGACCACTAGGTCGTACCCTTTAATCACTACCCTGTAGCAGGGGCATTGCCCCCGCACCCCCACCTTGGGGGGTTTCCACCATCCCCGGACCCCCCCTCCGTAGGGGATCTTATCTGAAAAACATTCAACAGAACTTGCTTTGTTGAGATGCTGAGTTGACCATTCTTCGAGTCAAACTATCTTGGGCTTCTCGGTCGATTTTATGGACTTTTGAATATCTATTTCGATGGATTCTTCGTCGGTTTCTTTGGATTTTATTCACGTCTTCGAATGTGAATTTTTATGATTGATTGTTTCTACAATCACTTCTATGATTTGTCACTTTAAAATATAAAGGTTTTCAATACTAGTAGTAAATATCAAAACTCTTTCATCGAAACAATTTTTACTCTATTCTACTACAAAGCTTTTTCCTTAAACTGTTTTCCAATCTATTAGTATATACAAACCTTTACCTCACTCGTATGAGAAATCTAATTAAACGACTTAGTAAAACAAGTGGTATGAAACGCTTGCGTTTACTTCGTTGGTTAATTCTTGGACTTGTGCGATTGAATCTTTTGTGACAATTTTCTAGTGAAGATCTACAGTTTGTTCGTAAATATTTGAGTTAAGCAAGTGGTTATGGGACATCAAGCTAAACTTCTATATTTACTAACTTAGTGTAATTGACACTTCTTGATGATCATGACGATCATTTTTGTGTTTTAGACTAGCAATTGTGCGATGTCTCTTTGTCTGCGAAGGAGACTAGACCCCGCTCTTGTGATGTTTCACCATCGCATTTGTCTGATGTTTCGCCATCACATATGTGGGGTAGCGCCCCACGGTCTTCGGGTCATTCGTGTGTCAAAATTAATGGCTTGCAACTATGAGATAGCGTTTCGCTTTGTGTTACACGTGTAGGTGAGTTTTCATACTCCCATTTTGTGAGTTTTCATGCCCCTATATTGTGATTTCTGGATTTCTTTTCTAGTCTTCAGGAATTTGTGCTTCACCTATTTTCATGACTTTCATTGTTATGATTTTCCAACTTTTATGTTTAGGTGAATTTGGATCTTTTAGAAGATTCTTTTGATATTGTTTGATCTCTTGATGATCTTCATTTACATGCTTATCATAGCATGTCTTTATGGTTACTATATGTTCTTGCCATATCTATTGTTTATATCATGTTATATGATATTTATAGCTAGACTGATCCGTTTATTATTTTCTTATAAATAATACTCGGGTCAGACCGAGATGTTACAGGTGCTTCTGCTTGACTTCTCCCCCAGGGATTTACTACTCTGACTTTTGGCTGACCTTTTAGATTAGCAGTTTTTGTCGTTTACACTTGAGATATAGACTCATAGATGTATTCTTTTGTATAGCACGTGTTGTTATTCTTTTGTATTATTGTGGATCTTTTTGACCACTACTCTGATGTACACTTTCATGTGTTAGTTATATATTCATATCTTCTTCCGCCTTTGTGATATGGATGTCTGTGACTTTTTTGTGTTATGCTTATTTCTATGTTTGTTTCCGAAGATTATTTATAGCCACCGTGTGATAAGAAATCACATGGATGGTCGCTCCTCAACAGCCTTATTCTCCATGCTAGTTGACAACACTACACCGTAGTGTTCTTGGCTAGCGTGGGTATAGAGGTGGGCGTCACAATTTATATATCTTAGTCTATATATATAAAAAGCTTATTGTCATAGGTATATTATATATATATATATATATATTATAAGGTTATATACAGATAGTTCTCACTGTTCTATTTAAGACTTATATATATATATATATATATATTAGTTAAGGTTACAGATCAGTATATATTGTTATATATTCATACTGTTGAGTTTATATATTTTATATTATGATAGATTATGTATATATATTGCTAGTATTCCTCAATGGATATGTTTATATATGACATGGCATGAGTTTGTATTCCTAGATCTTATACTTCCAATAACTATGTACATATGTCATCTTGCCATTTTATATATAAATTGTATTATATTATATAAGACTGATATATATATACATACATATATATATATATATATATATTTTCAACTATGATTTTGTTTTATACCATTCTCTTTTACATTTAAGTTTTTATACACACACACACACATATGAATCTTGAACTATATATCGGTTATAGAAGCATATAGATAGAATACATATAATATAATAGTTTTAAGAAGTGATTTATTGTACTGAAATTTTAATATAATACATAGGTTTAGATATATATGTTAAATTTTGTAATGATCTTGAAAATATAAGGAAGTTGATTTTAATGTGTATGTGTATGTATATAAGTTACAGTACTGTATCGTGCCAAGAGTATTATATATATGTTGTTTTAAACATAACATATAGCGTTTATATATATGTGTGTGTGTATATATTTCAGTCTTAGATTTTGGTTTGTTGGTTGATTTCATAATTTATATATACATACATGTTAAACTGTTAAGTTTTAAATGTATTGGTTCAAAATATATTATATATATGTGTGTGTGTGTGTTGTTTATATATATATATATATATATATATATATATATATATATATTCAGTTCTGTTAAATGGGATTTTGTACTAGCTTAAATATATATATATATATATATATATATATATTATGATATATATTAGTTATGTATATAATATGTTAATTTATTTACTCAAGTCATACAGTTATACATCAACCAGTTTATATATTATAAAGTATATGAGAGTTGTATATAAGATATTTGTACATATATGTAAATAAAGATTTTATTTTGTGTTTTAAATTAATATTGGTTTAAGGAAATAATATATAAAATAGTATATGTATTTCATTTCAGTCTATATCAAAACTGAATCTGATTAGTTCTCATTGATTTCCCATTTATCAACTTTGTCCGTCGTGCCTGTTTTCTTCATCGAATCATGTCCATCTAGCATTGCTTTGGAATTCATAGCTTATTACAATTTCAATTCTATCTAGCCTCGGAACGTGAGCAATCACTCACGATTAACTTTCTTATATTTATTGAATTTGATTTCAATTGAAACGACGATTGAAATATGCTGCTGTTAGTTATTTACATTGCTATATATACTGTTATCCTTATTTGTTCACCTGTGACATCTAACACCGTTATCTATTATTTATATTGATGATATATGCCTATTATATTATTATCATATATGTTATCACTCTGCAAGTTCTCTGTTAGTATAGAATTCCCTATGGGTTGAAATGATACATACCCGAATGATCTGTAGAATAGGAGAAAATCATTATGGGTTGAAATGATAAATTCAAGCGATTTTCATTTGAATTGAATTTGGGATTGCGGTTTGAAATGATATATATATATATATATATATATATATATATATATATTTAAATTGCGGATTGAAATGATAAATATCTATATCACTTGATCATAGAATAGAAAATTATATACGGACAACGTTGGTCTATATATAAATATTTTGAAAATGATTTCTATGGTTTTGGAAAGAAATATATGGTTTAATAAATATTAATTTTTAAGATATTATATATATATATGTATTTTATAAAGTTTAAATTCTTGATTTTTAAATTATACGTTTGGAAAATTCTAAAATTATAAGTTAGTTTTGAAATTATACATTTTAAGAATTAATTTATAATTTTACTATTTTAAATTATATAAAATATATGAAAATATATTTGATAATAAGATTTAATTTAATAAATTTTGAATTAATTTATATATAATATGTTTAAGTATTTAATTGAAATTATATTTTCAAATATAGAATTTACAATATTTGTTAATAAATTAGGGTTGGGAAAAGAGATTTGAAAGTGATTTGAAATGGTATTTAATTAAGAATTTATGTAATTAAATTCATTTGAAACTTATTGAATTTGAGATTTTTAAAGGATATGATTTTATAAATTGATTTTGATTTAAGGTGATTTAAATGAATGTTTCAATTTTAAATAAATTGAAGGAAATATTTGGTCCATTTGTAATTTGGGGTTTTATTTAAATGATATTGGATTTTTTAAGTGAATGTTTCAAAACTAAATGATATTAAAGTGAATTTGATATATATATATATAGGAATTTGTCAAATTTAGTTTTGAAAATGTTGAATATTTAAAGCTTTGAAATATATTGAAATTGAGATGGTTTATTTTGTGGTTCAAATTTGTATTTGAAACCGATATAATTTGAAATGGTTCATTGAGAAACTGAATTGAGTTGAAATTGATGAATTGAGATTGAATTAAATTTGACTTTTGGAATTCAAGTTGATTTGAATCGATTTGTGAAATTTGAGGAAGCTATTTTATTATATAAAGCATATTTTAAATTATAATTAAAACTATTTTTATATTTTACTCTATAAATTATTTTATATAAACTATTTTAATATAAATCATTTTCAATATAAACTATTTTAATATAAACTATTTCAGTATGCTAATTATTTTGATATAAACTATTTTAACTTATAACTGTTTTATATAAACTATTTTATTTTATGAACTATTTTATTTTATATACTATTATTAGTATCTAAACTGTTTAAAGGAAAGTATTATAATTTCAAAGTGCTATGATTTCAAAGTGCTATGATTTCCAAAGTGCTATGATTTCAAAGTGTTACGATTTCCAAAGTGTTATGATTTAAAAATGTTGTGATTTCTAAAATGTTGTAATTTTAAGTGTTTTGACTTTGGAAGAGTTATAGCTTTGAAAGTACTATGATTTTGGAAATGGATATATTTGAAATGGAAATGATATCGATTTTGGTTTTGAAATGGAAATGATGTCGTATTGATATGGTTTTGAAATGGCAATAATATTTTGTTTTGAAGTATAAACCATTTTGAAATGACCGCGATGTTATAATAACGTTTAGTTGTTAAAGAGACCGGGATCGGAAGTTGTCATACTCTCTGCCATCTCCGAAAACCACTTTAACAATTGTATATGTGGTGGAGAATCCAGAATGAAGTAGGATGGTGGCGATGATCCTATATGAGGTATATACGTGGACCCGACTCCTATGAGTTGGGATAAGGTGGCTAAAACAGGAGCGATTCTCGGGCCAAGTGAGGTAGCTCCTCCGATCGGACACACTTCTTCGATTGCCATTTTATTACTTTATGATTAATTTGGTGCGCACCTTTGATTTTGGTAGTGTGGCTCGAGGTGGGTGGTAGCTGTGGCTATGCGCTACCACTAGCTCGGATGCATAATTGTTATATCTAGCCTAGCATTGCCTTGTTGTGTCGTGTCACCTACCCTATCGAGACCACTACAAGTTTGTTTTGTACCATACCTATGGAGTGCCCTCTGACGACGCCAGTACGGGGGAGATTACGTTGCTATATAGACTATGGGAATATATAAAATGTGTTAAGGGGGATATAGGTAACGCCTTAACGCTATTTTAATAGTTTACTTCACTATAGAAATTATTATAATAGTGTATATTGATACATAATAGATAGTTTAACGGATCCTTAGAGGATGGTTATCCCAAACATCCTTTGAGTTACTTTATTTCAGTTGTTATTTCACTTGAGTAGGATTTATTGGTATAAGATTGTTAATCCTGACTCGAGCGTTTTGTGTTTTGATTTACACTCGAGTCAGACTGAGTAGCACAGCATT
The DNA here is from genome assembly GCA_030765085.1 of Allium cepa. NCBI lineage: Eukaryota > Viridiplantae > Streptophyta > Magnoliopsida > Asparagales > Amaryllidaceae > Allium > Allium cepa. The sequence goes on from CM060939.1 coordinate 319,005,132, forward strand.
TGAGACTCACCTTTGGAGTTGGAGCTTCGCTTGGAGATCCAGCTATCTATTCAGCTTGTAGTTATTCAGTTGACTCCTGTGATATTCTTATTTTTATATGACTATTGTATTCGAGACTTCTGTTGTATCATGTTTACTCTGTTATATATATATGTATATATATGTATGTATGTATGTATGTGTGTGTGTGTGTGTGTTTATATATATATATATATAGTAGCTTCATGAGCTATAATTCATTTTGTTTCCGCTGCATATTGTTATATTACTGTGTAACTGTGATTCTGTGATTTATTTATTTACTGCTTATGCTGGATTTTGCCAAATATAATTAACAATATGATATTTTGAGCAATTCATGTCCGACGTGTGTGTGTGCGAATGGCTGAAAATACCAGGCTATTGCAGTTGTCTGAACCCGCATCCGAGTGTCGTGTTTGCATCCATGTGCATGTCGTTATCACTTTCACGTCATCTTCTTGTTTCCATAGCTACGAAAGGTGAGCAATCACTCACGATTAACATTCCTATATTTAGTAAATTTAATTCACATGAAATGACAATTGAAATATGTTGTTAAATTTGAATTGCTAGTATTTAATTGTTAAATATGGTGTGCCATTATCTGCAATTGTTAACCTATGACATATGACACCATAACCTGTTGTATATATTATATTTTATATGTTACTGGTGCTATATGCCTGTAGTTGATATGTTATGTTATTTGCTCTCACTCTGTAAGTTCCCTGTTAGTTTAGTAACCCCCTGTGGGTTGAAATGATACATACCTGAACGAATTTGTAGATTAGGGGAAAATCATTATGGGTTGAAATGATACATACCTGAACGAATTTGCAGATTATGGGAAAATCATTATGGGTAGAAATGATAAACCCAAGCGATTTTCATTGATTTGAAATTTGGGGATTGTGAGTTGAAAAGATATATATACCCAAAAATATTTAAATTGCGGATTGAAATGATAAATTTCCGTATCTCTTGACCATAGGATGGAAAATTATATATGAATACCGTTGGTCTATTCTGAAAAATGATTTCCAAAGTTTTGAAAGGAAATATTTGGGTTTTAATAAATATTGATTTAAAGATAGTATAAATATTTATTTTTATATATGTGAATTTTTTTTAAAAATATATGTTTCGAAATTTTAAATTATAAGTTAGTTTTGATAATATAATTTTTAAGATTTTACTTCTATTTTTATTATTTAAAAATATATATTATAAGTTTTAATATTAAATAAATTTAATAATAAGATTTAATTTAATAAAATTTAATTTAATTAGTATATAATATGTTTGAGTATTTATTTAAATTTATATAAATATTTTAAAAATAGATTTTTTTTCTAACTTTGTTAATAGAGGTTGGAAAGATAAATTAATGTTGACTTAGTATTTATTTTGTTATTGAATTTAAATAAGAATTTATTTGTATAGAATTGAATTTAACTAAGATTTGCTTTGTAATTGATTATGAGATTTTTATAGGTTTGATTTTATAACTTGATTTGATAAGAGTGATTAAATAAATATTTTCTATTTTAAATAAAATTGTAATTGAATATTTAATTTCGATGTAAATTTGTAATATGATATTTTATTAAATATTTATAATAAGCTAATTAAGTGAATAATTTCAGATTAAATATAATTGAATTTGAATATTTGATGTTGAATTAAATTTTTAATATGAGATTTTATTTAAATGTTATTAAAAATGGTTAAGTGAACATTTCAAAGTTGAAATTTTAGAATATAAATGGAATTTACCAAATTGAGTTATTATAAATTATTTGAATATTAACTTTGAAACCTATGAATTGGAAATGGTTTAAAGTTGTAGTTCGAACCTGGATTTGAAATCGATGTACTAAAATGGTTTAATGAGGATTTGAATTGGACAGTTTACCATTGTAGTTGAAATAGTTGAACGGAGATTAATTTAAGTTGAATTTTGGAACTATAGTTGATTTGAATTGATTTGGGAAATTGAAAGAAACAATTCTAATTTGAAACTATTTTCGATATAAACTATTTTAATGTATATACTATTTTTAATATATAAACTATTTTAATCTACAACCTGTTTTTAAATATAAACTATTTTAACATATAAATATTTAAATATATAAACCATTTTCAGTATTTAAACTGTTTAAGTCGAAATTGTTATGATTTAGGTTTAATGGATTTAAATACAAATATTTTGATATGATGATTTAAACTATTTTGTGATTATGATTTCGAAAGTGAATATGATTTCAAATGTGTATATGATTTCGAAAGCGATATGATTTTGAAATGAATATGACATTTTGATATGAACTATGAACTGTTTGAAATATAAATGACCACGGTGTAAAATAAGCATTGGGTTGTTAAAGAGACCGGTATCGGATATTGTCATACTCTCTGCCAATATCGAAAACCACTTTAACAACTGTGCACGTGGTGAAGATTCCAGAACAAAGTAGGATGGTTTGACGACAATTCTGTATGAGGTATTAACGCAGCCTTGACTACCACGAGTCAACTTGATGTGGCTAAAATAGGAGCCATGTCAGGCCAAGTGTGGTCGCTCTTCCTATTGGGCACATTTCTTCGATACCATTCTATTACTTTGTGATTTTCGTGGGTGCACCTTTGATTTGGAAGTGTGTCTTGAGGTGGGCGATAGTAGCTGTTATGCATTTACACCAGTCTAGATCCACAAAACGATAGTATCCTATACTAGGAATTGCCTCGCATGCCTTGTCACATGCCTTATCGCACCTTCTACGAGTTTGATTTGTACCATACCTATGGAGTGCCCTCTGATAGTGCTTCAATTTACGGAGGAATTACGGTACTTTATAGACTATGGGAATATATAAAATGTGTTAAGGGGGACATGGATAATGCCTTAATGCTATTTTAATAGTTTACTTTAGTATAGATGTTATATATCTAGTGTATTGTACTATGTATGTAGATAATTTAACAGATCCTTAGAGGATGGGTATCATAAACATCCTTTGAGTTACTTTGTATTTCAGTTGACATTTCACTTGAGTTTAATTTACTCATATAAGAATGTTCATCCTGACTCGAGTGTTTTGTATTTTGCTTTATGCTCGGGTCAGACTGAGTGTCATAGCATTTGAGACTCACCTTTGGAGTTTGGAGTTTCACTTGAAGATCTGTCTTTGCCTATTCAGCTTTCCAGTTATTTCAGTTTATTCCAATCATTTATGTTCTGACTTGTTCGTTGCTTATGTATTATAAATTCATTTGTATTTGAGATTCTGTTTTATTTTGTTTCAGACTCTGATGCTTTATAGTTGCTTCATGAACTACTATTTATCTATTCCGCTGCTTATTGTTATTTTACCCCATGTATGTGATTCTGTGATTGATTTATTTACTGTATATGCTGAGTTTTGCCAAATATAAATTAATAATCTATTGTTTTGAGAAATTCAAGTCTAACATGTGTGTTTGCGTATGCACTTGGCAGGTGTAGCATCATAGGGGGTTCTTGCTTCTGGGTTTTGTAGCGAACAGACGACTCTTACTCTTACATGTCCCTGCGGGATTGGTGCAGTCGAGAGGCTAGCCGTAAAAGCAGAACACAAGTACGGCTGTATGCTACGATAGGCATTACCCCAATGGTGCGGTCGTGTTACAGTTGGTATCAAAGCTCATGTTTAGGCAAAACTTAGCATATGGAGTAAAATAATTACAGAATCATCTTCGTTCAAGCTTGAAATTTCTTTGTTAGGATCCTCCTGGATTAAGGTTTCCTTGGAAGCTTCGAGCTTTCCTTTTGTTTTGAAATCCATCCCTGTCTTATCATGTTCATGTTCTTATGGATACTATATTATCCCATTGCTTCATTTCTATTGATCTCTACAAATAAATGTGAGCTCATCTTGCCACCTCAATTGGCAACTCCATCCTTATTTGTGACTAATCCCATCAACGGTCCCACCAACCTCAGTATGATTTTTAAAGGGGTAAAACTCCTTTACAATAGGCATCAATTTACCAGAGATTTCTATATCCTCAGTTTTGATGCTGCTATCTCTTGCTAAGCCCGAACCGTTCTCTAGTATACGACCAGCGTAATTTTCTTGTGATCGAATGTCGATTGCCTCAGAATTTTTCGGGCAACCTTATCTTTTCGATTGATGGTCAGCCAAGAAATATAAACTCCACCTAATATTCAGGGATTATCCTAATGTTTTGGCGTAGTTACTTCTCCTCCCCTCAAGCGTGAAACTGAATTCCACTTCGATCTTATTTCTAGGGCTCGGCCTGTTGCCCTTCCTCCCCGACGAATGGCATCAAAGAGAAAATGGTTAGTCATTCCTTTGGATTAATCAATGCTCCTACCTTCTTCGTCGACCTCATGAATCATGTTTCCGTGATGTTCTCAATGGGTTTTTTCCCATTTTCGTTGATGATATTCTCATCTTTTCTAAGTCTCGGTTAACCCTGATAAAGTTGCCGCGCTTAATATAAGTCTTTCCTTCTTTCCTCTTTTGTAATTTAATTATCTAATCTTCCTTTCAAACCTATCTTCTTTGTTAGAATTTTCTCTGAGTAGGGTCCCTTTAAATTTGAATCTCTATCCTTATTTTAAAATCTATTCTTGAATCGTAGTGTGAGGGAGTAGATTTGTGATTGATAAAAAATGTTTTATATTGTGTTGTTTGAGCTGTTAAGTTTGAATTTTGAGTTTCGATCGATTTGTTTGGCAAACGTTGTCGATAGGAATTTCAAAACACTTGAACAGAGCAAAATGACACAATATTGTTTTGGAATTGGAAAATGAAATAATTTATGTGTGATTATATTTTATATATATATATATATATGTATGTATAATTTTATGAAATTGGATAGTTAAATGAATTGGTTGTTAGAAATGATAATACTACATTATCATTTATTGTTTTGTCAACATTCCCAAACCATTAACTATTATTGTATAATTTTATAATCATGGTTTATAAATTTGATTTGCAAATGAATTTGAATTAAAAATTTGAGAATTTAAATTTTCGGTGTTTTTCAAAATTTGGTTTTCAAATTTTTTTATATACACAATATTTGAAAGTATCCTCAAATGAAATTTTTTTCCAAAGAATTTTAAAATAAGTAAGTTGCACTCTCCACATTTGTCACTGGATAATAAGTTAGGTGATGACTACCGCATCGTCATAATTCATTTTTGATTCTCGAAGTGGAGATGCCACTTAGTACCTTTGCTACACTTTTATTTTGGAAGAGGAATTTGTGATGACCTTAAATTTTTAGATATTTGAAATTGTAATACTTAATTGATTTTAAATATTTTAAATTTAGTTAATTTGAATTTCAAAAATCACTATTTATTTAGCAATCCAATTTTGAATTTAATAATTGGAAGTTGGGTAAAATATTGAATCTTCAGTTCTAAGCTTATTAAAAACATTCTAAAGGCTTGAAAAATCTATATTGATAATAATAAGGATAATAAAAGTTTTAAAATTGAATTTGAAAGTGTTTTGTTCAGTTTTGAATCGTTTAATTCGATATTTAAAAATAGTCTTCCGAGGCATAGTCTCGAAATTCGATAAAACCAGCTCCATTGGATCCGTAATAGTGTATTATTATCGGATTTCAAATTTCGTGGTGTTTGGAGTTGTCGTGTGATCATACGGTAGATAAGCGCGCTAAAATCTAAATCGAAAATTCAGTATAATAATAAGGTCCAAAAAGTTATCTTCTCCATGCGATCGAATTAAGATTCGAAACCTTTTCCATTGCATTCAAAATAGGGGTATAACATTATAAACGACTAGCGGCACGCGTCGATAGGAGGTCGGGATTTTGAGCTTTGAATTCCAGTCGATTTAAATTTAAAATTTAAATATAAGATACATACATACATATATATATTTTGACTGTTCAAAATTTCTTCGCATCAGAAATTTATTCTTTCATACCATGGCCACTTGTCTTTTGGTTCACGCCATCTGTCACATACACGCTTGTATCATTTCTTCCTCTTGCTTTTCTTTAGAGGAAAAAAATCTTTCTCGTTCAAAATCATAGCCGAAGAAAAAAATGCCGCGTCCTCCCCAGTCTTAAGATCTTGTATTCCCCTCTTTCAATTCAAAATTAAAATCCTTTTCTTCTCTTAAAATTGATTTGGGTGAATAAAGAAGAAGCCGCCTCTTTTATCGAATTCGAATCTCTCAATTCAAGCGAACTCGAAATCGGAATTAATGGCTCGAGCGACTGGCAACTACAAGTGATCGGGATCGATCGAGATGTCGGCATGTCATGGACGCGCATGCGAAGTAGGCGATGATTTGCATGGCAAAGGGCTCGACGTTGGGGATGGTGGTGGTGTTAAGGGCACAGTAAGGCAAACGAGATAAAGCAATGAGGTCGATTCGAAGTTGGACCTCGCGACGAAGGGGAGTGTCACGGGCAGCGAACTGGAGGTAGGCGAAGGCTGGAGCCTTCGGTAATCGAGAGTTCGAGAGATGGTAGCAACGACAGCAGGCGTTGAAGGGGTAAGGGGAGGATTAGTTCGAGTGCAGGTACATATATATTATTTTTACAAGTTAATTTCATATTAATAAATATGTAGATTAAGGAAGAAAGTATTTACAGTAAAGTAAATTTGTTTTGATATCTACAGAAAGGAATTTTCACAAGGAGTTATATATTTACAATTTATTTCTCAATTTAATATTAATATATATTTATATATGTATATATAGAAAATAATAATATAAATATAAGTGTATATATAAATACAGATACATATGTTAATGTATAACGTAAATACATAGATAAGATTTTGAAAGAAAAACATATGTATTAGGGTAATTAACTCGTTCAATCAACTTATTAAACTACTTTAGTTACTAAAGGAAATTATTAAAAAAAAATTGTCTAATTTAAATTAATAAATGGAAACCGACGGTTCGATTATTTCAAATATTAAAAACTATGTAATGTTTGTACAAGGTCCAAAATCGTGAAGGAAATAGCTGGTTGGATCGGATTGCAAATTGAAGATCAAAGGTGAGTTAATCTCACTCATTTGGAATACCATTTAAATTTAAATATTTAAATTTAAATTATTGGTTAAATGATTGAATTGACTAGATGTGATATTATATATATATATATATATATATATATATAGTGATTGATTCCCGCATTATATAGCGGATGAGACCCTATGCGCTCCGCATAATAGCGGATGACCCTTTAGACCATGATATCCCCCTCGAAGTGGGATTGGTATTTTATATTGTGCTAACATCTGTGGATACAGGAAAATAGGCTGGAGGGATCCAAATGGATTCCTCAAAACGTTGAATTTGTTTTATATTCAACGATGTGATTTATTTGATGATCTGTGATAGATTATATTGATTATATTGGGGATTGGAATAATTGAATGCCATTCTTGGCTGAATATATATGGGTATTTTGAGAAATGGAATAATATATATATATATATATATATATATGTATGTATGTATGTATGTATGTATATGTATATGTATGTATGTGTATATATATATATAAAGTTTGAATTTTTTAAAGGAAATGAAAAGAAAATTGTTAAGTAAATAATTATTGGGAATTAGATAAATCGAGTAATAAATTTTAAAGAGAATTTAAAACCAGGAAATTGGTTTGAAATCGATTTAGTGTTTTAGAAACTGTGATTTGAAGGTAAATGAGAAATGGAAATTTGCAAACTGGTTTATAAATGGAATCTATAAGAAAAGGAGCAATTCATTTTAGAAATAAAAGGTGATTTATTTTTAAAGGTTGGAAAGTACATTTTTCCTAGAAAACTAAGTATATTTTCAAAGAAAAGATTTCAAAGTATAAACTTGAAGTTTAAAAATGTTCTTAGAATATTTTAGAAATTTTTTTATTTTAATTATTTTTAACAGAAAAGTAAATATTTATTTAAGTTAATTATGGTAGTTACTTATTTTTAAAGGTAAATTAGTATTATGATTTTTAAAAAGGAATTTTAACATAAATATTTGATATAATAACTTTATTCTAAAAGGAAATTTTGGTTTAAGTTTTACTCAGAAACCCTTATAAATTTCATTATTTTATTTAAGTATTTTTAGTAGTCTTAATGTAAATAATTCAAGTACATACTTTTGAAAGTGATTATAAGGAGATGGAAATGTATTTTAAAAATAAAAAAAAGTGGTTTTATTTTTTTAAAGTGCTAAAAGTAATTTACGGGATTAGGACATAAATTAAATTGGGATAAATCGAGCAGGATTTATAAAGATTTTGTGGGTTATACTGAAATAGATGTGTATTTCCCTATAAAACCAAGTATATTTTCAAAGGATATATATATATATATATATACATATATATAAGTTGGAAGTTTAAAGTTATTTAAAAAGAATGTTTTAGGAAAAAAATTATTTAATCATTTTAACATTTTAAGTAAATATTTATTAAGTTGATTAGAAGTGTTTATTTTAAAGGTTTAACTTGTATATGATTTAAAAGATGGTTACTAAATATTTATACTCTATCTAATAGTTTATTTTAAGACTAATTTTGGCTTACTACATGAGAAGTTATTATAAAATTTCATAACTAGTATTTAAATAAAGTGTTTTAGGTTGTTTTTATTTTAAGTGTATACATTCTTGGATAAAGTGATTTAAATTATATAAAAATCTAAAGTATTAAGACTTGGTATTTTCAGTGGAAATAAACAATTGGGTGGAAATTTATTCCACGAAAGAAAAAGTGATTTGAAAACTATTTTCAAAGGGTTGAAGTGTAGAAAAATATCTTGCGAAGATATTTTGAAATAAATAACTTCGGAAATTATTAAGGCCTGATGGTTGTTTGTGGATGTTATATGATAGCTAAATAACCGACTATAATTATTGGCCAATGTGCTGGTCGTTTCGAAGAGACTGGGATCGGGATTAATTTCCCAAAAACCACTTCGATCCGGTTTGAACATTTTCATGAGGAAGACAAGAGCTTGGAGTCGAAGATGGAGCAGTGAAGTGCAAGGGCTAATCGCTACTAATCCTGAGAGTGATTCCAAAATGGATGTAGTAGGAGTAGTGCCTTAGGTTCCATTCGGACCGGGAACAGACTTGTATGGACTAATGCTATCAACATCGTCAGGGGGAGGATGAGCATTCTAAGTGAGATGTGTTCTAAAAAGGTAACGCATAGCCTCAAGCCACATCAACCGGGAATGGCTAAAACAAGGGAGATGCAGCAAGGCTAAGTGGCTAGCAACCAATCAGGGTAAGGTCATCCCTGTCTAGAAGTCCCTTTTTATTCGGCTGTGTGGAAAGTTGCTAATTCCAACCGCGTGGTGATCTTATTCGGACTATCCAGTAAGGGGTAGCTTCGGTCTTGTGTTGTAGGGGATCAGGGTGGATCCTCGGTACTCTGATCTAGACTAGAACTGTGACAGGCGATACCCCTGTAGCTCTGCCATGGATGGAAATCCAATCTCCAATAAGTGATTCCGGACTTGTTTGCATACCTATTATGCTGGAATAAAATGAATGTAACAAATTCGTCTATTTGAATAAGTATTTGTATATATACATTACTATAATATCAAAGGATTTGATAACAAATGTTTTGGTTATCGTAAGGTAAAAACCCTACGTGTTTATTTGTGGAGTGGTCCTACGAGATACCTTTGATTTTTAAAGGATTTTGGGAACTTTAATAATCCAATTGAGTGTGTTTTCTCACGCTGGTTTTCTAGACTAACTCGGGTATTATTTTACTATAATGCTCGGGTTAGACCGAGTATTATAGGATACAGGATGGGATGTTGTGGAGCTCAGAAGACGAGCTGGATGGCGAGATGTATTACATGTACTTGATGTATATTCCGTTGTGTAGTATAAGCTTTATAGTCAGCTTTTGTGAGGACAAGTTAAAATACTGTCTAATATTTTTGCTATCGATTATGTCGTACCCTGATGATGTAATGCATAAAAAAGATATAACTCTTTTTGTATAAAGATCAGTTATTATCTATTATATATTGTTTCGCTGCGATTGTGAGATTCTGTTGTTATTTTCTATTTCTTCTTCTACATCCTTCTTCTTTCCCTTATGGTCTAGTTTTCTGGCATTCGATTGTTCGGTATTTAATTTAATGGATGTATTGATGTCGATTTTTGGGCGTCAAAGAATTGGGTCGTGACATTTGGTATCAGAGTTGAAGGTTAAGCGAGAACCTTAGCTTTGGTGGGATTACTCATTACAAATAGAGTCCATAGTACTCTAGAATGAGTTTGAATGTATTAATAGATATGAGCGTGTATTTGTTAGTGAATATAAAAATTATTATATATTGTGTTGATTGGTTCATTGAGTGGCTTAAGGATTCTGGTCAATACGAGTAATTAACGTTATTGGTAGGGATCTCTAAACACTTGTACAGAACGATTGAACATGGTGTTGTATTAAAATAGGGAAAATGAAATAATTTTGCCCAAAATTTTTTGCATATAAAAGGAATAATTTTTCTATAAATTATTACAAGTGTATATGGTTGCTTGGTTGTTAGAGAATGATAATATTAAATTATTACCATTGTTGTATGGAAATTGAAATAAAGGAATAGTGTTATAACCAAAGTTAAGGAATAATTTATATAATAGAATGGAATTTGTAAATGTGAATTATAAATGTGATTTATAATTAAAATGGGATAAAATTCCAGAGAAATATTTGAAAATGGATTGAAAGGATTTGAAATTTTGAGATTTGGGAAATTTCAATCCCTTTTGAGTTTGAAAATGATTTTCAAATATTTTGGAGGAACAATGGTGATATTACTTCGGAAATATTTTTTAATTGGATTTGAAATCTAGTGAGATTTGGAATTTAAAAATATTTGAAAGGGTTTTAAAGAGTAAAAGCACTTAAATCTTTTCGGTCGCTGGAAAATAACTTCGGTGATGAGTGCAGCATCATCGATGTTCATTTTCGAGTTTCCAATAGAGGAATTGCTGCCAAAATGTTTTGAATTGGAGTTGTTTGCAAAACTGGGTTTGGTTTTAAAATTCAAAGGATAATTTGATATACAAATGAATTATATATATAATTGATTTCAAAAATGATTTTAGAAAGTTGAGTAATTGTTTAAAAGACTCTGGAATCATATTTAAAATGCTTGTGGAATATAAGTAAGTCTGGAAATCTTATAAGAATTTGGAATTGTTAGGATAAAATCTAACTGAAGAAAAGTTAAATGAAGGTAAGTGTGATAATGAAACAAATGAGTAAAATAAACCAATTAGGTGGAATGAACGGGAAGAGATGGATGAATAGAATATTGATAAATTTGAACTCCTAAAAATTTAAACGTGTTAGAATAAAATTTAACTTGAAGAAGAGTTAAATTAAATTAAGTGTGGAAACGAAATAAGTTAGAAAGGTAAGCCAACCGAATGAAGTAAATTAAAAGGTTGCTGAATGAAATGAAAATAAGTTGGAAAAAACTGGCTGTTTAAAATTTGAATTGAATTGGGATTTAACTGAATTAAGTTAAATAAATGTGAATTTTAAGAATTCATAGGAATTTTTAATAAATTAGTAAATGAAACTAATTTAAAATTATGGTATGGGCTAGATATGAATGAAAGAGAGTTGATATAAAATTCAGTATTTAGAATTTAAAGATAAACTGAATTCAAATAGAAATGAAATTGTAAATTGAATAAAAATGAATATAAAGCTTAAGTCATAAAGGGGGAATCAAAATAAGAAGTTATAGAAAATATTTGGGTAAACTTTAGAAAATTTTGGGTGAAATTCTTAAGTAAAATTTGTGTCGGGAAAATATATTGAATAAGGATTTGAGAGAAGATTTAATAAAGGAATGTGAAATGATAATTGTGAATAAGTGAATGGAAATTAAAATAAATGTGAATAAAAAGAGGATTGATGGAGTTAATAATCAATTGAGATAAATACGTAGGATGTACGTATATTATTTTTGTAACGTTAAAGATTTTTCGACTCACGAAAGTCGACATTAATACGTCCACTGCATCAACTGCCAAGCAATCGAAGGACGGAAAACCGAACTATTAGGGTTAAAGAAGAAGAGGTAGAAGAAGAAAGAAAGAAAAAGCAACAGAAACAATATCAGAATCTCACAATCGCAGCGGAACAACATATAATAGATAAATGAATAATCTTTAAATCAAAAGAACTGTATCAATTTATTACATTACATCACATTACATTTCATTATCAGAGTTTACAACAATAAACAGCGGAAAAGAAATACTATATACTAATTGATATGCCATGCCATCCAGCTTGCTCCTGATCTCCACAACAACTCCTGAATTCCAGAATGACCTGATAACCTGACTCTAGACTGCCCGTGTTAAAATTAGTGGGCACCCAGAGTTTAGGAAGGGAACAATAAACTCCAGGTCAGTCATGGGACTGGTGTGAGAACTTAAAACAGTTTATCTAAAAAAACAAACAAAGAAATATTTTAAAATTGATCCGCAATGTTTTTAGAAAATGTAACTACCATAAGGCCTCCTGCCACACACACAATGCAAATGCAGAATTGGAGGAGATTTCTCCTTATGATAGTCAAACGAGCTTGATACGCAATTTTTTTTTGATATTATTACTATAAGTGCAAAGTGCAGGAAAAACATTTCAAAAGTATAATATTAATCTTAGCCAGCATAGGTACCATTATAGTATGCCTACTATAGCTACCATATTAGATGGCAGGTTCTACAACTAAAACCGTACAAGGCTCGTATTGTTTCTTTGGATTTCCAATAAATGGTCAGGCCAAGGAACTTCCCATTGCCACATGGGTATGCCTCTGGAAGGACGCCCCGAGAACCTAACCATATCTCTGCCAACACAAGGCCGGGTTACCTCTAGGTGGGTAACTACTGACACGAGTATGCCATCCCCCAGTCGTAACCGACCTAAATCCCGGGATTCACCAACAACCATAAAATAATAAGTGTGCAGCAACAACATAGGTTAAGTATCTTGGCTCCATACCATGATACCACCTCTATCCAGAAGGAAATGACATACACTAAGGGCGCGCTATCCCCTAATAACCTTGCTACATCTTCCCTGTTTTGACCATTACCGGGGTGTGAGGTTCGACGAAGTCTCGTCCACAAAGCTACGCTTTTCACAAAAGCTATGCTTTGATGAACAAATGATCAGCATCACTCAGCATGCCACGTTACCAAATTGGGAATATATCACTAGTAACCATCAACTACATAACCTTTGAGATCGTACATATCATAGAAGGGTGTTAAGCTAAGAGAATAAATTCTCCGCCACCAACAGAAATGTATTTGATAGAAATCAGCTTTACATCTCAAATTTGTAACGTCAGACACACATCTACACAAGTCCGTTCCGGGAACGAACGGAACCGTAGGCACTTCCAAAGAAGCCCTTGCATTCCGGATATTCACTAATTACGACCGGACTTCCCATCACAAAAGGTGATAAAATCTCTATATCGGAGATCAGCCGATGCAGAGTCATTCGACGGTAATCCTTCTGTTTTCAAAAATATCCGGTCTTCAACACCGGTCTTCAAATGCTATACATTACGACGTATCACTATTCATAATGGGATTTATGACCCAAATGTCCACTCCCGGCTAAACCGAATAACGAGCGCTTATTTTTAAAATAAGTGTAGCATTCAAATTCAAGCAAATCACAATGAATACCCATTTAAAGGTAAATGTTGACAGTCGGTTATTTAACTATCAATAGATATGCACAACATCACCAAATCCCAAATAATTTCCCAAATTATTTATTTTCCAAAAATATCTTTACAAGATATGTTTTTCCACACTCCCACCGTTTGAAAACAAATTTCAAATCACTTATTTAATATTAGAAAACATTTCCATACTTCTTTTATAATAAGAAATTCACAAATCTATTTATTTTCTGGAAAATATTCAATATACTTAAATGACAATTAAGTATATGTTTTATTCCTTAAGGAAAGCATTCTCTTTAACACATTTATTTGAGTCTAAACGAATCTTGCGTAAAACATCGTTACGACAACCCAAAATCACTAGTATAGGGATTCGAAATTAAGATAGATATATAAATCTCAATACTATATAAAACATTTCCTTTCGAAAATCATTTACTATAACAACAGTTTTATAGTCCACTATTTCCTTTTATTTCTCGAAAACGTCTATTTCAACAATGAGTGTCGAAATCTATGGTTTCGATACTTAATACATTTTAAAACATCTTTAAATCGTTTTAATTCTATTTAAAATATCACTTCCCCAAAACATTTCTTTAATTTAGTATTCACTGTCCAAAATCGTGAACATACTTCGTTAACCAAATTCAACATTTTCTACACATTTTATCTAATGGATTATCCACTGTCCAAAATCGTGGATATATCTCCTTTAATAAGCTACAATAATTAACTTACCAAAATAAGTCGTTTCAGATTTATAACACAATGTTTATAAATTCCATTTATATTTTATAACAACTTCAACTGATAAAATCACTTTATTAACAAATTCTATCCATATCCCATTTACATGCCAAAATCCAAGTTATAAGCAAATTACTTATAATTCTCTATTTACAAATTCATTCATTTTATAACTTCACAAATCGTAGATTCTATTCTTTAAAATAAAATACATTTATAACATTATCTTAAAACATTTTCAAAATTCCTTTATAATTTCATCACTTTGATTTATAAAAATCAAATTTTATAAATCTTATATATAAAGCTATTATAATAAATTCAAAAATCTCTATTTAAACTATTTAAAAAAAAATTAACTCCATATTTTCAAAAATCAATTTTAACTAATTTCTCAAAAACCATAATATTTATAACATTAAAATTATAACGTTTATTTATTTAAAATGAATCAATTCAAAAATTTAACAAAACGTATACTTTCAAAAATCACTTTAAAATCCTTTTAAATTTGAAAATCATCACTTTAACACTTTTAATTTTTCCAAAATACACCCAATGCTGCAACAGCACTAAATATAAAAATCATGGCATCCAAAACATCATATATCATATGATAACAGAATATATCACAATATCTGTAAATAAATCAATACGGGTGAGGAATCCAGTTGGATCCTTCCAACCTGTTTCCCTGCATCCACAGATGTTAGAACAATACCAATCCCATTTCAATACGGGATATCACAGTACATGGGTTTATATAAAATATTATCCGCTATTATGCGGCGTAATAGGGTCTCGTCCGCTATATAATGCGGGAAAATCAACTCCAAGTACATATATAATACCAAGTCCACTTCAAGATGGAATATCGCGGTATATGTGTTTAATAAATAACCTCCGCTTAATATGCGGCGTATATGGTTTATTTCAATACAACAGATAGCAATTTATCATTCAATCACACAATCAAGCAATTTTAAATCTAACTATTTAAAATTTAAATCGAAGCAATTCGATTGAGTGAGAAGTTCTCAACTTGTTTCAAATACAGTTGCAGTGTTTTATTTCGAATAAAATTAAACACGCGTTTAATTTTACCCAAAAATTTCACTAGCTCCAATCAACTCCAATCCAACTCCATCGCTTAGTATTCGCGAATACGATTCCAACGCAAGTCGTTTCGTCCATTTTTGACCTCGCATGAACAAGTTATGCAGTTTTAAAGTTTATACAATTTAATTATATAAAAATTAACACTTTTATTTATTTTTTAAACTAACTTCAATCAAGGTCGTTCATTCTTGAGCAACTAGATCTGGCCGCACGCATCTTCTTCCTCCTTCGTTTCTCACGTACGCACATAAACCCAAGGAGTCGCCGTAGACCCTAATTAACTAGGCCAACTCAAACATCTTCACAACGATCGAAGCCCATGGTTTCGAAGCTCATGAAGCGTCCTACTCTCGGCTCGAATAGCTTGAAGCTCGGCCTCCTTGCGTGGGGAATCGTGCGCGAACGGCAGAACTTTAAGGTGGAAATTCAAGCATCACAACCTCTAAGGGTGATCATCACCGTATGGATTAAAAACTCTTCCGATGCTCTTCAACTTTGCAGTTGATAGTTTTTGGTAATCATTGGTGGATTTAGAGAGATTGAGGGAGAAAGTATGGAGCATTCTCGGCCATTGAAATTTAGGCCGGCGGCTAGGGCTGAAACCCTAATTCTTTTGCAAATTAGAAAATATGAGGTCCTTTTGTAGAAAATTCTCGCGACACTATTCACCCGAAATTTTTCCGTGCTCCAAACGAAGCGTGCCGCCTGGCGTTCATAATGTTTTACCCCCATTCTGAATGCAATGGAATATATATCGGGAGATAATTCGATCATATTTGGAAGATAAGTTTTCGAATCGAATTATTTAAATTTAAAATTCACTCAAACCGATTTCTACGTGTTTTTGCTTACCCCGGACAAACCGCAAATCCGATTGACACGAAATTTGAAATCTTACAATAATATAACATTAAAGATCCGATGAAACTGGTTTTGTCAAACTCCGAGACTGTTTGAAAAATTACTGTGACGCCTCTCCTCTATACCCACGCTAGCCAAGAACACTACGGTGTAGTGCTGTCAACTAGCACGGAGAATAAGGCTGTTGAGGAGCGACCATCCATGTAATTGCTTATCACATGGTGGCTATAAATAATCTTCGGAAACAAACATAGAAATAAGCATAACACAAATCAGTCACAGACATCCATATCACAAAGGCGGAAGAAGATATGAATATATAACTAACACATGAAAGTGTACATCAGAGTAGTGGTCAAAAAGATCCACAATAATACTAAAGAATAGCAACACGTGCTATAAAAAAGAATACAACTATGAGTCTATATCTCAAGTGTATACAACAAAAACTGCTAATCTAAATAGTTAGCCAAAAGTCAGAGTAGCAAATCCCGGGAAGAAGTCAAGCAGAAGCACCTGTAACATCTCGGTCTGACCCGAGTATTATTTAAGAAAATAATAAACGGATCAGTCTACCTATAAATATCAGATGACATGATATAAAATAAACGTTATGGCATAAACATAAAATATCCATACTGACATACTACTATAAGTATGCATATGATGATCAACAAAAGATCAACCAATAAGAGATAAATCAATATCACAAGAATCTTCTCAAAGATCCAAAGAGGGCATCATACCCTAAACTTGTACTCATAACAAGTCAATGATATAAATTCCAGAAATCAACACAAGAAATCCAGAAATCACAGAAAAAGGGAAAGAGGCCTATCACATGACGGTCCGAAGACCATGGGGAGCTACCCCATATGGGTGAGTCGGAATCACCCAGATGAGGTCTAGGCAAACCAAAAAGCAAAAAGGTATGTGTGAGTGGAATCACACAAATGGTGTTTAGCCTAACCTCGCAGCAAAAAGGTATGTGTGAGTGGAATCACACAAATGGTGTCTAGACTAACCTTGCGGACAAAGAGATATGTGTGAGTCGGAATCACACCAATGAGGTCTAGTCTAACCTTGCAAACAAAGAGACATCGCACAATTGCTAGTCTAAATCATAAAATGATCGTCATGATCAATGAGAAGTGTCAATTACACTAAGCTAGTAAATATAAAAGTCTAGCTTCGTGGCCCATAACCAGTGGCTTAACTTAAATATTTACGAATAAACTGTAAATCTTCACTAGAAAATTGTCACAAGAGGTTCAATCGAACAAGTCCAAGAACTAACCGACGAAGTGAACGCAAGCGTTTCATACCACTTGTTTTACTAAGACGTTTAATTAGATTTCTCATCCGAGTGAGGTAAAGGTTTGTATATACTAGTAGATTGGAAAACGGTTTAAGAAAAGAGCTTTGTTATTGAAAATAGGGTTGAAATCATTTTGTTGAAAGAGTTTTGATATTTACTACTAGTATTGAAACCTTCATATTTCTAAAGTTGTTATCCCGCCTTTTTAGCAAGGCCGTGATACCATAAAATCGACCGAGAGGCCAAAGATAGTTTGTTTCGAAGAATGGTCAACTCAGCATCTCAACAAAGTAAGTTTTGTTGAATGCTTTTCAGATAAGATCCCCTACGGAGGGGGGGTCCAGGGGGAGGTGGCAACCCCCCAAGGTGGGGGTGCGAGGCAGCGCCCCGTCCAAAATGGTACGACCTAGTGAAGACCAAAGGGAGGATAGGATCGAGCGACCTAATGGTTGCGACCTAGGGGTCTAAGGGGTCAAGCGACCTAGTGGTTGCGACCTAGAGGTGTTCGCGAGTTAGCAGAAGCGAGCGACCTAAAAGAGGTGAGCGACTTAAGGGACTCGCGACCTAACAAGGTAATAAGGTCGAGCGACCTACGACCTAACGAGGTAAAGGCCTAACGGCCTAGTGAAACACGCGACCTAAAATGTACGCGACCTAATGCGGCCGAGATAAGGTGTGGTGCGACTCAACCAGGTGAGTGGCCTAAGGGAGGCGAGCGACTTAAGGAACTCGCGGGCTAGAAGAGGCGAGCGACCTACGAGTTAAAGGGGTCGAGCGACCTAGCGGTGTTCGCGACATAGTGGTCGAGCGACGTAAGGGGGTACGCGACCTATCGGGGTTCGCGACCAAATGGAACAAAGGACGAGCGACCTATGTGGAAAGGCCAAGAAACAACCTAAAGTATAAAGGTCTAACGACCTAGAGGTTACGACCTATAACCGAGCTAGCCAAGACCGGACGACCCAAAGCCAAGAGACCTAAGACCTAAGACCTTGCGGCAACGACCTACGACCTATCGAGCCAGAGCCGAGCGACCTAGGGCTGTAGAACGTTTTAAGGCCAGAAACGAGCTATTTGAAGGCCGAGACTTTTCCACGCGAATGACCTAGCATAGGCAGAATGACCTAAGTGCATAATTTCACCAAAAACACTAAAAATTGGAGTTTTTCGCCAATCCAATCCAAACCAAATGAAAATGTACATGCTAAAGTGATGGGGAATCATCCCCAACAGTCCAATATAGTTATAGACTAGAATTGTGAGATAAAAATCTCACCTTTTCACCAAATCATGAAGGTAAAGCTTAAAGGTGAATGGAGAAGCAACTACAAGCTTGAATCCAATGTTTTTCCTTTAATTTGGAGTTGAATGATGGAGTTGGAGTTGAAACCTAGGCTTGGAGTTTCTAATTTCCCTTTCCACTCACCATTAATGTTAAAGTTTGTGTTTGGTAGGAATTTATGAAGAGTGAGGAGAAGGAGAGAAGTGGGTTTGAGTTATAATGGCTAATCTAACCCAAAGTCCAAAGCGGGAAAAGTAAGTGAAATTCCACTAACTCCAAACCTATCAATGTTTATACTTAAAAAAAGCTGTAAACGGCATTTCGAACTCAATGGAAGTGGTCTCGAGTCCTAATTTGACCGTTTGCCAAAATTAGCTTTTTTTGGGACCAATACCCGATTAACGACAAAATATTTAAATAAAATATTTAAATGTAAAATCGATAAATATGCGGGTTGTTACAGACTTTCCTCCTTAAAGAAATTGCGTCCTCGCAATATATAAGATGGAAATAAAAAGTAACAACCATAAAAGCATATTATCACAAAAGAAATTTGAAATAGGAAGTTCACCTCGATGAGCAGGAGTAAGCAAGTCCGGATGTGTTCGCTCGATGAATTCTCTAGATTCCCAAGAGCAATCCTTAGGATTTGAGGACCATTGAACCTTCGCAAGCGGAACATCTTTATTTCGAAGTCATTTGGCCTCCGAAGCAATAATTCGAATAGGATGCTGCACGTAAGTTAAATTCGGTGAAACTTCAATTTCTTCCACAACACCAGGCTCAAGAATAGAATCGGAATCTCGTAGGCATTTCCGTAATTGAGAAACATGAAACACGTCATGCATAGCAGAAAACTGAGCCGGTAATGTAAGGCGATATGCCATAGAACCAATACGTTCAGTGATAGGAAATGGCCAATATATCGGGGTGCTAACTTTCCCGATCGACTGAAACGTACAACACCTTTCATAGGTGAAACATGAATAAAAACAGAATCTCCCACAGAAAATTCTAACTTCCTTCTTCGATTATCGGCATAGATTTTTGTCTACTCTGGGCTTCTTTCATCCTATGTCGAATAAGTTCAATCTTCTCTGTGGAATCACGAATAAAGTCTGGACCTAAAACTAGCTTCTCACCGGCCTCAAGCCAACAAGGAGATCGGCATGGCCTTCCATAGAGTGCCTCGAAAGGTGCCATACCAATACTAGATTGGAAGCTATTATTATAGGAAAATTCAACAAGTGAAATATGATCTTCCCAACTTCCACCAAAATCGAGCACACAAGCACGAAGAAGATCTTCAAGAGTTTGATTCACATGCTCGGTTTGTCCATCGGACCGGGGGTGATAAGCAGTGCTAAATTTAATCTTCGTTCCTAAAGCTTTTTGAAGACTCTTCCAAAATCCACTAGTAAACAATGGATCTCGATCGCTAACAATGGAAGTAGGAACTCCATGCAATTTAACAATTTCTTTGATAAATAGTTTGGCCAAAAGAGGAACGGTTCGGTTAGACCGAACGGGAATAAAATGGGCGGATTTAGTAAGTCTATCAACGATTACCCATAAGCTATCATGACCCGAACGAGAACGGGGAAGGCCATCTATAAAATCCATGGAAATTTGGTCCCACTTCCAAATTGGAATTTCTAAAGGTTGCAATAACCCACCAGGCCTTTGATGTTCGGCCTTGACAAGTTGGCAAGTCATGCAACACTTAACAAAGTTAGCAATATCAGATTTCATTCCCTCCCAACAATAAAGTCGCTTCATATCAGCGTACATTTTACTACTACCGGGATGAATGGTAAATTTAGAACGATGGGAATCTTCTAAAATATCTTCACGAAGATCACCAATATTTGGTACGATAAGTCTACCAAATTTTTGAATGCCGCCACGAGAATCAATATCAAAGTCTTTCAAACCTTCAATATCAATTTTATCCTTAACATTTTGGCCAAGAAGAGCCAATTCAGGATCTAGCCCTTGAGCTTCAAGAATGCGGTCTAAAAGAGAAGGATGAGCCTTAAGGCTACATAAAACAAGTGATGAGCATAAATCAGATACGCGCTCTCGAATCTCACAAGTGGATATAATCTCGAGATCGTTCCATTCAGATATCATCATAGAAACAACTGCTTGTTGTTTACGGCTAAGAGCATCGGCGAAACGATTACCCTTACTGGGGGTATAAAGAATATCAAGATCATAAGGTGCAAGGAACTCGATCCAACGCTGTTGACGCAAATTAAGTTCCTTTTGAGAAAATAAATATTTCAAAGACTTATGATCGGTGTAAAGAATAAATTTCTCACCCAATAGATAATGACGCCAAATTCGAAGGGCGAAAACAATAGCCGCGAGTTCTGAATCATGTGTCTCATATCTAATCTCGGTCGGCTTTAATTGCCTAGAAGCATAAGCAATAACACGTTCTTTTTGCGTAAAAATGACACCCAAACCAACATGACTGGCATCAGTATAAACAACAAAATCTTGATTCCCTTCGGGAATAACAAGAATAGGAGCATTGGAAAGGAGTTCTTTCAATTTCTGAAAAGAGGCTTCACATTTGTCCGACCAAATGTATTTAACTCCCTTCTTAGTCAAGACAGTAAGAGGCACGACAATCCTAGAAAAGTCTTTAATGAAACGACGGCAATAACCCGCCAATCCGAGAAAACTACGAATCTCTGTCACACTCTTCGGTCTCTTCCAATCTTGAGTCGCTTCAATCTTTGAAGGATCCATGGAAATTCCGGATTCGGAAATAATATGACCGAGAAACTTCACACGAGATTGCCAAAAGTGGCATTTAGAAAATTTCGCCTTTAATTGATTACTCCTAAGAGTTTCCAGTACAATCCGAAGATGCTTTTCATGCTCCTCCTTGGTTCTAGAATACACAAGGATATCATCAATGAAGATGAGAACAAACCGATCGAGGAAAGCCTTGAAAACCCGATTCATGAGGTCAACGAAGTAAGCCGGAGCATTCGTTAAACCAAATGGCATAACAAGCCATTCTTAAGATCCATAACGAGTATGGAATGATGTCAAAGGAATACTATCCTCAGCAATACGAAGCTGATGAAAACCGGTAGCCAAGTCCAACTGTGAAAAGACCCTAGCTCCGCTAAGCTGATCAAACAGATCGTCAATCCGAGGTAAAGGATAATTATTTTTAATAGTAAGATCGTTAAGCTTGCGATAGTCAACGCAAAACCTAAGCGTACCGTCGGATTTCTTCACAAAAATAGCCGAGGCTCCCCAAGGCGAGGAGCTAGAGCGAATAAATTGCTTCGTCTCCAATTCAGACAATTGTTTGCGCATCTCCTCATTTTCCTTGTTGGACATGCGATAAGGAGGACGAGTAATAGGTTGAGCTTCAGAGGTAAGATTAATTCTGAACTCAATTGCTCGCTTAGGTGGTAAACCTAAAACGGGCTCGAATATGTCGGAAAATTCACGGACAACATGAATTCGAGAAATGACGTCTTCCTCATCATCATCGTCGTCGTCTCGAGGATTTAAAGAATATAAAGATGCAGTCAAAGAAGAATCCGAATCTTTAAGAATAATAGAAATCTGATTTACAGATTGCGGATGTCAGAGATAAATAGTCCGCTCAGGACATAGGATATAAGCTTCATAACGGTTAAGCCAGTCCATACCCAATATCATTCCAAAGCCTAAGTAACGCATAACATGCAAATCAACTAGGAAAGAAAAATCGCATAAAATAATCTCCACATCTTTACAAAGCAAACTAAGAGTTGCGGATCCACCAACAGGATTCGCAATTTTTAAAGAAGTCATTAATGCAGTAACACTTAAGGAAAAAGTGTCTACCAGTTCCTTTGATATAAAAGAATGGGATGCACCCGTACCAAAGAGAACTCTAATAGGTTGATCATGAAATAAAATAATACCATCAAGAATGGAGTGAGAATTACCTTGGCCACGAGATGGGTTGCCAAGGGCTTGAGCCACATTCAGCTTTCCTTCCTTCTTGCCTTCACGTTTGTGGCATTGATGTATGTAATGATTTGGGCTCTTACAATAGCGACAAGATATGGGCTTAGAGCACTTATTCGCAAAATGATCCCCAGATCCACAGTTGAAGCATCTCGCACCACTAGGAGAAGGAGACTTTGCCGCAGGGGTTGCTTGCTTACCCTTTTTGTTGGGATAACGGCCTTTGAATTTAATGGGCCTCTTTTGGTTGTTGAAGTTTGGTTTAGCGCCAACCACTTCAACATATCTCTCTATCGGCCTCTTCAAGACGAAGAGCGATATCGACGAGTTGATCAAATGTAACTTCTAGTTTCAGGAGTAGTGGCTTCTTAAGATTCTTATTTAAGCCATAAACGAACCTCTTGTTCTTCTTCAGTGGAGTATTTATATATTCGACCCCATATTTGGAAGGGGATTCGAATGATGCAATGTAGTCCGCCACAAAAGACTGACCTTGAACAAGGTCAATAAATCTCCGAGCCAAAGTTACTTTTTCAGCCTCGGGCACGAATTTCGATTCGAAGCGTTCCCGGAAGTGCTCCCAGGAGAGATCCGCTTCATCAATTTCTGAGATTAACAGCTCATACCAATCCAATGCTCTTTCTTGGAGCATACTGGAAGCCACCTGGACTCGATGGAGGTCAGTGAGGTTCATGCGAGAGAAGATTCTATCACACGTTCTGAGCCATGCTTGGACCTCAATGATAGTTTCAGTTCCATTAAATTGCTTCCCACCCAAGTTGGTGTAATCATTGCAGAAACGTGCAAACCTAGATTTAGGGTGAGTAGGTTCCGGATTAGAACCAGCAGCTTGAGCATTCGTGACAAGGTCAAGAAGTTGCTGGGTAGTCATAAAAACTCCATCTTGGGGAGTTGCAGTAGATTGACCGGCACGGGGATGTCCAGGACTAACCATTTTTCTTTCTTAAGAAAGAAGGAGAAGAAAAAGGTTATTCACTAAAAGATATATCAAGCAATCTTGATATGTGAAACAAGGAATCATAATAAAAATAGGACGAATCGGTACAAAGACTCAAATTAATCCTAAGGTACGACTCCTAAGCTGGACTTAGGACGATGATCCTTGTTAAGTTATTCGACAATGTTCCGAAGTTTGGCTCTGATACCAAGCTGTGACGCCCTACCTCTATACCCACGCTAGCCAAGAACACTACGGTGTAGTGCTGTTAACTAGCACGGAGAATAAAGCTGTTGAGGAGAGACCATCCATGTAATTGCTTATCACATGGTGGCTATAAATAATCTTCGGAAACAAACATAGAAATAAGCGTAACACAAATCAGTCACAGACATCCATATCACAAAGGCGAAAGAAGATATGAATATATAACTAACACATGAAAGTGTACATCAGAGTAGTGGTCAAAAAGATCCACAATAATACAATAGAAAAGCAACACGTGCCATACAAAAGAATACAACTATGAGTCTATATCTCAAGTGTATACAACAAAAACTGCTAATCTAAATAGTTAGCCAAAAGTCAGAGTAGCAAATCCCGGGAAGAAGTCAAGCAGAAGCACCTGTAACATCTCGGTCTGACCCGAGTATTATTTAAGAAAATAATAAACGGATCAGTCTAACTATAAATATCAGATGACATGATATAAAATAAACGTTATGGCATAAACATAAAATATCCATACTGACATACTACTATAAGTATGCATATGATGATCAACAAAAGATCAATCAATAAGAGATAAATCAATATCACAAGAATCTTCTCAAAGATCCAAAGAGGGCATCATACCCTAAACTTGTACTCATAACAAGTCAATGATATAAATTCCAGAAATCAACACAAGAAATCCAGAAATCACAGAAAAAGGGAAAGAGGCCTATCACATGACGGTCCGAAGACCATGGGGAGCTACCCCATATGGGTGAGTCGGAATCACCCAGATGAGGTCTAGGCTAACCAAAAAGCAAAAAGGTATGTCTGAGTGGAATCACACAAATGGTGTCTAGTCTAACCTCGCAGCAAAAAGGTATGTGTGAGTGGAATCACACAAATGGTGTCTAGACTAACCTTGCGGACAAAGAGATATGTGTGAGTCGGAATCACACCAATGAGGTCTAGTCTAACCTTGCAAACAAAGAGACATCGCACAATTGCTAGTCTAAATCATAAAATGATCGTCATGATCAACGAGAAGGATCAATTACACTAAGCTAGTAAATATAAAAGTCTAGCTTCGTGTCCCATAACCAATGGCTTAACTTAAATATTTACGAACAAACTGTAAATCTTCACTAGAAAATTGTCACAAGAGGTTCAATCGAACAAGTCCAAGAATTAACCGACGAAGTGAACGCAAGAATTTCATACCACTTGTTTTACTAAGCCGTTTAATAAGATTTCTCATCCGAGTAAGGTAAAGGTTTGTATATACTAGTAGATTGGAAAACGGTTTAAGAAAAGAGCTTTGTTATTGAAAATAGGGTTGAAATCATTTTGTTGAAAGAGTTTTGTTATTTACTACTAGTATTGAAACCTTCATATTTCTAAAGTTGTTATCCCTCCTTTTTAGCAAGGCCGTGATACCATAAAATCGACCGAGAAGCCAAAGATAGTTTGTTTCGAAGAATGGTCAACTCAGCATCTCAACAAAGCAAGTTCTGTTGAATGTTTTTCAGATAAGATCCCCTACGGAGGGGGGGTCCAGGGGGTGGCAACCCCCCAAGGTGGGGGTGCGGGGCAGCGCCCCGTCCAAAACGGTACGACCTAGTGAAGACCAAAGGGAGGATAGGATCGAGCGATCTAATGGTTGCGACGTAGGGGTCTAAGGGGTCAAGCGACCAAGTGGTTGCGACCTAGAGGTGTTCTCGAGTTAGCTGAAGCGAGCGACCTAACAGAGGCGAGCGACTAAACGGACTCGCGACCTAAGAAGGTAATAAGGTCGAGCGACCTACGACCTAACGAGGTAAAGGACTAACGGCCTAGTGAAACACGCGACCTAATGCGGCCGAGCTAAAGTATGGTGCGACTCAACCAGGTGAGTGACCTAAGGGAGGCGAGCGACTTAAGGAACTCACGGGTTAGAAGAGGCGAGCGACCTACAAGTTAAAGGGGTCGAGCGACCTAGCGGTGTTCGCTACCTAGTGGTCGAGCGACTTAAGGGGGTACGCGACCTATCGGGGTTCGCGACCAAATGGAACAAAGGCCGAGCGACCTATGTGGAAAGGCCAAGCAACGACCTAAAGTATAAAGGTCTAACGACCTAGAGGTAACGACATATAACCGAGCTAGCCAAGACCGGACGACCCAAAGCCAAGCGACCTATGACCTAAGACCTTGCGGCAACGACCTACGACCTATCGAGCCAGAGCCGAGCGAACTAGGGCTGTAGAATGTTTTAAGGCCATAAACAAGCTATTTGAAGGCCGAGACTTTTCCACGCGAACGACCTAGCATAGGAAGAACGACCTAAGTGCAGAATTTCACCAAAAACACTAAAAAATGCAGTTTTTCACCAGTCCAATCCAAACCAAATGCAAATGTACATACTAAAGTGATGGGGAATCATTCCCAACAGTCCCATATAGTTATAGACTAGAATTGTGAGATAAAAATCTCACCTTTTCACCAAATTATGAAGGTAAAGCTTGAAGGTGAATGGAGAAGCAACTACAAGATTGAATCCAATGTTTTTCCTTGAATTTGGAGTTGAATGATGGAGTTGGAGTTGAAACCTAGGCTTGGAGTTTCTAATTTCCCTTTCCACTCACCATTATTGTTAAAGTTTGTGTTTGGTAGGAATTTATGAAGAGTGAGGAGAAGGAGAGAAGTGGGTTTGAGTTATAATGGCTAATCTAACCCAAAGTCCAAAGCGGGAAAAGTAAGTGCAATTCCACTAACTCCAAACCTATCAATGTTTATACTTAAAAAAAGTTGCAAACGACATTTCGAACTCAATGGAAGTGGTCTCGAGTCCTAATTTGACCGTTTGCAAAAAGTAGCTTTTTTTAGACCAATATCCGATTAATGACAAAATATTTAAATAAAATATTTAAATATAAAATCGATAAACATGCGGGTTGTTACAATTACTATTTTTACTCGTCAATTAAATATTAAAATATTCAATTTCTGTAAATTAACTTTTAATTCAATTTTAAAAGTTCTATAACATCATGCTAACTCCAATATAATTTAATACAACTTTACAAATCAATTTTAATCACATTAAACTCAACTTCCAATCATTTCTTTAATTTCAAATATTTAATTATCGATTTAATTATCCAATTAAATCTAGGTATTCGAAATAAAATTTATTCGACTTACAAATCTTACTTATTAATATTTAAAAATCAATAAAATATATGAATTTCAAATGATAGAAATTCTAGGTCGTTACAAACTTTCCCCTTAAAAGAATTTCGTCCTCGAAATTACCAAGCAAGAAAAAGTCTTGAAATCCATTAACTTTTCAAAACCATTTGTTCAAATTAAATTTCAAATTCATTTGAGTGTTTAACTTTCCCAAAATCCAATAGTTGAACTTCTTATAAAACTTTACTAAGATTTCAAATCATACTTAGTTATCTTTTCAGAACCAACTATATCGTTTAACTTTTCACTCCAAAATCAAAGTTATAGTTTTCAAAAATTTTCAATTTTCTCAAAAATATTCTAACGCCTTAAATTTTCAGAAAATTTCGCCATAGTCTCCTTTGTGCGGCTCGATTCGAAAAAAATGGCAATATATATATATATATATATATATATATATATCACAAATATACATCTCATCAAACTAATGAGGAATCCCGCAGGGAAAAAAATGTAAAAGTACGATATGTAATCTGAGATATGTACCTTATATATTATTAGCGAGCACATACGGCTAATATAGCGCGAAAGCGAGCTCCAAAAGCGAAGCAAGCGCAATCCGCACCTACTAAACACTCAACAAACAATGAGAAACATGTTTATATGAAAATAATGTCAATATACAACATATACCAACAACTATATATTCCAATATAGCAAATGCAATCAAAAGCAATAAATCCAACCATCAACCAACTATCATCCAACTACATCCAATATCTATCCAATCAATCAATAACCAAATCAATATAAATTCACTTTTCATTATATTCAATGAATTGGTTTTTTTCAATTTATTGACAATTGATTTATTATCATTGGATGGTTTTACTAACATTCATTTATTCATATTCAATTAGTTTACATTCACTAATTCATATTCAAGTTAGTTCACTTCCAAATTAAATCATATTCAATTCTATTTAAGATTTACTTACTTCCAATTTGAATTCAGTGATTTATAGCTTTAATTTTCATTTATTGAATTTCGTATGAATTTTCTATACAATCTACTAATAACAATCTAAAAATCAATATATATCCAATACAACCAAATTCATTCAATTTGGTTTAACACTTTTAATTGACTTTAAGTCAATTATTCAATCCTCGATTTCATTAGCTTTTAAATGAATTAACAACTACATCCACTATTCCATATCAATTCATTAACATTAGTGTTTGCACAAAAAATAGGCAAACACCTCCAAGTCGTATGATTTATTCGATTTTAAGTTGTTCTTAGTGATTTGGGTGATTTACGCAAATATATAAAAAGCAAGGACTAAACTGTAAAAGACACACAGGTTTATAGTGGTTCGGCCATAACGTGCCTACGTCCACTTTATATGTGTTTCTCCGTTTCTATTCAGATTATAAATACAAAGCTCTCATTACAAGTAACTGAAAATTGTTTGAAAGTTCTATCTGTGCTTGAGCTCTCAAACTTGTCTGCCATTGTTGTACCCCTGCCCCTCTATTTATAGAGTGAGGCTGGGGGCAAGGGTCTTGGATATATTTTGCTGCTGGTGGGCCTGGGCTGATGTAATCTGGCCTGGCAAAGTTGGTTCGGCAAGGCCTTGGTCTGGAGATAGTTGGAGCGGCTTTCGGTCCGGTAGTGGTTCTTCCGGTAGGGGTTGGATGGAGTTTGATTCGGCGGGACTTGGTCCGGTGGTGAGCGATCCGGTGATGGTTGGTTTGTGTTTGTTCGGTGGTGAGTGGAGATAGGTTGGTTCGGCAGTGGGTTCCCTTCATTTGGTTCGGTGGTAGAGGGTTGAGTTTGGTTCGGTAGAGAGTGAAGTGGCATTGGCTCGGTAGTGGGTTGGTTCGGCGGGCATGGAAAGGGAGTTTGGTTCGGTAGAGGATGGAGTGGTAGTTTGGTTCGCTAGAGGATGGAGTGGTATAAGGTTGATTCGGTGGTACCCTCCTTGTAATGACTCGGCGGAAACACCCCCAACACTTGCCCCCCAAAGTGGGGCATATGCCTGTATATGTCGCGCTTTGCTTAAGCTTGGGTGTTTTCATCCAGTTCTACGTGCCGAACCATCCGGTCCGGTCATCCTGTGTTAATTTATAAGTAGGGGTGCTAGGCCTTCGTTATTCCCTACCAAGTTTGATAGCCGAATCAAATTCTCTCCTGCCGAATCAAACTTATTGCCGAACCACGTGAGATTGCCGAATCAGGTAATTTAGCCTCTCTCTGCCGAATGGTTCCACGTTTTGGACTACCGAATGTAGCAAGTGCCAAACTGTGTTACTCGGCTTGTCGAATGAACTTGTGGGCTTAAGTGCCGAATGGGCCTTATACTACCGGATGGACTTGGGAGTTCGAGAAGTGCGAGGCCGAATGGACTTTAGCGTCAAACTTTTATGTTTCGTATTGAGAATGAGACTCCAGGCCGCATGTACTTGTTTGTTTATATTTCTCTATTCCTTGTTTTAACAGTGTGTTTGTTTTTGGTGTTGTAGATAAATGTCTTATAAAGTGGAAACTCGATCAGATAAGAGGAAATCCAAGGACGAAGGAGAGTCTGCTTTAGTGCCCCCAGCTCAGCCAGGACCGGAAGGTCATGGACCCACCCCGAGATCGCTAGTAGATGGGTATGATCCCCAAGAGCTTCTGAACTCTCCTCCTGATTGCTTTCCGAGCTCTCTCAGAGAGGAGCAGCTTGATGTTATCTCCCGCTCCTTTGGGATTGATAGAGCACGCATGTTGTCGCCAGGGAAGGGGGTCATGCCATATAATCCCCCTGAAGGATACTTCGCTTATAGTAGGTACCACTGCATGTGTGGGGCCATTCCTCTAATCAATGCTTGGATAGTTAGCTTCGTCACCTATCTGAAGGTGGCCCCTTTCCAGCTCCAGCCCAACTCCTACGCTATCCTGGTGTGCCTGTTCGTGATTTTTCATAGAAAGTACGGGCGTCCCCCTTCTAACAAGGAGATTCGGTATCTATATAATTTGAGAGGTTACAAGAAGGGGTCTCCATACATCAGCTTGGAATCGGCCGTGTCCTTCAAGCCGGTCTTGGACTTGTATTCAAAGTTCACCATGTTTAAGAAGGAATGGTTCTTCGTCCAGGATGACACCATTTCGATCCACCGCTTCACCTCTGGCTGTAAGTTGAAGCTTATTTATAATTTCTGTTCTGACTGAGATGCTTCTTCTTATATGCTTTTATCTCTTGCTAGCGACAGGTGGCTTTGCGGTCGTGGAGAATGATCATCTGGTTCAGATGGCCGTGGAGATAGAGGCCATTTCGGGAAGGGATAGGTCAGCTTCTTACCTAATCAGGAATGCCACTCTCCTGGGACACAACTTGATTCTACCACATCAGTCTGTGGTCAAGAAGAGGGATACGGCTGAGGAAAGAGCTGCCAAAGCAAAAGGAGGGGCCACAACAAAGAGCAGGAAGAGGAGAACCTTCTCGGTACCGCCAGTCGTCGGGGGGAAGAAGCTCAAGAAGTCTGATGGAACCTCTCCCAACACATGCCTAGATGTTCCGGAGGAGGAAAGTGGAGAGGAGGAAAGAGGCGAGGAGGAGAGCGGAGGTGAGGGAGAAGGTAATGGTGGTAACAGTGGCGAAGGGAAGAGTGGTAGTGGAGTTGGTGCCTTGACCTCTGGGCAAGCAGGTGAGATTCAAGAGTGGACGGATGACGCTTTCCGCCAAGCCTTTGAGGGGTTGGAGGAAGGGTCGGCCTTGGTGGGGAAACTGAAGAAATCTGATAAGGCCGGGACTGCTGCCAGTCCATCGTCTAAGAGCATTTCAACTGGGGCAACTCCGGCGGTTCGAGGTGAATTTTTGACTCCTTTTTTAACTTCACATGTTTCTTGGTTTATAGTCTCATGCGCGCTTGTAACACTTGTTTTTTATTCCAGGAACGGTTGAGGCGGCCAAGACATCAGACATTCGGCACCGCCTCGAGAAATTCAAACTCTTCAAAGCTTCTGCTAAACCGAAGCCCTCGACTGACCGTTCCGGGGGCGTAGTCAGTTACCATCCTCTTCTCGGAGTCATTGAAGAGGATATTCAAAAGAGAAAGAGGAGGCGTTCCACGTTCGAACCTTCACTTGGACCTCAGCCCCAAACCCAGCCTATTAATGACATCACGGGGGAGGATACAGAGTCCATACCATCTCTGCATCCATCAGAGAATCCTTCTGTTACTCATGTTGATCGTCCTGGCTTGGCTCGTAACCCATTTGCGGGTCATCCAGATCTGGACCCGAGTTCTCATGATATTTCCTTTGATGAGGTTACCGGTGAGCACCTCCTACCCCGCAATCCTATGGTAAGGGTGCTTGATGAGGCTAAGTCTTTGGATCTCGACTTGTTGACCATTCGGATAGTGACTACAGGGGATGGGGCCAAGGCAAACATCGATCGGGTGGCTGAAGAGACCAAGAAGTTAATAGGGCATCACACCCGACTGGTCAAGGCTGGAGAGGAAATCGAAAGTGCTAACATTCGGCTGCGGCTAATGGTTTCCGATCAGGCCAAACAGCTTGCCGATCAGGCCATTCAGATCTCCCAGCACGAGGCGACCTCCAGACGGCTAAAGAAAACTATGGAGGAGGCTAGCAGAGCCGAGCTGCGAAAGATGGAGGCCACCTGCAAGGAACGAATTGATATGGCCATTGCCACGGGGGATGAGGTTCGGAGAGCGGATCTTGAGCAGATAGAGAAGTTATTTGGGAGGCTTGAGGCCGCAGAGCTTGCTCAAGTCAAGCTGAAGGAGGAGATGGAGGCGATGCGGAAATCCCTTTAGGCTGACTGCTCGAGATAACGATTGGAGAGAGATGCTGCCATTGCAAGGCTGTCGGCTTCCGAAGCCCGGATGAGGGAGTTTGAGGAGAACGAGGGGATGATGGATGAGATGCTCCAGGACATGTACTTCCGTACTTGGAAGCAGGGCAACCTTTCCTGGATGGACGACTATCCCCGGATCGTGGCTAGGATATATCTTCGGGCTTTGGAGGAGGCCAAGGCTGAGGCGGATAAGGAGGGTGGTGTAGCTTTTAGAATGGATGTGGTCACGGCCCAGTTTACTAAGGAGGAGAAAGCAGCAGTGAAGGAGGGCATGCGGCTGCTTACCGCCGAGGAAGTGGGTGTGCAGTTGGGGGATGATGATCAGGGAGGAGGTGCTGATAAGTCTTCCCTCTCAATATTTTCTTAACTTGACTGCGTATCATTTATCTGATGGATTCTTCTCCTGAATCGGACAAGTGGGACCTTTGGCCAGCATGCTGGGAGCTCTGATCCAGCGGTCAAGTAGGTCCCGAGGGCTAGCAGCATAGAGGCGGAGCCCTGCTGCAGCTGACTACTTTTCGGTTTACTTGGCATTCCTGAATATACTAGTCCAAAACATTAATGTACTTTCAGGCTGTAATTATGTAATTGTGTCATTGTAGCGAATGATTTTATTCTTATATAATTTTATAACATGAGTTGATTATGTCATATTTGAATGCTATCGTTATTTTGATGCGTTGCATAAGAAATATAGCTGTGTATGTGCATGTGGTTTAATCGTGTTTAATGCTAAGCTCTTGCTTAAAATGTAATTTCATGTCTCGCAATGTTAGTGTGATGCGTGAATAGGCTATAGCTACATGTTTATGTACAAGAAAAGGAAGTACCGCCCTTCATGCTTTAGTTGTAGACGGTAGCTTTGAAGGTCTTGTGTGACTGAGGATGGTATGCAGCTGAGTGACCTGTTATCCAGTTGTGAGTTCTCATTTCCACCAGCGAGTGTCTCCTATTTTGTATCCTGTACTTTAGTGATCGTTATAGAGCATAGGAACAAAATTTTTATAAATAAAATGGAAATATAAGAAATAGTAAAACTTCCAATCACGGAAGGCTTTCGATGTGCTTAAGTTCGTGGCAAACGGGTTTTGTAGTCACTTTCCCTAGCCGTGGGTCTTGGAGACATTCGTCACCCATCTTACGCCTCCGCGGGGAGTTTTCTTTTTTACCACAGCCGTACTTAAGACACATCGGAGCCGAGATCGCGCACAGTAACTACCCGGGCCATTATGGCCCGTAATCGTGGGTATTATTCGATTTACCGTGGCCGGCTAGCGTGGGTGCCGATTGTCAACTGTGAACTGCCACTGGATGGCTGGCCACACCTTATGTTGGGGCTTATAATCGGTTCACAGTTGTCGGGCGAGGCGAACGCCGTAATGAGCTGCCTCGGCTATAGTCGGCCTTCTCGGTGGCTTATGATCGGCTCATTACAGTTTGCTTTGAGGGCCGTCGTGAGCAATGAGTTAACCTGCAGCAGAGCGATGCTGGAGCAAAAGTGTCTCATTGACGAGGGCATAGATTCGTACAGTACCTGTTAGGTCTTGCCTAGGTGAGGTTGTGTCGTGAAGTGTCCAGAATGGAAATGCCGTTATACAAGATTTTGTTCAACAGAAAAGGATAAAGCTTAACAAGCAGCCAAGATATAAAGGAACAAGTTAAAAAGAGACAAGATTTTTAAAGTGGTTCGGCACGAAAATGCCTACGTCCACTGATTCTCTTTGTTAATTCACTTCATATGGGCAGTACAAGTTAAGAAAAGTATCAACGAAGGTGTTGGATGTTCCATGCCCTCTGGAACACCTCTCCGTCCACTGTTGGCAAAATATAAGCTCCGTTGTGGAGATCTTTATGAATTGCATAGGGTCCATCCCAGATGGGATCTAGCGCTCTGGGGCGCGGGAAGATCCGTTTGAGAACAAGGTCTCCTTCTTGTAAGCTGCGGTGCTTGACTTTGGAGTTGTATCGTGCTGCCACTTTTTGCTTGTGAGCTGCTGCTTTAAGTGATGCATTATTTCTTCTTTCTTCAATTAGGTCCAAAGACATGTGTAGGAGTTCTTCATTCTCTTCTGTGTTGTAGTGGATCCTACGGTGGGAGGGCACTACAATTTCAACTGGGAGCATGGCCTCCGATACGTATGCCAAAGAGAAGGGAGTATGTCCCGTTGATGTTCTGTAAGATGTGCGGTAGGCCCAAAGTGCCGTAGGAAGTTCATCCACCCAAGCGCCTTTTGACTTTTCAAGTTTCTTCTTGATTAGAGTTTTGAGAACTTTGTTGACAGCTTTGACTTGTCCGTTTTCCTGAGGATAAGCTACAGATGAGAAGCTTTTGTGAATTCCGTGCTCCCGGCACCAGTCGGTGAATTCCTCGCTGTCAAATTGAAGTCCATTGTCCGATATAATTTTGAGTGGAACCCCGTACCTGCATAGAACATTTTTGATCAAGAAATTAATAACTTTGGCCGAAGATATTTTATTTAAGGGTTCCGCTTCCACCCATTTGGTGAAATAGTCGACTGCCACTATAGCATATTCGGCTCCGCCTCGGCCCGTCGGCAATTCGCCAATCAAATCAATTCCCCATACTACAAAGGGCCAAGGGCTGGTCATTTGAGTAATCTCATTTGTCGATAGTCGAGGAATCTTAGCAAATTTCTGGCATCTGTCACATCTTTTGACGAAGTCTAAGGCGTCTTTGTTTAAAGTGGGCCAGTAATACCCGTATCGGAGTATTTTCTTTGCTAGAGTCTGCCCTCCAGTGTGATCTCCGCAACTTCCTTGATGGATGTTGGACAAGACTTCCTTGGCTTCCCTTCCAGCGACGCACCTTAATAAGGGGTTAGAGAAGCCGCGCCGATAGAGGATGCCTTTTTGTATTGTGTAGCGGGAAGCTTTCCTCAGGATTTTCTTAACTTCGCTACGCCCATCGGGTAGTGTGCCACTTTGTAAGTACTTCCGGATGGGAGTCATCCAAGTTTCCTCTTCGATTGCAGCTATCAGATTCATTGGCTCGAAACTCGGGGCTAGTTGCTTTGAGATGGTTATTGTTCCGGAAGTGGTGCCGTCCTTCATGCTAGCTTGCTTTGCCAGTTCGTCGGCTTCCTGATTCTCTCCTCGAGGAATGTGTTTGATTAAATAGGGATCCAATTGATTGAGCAGCATCTTGGTCTTCTTTAGATATGCTGTGATTCGTTCTCCTCGAGTTTGGAATTCTCCCAGTATTTGATTTATAATAAGTTGACAATCACTACGGAGACATAAAGAACCGACTCCAATCTCTAGGGCAAGTTCTAATCCGGCTATCACTGCTTCGTATTCTGCTTCGTTGTTGGTGGCAGCGAATTCCAATCTTAGGGCATAGTGCAGCTTCCTTCCCCTGGGGGAGATTATCACAATACTTGCCCCCGAGCCTTGTTCGTTTGATGCTCCATCTACAAAGATATTCCACTTGATATCCTTTTTTATTTTAGATCGATCTTTACCTTCGTTGGTAGTGAATTCGGCAATGAAATCGGCCATGGCTTGTCCCTTGATGGCGGTGCGAGGATGGTAGGTGATATCATACTGACTCAGTTCAATACACCATTTAAGTAGTCGCCCAGAAGTGTCGGGGAGATGGAGTACCTGCCTCAGCGGTTGATCGGTTAAAACTCTGATGGAATGAGATTGGAAATAGTGTCGTAGTTTTCGTGACGTGATTAGAAAACAGTATGCTAGCTTTTCAAGTTTAGGGTATTTGGCTTCTGCCCCTGTAAATCTCTTGATAACAAAGTGTACGGGCCGCTACGCGCGGTTGTCTTCTCTTACCAGAGCGGCGCTTAAAGCATGGGATGATACAGCAAGTTATATGTATAGTTCTTCGCCTTCATTTGGAGTTGAGAGTACTGGTGGTCTCTGAAGGTGTTCGATTAGGTTAAGGAAGGCTGTCGAGCATTCGTCAGTCCATTCGAACTTTCCTTTGTCTTTCTTAAGAGCTTCGAAGAAAGGGATGCATTTGTCGGTTGCTTTAGAGATGAACCTGCTTAAGGCAGCCACCCTCCCGTTTAGGCTTGGCGTCTCTCTTCGAGTGGATGGTATCTTGATATCTTGCAAAGCCTGGACTTGTTCGGGGTTTGCTTCAATCCCCCTGGCATGGACGGTGAATCCCAAGAACTTTCCCGACGATACTCTGAAGGAGCACTTTAGAGGATTCGCTTCATTCCATATTGGCGAAGTACTTGAAACATCTCGTCCAGGTGGTTTATATGATCGTTGGCTTTCTTCGATTTTACCAGCATGTCATCCACATAAACTTCCATAGTTCGTCCTATTAATTCTGCAAACATCTTATTGACGTGGCGCTGATAAGTAGCTCCGGCGTTTTTAAGTCCAAAAGGCATTACTTTGTAGCAGTACAATCC
This sequence comes from Allium cepa, assembly GCA_030765085.1. Taxonomy (NCBI): domain Eukaryota; kingdom Viridiplantae; phylum Streptophyta; class Magnoliopsida; order Asparagales; family Amaryllidaceae; genus Allium; species Allium cepa. The sequence continues at coordinate 319,041,866 of CM060939.1, forward strand.
CCGGTCAGTGATGAAACTAGTGTGGTCTTGATCGGGGGCATGCATAGGGATCTGGTTATATCCTGAGTATGCATCCGTAAAGGATAAGAGTTCGTGTCCGGTTGTGCTGTCCACGAGCTGATCAATTCGGGGGAGTGGGAAGCAGTCCTTCGGGCAAGCGTCATTTAAGTTGGAGAAGTCGATGCATGTTCGCCACTTCCTGTTAGCCTTCTTTACCAGTACCGGGTTGGCGATCCATTATAGGTAGATGGCTTCTCGTATGAAGTCATTGGCAGGTAAGTTTTTTACTTCTTCCTCGAGGGTTGCTGATCGTTCTGCCCCCATGCTCTTCTTTTTCTGCTTCACTGGCACCTTGGTGGGATCGATGTTTAGTACGTGGCATGCTACGTCTGGGGAGATTCCTGTCATGTCGGCGTGCGTCCATGCAAATACATCCATGTTGTGGCGAAGAAAAACGACGAGTCGATCCTTCAACTCCGCTCTTAACTGAGACCCAACTCTCAGCAGTCTACTTGGGTCGTGTTTGTCTACAGATACAAATTCCATAGCCTCTGCAGGCTCGGTGGTGGCCTCCTCCTCTTTGTCCCTGGGGTCTAATTCGTTGAAAGGATCGCTGGTATATCGAAGAGGAGGGGCTTTCTTTAATTTCTATGCTTCCAAGTTTTTCTTGCAGAGAGAAGTCTCTGCATCCTTCCCTTTATCCTTCCTGCAGTTATTGCGAAGTTCAGTCACATAGCAATCTCAAGAAGCGTCTTGATCTCCCTCTATTTCTCCTACTCTGTTATCTGTTGGGAATTTCATTTTCAGGCACCACAGGGCTAGGACAATTTGGAAGTCAGACAAGGCTGGTCTTCCCAAAAAGGCGTTGTAGGCCGAGTGGCTTTTTATTAGCAAAAATGTTTGTTTTCGCACAACGGAGCGGGGATGACTTCCTATCTCCACAAAGAGGTCCAGTTGCCCGAGGGGCATTTTTGCATCTCCAGTGAAGCCATGTAGCGGTTTGATGCATGGAGACACATCCTTCATTGACAGCTTCATCTTGTCGAAAGCATGCTTGAATAGGATACTTACTGAGCTTCCAGTGTCTACTAGAATTCGAAAAACTTTGGCTAGACCAAACCAGGCAGAGATGACCATAGGATCCATGTGAGGGTACTGCCTTCCCTCTAGATCACGCCTACTGAATGTGATGTCATCATTCTCTTTCTGTTTCGGGTGGCGTTCTTCTGTAACAGAATTAATTTAGCCTTCCTTGTTTCTAAGCGACTTACCGTATCTCTCCATCTCTGCCCAGCTTTCGTCGGCGATGTGTGGTCCTCCTAATATGGTAAGGACCACTATCTTCTCCTGACTGGAGCCGCTGGTTTTGCGATTTCCTCCGCCTACTTCCGGGAGGGGCAACCCCGGGTTCTCATTGACAGGAGTTGAAGTCCTGTTCTGACCTTTCACATAGCGCTCTAGTCTCTTCCTTCGGATGTGTTCTTCAATCAAGTCCCGGAGATGATGACATTCATTAGTATCATGCCCATGAGATTCGTGGAAACGGTAGAAATTTCCCGACTTAATTGCGTTATCCGATTCCTTCTTGTGCGGGGGGCGTTTGTATCTAACTTCGTCTTGGGTGGCTAGGAAGATGTTTTCGATTATTTCATTCAAAGGAGTGTAAGAGTCAAATCTTGGTCCTGGTCGATATAAGCGCTTTTCTCCCCTCTTGCCCCCAGCATTGTCTCTAGAGTCATTTCTCCGAACATCCTTGCTGCAGCGGGAACCCTGTCTGGAGCTGCCTTAGCCTGTTGCCCTGACTGCCTCTTAGTGGCAGCGTCTTAAAGTCTCATATATTTTCCAGCTTCATGGAAGAAATCAGGTAAAGTAGCTGGTTTTTCTTTGGTTAGTCTTCTAGCAAATTTAGTATCCGGGTGCACACCACTGCAGAGGGCCATTAGGATAAGTTTCTCATCGGCGTCTTGAACTGCGGCCGCTGCAGCATTGAATCGGGTTAAATGTTGCTGCACTTTCTCTCCAGGCTTCTGTTTGATATTAGATAGGGAATAAGCGTCCTTGGGTTGTTCAACACGAATGCGGAACTGGCTGATGAACTTTTCTTTCAACATTTCCCATGAGCTGATGGATTCTTGGGGCAGATGGCAGAACCAGGAGGTAGCTAGATCTGTCAAGAATAGTGGAAAGCATTTACACAACACTCCCTCTGTTTCTCCGCTCATTAGCATATGTTGTGTATATCTATGCAAGTGTACAACGGGGTCAAAGGTTCCCTTGTAAGGTTCCATTGTTGGCATTTTCCTTTCCTGGGGGGTGATGGCAGTTTCGATATTGCAGGTAAAGGGGCTGATTACCCTAGCACCGATCCCCCGATCCCTTTGTTCCCGTTGGACGCACTCTCTGAACAATCGCGCCATCCTTTCATCAGAACTTGGAGCGGATAGAAACGAGTTTTGTTCTTCCCTGTGGGATTGATTCCGTCCAGATGACCTGTAGGGATGGTATCGTCTATCACTCCTAACATTCTCTAACGGCTGCCTCTAGTCTTCCGGGGGCATGCTGGGGTCAGCCACAATCGGCCCTTGCCTTGATCTTTCCCTGTTGGTTCTCTTCTCAGCACTTCCTCGGGTCCAACTTCGGGCTAGACTCCAGCTCGGCCCCGTCCCTTGGTGTTTCCATGGTTAGGTAGCATGGCGGGCTCAGCTACATCCGACCTTGCCTGGTACCTTCCTCGTTGGGTTCGGTTCCAAGTGTTTCCTCGGGTCGGAATTCAGGTTGAGTCCAGGCTCGGCTGCTACCATGGTTGTTTCTGTTGTTAGCCTCTTCGAAGAAGAAAGACCTTTGTCGTCTCCTAGATCCTCCAGACCGGGACTCACCCCATGATTCAGTGTTGCGGTTGGTTTCTTCAACATCCCTTAAGCGTGACATGAGTTGATCCACCAAGGCTTCTTGTTGAGATGCGAAGCGGTTTGTTATTTCAGCCACAACTCTGTCCAGATCCGCCCTTGTAATTGGTTGTTCCGTAGCAGGGGCTGTCGGATTTGCCTGATTTACATTTGCTGTTGGGACCGGGCGATTGTCTTGATCTCTGATCACTGGATCCGGGATGCTGCCAGTTGCGATGTTCTTTCCTTTGTTAGCATCTTTCTTCCGTCCGGGAGGCTTGTTTTCCAAGCAATGAACGATGCTGATAGAAAAAGGGTTAAATGGGAGAAGCGGAAGCTTCGAGCTCCTTTCTCAGTGAAAGCACCAAAAATGTTTGCACAAAAAATGGGCAAACACCTCCAAGTCGTATGATTTATTCGATTTTAAGTTGTTCTTAGTGATTTGGGTGATTTACGCAAATATATAAAAAGCAAGGACTAAACTGTAAAAGACACACAGGTTTATAGTGGTTCGGCCAGAACGTGCCTACGTCCACTTTATATGTTATTCTCCTTTTCTATTCAGGTTACAAGTACAAATCTCTCATTACAAGTAACTGAAAGTTGTTTGAAAGTTCTATCCGTGCTTGAGCTCTCAAACTTGTCTGCCATTGTTGTACCCCTGCCCATCTATTTATAGAGGGAGGCTGGGGGCAAGGGTCTTGGATGTATATAGCTGCTGGTGGGCCTGGGCTGATGTAATCTGGCCTGGCAAAGTTGGTTCGGCAAAGCCTTGGTCTGGAGATAGTTGGAGCGGCTTTCGGTCCGGTAGTGGTTGGTCCGGTAGGGGTTGGATGGAGTTTGATTCGGCGGGACTTGGTCCGGTGGTGAGCGATCCGGTGATGGTTGATTTGTGTTAGTTCGGTGGTGAGTGGAGATAGGTTGGTTCGGCAGTGGGTTCCCTTCATCTGGTTCGGTGGTAGAGGGTTGAGTTTGGTTCGGTAGAGAGTGAAGTGGCATTGGCTCGGTAGTGGGTTGGTTCAGCGGGCATGGAAAGGGAGTTTGGTTCGGTAGAGGATGGAGTGGTAGTTTGATTCGGTAGAGGATGGAGTGGTATAAGGTTGATTCGGTGGTACCCTCCTTGTAATGGCTCGGCGGAAACACCCCCATCAATTAGATGGATTAATATTCAATTCATTAGCTCAATTCAATTGCTAATTCATTTAACCACAAAAGTTGAATTTCATTACATAACTCAAGTTCACATCTATTTAATTCATTTTATTATTTTACTTCGATACCAAAATCAACTTCATTCAACATCACTTAAGTCATATTTCATTTGTAACATCATTTATTTAACTTAACTTAAATTTCCCTTATAAATCCAATTCAGATTCCAATTCTAAAGTAAATTCTATTTAACTTTTAATTTTGGAAAATAATTTCCCAAATAAACAGGATTCAACATTTTCATCTAATAGTTCAAATTAAATTTTTATTTACAACTCATATTTATAAATATATTCATATGGTTTCACTTCTTATATATAAGATTGTTTTTTCACAATTGTAAATCAGATTAATTATAATTCCATACTTATAATTCTTCGCATATACAATTTATTCTTTTACAATTGTTTTTATTTAGATTATTTAAACATCCTTTAATTAACTTATATATATTCTTACATTTTCAAAGACCAAATAATCAATTTATATACACCTTAATAATTTTGAAAAATTATTCCTTTGTATATATATAATATAATCAAGGTAAAATTATTTCATTTACCCATTTTAAAATGTTACTATGTCGGTTTATCTCGTTTAAGAGTTTAGAAACCCCTATCTACAACAGTTAGCTAGACTGCGCCGACCAGAATCCATAAACAATCAACCGATAAGTCAACACAATAATTTCATATTCACTAACAAATACGCGCTCGTATCTAATATTATACTCACACTCATTCTTGAATACTACCGACTCTATCTCTAATGAGTAATTCCCAACAGAGCCAAGGTTGTCGCTTAACCAAATGCTCTGATACCATATGTAACGTTAAAGATTTTTCGACTCACGAAAGTCGATATTAATACGTCCACTGTATCAACTGCCGAGCAATCGAAGGCCGGAAAACCGAACGGTTAGGGTTAAAGAAGAAGAGGTAGAAGAAGAAAGAAAGAAAAAGCAACACAAACAATATCAGAATCTCACAATCGCAGCGGAACAACATATAATAGATAAATGAATAATCTTTAAATCAAAAGAACCGTATCAATTTATTACATTACATCACATTACATTTCATTATCAGAGTTTACAACAACAAACAGCGGAAAAGAAATACTATATACTAATTGATACGCCATGCCATCCAGCTTGCCCCTGATCTCCACGGCAACTCCTAAATTCCAAAATGACCTGATAACCTGACTCTAGATTGCCCGTGTTAAAATTGGTGGGCACCTAGAGTTTAGGAAGGGAACAATAAACTCCAGGTCAGTCATGGGACTGGTGTGAGAACTTAAAACAGTTTATCTAAAAAAACAAACAAAGAAATATTTTAAAATAGATCTGCAATGTTTTTAGAAAATGTAACTACCATAAGGCCTCCTGCCACACACACAATGCAAACGTAGAATTGGAGATTTCTCCTTATGATAGTCAAACATGCTTGATACGCAATTTCTTTGATATTATTACTATAAGTGTAAAGTGCAGGAAAAACATTTCGAAAGTTCAATATTAATCTTATCCAGCATACGTACAATTATAGTATGCCTACTATAGCTACCTATTAGATGGAAGGTTCTACAACTAAAACCTTATATGGCTCGTATTGTTTCTTTGGATTTCCAACAAATCGTCAGGCCAAGGAACTTCCCATTGCCACACGGGTATGCCTCTGGAAGGACGCCCCGAGAACCTAACCGGATCTCTGCCAAAACAAGGCCGGGTTACCCCTAGCTGGGTAACTACTGACACGAGTATGCCATCCCTCGGTCGTAACCGACCTAAATCCCGGGATTCACCAACAACCACAAAATAATAAGTTTGCAGCAACAACATAGGTTAAGTATCTAGGCTCCATACCGTAATACCACCTCTATCCAGAAGGAAATGACATACACTAAGGGCGCGCTATCCCCTAATAACCTTGCTGCATCTTTCCTGTTTTGACCATTACCGGGGTGTGAGGTTCGACGAAGTCTCGTCCACAAAGCTACGCTTTTCACAAAATCTATGCTTTGATCAACAAATGATCGGCAACACTCAGCATGCCACGTTACCAAATTAGGAATATATCACTAGTAACCATCAACTGCATAACCTCTGAGCTCGTACGTCTCAGAGAAGGGTGTTAAGCTAAGAGAATAAATTCTCCGCCATCAACAGAAATGTATTTGATAGAAATCAGCTTTACATCTCAAATTTGTAACGTCAGACACACATCCATACAAGTCCGTTTCGGGATCGAACGGAACCGAAGGCACTTCCAAAGAAGCCTTTGCAATCCGGATATTCACTAATCACGACCGGACTTCACATCACAAAAGGTGATAAAATCTCTATATCGGAGATCAGCCGTTGCAGAGTCATCCGACGATAATCCTTTCGTTTTAAAAAATATCTGGTCTTCAAATGCTATCCATTACGACGTATCACTATTCGGAATGGGATTTATTACCCAAAGGTCCTCTCCCGGCTAAACTGAATAACGAGCGCTTATTTCTAAGATAAGTGTAACATTCAAATTCAAGAAAATCACAACAAATACCCATTTAAAGGTAAATATTGATAGTCGGTTATTTAACTATCAATAGATATGCACATCACCACCAAATCCCAAATAATTCCCAAATTATTTATTTTCCAAAAATATCTTTACAAGATATATTTTTCCACACTCCCACCGTTTGAAAACAAATTTCAAATCACTTATTTAATATTGGAAAACATTTCCATACTTATTTAATAATAAGAAATTCATAAATCTATTTATTTTCAACATTTGGAAAATATTCAGTATACTTAAATCACAATTAAGTATACATTTTATTCTTTAAGGAAAACATTCTCTTAAACACATTTATTTGAGTCAAAACGAATGTTGCGTAAAACATCGTTACAACAACCCAAAATCACTAGTATAGGGATTCGAAATTAAGATAGATATATAAATCCCAATACTATATAAACATTTCCTTTCGAAAATAATTTACTATAACAACAGCGTTATAGTCCATATTTCCTTTTATTTCTCGAAAACTTCTATTTCAACAATGAATGTCGGAATCTATGGTTTCAATACTTAATACATTTTAAAACATCTTTAAATCATTTTAATTATATTTAAAATATCACTTCCCCAAAACATTTTTTTAATATATTATTCACTGTCCAAAATCGTGAATATACTTCGTTAACCAAATTCAACATTTTCTACACATTTTATCTAAAGGATTATCCACTGTCCAAAATCGTGGATATATCTCCTTTAATAAGCTATAATAATTAACTTACCAAAATAAGTCGTTTCGGATTTATAAAACAATGTTTATAAATTCCATTTATATTTTATAACAACTTCAACTTATAAAATCACTTTATTAACAAATTCTATACATATCTCATTTACATGCCAAAATCCAAGTAATAAGCAAATTACTTATAATTCTCTATTTACAAATTCATTCATTTTATAACTTCACAAATCGTAGATTCTATTCTTTAAAAAAAATTCATTTATAACATTATTTTAAAACATTTTCAAAACTTCTTTATAATTTCATCACTTTGATTTATAAAAATCAAATTTTATAAATCTTATATATAAAGCTTTTATAATAAATTCAGAAATCTCTATCTAACCATTTTAAAAAAATTAACTCTATATTTTCAAAAATCAATTTTGACTATATTTCTCAAAAACCATAATTTTTATAACATTAAAATTATAACGTTTATTTTTTTAAAATGAATCAATTCAAAATTTTAATAAAATGTATACTTTCAAAAATCACTTTAAAATCCTTTTAAATTTGAAAATCATCACTTTAACACTTTTAGTTTTTTCAAAATATGCCCAATGCTGCAACAACGCTAAATATAACAATCACGGCATCCAAAACATCATATATCATATGATAACAGAATATATCATAATATCTGTAAATAAATCAATACGGGTGAGGAATCCAGTTGGATCCCTCCAACTTGTTTCCCTGCATCCACAGATGTTAGCACAATACCAATCCCGTTTCAATTCGGGATATCACGGTACATGGGTTTATATAAAGTATTATCCACTATTATGCGGCGCAATAGGGTCTCGTCCGCTATATAATGCAGGAAAATCAACTCCAAGTACATATATAATACCAATTCCACTTCAAGATGGAATATCGCGGTATATGTGTTTAATAAATAACCTCCGCTTAATATGCGACGTATAGGGTCTATTTCAATACAATAGATAACAATTTATCATTCAATCACACAATCAAGCAATTTTAAATCTAACTATTTAAAATTTAAATCGAAACAATTTGATTGAGTGAGAAGTTCTCACCTTCTTTCAAATACAGTTGCAGTGTTTTTGTAACGACCTGATAAATTTATGATATTTTTATAAATTTAATTTATATGTTTGCTAATTTAATCCAGTATAAAATTAAAGTCTTAGGATTTTAAAAGGATGAATGTAGGAGTTAGATAGTAACTGTAATTACAGGTAGAGATTTAAAAGGTTATATGACATAGATTTGAAAATAACTGAAAGTTGTGTTGTAGTTATAAGTCTTAATTTGTTGGTTTAATGGTATTAATGTAACAATAACTGAATTGGATTACATACACACAAACATTTGAAAAATTTATTAGGTGGACTAAATTGGTTAAAGTTCATAAGTTGTGCATTTCAATTTAGTAGAAATTCTAAACGATAAACGAAGATTTAAATAAACGCTAAATTAAAACTATGTAAAATGGTGACTTAAGGCCTAGTTATAGGAATTGGAATATAATCCAAAATTTAATTAATGATAGTAACGTAGTATTAGCTAATAAATAGATTTCAATGCAGTAACCAAATGAAAGGAATAGGAATGAATATATATATTGAATAGGAATGAATATATATATTGGTTTGAAATGAAATAAAAATGTGTCACATTTAGATGGAGTAAAATTTAAGAAACCTATAAATGTGGAATCAGTAAACATTTGTAAAAAAATATTGCCTAGAATAAAATTCATTTAATATAAGAATTCAAAGGTGGAAGATTTACATTTGGATTGAAAGGTATAATTAATTGAATTGGTGATTTGGGAATTTAATCCAAGGGTTACTCTAAAAATAAATACGGATAAAAAGAGGTTAAACTAAGGAGGGGCATTAATTGATTTTAAGGCTTATTTAATACGTTAATAGGCAAGACTCCGCATTCATACATTTATACAAAGCTAAATAGAAGCACAAGTGTGATATAATGTAAATAGATGGATATCAACCTTTATTTATATGTTAATGGGATTTAATTTCTATTGTATAAAAACCGCAATTTAATGAAGATTGAAATAGCTAATTCATACGTTAGTTGATTTAGCTGGAATATGAAGATATTTAATGGAATAGTGAAATCAAATGGGAATGGGTTTCCATTGTTCATTTGAATTCACATTCATCATAAAAACTTATTTGAAAACCAAAGGAATAATAAAGGAATCAAGACTTAATTAGTAATTTGGATTTAAGACATGGCAATTTGGATTTATTGCAACATTTAATACCATAGAATTTAGTAAAGCTTATTCAAATTTTAGTTGACCATTTGTGATATAACTTTTTGAAAACAAGACTTTATTTATGAATTGAGTATTTGATTCAACGAATGGTAATTACTTCATTTAAAAATGGAATTTAACGTAAATTAGTACGTTATTAAAGTTAAATGAAAGCTGTAAACATTTGACTTAGAGAACAATTGAGTGAAATCTTAACTAATGTAAACTTCATCATATTGACATCCATAACTGTGAATCATAGGAAGAAGGTAAATAAATGAACTTAACCAAACTATTTATGTTGAATATTGAAAATTTGAATAAATAAATAGTTAAGAAAATTAAGGGAATGGGAATAAAAATTTATTTATAATTTGGAATTTTAATTACGGTGAAAAGGGTTAACTGCAATTAAAAGTAAGTTGAGATGGAAATCAAGTTATTTATTTAATTTGGTTTAAGATGAGAGTGTATAAGTATAAGATTAGGTAATTTGTGAGAATAAATTTATAATTCCCGAATAATAAGAAAACGCAGAGGTTAACACTGCGAAATTTATATACTTATAAATTTTAATTCACATCCAAGCTTGCTAAATTATTTGGAATTGATTGGATTATATAAGTAATGAAATTTGGCCAATATTTAAAGTTGAAAGAAAATTTGGATTTTATGATTAATTTTAATTTATTTAATAAATATTAAAAATAGCCATTTTTGTCACGGACTCGGATTTCGACGAAAACAGTTTCATCGGATCTGTAACGGTGAATTATAATAATGTTTCAAGTTTCGTTGCGATCGGAGTTGTCGTTTGATCGTACGGACTCGAAACGCCTTGAAATTTACGCATTTTGAAATCAATTTGAAATTTTGTTTTTTTAGCATAACTTCTTCATACGATCGAATTTGGTCACGAAACTTTTTCCATCGCGTTCAGAATATTTTAAAACACCTATTTGGATATATAGTTTTAACAAATTCGACTCCGGAGGCATAGCGGGCTTTTTGGACCATGGTTTGTCACGCACGTTCGCGTATCCAGTCTAGCTACCCTACCTCTAGCCTATCTATAAATATACATCTATAAACCCTAGCTCCTTTCTTTTTCATTTGCTGTAAGTTCATTTCTTCACTCTTTTCTCTTTCCCAAATGTATACATCTCAGATCCAATTCCAGATCCATCCACAGTTCAAAATCAAAAGTCAAAACTCAAAAATTTCAGAAAATTCCAGAAAAATATATGTTGAAGTATTCGATACGCGTAATATACTGGTGAAATTCGTTTTTCAATTGGAGCTGTCGTTTATCCAGAATAAATTCAAACAGCCCCAAAACCGTTCATCATCGCCATAACAAAAGTTGTCGGATCGGAAAAACATTTCTGGGTTTTGGAGAGGGAACCGAGGGGATCGCATCTGTGTAGTTTGTTTCGAGTTTCAACGGTTGGATTGGCGGGAATTTTCGATTAGGGTTGATAAAGTATGGGTTGCGTGCGTGTTTTCCTCTGTTCGAAGGTGCGTGCGTTGCTGTAGCTATGCGCTTCTCTTTAGGTGACGTGGCTTGTGAAGGTGAATGTGTGTCATTTGTTTATTTCCAATTTTTGAATTCAATCACCATTTTTCGCCATAACTTTCTCATACGAAGTCGGATTCACACGAAATTTTTTTTGTTAGGATCGTAATTTAATTCCGGACTCGATGACGCTGGTTTGGACGAATTCTGAGACGGACGAATTTTTGGGTTTAAATCGGGTTTGAATTCGATTTAAATTCAAAAGGTGAGTGTTTTAACCCACTCACAATTACTAGAAGCTTTTATGTTTGTTAAATAAATTTTAGAAATGAATAGAAATTTATTTATGAGCTTTTGGCATGTTATTTCATCCATATCTGTTGAATTGCATTTTTTTAATTTAGCTGTTAATTAAATTGATTGATTGCGTATTAATTGGCTGTTAGAAATTATTGTTGCATATGAACTGCTAGTTAACAGTTATATAAATTATTGGGGAATATAAACTGTTAGATAAATAGTTGATAAATCTAAATTGAAGAAAACTGCTAGTTATTACCTGTTGTATATTACCAAACACATATTGTTATTGATAGATGTTTGTGATTGGATGATGGATGTTTTGTGATTGGATTATGGATGTGTTGTTGAATGGATGTTTATTTGGATATCATTAAACTGCAAGTTAGCATACATTTCACATTTCATTCGGGATTGTGGTTTGAAATGATAAAACCGCAAAGTTTTATTTTTAAATTGCGGATTGAAATGATAAATATCCGTATCACTTGACCATAGGATAGAAAATTATATACATGCACCGCGGTCTATATATAACTATTTTAATGTGATTTCTATGGTTTGGATGGAATACGGTTTATAAAAATCTTAAATTTTTATACTGAATAAATGTTTTCTTCCATATTTATATGCATATGAAGTTGAAATTTTGAAATAAAAAGGTGAATAAATTTCTTTATTAAAAATGGAAGAAAATTAAGAAAATGGAGTTTGATGATTTATATCCTATATTTAAATATTAAGTTGGAAATTTTAAAGATATGATATTTATAATTGGATTTTTCCCAAAATATTTTGAAATGAATATTCTAGTAAAAATTGAATTTGGAAATATATATATATATATATATATATATTTTACTAGAAATTGAAGTCTTATTAATTATGGATTTTATGTGAATGGTCAAGATTAATTAATAGAATATTGATTTCGAAAGGATAAAAAAAAATCCAACTTTAGTTGAAATATTAATGCTCAAAATGGATATAAATATATATAAAATTGAAATGGTTTTGGGGACTTGAAGTAATATTTTGGATTTTGGATTAACTTTTAAAGAAGAAATATTTGGAAAGCCATGTAATTTATTTCTTTATAAAGCAACAGTAAAGTTAAACCTTTTTAATTCGCATACCGTTGAATATCCAAACCATTTAGTTTTGAAAATAATGGTTTTAAAATACTATGGATTTTCGAAGAATTATGTTGAAAGTTACAAACAAAATATTGGTTACATGGGATATTAAATAATAAAAGTGACATAATTTTTGGAAAGGAAAATTTATTTGGGAAACGATATCATTGATTTGAGTCTTTATAAATTAATATCAAAATGAATTGTTTGGGTTTAAAAGAAGAAATGATATCGAGATATTATGGTTTTGAAATGGATTATATTCTGGTTTTAAAGTATAAACTGTTTTTAAATAACCGCGGTGTTATAATAACGATTGGTTGGCAAAGAGACCGGGATCGGATATGGACATACTCTCTGTCGATACCGAAAACCACTTTGACTAACCGTGTACGCGGTGGAGATTCCAGAATGAAGTAGGTGGTGGCGACGTTTCCTGTAAGGTAAATACGTGGACCCAACTCCCGTGAGTTGGCATAAGGTGGCTAAAACAGGAGCGATTCTCAGGCCAATGAGGTCATTCCTTTGATCGGACGCTCCTCTTCGATATTATACTTTGACTTGGATTGATTCAGTGGCCACTTCTATATTTTGATTTTGGGGGAGTTAGTTCGAGGTGGGCGGCAGCTGCGCGCTGCGCGTTACCATCAGCCTGGATAGCAATTGGTATATCTACCCTGGCATTGCCTAGTTGTGCCGTGTCACCTACCCTATCGCGCCTTGTACGAGTTTGGTTTTCTCCCGTAGCCCGTGTGGTATCCTCTAGTGGCTTCCCGATCAGGAGGGACTATGATATTGGATGGACTACTGGGACTATTACGTGTTAAGGGCTATATGGGTAACCCCTTAACGCTATTAAAAAGTAAGTTTATTTTATAAATAGACACTATTATAATAGCGCAATATACTACATAGTAAATAGTTTAACGGATCCTTAGGAGATGTAAATCCCGAACATCTCTTGAGTTACTGTACTCATATTTATTTCTGTTTATTTAACTCACATAAGATATTCTAGTCTGACTCGGGTGTTTTTGTCTTTTCAAATTCGCTCGGGTCAGTCCGAGCGTTTCAGGATAGCAGGTTTTAGCTTTGGAGGACGAAGACGAAGATTCAGTATTATTTTATATATATAGTATTGCACCACACTCTTTCTATTCCGCTGCATTTTCGTATTGGTATGTGTGACTCTGATATTCATTGTATAAGTAAAATCCAGCTTTTGTAAACTGTTTATGAACTGTATATTTGTTATTATATTTTATCCTTCCGCTGTGAGATTCTGTTTTGTTTTATTCCTTCTCTGTTTTTCTTATTTACCCCATAACAATCCGCCCTTGCGTATGCTTTGAATTGGCACGTGTGTCGTTTAAAGTGTGTGAAAAGGCGGGATGTTACAGTTGGTATCAGAGCTTTGGTTTAGCGATAAACCTTGGCTTTGTGGGGTTTGACTCTTTGTTAATAGGGTAGTAATATCCTATGGGAGTCGCTGAGTGTATATATATGAGAGAGCGTACTTGTTAGTATTGATAAAAAGATTTTAATATTGTGTTAATCTGTTCCGCTTTGTATTTATGAATTCTGGTTGATGCATAGGACGCTATGCCATCAATAGGGATTTTTAAACACTTAATAGGACAGACCGACATAATATTTGTTTTTAATATAGGTGAATGAAATAATTTCGCCTATTATATTTTCTATATATAAAAATTATTTTATAAACATATATATATATTTGGTTGCTATAGATTGGATGTTAGGCAATAAGAATATTTGTAATAAATTGAAGCTAAGTGAAATTATAATAAACCAAATTTGGAGATTTTAGAACTTAAGTCCGGGATTTTTCCGAATTCGTTTTCAAAGAATTTATGAGATATAATGATTCGGTTTACAAGTATTTTCTTATGTAAATATTTAGCATAATTCGAAAAAAAAAAAAAAAAAAAAACTGTTTAAAGAAGATTTTGGAAAATTTTTATTTTGTACTTTCTTCTCTGTCGCTGGAAAATAAATTCGGTGATGACGGCCGCATCATCGACTTTCATTTTCGAGTTTCGAAGAGGAAAGGCCACTGTAGTAAATTCTAATACAGATTTATTTTAGAACTTTCTAAAAATTTTCTTTTATTGTTCTAACTATAATTAGAGATATTGAGTAGTAAGAACTTATTTATCTATTATTTTGAAATAAATGGAAATTCAACTTGGTATTTAATTCTAAAATTTTCCGTTAACTAATTGAAAATTTTAGTGAAATAAAAGTTAGGTAATAAATGAATTGAAACCCCTAATTGAAATAAGAGAATTAATGCTAAGGATAAAGGAAGATAAATATTTTAACTTATGAATATTGGTAAAGACTTAGTGAATAATCAATGAATTAAAAGAATGGAGATTTAACTTGTATAAGTTCAATTGCAATTTCCTTAACATAAATAACTTACCCAAATATAAAAGTTGAAGTGTTAAATGAGGAACTGGAATTGAATATTTTACAAGTAGGAATTTAGGAAAAATGAAGTATTCAATAAATTACTGTTATAATAAGAATTTATTGGTATAAACTTAAGTGATAATTGAAATTTTACCCAAATTAAAGGTGAGTATTATTAATAGGTGATTTTAACTTAAGTAAATAAAATGAAATTCTTTAATAAATAAAGATTGATGTGTAGGGTTATAAACTTAAGTATGTTTTAAAATGCTACTAGTAATATAATAAAAAGTAGGTAATATAAATAAATGTCTGTAAACCCTAGATAATGAATTAATAAGATCCTTTATTTATAAAAATGGAGGTTTTAAGGTTAATAATTTAAGTGTAAGTAGAGGGTTACTGTAATTAAATATAATAAAACGTAAACATTAAATAAAGGAATGAAATTAAGGGTAAGTTGAAATTGTAATTTATAAAACGAATATATATTTATTGAACCATTAATAAATAAAAAGGAATTGAGAAGAAACTTGTAAATTTTCACTTGCATTCTTAAACATACATAACTTACCATATAATAAAAGTTGCAATGTTAGTAAGAAAATGTAAAGGGAAATCTTACAAGTGAAGATATTCAAAATATTTGTTGTTATTAATGAGAATTTATTTTATAGACTTAAGTAATAAAAGGAAACTTAAGTAATAAAAAGGAAATACAAATATAATGAATTTGGTGATAATTGGAAAATAAACTTGTAAGAAACAAAGAAATCCCTCATAAATGAAGGAAAGAAAAATCAAAACACTGAATTATGAAATAAATGTATAATGAGATATTTTGGTGTTGATTTGAATTGTTGGTTGATGTATGTTGTTGGGTAAGGAATTATGGAGTTGTTAGATTTACAAATAATCTATCTTTGTTCCATCTAAGGCTGTTGAGCAACGGATGCACTTGATAGTTATTCTTCATTCGTACAACTTCAGAATTTGAGCCGAACAACTAATTATTTGTTTGATTTAATGATTGTTTGTTGTGGTGTGTGCTGTTTGCTAAAATCTATGGTTGTTGCATTTGATTGGATATGAATGATTGAATCCACCTAAACATTCACTGTAAAATAAATATTTAACCTTTTAGATTTTATAAGTGAATACAGGTGTTGGAAGCAACTGCTACTGCTTTTGGTTCCAAAATAATAAGCGTATATTGCCCGACAAATAGGTACGTTTTCGGATTACGTTTAAAGCGATATTTTATATATTTTTCCCGTGTTGGGATATAATATTTTGATTATATATGTAATATACTTGTATATTTGGATATTATATTTTCTCCAGAGTCCCTCCGTACAAAGGAGACTCTGCCAAAAATTTTCGAAAATTTTGGACTTAGAATTTTGTTAAAATATTTTTCCAACTTTAATAACTCAAGTATTAAAGGATATAATGATTATAAAACAGGAATATTTCATTTAGGAGGATTAATCCAGGAAAATATTGTTTATAAATTAAAAATTGAAATAAAAAGTACTGTTTATTCTTCCTTCTCCCTTCTTTTTTTCCTTTTCGGGGACGAAAAGTTTTGAGTGGGGGAGATTGTAACGACCTGATAAATTTATGATATTTTTATAAATTTAATTTATATGTTTGCTAATTTAATCCAGTATAAAATTAAAGTCTTAGGATTTTAAAAGGATGAATGTAGGAGTTAGATAGTAACTGTAATTACAGGTAGAGATTTAAAAGGTTATATGACATAGATTTGAAAATAACTGAAAGTTGTGTTGTAGTTATAAGTCTTAATTTGTTGGTTTAATGGTATTAATGTAACAATAACTGAATTGGATTACATACACACAAACATTTGAAAAATTTATTAGGTGGACTAAATTGGTTAAAGTTCATAAGTTGTGCATTTCAATTTAGTAGAAATTCTAAACGATAAACGAAGATTTAAATAAACGCTAAATTAAAACTATGTAAAATGGTGACTTAAGGCCTAGTTATAGGAATTGGAATATAATCCAAAATTTAATTAATGATAGTAACGTAGTATTAGCTAATAAATAGATTTCAATGCAGTAACCAAATGAAAGGAATAGGAATGAATATATATATTGAATAGGAATGAATATATATATTGGTTTGAAATGAAATAAAAATGTGTCACATTTAGATGGAGTAAAATTTAAGAAACCTATAAATGTGGAATCAGTAAACATTTGTAAAAAAATATTGCCTAGAATAAAATTCATTTAATATAAGAATTCAAAGGTGGAAGATTTACATTTGGATTGAAAGGTATAATTAATTGAATTGGTGATTTGGGAATTTAATCCAAGGGTTACTCTAAAAATAAATACGGATAAAAAGAGGTTAAACTAAGGAGGGGCATTAATTGATTTTAAGGCTTATTTAATACGTTAATAGGCAAGACTCCGCATTCATACATTTATACAAAGCTAAATAGAAGCACAAGTGTGATATAATGTAAATAGATGGATATCAACCTTTATTTATATGTTAATGGGATTTAATTTCTATTGTATAAAAACCGCAATTTAATGAAGATTGAAATAGCTAATTCATACGTTAGTTGATTTAGCTGGAATATGAAGATATTTAATGGAATAGTGAAATCAAATGGGAATGGGTTTCCATTGTTCATTTGAATTCACATTCATCATAAAAACTTATTTGAAAACCAAAGGAATAATAAAGGAATCAAGACTTAATTAGTAATTTGGATTTAAGACATGGCAATTTGGATTTATTGCAACATTTAATACCATAGAATTTAGTAAAGCTTATTCAAATTTTAGTTGACCATTTGTGATATAACTTTTTGAAAACAAGACTTTATTTATGAATTGAGTATTTGATTCAACGAATGGTAATTACTTCATTTAAAAATGGAATTTAACGTAAATTAGTACGTTATTAAAGTTAAATGAAAGCTGTAAACATTTGACTTAGAGAACAATTGAGTGAAATCTTAACTAATGTAAACTTCATCATATTGACATCCATAACTGTGAATCATAGGAAGAAGGTAAATAAATGAACTTAACCAAACTATTTATGTTGAATATTGAAAATTTGAATAAATAAATAGTTAAGAAAATTAAGGGAATGGGAATAAAAATTTATTTATAATTTGGAATTTTAATTACGGTGAAAAGGGTTAACTGCAATTAAAAGTAAGTTGAGATGGAAATCAAGTTATTTATTTAATTTGGTTTAAGATGAGAGTGTATAAGTATAAGATTAGGTAATTTGTGAGAATAAATTTATAATTCCCGAATAATAAGAAAACGCAGAGGTTAACACTGCGAAATTTATATACTTATAAATTTTAATTCACATCCAAGCTTGCTAAATTATTTGGAATTGATTGGATTATATAAGTAATGAAATTTGGCCAATATTTAAAGTTGAAAGAAAATTTGGATTTTATGATTAATTTTAATTTATTTAATAAATATTAAAAATAGCCATTTTTGTCACGGACTCGGATTTCGACGAAAACAGTTTCATCGGATCTGTAACGGTGAATTATAATAATGTTTCAAGTTTCGTTGCGATCGGACTTGTCGTTTGATCGTACGGACTCGAAACGCCTTGAAATTTACGCATTTTGAAATCAATTTGAAATTTTGTTTTTTTAGCATAACTTCTTCATACGATCGAATTTGGTCACGAAACTTTTTCCATCGCGTTCAGAATATTTTAAAACACCTATTTGGATATATAGTTTTAACAAATTCGACTCCGGAGGCATAGCGGGCTTTTTGGACCATGGTTTGTCACGCACGTTCGCGTATCCAGTCTAGCTACCCTACCTCTAGCCTATCTATAAATATACATCTATAAACCCTAGCTCCTTTCTTTTTCGTTTGCTGTAAGTTCATTTCTTCACTCTTTTCTCTTTCCCAAATGTATACATCTCAGATCCAATTCCAGATCCATCCACAGTTCAAAATCAAAAGTCAAAACTCAAAAATTTCAGAAAATTCCAGAAAAATATATGTTGAAGTATTCGATACGCGTAATATACTGGTGAAATTCGTTTTTCAATTGGAGCTGTCGTTTATCCAGAATAAATTCAAACAGCCCCAAAACCGTTCATCATCGCCGTAACAAAAGTTGTCGGATCGGAAAAACATTTCTGGGTTTTGGAGAGGGAACCGAGGGGATCGCATCTGTGTAGTTTGTTTCGAGTTTCAACGGTTGGATTGGCGGGAATTTTCGATTAGGGTTGATAAAGTATGGGTTGCGTGCGTGTTTTCCTCTGTTCGAAGGTGCGTGCGTTGCTGTAGCTATGCGCTTCTCTTTAGGTGACGTGGCTTGTGAAGGTGAATGTGTGTCATTTGTTTATTTCCAATTTTTGAATTCAATCACCATTTTTCGCCATAACTTTCTCATACGAAGTCGGATTCACACGAAATTTTTTTTGTTAGGATCGTAATTTAATTCCGGACTCGATGACGCTGGTTTGGACGAATTCTGAGACGGGCGAATTTTTGGGTTTAAATCGGGTTTGAATTCGATTTAAATTCAAAAGGTGAGTGTTTTAACCCACTCACAATTACTAGAAGCTTTTATGTTTGTTAAATAAATTTTAGAAATGAATAGAAATTTATTTATGAGCTTTTGGCATGTTATTTCATCCATATCTGTTGAATTGCATTTTTTTAATTTAGCTGTTAATTAAATTGATTGATTGCGTATTAATTGGCTGTTAGAAATTATTGTTGCATATGAACTGCTAGTTAACAGTTATATAAATTATTGGGGAATATAAACTGTTAGATAAATAGTTGATAAATCTAAATTGAAGAAAACTGCTAGTTATTACCTGTTGTATATTACCAAACACATATTGTTATTGATAGATGTTTGTGATTGGATGATGGATGTTTTGTGATTGGATTATGGATGTGTTGTTGAATGGATGTTTATTTGGATATCATTAAACTGCAAGTTAGCATACATTTCACATTTCATTCGGGATTGTGGTTTGAAATGATAAAACCGCAAAGTTTTATTTTTAAATTGCGGATTGAAATGATAAATATCCGTATCACTTGACCATAGGATAGAAAATTATATACATGCACCGCGGTCTATATATAACTATTTTAATGTGATTTCTATGGTTTGGATGGAATACGGTTTATAAAAATCTTAAATTTTTATACTGAATAAATGTTTTCTTCCATATTTATATGCATATGAAGTTGAAATTTTGAAATAAAAAGGTGAATAAATTTCTTTATTAAAAATGGAAGAAAATTAAGAAAATGGAGTTTGATGATTTATATCCTATATTTAAATATTAAGTTGGAAATTTTAAAGATATGATATTTATAATTGGATTTTTCCCAAAATATTTTGAAATGAATATTCTAGTAAAAATTGAATTTGGAAATATATATATATATATATATATTACTAGAAATTGAAGTCTTATTAATTATGGATTTTATGTGAATGGTCAAGATTAATTAATAGAATATTGATTTCGAAAGGATAAAAAAAAATCCAACTTTAGTTGAAATATTAATGCTCAAAATGGATATAAATATATATAAAATTGAAATGGTTTTGGGGACTTGAAGTAATATTTTGGATTTTGGATTAACTTTTAAAGAAGAAATATTTGGAAAGCCATGTAATTTATTTCTTTATAAAGCAACAGTAAAGTTAAACCTTTTTAATTCGCATACCGTTGAATATCCAAACCATTTAGTTTTGAAAATAATGGTTTTAAAATACTATGGATTTTCGAAGAATTATGTTGAAAGTTACAAACAAAATATTGGTTACATGGGATATTAAATAATAAAAGTGACATAATTTTTGGAAAGGAAAATTTATTTGGGAAACGATATCATTGATTTGAGTCTTTATAAATTAATATCAAAATGAATTGTTTGGGTTTAAAAGAAGAAATGATATCGAGATATTATGGTTTTGAAATGGATTATATTCTGGTTTTAAAGTATAAACTGTTTTTAAATAACCGCGGTGTTATAATAACGATTGGTTGGCAAAGAGACCGGGATCGGATATGGACATACTCTCTGTCGATACCGAAAACCACTTTGACTAACCGTGTACGCGGTGGAGATTCCAGAATGAAGTAGGTGGTGGCGACGTTTCCTGTAAGGTAAATACGTGGACCCAACTCCCGTGAGTTGGCATAAGGTGGCTAAAACAGGAGCGATTCTCAGGCCAATGAGGTCATTCCTCTGATCGGACGCTCCTCTTCGATATTATACTTTGACTTGGATTGATTCAGTGGCCACTTCTATATTTTGATTTTGGGGGAGTTAGTTCGAGGTGGGCGGCAGCTGCGCGCTGCGCGTTACCATCAGCCTGGATAGCAATTGGTATATCTACCCTGGCATTGCCTAGTTGTGCCGTGTCACCTACCCTATCGCGCCTTGTACGAGTTTGGTTTTCTCCCGTAGCCCGTGTGGTATCCTCTAGTGGCTTCCCGATCAGGAGGGACTATGATATTGGATGGACTACTGGGACTATTACGTGTTAAGGGCTATATGGGTAACCCCTTAACGCTATTAAAAAGTAAGTTTATTTTATAAATAGACACTATTATAATAGCGCAATATACTACATAGTAAATAGTTTAACGGATCCTTAGGAGATGTAAATCCCGAACATCTCTTGAGTTACTGTACTCATATTTATTTCTGTTTATTTAACTCACATAAGATATTCTAGTCTGACTCGGGTGTTTTTGTCTTTTCAAATTCGCTCGGGTCAGTCCGAGCGTTTCAGGATAGCAGGTTTTAGCTTTGGAGGACGAAGACGAAGATTCAGTATTATTTTATATATATAGTATTGCACCACACTCTTTCTATTCCGCTGCATTTTCGTATTGGTATGTGTGACTCTGATATTCATTGTATAAGTAAAATCCAGCTTTTGTAAACTGTTTATGCACTGTATATTTGTTATTATATTTTATCCTTCCGCTGTGAGATTCTGTTTTGTTTTATTCCTTCTCTGTTTTTCTTATTTACCCCATAACAATCCGCCCTTGCGTATGCTTTGAATTGGCACGTGTGTCGTTTAAAGTGTGTGAAAAGGCGGGATGTTACAGTTTTATTTCGAATAAAATTAAATGCGCTTTTATATTTACCCAAAAATTTCACTAGCTTCAATCAACTCCAATCCAGCTCCATCGCGTAGTATTCGCGCATACGATTCCAATGCAAGTCGTTTCGTCCATTTTCGACCTCGTATGAACAAGTTATGCAGTTTTAAAATTTATACAATTTAATTATATAAAAATTTACTCTTTTATTTATTTTTTAAACCTAAGTTCAATCAAGGCCGTTGATTCCTGAGAAACTAGATCTGGCCGCATGCATCTTCTTCCACTTTCGTTTATCACGTACGCACATAAATCCAAGGAGCCGCCGTAAACCCTAATTAACGAGGCCAACTCAAACATCTTCACAACGATCGAAGGCCATGGTGTAACAACAGGGTATTTTCAACCATTCGCATCCGCACATGTCGGACTTGAATTGCTCAAAATACCACGTTGTAAATAAAATTTGGCAAATCTCAGAACATACGGTAAATAAAAATCACAGAACAAAGACATGGAGTAAGAAATGCAGCGGAAGTAAAAGAGATAGTAGTTCATGAAGCTACTATGAAAATATATCAGAGTTAAATAAAATACAATAGAATAAATAAAGTAAAATAGAAGTCTCAAGATTATAACCAAGTACAAGCTGAATAGAACAACAGAACTGGAATAGATAAAACTAGATAAGCAGATGATCTCCAGCAATTTCAATCTCCAGAAAGTGGAATCCAAATCTGTGAATAACTCAGGCAGACCCGAGCGTAAATAAAAATACAAACACTCGAGTCAGGACAATATATACTTATATAATGTAGACCAACTCAATTGAACTGTAATAAGGTACAAGTAACTTAAAGGATGCCTGGGACCGCCCATCCTCTAAGGATCCGTTAAACTATTTACTATGTAGTAATATTTCGCTATAATAATATGATATCCGATCCCGGTCTCTTTGCCAACCAATAGTTATTATAACCCGTAGTCATGATTTAAAATGGTATTTATACTTCAAAACATAATATCATTTCAAATCCAAATCTTTATCTAAATAAAGATTAAATTAATTCCAAACCATTTCAAAAACATCATATCTTTCCAAAACTACATGTCAAATCATTTCAATATATTGAAATATGATATCTTTACAAAACTTCATTTCCAATCTTTTTAATATATCAAAATATCATATCTTTAAAAAACTTCATTTCAAATAATTTCAATATATTAAAATATCATATCTTTACAAAACTTCCTTTCCAATCATTTTAATATATTAAAATATCATATCTTTACAAACTTCCTTTCAAATCATTTCAATATATCAAAATATCATATCTTTACAAAACTTCATTTCAAATCATTTCAATATATTAAAATATCATATCTTTACAAAACGTCCTTTCAAATCATTTCAATATATCAAAATATCATATCTTTACAAAACTACATTTCAAATCATTTTAATATATCAAAATATCATATCTTTTCAAAACCACATTTCAAATCATTTTTATATATCAAAATATCATATCTATTCAAAACCACATTTCAAATCATTTTAATATATCAAAATATCATATATTTCCAAAACTTCATTTCAAATCATTTTAATATATCAAAATATCATACCTTTTCAAAACCACATTTCGAATCATTTTAAGATATCAAAATATCATATCTTTCCAAAACTTCATTTCAAATCATTTTAATATATCAAATATCATATCTTTCCAAAACTTCATTTCAAATCATTTTAATATATCAAAAAAATATCATATCTTTTCAAAACCACATTTCAAATCATTTTAATATATCATTTCAATACACATTTCAAAATAGTTTATATTTCAAAACAATTACTTCATTTTAAATCATAAAAATAAAGTCATTATATTTAATAATTAAATTATTAAAATTTTAAGATTTTCAACTTTCAAAGTTCATTTATTCACTTAAGTTTATCAAAACAGTGAAAATTCACTTTTCGTAGCATTTAGAAAACGCTACGGAAAGTTACATTCAAAACAGTTCAATTTAACAAAAGACGACATTTTAAAAATGCTGTAATAGGTTTTACTTAAATTTCAAATATATTTAGTTAAATTCAACAATTATAGCACTTACGAAAAAATGCTATAATAGCCATTAATTCAATTTAGCTTTTTAGTTCATTATCATCAACTACAACATTTACAATTGCTGTAATATCATTTACATTACAATTAATAGCATTTCAAAAATGCAATTAGTTAACTTCAAATATTCAATATAATTTGACAACCAATTATATATTTTTTATTTAAACATTTTAACTTATAAAATCATACATTTTCACTTTTATAAACATCATTTAATTTTCCTTAAGTTCATGATTTTATAAAGTTAAATTTCCATTCAAAAATCAAGATTTAATAAAATTTCACTTATTAAATTTCAACATTAAATTTTAAATTCATTGAATTAAATTTCAACTTAACACTTAAGTTTAAAATTTCAAAACATAACTTAATTTCACTTTTATTTATTTAACTTAAAATTCACTTTTAAGCCAAATTCACAAATTCCTATTTTGTTTATATTTCAAAATTTCAACTTATATAATCATTCATTTCACACTTTAACTTATATTCAAAAATCATTAATATATTAAAAATCACTTTAAATTCATTTTAAATTCAAATTAACATAAACTTATCATAATTTCATATTTAATTCAATTTCCAATTATAATTAAATCCAAATTTCCAAAATAACTTGCATTCAAATTTTCTAACTTTTGCACAATTTATTTAACTTATAAATTTCCAGAAAATCAACAATACTTTACAAAAATCATTTTTAATTAAGTTTAAATCAAAATATAGTAATATTTACATTTCTAAAATATTTTAAATTTTTTAGAAAAATATATTTTAACTACAGGTCTGTATAGAATTTTCTAGCCTAGGTAAAGTGATACGGGTAATATATCATTTCAACCCGTAATTTACAAAGAAAATCCGGGTTTTATCATTTCAAACCCGCAGTCCCAAGTAAATGAAATAAATTGAAAATCATTCGGGCCTATCACTTTAGCCCATAATGATTTTCCCCTATTCTAAAGTCCGTTCGGCTATGTATCATTTCAACCCATAGTGATTCTAATCTAAAGGGAACTTGCAGTGTGATAAACTGATATAAACAACAAAACAGCATAATATAATAGTAACATATGATATAATATGTGTTTAAGCATAGGTGAACATCATATAATCATAACATAGCAGGGGTAACATGATAATGCATTTTACAGATTCAAAAGGGGTCAGTTTACTAGTTATATAAGTACAAATTGTCTGGTGAGAATTACTCACTTGTTTAAGCTGGAGATGACAACCAAAACACACAACACAGAATCTTTGAAGGCACGACAACACGAATATGATTTGAGTGGGAGAGCCAAAGATAATTCTCCTTGGATACACGAGACAAACAAATATATATATAACATAAGTTTCAAAACAAGATATACTTAAACAATGTTAGAAATGGATTGAATAAAACAAAACCAAAACTATTGCACTTGCTTTCTACCACCTTTGCTTCAACTCCAGATATGAAGTGGCACGGCTAAAGGCATGGTTTGGATCTGGTTTGGGTTCCTAAAGGTCGGCATGCATAGGAAAAGATGGTGCAAAGTTGATGCAAGGATATATGTGCATGGATTACAACTACAAGGCAAAATAACATGAATTCCATGCAACTAAGGTCATGCCTAAGGAAGGACACCCATGGCCAGGTCTGTAGTGGGATGGAGGATGGTGTGGCAGTGAGTTTCAGGTCATCCATGGGTGGTGGAGGTGGAGTAGGTGGCGGCCAAGGGGTGGTTGAAGGTGATGAAGGCATAGGTGTTGGCTATGGTGCATATAGATGAAGTTTGTGTAGATTTAGGTGGAGTTTGATCAACTATTGGGCACGGCCAGTGGCTTGGGACTGGAGAGGAGGTGGTGGGTGGATCAGGTGGTGGAGGAGGCGGCCATGGTGGCTGGAGTGGTAGGGCCGAACCTGAAGTAGAAGAGAAGGCAAGTACAATCAACATAAACAAGTAGAAAAACATGAAGAAAAACAATGGAAAAAGAAAAAAAATTACCAAACTCATGGAGTTGACGGAGGCCAAATTTTTTTTCAGATGGGAAGAGAAATGTTTTACGTGAATGAGAAAAAAAAATAGGCGGCTGAAGAAATGAGGAGATGTGGCCAATTGAATGAAAAGTAAGGTTGAAATGTGAAAAGGGGAGAGATAAAGAGCCATTGGAAACCAAAAGTCAAAACCTTTTCACATTACCTTTATTTATTTATACAAGTTTTAAATTAATGAGAAAAATCATAATTTCAGTAAATATTTCGAAAATGCAACAAAATATAAAATACAAATAAATAATTATTAATTATATAAGGTAAAAAAATAAGAAAATAACACAAAATTGCAAACTAGTCTAGTAAAATGGAAAATAAACAGAATGAACTTTGGAAATTTTATATGGACTTGTAAAAATATTTACAACAAAGATAATAAAATAAAAATAAAAATAAAATGCATTCACAAATAAATACATAAATTTTAATTTAAATATAATTTAAATAAAGAAAATAGTAGAAAAATGGAAACTAGGCTTTAAAATTTGGAAATAAATTCAATAAGCTTTGGAAAAATTCAACATCACTTTAAAAATATTTAAAAGTCAAAATATAAAAAATATACAAAATATAACATAAATATACAATTAGAATAAGATATATCAAGTAAAAATATCATTTTTATAAATTAAAACAAAGAATATTGTTAAATAACCCTATATACATACAATATTGTAAAGGGTATAACTTTCACAATTTAAATCCAATTTCAACGAAACGAAAAGCAATATTCATTATATTAAATCTATTTTCATAATAAAAGATAAAATTCAAGAATTCACATATTTAAATTTTAAATTTAAAAGTCAAAGTTTGAACAGTTTGACCAGAAATTCACTTTACAGTAAGATATTTAAATTATACTAAATTGAACTACAAATCACTTAATAATCATCATTTATATTTAAAAATGAACTTTTTGAAATAAAAAAAATTAAAATAATTTAAAAATAAAAGAAAGTCCAATTTAAATAATATACAAAAATCTAGGCTTGTTACACTCTTCCCCACTCAAAACTTTTCGTCCCCGAAAAGGAATGAGGTACGGGAAAGCACAGAAAAAGATAGAGTGAAATAAGATTGAGATAATATGACAAGGAGATTTTAATTACACCGGATAACTATTGTTATAGGTAAGTTTCACAAGGTGGAGATGATCTTCCCAAGATTCTCCAAAATCAGGAACACAAGCACGAAAAGATCCTTTAGAATCTGATTCACTCTTCCCGCTTGACCCGCGGTCTGTGGATGGAAAGCAGTGCTCAGATTCAAAATGAGTACCAAAGATTATTAAAGATTATAGAAAGATTTCTAAACAGAAAGATTATAGAAAGATGCCTATACCAGTCTATAGTAGGATGAGGAAAATAAGGACAACTAAAGACACTTTGAAAACAAAATTGGATAATAAGTTAGAAAAAAAATAAGATAATAGGTTTGAAATTTCCATGGTTTCAACTTAAATTGATAATTTTTTTTTACATAAGTTAAATAAATCTTAACTACCTCTAATTTCATTATCTTATCATCTAATTTTCTTAAACTAACAATTTTCAAAAATCATGTATTTGAAAAATCATCATTTATTATATTCAAAAATGTACTTAATAAATTTAATTCTTCTTTATTCCTAATTAAAATTAAATTTATTTCTCTCAATATATTTTATCACCTATGTTAAAGATACTTACATTTATTATAACTATTTTAATTTATTTTTGATTCCTTTAACATCATTTATATTGTAATTATTCAATTAACGTCTTTTTCTATATTTACCTTTGTCAATCTTTTATAACTAAAATTTAAGTGTATAACATTTATTATAATCACTCAAATTTTTATTTATAAAATTTTTATATTGTATATTATCCAATTACATTGTTAACTTCTAAAATTTAAGGTAAGTTATATTTGAATGCAATTGAGTATTATACAAATAAAACTTTCTTATTCAATCATTTCAAGTTTGAATCATTTATTCAAAAATTTAAATTTTCTCTTTATAATTAAAATTATTTTTTAAGATGAAATGTAAGAATTTAAATTTCCGATTCCCTTCAAACCATTTAGAGATAAATAAATATTTGTATAAAATATGTTAAATCAAAATTAAATCATATATCTATATATATTATAAATCAAATCATATTTTAGAAATTCAAATCAATTAGATTTCCCAAAACAACAATGTAGCAAGACTACAGAACGGACTCTTCACTTCGAAACTCGAAAATGAAAGTCGATGTTGTCACGGTTCATCATCGAAATTACTTTCCAGTGACAAAGAGAAGAGCACAAATTTCTTTAACTTTTCAAATTCTTTGGAACAAATTTCTATTCAAAATGCTTTAAATAAGATATCCTTTTAAAACTTGAGAATACAAGGTTTGAAACCATCGGAAATTAAATTCTCAAATTCTTGTTTTAAATTCATTTCAGTTCCTAAATCAATCTATAAACAGCAATTTATAAATTCATTGATAGAACCATAAATGATAAATCAAGTATTGTCATTTCAAATGATTAATTTAAATAAATTTATGAAGTTCCATAAATTTACTTATATCAAAATTTATTTTATTAACCAAATTTTAAAATAATATTGTGTCAGTTTGTTCTGTCAAAGTGTTTTAAAATCCTATTGATAGCGTTGATTAGACGAATCAATCGAAAACCCAAATCAACATCAACAATTCAAACAACATAATATAAAACAAATAATTAATATTGATTTACAAGTACAATTCAAAATGTTTGGACGATAGATTGGAAACAAAAGACAAGATGGTTGAATAACAAAATGGGGAGGTGGATAAGCTTAAATAAATCACGGGCAACCTTAACCGGGTCAATTGTGACTAAATCCACATTCGATCTCAATAGATAGAGTTTGTAAAAACAAAAGATATTAACATCTAAACCAAGGATAGATATATATCTCTGGTGAATCGATGAAAATTGTAAATGAGTTTTCCCCCTTTACAAATGATTTTTTTTTAGATTGGTGAGACCGCCAATTCACTACAAAGCTCATTCGAAGTGGAGTTATGGTATACTCCAAAATCAAAAGGATATGAATAGTGAGGGACACGAATGAATTTTGGGACCGCAGGGAACGTTCCAAAATTCAAATGAAATTTGAACTAAAGAGGAAGAGATTCAAGTTTGGATGAAAGTGATTCTGCAACTAAATTTACCATACATTCTAAGTTTTCCCTCAAAGCCAAAGCTCTAATAACAACTGCAACAACCGGGTACTTTCAACAATTCGCATCCGCACATGTCGGACTTGAATTGCTCAAAATACCTCGTTGTAAATAAAATTTGGCAAATCTCAGAACATACAGTAAATAAAAATCACAAAACACAGACACAGAGTAAGAAATGCAGCGGAAGTAAAATAGATAGTAGTTCATGAAGCTACTATGAAAATATATCAGAGTTAAATAAAATATAATAGAATAAATAAAGTACAACAGAAGTATCAAGATGATAACCAAGTACAAGCTGAATAGAACAACAGAACTGGAATAGATAAAACTAGATAAGCAGATGATCTCTAGCGATTCCAATCTCCAGAAAGTGGAATCCAAATCTGTGAATAACTCAGGCTGACCCGAACGTAAATAAAAATACGAACACTCGAGTCAGGACAATATATACTTATATAATGTAAACCAACTCAATTGAACTGTAATAAGGTACAAGTAACTTAAAGGATGCCTGGGACAGCCCATCCTCAAAGGATCCGTTAAACTATTTACTATGTAGTAATATTTCGCTATTATAATAATGTCTATAGTAAAATAAATTTACTTTTAAATAGCGTTTCGGGCTACCCATATTACCCTTCACACATAATAGTCCCAGTAGTCCATCCAATATCATGACATCTCCACACCGGGTGACTGTCAGAGGATACCACATGGGATACGGGAGAAAAACAATCTCGTAGGAAAGGCTCGGTATGGTAGGTGACACGGCACATAAGGCAATGCCAGGGTAGATATACCAATTACGCACACGGGCTGGTGGTAATGCAGCAGCCACATACGCCCACCTCGGAACACACTCCCATATCAAAATCGGAGGATGGCCATCTAATCAATCACAAGTAAGAGTATAGTATCGAAGGAATGTGTCCGATCGGAGGAATGACCTCTTTTGGCCCGAGATCGCTCCTGTTTTAGCCACCTTATGCCAACTCACGGGAGTTGGGTCCACGTAATATACCTCAAGATCATCACCACCATCCTACTTCATTCTGGAACCTCCACCGCGTACACGGTTAGTCAAAGTGGTTTTCGGTATCGACAAAGAGTATGCCAGATATCCGATCCCGGTCTCTTTGCCAACCAATCATTATTATAACCCGTAGTCATGATTTAATATTTTATTTATACTTCAAAACAGAATATCATTTCAAATCCAAATCTTTATCAAAATAAAGATTAAATTAATTCCAAACAAGTTCAAAAACATCATATCTTTCCAAAACTTCATGTCAAATCAGTTCAACATATTAAAATATGATATCTTTACAAAACTTCATTTCCAATCATTTTAATATATCAAAATATCATATCTTTACAAAACTTCATTTCAAATCATTTCAATATATTAAAATATCATATGTTTACAAAACTTCCTTTCCAATCATTTTAATATATTAAAATATCATATCTTTACAAACTTCCTTTTAAATCATTTCAATATATCAAAATATCATATATTTACAAAACTTCATTTCAAATCATTTCAATATATTAAAATATCATATCTTTACAAAACTTCCTTTCAAATCATTTCAATATATACAAATATCATATCTTTACAAAACTACATTTCAAATCATTTTAATATATCAAAATATCATATCTTTTCAAATCCACATTTCAAATCATTTTAATATATCAAAATATCACATCTTTTCAAAACCATATTTCAAATCATTTTAATATATCAAAATATCATATCTTTCCAAAACTTCATTTCAAATCATTTTAATATATTAAAATATCATATCTTTTCAAAACCACATTTCAAATCATTTTAATATAACAAAATATCATATCTTTCCAAAACTTCATTTCAAATCATTTTAATATATCAAAATATCATATCTTTCTAAAACTTCATTTCAAATCATTTTAATATATCACAAAAATATCATATCTTTTCAAAACCACATTTCAAATCATTTTAATATATCATTTCAATACACATTTCAAAATAGTTTATATTTCAAAATAAATTACATCATTTTAAATCATAAAAATAAAGTTATTATATTTAATAATTAAATTATTAAATTTTCAAGATTTTCAACTTTTAAAATTTGGCGCGGCGGAAATACAAAAATTAAATGAGAATGCGTATCAATTGAAATTGCCAGATAATGTTCAAACTTCTGATGTTTTCAACGTCAAATACTTAATTCCGTATCACGGGGATGAGCGTGCTGTGGAAGAGGAAGGTGCAAATTCGAGGACGAATTCCTTTCAACCGGGGAAGGATGATGCAGCCCAGCCAAGTGACGAAGTAGTGGAATTCACCAACTCATTGGATTTGAGTCGTTCCAAGGCTTTAGGTCGCTCACGACCTAGTGTGGAGGTAGTGGAGATAGGTCGGCAGCGACCTAGTGTGAAGACAGGTCGTTCAAGCGACCTAAAGAGTCTAAAGGTCCAACCCAACGAGTTAACAAAACAGCTTTTAGGACGCTCGCGACCTAGTGGAGAGTCGCGACATAACGAAGGTCGCTCGCGAGTTAACGAGCTAAGCATGAAGACACTCGAGCGAGTTAACGAGTTAAACACTCCAGCGCACAGTCCCTTAGGTCAGCTATCAAGCTACGTCCTAACTCTTAGGTCGCTCTGATGATAGGTCGCGTAAAGAAGATCGCTAATGACCTATGTTAAGTCGCTCGCTTGTTAAGTCGTAGGTCGCGGCTATGCTAAGTCGTGTATGTTGTGTTTTGTACTATCTCGTGTTGTATATAAGTGAATCGCCTGATGTAATATGTAGGTCGTTAACAACCTTGTTTAGGTCGTAGGTCGTGTACCTGTGAGATAAGTGTTTGGGTCGTGTATTGGTGTTAGGTCGCATGCAACCTAGTGTGTGGAGTTAGGTCGTGAGCGACCTATGTTAGGTCGGTGGTCCTATGCATAGTGTTGTGTTGAGTTGTACGCCTATAAATAGACATGTGGGGTCATTTGTAAAGATGGTTTTGTTGGAATAATCTTTTGTTTGTGAAGCTTTGTGCCTCCATTAAATTGGTAGTTGAGTGTGATCTCCTATCTCCACTTTCAACATTCAAGTGCGCTCGAATCTTCGATCGTTGATGCCAATTCGCGGAATCAAGTGCGCTTGATCGACGCTCCAAGAATTGTAGATCTCTCTTCACGGTATCGTGCGCGATCAACGTGTCAGAGATAGCTAGAATTCGGCATCTTCGGATCAACGAATTTGGGCCTTGTAGAATTTTCAACCCACCGATTGCCAGTTTCATTTAATTTTCGTAATTCCGCTGCGCCAGTTTGGTATCAGAGCCTGACTTAGCCAATCATAGCTAAGCTGAGCCTTGGAGCCAAGGAGTTTGAAGTGTGTTCGAGCCGAGCTAGTGGGTAGCCGTGCATTGTTGAAGTTCATTTTGAAGTTTTTGAAGTTTGAATTTGTTGACATATTTGGGAAGATCAATCATGCCACCAAGGAGAGCTAATCGTCATCAAAATATTGAAGCATTGTATAGAAGAGAAGAAGCCGAGCAAATGGAAAAATGTATCTATGAGAAATTTGATGAAGGCATTGGGAAGTTAGAGAAACTGATGATTGACATGAATGAAGGTCAAAGAAGAAGGTCGCCAATCTCGAACCATGGAGGAAACCGAGTTTCGCCATCGGTTACGGAAGCGCGGAGGGTGTCGCCACAATCTTTTAGAGAAAGAAGAGAAATGTCAATTTCATCGAGAAGAGATCACCATGAATATAGACATGAAGAGAGAAGAACTCCATGTGAGTTTGAACATGAGCCATATCGAGATGAAGAGAGACATAGTAGAAGAGACATGCATGATCGAAGGGATGTTGATGGTCGAGGTCGATATAGACATGCATTTGATTTTGATGAAGAAGGGGATAGAGCTAGCATTCATTATCGAGATCGAGACCAAGTTCGAAATTCATACCGGGATGTAGAAGACGATCGACGTTGGGAGTCGGGGATGAAGACAGAAATTCCAGAATTCAAAGGTGGTATGGTAGTAGAAGAATTTCTTGATTGGTTGTCTAATGTTGAAGAAATTTTTGACTTCAAAGAAGTTCCTGAGAATCGAAGAGTTAAGTTAGTTGCTAATCGTTTGAGAGGTAGAGCTATGGCGTGGTGGTAACAAACCAAACTTACACGAGAACGGATAGGGAAGTCAAAGATTGAATCATGAGAGAAGATGAAGAAGTTGATGAGAGCTACGTTCTTGCCATATAATTATCAATCACTCATGTATCAGAGGTTGCAGAATCTGAGGCAAGGGACGAAGACTGTTAATGATTATGCTGATGAATTTTATCAACTGATTGCTCGAAATGACATTATGGAGACAGAGGAACAATTGACTGCTAGATTTGTTGGAGGGTTGCGAATGCAGATTCAAGATATGGTGAACATGTTTGATCCGAGATCTGTTGTAGAGGCACATCAGAAAGCGTTAGCTTGGGAGAAGCAGGGGAGACATGGAGGTGGTGTGTTTACAAGTTCCAATAATCAGAACAAAGGTGCTAGTGGGAGTTCTACTGTTTCTAAAGCTGTCAGTAAACCAGTTGTGAATGAAGTTGCGAAGGCGAAGGTCAAGAACAGTTTCAAGTGTTATAATTGCCAGGAAGTAGGTCACAAGAGAAATGAATGTCCAAAGCCGAAGAAACGAACTATGATCGCTGAAGTTGAAGGTAAGGAGGTTGGTGAAGGTTATTCTAGTCCAGTTGTGAAGGATGAACAGGATGTTGCGTCAGGAGATGAAGGATGTAATCTAATGATGAGGAGATCTTGTTTAACACCGAAATAGGAAGAAGAAGCTAGTTGGTTGAGGAGTAACATCTTTCAGTCAACGTGCACTATTCTGGTGAAGGTTTGTAAATTTGTGATTGACGCAGGAAGTTGTGACAATATTATTTCTACTGAAGCTGTGAAGAAGTTGATGTTGAAAACGGAGAAGCATCCAAATCCTTACAAGTTAGCTTGGTTAAGGAAAGGAGGAGAGGTGAAGGTGGATAGGCGAGTTCAAGTTCCATTTTGTATTGGGAAGAAATATAAAGACGAGATCTGGTGTGATGTAGTTGAGATGAATGTTTGTCACTTGCTTTTGGGGAGACCTTGGCAGTATGATCGAGCAGTGCAGCATGATGGTCGAACCAATAGCTACAACTTTATGTTTGAAGGTGTTAAGATCATTTTAGTTCTGAAGAAGAGACAACAAGAAGAGAGCAAGTCGGAAGATATTGTGGAGCTGAAGACTTTGCTGACTTTGAAGGAATTTATTGAAGAAGTAGAGGAGAGTCCAGAGGTGTTTTTGTTGATTGGACGTGAAGCTACTGAATCTGTTGAAATTCCTGAAGAAGTAAAACCAGTTTTGGACGAGTTTAAAGATGTGTTTCCTGAAGAGTTGCCAACGGAGTTACCACCGTTGAGAGATATTCAACATCAGATAGATCTTATGCCAGGGGCAGTATTACCACACAGACCACATTACAGGATGAGTCCTAAGGAGCATGTAGAACTGAGAAGGCAGGTGGAGGAGTTGTTAGAACAAGGACGTGTTCAGGAGAGTTTGAGTCCATGTGTTGTGCCAGCTTTATTGGTGCCGAAGAAGGATGGTTCGTGGAGGATGTGTACGGACAGTCGGGCTTTAAACAAGATCACTGTGAGATACAGATTTCCTATGCCGAGATATGATGATTTGATTGATCAGTTGAGTGGGGCTGTTATGTTTTCAAAGATTGACTTGAAGAGTGGATACCACCAGATTCGTATTAGACCGGGTGATGAGTGGAAGACTGCTTTTAAAACGAGGGAAGGTTTATATGAATGGCTGGTTATGCCATTTGGCTTATCAAATGCTCCGAGTACTTTTATGAGAGTTATGAACCAAATTTTCAGACCATTCACTGGGAAGTTTGTGGTAGTTTACTTTGATGATATTTTGATCTATAGTGGGAGTATAGAAGAGCATGTCCGACATTTGCGAGAAGTACTGTTGATTCTACGACAGGAGAAATTTTATGCTGCAACAAAGAAGTGTGTGTTTATGACGCACGGAGTTTTGTTTTTGGGATATGTTCTGTCGAAGGAAGGCATTCAAGTGGATGAGAGTAAAGTAGAAGCTGTCAGGAGTTGGCCACAACCCAAGACAATGACTGAAGTGAGGAGCTTTCATGGGTTGGTATCTTTTTATCGAAGATTCATTCCACATTTTAGCAGTGTAATGGCACCTATAACCGATTGCATGAAAGGAAAGAAGTTTGCATGGTCAGAGGAAGCAGGGGTTGCTTTTGAGAAGATCAAGACACTATTGACGTCAGCACCAATTCTAGTTTTACCAGATTTTCAGTTGTTGTTTGAATTACATACTGACGCATCGAAGGTTGGGATTGATGGAGTATTGAGTCAGAGGGGAAGACCAGTTGCTTATTTCAGTGAGAAGTTGTCTGGACCTAAGTTGAGATATAACACTTATGATGTTGAGTTTTACGCAATTGTTCAAGCTGTGAAGCACTGGAGACATTATCTGTTTCAGAAGGAGTTTGTTCTTTACACGGATCACGAAGCATTGATGCATTTGCAAGGGCAGGACAAAATTTCAGCTAGGCACGCTTCATGGGTCGCATATCTGCAGCAGTTTACTTTTGTTGTAAAGCACAAATCAGGGGAGACGAATCGTGTAGCTGATGCTTTGAGCAGAAGGAATCACTTGTTGGCGACAATGAAGGTTGAAGTGACAGGATTTGAACTATTGCCAGAGTTGATTGAAGAAGATCCTTACTTTACGAAGTTTGTTGAGGAAATCAAGGATGGGAGTACTGATGAATTTCTATTGGTGGATGGATTCTTATTCAAAGGGAATCGATTATGCATACCAGATTGCAGCTTGAGAATGAAAATCGTGAAAGAGTTGCATAAAGAGGATCATGTTGTACAAGATCGCATATTGCAGTTGATTTCTCAGTCTTACTATTGGTCGTCGATGAGAAGGGAAGTTGAAAGATTTGTGCGTAGATGTCATATTTGTCAAGTTTCGAAAGGAACAGCTACAAATGCGGGGTTGTATATGCCTTTACCTGTTCCTACAATACCATAGGTAGATATAAGCATGGATTTCATGTTGGGTTTGCCAAGGACTCAACGGGGAAATGACTCGATATATGTTGTGGTGGATCGTTTCTCGAAGATGGTACATTTTGTTCCTTGTAAGAAGACAGCGGATGTAGTTTATGTGGCACAGTTGTTCTTTAGAGAGATCTATCGCTTGCATGGTTTACCAGAATCTATTGTTTCAGACAGGGATACCAGATTTCTGAGTCATTTTTGGCTGAGCTTGTAGAAGATGGTGGGAACAAAGCTGAATTTCAGTAGTGCTTATCATCCGCAAACTGATGGACAGACGGAGGTTGTGAACAGATCGTTAGGAAAGTTATTCGCGGTGTCTTGTGAAGGACAATCTAAAGAGCTGGGATGTGAAGTTATGTCAAGTAGAGTTTGCTCATAAGCATGTAGTGAATCGTAGTACGGGTTTCAGTCCATTTCAGATTGTATATTCAAGCTTGCCAAAGGGAATGTTGGATTTGACGATAGTGCCACAACCGAAGGGGACAGTTAAACGAGCTGCTGATTTTGTTGATGGTTTGACGGAATGCCATAAAATCGTTCAGGAACGATTGGAGAAGTCGAATGAGAAGTATAAACAATTGGCAGACAAGAAGCGGAGAAGTGTGAATTTCAGAGAAGGTGATTTGGTTTACGCTGTGTTGACAAGAGACCGCTTTCCAGTGGGAACTTACAAAAAATTTAAGGCGCGAAAGATTGGCCCAGTAGAAATTTTGAAGAAAATCAATGAGAATGCGTATCAATTGAAATAGCCAGATAATGTTCAAACTTCTGATGTTATCAATGTCAAATACTTAATTCCGTATCATGGGGATGAGCGTGCTGTGGAAGAAGAAGGTACAAATTCGAGGACGAATTCCTTTCAACCGGGGAAGGATGATGCAGCCCAGCCAAGTGACGAAGTAGTGGAATTCACCAACTCATTGGATTTGAGTCGTTCCAAGGCTTTAGGTCGCTCACGACCTAGTGTGGAGGTAGTGGAGATAGGTCGGCAGCGACCTAGTGTGAAGACAGGTCGTTCAAGCGACCTAAAGAGTCTAAAGGTCCAACCCAACGAGTTAACAAAACAGCTTTTAGGTCGCTCGCGACCTAGTGGAGAGTCGCAACATAACGAAGGTGGCTCGCGAGTTAACGAGCTAAGCATGAACACACTCGAGCGAGTTAACGAGTTAAACACTCCAGCGCACAGTCCCTTAGGTCAGCTATCAAGCCACGTCCTAACTCTTAGGTCGCTCTGATGATAGGTCGCGTAAAGAAGATCGCTGACAACCTATGTTAAGTCGCTCGCTTGTTAAGTCGTAGGTCGCGGCTATGCTAAGTCGTGTATGTTGTGTTTTGTACTATCTCGTGTTGTATATAAGTGAATCGCTTGATGTAATATGTAGGTCGTTAACAACCTTGTTTAGGTCGTAGGTCGTGTACCTGTGAGATAAGTGTTTGGGTCGTGTATTGGTGTTAGGTCGCGTGTGACCTAGTGTGTGGAGTTAGGTCATGAACGACCTATGTTAGGTCGGTGGTCCTGTGCATAGTGTTGTGTTGAGTTGTACGCCTAAATAGACATGTGGGGTCATTTGTAAAGATGGTTTTGTTGGAATAATCTTTTGTTTGTGAAGCTTTGTGCCTCCATTAAATTGGTAGTTGAGTGTGATCTCCTATCTCCACTTTCGACATTCGAGTGCGCTCGAATCTTCGATCGTTGAAGCCAATTCGCGGAATCAAGTGTGCTTGATCAACGCTCGAAGAATTGTAGATCTCTCTTTACGGTATCGTGCGCGATCAACGTGTCAGGGATAGCTAGAATTCGGCATTTTCGGATCAACGAATTTGGGCCTTGCAGAATTTTCAACCCACCAATTGCCAATTTCACCGTTTCATTTAATTTTCGTAATTCCGCTGCGTCAAAGTTCATTTATTCACTTAAGTTTATCAAAACAGTGAAAATTCACTTTTCGTAGCATTTAGAAAACGCTACGGAAAGTTACATTCAAAACAGTTCAATTTAACAAAAGACAACATTTTAAAAATGCTGTAATAGGTTTTTCTTAAATTTCATATAAACTTAGTTAAATTCAACAATTATAGCACTTACAAAAAAATGCTATAATAGCCTTTAATTCAATTTAGCTTTTTAGTTCATTATCATCAACTACATCATTTACAATTGTTGTAATATCATTTACATTACAATTAATAGCATTTCAAAAATGCAATTAGTTAACTTCAAATATTCAATATAATTTGACAACCAATTATATATTTTTTATTTAAACATTTTAACTTATAAAATCATATATTTTCACTTTTATAAACATCATTTAATTTTCCTTAAGTTCATGATTTTATAAAGTTAAATTTCCATTCAAAAATCAAGATTTAATAAAATTTCACTTATTAAATTTCAACATTAAATTTTAAATTCATTGAATTAAATTTCGACTTAACACTTAAGTTTAAAATTTGAAAACATAACTTAATTTCAATTTAATTAATTTAACTTAAAATTCACTTTTAAGCCAAATTCACAAATTCCCATTTGTTTATATTTCAAAATTTCAACTTATATAATCATTCATTTCACATTTTAACTTATATTCAAAAATCATTATTATATTAAAAATCACTTTAAATTCATTTTAAATTCAAATTATCATAAATTTATCATAATTTCATATTTAATTCAATTTCCAATTATAATTAAATCAAAATTTCCAAAATAACTCACATTCAAATTTTCTAACTTTTCCACAATTTATTTAACTTATAAATTTCCAAAAAATCAATAATACTTTACAAAAATCATTTTCAATCAAGTTTAAATCAAAATATAGTAATATTTACATTTCTAAAATATTTTAAAATTTTTAGAAAAATATATTTTAACTACAGGTCTGTATATAATTTTCTAGCCTAGGTAAAGTGATACGGGTAATATATCATTTCAACCCGTAATTTACAAAGAAAATCCGGGTTTTATCATTTCAAACTCGCAGTCCCAAGTAAATGAAATAAATTGAAAATCATTCGGGCCTATCACTTCAGCCCATAATGATTTTCCCCAATTCTAAAGTCCGTTCGGCTATGTATCATTTCAACCCATAGTGATTCTAATCTAAAGGGAACTTGCAGTGTGATAAACTGATATAAACAACAAAACAGCATAATATAATAGTAACATATGATATAATATGTGCTTAAGCATAGGTGAACATCATATAATCATAACATAGCAGGTGTAACATAATAATGCATTTTACAGATTCAAAAGGGGTCGGTTTACTAGTTATATAAGTACAAATTGTCTGGTGAGAATTACTCACTTGTTTAAGCTGGAGATGATAACCAAAACACACAACACAGAATCTTTGAAGGCACGACAACACGAATATGATTTGAGTGGGAGAGCAGAAGATAAATCTCCTTGGATACATGAGACAAACAAATATATATAAAACATAAGTTTCAAAACAAGATATACTTAAACAATGTTAGAAATGGATTGAATAAAACAAAACCAAAACTATTGCACATGCTTTCTACCACCTATGCTTCAACTCCAGATCTGAAATGGCACGGCTAAAGGCATGGTTTGGATCTAGTTTGGGTTCCTAAAGGTCGGCCTAGGATAGGAAAAGATGCTGCAAAGTTGATGCAAGGATATATGTGCATGGATTACAACTACAAGGCAAAATAACATGAATTCCATGCAAGTATGGTCATGGCCTAAGGAAGGACAGCCATGGCCAGGTCTGTAGTGGGATGGAGGATGGTGTGGCGGTGTGTTTAAGTTCATCCATGGGTGGTGGAGGTGGAGTAGGTGGCGGCCAAGGGGTGGTTGAAGGTGTTGAAGGCATAGGTGTTGGCTATGGTGCATATAGGTGAAGTTGGTGTAGATTTAGGTGAAGTTTGATCAACTATTGGGCACGTCCAGTGCCTTGGGGCTGGAGAGGAGGTGGTGGGTGGTTCAAGTGGTGGAGGAGGCGGCCATGGTGGCTGGAGTGGTGGGGCCGAACCTGAAGTAGAAGAGAAGGCAAGTACAATCAACATAAACAAGTAGAAAAACAAGAAGAAAAACAATGGAAAATGAAAAGAAAAAATTACCAAACTCATGGAGATGATAGAGGCCAAAATTCATTTCATATGGGAAGAGAAATGTTTTACGTGAATGAGAAAAAAAATAGGCTGCTGAAGAAACGAGAAGATGTGGCCAATTGAATGAAAAGTAAGGTTGAAATGTGAAAAGGTGGGAGATAAAGAGCCATTGGAAACCAAAAGTCAAAACCTTTTCACATTACCTATATTTATTTATATAAGTTTTAAATTACTGAGAAAAATCATAATTTCAGTAAAGATTTTGAAAATGCAACGAAATATAAAATATAAATAAATAATTATTAATTATATAATGTGAAAAAAATAAGAAAATAACACAAAATTGCAAACTAGTCTAGAAAAATGGAAAATAAACAGAATGAACTTTGGAAAATTTATATGGACTTGTAAAAATATTTATAACAAAGATAATAAGATAAAAATAAAATGCATTCACAAATAAATAAATAAATTTTAATTTAAATATAATTTAAATAAAGAAAATAGTAGAAAAATGGAAACTAGGCTTTAAAATTTGGAAATAAATTCAATAAGCTTTGGAAAAATTCAAACATCACTTTAAAAATATTTAAAAGTCAAAATATACATAATATAACATAAATATAAAAATTAGAATAAGATATATCAAGTAAAAATATCATTTTTATAAATTAAAACAAAGAATATTGTTAAATAACCCTATATATATACAATATTGTAAAGGGTATAACTTTCACAATTTAAATCCAATTTCAACGAAACGAAAAGCAGTATTCATGATATTAAATCTATTTTCATAATAAAAGATAAAATTCAAGAATTCAAATATTTAAATTTAAAATTTAAAAGTCAAAGTTTGAACAGTTTGACCAGAAATTCACTTTACAGTAAGATATTCAAATTATACTAAATTGAACTATAAATCACTTTATAATCATCATTTATATTTGAAAATGAAATGTTTGACATAAAAAAAATTTAAAAAATTTAAAAATAAAAGGAAGTCCAGTTTAAATAATATACAAAAATCTAGGGTTGTTACACATGGTTTCGAAGCTCATGACGCGTCCTACTCTCGGCTCGAAGAGCTTGAAGCTCGGCTGCCTCCTTACGTAGAGAATCGTGCGCGAACGGCAGAATTTCAAGGCAGAAATTCGATCATCACAGCGCTCTAAGCGTGATCATCACCGTATGGATTAAAACCCCTTCCGATGCTCTTCAACTTTGCAGTTGATAGTTTTTGGTAATTGTTGGTGGATTTAGAGAGATTGAGGGAGAAAGTATGGAGCATTCTCGGCCATTGAAATTTAGGCCGGCGGCTAGGGCTGAAACCGTGATTGTTTTGCAAATTAGAAAATATAAGGTCCTTTTATAGAAAATTCTCGTGACACTATTCACCCGAAATTTTTCCAAACTCCAAACGAAGCGTGCCGCCTGGCGTTCATAATGTTTTACCCCCATTCTGAACGCAATGGAATATATATCAGGAGCCAATTCGATCATATTTGGAAGATAAGTTTTCGAATCGAATTATTTAAATTTAAAATTCACTCAAACCGATTTCTACGCGTTTTAGCTTGCCCCGGACAAACCGTTAATCCGATTGACACGTAATTTGAAATCTTACAATAATATAGCATTACGGATCCGATGAAACTAGTTTCGTCGAAATCCGAGACTGTTTGAAAAATGACTATTTTTACTCGTCAATTAAATATTAAAATATTCAATTTCTGCAAATTAACTTTTAATTCAATTTTAAAATTCTATAACATCATTCTAACTCCAATATGATTTAATACAACTTTATAAATCAATTTTAATCATATTAAACCCAATTTCCAATTATTTCTGTAATTTCAAATATTAAATCATCGATTTAATTATCCAATTAAATCTAGATATTCGAAATAAAATATATTCAACTTACAAATCTTACTTATTAATATTTAAAAATCAATAAAATATATGAATTTCAAATGACAGAAATTCTGCGTCGTTACAATTTTATTCGCATAGCGATTCGATCCAGAATTCGAGCATCGAATTTCGAGATAGTTATATCGATCCGAGTTGGGATTTTTCACTCTATTTTCGACGGCGAACCCTGGATATGGATTTTTGATTGATTCTAGAAATTGTCTATCATAGTTGTGGCTATGCAAGGGGAATGACAGTTTCTGATCAGGAAACCAGATATGAGTCCGCACTAGGAAGTCAGGTGGATGATACTAGTTCGGAAGTAAAATTGTGTGTTCGAGTGAGTGATCGAATTTG
Source organism: Allium cepa (assembly GCA_030765085.1). NCBI lineage: Eukaryota > Viridiplantae > Streptophyta > Magnoliopsida > Asparagales > Amaryllidaceae > Allium > Allium cepa. The sequence goes on from CM060939.1 coordinate 319,084,960, forward strand.
GTATTATGTACGGATGATATGTTTACATCGTACGAATTTGAATGAAATAGACACTGAAATTTTTGTAAAGAAGTGAATAAAATGATTTTGAATGGTGATTGGATATTATTACTAGTAGTATATAGGTATTTAAAAGAAAAAGTAAATTGATGATTTTGATTTCAGAAGATATTGTATAGCCCGACAAAAAGGTATGTATTTAATTTGTCATACGAAATTTGATGGTTTTCTGATCCAGCCGCTTGGCATTTTGTTTTCTTTTGAAATTTTGGGGCTCGTAGAGGTATTTTGTATTTGTTCCGAGCTAGCCGCGCAAAGGAGACGCTTGTAAAAAATTTCGAAAATTTAGAGAGTTAGAAAAATTTTGTGAAAATTTTGATGTTTACAATTTGGTTTAAATTATAATTTGAACCATCGAGAGGATAATATTATTGGGAACCTATGGAAGAGTTTGGAAAGTTAGTAAGAGAAATAGTGTGTCTTTAGTAAAAGGATTGCGGTGGGAAGTTGTTAAAAATGCATGGTTTGGAAAAATAGTAAATGGGTTGAGGCATTCTCCTTAACTAGCAATTTCGGGGACGAAATTCTTTTAAAGGGGAAGGAATGCGATGACTCGGAATTTTTGGATATTTGAAATTGGAATACTTGATTGATTTTAAATATTTGAAAGTTAGTTAGTTTGAATTTCAAATATCACTATTTATTTAGCAATTCAATTTTGAATTTAATAATTGGAAGTTGGGTAAAATATTGAATCTTCAATTCTAAGCTTTTTAAAATATTTTAAACGCTTTAAAAATTTATATTGATAATAATAAGGATAATAAAGTTTAAAAATTGAATTTAAAAGTGTTTTGTTCAATTTTGAAAATATATCATTTAATTCGATATTTAAATTCCATTAGATCCGTAATAGTGTATTATTATCGGGTTTCAAATTTCGTTGTGTTTGGAGTTGTCGTGTGATCGTACGGTAGATAAACGCGCTAAAATCTAAATCGAAAAATTAGTATAATAATAAGGTCCAAAAAGCTATCTTCTCCATACGATCGAATTAGGATTCGAAACCTTTTCCATTGCATTCGAAATAGGGGTATAACAATGTAAACAACTAGCGGCATACCTCGATAGGTGGTCGGGATTTTGAGCTTTAAATTCCAGTCGATTTAAATTTAAAATTTACATACATACATACATACATACATACATATATATATATATATATTTTGACTGGTCAAAATTTCTTCACATCAGAAAATTTTCCTTTCATACCATGGCCACTTGTCTTCTAGTTCACGCCATCTGCCATATACAAGCTTTTGTCATTTCTTCCTCTTTCTTTTTTTTAGAGAAAAAAACTTTCTCGTTCAAAATCACAGCCGAAGAAAAAAAATGCCACATCCTCCTTAGTCTTAAGATCTCGTATTCCCCTCTTTCAATTCAAAATCGAAATCCTTTTCTCGTCTTAAAATCAATCAGGGTGAGGAAAGAAGAAGTCGCCTCTTTTATCGAATTTGAATCACTCGATTCAAGCATGCTCGAAATCGAAATTAATGGCGCGAGCGACCGGTAACTACAAGCGATCGGGATCGATCGAGATTTCAGAATACCAGGGACACGCATGTGAAGAAGGCGACAATTTGTGTGGCGAAGGTCTCGACCATGGGGATGGTGGCAGTGTTGAGGGGACAGCGAGGTGAAACAATGAGGTTGATTCGAAGTTGGACCTCACGACGAAGGGGAGTGTCACGGTCAGCGAACTGGAGGTGAGCGAATGCTGGAGGCTTCGGTGATTGAGAGTTCGAGAGATGGCAGTAACGACAACGGGCGTTGAAGGGGTAAGGGAAGGATTAGTGAGTGCAGGTATATATATATATATATATATATATATATATATATTTTACCAGTTAATTTCATATTAATAAATAAGTACGTTAAGGAAAAAGTAGTTACAGTAAAGTAAATTTCTATTTTGATATCTACAGAAAGGAATTCTCACAGGGAGTTATATATTTACAATTTATTTCTCAATTTAATATTAATATATATATGTGTGTGTATACAGAAAATAATAATATAAATATAAGTATATATATAAATATACATACATATTTTAATGTATAACAGTAAATACATAGATAAGATTTTGAAAGAAAAATATATGTATTAGGGTGATTAACTCGTTCAATCAACTTATCATATTATTTTAGTTACTAAAGGAGATTATTCAAAAAAGAAAATTTATCTAATTTAAATTAATAAATTGTAACTGACGGCTCGATTATTTCAAATATTAATAAACTATGTAATGTTTGTACAAGGTCCAAAATCGTGAAGGAAATAGCTGGTTGGATCGGATTGCAAATTAAAGATCAAAGGTAAGTTAATCTCACTCATTTGGATTACCATTTAAATTTAAATAGTTAAATTTAAATTGTTGGTTGAATGACTGAATTGACTGGATGTGATATATATATATATATACATACATATATATATATATATTGGAGTGATTGATTCCCACATTATATAGCAGATGAGACCCTATGCGGCCTGCATAATAGCGGATGATCCTTTATACCATGATATCTCCCTCGAAGTGGGATTGGTATTTTATATTGCGCAAACATCTGTGGATGTAGGGAAACAGGTTGGAGGGATCCAACTGGATTCCTCAAAATGTTGAATTTATTTTATATTCAGCAATGTGATTTATTTGATGATCTATGATAGATTATATTGATTATATTAGGGATTGGAATTATTGAATGCTATGCTTGGCTGAATATATATGGGTATTTCGAGAAATGGCAAAATATATACATATAAAGTTTGGATTTTTTAATGGAAATGAAAAGAAAATTCTTAAGTAAATAATTATTGGGAATTGGATAATCGAGTAATAAATTTTAAAGGGAACTTAAAACCACGAAACCGATTTGAAATCGATTTAGTGTTTTAGAAACTGTGATTTAAAGGAAAATGAGAAATGGAAATTTGTAAACTGGTTTATAAATGAAGTGGAATATTTATTAGTGGATAAATTTGAAAGTATAGATTTCGGTGGAATTTATAAGAAAAGGAGCAATTCATTTTCAAAATAAAAGGTGATTTTATTTTTAAAGGTGGGAAAGTATATTTCTTGGAAAACTAAGTATATTTTCAAAGAAAAGATTTCAAAGTATAAACTAGAAGTTTAAAAATGGTTTTTTAGAATGTTTTAGAAAATTTATTATTTAATTTATTTTTAAGGGAAAAGTAAATATTTATTTAAGTTAATTATGGTAGTTAATTATTTTTAATTGTAAATTAGTATTGTGATTTTTAAAAAGGAATTTTAACACAAATATTTGATATAATAACTTTATTTTCAAAGGAAATTTTGGTTTAAGTTTTACGTAGAAACTCTTATAAATTTCTTAAGTATTATTTTTATTTAAGTAATTTTAGTAGCCTTGATGTAAATAATTTAAGTATATATTTTTGAAAATGTATATAAGGAGTTGGAAATGTGTTTTAAAAATATACAAAAATGTGGTTTATTTTTTTAAAGTGTCGAAAGAAATTTACAGGATTTAGACGTAAATTGAATTGGGATAAATCGAGCAGGATTTATAAAAGATTTTATGGGTTATACTAAAATGGAAGTGTATTTCCCTATAAAACCAAGTATATTTTCGAAGGATATTTATACATATATATATATATATATATATATAAGTTGGAAGTTTAAAGTTATTTAAAAGAATGTTTTAGGAAAATTTTTATTTAATCATTTTAACATTTTAAGCAAATATTTATTAAGTCAACTGTAGAAGTGTTTATTTTAAAGGTTTAATTAGTATTTGATTTAAAAGACAGTTATTAAATATTTATACTCTATCTAATAGTTTATTTTAAAATTAGTTTTGGCTTAAGTTTTACATGAGAAGTTATTATAAAATTTGGATAACTGGTATTTTAAATAAAGTGTTTTAAGTGTTTTTATTTTACGTATTTAAAGTATACATTTTTAGATAAAGTGATTTAAATTATTTAAAAATCTAAAGTATTACAACTTGGTGATTTTCAGTGGAAATTTATTCCGTGAAAGAAAACGTGATTTGAAAACTATTTTCAAAGGGTTGACTTGTAGTAAAATATCTTGCGAAGATATTTTGAAATAAATAATTTAGGAAATTATTAAGGCCTGATGGTTTCTTGTGGATGTTATATGATATTCAAATGACCGATAATCAATATTGGCCAACGCGCTGATCATTTCGAAGAGACCAGGATCAGGATTAATTTTCCGAAAACCACTTTGATTCGGTTTGAATGTTTTCATAAGGAAGATAAGAGCTTGGAGTCAAAGATGGAGCAGTGAAGTGAAAGGGCCAATCGCTACTAATCCTGAGGGTGATTCCAAAATGGATGTAGTAGGAGTAGTGCCTACGGTTCCTTTCGGACCGGGAATGGACTTGTATGGATGAATGCTATCAGAACATCGTTAGGGGGACGATGAGCATTCTAAGTGAGATGTGTTCTAAAAAGGTAACGCATAGCCTCGAGTCTCATCAACCGGGAATAGAAAAAACGGGGGAGGTGCAGCAAGGCTAAGTGGCTAGCAACCAATTAGGGTAAGGTCATCCCTGTCTAGATGTCCCTTTTTGTTCGATTGTGTGGGCGGTTGCTAATCTCAACCACGGGGTGATCTTATTCGGACTATCCAGTAAGGGTAGCTCCAATCTTTTGTTTCAGGGGATCAGGATGGATCATTGGTACTCTGATCTTGACCAGGTACTATGACGGACGGTACCCCAGTAGCCCTGTCATTGATGGAAACCCAATCTCCAATAAGTGCCTTCGGACTTGTTTGTATACCTACTATGCTGGAATTTAATGAATGTATAAATTTCGGCTATTTGAATAAGTATTTTTATATAGACACTGCTATAACATCAGAGGATTTGATAAGAAATGTTTTGGTTATCGTAAGGTAAAAACCCAAAATGTTTATTTGTGGCGTCGTCTTACGAGATACCTTCGATTTTTAAAGGATTTTGGGAACTTTAATAATCCAATTGAGTGTGTTTTTTCACGTTGGTTTTTCATATTGACTCGGGTATTATTTTACTATAATGCTCGGGTTAGACCGAGTATTATAGGATACAGGATGGGATATGGTGGAGCTCAGGAGACGAATTGGATGGTGAGACGTATTACATGTACTTGATGTATATTCCGCTGTGTAGTATAAGCTGTATAGTCAGCTTTTGTGAGGACAAGTTGAAATATTGTCCAATATTTTTGCTATTGATTATGGTGTACTCTAATGATGTAATTAATAAACAGATATAACTCTTTTTATATAATGATCAGTTACTATCTATTATATATTGTTCCGTTGCGTTTTTGAGATTCTGTTGTTGTTTTCTATTTCTTCTTCTACGTCCTTCTTCTTCCCTCACGATCTAGTTTTCTAGCATTCGATTATTTGGCATTTAATACAGTGGATGTAGTGATGTTGATTTTCGGACGTTGAAAAATCGGGTTGTGACATTTGGTATCAGAGCCGAAGGTTACGCGAGAACCTTGGCTCTGGTGGGAATTACTCATTAGAAATAGAGATCTAGAATAAGTGTGAGTGTATTAATAGATATGAGTGTTTATTTGTTAGTGAATATAAAAATTGTTTTATATTGTGTTGATTGGTTTGTTGAGAGGCTTAAGGATTCTGGTCAATACAAGTAATTAACGTTATTGATAGGGATCTCTAAACACATGTACAGTACAATTAACATGGTATTGTATTAAAATAGGGTAAATGAAATAATGTTTCCCAAATTATTTTTTTATGTAAAAGGAATAATTTTTCTGTAAATTATTATAAGTGTATATGGTTGCTTGGTTGTTAGAGAATAATAATATTAAATTATTATCATTGCTGTATGGAAATTGAAATAAGGGAATAGTGTTATAATCAAATGTAAGGAATAATTTATATAATAGAATGGAATTTGTAAATGTGAAATATAAATATGCTTTATAATTAAAATGGGATAAAATTCAAGAGAAATATTTGAAAATGGATTGAAAGGATTTGAAATTTTGATATTTGGGAAATTTAAATCCCTTTTGAGTTTGAAAATGATTTTCAAAGATTTTGGAGGAATAATGGTGATGTTATTTCGAAAATATTTTTGAATTGGATTTGAAATCTAGTGATATTTGGAATTTAAAAATATTTGAAAAGGTTTTAATGAGTAAAAGCACTGAACTATTTTTGGTCGCTGGAAAATATATCGTTCGGTTTAATTCGATATTTAAAAATAGCCTTCCGAGGCACAGTCTCGGAATTCGATGAAACCAGTTCCATTGTATCCGTAATAGTGTATTATTATTAAATTTCAAATTTCGTGGTGTTTAGAGTTATCGTGTGATCGTACGGTAGATAAACATGCTAAAATCTAAATCGAAAATTTAGTACAATAATAAGGTCCAAAAAGCTATCTTCTCCATACCATCGAATTAGGATTGAAAACCTTTTCCATTGCATTCGAAATAGGGGTATAACACTATAAACGACTAGCGGTACACCTCGATGGTAGGTCAGGATTTTGAGCTTTGAATTCCAATCGATTTAAATTTAAAATTTAAATATAATATATATATTTTTTGACTGGTCAAAGTTTCTTCACATCAGAAATTTATCCTTTCATACCATGGCTACTTGTCTTCTAGTTCACGCCATCTGTCACACACACTTTTCTGTCATTTCTTCCTTTTATTTTATTTAGAGAAAAATAATCATTCTCATTCAAAATCATAGCCGAAGAGCAAAAAATGTCGCATCCTCCTCAGTCTTAAGATCTCATATTCCCCTCTTTCAATTCAAAATCGGAATCCTTTTCTCTTCTCAATATCGATTAGGGTGATGAAAGAAGAAGCCGCCTATTTTATCGAATTTGAATCTCTCGATTCAAGCGGGCTCGAAATCATAATTAATGGCACGAACGACTGGCAACTACAAGCGGTCGGGATCCATTAAGATGTCAGCATGCTAGAGACGCGCATGCGAAGCAGGCGCTGATTTGCATGGCGAAGGGCTCGACGTTGGGGATGGTGGCGGTGTTGAGGGCACAGCGAGGCAAACGAGGTAAAGAAATGAGGTCGATACGAAGTTGTACCTCACGATGAAGGGGAGTGTCACAGGCAGCGAACTGGATGTGAGCGAAGGCTGGAGGCTTTGGTGATCGAGAGTTCGAGAGATGGCAGCAACGACAACGGGCGTTGAAGAGGTAAGGGAGGATTAGTTTGAGTGCACGTGTGCGCGCGCGTGTGTGTGTGTGTGTGTGTGTGTGTGTATATGTATGTATGTATGTATATTTTACGAGTTAACTGTGACGACCTTGATTTCAATGCTTGAAAATCGACATCCATACTTCACCCGTATTCGAATGTCGTAGATTTAAATGTTGAAATTCGATTGCTGGAGCTTATAACACATTAAGTAATAACAACATAGAGGAAATATAATGAATAATTTTATTGATAGACAAAATCCAATATTGATATTTTATTTGAACAAAACAGAAAGACTCCAAAGAATTCCAAACAGAAAGTTGAAGGTTGTCGAACCTATGTCTACTAGCTGATTATCTAAAAATCTGACTCTAGGCTGCGCGTGTGGAAAATTGTGGGCACCCAGAGTGTAGAAAGGGAATAATAAACACCAGGTCAGTCATGTGACTGGTGTGAGCAAACAAAAACAATTTATTTGAACAAAACAAACAAAAAGAATTTAAATTGAAATCCGTTATGCTTTTTGGAAAAATGAAACTACCATAAGGCCTCCCCGCACACACATAATGCAAGCGCACAATTGGAGAAGATTTATCCTTATGATAGTCAAAGATGATTTATACGCAAAAATCCTTTTGATATTATTATTAGTGCATAGTGCAGAAAACCTTTCGAAGGTATAATATTAATCTTAGCCAGCATAGGTACCATTATATTATGCCTGCTATAGCTACCACCTGAGGTGGCAAGTTATACAACTGCAACCATAAAGGGCTCGTATTATTTGATTGGATTTTCAATAAATGGTCAGGCTAAGAAACTTCCTATGCCAGTTGGGTGCGCCTCTGGAGGGACGCCCCGAGAACCTAACCGGCTCTCTGCCAACACAAGGCCGGGTTGCCTCTGTAACTAGGTAACAACTGACATGAGTATGCTATCCCCCGGTCGTTACCGACCTTTATTCGTGGTTCCTCAACACCAACAAATTTTCAACAACCACATAGGTTAAATATCTAGGCTCCATACCATGATATAACCCTTTTCCAGAAGGAAATGGACATACCCTAAAGGGCGCGACCCTCATAACCTTGCCGCATTCTTCCTGTTTCGACCATTTCCTGGTTGTGACGTTCGACGAGGTCTCGTCCGCAAAGCTACGCTTTTCACAAAAGCCATGCTTTGATCAACAAATGATCAGCAGCACATCATATGCCACATTGCCAAATTGGGAACGTATCACTAGTAAATATCAACTACATAACCTTTGAGCTCGTACGTCTCAGAGAAGGGTGTTAAGCTAAGAGAATAAATTCTCCGCCACCGAACAGAAATGTATTTGATAGGAACCAGCTTTACATCTTAAAGTGTAACGTCAGATGTACATCCATACAAGTCTGTTCCGGGTTCGAACGGAACCAAAGGCACTTCAAAGAAGCCCTTGCAAATCCGGATAATCCCTAATCACATTCGGGCTACCCATCACAAAGGGTGATCAAATCTCTATACCGAGGCCATTCGAAGCAGAGACATTCGACAGGTAATCCTTTCGCTTTCGAAAATACACGGTCTTCACCACCGGCTTCAAATGCTATCCATTTCATCGTATCATTATTAAGAATGGGTTTTATGACACAATGTCCTCTCCCTACTAAACCGAATAAATGAGTGCACATTTTAAAAAACATATTGATATATTGGGATCTTAGTTAAGTCGCAACTTAAAGCCCAAAACCTTACTTTTTGAATGGTTTAAACAAATTTCCACTTTCAATCTTTTAAACAAAAGATCCAACTTTTAATCTTTTGAACAAAAGATCCATCTTTTAATCTTTTAAACAAAAGATCCATCTTTAAAATCCGCTTCAATTTGAAATAAAGTTCACCAATCTTTCAAAAAGATTCATTCATAGCTTTCAAAACTATTTCAATTTCAAATTTGAAATCTTTTCAACAGAACTGGAAATTATTTCTCTATATGAAAGCCATTATCATTTTAAAAGAAAATGCTTTTCATTTTGGGAAAATCCGATTTAGTTTGCACAAGTTATATCTTTTCAAGTACACGTTGGAAAATTAGCGAATAGTCATATTCCCGGCAAGTTCTATTTAAATTAAATTCAAACTCCCAAAACAATTTATTCAACATACTTCAAAATGGTTTAGAATCCATATATATATATATATATATATATATATATTATAGCTTGTATAATCCTTTCAAATAATATTTCCCAAAATAATTTCAAAATAAGACATAATATATTCAGATTAAATCTAGACTTCAAAACTTCCTTTACAAAAACTTTTAATATTCAACCCAATTCCATTTCCAAAACCATTTGGATTCAAAATTCATTTTTTAAAACCATTTCATCATTTGAATAAAACAATATTAAATCCAATTATCTATGACTTAACCAATTTTCCGTGCAATCCATATTTGTGTATGTGTGGTGTAGTCCAAGGGTTTTACACAATAGTACAATATCATCAATCATCACAATCCAAACATAGCAATATTAATAAGCTGTATAATCCTATAACGCTTATCTTCATTCACAGATTCATATATAAAAATGTAAATTCATCATAGATAATAAATCACAGTTCACATATCAATCATATCATAGAATGTCACACATAAGGATATCAAACAAGTCAAAGCCTTCAATACAATCCAAACATCCATAAGTAAGATCAATTAATCATCTGGTTAATTTAAATCAGATTAATTACTTATGAGTAAATTACTAATCCTGGTTAATTAACATTAAGTAATTACAACCCATTTTAATTAATTATCCTTTAATCATTTATTAATTAACTTTAATAATAAATTAATTAACCTTTAGTTATTAATTAATCAATCTCAATTAATAAATCAATCAACCTTTGATCATTAATAATTAGCTTTTAATTGTTAATTATTCTTTAATTAATATCCTTAATTAATTATATAAATTAATTAACAATTAATTTATAAATCATCCCTTAATCACTTTCATTAATTAATTAACCTTTAAATTAATTAATTATCCTTAAATTAATTTCCTTAATTAATTAATCACATAAATTAATTATCCTTTAATTAATTATTCTTTAATCACTTGATTAATCAACTTTTAACCATTAATTAATTATCCTTGATTCCTTTCATAAGTAATCATCTTTTAGTAATTAATTATCCTTTAATTATTAATTAAGAATTTAATTAATTATTCCATAATCACTATCATTAAGTAATTAATTATCACTAATTAAATTACATATAGTAATTAGCTTTAATTTAATTACAAAAAGTAATTAGTTTTTAATTAATTACACAAAGTAATTATTCTTACTTAATCACTTAATTTCATCCTTTAAATCTTATTAAATTAAGATAAATACTTGAAACTATCATCATACAAAATCATTTAAGATCTTATTGATTTATTAAGGATTAATACATTTCCTTATTATTTTTCCATCACAACGTTAAATTTTTGAAAACATTTGTTAATTTTTGAAATTATTAAATACCAAAACAATTTTAAAAACATTTCAACTTTCAAATTAAATCATTGAATTTTTTAAAAAAACTTGTTTATAATTTTAATTTGAAAATTTGGTCAATATTTCCTTTGGAAATTGGTTTAACAAAATTGCTTTGAAATTTATTTAAAACATTTCAAATATATCTGGCCCAAATCCAGAAGTCACGATCAAGAACTCGGGCCACATCCAATTTTTCCCGAGAACCACCCCGAGCACCCTCCTTCTTCTTCCCTTTTCCTTTTCTTTTAAAACTTGGTTTTGGTTTTAATTTTTTAAACTGTTGAAATTTCTGTACACATGCAAACGATATGAAACCCCAGCCAATTCTTTAGTTTCTCGATATCAAACCCGAGGCAAAGCTTCTTCTTCTTGAAACCCAAATCCACTGACACTACTGTCACCTGTACACGTGCATAGGTGATCGGATCACCTCCGATCAACTTCACCAATGTCAACAAGTCATCGACAATCCCCACTATCGGTACCACCCTTCAGATCCAAGCATCGATTACGAAAATGAAATCGAACACAAAGGAGTCAAAACTGGAACAACCCAGTCACCAGAAAACCATCCTGTGCCGCCGCAAAACGTTACCAGAAATCTCGCGACTCTGTTCCTAGCTCCTCCACAACCTCATGCCTTGACACCCTCGGCCCGATCCACCTCGATGCCTCGACGTTGCCGCAATTCCTTCGAGAACGATGGCAATCCAACGCAAGCCTTGAACCCTACTTCATCATTTCCCGATCACTTCGATCATCTAAAAAATTTACGAACATTTTTCCGTCGATCTACTACACACAAGCCACCTACCACCAAGATCACGTTGACCCTAACTTTGTCGATGATCGGAATTTGACGACAATAACCATTCCGTTCAACTCGATTTTTCTTACTCAATATGATATTAAAAATTTTGATTCTTCCTTTAAATTTTATAGTTTTCGAACACGAACAAGATAGTATAAGTGACACAAGAAATCTTGCTAGCCAAATTTTTGATAAATTTTGGATTTAAATGTACTTCTTGATTTTCCAGAAGAAACTCAAATTGGTTCTACTCAAAAATATTCTTAAGACTTGGCTCCTGATAATATATACAAGTTTTGCTAAGATCTTAAAGCCTAAAAAGGATTTGAGGAGGAGTTTTTAATATATTATTTTGAAACAGGTTTTATAACCTGTATTCTTAAAACAGAGAGATATACTTGATCAACAAACATGCACAAAGGTATGTACACATATTTGCATACATGTAAACATATCTAAAAACATTCATTATTCTTCACAACAACCACTTCACAAAACATCATGATATATCACAGATTCAATTTAAATAGGTCAGTTTTGCTCACCTGGAATTGAAGCCGAGAACAAATTTTGAGCCTGGAAATGAAATCTGGAAATGGACTTTGAACTAGAAATTTTGATCTGAATTGTCTTGGTTTTTAAATCTGAAACTTGTTTGTATTTCGAATCGGATACTTGTTTGTTGATGTAGAACTGAACTTGCTTTGCTTCATATTTGAACTTGGTGAAAATTGTTTGTTATTTGATCCTTTTTGCTCTGGAATTTTTTTGTTTTGAATTTTTGAAAACTGATCTAATCTTTCATTCAGGTTGAAGAATTGAGGTGGTTGAATTTGTTTTGATTTTTATTTTGATCTCCATTTTTTTTGGTTTTGTTAATGAAAGGTGAAGAAAGGAATGAATGAATAAAATAGAAGTGGAGATGTTTTGTATAGCCTTGTTTTATTCTTATATAGTATATTTATAAATTTAATTTTAAAGAAGATTTAATTGCCACTTGTTAGTTAAAATTTATCCTAAGCTAACACATGTTAATGTATGTTTAACTAAAATTTACACTTGTTAAAGCATGTTTTATTCATCTTACAAATGTCATAAATACCCATTTTTATGTTTATACCCTTGTTTATGTTTTCATTTAATTTTTATGTTTACATAGGTTTATGTTTTTATATATTTAAGAATTATGTTTCTATAAATGTATATTTAGTTTTACATATATATATATATATGTTTTTATATTTCTAAATGTTTATCTCATATATATATATATACACACACATACACACAAACTATCTATTACAAATATAAAGGAACGGTGTTTTAAACCTTTTATTAATATTAAGAAATTTATACTTAGTTATGTTTTATACATGAATATATCTTCTTATTAATTATACTTTTATAACTATTTATGTAACCTTAAGAAAATGATTTTAAAATTTAATTATACATTAATATATATGTGTGTGTGTGTGTATAAATACATATTATATAAGTTCTTATAATATAGAATTTAACTTTCAAATAGCTTTCGAGAATTATCACACTAATTTCAAAATATAATTTTCCAAACTTATGCACATACACAAATTAGAAAACAAATCTCTATTAATTTAAAACATAGAGTTTTAAATCCAATTTATTTTCTAAAATATTTATTCCTGAATCTCAAATTCAAAATTTAATTTAAAATAAATTATTATACATATATAAATAAACAACATATATTATTTATTTTGGAAAATTTCAAATTCGAATTTCAATTTACAGTCTATTCATATAAATAAACCGGCACATATCTTATTAAATTTGAAAAATTCAAACTAATTCACAAATTAAATTAAAAAAATTATATTAATTAACAATTTATATTTGGATTAAAACCGGGATCATTACGGATTCCCCCTTAAGAAAATTTTGTCCTTGAAATTTGCTAGACAGGGAGACAACCAAAAATGGATACACAAAGATAGAGAATCGACTTATCAGATCAAGCAAAATATTTATTCTGCATTTGGCTTACCAAATTAGAATATTATTAATAAATACAAGAATGAACTCATTCCATATTTCACAAGATACTCGGGTCATCTGATCTACGAGACATGCAGGGGCTTTGGTTAGTCTTAAGGGATAACTAACCGTTGGTAGAATATATCGAGACCCCAAAGAATAGACAAGTGGATACAATCCAATTTAACTTCATATTTAATTAACCAATTTATTTCAAATAAATTTTCAAATTTATTAAAGATGTAAAGATTGATAAGAGATTGGTGAAGATACGAAGTAAGGATTTTCTACAAAAATTCGCAGGGCCACTATCACACCAAAGCTTCTTCCTGGAGCTGCCACGAAGCCATCAAAGAATTGATATCTGATGATCAAAAGAGATTGATGAAAAAAGTTGTTTCCTTGTTGTTGTAGGGTATTGACGCAGCGGATTAATCGAACAAACTTAATCGGTGAAAGTAGCGATCGATGGAATGAAGATACCGAAGTGCCCAAATTCGTTGATCCGAAGATACCGAATTCTAGCTATCTCAAACACGTTGATAGCGCACTATACCGTGTTCAAAGATCTACGATTCTTCGTACGTTGATCTAGCGCACTAGATTCCGTGAATCGGCTTCAACAAACGTGGATTCGAGCGCACTCGAATGACGTAAGTGGAGATAGGAGATTACACTCAACTACCAATTGGAGAAGAAAGCACAAAGCAATCAACAAGAAATTTTATTTCAAAATCAACAACCAAAAATGTACAACACACGCCCTATTTATAGCTTGTTACAACCGGCCCCCTTAAGTCGTATACGACTTACGACTCATCCTGGGTCGGCAACGACCTATGACTCACGACTCAAAAACACACAGCTTAAAACCCAGCGACTTAACAAACTGCACGACTCATCAGCTACCATGACTCACGACTTATCATAACAAACGACTCAAAACATGTACTGACTCAATTATAGGTCGTGAACGACCTAACATCATTCAACAGCGACTTAAAGAACATACCAACAGTACACGACTCATCGGTACAAGCGACACAACACTTAGGTCGTATACGACCTAATGACTTACGACATAAGACACAAACGACTTAAACTCTTAGGTCGTAACTCGTAACTCGTTAACATCTTTCTCTGATCTCCAGTTAGGTCGTGGATGACCTAGGCCTTCAATAACTTCTGCTCTGTTAAGTCCTGAACGACTTAAACCTGTGTTGTTAACTCGTATGTGATTCATCAAACATGAACGACTTATGCTTCCATTAACTCGCAGCTTCTTTTCTCGTGGATCTTTAGGTCGTAGACGACCTAACATCTTCTCCTTAGGTTGTATACGACCTAGGCCTTCTCCTTCCTTAAGACGAGAACGACTCATGCTAGGTTGTGAACGACTCATGCCATGGAAACTGTTAGTTTGCAATTCTTCAATCCGGGTCTGAGCTGCATCATCCTTCCCTGGTTGAGAAAAATTCGTCCTCGAATTTGTAAATTCTTTCTCAACAATCTCACCTCCATGATATGGAATTAAATGTTTGACGTTAAAAACATCAGAAGTATAAACATCATCTGGTAGCTTTAATCGATAAGCATTCTCATTGATTTTCTTCAAAACTTCAACTGGACCAATTTTTCTGGCTTTCAGCTTATTATAAGCGCCCACTGGAAAACGATCCTTTGTCAACACAGCATACACCAAATCGCCTTTGTTAAATTCAACACTTCGTCGTTTCAAATCTGCAGACTTCTTATACTTCTCATTCGCTTTTTCCAATCGTTCCTGAACGATTTTATGACATTCAGTCAACTCATCACCAAAATCAACAGCCCGTTTAACTGTTCCCTTCGACTGTGGTACTACTGCCAAATCTAACGGTCCCCTGGGTAAATTTGAATAAACAATCTGAAATGGACTGAATCCCGTGCTACGATTCACTGCATGATTATGTGCAAACTCGGCTTGGCATAACTTCATGTCCCAGTTTTTCAAATTATCCTGTACAAGACATCGCAACAAATTTCCCAATGACCTGTTTACAACTTCTGTTTGTCCATCAGTTTGCGGATGATAAGCACTACTAAATTTCAGCTTCGTTCCCACCATCTTCCACAAACTTAACCAAAAGTGACTCAGAAAACGAGTATCCCTATCTGACACAATAGACTCTGGCAATCCATGAAGTCTATAGATTTCCTTGAAAAATAGTTGAGCAACACGAACAGCATCCGTCGTCTTCTTGCAAGCAATAAAATGTGCCATTTTAGAAAATCTGTCAACTACAACAAATATCGAATCATTACCATGCTGTGTTCTCGGCAATCCCAATACAAAGTCCATACTCATATCAACCCATGGTCTAGCCGGTACAGGCAATGGCATATACAAACCAGCATTGGTCGCGGTTCCTTTCGAAACTTGGCAAATATGACATCGTTCCACAAACCTTCCCACTTCTTTCCTCATCGACGGCCAAAAGTAAGATTGAGAAACCAACTGCAAAGTACGATCACGGCCCACATGCCCTTCTTCATGCAACTCTTTTACAATCTTCATTCTCAAACTACAGTCTGGAATGCATAATTGATTTCCTTTGAACAAGAATCCATCAACCATCACAAATTCATCAGTACTCCCATCCTTTACTTTCTCAACATATTTCACAAAGTAAGGATCTTCTTCAATCATCTCTGGCAGTAATTCAAACCCCGTCACTTCAACCTTCAATGTTGTTAACAAATGACTCCTTCTACTCAAAGCATCAGCTACCCGAT
The DNA here is from genome assembly GCA_030765085.1 of Allium cepa. Classification (NCBI taxonomy): domain Eukaryota; kingdom Viridiplantae; phylum Streptophyta; class Magnoliopsida; order Asparagales; family Amaryllidaceae; genus Allium; species Allium cepa. The sequence goes on from CM060939.1 coordinate 319,101,383, forward strand.
TCGTCACCCCAGATTTGTGCTTAACAACAAAGGTAAACTGCTGTAAATACGCGATCCATGACGCATGTCTCGCTGAAATCTTATCCTGCCCCTGTAAATGCTTCAAAGCTTCATGATCAGTATAAAGAACAAACTCTTTATGAAATAGATAATGCCTCCAATGCTTAACAGCTTGCACTACAGCATAAAACTCAACATCGTATGTACTATATCTCATCTTTGCCCCTGATAACTTTTCACTGAAATATGCAATAGGTCTCCCCTGCTGACTCAACACTCCTCCAATCCCAACCTTTGAGGCATCAGTGTGTAGCTCAAACAACAACTGAAAATTAGGTAAAACAAGAATCGGTGTTGTCGTTAATAACTCCTTGATCTTCTCAAAAGCAACTCCCGCTTCCTCTGACCATACAAACTGTTTCCCTTTCATGCAATCAGTAACTGGAGCCATCACGCTACTGAAGTGTGGAATAAACCTTCGGTAGAATGATGCCAATCCATGAAAACTTCTAACTTCAGTGATAGTTCTCGGCTGTGGCCAATTTCTAATAGCTTCAACTTTACTCTGGTCCACTTGGATTCCCTTCTCAGATACAACATATCCCAAAAATAATACACTTCTCGTCATGAACACGCATTTCTTCGTAGCTGCATAAAATTGTTCCTCACGAAGAATAATTAACACCTTTCTCAAATGCTCTACATGCTCCTCTGTGCTTGCACTATAAATCAGAATATCATCAAAGTAAACTACCACGAATTTTCCAATGAATGGTCTAAAGATTTGATTCATCACCCGCATGAATGTACTAGGTGCATTTGATAAACCAAATGGCATAACCAACCATTCGTATAACCCTTCTCTCGTCTTGAAAGCTGTCTTCCATTCGTCTCCTGGTCTAATTCGAATCTGGTGATAACCACTCTTCAAATCAATCTTCGAAAATATAGTTGCCCCACTCAACTGGTCTAACAAATCATCCAACCTCGGCATAGGAAATCTGTAACGAACAGTAATCTTGTTCAAAGCTCTACTATCGGTACACATTCTCCATGTTCCATCCTTCTTCGGCACCAACAAAGCTGGTACTGCACAAGGACTCAAGCTTTCCTGAACACGTCCCTGCTCAAGTAACTCTTCCACCTGCCTTCGTAACTCCTCATGTTCCTTTGGACTCATTCGATAATGTGGTCGATGTGGTAACACTGTTCCCGGAACAAGATCAATTTGATGTTGAATGTCTCTCAATGGCGGTAACTCCTTAGGCAACTCTTCTGGAAATACATCTTCAAATTCTTTCAAAACTGGCTTTGCTTCTTCAGGAATTTCAACCTCTTCACTGCTCTCTCGCCCAATCAACAAATAGACTTCAGGCTCCTCTTCAACCTCCTTAACAAACTCCTTCAAAGTCAACAGAGTTTTCAATTCCTCAATCTCCTCAAGCTTGTTTTCTTTCTGTTGTTGTTTCTTCGGAACTAAAGTGATTTTAGTACCTTCGAACATGAAACTGTAGCTATTGGCACGACCATCATGTTGAACTGATCTATCAAACTGCCACGGTCTGCCCAACAACAGATGACATACGTCCATATCTACAACGTCACACCAAATTTCATCTTTGTACTTCTTCCCAATGGAAAAATTCACACAAGCCCTTCGACACACTTTCACTTCACCACCCTTCCTTAACCATGCTAGCTTGTACGGTTTAGGATGTTTCTCAGTTTTCAAGTTCAACTTCTTCACAGCCTCTGTAGAAATAATATTATCACAACTCCCAGCATCTATGACAAACTTGCAAACTTTCCCCAGAATAGTACATGTTGACTGAAATATGTTACTCCTCAACCAACTGCAGTCCTCCTCTTGCTTTGGTGTAAGACATGACCTCCTCATCATAAGATTACAACCTTCATCTCCAGATAATTCTTCTTCCTCCTCAACATAAGGTGCATTTGAACATTCTGCCTCCTCACCATCATCCTCCTCAACTTCTGCAACCATGGTTCTCTTCTTCGGCTTCGGACATTCGTTGCTTTTGTGACCCAACTCCTGACAATTATAACATTTGAAAACACTGTTAACCTTCGCCTTCTCAGCCTCTTTCACCACTGGCTTATTGACAGGTTTAGGAACATTAGAACTTCCACTAACACCCTTCGCTTGATTATTGGAATTAGTAAACACACCACCTCCACGCCTTCCTTGCTTCTCCCAAGCTAACGCTTTCTGATGTGCCTCTGCCACTGATCAAGGATCGAACATATTAACCATATCCTGGATCTGCATTCTCAATCCCCCAATGAATCTAGCAGTTAGCTGTTCTTCTGTTTCCATAATATCATTCCTGGCAATGAGTTGGTAAAATTCATCAGCATAATCACTAACAGACTTCGTCCCTTGCCTCAGATTCTGCAACCTTTGGTACATAAGTGATTGGTAATTATAAGGTAAGAAAGTAGATCTCATCAACTTCTTCATCTTATCCCACGATTCTATCCTTGACTTCCCCATTCTCTCCCTGGTAAGTTTAGTTTGCTGCCACCACGCCAAAGCTCTCCCCCTCAACCTAGTAGCAACCAACTTCACCCTTCTATGCTCAGGAACCTCCTTGAAATCAAAGATCTCTTCCACATTAGATAACCAATCAAGAAATTCTTCAGCTACCATCCCTCCTTTAAATTCTGGAATTTCCATCTTCATACCCGATTCCCATCGACGATCCTCTTCAACTTCCCGAAATGAATTTCGAACTTGGTCTCGATCTCGATAATGAATACTAGCTCTATCACCCTCTTCAACAAAGTCAAACGTACGCCTACATCGATCTCGACCATTATCATCCCTTCGTTCATGCATGCTTCTTTGACTATGTCTCTCTTCCTGTGCATAGTCATGATGATCTCTTCGTGATGAAATTGATGTTTCTCTTCTATCTCTATAAGAATGTGGTGATACCCTCCTCGCTTCCGTAACCGATGGCGAAACTCGGTTTCCTCCATGGTTCGAGTTTGGTGATCTCCTCCTTTGATTCAAATCATTCATCAAGTTCTCCAATTTTCCAATGCCTTCATCAAACTTCTCATTAATACGTTGTTCCATAAGCTCGGCTTCTTCTCTTCGATACAAAGCTTCAACGTTTTGATGACGATTAGCTCTCCTTGGTGGCATGATTGAAACTCCTCACAAAACTTCAACAATTTGAACACAAGACTTCAAAGCTTTAACAAAACAACAAGTCACAGCTTCCCTTGACTCGGCTTGCTCTAGCTCGGCAATCAGGAACGACTCAAGTAAGGTCGGCTCCTACTCAAGCACAAGGTACGGCTCAAACCCTTTACAAGGCTCGACTACTTCCCACAAGTATACACGGCCTTCAATTTCAAACACCTTCAACACTTTGATCCGTAATGGAATGGATCGAAAGTTCTCCCTCTTGTTGCAACTTCAATATGAACACGATGAACACAACTTCAAAAATTGGCTCCAAGAATCAACTTAGCTATGATTGGCTAAGTATGGCTCCGATACCAAAAAATGACGCAGCGGATTAATCGAACAAACTTAATCGGTGAAAGTAGCGATCGATGGAATGAAGATACCGAAGTGCCCAAATTCTTTGATCCGATGATACCGAATTCTAGCTATCTCAAACACGTTGATAGCGCACTATACCGTGTTCAAAGATCTACGATTCTTCGTACGTTGATCTAGCGCACTAGATTCTGTGAATCGGCTTCAACAAACGTGGATTCGAGCGCACTCGAATGACGTAAGTGGAGATAGGAGATTACACTCAACTACCAATTGGAGAAGAAAGCACAAAGCAATCAACAAGAAATTTTATTTCAAAATCAACAACCAAAAATGTACAACACACGCCCTATTTATAGCTTGTTACAACCGGCCCCCTTAAGTCGTATACGACTTACGACTCATCCTGGGTCGGCAACGACCTATGACTCACGACTCAAAAACACACAGCTTAAAACCCAGCGACTTAACAAACTGCACGACTCATCAGCTACCATGACTCACGACTTATCATAACAAACGACTCAAAACATGTACTGACTCAATTATAGGTCGTGAACGACCTAACATCATTCAACAGCGACTTAAAGAACATACCAACAGTACACGACTCATCGGTACAAGCGACACAACACTTAGGTCGTATACGACCTAATGACTTACGACATAAGACACAAACGACTTAAACTCTTAGGTCGTAACTCGTAACTCGTTAACATCTTTCTCTGATCTCCAGTTAGGTCGTGGACGACCTAGGCCTTCAATAACTTCTGCTCTGTTAAGTCCTGAACGACTTAAACCTGTGTTGTTAACTCGTATGTGATTCATCAAACATGAACGACTTATGCTTCCATTAACTCGCAGCTTCTTTTCTCGTGGATCTTTAGGTCGTAGACGACCTAACATCTTCTCCTTAGGTTGTATACGACCTAGGCCTTCTCCTTCCTTAAGACGAGAACGACTCATGCTAGGTTGTGAACGACTCATGCCATGGAAACTGTTAGTTTGCAATTCTTCAATCCGGGTCTGAGCTGCATCAGGTATCGACCATTTGTAGTGGTACTCCCCTGTCCCCTATCTCTTCCTCTTCTTGCACTCATACTTACTATTAGTGAATAGTAAGAGAATTTACTGAGGCATACGGACAAGATATTTTAGGGATATACTCATTCTAGGATATTTATATCCCTATCTCTAATGAGTCACCTAATGTGTTATACTCCTGAGCTAAAGTTCTTACTCAATCTTCAGCTCTGATAGCACCTGTGACGACCCGGATTTCAGCGCTCGAAAATCGACATCCATAATTCACCCGTAGTCGAATGCCATAGATTTAAATGTTGAAATTCGATTCGCCGGAGCTTATAACACATTAAGTAATAACAACATAGCGGAAACAAAATGAATAATTTTATTGATACACAAATGATGCAACATTCAAATACAGATGAATATCAATATCAGAGACAATATACAACAGGGGAAAGAAACAACAGAAAAAACACCATCGATAGCAGCTTGCTACATCTTCAATGCCAAAGCTCCAAACATCTCCAATCCAATAAGCTCAAACCACCATCAAGTTGTAAGGTAGCAAGGCCAGTCTTGAATGCGATCGCCAAAATCCAAAGACTCTAAAGAATTCCAAACAGAAAGCTGAAGCCTACCTAATCTATATCTACTAGCTGATTATCTGAAAATTTGACTCTATGCTGCCCGTGTGGAAAATTGCGAAAACCCTGAGTTTAGAAAGGGAATAATAAACTCGAAGTCAGTCATGGGACTGGTGTGAGAAAACAAAAACAGTTTGTTTGAACAAAACAAACAAAAAGAATTTAAATTGAAATCCGCTATGCTTTTTGGAAAATGAAACTACCATAAGGCCTTCCCGCACACACACAATGCAAGCGCACAATTGGAGGAGATTTCTCCTTATGACAGTCAAACATGCTTTGATACACAAAAATCCTTTTGATATTATTATTAGTGCATAGTGCAGAAAACTTTTCGAAAGTATAATATTAATCTTAGCCAACATAGGTACTGTTATATTATGCCTGCTATAGCTACCACCTGAGGTGGCAGGTTATACAACTGCAATCGTAAAGGGCTCGTATTGTTTTATTGGATTTCCAACAAATGGTCAGGCTAAGGAACTTCCTATGCCACATGGGTACGCCTCTGGAGGAACGCCTCAAGAACCTAACCGGCTCTCTACCAGCACACGGCTGGGTTACCTCTATGACTATGTAACTACTAACGCGAGTATGCCTTCCCCCGGTCATTACCGACCTTTATCCGAGGATCCCCAACAGCAACAAATTTCCAACAATCACATAGGTTAAATATTTGGGCTCCATACCATGATACAACCTTTTTTCAGAAGGAAATGGACATACCCTAAAGGGAGCGACCCTCATAACTGTAACGGCCTGTAAATTTTAGTCGTTTTATTTATTTAATTAATTGAATTTTGTGAAATTTTAAATAATAAAATTTTGAAATAAAAATTTAATATTTGGAATGCGTCTAGTTAAACATAGAAACTGATAAATTTTCATCCGAAAATATGAAAGTTTATTACATGTGTAATTTTATTTCAATTTAATTAGTTAGGAATTGATGAAAATAAAATATTTTCGAAACCTAAATATTTTTACATAGAAAAATTCTAAATCATCTTCTGACTGAGACGTCATTCTTCCTTTTTCCGAATTCGGACTTTTTTAGCTCCGTCGATTTTATTTTTCTGCACTTTTGCTGCATTTTCCGCTAGTAGAAAAATCGAATATTTATAATTCAATCGTACCACTGATATCTGTATACCGTTTTTATTGTCTCAACGTACTGACCTCTGCGATATAATCAATTTTGTATTTTGGGGTTTGATACGTCGAAAGATCGGTACAACGACTAACTGTATCGGTATTCAAAATTTCAACCTTTAGTCTTCCGTGTCCCTTTATTATCCTCGTGTGAATAAATAGCCATCATTGTTCATTCAATTCGAACGTACACGACTTCACATTTCCCACCGTTCAAGAATTATTAAATTGGGTATGTTTATTCACTTCGCTTCTTCTCCCATTCTTTTCTCTGTTCATTCTCTATTCACTAACTTTGAAAAAATGGCTGCCGAATACTAAGGTATCATATTTGCTTGCTGCTACTTCTGGAAAGGGAAAGATTTCGAAACCAATTTTATTTATTTTTGTTTATTGGAAGGCCACCTGCTCTTTTACATTCCAATGTTTTCAACCTCACTGTCCAGGCAGCATGGCCTTTGAAGCCCGCACACGCAACCGAGCTCCTCCACGAGAATTCACCAGCGTCGGCTGCAGTAACTAACCCTACGCCAAACTCGACGACTACTATCACGTCAGCCTCCGCCAGCCCAATCATGCAACCGCCTCCACTGCACGCAAACAATTCCATTTTTGCCCTCATCTCCGCCTACAAGAAATCTCCACCACCCTAGCTCACCGCCTCCATGGTCGAAACCACCTTCTCCTGCTGACCGCATTCCTCCTCCAACCGCGTCGAGCACGTCCTGTCACCATAGTCGAGCGACCCGATCATTTTTTCTTCCCCGGTCGAACCACGCCTGTCTCCACCTACGGCCCCTCTATTCCATATCTAAGCTCTTTCTTTCGAATAGGTATGGCTGTTTATATATGTACTATTAGTTATACTAGTTATTCAGTTCATATATGTTTGTATATTATATTTAGTTTGGGTTTTGTATTACCTGTAAAGTTATATATGTTATAAAACAGATGTTACTGTGTCTGTATGGGTTACAGTGCTAGGCTACATAGGTTTGTTTATTTAGTTTCCTACTGAAGTGTTAAATAATTAGAATACAAAAATTTAACAGCAGTTTAATATATGGTATACAACGTTTTGTATACGCTCGTTTATAAGCTAGGATAACAAATGTTTACAGTAGTTTACCTATATAAACTTATATATATTGATTGTGTTTATGTTACAGGATGTAAATATATATAAAAGTATTCTTTTGTTTATAAAAGAAAAGAGAAAGATAGGTTATGTTCTAACTTATATTTATTCATAGTATAAACTTATATATGTTGTTGTATGGGTCTGTATATATCTAATGTTATATATATATAGTTAGACAGGTATAAATATAATCTATTTTTATGTATATTAGCTATATAAGTTGCAAAATTTTGTAATATAAGTTTATAGTTTTTTTTAGATATATATATAAATATATATATTAGTTAATAATATAAAATGTTTACAATATATATGTATGTTGTTAGTGCTGGATCTATACATTTGATAGATTTGTATATATAGTTATTAGTATATATATTTACCATATATTATATTATTTAAAATATTATATTATATTGATTAAAGGCATATAAGTTTATATTAGTATCGCATCACATATTAGATGTTGGCCTATATATTGTTTGAGTATTTTAGTGTGTTTTACAGTTAAATTAATATATTTAAAAATTTATTGGTTATGGTACTTATATGGTTAAATTAATATATTTAAAAATTTGTTGGTTATGATAGTTATATGACCTGTTAAGTTGAAATATAAAATATATAAACGGTAATTGGTATGTTGTAGCGAGCACACACTATATATGTAAGTGTTTTGTATTTTAATAAATATATATGTACTTATTTCAAAATATAATGTATATATGTTTGTTTTTATATAGGGGTTTTAATTTAAAACTGTGATTTTTGATACCCATATATACATATTTAATTTAATATGTGTTTGAAATTAGAATATGATTTTGTGTGTGTGTGTGTGTATATATATTGTATGTATATATATTGTTCACTTATACCATTCATTGCTATCGATCCAGTTCTGATTTGATTTTGGCGATTACTAATTGCCCGTCGATTCGTGCCAATCTAGTTTATTTTGGAAGTTGTGCTTGCAATTCATAACTCAACTTCGTTGTCTATTCATCTCTCTAGCCTCGAAAGGTGAGCAATCACTCGCGATTAATGTTCTTTTATTTATTAAGTTTGATTTCAATTGAAACGACAATTGAAATATGCAGTTGTTAGTTATTTACACTGTTATATATATATATATATATATATATATATATATATATATTATTACCTGTATCAGTTCACCTGTGACATCAGACACCATTATCTGTTATTTATACGATGATAATCCAGTTTGGTTAATGATTAATTGTTTGATGTTGACATTGGACGTTAAGTTGTTATTGTAGTAAGTGATAAATAATTTGAAATGAAAATTGACGTAGGTGTTAAAAATTTGAATTTGATATATGTATTGAATTTGATTAGTAAAATTTGTATAATATGACCACTTTAAATGTTTAATTTCTTGACATGTAGAAATATGGTTTGATTAAACCTTGAACCATTTAAATTTATGTTGTATAAATTAACATAATATGAAATCAAATAATAAATGTCAAGTATAGAACCGCATAAAATAGTAGTGTAATAATCTTTAATCTACATGAAATGATAGTGTAGATTCTAGAAATAATTATATTAATTTGCACAAACAACAATGTGAATTAATACGATTATTTCGGGATTATTTGAATTAATTGTTGGATTATTATTGATTGTTGTTATTGCTTGTTTATTTACTTTAACATCATCCCAGTTATCACACTGCAAGTTACCTTTGCTATGCTTTAATTTTTGAATCAAAATGGAATCGGGTTGAAATGATAAATACCCAAATAAAACTTTGACTTAGGATAGAGAATTAAATAAACTCGAATGGTCAATAATTTGATTTAAAAATAAAAATAAAGATTTTATTTGAATAAAATAATAAGTGTTTTAAATGAAGTTGGAATTTGAATTCTAGTGAAATTTAAATGTTAGTATTTAATAAGCTGAAACAAAATATTAACAAAGTACTTGATGAAAGAACGTTGTTTAATTTAAGAAATGATTGAATTAAGTTTATAAATTATTTAATAATTAAGTTTTGAAATTATTTAATAATTAATTTTTGAAATTATTTAATAACTAAGTTTTGAAATTATTTAATAATTAAGTTTTGAAATTATTTAATAATTTAATGAGATTGAATTATTTAACAATTAAATAAAATTGAATTCTTTGATAAGTGAAATTGAACTTCTTTAATAAGTGAAATTGAGTTCTGTAATAATTAAATTTTGGAAATTTGTTTAAATTGAATAAGCAATAAGTGAAATTGAATTTCTTTAACAAGAAATAAAATGTGATTTATTGAAATTAATATAAGACTGGAAATTTAAAGAATTTGATTTGACGAATTTAATTCAATTAAATATGGAAGTTTGATATGATATAGGAAAACTTAAATTGATTCAATGAATTGGAAAATAAATAAAAATTGTTTTGAATGGTAAAGTAACTTAACGAATATTGAATGAAATCGATCAATGAATTTAAATTGACTTGAATGTTAAAATTTAGTTTATTTTAAATGATTACGGAATGAAATTTATATACGAACTAAAATCAATATTTGAATTGTTTTAAATAAAAATTAAAATTGAATTATAAGATTTTGAAATAGTAATTTGTAAGTTTTGAAACGTAAATTATGGAAATTGATATAGAAAGACAAAAGGAATGTTGGTTTACAAATTCTAATTGAAATTGAAATTGATTTGGTTTTTGAAATTTATTAAACGACCAATCGGTGTAATAATTACGGAAGTTATTAAAGAAACCAGGATCGGTTATGGACATACTCTCTTTCTAAACCGAAAACCACTTTAATAACTATACACGGTGTGTGATCCAGAATGAAGTGGTTGGAATGATGTACATGATGATTGAAGAAAGAGAACGGTGTGTGCACCCTCGAAATTTGGGAGTGTTGTTTCACGGTGATGCGATCGTTGCGGCGATGCGTTCTCACCAGTCCGGATCAAGCAAACGGTAGTTTTACTACCTTGGGTATTGCCTCATGTGCCTTGTCAAACTTGTATCCCTATATACGCGACCACTACGAATTTGTTTTGTGTTATACCTATGGAGTACCCACTAGTTTACGGTGGAGTTTACAGTGCTGTATAGACTATGACACTTATATAAAATGTGTTAAGGGGGATAATGGTAACGCCTTAACACTATTTTGATACTTTATATTACTGACAGGCATTATCTATTTAGAGTATATTACTACATAGTAGGTAGTTTAATGAATCCTTAGAGGATGGTTATCCCAAACATCCTTTGAGTTACTTGTATTTCAGTTGCTATTTCACTTGAGTTGGATTTGTTGATATAAGAATGTTAATCCTGACTCGAGTGTTTTGTGTTTTGCTTTATGCCGGTCAGACTGAGTGTACAAGTATTCGAGACTCGCCTTTGGAGTTGGAGCTTCACTTGGAGATCCAGCTATCTATCCAGCTTTTAGATATTCAGTTGATTCTAGTGATATATCCTGGTTCTTGTATTTGACTATTGTATTCGTGACTTCTGTTGTAACTTATTTAACTCTGTTATACATATAGTAGCTTCATGAACTACTAACTTTTGTTTCCGCTGCATTTATTACTCTGTGTCTGTGATTATTTATTTACTCTATATGTTCAGTTTTTCCAAATTTAAATTAACAATTCCGTATTTTGAATTATTCAAGTCCGACATGTGCGGATGCGAATAGTCTAAAATTGCGTATCATTACAGTTGGTATTAGAGCTTTGGTAGCTCTAGGCAAAACTCAGCATGTAGGTTAAATGTATTTACAGAAACACTTTCATTCGAGTTTGAATCTCTTCTTTTTGACTCGATTCCTTTGAATTTTGGAACATTCCTTGCGGTTCCAAAATCCATTCATGTCCCTCACTATTCGTCTTCTTTTAATTCTGGAGCATCCCATAACTCCACTTCGAATGACCCTTATAATGAATCAGCGATCTCGCCAAACTTTGAATGATTTGTAAAGGGGAGAAACTCCTTTATAATAGGCATTGATTTACCGGAGATTTCTGTATCCTTGGTTTACAATGCTATCTATCTCCTGCTATTCCTGAATTCTATCTCTTGCGATCGAATGTAGATTTGCCTCGGAATTCTGCATCGATCCTATTCTGGAAGTCACGGTCGACCCAGAAGGTTGCCCACAATTTATATAAACTTATCCATCTCTCGATTTTGGTATTTAAATCATCTTATCTCTGTTTCGAACTTATATTCGAATCAGAATTCTCCATAATTTGAGTCTATCAAATTTGAATCCCTATATTCTTTCCTTGAAATCCATTCTTGTATTATCGAGCGAGGAAGTGTATTTGTAAATCTATTTTTTTTTTTATATATTGTGTTGTTTGAGTTATTGATGTTGATTTGGGTTTTCGATCGATTCGTCTGATCAACGCTATCGATAGGATTTCCAAAATACTTAAGCAGAGCAAACTGACACAATATTGTTTATAAATTGGTAAATAAAATAAAGTTTGTATGATCATATTACACATATAAGTATGGATTTTCTTTAACTAAACCATTAAAAATTAATTGTTGGAATGATAATATTTGATTATCATTTATTTTTTTGTAAACCATTGACTATTGCAACATAAAAAATGAATTTATAAAACTTGGGTATAATTTGATTGGAATTTGAAGTGAATTTAAATTAGAATTTGAGGATTTAATTCCCGATAATTTCGAATTATGGTTTTAAAATTTTCAAATGTATATTATTTAAAATATTTTCGAATAGAAATCATTTCAAAGAAATATTAGATGTTTAATAAGTGCTCTTCTCTTTGTCGCTGGAAAATAATCTCGGTGATGGCGGCTGCATCATTGACATTTATTTTCGGGTTTCGAAGTTGAGAGACCATTCTGTAACTTTGCTATAGTTTTGCTTTGAAAAATTCAATTGATTTGGGTTCCTAAAGTATGATTTGATTTATAAAATATCTAGATATATGGTTTTAAAATTTGATTTGATATCTACAGTATTATACATACATACATACATACATACATACATACATATATATATATATATCTAAATTGTTTGAAGAATCGAAAATTTAATTCTTAAATTTTCTTAAAGGATGATTTTAATTATAAAATAAAGCCAAAATTTTGAATGGATATTTAAACTTGAATAATTAAATTAGAAATCTTTATTTGTAAAATATTCAATTTCATTCCAGTATAACTTACCTAAATCATTCAGAAGTTGAAATCGTAATTGAATAATTTACAATGTAAAATGATGATTAATAATTTTATAAATAAAATTTGATTGGTTATGAATACACTTAGATTTTAGTTATAAATTGTTAATAGAGATAAATAGAATACTAGGTTAGTTGAATAATAAATGGATTAATAAAATAAATTGTTGTTTGAAATAAATTTTGTAACAAATAATGATAAATTGAAAATAAAACAAGTTAATGAAATTCCTTGATCTTAAAGTCAATTGTTGAATATAAATTAATTTAAATTGAAATTTATATGGTACTCTGTTTTCAATCTATTTTCTTTCTAGTTGTTTCTGTTCTCCTGCCTCCTTCCTTTTCGAGGATGAAAAGTTTTGAGTGGGGGAGAGTGTAGCAACCCGTAAATTTTAGTCCTTTTATTTATTTAGTTAATTGAATTTTTTGAAATTTTAAATAATAAAATTTTGAAATAAAAATTTAATATTTGGAATGCGTCTGGTTAAACATAGCAATTGGTAAATTTTCATCTGAAAATATGAAAGTTTTTTTCGTGTGTAATTTTATTTCAATTTAAGCAGTTAGGAATTGATAAAAATAAAATGTTTTCGAAACCTAAATATTATTACATAGAAAAATTCTAAATCATCTTCTGACTGAGGCATCATTTTTCATTTTTCCAAATTCGGACGTCTTTACCTCCATCGATTTTATTTTTCTGCATTTTTGCTGCATTTTCCGCTAGTAGAAAAATCAAATTTTCATAATTCAATCGTACCACCGATATCTATATACCGTTTTGATCGTCTCATTGTACTGACCTCTACGATATATTCACTTTTGTATTTCGGGGCTTGATACGTAGAAAGATCAGTACAACGACTAACCGTATCGGTATTCAAAATTTCAACCTTTAGTCTTCCGTGTCCCTTTATTATCCGCGTGTGAATAAACAGCCTTCGTTGTTCATTCAATTCGAACGTACTCGACTTTACATTTCCCAACGTTCAAGAATTATTAAATCGGGTATGTTTATTCACTTCGCTTCTTCTCCCATTCTTTTCTCTGTTCATTCTCTGTTCACTAACTTTGAAAAAATGGCTCCCGAATAACTAAGCTATCATATTTGCTTGCTGCTACTTTTGAAAAGGGATAGATTTTGAAACCAAGTTTATTTATTTTTGTTCATTGGAAGGCCACGTGCTCTTTTACATTCCAATGTTTTCAACCTCACTGTCCAGGCAGCATGTCCTTTGAAGCCCACGCACGCAACCGAGCTCCTCCACGAGAACTCACCAGCGTCGACTGCAGCAACTAACCCCACGTCGACCTCGATGACAACTATCACGTTAGCCTCCTCCAGCACAATCGTGCAACCGCCTCCACTGCACGCAAATAATTCCATTTTTGCCCTCAGCTCCACCTACAAGAAATCTCCACCACCCTAGCACACCGCCTCCATGGTCGAAACCACCTTCTCCTGCTGACCGCATTCCTCCTCCAGCCACACCGAGCACGCCCTGTCACTATAGTCGAGCGACCCGATCATTTTTTCTTCCCCTGACGAATCATGCCTGTCTCCACCTGGGCCCCTCTATTCCATAGCTAAGCTCTTTCTTTCGAATAGGTATGGCTGTTTATATATGTACTATTATTTATACTAGTTATTCAGTTTATATATGTGTGTATATTATATTTAGTTTGGGTCTTGTATTACCTGTAAAGTTATATATGTTATAACATAGATGTTACTGTGTCTGCATGGGTTACAGTGCTAGGATACATAGGTTTGTTTATTTAGTTTCCTACTAAAGTGTTAAAGAATTAGAATACAAAAATTTAGCAGCAGTTTAATATATGGTATACAACGTTTTGTATACGCTAGTTTATAAGCCAGGATAAAAAAATGTTTACAGTAGTTTACCTATATATAAACTTATATATATTGATTGTGTTTATGTTACAGGGTGTAAATATATATATAAAAGTCTTCTTTTATTTATAAAAGAAAAGAGAAAGATAGGTTATGTTCTAACTTATATTTATTCATAGTATAAACTTATATATGTTGTTGTATGGGTCTGTATATATCTAATGTTATATATATAGTTAGACATGTATAAATATAATCTATTTTTATGTATATTAGCTATATAAGTTGCAACATTTGGCAATATAAGTTTACAGTTTATATATATATATATATATATATATATATATATTAGTTAATAATATAATATGTTTATAATATAAATGTATGTTGTTACTGCTGGATCTATACGTTTGATAGGTTTGTATATATATATTTATTAGTACATATATTTACCATATATTATATTATTTAAAATATTATATTATATTATATTGAGTAAAGGCATATAAGTTTATATTAGTATTGCATCACATGTTAGATGTTGGCCTATATATTGTTTGAGTATTTTAGTGAGTTTTATAGTTAAATTAATATATTTAAAAATTTGTTGGTTATGACAGTTATATAGTTAAATTAGTATATTTAAAAATTTGTTGGTTATGATAGTTATATGACCTGTTAAGTTGAAATATAAAATATATAAACGGTAATTGATATGTTGTAGTGAGCACACACTATATATGTAAGTATTTTGTATTTTAATAAATAAATAAATATATATATATATATATGTACTTATTTCAAAATATAATGTATATATGTTTGTTTTTATATGGGGGTTTTAATTTAAAACTATGATTTTTGATACCCATATATACATATTTAATTTAGTATGTGTTTGAAATTAGAATATGATTTTGTGTGTGCGTGTATATATATATTGTATGTATATATATTGTTCACTTATACCATTCATTGCTATCGATCCTGTTCTGATTTGATTTTGGCAAATCCTATTTAACAGCTTTGCCCGTCGATTCGTGCCAATCTAGTTTATTTCGAAAGTCGTGCTTGCAATTCGTAATTCAACTTCATTGTCCATTCATCTTTCTAGCCTCGAAAGGTGAGCAATCACTCATGATTAATGTTCTTTTATTTATTAAATTTGATTTCAATTGAAACAACAATTGAAATATGCAGCTGTTAATTGTTTGCACTGATATATATATGTTATTACTTGTATCAGTTCACCTGTGACATTTGACACCTTTATCTGTTATTTATACGATTATAATCCAGTTTGGTTGGTGATTAACTGTTTGATGTTGACATTGGACGTTAAGTTGTTATTGTAGTAAGTGATAAATAATTTGAAATGGAAATTGACGTAGGTATTAATGATTTGAAATTGATATATGTGTTGAATTTGATTAGATAAAATTTGTATAATATGACCACTTAAATGCTTAATTTATTGACATGTATAAATATGGTTGATTACACCTTGAACCATTTAAATTTATGTTGCATAAATTGATATCGTATGAAATCGAATAATAAATGTCAAGTATAGAACCGCATAAAATAATAGTGTAATAATCCTTAATCTACATGACATGATAGTGTAGATTTTAGAAATAATTGTATTAATTTGCACAAACAACAATTTGATTTAATACGATTATTTCAGGATTATTTGAATTAATTATTGGATTTTTATTGATTGTTGTTATTGCTTGTTTATTTACTTTGACACCATCCCAGTTATCACACTGCAAGTTCCCTTTGCTATGCTTTAATTTTTGAATCAAAATGGAATCGGGTTGAAATGATAAAAACCCAAATAAAACTTTGACTTAGGATAGAGAATTAAATAAACCCGATTAGTCAATAATTTGATTTAAAAATAAAAATAAAGATTTTATTTGAATACAATAATAAGTGTTTTAAATGAAGTTAGAATTTGAATTCTAGTGAAATTTAAATGTTAATATTTAATAAGCTGAAACAAAATATTAACAAAGTAATTGATGAAAGAACATTGTTTAATTTAAGAAATGATTGAATTAAGTTTTTAAATTATTTAATAATTAAGTTTTGAAATTATTTAATAACTAAGTTTTGAAATTATTTAAAAATTTAACGAGATTTAATTATTTTATAATTAAATAAAGTTGAATTCTTTGATAAGTGAAATTGAACTTCTTTAGTAAGTGAAATTGAGTTGTGCAATAATTAAGTTTTGGAAATTTGTTTAAATTAAATAAGTAATAAGTGAAATTGAATTTATTTAACAAGAAATAAGATGTGATTTATTGAAATTAATATATGAATTGAAATTTAAAGAATTTGATTTGACGAATTTAATTTAATTAAATTTGGAAGTTTGATATGATATAGGAAAACTTAAATTGATTTAATGAATTGGAAATTAAACAGAAATTGTTTTGAATGGTAAAGTAACTTAACGAATATTGATTGAAATCGATCAATGAATTTAAATTGAGTTGAATGTTAAAATTTAATTTATTTTAAATGGTTATGGAATGAAATTTATGTACAAACTTAAATCAATATTTAAATTGTTTTAAATAAAAATTGAAATTGAATTATAAGATTTTGAAATAGTAATTTGGAAATTTGGAAACGTGAATTATGAAAATTGATATAGAAAGACAAATGAAATGTTGGTTTACAAATTATAGTTGAAATTGAAATTGATTTGGTTTTTGAAATTTATTAAACGACCAATCGGTGTAATAATTAAGAAAGTTATTAAAGAAACCGGGATTGGTTTTGGATATACTCTCTGTCTAAACCGAAAACCACTTTAATAACTATACGCGGAGTGTGATCCAGAATGAAGTGGTTGGAATGATGTACGTGATGACTGAAGAAAGAGAACGATAATGGATAGCCTTGACACTTGTGTCAAATTGGAAATGACTAAAACAGGAGTCGTGCTGGGCCAAATGGGGTTAGCCACCTCAAGCGAACACACTTCTTCGTAAACTATTCATTACTTGTTATTGATTGGTGTCCACCCTCGAAATTTGTGAGTGTGGTTTTGCGGTGTTGCGATCGTTGCGGCGATGCATTCTCACCGGTCCGGATCAGGCAAACGGTAGTTTCACTACCTTTGGTATTGCCCCATGTGCCTTGTCATGCTTGTATCCCTATATACGCGACCACTGTGAATTTGTTTTGTGTTATACCTATGGAGTACTCCTTGATAGCCCACTAGTTTACGGTGGAGTTTACAGTGCTGTATAGACTATGACACTTATATAAAATGTGTTAAAGGGGATAACGGTAACGCCTTAACACTATATTGATACTTTATATTACTGGTAGGCATTATCTATTTAGCGTATATTACTACATAGTAGATAGTTTAACGGATCCTTAGGGGATGGCTATCCCAAACATCCTTTGAGTTACTTGTATTTCAGTTGTTATTTCACTCGAGTTGGATTTATTGATATAAGAATGTTAATCCTCACTCGTGTGTTTTGTCTTTTGCTTTACGCTCGGTCAGACTGAGTGTACCAGTATTCGAGACTCACCTTTGGAGTTAGAGCTTCACTTGGAGATCCGGCTATCCATCCAGCTTTCAGATATTCAGTTGATTCTAGTGATATATCCTGATTCTTGTATTCGACTATTGTATTCGAGACTTCTGTTGTAACTTATTTAACTCTGTTATATATATAGTAGCTTCATGAACAACTATCTTTGTTTCTGCTACATTTATTACTCTGTGTCTGTGATCTGTGATTATTTATTTATTGTATATGTTTAGTTTTGCCAAATTTAAATAACAATTCGGTATTTTGAATTATTCAAGTCCGACATGTGTGGATGCGAATAGTCCATAATAGCAGGTCGTTACAATAACCTTGCCGCATTCTTCCTATTTCGACCATTTCCGTGTTGTGAGGTCCGACGAGGTCTCCTCCACAAAGCTACGCTTTTCACAAAAGCCATGCTTTGATCAGCACATGATCAGCAGCACTTCGTATGCCACATTACCAAATTTATCACTAGTAAATATCAACTACATAACCTCTGAGCTTGTACGTCTCAGAGAAGGGTGTTAAGCTAAGAGAATAAATTCTTCGCCACCAAACAGAAATGTATTTGATAGGAACCATCTTTACATCTCAAAGTGCAACGTCAGACATACATCAATACAAGTCCGTTCTGAGTTCGAACGGAACCGAAGGCACTTCGAAGAAGTCCTTGCAAATCCAGATAATCCCTAATCACGTCCGGATTTCCCATCACAAAGAATGATCAAATCTCTATACCAGGGCCATTTGGTGTAGAGACATTCGACAGGTAATCCTTTCGCTTTTGAAAATACCCGGTCTTCACCACCAATCTTCAAATGCTATCCATTTGGTCGTTTCATTATTCGGAATGGGTTTTATGACACAAAGTCCTCTTCTGGATAAACCGAATAATGAGCGCACATTTTTAAAAACATATGGATATATTGGGATCTTAGTTAAGTCACAACTTAAAGCCCAAAACCTTTCTTTTTGAATGGTTTAAACAAATTTCCACTTTTAATCTTTTAAACAAAAGATCTAACTTTTAGTCTTTTAAACAAAAGATCCATATTTTAATCTTTTAAACAAAAGATCCACATTTAAAATCCACTTCAATTTGAAACAAAGTTCACCAATCTTTCACAATGATTCATTCATCGCTTTCAAAACTGTTTAATTTCAAATTTGAAATCTTTTCAACAAAACTGGAAATTCTTTCATTATATGAAGCCATTATCATTTGAAAGGCAAATGCTTTTCATTTTGGGAAAAATCGATTTAGTTTGCACAAGCTATAGCTTTCCAAAGTACACATTAGAAAATCAGCGAACTGCCGTATTCCCGGCAAGTGCTATTTAAATTAAATTCAAACTCCCAAAACAATTTATTCAACATACTTCAAAATGGCTTAGAATTCATATATATATATATATATATATATATATATATTATAACTTGTATAATCCTTTCAAACCATATTTCCAAAAATAATTTCAAAACAAGACATAATATATTCCAATTAAATCTAGATTTCAAAACTTCCTCTACAAAAACTTTTCATATTCAACCCAATTCCATTTCCAAAACCATTTAGATTCAAAATTCATCTTTTAAAACCATTTCATCATTTGAATAAAATAATATTAAATTCAATTATCTGTGACTTAACAATTTCCTGTGCAATCCATATTTGTGTGTGTGTGGTGTAGTCTAGGGGTTTCACACAACAGTACAATATCATCAATCGTCACAATCCAAACATAGCAATATCAGTAAGTGGTATAATCCTATAGCGCTTATCTTCATTCACAGATTCATAGATAAAAATGTAAATTCACCACAGATAATAAATCACAGTTCATAGCTCAATCGTATCACAGAATATCACACATCAGGGATATCAAATAATTCAAAGCATTCAATACAATCCAACATCCATAAGTAAGATCAATTAATCATTTGATTAATTTAAATCAGATTATTTATTTATGAATAAATTACTAATCCTGGTTAATTAACATTAAGTAATTACAACCTATTTTAATTAATTATCCTTTAATCATTTATTAATTAACCTTTAATAATAAATTAATTAACCTTTAATTATTAATTTATCAATTTAAATTAGTAAATCAATCAACCTTTGATCATTAAATAATTAACCTTTAATTGTTTAATTATTCTTTAATTAGTTATCCTTAATTAATTATAGAACTTAATTAACCCTTAATTTATAAATCATCCCTTAATCACTTATATTAATTAATTAACCTTCAAATTATTGATTGTCCTCAAATTAATTTCCTTAATTAATTAATCACATAAATTAATTATCCTTTAATTAATTATTCTTTGATCACTTGATTAATCAAATTTTAACCATTAATTAATTATCCTTAATTATTTTCATTGAGTAATTATCTTTAAGTAATCAATTATCCTTTAATTATTAATTAAGAATTTAATTAATTATTCCTTATTTACTATCATTAAGTAATTATCCTTTAAGTAATTAATTATCTTTAATTAAATCACACACAGTAATTAGCTTTAATTTAATTACACAAAGTAATTAGCTTTTAAATCAATTACACAAAGTGATTATTCTTACTTAATCACTTAATTTCATCCTTTAAATATTATTAAATTAAGATAAATACTTGAAATTATTATCATGCAAAATCATTTAAGATCTTCCTGATTTATTAAGGATTAATACACTTCCTTGCTTACTTTTTCCATCACAGCATAAATTTTTTGAAAACACTTGTTAAATTTTGAAATTATTAAATGCCAAAACAATTTTAAAAACATCTCAACTTTCAAATTAAATCTTTGAAACTTGTTTTAAAAACTTGTTTATAATTTTAATTCGAAAATTTGGTCAATATTTCCTTTGGAAATTTGTTTAACAAATTTGCTTTGAAATTTATTTAAAACATTTCAAATATATCCAGCCCAAACCCAGAAGTCACGATCAGGAACTCGAGCCACATCCAATTTTTCCCGAGAACCACCCCGGGCACCCTCCTTTTTCTTGCCTTTTCCTTCTCTTTTAAAACTTGGTTTTGGTTTTAATTTTTTTAACTGTTGAAATTTCTATACACATGTGAACGATATGAAACCTGAGCCAATTCATTAGTTTCTTGATATCAAACCCGAGGCAAAGCTTCTTCTTATTGAAACCCAAATCTACCGACACTACTGTCACCTGTACACATGCACAGGTGATCGGATCACCTCCGATCAACTTCACCATCGTCAACAAGTCATCGAAAATCCCCACTATCGGTACCACTTTTCAGATCCAAGCATCGATTATGGAAATGAAATCGAACATAAAGGAGCCAAAACAGGAACAATCCAGTCACCAGAAAACCATCACCTTCCATCGCAAAACGTCACTAGAAACCTCACGACTCCGTTCCTAGCTCCACCACAACCTCATGCCTCGACTCCCCCTGCTCCCGTCCACCCCGGTGCCTCCACGTTGCCGCAATTCCTAAGAGAACGACGGCAATCCAATGCAAGCCTTGAACCCTACTTCATCATTTTCCAATCACTTTGATCATCTAAAAAATTTATGAACATTTTTCAGTCGATCTACAACACACAAGCCACTTTCCACCTTGATCACGTTGACCCTAACTTCGTCGATCATCGGAATTTGATGAAAATGTCAATTCCGTTCAACTCGATTTTTCTTACTCAATATGATATTAAAAATTTTGATTCTTCCTTTAAAATTTATAGTTTTCGAACACGAACAAGATAGTATAAGTGACGCAAGAAATCTTACTAGCCAAATTTTTGATAAATTTTGTATTTAACTTTACTTCTTGATTTCCCAAAAGAAACTCAAATTTGTTCTACTCAAAAATATTATTAAGACTTGGCTCTTGATAATATAAACAAGTTTTGTTAAGATCTTAAAGCCTTAAAGGGATTTGAGGAAGTGTTTTTAAACTTTTTTTGAAACAAGTTTTGTAACATGTATTCTTAAAACAGAGAGATATTCTTGATCAACAGACATGCACAAAGGTGTGTACACATATTTGCAGACATGCAAACATATTTACAGACATTCATTATTTTTCACAACAACCACTTCACAAAACATCATGATATATCACAGATTTAATTTAAATAGGTCAGTTTTGCTCACTTGGAATTGATGCAGAGAACAAATTTTGAGCTAGGAAATGAAATCTGGAAATGGACTTTGAACTTGAAACATTGATCTGAACTGTCTTGGTTTTTAAATTTGAAACTTGTTTTTATTTTGAATTCGATACTTGTTTGTTGATGTAGAACTGAACTTGCTTTGCTTCAGGTTTGAACTTGGAGAATTTTTTTTGTTGTTTGTTCTTTTTTGCTCTGGAATTTTTTTTTTTGAATTTTTGAAACTTGGTCTGATCTTTGATTCAGGTTGAAGAATTGAGGTGGTTGAATTTTTTTTGATTTTTATTTTGATTTCCTTTTTTCTGGTTTTGTTAATGAAAGGTGAAGAAAGGAATGAATGAATAAAATAGAAGTGGAGATGTTTTGTATAGCCTTGTTTTATTCTCATATAATGTATTTATAAATTTAATTTAAAAGAAGTTTTAATTGCCACCTGTTAGTTACAATGTATCCTAAGCTAACACATGTTAATGTATGTTTAACTAAAATTTACACTTGTTAAAGCATGTTTTATTCATCTTACAAATGTCATAAATACCCATTTTTATGTTTAAACCCTTGTTTATATTTTCATTTAATTTTTAGATTTACATAGGTTTATGTTTTTATGTATTTAAGAATTATTTTTTTATAAACGTATATTTAGTTTTACAAATATATATGTTTCTATATATATTTAAATGTTTATCTCATTTACACACACACACAAACTATCTATTACAAATATAAAGGAAGAGTGTTTTAAACCTTTTATTAATTTTAAGCAAAGTATACTTAGTTATGTTTTATACATGCATATATCTTCTTATTATTTATAATTTTATAACTATTTATATAACCTTAAGAAAATGATTTTAAAATTTAATTATACATTAATAAATATATATTATATATAAGTTCTTATAATATAGAATTTAACTTTCAAATAGCCATCGAGAATTATCATTCTAATTTCAAAATATAATTTTCCAAACTTATGCACATATACAAAATTAGAAAACTAATCTCTATTAATTTAAAATATAGTGTTTTAAATCCAATTTATTTTCTAAAATATTTATTCTTGAATTTCAAATTCAAAATTTAATTTAAAATTAATTTTTATACATATATATAAATAAACAACATATATTATTAATTTTGGAAAATTTCAAATTCAAATTTCAGCGATGTGATTTATTTGATGATCTATGATAGATTATATTGATTATATTGGGGATTGAAAGTATTGAATGTTATGCTTGGCTGAATATATATGGGTACTTTGAGAAATGGATATATATATATATATATATATATATATATATATTTATATATATAAAGTTTGGATTTTTCAAAGGAAATGAAAAGAAAATTCTTAAGTAAACAATTATTAGGAATTGGATAAATCGAGTAATAAATTTTAAAGGGAATTTAAAACTAGGAAATCGGTTTGAAATCGATTTAGTGTTTTAGAAACTATGATTTAAAGGAAAATGAGAAATGGAAATTTGTAAACTGGTTTATAAATGAAGTGGGATATTTATCAGTGGATAAATTTTAAAGTACAAATTCCGGTGGAATTTGTAAGAAAAGGAGCAATTCATTTTAAAAATAAAAGGTGATTTTATTTTTAAAGGTTGGTAAGTATATATTTCCCGGAAAACTAAGTATATTTTCAAAGAAAAGATTTCAAAGTATAAACAGGAAGTTTAAAAATGTTTTTTAGAATGTTTTAGAAAATTTATTATTTCAATTATTTTTAAGAGAAAAGTAAATATTTATTTAACTTAATTATGGCAGTTAATTATTTTGAAAGGTAAATTAGTAGTACGATTTTTAAAAAGGAATTTTAACATAAATATTTGATATGATAACTTTATTTTAAAAGGAAATTTTGGTCTACGTTTTACTCAGAAACTCTTATAAATTTCTTAAGTATTATTTTTATTTAAGTAATTTTAGTAGCCTTAATGTAAATAATTTAAGTATATATTTTTGAAATTGATTATGTAGAGATGGAAATGTGTTTCAAAAATATAAAAATAAGTGGTTTTGTTTTTTTATAGTGTTGAAAGAAATTTACAGGATTGGGACGTATATTAAATTGGGATAAATCGAGCAGGATTTATAAAGGATTTTATGGGTTATACTGAAATGGAAGTGTACTTCTCTGTAAAACCAAGTATATTTTCAAAGGAGATTTTTATACATATAATTTGGATGTTAAAAGTTATTTAAAAAGAATGTTTTAAAATAAAATTTAATCATTTAAAAATTTTAAGTAAATATTTATTAAGTCAATTATAGAAGTGTCTATTTTAAAGGTTTAACTAGTATTTAATTTAAAAGATGGTTATTAAATATTTATACTCTATATAATAGTTTATTTTTAAATTAGTTTTGGCTTAAGTTTTACATGAGAAGTTATTATACAATTTCATAACTATTATTTTAAATAAAGTGTTATAAGTACTTTTTATTTTAAATGTTTTGAAGTTTATATTTTTGGATAAAGTGATTTAAATTATTTAAAAATATAAAGTATTAAGACTTGGTGATTTTCATTGGAAATAAAACAATTGGATGGAAAATTATTCCGCGAAAGATGAAGTGATTTGAAAACTATTTTGAAAGGGTTGAAGTGTAGAAAAATATCTTGCGAAGATATTTTGAAATAAATAATTTGAGAAATTATTAAGGCCTAATGGTTGTTTGTGGATGTTATATGATAGTTAAATAACCGGTTATCAATATTGGCCAATGCGCTGATCGTTTCGAAGGGACCGGGATCAGGATAAATTTCTCGAAAACTACTTCGACCCGGTTTGAACGTTTTCGTGAAAAAGACAAGAACTTGGAGTCGAAGATGGAGCAGTGAAGTGCAAGGGCAAATCTCCACAAGTCTTGAGGGTGATTCCAAAATAGATGTAGTAGGAGTAGTGCCTTCGGTTTCGTTCGAACTGGGAACGGACTTGTGTGGACGAATGCTATCAGAACATCGTCAGGGGGACGATGAGCATTCTAAGTGAGATGTGTTCTAAAAAGGTAACGCATAGCGTCGAGCCTCATCAATCGGGAATGGCTAACACAGGGGAGGTGAAGCAAGGCTAAGTGGCTAACAACCAATTAGGGTAAGGCCATCCCTGTCTAGATGTCCCTTTTTATTTGGTTGTGTGGGGGTTGTTGACCCCAACCGCAGGGTGATCTTATTCGGACTATCCAGTAAGGGGTAGCTCCGGTCTTGTGTTGTACGGGATCACGGTGCACATGTGCACATGTGCACTGATACGACCAACCACTCGACCATCCTTCGATCTGCGGCTAACCCACATCTCCTCGTCGACACACCGATATTGTAACGACTCGAAAATTTCAATCCCGTAAATTCCAGATAGTTAGTGAAAAGAAGAAAGAAAAAGAAGAAGAAGCAGAAAACTCAAACTCAGAATCTCACATTCACAGCGGATAAAATATAATATCACATAAATAATAGTTTTACAAAGAAGATATGTATCTTTACGCTTATATTTTTATACATCAGAGTTACAACCATTACATACACTGGACAGTTTAAAAGAACCTGTCGAAGATAAACTATAATATATCGCAGCGGAAATACCCCATACGTTTCTGCCATCTAGCTCGCCTCCTGAGCTCCAGAACGTCCTTACCTGAAAATATGTAATACTCGGTCTGACCCGAGCATTACATCGAAGTAACACCCGGGTCAGGCTGGAAACCAGTGTGAGTAAAACCCAACTAACATATAATTCAACAATACAAAACTTATTTTAAACCCAGGGGTAATTCATACTTCACTACGAGTTCTTAGTTTATTATAGTCAACACTTTCACACATTAATATCTATGTACCTCTACTTAGTTTAAAGGGTCCAATTTCTTAAATCATTCCATTTCCAACCTATTGATTTCACACATTAAATCCATAAGGAATTTATAGAGGATTATAAATCGAAGTGGTTTCGGGTATTTACTAATACCCGACTCCGGTATCTTCGAATCCAATACCATCTTGTCCCAAATTATTCAAGTGAAACACAATTCAAGCTTTAAATACAGGGTGTCATCTATACACATTAACTCATTATCGATAGATAACCACATTATCTCAGTTTAAACCCAACATATCATATCACATAGCATCACAAATCACATATCCGAGATATCGATCAATCTAAGGCATGCAATATTGTTCAATCATCCATAAGCAAAATAAGTTAGTCATTCCATTTCTGATATTAATTTAAAATAATTAATTTAATTACTTCAATCACCCTTAATTCTACTTACTTAACCATTGATTAATTAGAAACTAATTAATTTACCCATCTGTAATTACCCATCTTAATTAATCTCCCTTGATTAATCATTTTCTAATTACATTAAGTAATTAGCCTTTAATTAATTACATTACTTAATTAACTTTAAAGAACTTTATTAATTCTTAAATTAATTACACTAAATGCTTAATCTTTTAATTACTTCTACTAAGTAATTATCATTCTTATTAATTACACCAAGTAATTAAACTCAAAACTACTTCCATTCATTCATTAATTACATCCCAATAATTACCCATCAATTACTTCACTAAGTAATTACACTTTATTAATTACATTTAGTAATTACACTTAACAAATCATCAAGTGATTATCTTAAATAAATTAAAATTAATTAATTAACTTAAACTAATCTCATTAATTAATTAATTACATTGAGTAATTAATCCGTTTAATTACTTAATTTAAGTAATTATATTTAAACAATTCCACAAATGATTATCCTTAATTAATCACTTTAATTAATTGTCCCTAAGTAATTAAGTTAATTATTGTACCCTTTATTACCCATATTAAATAATGATTAATTTAATCATTAATTATATTGATAAATTATTCATCAAGAAACAAGACCTTATTTAACTTAAGATAAATCATTATCTTAAATAACTACTTAATCATTATTAAATTTGATTTGAAAACATATAGAAATAAAATTTAACTCTGAAACCTATAACTTCATTGGTATATCAAGAATACTCGGGTCAAATCCCAAACTTTCGAGCTAATTTTAGTTCCAACTTAACCACTAAGTATTTTGAAATCATTTCTATCTCAAAACCCTTTACTATCCTTTATTTCTTAATCTAAATTTAATTCTAAACAATCAGCCCGCCACTCTCAGGCCCAACCAACTCAAAGCCCACAAATCAACAAATCCCCCTTCTCCTTTGCCCTCTTATTCTTATCGTCCTTCCATCCACCCGCACAATGTATCACGGTGTACGTGCACACCAACCCCTGGACGACGACCATGCCTCCGATCATCTCTGCAAGTCACGTACGATCATCCCATCCCATCCAACCACCCAGACATCGACGAACTTCCTTGTTCGACAAAAACAACCTTCGAGTCACCTACTGGAAACGAACAGAATCCATCGATCACCCCACTCTGACCATTCCTACCATCTTACACCCTCAAACTTCATCGGAAGACCTGCCACATCTCCTACATCGTTTCCCCCACTTGCGAAGCCTTCTATTCTTCCTTTTGCTTTGCTTTTCAACCTGAAACCTAAGGCCAGTCGAAGATCCCCTAAACCCTACTATTCGATCATCCCGCTTCCACAAGCATTAGAAAATTCCAGAGACACTTTTCCTGTGTTCCCCATGTCCTATTCCTTCTCCAAGTCAAGTGTCACATCTTCGAATCGACCCAGTTGCCCTAATTTTCCAACTTGCCCAAATCCGTTCAACTTCAAATCCCACACAAATTATAAACTTAAAATTCTTGATTTTGTTATCATAATCAACATTTTCCAAGACTAATTCATCCATATAAAAGAAACACAGGAAAATGATAGTTGAAATTTCCAGTTGAAATTTATTTTACCGTATAATTCAATTTTTCCCACAAAATGCTTAATAAAATTTCTTGTGACAATTTTATAAATAATATCACATTCGTACAATCAATTCCCTTTTAATGATCTTAGCCAGAAAAGGTTTGGAAAGGAAGAAAGTTGTTTGAAATCAAATTTGGGTCTGTAAACAAAAAAAAGAACACAGGTATATAAATTCCCAGGCATGCAGAGGATCTCTCAGTGGTTCTGCCATATTTTCAAGCAAATACATCCATATATCTATATGAATCATATTACTACTTAAATTCATCACATGCATAGGTAGAAATGATTAATTTTCTTAACAGTTAAAGTTCACTCACCTTAAAAAGATGATGAAGAATAAAGCTTCTAATTTGAAATTGCCAGAAATGTCTTTTCCCTTTGAAAACTTTAAACTGAAATGCCCCTAGCTTCTTGTTTTTGATTTTGATCTTTACTGAAACCTTGATTCAGCTATTAAAAATGATCCATGCTTAGATCTGAGATTATTTGCTTGATACGGTTCTTATTTTCTTTTGATTTGCATTTAATAGGAGATGGAAAAAAAATATGTGAAGTAAAGATAAAAATCTGATTTCTTGCTAATTTTGTTATATTATTCCTAATTCAAATTAGAAGAAAGTAAAATATGCCACTTGTTAATTTTGTTTTACACATGTTAAATACCTATTTTATTAATTAAACATTTGTCACGAATAGGTATTTTTATGCCTAAACCCCTTTGTTAAATTTATTTGTAAGTTATGTTTTAAACCTTATTATTTTATAAATTACTTAATTTCATATCTATGTTTTCTTACAACCACATATGTCCTTTGTATTTTACATATATATTAATCACATCTATTTCCATGTATATAAGAGAAAAAGTATTTTTAAATTTTTAATTAAACCTCATCCTACATATCTACAAACCAAACCTACATAGATATATAAAATTTTCAAAGATTTATTTAAAATTGATTATATATATATTATTTTTCCTTTGAAAAGAAATCTTTTTTTTTTAAATAAAGATTTATAAAAGAAGATCATTAAACAAATATTATCAAATGAATATTTATCTAAATATTTATAAGTCTATATTTATGGTTCAAATTCATCTATATACATATTAGATATATTCTAATTATCAGAATTTAATTTATTAATCCAAATAAAACCAGTATTTCTATAATTAACCTAGTTAATTATCAATTAACAGATGCTTAAAAATTCGGGCTATCACATTCCTCCCCCCTTAGAATCTTTTCGTCCTCGAAAAGAAACGAAGCCATAATTTGTTCAATAATTTAAAATCAGATAAATTATTCTTTGATCATTATTAAAACACTTTAAAATCTATATAATATTACAAAACAGTTTTTATAAAAATACCTTTTTATAACTCGATGTTTTAACTAGTCCATCCTTGTTCTCACAGAAATTCGGTCATACGCTGATCAGGCGTACGACTGAAAATCTATAAGTACTTAGCAGACCGTTTTCAACATCCAGTGAAAACATTTGGAAAATAATTTTATTGAAAATATAGAAAACAGTTTTTGAAAATAGAGGAAATATCTTTGTTGAGAATGGTCTAGAAATCATCACCCCCATCCATGGTCGTAGTTATCGCAGCAAAAGATCATGTAACTGCAGGCTCTCTGCGGCCTCTCGATTATGCCATGGAACCCACGACAGATCGTAGTTACATTCCTGGGTAACGTTGCCATTACAGCAAAAGTCCATGTAACCGCAGGCTCTCTGCGGCCTCTGATTTTTGCTGTCGAAATGAAACTTCTCCACTCCTATAGGTCGCAGTCTACCGATATAAAATCAAACGCAGACTGTTGGCTCTCAGCGGCACGCACGACTTTCGCTATGTTACCATAGGTCGCAGTCTACCGATATAAAATCAAACGCAGACCGTTGGCTCTCAGCGGCACACACGACTTTCGCTATGTTATACTCTACTCATAATCCCCAGGAACTAGTTTTGTCCGGACTCCTCACAGGATCAACTTTAGAACCCCCCCTTGGGGCTCAAGGCAGCACCACCCGGTGGCACTCCTAAGAAGTTCATTTCAAGGGAGCGCCATTTTCTCCAGAGCCATCATCAAAACACTTTATACTATACACATATAGTATCTTTAAAATCATACACCTAGTATGATTTCATACAAATCTCCTTTACACAAAATCGATTATCCCAAAATCGATAATTCTCAAACTAGGCTTTCCAAATTTCAATATTGATTTTACCCTAAAATCAAAAGCCTTTCCAAATCCAAAGGTTCCCAAAACCTTTTTCCAAATTCCTCATAAGATCCTTTATATATAAATAAATATATATAATTTTTAAAACTTTGGATCATTTAAATCTTGTATAAAACTCCTTTTATATTTCAAACACCTTCAAAAACCCTTTTCTTCTGGCAAAAGATTCAACATGGGGAGTTTCATTTTATAAAACAAAGATATTCAACATTGTTTACTCAAAATCAAATATTCAAATTTGATTACTCCTTTTAATATCATTTTCATTCAAATCCATACGATGTACACATATCATCCGTACGCTACACCAATCTGATCGCTCACTCGACCACACAATTTCACTTCCGAACTAGTATCGTCCACCCGACTTCCTAGTGCGGACACAGATCTGGTTTCTTGATTAGAAACTGTCATTCTCCTTGCATAGCCATAACTATGATAGAGAATATCTAGAATCAATCAACAATCCATATCCAGGTTCGCCGTCGAAAATCAAGTGAAAAATCCCACTCGGATCGATATAACTATCTCGAAATTCTATGCTCGAATCTGGATGAAATCACTATGCGAATAGAATAATATACGTACATCCTACGTAATTATCTTCATTGATAATTAGCCAAATCAATTCCATTTCTATTCACATTCACTTTGATTTTCATTCACTTACTCACAATTGCTTCAATCCATTTGGATTATCACCTCTATTCTTATCTCGATTGGGTATTTAACCAATAACAGTTTGAACTCCGACCAGTTTATTTAAAAAATAGCTTGAAAAAAATTTTAAAAATAGATAAGTAGTTCGAAAATAATTACTAGTTTGTAAAATAGATGTAGTATAGTTAGAAAATAGTTAAAATAATTATAGAAATTTTAGATAATTGCAAAATAATAATAAGATAATAATTAGTTTTGTAAAATAGTTGGAATATAGTAATTAGTTTATTAAACAGTTGGAAAATCGTTAAACAGTTTCAAAAATAATTGTAAAACAAGTATAAGATTGTTTGGCTTTTAAAAGAAAGGTTGTATATATAATGAATAGCTTGGAAAAATAGGATTATATTAAAAAAAATTATATTAAAAATAGTACAGAGTCAAAACTACTTACTTCCCAATTTCCATTCTCATCAATTCAATTTAAATTTCCACTTCGATTTAAATCGACCCAATTCCAATTTTAAATAACTTCAGTTTCCATTGAAATTGATTCAACCCCAATTCAAGTTGAATTAACCTCAATTTCTTTCCAAATTTAACTTTATTCAACCTTGATCTCAAATTCTACTAATTCAAATAAACTTCAATTGAACTAGTTCCAATTTCAATTCATTTCAACTCCAGTTTGAATTAATCCCAATTTCAAACTCCATTTCCAAATCAAGTTGAATTATTCTTGATTTCCTCCCAAATTCAATACAAATTCCATTTGAATTTAAAACTGTTCAACTTTAATTACAATTCCAAATTATTCAAATCAATTCAGACTAATTTCAAATTGAACCCACTTCAATTTCAAATCGTTTCAAATTAATTCAATTCAAATTTTCCATTTGAATTTTATACTTATACATCTTCAATCACAATTTCAATTAATCCAAATCAAATTCAATTTGAACTAATTCAATTCTAATTGCAAATTTAAACCGTCCCGAATTATGTAAATTTCGAGTTAAATTTTTAAATGTTGATTTAATCCTTTAAATCAAATCAAATCTTTTTAACCAAATAAATCTTTGAAATTCAATTTATCATCAAATTTCAATTTTGAAAGCAAACCTTTGAAGTTTTATCTTAAACTTTCAAATCTTAAGCCCAAAATGATTCAATTTTACCTTAATAATGGATATATTACCACGCCTCATTTCTTTAAACAAATCCAATTCACAGTTTAAAGATTATTAATAACAACAGGATGGTATCGTTCAAATTATTTTAAAACCTCCATCCATTTCAAATTTTCGGATCCCAAACCGAATTTGAGACCACTCAAACTCTCAATTCCAATCAACCATTTAACTTTCCAAGTTAAATCTTAATTTCATCTTCAAATTTCCAAATCAGGTTGTCCATTCAAACTTATTTACTTAATCCATTCAAATTTACAAAATTTAAATTCCCATTCATATTTTAAACTTGAGATTAATATCCTTCCCACTTAAATTTAAAACCTACTTCACTTTGGTTATCATATCTCATTTCAAATCTAAAACTCAATATTTTGAGTTTATTTCAAATTATCCTTGATATCATGTATATCCATACATATATACATATTTATTTCTTAACCTTCCCAGCCATGTTTTAAAATTTTAAACCACCTTTGGATTTAAATTCAAGTCCATTCTTCAAACAACTCATTGTTTACAACAAGTCTCCTTTATTCAAATAATACTTATTTATTCTTTTAGCACTTCGAAACAACCTTTCAAATTTATGGACCTAGATTTGAAATTCCACAATTTAGGTATTTTCAATTTCAATTTATAAGTCATACTTTACATAAATGTTTATTTCTTTGGAATATTTCATTTTGCCTACTCATTAATACACATCTTATTATTAGACACACAACTGGCATTTAGGATAATAACCAAGATTATCATATCTAATGCCATTCATTATCATCTTATTCTGAAACACTTCTCCAATTTAAGATTTCAATTTCAGTTTGAATCCATTTCAAACTTATCTTCATTAAATTTCAGTTTGGTTGTATTTCTAATACCACTTAATTTAATCCCAATTCCAGATTTCAATTTGGTTGTATTATATTACTTCCTAATTTAATTCCAAAAATTTAACAACCAATTCCCTTAATATTTATTAGAAAGAAATATTGCTTTATATATCCAAATCTATTCTTATATAAAATCATTTGAAATCTATATATAAGAAAATAACAAGTACGCTCTCATATATATATATATATATATATATATATATATATATATATATATATATATATATCTGTGTGTGTGTGTGTGTGACGATCCGGAATTTTCAAGCATCTAAAATCAGAATATTTAATTGATTTTAAGTATTCAATAGAGTAATTTTAATTTGAATTACGAATATCACTAATTATTGAAAATTAAATAATTTATTGAATTAAATAATTTGAAGCTGAGTAAAATGTTGAATCCGGAATTTTAAGCTTGTTAAAAATAATTTGAAGGCGTATAAAATTTATATTGATAACACTGAAGATAATAGAAGTTGTAAAATTGAAATTAACAGTGGTTCGTTCAGTTTTAAAAATATATCGTTTAAATTGAATTTAAAACTAGCCTTCCGAGGCGCAGTCTCGGAATTCGACGAAACCAGTTCCAATGGATCCGAAATGTTTAATCATTTTCGGATTTCAATTTTCGTAGTGTTTGGAGTTGTTGTGTGAGCGTATGATAAGTAAATGCGCTACAAAATTTAATTGAAAAAAAAAATATTTATAAAATATAAGGGTTAAATCAGCGGTCTCTTTTTCTGAGCAAGCCGTATTCATGTTTCTCGTTTAACAACAACACGCAAACATTTCGTTTCATTTCATTTCAAGGCCGAACTTTTCAAAATATCAGAGAGAGAAAAAAAATAATGAGCGAAATCGAAGTAATTAATGCCGAGATTTCCCTACTTTGGATCTCATTCATCTGCCGTTCGACCTCGAAAGAAAATGGCGATTAAACCCTTGTTCCCTTTCCTCTTTCTTTCCGGTTATTCCAAAAATCAAATTCGCATAATATAAAAAAAAAAGAGGAACGCGATCGAATTCGCGAGCTCGCGTGCGACTGCAAGGGGGGCTAGGGCATGGTTAGGCGAAGCAGCTGCAAGTGATTCGCGTGGAGGCTTGAGTTTTGGGCGTCGCGGTTTGGGGGTTGTTATCGATAAGGAGAGTCGTCGCATAAGCCTCGGTCGCAAGGGTAGCGCGGAGTGGAACTCGAGGTGTTGAGGGTTGGGGGTCGCGTTTGCACATGTGCCGAAAGGATGATGGGTAGTTCGACAGTAATGGAGGCAGTCGCGTAGGGAGAGGCCATGCGCTAGGTTCCCAGTGGACTGTGAGGTATCCTTCTTTTATTTTCATTTCAAACTGAATTTATAATCATATGCATTTTATAGACAGAAATAAAACAAAATAAAATAGAGTCAAAGAGTACGTTTTGTTATTCTTAAGTTTATTTAATTTATATATGTATATATATATATAAAGGAAGATTTATTACAGTAAGCTTAAGTGTTAAAATATGACTTGCACAGGAAAGAAACAAATCCTGTTTTGTTTATTCACAGAAGCAGAAATAAATATAAATATCTTATATTCATGTGTATATACAGCAAAGGAAGTATTAATAAACACACACTCCTATTTAATTTGCTCGGTTGTTTTAAAAATAGCGTTTTGTTGGAAACTAGTTTATTTAATTAACCTATTAAATTAATTGGTTGCTAAAATAATATGTTAAAAGGGGAATTAGTTTAAATTTAAAATTCATTAGTTAAAATAGAATCATGGGTTGATTAAATTTATAAAATAGAAATAAACTGTTCAAGTTATTTCAAAGTGTTAATAAAATAATCTAATGTTTGTTCAAGGTCATGAAAAGAAAAGAAAAAGCAAAAGAAACAATTCGAGATGGATATGGTGGCAAATAAAAGGCAAAGGTGAGATAATCTCACTCAGTTTAAATTATTTAAATTTAAATGATTAAATTTAACTAATTGTTGGATGGTTAATTGATTGATTTGATATAGTATGATATTTTAGAATTGAGGTATTATGTTGTGCTAACATTTGTGGATGCAGGGAAAACAGGTTGGAGGGATCCAACTGGACCCCTCACATTTATTTAAATTATTCAATATTCTCTGTTTTGATTATTTGATATCCTATGATGAGTTATATTGGAATATTGAATGTATGGTTTGATTGGAATTCGGGTATCATGAATTACCTAAATATATGAATTGGATTGTTGAAGGAAATTGAAAGGAAGTAAATTTGTAAGAGAAATAATTATAGAAAGTTTGAATAAATTAAGAATGAATTGAAAAGAAATAGAAGTAACATGAAAATAATAATAAATAACTTCGAGTATGAAGAGAAATGTAATTGTTAATAAAATGAATTTGATGGATTGTAAACTTAAGTTATATAAATTAAAGGAATAAAGAATTATTTTGAAATTCAAAGTTTAAATTTATTTAAAATGGAGTAAGAAGTAATTTGAGAAAATCAAGAATTGGTATTCTCTGTTGAAAATATTTATATCACAATTAAGGAATAAAATCTAAAATTAATAGATTTTGAAGTAAAAAGGGGTAAATTGGAAATCAATTTGAAAATTGACTCAAGTGTTTGAGATTGGAAATTTAAAGAAGACCGAGAAGAGAAGTATATTTCTCTGGATAGCCAAGTACGTTCAAAGTTAATTTTTAAATACAAGAGAAAGCTTGAATGTTGTTTTAAAAAGCATGTTTAGAAGATTTATTATTTTTAATCTTTAAAATTCTAAAGTAAATATTTTCAAATCTATTATCATAATAATTATTTAAAATAGCAGTCTTAACTTAAATAGTTTAAAGTGAATTCCAAAGTAAGTGTTTTGTTTAATACATTATAGTCATAATTATTTTAAAGATGATTTGGTATTTTGTTAAAGAAGAAAATCTAGTTATATTTATAAGTTAAACTTATTTTACTTAGTTCTAAGGTATTATTATAAATTAAATATTAAGGTAAATTTTTCTAAAATTAAATGTTAAATATATTTTGCAATTAAGTGTTTTTAAATTCTTTTAAAAACCTATAATCTTGTGCTTGGTGATTCCAGTGGCAATAGAAATACTTGAAATTTATTCTGAGAAAGGAAGATAGCTCGAAACTGTTTTCAAAGAATTTGAAAAGTGGAAATATATCTTGTGAAGTTATTTTGAGATTAATAAATCATTTGGGAAATTATTTATTGTTGGATGGTTGTTTGTGAATATAATTGATAGTTAAATAACCGACTATCAATATTGGACAATGCATTGATCGTTTCGAAGAGTCCGGGATCGAGATTTATTTCTCGAAAACCACTTCGATCCGGTTTGTACGTTTCGCGTAAACGATTTTGGATTCGAAGATGGAACAGTGAAGTGCAAGGGCTAGTCGCTACTAATCCTGAGGATATTTCCAAAATGGATGTAGTAGGAATAGTGCCTTCGGTTCCGTTCGAACCCGGAACGGACTTGTATGGATGAATGCTTGCGAAACATCGTCAGGTGGACGATGGGCATTCTAAGGGATATGTTCTATAAAGGTAACGCTTAGCCTCAAGCCTCATCAAATGGGAATGACTGAAAATCAGGGGTTATGCAGCAAGGCTAGGTGGGTAGCACCCAAGCAGGGTGAGGTCATTCCAGTCTAGATGTCCCTTTTTATTTTTCGGCTTAGTGGTGCGGTTGCTGATCCCAACCGCGGTGTGATCTCACTCGGGACTGTCCAGTAAGGGATGGTTCCGGCCTTGTGTTGCGGGGGATGAAGGGAGTAATCCTCGGTACGGTGATCTAGGCCCCGTATTGTGACAGGTGGTACCCCAGTGCCTAGTCATTGGTTGGAAATCCTTTCTCCTTACGAGCCTTGTACGAGTTTTGTTTGTATTACCCACTCTGCGGCTAGTAGCTGGAATTTAATAATGTAACAATTTCGGCTATTTTATAAGTATTTGTATATAGACCCTATTATAATATCAGAGGATTTCTATAAAAATTTGTTTTAGCTATCGTAAGGTAAAAACCCGACATGTTTATTTGTGGCGTGGTCTTACGAGATGCTTTTGTTTTTCAAAGGATTTTTGAAACTTTAATAATCAATTGGGTGTGATTTTCTCACGCTGGTATTCCAGACTGACTCGGGTATTATTTAACTGTAATGCTCGGGTCAGACCGAGTATTATAGGATACAGGATGATGCTATGGAGCTCAGGAGACGAGCTGGATGACGATACGTACTTACGTACTTGTTTATATATATTCTGCTGTTGAGTTGTTGTGTATACATGGTATGTTATTGATATGAGCTGTGACTGATGTACTCTGATGATGTAATATATGTAAACTGATATATATTTGATTTTGAGTAAAGATTATTTATTATCTATTATATTTATTCCGCTGCGATGGTTAGATTCTGATGTTTTTTTCCTATTTTCTTCTTCTACCTCTTCTTCCTTAACCCAAATGGTTCGTATTTCTGTACAACTTGAGTTGATTGTTGTAGAATAGTGTGAACTCAAGGGGTACGGATTTGCGGGTCGTTACACTTGGTATCAGAGCTTAGGTTGGAGATAACCTTGGCTCTGGTGGGAATTACTCATTTAGAATAGAGTCCGTAGTACTCTATAATGAGTTTGAGCGTATTAATAAATATGAGCGCGTATTTGTTAGTGAATATAAATTGTTTTAATATTGTGTTGATCGGTTTATTGAGTGGCATATGAACCTTCGTCGGCACAGTCTGGACAACTGTATCGAAAGGGTTTCTAAACACTTGAATAGAACAATCGACACGGTATTTTTTAAATATGGGTGAATGAAATAATTTTGCCCAAAATATATTTTTGATATAAAGAAAGTTTTTGGTAAACTATATAGCTATTATATGGTTGCTTGGATGTTAGGAATGATGGTATTTAAAGTATCATCATTGTTAAGTGAAAATTTAACTAGAAATTGGAAATATAACCAAAGTTTGAAGGAATAAATTCATTATAAAATGAAATTCATAAATATGGATTATAAACGTAAATAGTAAATGGAAATATAATTAAATGGGAATTTGAATAAGCCTAAACTGTACAAATGAATTTTAGTTAAAATTTGAATTAAAACAGAATTTGAAATTGTAAAACCCAGAGGTTTTGAAAGTATTTTGAAGTAAATAATAGCCTTATTGTTTTGGAGGTTATTTCTGAAAGGAAATTTGTTTTAAAATGGATTTTGAAGGTGATATAGCATTGAATTCACTTCAGTCGCTGGAAAATAACTTCGGTGATGACTGCAGCATCATCGAGGTTTATTTTCGAGTTTCTAAGTGATAGATTGCTGCCAAATTGATTTGTTCAGGAAAACCTGTTTGTTTTTTTTAAATTTCAAAGGAAATTTGTTGGAAATAAAAACCAGGATTAGTTTAAAAATTTGAGAAGTGTGATTTGGGATATTGGAGATTTCAAAATGATTTGAAAGAAAAAGCCGGGTGTTTAAAAAAAATCCTGATGAGATAAATTGTAAGCTTATAAATTGAGATGATTTTTAAATCAGGAAGGAAATATAAACTTTGAATGTTGGAATTTAAATTTAAAGTGAAAAGTTAAAAATGGAATTAACTTGGATTGGGAAATAAAATTTAACTGGATTGAAAATTTATTTAAATAGGCTGAAATAATATCCAGTTGTATTCGAATCAAGTTGAAATTGAATTGAGTTAAATAAATCCGAGTTAAAACAAAATTGAATTGGAATAAGAATTCAGTTGAGTTATTGGATGGAATGAATAAGAATAACGTGTAAAAGAGTTATAATGCATGAAATAAAATATGCTTGGAATATAAATAAGCATGAAGCTTGAGTTAAAATAAAATATGAATATATTCAAGTCTAGGATGCATGGAATTGTGTAAATAATATGTTGTGACTTATAAAACCAAATAGTGAGATATAAAATCCCAAAATAAATATAGTTTGATGTATTCTAAAATAAAATAAAAATCAAAACTTGGGTTATAAAATAAATTTGAACCTAAGAAAAATTAAATGAAGAGATTTTTGGGTTAAAATCAAGTATTGTACTATAAAAAGGAGAGAACTAATTTGTTAATAAATTAGTTAATGAAATTGAATTGTGAGTTTATGATGAGGTTTGAAAATAAAACTCAAGTTATAATTAAATTTGACTTACATTGTCGATGAAGAAAATATAATTAAAACTGGCCTTGAAATTAATTAACTGATTTGTGAATGAAATTGCAATGTAAGTTAATAAATTGGATGGTGATTTAAAAGTGAATGGCAACTGAAAATGGATAGTGGATTCGGAATTTGGGGCTATGAATTAAAATTTATTGTGAAGTGTTAACAAATTAAATATAATTGGGAATATATCGAATAAAAATGTGATTTGATTAAAATAGTAATGGGATGGTTTGTATTGTGAATAAAATCCAAATATGTGGAAATAAATTGGATATGGCCTTGTAATAAATTGAGTTAAGCTGAGTATAAAAGAGAAAATTTACTTGTAAGATGAAAATGAGCTTAAGAATAAATTAGAATAAATTGAAGTAAATTGACTTAAGCTGAATAAATCGAAGAGAGTTGAATTTAATTCAACTTAAACCAAGTTTAATGATATTGGATTAAATTTGAATCAAGTAAAAATAAATATGGATTAAAATAGAACTGGGTAGGTTGTAATAATATTTAAGAAAATGGAAAATTCGAAATGGATTGAGTGGATAAGTTAATTATATTGAATAAGGAATGGATGGGCTAAATAAGAACCAAAGGAAGTGTTGGATTAAATAAGTTGAGAAATGGTTATTAAATGAAATAGCTTGGATTGTTTTGAGCTAAATAAAATAGTTTGGAATAAAAAAATATGGAATGAAATGTAAATAAATGAATTGTGAATAAAATTTAAATGGTTTGTGTCGAGCTAAATAAGTGATTGTGAATGGATTAAAATAAAAGGGAAGTTTAATTGGTAAATAAGATGAACCGAAATTGTTAATGGTTTTGAATGGAACTTGTTTGAATAATGGAACTAGTTGGGTTAATAAATGAAATACAAGTGAATGTATTCAAATCTGAAATGGAAGCGAGAATAATTGGATTGTGAATAAATTTGGAAATGGAATAGAATTAAGAATCAAATTGAGTTGAAGTCCATTCAAATTGGTTATAAAACATAAATACTTGTTTATTCACATAGATCTCTTCAGATTGCAAAGAATAAATTATCGTTGGATGTAAATGGAAGTAATTAAAATTCTATGAGTTGAGAGAAGTAAAATAAACTGATTTTGAAAGCAATTGAATTAAATATGAGTTCAATTTGCTTAAGAATAAATTAAAAGTAAGCAATTGAATTCTAAACCATTCAAACTGATGGAGTTGTATACGAATGAATCGAAAAACCATCCAAATTGAGTGAAAATGGTTACAAATAAATTGGAACAGTTGAATTAACATGGAAATTGTAGAAGTTGCTTATGGAAAAATGTTTGGTGTGAATTTCTTTTAGAATTCATATGTTTTAACTATTGCAAGTAAGTGAAATGTGTTAAACTTCTTGTATTTGGCACTTACAAGTTTAAACTGAGTAAGTACAGGTACCTGGAAGCCGTGAAGCTGGATTGAGTTGTGCTATAAGCTAAAAATAAAAGGCTGCTTGCTTAAAATGCTAAATAAGGTACGCCTATGCAATAAAAATAGGAAATATGAACTGTTTTTGGTTTTTCCGACCGTGTGGGTCGATGTATATATATTTATCTCTTTTGTCAAATTGCAAAAGCTCCTCCGTACAAAGGAGACTCTGCCAAAAAATTTCAAAAATTTTGGGAGTTAGAAAATTTTTGGAAATTTTTGGAAAATTTATTAACGACAAACCAATTTCAAACTAAGAATTGAAATAAGTTAGTAAATGGAGCTAATTAAAATAATGACGTGAATTAGTTATAAATGAAAAAAATAAAATTTAAAGTTTAGAGTTGAAAATAAATTGAATTCGTATGGAAATGAAAGAATCGTTGTGGATAGAAATGGATATAAACTAAAATGGTAAGATGAAAATAAATAAAGAAGTATATAAAATGCTTATACTAAACTTAAGAGGGAATGGTGAATTCTTAAATGATAATTGATACTACTAATACAATTTAAGTCAATATTGGAATGAATAGATGTTGACATTTTGTGAGGAAGTCGATAAAATGTTTTGGGAATATTGTGTTTGGATATTGGTGCTAAGCAGGTAAGCAGGTATTATAAAGGGAAAAAGAAAATTGGGTTTGATATGAAAAGATAAAATTTGAAATGCTCGACAAAAAGGTATGTATTTAAATTTGGTATGGAATTTGATTGGGATTTGGATTTGGATTTGGATTGAGCCACTTAGCGTTTTGTTTTCTTTTTGGATTTGGGAGGCCGTAGAGCCATTTTGTAGTTGTACCGAGCTAGCCGCGCAAAGGAGACACTGGCAAAAATTTTCGAAAATTTAGGGGGTTAGAAAAATTTTGAGAAAATTTTGATAATTCAAAATTTAGTTTTGAATTATAACTTGAATGGTTAAACAAATGGTATAGTTTGAAACTAGGGAAAGGTTTGGAAAGTTAATAAGAATAATAATAAGCCTTTTGTAAAAAGATAGTTGGTAAGATGTTAAATTGTTAGAAACGGGTTTTGGGCCATTCTTCCAAGTTAGTAATTTCGGGGACGAAATTCTTTTAAGGGGGGAGGAATGTGACGATCCGGAATTTTCAAGCATCTAAAATCAGAATATTTAATTGATTTTAAGTATTCAATAGAGTAATTTTAATTTGAATTACGAATATCACTAATTATTGAAAATTAAATAATTTGTTGAATTAAATAATTTGAAGCTGAGTAAAATGTTGAATCCGGAATTTTAAGCTTGTTAAAAATAATTTGAAGGCGTATAAAATTTATATTGATAACACTGAAGATAATAGAAGTTGTAAAATTGAAATTAACAGTGGTTCGTTCAGTTTTAAAAATATATCGTTTAAATTGAATTTAAAACTAGCCTTCCGAGGCGCAGTCTCGGAATTCGACGAAACCAGTTCCAATGGATCCGAAATGTTTAATCATTTTCGGATTTCAATTTTCGTAGTGTTTGGAGTTGTTGTGTGAGCATATGATAAGTAAATGCGCTACAAAATTTAATTGAAAAAAAAAATATTTATAAAATATAAGGGTTAAATCAGCGGTCTCTTTTTCTGAGCAAGCCGTATTCATGTTTCTCGTTTAACAACAACACGCAAACATTTCGTATCATTTCATTTCAAGGCCGAACTTTTCAAAATATCAGAGAGAGAAAAAAAATAATGAGCGAAATCGAAGTAATTAATGCCGAGATTTCCCTACTTTGGATCTCATTCATCTGCCGTTCGACCTCGAAAGAAAATGGCGATTAAACCCTTGTTCCCTTTCCTCTTTCTTTCCGGTTATTCCAAAAATCAAATTCGCATAATATAAAAAAAAAAGAGGAACGCGATCGAATTCGCGAGCTCGCGTGCGACTGCAAGGGGGGCTAGGGCATGGTTAGGCGAAGCAGCTACAAGTGATTCGCGTGGAGGCTTGAGTTTTGGGCGTCGCGGTTTGGGGGTTGTTATCGATAAGGAGAGTCGTCGCATAAGCCTCGGTCGCAAGGGTAGCGCGGAGTGGAACTCGAGGTGTTGAGGGTTGGGGGTCGCGTTTGCACATGTGCCGAAAGGATGATGGGTAGTTCGACAGTAATGGAGGCAGTCGCGTAGGGAGAGGCCATGCGCTAGGTTCCCAGTGGACTGTGAGGTATCCTTCTTTTATTTTCATTTCAAACTGAATTTATAATCATATGCATTTTATAGACAGAAATAAAACAAAATAAAATAGAGTCAAAGAGTACGTTTTGTTATTCTTAAGTTTATTTAATTTATATATGTATATATATATATATAAAGGAAGATTTATTACAGTAAGCTTAAGTGTTAAAATATGACTTGCACAGGAAAGAAACAAATCCTGTTTTGTTTATTCACAGAAGCAGAAATAAATATAAATATCTTATATTCATGTGTATATACAGCAAAGGAAGTATTAATAAACACACACTCCTATTTAATTTGCTCGGTTGTTTTAAAAATAGCGTTTTGTTGGAAATTAATTTATTTAATTAACCTATTAAATTAATTGGTTGCTAAAATAATATGTTAAAAGGGGAATTAGTTTAAATTTAAAATTCATTAGTTAAAATAGAATCATGGGTTGATTAAATTTATAAAATAGAAATAAACTGTTCAAGTTATTTCAAAGTGTTAATAAAATAATCTAATGTTTGTTCAAGGTCATGAAAAGAAAAAAAAAGCAAAAGAAACAATTCAAGATGGATATGGTGGCAAATAAAAGGCAAAGGTGAGATAATCTCACTCAGTTTAAATTATTTAAATTTAAATGATTAAATTTAACTAATTGTTGGATGGTTAATTGATTGATTTGATATAGTATGATATTTTAGAATTGAGGTATTATGTTGTGCTAACATTTGTGGATGCAGGGAAAACAGGTTGGAGGGATCCAACTGGACCCCTCACATTTATTTAAATTATTCAATATTCTCTGTTTTGATTATTTGATATCCTATGATGAGTTATATTGGAATATTGAATGTATGGTTTGATTGGAATTCGGGTATCATGAATTACCAAAATATATGAATTGGATTGTTGAAGGAAATTGAAAGGAAGTAAATTTGTAAGAGAAATAATTATAGAAAGTTTGAATAAATTAAGAATGAATTGAAAAGAAATAGAAGTAACATGAAAATAATAATAAATAACTTCGAGTATGAAGAGAAATGTAATTGTTAATAAAATGAATTTGATGGATTGTAAACTTAAGTTATATAAATTAAAGGAATAAAGAATTATTTTGAAATTCAAAGTTTAAATTTATTTAAAATGGAGTAAGAAGTAATTTGAGAAAATCAAGAATTGGTATTCTCTGTTGAAAATATTTATATCACAATTAAGGAATAAAATCTAAAATTAATAGATTTTGAAGTAAAAAGGGGTAAATTGGAAATCAATTTGAAAATTGACTCAAGTGTTTGAGATTGGAAATTTAAAGAAGACCGAGAAGAGAAGTATATTTCTCTGGATAGCCAAGTACGTTCAAAGTTAATTTTTAAATACAAGAGAAAGCTTGAATGTTGTTTTAAAAAGCATGTTTAGAAGATTTATTATTTTTAATCTTTAAAATTCTAAAGTAAATATTTTCAAATCTATTATCATAATAATTATTTAAAATAGCAGTCTTAACTTAAATAGTTTAAAGTGAATTCCAAAGTAAGTGTTTTGTTTAATACATTATAGTCATAATTATTTTAAAGATGATTTGGTATTTTGTTAAAGAAGAAAATCTAGTTATATTTATAAGTTAAACTTATTTTACTTAGTTCTAAGGTATTATTATAAATTAAATATTAAGGTAAATTTTTCTAAAATTAAATGTTAAATATATTTTGCAATTAAGTGTTTTTAAATTCTTTTAAAAA
This sequence comes from Allium cepa, assembly GCA_030765085.1. NCBI lineage: Eukaryota > Viridiplantae > Streptophyta > Magnoliopsida > Asparagales > Amaryllidaceae > Allium > Allium cepa. Next base: position 319,146,190 of record CM060939.1, read on the forward strand.
CCTATAATCTTGTGCTTGGTGATTCCAGTGGCAATAGAAATACTTGAAATTTATTCTGAGAAAGGAAGATAGCTCGAAACTGTTTTCAAAGAATTTGAAAAGTGGAAATATATCTTGTGAAGATATTTTGAGATTAATAAATCATTTGGGAAATTATTTATTGTTGGATGGTTGTTTGTGAATATAATTGATAGTTAAATAACCGACTATCAATATTGGACAATGCGTTGATCGTTTCGAAGAGTCCGGGATCGAGATTTATTTCTCGAAAACCACTTCGATCCGGTTTGTACGTTTCGCGTAAAGGATTTTGGATTCGAAGATGGAACAGTGAAGTGCAAGGGCTAGTCGCTACTAATCCTGAGGATATTTCCAAAATGGATGTAGTAGGAATAGTGCCTTCGGTTCCGTTCGAACCTGGAACGGACTTGTATGGATGAATGCTTGTGAAACATCGTCAGGTGGACGATGGTCATTCTAAGGGATATGTTCTATAAAGGTAACGCTTAGCCTCAAGCCTCATCAAATGGGAATGACTGAAAATCAGGGGTTATGCAGCAAGGCTAGGTGGGTAGCACCCAAGCAGGGTGAGGTCAATCCAGTCTAGATGTCCCTTTTTATTTTTCGGCTTAGTGGTGCGGTTGCTGATCCCAACCGCGGTGTGATCTCACTCGGGACTGTCCAGTAAGGGATGGTTCCGGCCTTGTGTTGCAGGGGATGAAGGGAGTAATCCTCGGTACGGTGATCTAGGCCCCGTACTGTGACAGGTGGTACCCCAGTGCCTAATCATTGGTTGGAAATCCATTCTCCCTACGAGCCTTGTACGAGTTTTGTTTGTATTACCCACTCTGCGGCTAGTAGATGGAATTTAATAATGTAACAATTTCGGCTATTTTATAAGTATTTGTATATAGACCCTGTTATAATATCAGAGGATTTCTATAAAAATTTGTTTTAGCTATCGTAAGGTAAAAACCCGACATGTTTATTTGTGGCGTGGTCTTACGAGATGCTTTTGTTTTTCAAAGGATTTTTGAAACTTTAATAATCAATTGGGTGTGATTTTCTCACGCTGGTATTCCAGACTGACTCGGGTATTATTTAACTGTAATGCTCGGGTCAGACCGAGTATTATAGGATACAGGATGATGCTATGGAGCTCAGGAAACGAGCTGGATGACGATACGTACTTACGTACTTGTTTATATATATTCTGCTGTTGAGTTGTTGTGTATACATGGTATGCTATTGATATGAGCTGTGACTGATGTACTCTGATGATGTAATATATGTAAACTGATATATATTTGATTTTGAGTAAAGATTATTTATTATCTATTATATTTATTCCGCTGCGATGGTTAGATTCTGATGTTTTTTTCCTATTTTCTTCTTCTACCTCTTCTTCTTTAACCCAAATGGTTTGTATTTCTGTACAACTTGAGTTGATTGTTGTAGAATAGTGTGAACTCAAGGGGTACGGATTTGCGGGTCGTTATAATATATATATATATATATATATATATATATATATATATATATATATATATATATATATATATATATATATATATATATACAGACACACACACACACTCATCCTAGGGTACCACTTACCCTATCCTTAATGAGTAATCCCACCAGAGCCAAGGTTCTCGCTTAACCTTCTGCTCTGATACCAAATGCAACGACCCGGAAATTTCGATCCTGAAAATTCCAGATAGTTAGTGAAAAGAAGAAAGAGAAAGAAGAAGAAACAGAAAACTCAAACTCAGAATCTCACATTCGCAGTGAATAAAATAAAATATCACATAATAATGGTTTTACAAAGAAGATCTGTATCTTTACACTTATATTTTTATACATCAGAGTTACAACCATTACACAACACTGGAGAGTTTAAAAGAACCTGTCCAAGATAAACTATAATATATCGCAACGGAAACACCCCATATGTTCCTGCCATCTAGCTTGCCTCCTGAGCTCCAGAACGTCCTTACCTGAAAATAAGAAATACTCGGTCTGACCCGAGCATTACATCAAAGTAACACCCGGGTCAAGCTGGAAACCAGCGTGAGTAAAACGCAACTAACATACAATTCAACAATACAAAACTTATTTTAAACCCAAAGGTAATTCATACTTCACTATGAGTTCTCAGTTTATTATAGTCAACACTTTCACACATCAATATCTATGTACCTCTACATAGTTTAAAGGGTCCGATTTCTTAAATCAATCCATTTCCAGCCTACTGATTTCACCATTAAATCCGTAAGGAATTTATAGAGGATTATAAATCGAAGCGGTTTCGGGTATTCACGAATACCCGACTCCGGTCTCTTCGAATTCAGTACCATCTTATCACAAATTATTCAAGTAAAGCACAATTCAAGCTTTAAATACAGGGTGTCATCTATAAACATTAACTCATCATCGATAGATAACCACATTATCTCAGTTTAAACCCAACATATCATATCACATAGCATCATAAATCACACATCCGAGATACCAATCAATCTAAGGCATGCAATATTGTTCAATCATTCACAAGCAAAATAAATTAGTCATTCCATTTCTGATATTAATTTAAACAAATTAATTTATTTACTTCAATCACCCTTAATTCTACTTACCTAACCATTGATTAATTAGAAACCAATTAATTTACCCATCTCTTATTACCCATCTTAATTAATCTCCCTTGATTAATCATTTACTAATTACATTAAGTAATTAGCCTTTAATTAATTATATTAATTAATTAACTTTAAAGAACTTTATTAATTCTTAAATTACTTATACTAAATGCTTAATCTTTTAATTACTTCTACTAAGTAATTATCATTCTTATTAGTTACACCAAGTAATTAAACTCAAATCTACTTCCATTCATTCATTAATTACATCCCAGTAATTACCCATCAATTACTTCACTATGTAATTACACTTTATTAATTACGTTTAGTAATTACACTTAAAAAATCATCAAGTGATTATCTTAAATAAATTAAACTTAATTAATTAAGTTAAACTGATCATATTAATTAATTAATGACATTGAGTAATTAATCCCTTTAATTACTTACTTTAAGTAATTATATTTAACCAATTCCACTAATGATTATCCTTAATTAATCACTTTAATTAATTGTCCCTAAGTAATTAAGTTAATTATTGAACCCTTTATTACCCATATTAAATAATGATTAATAATTAATTATATTGATAAATTATTCATCAATAAACAAGACCTTATTTAATTTAAGATAAATCCTTATCTTAAATAACTACTTAATGATTATTAAATTTGATTTGAAAACATATAGAAATAAAATTAAACTCTGAAACCTATAACTTTAATGGTATATCAAGAATACTCGGGTCAAATCCCAAACTTCCGAGCTAATTTTAGTTCCAACTTAACCACTAAGTATTTTGAAAACATTTCTATCTCAAAACCCTTTACTGTCCTTTATTTCTTAATCTAAATTTAATTCTAAACAATCGGCCCGTCACTCTCAGGCCCAACTAACTCAAAGCCCACAAGTCAACAAATCCCCCTTCTCCTTCACCCTCTTATTCTTACCGTCCTTCCATCCACCTACACAATGTATCATGGTGTACGTGCACACCAACCCCTGGACGGCGACCATGCCTCCGATCGTCTCTGCAAGTCACGTACGATCATCGTATCTTATCCAACCACCCAGACATCGACGAACTTCCTTGTTCGACAAAAACAACCTTCGACTTTCCTACTAGAAACGAATAGAATCCATCGATCACCCCACTCCGACCATTCCCATTATCTTACACCCTCAAAATTCATCGGAAGACCCGCCACCATCTCCTACATCGTTTCCCCCACATGTGAAGCCTTCTATTCTTCCTTTTTCTTTGCTTTTCAACCTAAAACCTAAGGCCAGTCAAAGATCCCCTAAACCCTACTATTCGATCATCCCGCTTCCACAAGCATTAGAAAATTCCAGAGACATTTCTCCTATGTTCCCCATGTCCTATTCCTTCTCCATGTCAAGTGTCACATCTTCGAATCATCCCAGTTGCCCCAGTTTGCCAACTTGCCCAAATCCGTTCAACTTCAAATCCCACACAAGTTATAAACTTAAATTCTTGATTTTGTTATCATAAATCAACATTTTCCAAGACTAATTCAACCATATAAAAGAAACACAGGAAAATGATAGTTGAAATTTCCAGTTGAAATTTATTTTACTATATAATTCAATTTTTCCCACGAAATGCTTAATAAAATTTCTTGAGACAATATTATATATATAATATCACATTCGTACAATCAATTCCCTTTTAATGATCTTAGCCAGAAAAGGTTTGGAAAGGAAGAAAAATGTTAGAAATAAAATTTGGGTCTGTAAACAAAAAAAAAAAAGAACCGAGGTATATAAATTCCCAGGCATGCAGAGGATCTTTCAGTGATTCAGCCATATTTTCAAGCAAATACATCCATATATCCATATGAATCATATTACTACTTAAATTCATCACATCCATAGGTAGAAATGATAAAAAAATTTAACAGTTAAAGTTCACTCACCTTAAAAAGATGGTGAAGAACAGAGCTTCAAATTTGAAGTTGCTGGAAATGTCTTTTCCCTTTGAAAACTTTAAACTGAAATGCCCCTAGCTTCTTGTTTTTGATTTTGATCTTTACCGAAACCTTGATTCAGCTATTAAAAATGATCCATGCTTAATAGGAGATTATTTGCTTGATACGGTTCTTATTTTCTTTTGATTTGCAGTTAATAGGAGATGGAAAAATAATCTGTGAAGTAAAGATAAAAATATGTTTTGTTACTAATTTTGTTATATTATTCCTAATTCAAATTAGAAGAAAGTAAAATATGCCACTTGTTAATTTTGTTTACACATGTTAAATACCTATTTTATTAATTAAACACTTGTCACAAATAGGTATTTTTATGCCTAAACCCCTTTGTTAAATTTATTTGTAAGTTATGTTTTAAACCTTATTATTTTATAAATTACTTAATTTCATATCTATGTTTGCTTACAACCACATATGTCCTTTGTATTTACATATATATTAACCACATCTATTTCCAAGTATATAAGAGAAAAAATATTTTTAAATTTTTAATTAAACCTCATCTTACATATCTACAAACCAACCCTACATAGATATATAAAATTTCCAAAGATTTATTTAAAATTGATTATATATATGTATATTATTTTCGCTTTGAAAAAAAATATTTTTTTTTAAATAAAGATTTATAAAAGAAGATCATTAAACAAATATTATCAAATGAATATTTATCTAAATATTTATAAGTCTGTATTTATGTTCAAATTCATCTATATACATATCAGATATATTCTAATTATCAGAATTTCATTTATTAATCCAAATAAAATTAGTATATAGACTATAATTAACCTAGTTAATTATCAATTAACATATGCTTAAAAATTCGGGTTATCACAGATACCCACGACGTTCGACCTGATCTTTTCGTTAAAAATGCGACCGCATGCCCTGACGAGCTAAAGTGCTCAAACGCACTTCATCACATGTCACCGGACCTCCTCAAACTTGGTCCAAAGATGTGAATCAATCTTCTCCGCACAGATGTACACTTCATTGCTTGATTCGACAAAACAAATCCCTATGAACTGCAACCCTAGTTTCTAATTCGAGCTCGACTACACGGTCGACCATCCATGAACGAAGTTGCGACCATCAACATATATACTAGATTGAAGAGGATGTGAAAACTTGAATTTTACAAATAGTTTCAAAAAATTTCATTGAGTATTTTTAGAGAAATTATTTTTCGAACTATTACTTCCTATTTTTTTCTTTTCTTACTTACTAGAAGTGCTCAGCTGTGTGTTTTAAAAGAGGAGGTAAGAGTATTTCACACGACAAATAGGTAATAGTGGGGTGGCTTAGAATTGAAATAAAACAACTGATGAAAATATGGTCAAGTCAGCAATATAAGTTTATAATTTAAATTTCCAAATTATCTCGATTTACACAACTCAAAATCTTGAACCTCTATTCAGGCATGCCGTTAGGTGTTTATAATGTTATACCCTTTTTCTAAATGCAATGGAAAAGGTTTTGAGTCCTAATCGATCGTATAGCGTAGATAACGTTTTAGACCCAACTATTATACTGAATTTTCGATATAAATCTCAAAGCATTTCTACCACATACGATTAAACGATAATTCTAAACATTATGAGATTTGAAATCCGATAATAATACTCTATTACGAATCCAATGAAACTAGTTTCGTCAAAATCCAAGACTGTACCTCAGAATGCTATTTTTATATGTTAATTTGAACGAGCTATTTTTAAAATCGAACAATTTACTTTTAAATTCAATATAAAAGTTCTATTACCTTCATTCTTATTAACGTAAATTTAATAAGCCTTTAAATTATTTTTATCAAGCTTAAAATTCAAGATTCTATTATTTAACCAATTTCTAATTATTAAATTCAAAAATTAAATTATCCAATATATCGTTATATTTGAAATTCAAGTTAAAAATTAACTATAAATATTTAAAATCAATTAAATAGTCCAATTTCAAATAACAAAATTCTGGATCTTTACAACTATAATCAAAGTGGAGCTTTCATGTGACGCCAAACCTCTATACCCATGCTAGCCAAGGACACTACAGGGTAATGCCGTCAACTAACACGGAGAACAAGGCTGGTTGGGAGCGACCATCTATAGCCTTGCTCTAACTATCTATTGAATACATCGATAATAGTCATACCAAGCAGGTCGACATACGCAATGAATACTTAAAACAAAACCATAGGTGGTTGGGGGATCTATCAGAACAGAATATAACAACTCAAATGTAATATACATCACAGAACAGTAGATCATCATATACACATATACAGATACATAACAGAGTATACAAACTAATACACGTCAAGTGGTATAACAAACCACAATATACAGACAAATCAAAATAATTACATATCAGAGTTACAACAAAATAGGACTACACAAAAAGCTTTAACAAAAAGGAACAAGCTGAATAGTCCATGCGGAAGCAAAATAGGCTAAGTCCAAAAGCACCTAACCTGAAACATCTCGATCTGACCCGAGTATAAAATACACGGGTCATTCTAGCTAAACAAATCAGTTAGATAAACTGAACAACAATAAACCTGCATGGTTACAAAGTATAACAAATATCTCTAAAGGAGATAACACAATCATCTAACAAAAGATGAATCATGTGATAACAAAACAAGCCTCATATCATCGGCAACACAACAGACAAAGGATAAGAATATCCCAAAGCAAGCCAAAAGGCAATAACAAATACCAATGAAGGTAACACAAGTTGTAACATCTCGGAAATTTTGAATTTAAAAATTTGGTTAATTATTTGAACTTTTAAATTTAATTTGAGAATTTCAAAAGGGATAAAATATTGTTGATATTAATATTACACAGTTATATAGAATTAAATAAAAAGAAAATTTATAGTTTAAGTTTTCTTAAAAGAATGATAAATTAAATGTTGATTGTAAAACTTCAAATGGAAAATAAAATAAACAAAGTATGTAGTAATAAGATTACATACAAGAATCAAATGAATATGTTACTAAATCAAACCAGGTAAGTGTAAGAAACTAAAACAAAACTCTTTCAATCAACAAAGTAAAATAAGAAATAAGTTAATTTAAAACAAACACTTTCATTTAGTAAAACAAAAGTAAAATGATACTTGCTAAAAGAATAAAACAAAAGCCTGTAAAGTAAATAAGAAAGTAAGTACCTTAATAGAAAAATAAAAGAAATTATAAGTAAACAAAACCTTGTTTTAAGTATATTTATATGTAAATAAATATGTAGACATAAGAAAAACAAAATTTTTAAACAAAACAACACATACATATAAAAGAAGAAACAAGACAGCATGCTGTAATATACAAGTACACAGGATAGAAGCATCACAAAACATGCTTACATTAAATGCAAGCCTCTACAAAGCAACATACTTTCGTTTAATGCATTTACTCTCCAGCATGGGTTAATCAATATTAAAAGCAGTATTATACCTACCTGTACAATGCAGTATGTACACAATCTGTTATATATACACATCAATCTACCTCTTTATTTTGTTCAAAAAAAACTGAGCAAGAACAGAAAATAAACTTAGAAGAAAAATATAAACAAGTTCAAAAAAATAAATTACTGAAGAAAGAAGAAAAGAGAAGAGGATCAAACTGCAGGCCTTCAAAAGAGAAGAAAAAAAGTGTTCTTTGTTTTAAACATTTGCCAAGTGAGTAAAACTCTAAACTTGTTGAAATTGCGTATGGTAAATCCTTGAAATAAGATATAAATCATGTGTGCATATACTTGAGTTAGCACATGATTTTAATATGCTCTGTGTTCTTTAAGAATTGGTACAGACTTTATCTTTCTGTTCAAAGATTCAAACTAGTTTGTTTAAAACATTTTGTAAGCTTTGATTCTCAACTAAACCAGTTGTCAAAAACTTAAAAGTAAGAATTTTTAAAGGTTGATTTAAAATCCTCTTTATCAAGCATCACTGAAAACTTTTTCTACAGGTTTCAATTAAAGATTTGGTAAAAAAAATTAATCGTTGTAAAATATTAATCCAAGATTATAAATTGAATCTATACTGCAAAGCATGAATTTTAAAACAAAAATTTAGATTTTTAATTTGGTATTCACAGAATAGTTAGTTTTTGAACAAAAACCACTTTTGAACAAAAACCACTTTTATTCGAATTTTTAATTTGGAACTTTTGGCTGTTGTTTTCGCTTTGAAAATATGGCAGCACTATCTTCTGGGTAAGAATCTTTTCAGCTTTCCTAACAATTTATGAACTAACTTAACTAAAGAAATATACCTAATAAACTCTCTTTGTTTTAGGTGAAAAATTTGAATTATTCACCGACCATAAATCTTTGAAATATCTTTTCTCCCAGAAGGATCTAAATTTGCGACAACAACGTTGGTTGGAATTTCTGGCATCTTATGACTTAGATATTTTGTATACGCCGGGAAAGGCCAATGTAGTTGCATACGCTTTAAGCAGAAGACATGCTGTTCTCGCATATCTTGTTATCACTCCTACTCTTCTTAAAAAGATCGCAAATAAGCAATATGAAGATGAGTTTCTTCGGGGAATTTATAAAAGAATTTGCCAAGGAGAAGACACTAGTTTTGAGATGGATAATAGAGGAGTAATAAGATTAAAAGGCAGGATTTGTGTTCCAGACTTCCCTGACCTGAAACGTGAAGTATTGGACGAATGCCACAAGTCAAAATTCAACATCCATCCAGGAGTCAACAAAATGTATCGTGATGTTAAAAGAACATTCTGGTGGAAGACAATGAAGAGAGACATATCTATTTATGTGAGTCGCTGTACTACTTGTCAGCAAATCAAGAGCGATTAAATGAAAGTAGCCGGTTTACTTCAACCTTTGGAAGTACCGAAATGGAAGTGGGATCAGGTATCGATGGATTTTATTGATGGACTTCCACGAACCAAGAAAGGCAATGAAGCGATTTGGGTTATTGTGGATCATCTAACCAAAAATGCTCATTTTATTCCAGTTAAGTCCACTCGGACTGTGGCAAGCTTGGCAGGTATATATATAAAGGAAATTGTTCGCCTCCATGGTATTCGCAGCAGTATAGTGAGTGATCGTGATCCGATCTTCACTAGTAGATTTTGGGAAGCATTCCAAGACGTATTGGGAATGAAATTAAATTTCAGTACTGCTTATCACCCACAATCTGATGGGCAGACTGAGAGGGTCAACCGAATTTTAGAAGACCTACTGCATGCTTGTGTGCATGATTTTGGTGGTTCTTGGGAGGACCATTTGCATCTGGTTGAGTTCTCATATAATAACAGTTATCAGGCCAGTGTAGAAATGGCTCCTTTCGAAGCTTTATATGGTCGTCCGTGTCGATCACCTACATGCTGGATCGAATCAGGTGATAGACTTGTTCTTGGACCGGATATGATAAAAGAAGCCACTGAGAAGGTAGACTTTATTCGAAAGAAGTTATTAACTGCCCAAAGCCGTCAAAAGAGCTATTATGACCGACGAAGGAGAAATTTGGAATTTCAAGTTGGAGATTCTGTATTTCTAAAAGTATCTCCGATGCGGGGAGTATTGAGATTCAGGAAAACTGGAAAGCTAGCACCGCGTTATATTGGTCCTTTTCCTATTCTGGAAAGGATTGGTCCTTTAGCATATCGAGTGCAGCTACCCAGCTGTTTGTCTGGCGTACATGATGTGTTCCACATTTCTAATCTTCGGAAGTATGTGCACAATCCAGATGATATTATTGAAGAAGCTGCTTAGCAGGATCTAGAAATCACTCCTAACTTGGCAGTTAGAAGGGAACCGATAAAAATTGTTGATCGTGATGAGAAGCGATTAAGAAACAAGATTGTGAGGCTGGTCAAAGTTTAATGGAGTGGCGATCCAAAGGACTGTACTTGGGAGACTGAAGATAATATGAAGAAATCATATCCCAACTGCAGAATTGACATATTGGTTTAATCTGTAAGTCATTTCCTTATTTTTGTAAATTCGACTATTCTTTGTTTACGTTTCTCTCTCTTTCAATTTCGAGGACGAAATTTTCTTAAGGAGAGGATATTGTAACATCCCGGAAATTTTGAATTTAAAAATTTGGTTAATTATTTGAACTTTTAAATTTCATTTGAGAATTTCAAAAGGGATAAAATATTGTTGATATTAATATTACACAGTTATATAGAATTAAATAAAAAGAAAATTTATAGTTTAAGTTTTCTTAATAGAATGATAAATTAAATGTTGATTGTAAAACTTCAAATGGAAAATAAAATAAACAAAGTATGTAGTAATAAGATTACATACAAGAATCAAATGAATATGTTACTAAATCAAACCAGGTAAGTGTAAGAAACTAAAACAAAACTCTTTCAATCAACAAAGTAAAATAAGAAATAAGTTAATTTAAAACAAACACTTTCATTTAGTAAAACAAACGTAAAATGATACTTGCTAAAAGAATAAAACAAAAGCATGTAAAGTAAAAAAGAAAGTAAGTACCTTAATAGAAAAATAAAAGAAATTATAAGTAAACAAAACCTTGCTGTGAGTATATTTATATGTAAACAAATATGTAGACATAAGAAAAACAAAATTTTTAAACAAAACAACACATACATATAAAAGAAGAAACAAGACAGCATGCTGGAATATACAAGTACACAGGATAGAAGCATCACAAAACATGCTTACATTAAATGCAAGCCTCTACAAAGCAACATACTTTCATTTAATGCATTTACTCTCCAGCATGGGTTAATCAATATTAAAAGCAGTATTATACCTACCAGTACAATGCAGTATGTACACAATCTGTTATATATACACATCAATCTACCTCTTTATTTTGTTCAAAAAAAACTGAGCAAGAACAGAAAATAAACTTAGAAGAAAAATATAAACAAGTTCAAAAAAATAAATTACTGAAGAAAGAAGAAAAGAGAAGAGGACCAAACTGCAGGCCTTCAAAAGAGAAGAAAAAAAGTGTTCTTTGTTTTAAACATTTGCCAAGTGAGTAAAACTCTAAACTTGTTGAAATTGCGTATGATAAATCCTTGAAATAAGATATAAATCATGTGTGCATATACTTGAGTTAGCACATGATTTTAATATGCTCTGTGTTCTTTAAGAATTGGTACAGGCTTTATCTTTCTGTTCAAAGATTCAAATTAGTTTGTTTAAAACATTTTGTAAGCTTTGATTCTCAACTAAACCAGTTGTCAAAAACTTAAAAATAAGAATTTTTAAAGGTTGATTTAAAATCCTCTTTATCAAGCATCACTGAGAACTTGTTCTACAGGTTTCAAGTAAAGATTTGGTAAAACAATTAATCGTTGTAAAATATTAATCCAAGATTATAAATTGAACCTATACTGCAAAGCAGGAATTTTAAAACAAAAATTTAGATTTTTAATTTGTTATTTACAGAATAGTTAGTTTTTGAACAAAAACCACTTTTATTCGAATTTAAAGTGATTGAGTTAATGATAAATGTTGTAATTTGAATTGAAGCTAGTTTGAACTTCTATAATGACAAGAAAAATATTAAATAAATTTTCGAATGTATGAAGTTGCTGTTCGAACCCAAAATAGGGTTTAAGCTGGAAGTTGCAGTACGTTAAAAAAAATGGTGATTTTGTCGAAATGAATTGATCGAGCTCCATGATATTGAGGGAAATGGAAGAGCATCGGGTTAGCGTGCTATGGCCGGAAGCATGGACTTTTCAGGTGGACGGTGCGAGGCGGAGAGGCTATTTCGCGTGGTGGGTTTAAGTTACAAGGATGAGCAAAGTTGCTACTTTTTGAATTCGAACCGATGGCTTCGAATTGAGGTCGGAATTCGAGCGTATGTGAGATTTTCGACCTGTTGAGAGTCGCGAGGTTCACCAGAGCATCGCCACACGTGCACGTGAATGTGTCAGTGATGATGCGTCCGTGAGTGTGTTTTAAAATCCTACAGTTTATATTTAGTTTAGTTAAATAAATAGAAACAGAAGAAAAAGAACAGGAAGGAGAAGAAGATGGATTCGTGAACGAACAGGGAAGACTCTGGGTTTTTGAAAGTTTGCTTGAGTTTTTCATCGAATGGGCCTGAGTCGTTTAAAATGAATTACCAGGTTTTAAACAAAAAAAAAGAAAGAAAAGGAACAGGGAGAAGAAAAGAAAAAAAAGCATGGGGAAGAAAGAAGTTTGGCTCGATGAAACCCTATGTTACTCGGGTTGTTTTATAATGGGCTAAGCCCATTCAAATCTTCAAGTTAACAATGTTAGGAAAATTTTGTGTTTACAATGTAAACAATATAGATTTAGTTAAGTTAAATTATTTAACAAAGGCTTTAGAATTTGTTAATTCTTTAATTAAGTAAAGAAAGTTTAAAATAAAAATTTATTTAACCCTTTAATTAAATGATTAAATTTTAAAAGAAGAATTTTAAATTAATTTACATTAAAATTCCAATGTAACAATAAATTAATTTTTAAAGTATAAAACAGATTTTCAAATGGAAATTAAGGTAAACAATTTTTATTAATAGTTTTGAAAAGGAATTTAGAATGATTTAAAGTTTGTGATTAAAATTGATTTAATAAACAATTAAGTACTCAAATAAATTTATAATTAAGAATTTATTGATTAGATAAAGTAAGTTAATTAATTTAATTGGTAGTTAATTAAAATAACTAATTAAGGAATAATCAATGTATCAAGATGATTAAGATTAATTTATTTATCATTAAGAATAATAAATCATTGATTTAAAATAATCAATAAAATAATTATTTGGTTAATTTATCTCATTCGTTTTGATTGGTAAATAATTAACTATTGTTGTGCACTGTATTGATATTTCTGTTCTAATTGTGATGCGGTGTTTTGTGGATTGCCATGTGATGCACTGTGATTATGATTTATTCTGTATTGATGTGAAAACCCTGTTGCCCGTAAAACGGCATTTAAACTTCGATGCGACAGGGAATCGGATTTCAATTGGTTATCCGAAACCCACATCGAACCCGTGAATAATTTGTGAATGACATCAACATGTTTTAAAATTTGACACTCACTATTCGAATTAGCCGGGAAAGGACCTTTGTGTCGCATAACCCATTTCGAATATGTGATTCGACGTTATGGATAGCATTTGAAGATCGGTGTTGAAGACCGGTTATTTGCGAGAGCGATAGGATGACCTATCGATTGTCTCTGCACCGAGTAGCTACGGTATAGAGATTTCCTAAGTGATAGGAAGTCCGGTCGGGATTGTGGATATCCGGATTGCAAGGACTTCTTTGGAAGTGCCTTCGGTTCTGTTCGAGCCCTGAACAGACTTGTATGGATTGTATGTCCGACATTACAAATTGAGATATAAAGCAGATTTCTTTCAAATATATTTCTGTTGGTGGCGGAGAATTTATTCTCTTAGCTTAACACCCTTCTCTGAGACGTACGTGCTTAGAGGTTATGTAGTTGAAGGTTATTAGCGATATATTCCCAATTTGGTAATGTGACATGCTGAGTGTTGCTGTGAATTGATCATTGCTTGATCATTTGTGATTTGATCATTTGTTTGATCACTTATCTTTGTGATCATTTCTATGATCATTTGTTGACCCAAAGCACAGCTTTTGTATAAAGCGTGGCTTTGTGGACGAGACTTCGTCGGACCTCACACCCCGAAATGGTCAAAATAGGAAAGATGCAGCAAGGTTATTAGGGGTAGCACCCCTTAGGGTATGTGCATTTCCTTCTGGATAGAAGTGGTATCATGGTATGGAGCCCAGATACTTAACTTATGTTGATATCGCAGATATATATATATATATATATATATATATATATATTACTTTGTGATTTGTTGCTGGGGCCTCGGTTAAAGGTTGGTTACAATCGGGAGATGGCATACTCGTGTCAGTAGTTACCCAGTTAGGGGTAACCCGGCATTGTGTTGGCAGAGATCCGGTTTGGTTCTCGGGAACGTCCTTCCAGAGGCGTTCTCATGTGGCAATGGAAAGTTCCTTGGCCTGACCATTTGTTGGAAATCCAATTCCCAATACGAAACCCTATACGGTTTTAGTTGTAGAACCTGCCATTTACTTATGGTGGCGCCCCACTGTTTAAATGGTAGCTATAGTAGGCATAGTTCGGAATGTCTATGCTGGCTAAGATTGATACTCTATTTTCGAAATGATTTATATCACTATGAACTAGAAATAATATCAAAGAATTCTTTTCTCGTACCAAGCATATTTAACTATCATAAGAAGAAATCTCCTCCAATTCTGCGTTTGCATTGTGTGTGTGGCGGGAGGTCTTATGGTAGTTCCATTTTTAAAAGCATACCTAAAATTCGTTTATAAATCTTGTTTTTATTTAAATGCAACTGTTTTTGTTTACTCATACCAGTCCCATGACTGATCCGGAGTTTATTGTTTTCTTTCTTAAACTCTGGGTGCCCATTATTTCCACACGGGCAGCCTAGTAGCAGGTTTCTGTATTTTGGAGTGGCAGTATTTTGGAGCTCTCATCTTGGAGATATCTTAGGAGCTTTTTGGAGATTTCAGGTGTTAGCTTTTGGGAGTTCGTTATCACCTCTCTCATTGAGGACTTTTGGGTACATGTTCACTGTTGTATTATCATGATGTTGTATTTAGAGTTGTGGTGTATGTATTATATACTCTGTTGTAGTATGATATTATGTTGATGTTGTAACTGTGATGATATTTATGATATTGATTCTGTTCCGTTGTTTTATATTCATCTAATTGTTGTTATAAGCTCCGGCGATGCAAATTTGACGTCGTTTATCGAACATCGAGTTTGGGTCGTCACACAAGTTTCACAAGGTAATCGCTACATATCATGCGGCTCAAAAAGATCAACACCGAAGGGCAATACCTAGGGAATATGCATATCAATGAAACATCATAAAATTTGCACGTGCTCAGTACTGTATAAACAAGGATCCATGAGCCCGAAGACTCCAAACCCAGATATTACTCGAGCGGCTCATGAAGACCTAACTCCGAAAGCGACATTATTAGGGCAACAAACCCGAAGGCACAAACCCGAAGGCAACATACCCGAAGGCAACAAACCTGAAGGAGACAGTCCGAAGACACTATCCCAAAGGCAATAAACCGTAGTGGTGAAGGTCCGGAGGCCCACTACTGGACACCACTAACTGGCAGAATGTGTCATAAATCTCAAAAAGGAATCCGAAAAGTTGTAACGTGAGTCCCATAACCACTCGTTCGCACTAAACGGTTTACTATCCGTTAGTTAATTTCACACTCAAAGTAGTACAAAGTTCACCTCATATCATCGGTAAACCCAACCCGAAGGTCAAAACGACCAATTGAATAGGTCGGGGATTAATCGGAAGGATAAACGCACAGATTCATGGTCCGTGTTTTGCCCAATCATTTAATCACCCTTCCACTTCGCTCGAAGTGCGAAATTGTGCGTGTGTTTTAAATAGAATTTATAAATCGGAGAAGCGAACTTTTAATACGATTTGAAGAAATCATTTATAAAAACACGTGAATGAATTCAAAAAGGAATCATCAAGGTCAAATATGCATAAACAACTAATTGGAATCAACAACCGCCGATTAAATTTGGAAAAGTAAACTAACAAGGCAAATTGGCAAAAAAACAGCAGGTTCAGATGTCTGAAAGAAGTGGTTCAGACGTCTGAATCTGGAAATTAATTTATTTTTCAAAAGAGAATTCAGACGTCTGAAATAGGCAATAGTTTGCCTATTTCCTTTCTGGTTGAAATTTAGCCAATTCAGACGTTTGGAATATAAATTCAGACGTTTGAATATGGGAATGAAAATCTTCCCCAGAACAATATTCAGGCGTCCGAAATAGGATTTCAGACGTCTGAAACCTGATGGTCAGGCACTTCCTGAACCTAGTCCATTTATGGCCAAACAAATCGAAAGCAATCGGATGTGTGTTGATTATGGGCTTACGTCAAACGACTACCCAACCTTAACGACACACCCAAACACTCCGAACAACATAAACATCAACCATATAAGGTTTTACATAGATTTGGCTTCAAAAATCATAATTTGGCAATTTCACCGAATCAACCCAAATCAAAAGCAAATGGAAATGTACAAGTGTTAGGAATTCATACCTAACATCAATGATGTCAAAAGAAGTAGATGTGAGTTTAAAACTCACCTTTTAGTTCAAAACAAGAATAGAGAAGCTCAATAGCAAAGAAAACAACCAACCACTCTCCACTTCAACTCTACTAGCTTCAATCTAAGATCAAAACAAGTATTTTCCTAAGTTTAGGTTTAGGAAAGTCTGAGATTGAAGAGAGAAAGAGATAGAGAAGATGAAGAGGAGGCTTACCTATGGCTTCTCTTTGATATTTGGAGCAAGAATTCAAGTTTGCAAGGTAAACTAGGGCTTGGAATTTCTATTTCCCTTTCCCTTCCACCATTTTCACATGAAGCTTAAGTTTAGAAGTGGGAATGAGAGTATGGAGAGGAGAGGGCTGAGCTAGGGTTTTAGTTAGCTAGTGGCCTGAACCCAAACCCAAAACCCAATTAGAAAACGTAGCTAAAATTAACTTACTCCAAACATATCAAAGCTTATACTCAAAAAGGTCGCAAACGCAATTTTGGAATCAATAGAGGTGGTTTCGAGTCCTAATTCGGCCATTGGCAAAAAAGTAACTTTTCGGACCTAAAAATCCGACTAACGACGCTATATTTAAATAAAACATTTAAATATATAATCATTAAATATGCGGGTTGTTACAGATCTCCCGTCCTAATAAAATTGCGTCCCCGCAATTCCTAGAGACGATATTTGTAACAACTACATACATACAACATTCAAAAGAAAAGAAAATAAGCTTGAGACGAAAAGATATTCTCACCATTTCTAAGCAAAGATAGAAAACCCGGATAAGATCGCTCAATAAACTCTCTGGTTTTCCAAGTACAGTCATTGGGATTAGCGGACCATTGAACTTTAACGAGCAGCACGTCCTTGTTCCGAAGGTGTCGCGCCTCCGTGTCAAGTACGCGAATAGGCTACTGTACAATAGATAAGTCCGGTGAGATCTCAAGCTCAAGCAAATCAGGAGAATCAATAACAGAATCCGATTTCCGAAGACACTTCCGAAGTTGCGAGACATGAAACACGTCATGAATGCCAGATAAATGAGCAGGAAGTGAAACTCTACAAGCCACAGGGCCAATACGTTCAGTAATAGAAAATGGTCCTATATAGGGAGGAGCCAATTTCCCAGCCGTAATGAAACGCATAACCGCTTTCAAAGGAGAAACACGAATAAAAACAAGATCACCAATCGAGAACTCGAGAGGCTTCCTACCGTTGTCCGCGTAGGGTTTCTGGCGACTTTGTGCCTCTTTCATTCTCAACCGGATAAGATCAATCTTCTCAGAAGAGTCACGAACAAAATCTGGACCAACAATAAGCTTCTCCCCAGATTCCAACCAACAAGAAGGTGATCGACTTGGCCTTCCATATAGGGCTTCAAAAGGAGCCATACCGATACTAGACTAAAAACTATTGTTGTAGGAGAACTCTACAAGAGGTAGGTGATCCTCCCAACTACCACCGAAATCAAAAATACAAATACGGAGAAGATCTTCCAAGATACGATTCACCCGTTCATTCTGCCCGTCAGACTGCGGATGATAAGCTGTACTAAAATTAAGCTTTGTTCCCAAAGCTTGCTGAAGTCTCTGCCAAAAATGACTCGTGAATAAAGGATCACAGTCACTCACAATAGAACTAGGAAGACCGTGAAGTCTCACGATTTCCTTGACATACAACTTAGCCAAATGCGAAGCAGTCCTATTAGACTTAATAGGGATAAAATGAGCAGACTTGGTGAGGTGATCAACAATAACCCAGATACTAGAATGGCCTGATCTCGAACAAGGTAGGCCGTCAATGAAATCCTTAGAAATCTGATCCCATTTCCACAATGGAATCTCAAGAGGCTGAAGAAGACCAGAAGGACGCTGATATTAGGCCTTAAAACGCTGACAAGTTATGCAATTACTCACATAACTCACCACATCGTGCTTCATTCCTTCCCAATAATAAAGACGACGCATATCGGCATACATCTTACTACTACCAGGATGAATGGTATACTTAGAATGATGACAGTCATCAAGAATGTCATGCCTAAGTGCAAAATCAGAAGGCACAAAAAGACGGTTCTTCTTGAAAAGACACTCATGAGAATCAATGCTGAAATCCTGCAACGCCTCATCACAAGATCCAGACTCACAAAGCTGAATAAGATGCAACAAATCAGGATCACGCTGCTGAGCATCAGCAATACGATCCAATAAAATAGGTCGAGCTCCCAAACAAAATAATAGAATAGGAGTATCAGAAGATGAACCTCGATCACGAATTTCACAAAAAGATAGAGTCTCAAGAATATCCCATTCATCGAGCCTCATAAAAATAATAGCTGAATGTTTGCGACTAAGCGCATCAGCAACACGATTACCCTTAGCAGGGGTATACTGGACATCAAAGTCATAGGAAGCAAGAAACTTGAGCCAACGTTGTTGTCTCATATTGAGTTCCTTCTGAGTAAACAAATACTTCAAGGATTTATGATCGGTATAGAGAATGAAGCGCTCGCCCAATAAGTAGTGTCGCCAAACCTTCAAGGCAAAGACAATGGCGGCTAACTCAAGATCATGAGTGGCATAGCGAACTTCATTCGGACGCAGTTGCCTAGAAGCATAAGCAACTACCCGATCCTTCTGCATAAGAACAACACCGAGACCACTACCACAAGCATCGGTGTAGACAACAAGATCATGATTCCTTTCGGGAACCACAAGAATAGGAGCATTAGTGAGGAGTTCCTTAAATGTCTGAAAGGAAGCTTCACACTTGTCGAACCAAATAAAACGAATGCCTTTCCGGGTATGGCTGGTGAGAGGAAGCACAACCCGGGAAAAATCCTTAATGAACCGACGGTAATAACCCGCCAAACCAAGGAAACTACGAATCTCATGAACATTCTTGGGCCTCTTCCAATTCTGGATGGCTTCGACCTTTGTGGGATCGACGGAAATGCCATCGGAAGATACAACATGGCCTAACAACTTAACCTTATTCTCCCAAAAATGGCACTTGGAGAATTTGGCTCTAAGCTGATGATGACGAAGAGTACTCAAGACAATTCTCAAGTGATTAGCATGCTCAGCTTCAGACTTAGAGTAAATAAGGATGTCATCAATTAACACAAGAACGAACTTATCGAGATATTCCCGGAATACTCGATTCATGAGATAAACAAAGAAAGCAGGAGCGTTCGTCAAACCGAACGGCATAACAAGCCACTCAAAAGAACCATAACGAGTGCGGAAAGCGGTAAGAGGAATGCTATCCTCCGCGACTCATAACTGATGAAAACCTATGGCAAGGTGTAGCTGAGAAAAGACCTTAGCACCACTCAATAGATCAAACATATCATCGATCCTAGGCAATGGATACTTATTCCTGATGGTCAACTTGTTAAGTTTGCGATAGTCAATGCAAAGCCTAAGAATTCCATCGGACTTCTTCACGAAGACGACCACGGATCCCCACGGAGAAAAACTGGACTGAATTAACTGCTTGGACTCAAGCTCTAAAAGCTGCTTCTTGAGTTCCTCATTTTCCTTTGTAGACATCCTTGTGGGAGGACGACTAACTGGCTGCGCGCCTGGAATGAGATCAATGCGGAACTCAATTGCTTGCTTAGGTGGCAAACTCGAGACAGGCTCAAAAACATCAGAAAAGTCACAAGCAATAGGAATATGAGATATATCATTATCATCTCACGAGTCAAGAGAATATAAAGCCATTTCGGAATTATCCACATCCCGAAGAATAAGAGATAGCTAAGTAGGCGAATCCGGATGTCGAAGATATATAATTCTCTCCGAACAAATAATCCTGGCATTATATCTTACTAGCCTGTCCATACCCAAAATCAAATCAAATCCCAGACAAGGAATAACGTGCAGACTCGCACGAAAAGAGAAGCCACATAAAACAATCTCAACATCATCACAAAGCAGGCTAAGGGTCGCGGATCCTCCAATAGGATTCGCAATCCTTAAAGAAGTAACCAAACAAGAAACATCCAAAGATAAATCATCAACGAGCTTTTTCGATATGAAAGAATGTGATGCTCCCGTATCGAAAAGAACTCGTATACTATGATCATGAAATAAAATAGAACCTTCCAAAATAGATGGAGATATACCTTTGGGCTGAGAAGGACCTTCAGAAGCCTTAGCAGCATAAAGCTTGCTAGACTTGGCACCAGCCGGAATAGTAGGGCAAGTGGAAACATGATGACCTTCCTTCATGCAATAACGGCAGAAGAGAGGCTTGGAACAAGCTCGAATCATATGATCAGGAGAACCACAATTGAAACACTTTCGAATGAAAGGTGTTCCAACAGACTGAGGCTGAGAATTAGAACCACCAGTCTTCTTCTTCTTAGAAGGAAAAGGCCTGCACTTCTGGAATGGAAACTGCCTCTTGTTGGGGTTCTTGGAAACCTCAACATCAACATCACTATCACACTCCTTCTCGACAGTCTCGAGATGGAGCGCCGAATCAACCAACTCCTCAAAAGAAAGCTTAAGGTGGAGCAATAAAGACTTCTTAAGATATTTATTAAGACCAGAAACAAACTTCAAATTCTTCTTATAAGAAGTGCTAATGAATTCAAGACCATACTTAGATAAAGCCTCGAATGATGCAACATACTCAAAAACAGAAGATTTCCGTTGCTTCAACTTAAAGAAGCGACGGGTCAATAAAACTTTTTCAGATTCAGGAACGAACTTGAGTTCAAATCGCACCCGAAACTGAGTCCAAGAGAGAGTAGACTCATCAATTTCGGCTATAAGAAGCTCATACCAATCAAGAGCACGCTCTTGTAATAAGCTAGAAGTTACAAGATCTCTATCATGGTCAGAAAGATCCATGAGAGAGAAGATACGCTCGCACGTGCGAAACCAAGCTTGGACTTCAAGAACAGACTCGGATCCTTTAAACGGCTTTCCTCCAAGATGAGCAAAATCACTACACTGACGTGCAAAGGCAAACTTGCGAGGTGGAGACACTCGAGGAGGAACTGGAGGCTGAGTGCTCCTAACAACTTCAAAAACTGATCGACAGACATATAAACGCCATCCGGATGTGAACCACTAGATCGCCCAGCATATGAACGTTGTCCCCTGCCTCTTCCAGCCATACGCTGAAAGTATGATAAGAACAAGATTAATCACAAGGTAGATACTTCAATACGGAATACTACAGAATAAAATGCATTCCTAGACGTATTCCCCAAGTTATATCTACCCTTCGATAGTAGAAGGAATAGAAAGGCACGATGATTCAAAGATTTGTATCACTTATACACTTTAGTGTACCAGAATATGTGCATCTATTCTGTGTTTATCATATTTTGTTCTGAACTCAGCTCTGATGCCACGCTGTGACGCCCCACCTCTATACCCATGCTAGCCAAGGACACTACAGGGTAATGCCGTCAACTAACACGGAGAATAAGCCTGGTTGGGAGCGACCATCTATAGCCTTGCTCTAACTATCTATTGAATACATCGATAATAGTCATACCAAGCAGGTCGACATACCCAATGAATACTTAAAACAAAACCATAGGTGGTTAGGGGATCTATCAGAACAGAATATAACAACTCAAATGTAATATACATCATAGAACAGTAGATCATCATATACACATATACAGATACATAACAGAGTATACAAACTAATACACGTCAAGTGGTATAACAAACCACAATATACAGACGAATCAAAAGAATTACATATCAGAGTTACAACAAAATAGGACTACAAAAAAAGCTTTAACAAAAAGGAACAAGCTGAATAGTCCATGCGGAAGCAAAATAGGTTAAGTCCAAAAGCACCTAACCTGAAACATCTCGGTCTGACCCGAGTATAAAATACACGGGTCAGTCTAGCTAAACAAATCAGTTAGATAAACTGAACAACAATAAACCTGCAAGGTTACAAAGTATAACAAATATCTCTAAAGGAGATAACACAATCATCTAACAAAAGATGAATCATATGATAACAAAACAAGCCTCATATCATCGGCAACACAACAGACAAAGGATAAGAATATCCCAAAGCAAGCCAAAAAGGCAATAACAAATACCAATGAAGGTAACACAAGTTCCACAAGGTAATCGCTACATATCATGCGGCTCAAAAAGACCAACACCGAAGGGCAATACCTAGGGAATATACATATCAATGAAACATCATAAAATTTGCACGTGCTCAGCACTGTATAAACAAGGATCCATGAGCCCGAAGACTCCAAACCCAAATGTTACTCGAGCGGCTCATAAAGACCTAACTCCGAAAGCGACATTATTAGGGCAACAAACCCGAAGGCACAAACCCGAAGGCAACATACCCGAAGGCAACAAACCTGAAGGTGACAGTCCGAAGACACTATCCCAAAGGCAACAAACCGTAGTGGTGAAGGTCCGGAGGCCCGGTACTGGACACCACTAACTGGAAGAATGTTTCATAACTCTCAAAATGGAATCCGAAAAGTGGTTACGTGAGTCCCATAACCACTCATTCGCACTAAACGGTTTACTATCCGTTAGTTAATTTCACACTCAAAGCAGTACAAAGTTCACCTCATATCATCGGTAAACCCAACCTGAAGGTCAAAACGATCAATTGAATAGGTCGGGGATTAATCGGAAGGATAAACGCACAGATTCATGGTCTGTGTTTTGCCCAACCATTTAATCACCCTTCCACTTCGCTCGAAGTGTGAAATTGTGCGTGTGTTTTAAATAGAATTTATAAATCGGAGAAGCGAACTTTTAGTACGATTTGAAGAAATCATTTATAAAAACCCGTGAATGAATTCAAAAAGGAATCATCAAGGTCAAATATGCATAAACAACTAATTGGAATCAACAAGCATTGATTAAATTTGGAAAACTAAACGAACAAGGCAAATTGGCAAAAAAACAGCAGGTTCAGACATCTCAAAGAAGTGGTTCAGATGTCTGAATCTGGAAATTAATTTCTTTTTCAAAAGAGAATTCAGATGTCTGAACCCAATTTTCAGACGTCTGAAATAGGCAATATTTTGCCTATTTCCTTTCTGGTTGAAATTTAGCCAATTCAGACGTCTGGAATATAAATTCAGACGTCTGAATATGGGAATGAAAATCTTCCCCAGAACAATATTCAGACGTCTGAAATAGGGTTTCAGACGTCTGAAACCCGATGGTCAGGCACTTCCTGAACCTAGGCCATTTATGGCCAAAAAAATCGAAAGCAATTGGATGCGTGTTGATTATAGGCTTACGTCAAACGACTACCCAACCTTAACGACACACCCAAACACTCCGAACAACATAAACATCAACCATATAAGGTTTTACATAGATTTGGCTTCAAAAATCATAATCTGGCAATTTCACCGATTCAACCCAAATCAAAAGAAAATGGAAATGTACAAGTGTTAGGAATTCATACCTAACATCAACGATGTCAAAAGAAGTAGATGTGAGTTTAAAACTCACCTTTTAATTCAAAACAAGAATAGAGAAGCTCAATAGCAAAGAAAACAACCAACCACTCTCCACTTCAACTGTACTAGCTTCAATCTAAGATCAAAACAAGTATTTTCCTAAGTTTAGGTTTAGGAAAGTCTGAGATTGAAGAGAGAAAGAGACAGAGAAGATGAAGAGGAGGCTTACCTATGGCTTCTCTTTGATATTTGGAGCAAGAATTCAAGTTGCAAGGTAAACTAGGGCTTGGAATTTCTATTTCCCTTTCCCTTCCACCATTTTCAGTTGAAGCTTAAGTTTAGAAGTGGGAATGAAAGTATGGAGAGGAGAGCGCTAAGCTAGGGGTTTAGTTAGCTAGTGGGCAGAACCCAAACCCAAAACCCAATTAGAAAAAATAGCCAAAATCAACTTATTCCAAACATATCAAAGCTTATACTAAAAAAGATCGCAAACGCCATTTTGGACTCAATGGAGGTGGTTTCGAGTCCTAATTCGGCCATTTGCAAAAAAGTAACTTTTCGGACCTAAAAATCCGACTATCGACGCTATATTTAAATAAAACATTTAAATATATAATCGTTAAATATGCAGGTTGTTACATTTCACATTGAAGATTGGTAGTGTTCTCAAGTCAAGAGAAGCGTGCAAATAAGTCACATCGATATTTTATGTTTAACCTTAGTTATATTAACCAACAGAAAACTATCGAGTGAGTCATTCTATGGTTATCCAATAAGTATCAGTACGTAACCCTAGGTGCCCCCACTAGTCATTAGTAATACACCGCATAAGATTTGGAGAGTGTTACATACTCCAGTCTGAACGGATACATCGATATCCAATCTCGATGCATCTTGACTTGGAACATTTAAAATGATATATTTATTTTGGTTGTGATAAATTATTCACTATCTCAACTCTTTGTAACTATTATCACAAAATATACCATTTATGGATTCTTTTATTAAATATACTTTTAATTAAATCAATTAATTAATATAACACATTACATCAAGTACATAATAAAACAAAAATACCTTTTATTTTGAACAAGATTGGTTATCGAGTTAGATATATGTAACAGATTACACAATCACCCTTAGGGCATACTTCTAATTCTATCAAATAGAAAATACACAAGTGATATATTGTCATGCTATGACATTATTTAGTTTCATGGTCAATAGAAAACGAAATCTGTTGCATTATTGACCATTGACTTACAGTATAATTGCATTGAATTTATTTCAGTTGATTTTCAATTAGCAGATATTTTCACAAAAGCTCTTTCAAAAATATATTTTCACAATTTCGATCCATTTTAGGTTTTATTTTTTTGATTTTCTATTCATCAATTTACTCTGGAAAAGATGGTGCTTGACTGCCTGAACTTTTTAAAATCTGTCAAAAATTATTAACAGTGATTGAGGAGATAATAGGTAACGATTAAATTATACATCATAACTAGAGGAAAGAGATGTTAAAAATTCCTGAAAATTAACAATATTTATAGTACTTTTTAAAGTACAGCTTCCATGATCATTTCTATTCCTATCATCCTTCTTAAGAGCCATACATCAAAATTTAATACAACATGGAGAAGTTGGTATTTCAAAAAAAAAAGATGAATTATATTCTTTAACTTGATTTAAATAATTCATCCTATCTTAAAGTATTCACTCTCATTTAAAAGTCCTTACGTTTATGAACGGGTGAATATCTTTTAATCCCAAGGTAGGTGCTTCCATTCTTATTTAAAGTCCTCATGGTTATGCATGGATGGAACACTTACATAAGAGAGATAAATATTCAAGTAACTTCTAACCTCATTTAAAACTCGTAATGGCTATGCATGGTTAGAAAGTGCGTGACATTCTTTTTTTTAATTAATTACTTCACTTAGAATTCCTAATGGTTATGCATAGTTGGAAAGTGCTTAACATTCTTTGTTTTTACTTTTAGTGATTTATTTTTTAAGAATTTTCCTTTATAAAATGTATCGTATTGTTGTCAATATATAAAATTCTCCCTAAATTGCAATTCGGTCATCACTCTAAAATGGAATATATGTCAAATTAATAAAATATTATGATTTTTGTTTGATTGATTGAAATTTTTAATACTTACCTCTATATGATTTATAGTATCAATCAAAATCTATCACTCTGTCGATTATTATTTTAATTTTTGAAGGTGATAAAAGGGGGAGAGAGGCTAAGATTTTGGTGGTTGAATAAAAAACATGCTGAAATTCAAATTTTTATTTCTTTTTGGGCTTCAAAACAATTATATTTTAGGGTTTTTTGGCATTTGGACATTTTTGTTTTTAATGCATGCATCTGTGTAGGGGAAGTACCGTCGTATGGGGAGCATCTAAATAGGGGAAGCTTATGATTACAACAAGCTTATGATCATAGCACAACAAACACATTTCGTAGTTTGCGGTAACAAAATCTTAATATATGTTTATTATCACCAAAAGGCAGATAATGTGCAATATAATAATATATGGTTTTTGTTTGATGCTAATAAACACACACACACATTTTAAATGTGTTTGTTGTAACGCTATTACAATATCATAGAAATAAATAAATAAATAAATAAATATTTTATTTCGATATAATTTTTAATAGTACACTAACTATAACAAGAACTCCCACAATATTTTCTAATATAATATTTTATATGCGCTGTTCATATACATCAATTCACACTCTTTCACTCGCAACAATTTTAATATAATAGTCACTCTATAGTTTCATCCTCACTCACTTGAATATAGTTTTTATCTTCTTGTTCCATCCTTTTATCCAAACAAAAATCTTTTTTACTTAACAAACAACGAAGTAGTAAATATAAAAAAGGAAAGAATGAAACTGCAAAAATATAAATATATTTAAACTCAACATTGCCTTAGTTTATTTTTTTTTTCTTTTCATATTTTAAACATGCACCAAAATTAATGAACATGGATCAGTGCATTCGTGGCGGGTAGAAATTCAAAAATAAGCCAATATGTGCATGAGCAACTTGATACATGCACAATGTATTACCATACATGCCTTAAGGTCGAGTAATTCCAAAAAAACGAGGCAAAAAAGCAACAAGGTGCAACAACATCACAAACCAGCAAGGTCAAGCACAAATCAATGCTCAACAAAGTGCCCAGGCATGCAATAAGTACAAAACACATGCAAAAATCAAAGTAAATTAAGTTAATATTTAAAGTGCAAGTGCACACAAGCCATAAAGTACTAGAAAATGCCTAAAATATCAACACACACATTCACACTAGCTTCAGCCATTAAGTGCCAAGGAAAAACAAGTGCAAATGCATAATGCATAGCTACAGGCATACAGGAGGAAACACAGGCAGTGACAAACACTTAGACAAAGGAAGCGGCAAGTGCGCACACACATAAAAGGAAAGCACACAAGGCAAGTGCACAGTCACATAAGGCAAGGCACACAATCCAAGTAAAAGAAAAAATAAAGCACACAGGAAAGCAAGCATCCAAGGGAGATTTAAGTACATAGGACAACTAGCACGCACATGCATGCAAGCATAAAAGAGCAAGCACATAACACATATCTAGACAACTAAGGCTGTAACGACCCAGAATTTCAGTCATTTGAATTTGGAATATTTAATTGATTATTGAAAAGTTAATTTTATAAGTTAAATAACTTATATTTCAAATATAGTAATTATTTGATAATTAAATTATATGTAGAATTGTTTAAATAATTGGATTTTGAATTTAATACGAATGAAAGTGATTTTGGAAGTTGATTTCAAATCTATTTTGAATAAGAACGAGATAGTAGACTTTTACAAATTTGAATTAAAAGTGATTTAAACTGATTTTGAAATCGTTTTAATTAACGTATAAAAATAGCGTTTTGGGGGCACTGTCTCGAATTTTGACGAAACTAGTTTCTTAGATCCATACTAGCAAATTATTATATGCCATCGTATTTCATGGCAATCGGACGTACGGTTTGGTCGTGCGAGTTCGAAAAGCATAGAAACTAATTAAAGGAATTGTAGTTAATATAATATGATTTGAAAGGTTATCTTTTGAATATAATGGAATTGACTCCCGATATATATTCTATTATGTTTGGAATAGGGCTATAACATATAAAATGCCACGTGGCATGCTTCGTTTGGAGTTCGAAATTTTCACGGATAAATAGTGCTTCAAAATTTTTCTATATAAGGACATCCATTCCTTCATTTGCAACCATAAAAATTTACAGCCACCATTAAAAAATGTAGAAATCAATGGTCATGGTTGATCGGAGCATCTACAGGTCGAATTGGCCTTCGACTTCAACTAGCAAAACATAAACCATGATGACATGAGCTTAACCAACGGTTGGATCATGAAACCGACAAACAAATCCGTGGAAAAATTTGATCAACCATGAGCAGCAATGTTGGGTTTTTGTTTGCAATTTCATGCGTTCGTGCAAGTGTGCTTGCACGGCTGCAGCGGAGAGGGAGGGCAAGTCGGTGGCGTTGCTGGTGGCGGTGGTTGGTGGTCAGCGCAATGATCGATTATAATATATATATATATATATATATATATATAATATACGGGAATGAGTTCATGCGTGAATAGGAGGTTGGAGGGAGGAAGAGAAAGGATAATTATTTAAAAACTTTAAATAACTTAAGTTGATTGTATTTTAATTATTTCATATGATCATTTATTCATGACTTTCTCATACGAGGTCCAATTTTAGTGCGACAAGTTGCATTGCATTCGTATTAGCGAGCACTATGCTATGGAATTGGACTGGATGAATTCGGAGCTAGTAGGAATTTTTGGTTAAATTGAATGCCTGTTTAATTTTAAAATGCGTTCGTATTAGCATTTTTACGAGTTAACTCACCTCTTTGGCCTGCTTATATTTTTTAATATAAGTGGGAATGATTTTATTTAATGTCGTTTGTTGCTTGTTTGGATGATATACTATATTTATTAGTTAGTTTGGACATATTTGCGCCTACTTGAGCGAATGAGACCCTATTACGTTCCCGTGTAAGAGCGAATGACCCTTTGTAAATGAATCCCACCTCAAAGCGGTTGATTTTTATATTATTTGATTATCTGCTGTATTTGATGCAAGGGGATAGGCTGGATGTAACGACCCATAAAATTTTAATAATTAAAATTGTTAAATTGTTAAAATTTTCGTAATTTAATATAAAGAAAAATAAACTTTGTAATAAATTAAGGAAGGAATGTTAAAGTGGAAATGCATATTTTATTCATAAGGTAATATAAAAGAATGAAACTTATCTCAATGAATTTACTTGAGGATTCAATCATAATAAATGTACACATTTAACAAATTCAATATAATTAAGAACAACTATTAATACAAAGGAAAGAAATTAATTAAATTCATCTGGTCATTGCTTGACTTCTTGCCTTTTTTCTACATGGCCTCTTTATTTCTTACTTTAGCCATACAAACTCTTTTCCTAGTCGTGTATTTCTCATTTGGAAATCATGTACAAGAAGATTTATTTCTCGTTTCAAAACTCCTCGTTTTCATTTGTATTTAAGAATAAAACATATATACGTTTCTTTCTCCTTAACTTATGCCTTTTCTGTTCCTTAGGATTTACTCTCACTTTGTTTGCCATCCAAACCATCTACGTATCAACCCAAATTTTTTAATAAATGTCTAATTTATTTAGTTTAGATAGTTTTGT
This sequence comes from Allium cepa, assembly GCA_030765085.1. Taxonomy (NCBI): domain Eukaryota; kingdom Viridiplantae; phylum Streptophyta; class Magnoliopsida; order Asparagales; family Amaryllidaceae; genus Allium; species Allium cepa. Next base: position 319,176,188 of record CM060939.1, read on the forward strand.
TATTTAAAATATAAATTTTGGTGTGGATTAGAATTCCACACATGAATTTTGGTACAGATCCAAATCAATGCAAGTTTCTTTTTTTTCTCAGTCACGTATGTATACCACTGAAGTAATATTTGACTTTATTTTTTTCCTTTCCAATTCTCCTCCTTGATTCACGCAACTCATCCTACAAATTCAAACCCACGTATCAAACATTTGCACCACTTTTTAGTTTCAGCTTTCATCTGCATTTGTGCATGAGTTCATCAGGTATGGCCGCCTATTCTTCCTATTTTATTTCTTCTGTCTTTGCATTACTTTGTTTCCAATTCTTTGTCTGCTCCAACTTTGTGATCGGCCACTCCAACACCATCTCCAGCACCTTGGCATGACCGACTTCAGCTCCTCCGCCACCACTCCAATACAAACCCTTCCCTTCCCCTTAATACACATGATCTGGTCGTGCATGACCTTGCATGTTTGAAAGAACAATAAGTGTGCGTGCACCACTTTGCATTTTTATCACAGACTATATGCATATAAATATCCCACTGTTGACTCGCGTGTATTCATATAATTCAAATACAAAAAAATGGGTTGAGCAGTGAGAACGTGGTCAAGTCGTGGGGTGGAGTGGTCGAGAAAGTTGTGTCAATTATTCTCTTATTTAAATCTTGTTCCAGTTTGATTTATAAAAAAATTTGCCGCTTAATTTGTTTTATTTATCTTGTTCAAGATTTGAATCGAGTCGTTGCTTCCGCTAAACATTAATCGTGCCTTCTGGACACTTTTTTTGGAGGGGATATCATTGTTTGAATAGAATCTGCAGCTTTGAAAAAGTGAGTATTTCTCACCCGACAAACGTACTTATACATCTGTAAATTATTAACAAGTGAAATTGTAGAATAATTTTATTTTATATTTTAATTGCCTGTGATAAAAATTTATGATGTAAAAAAAACCTGTTATTAAATTTACCCATCATCAGTTATATTTTATACTGTTATATTTATGCTGTTATACCATGTGACGACCCAGAATCTTTAACAATTTAAATTTGAATAGTTAATTGATTTTAAAATATTAAAAGGTTAATTTTAACTTGAATTCCAGATATCAATATTTGCTTGATAATTAAATCATTGAATTATATAGTTTAAATATTGAATTTAATAATTTAAATCGGGTAAATTGTTGAATCTGAAATTTCTAAGCCTGTTTAAAAAAATTTAAAGGCTTATAAAATTTATAACAATGATATTGAAGATAATAGAATGGTTGAAATTTGATTTAAAGGTGATTTGTTCAGTTTTAATAATATATCGTTTAAATTGAATTTAAAAATAGCCTTCCGAGGCACAGTCTCGGAATTAGACGAAACCAGTTCCATTGGATCCGTAATAGTTAGTTATTATCGGATTTTAATTTTCGTAGCAATCGGAGTTGTCGTTTGACCCTGGCAGCTCAATAGGCTTAGAAACTATTTTAATCGATTTAATTTAAATTTGATCGTTTTCTTCTGTAACTCAACGATCGAATTAGCTTCCCAAACACGTTCCATCATGTTCGAAACGCGGGTAAAACCTTATAAATGTCTGTCGGCATGTCTGATTCGGGGTTTGGATTTCGCGTTATACAACACGAGTACTTACAGATTTTTAGTCCTAAGCCTGATCAATGTATGACTGAATTTCTGTGAGAACAAGGATGGACTGGTTGAGACATCGAGTTATAAGAAGTATTTTATAAAGAGCTATTTAAATAGTATTATGTGAATTTAAAAGCATTTTTAATTATTTTTTTAAAATAAAAGTGTTGGAATTTTGGAAAATGAAAGAAAATCCAAACTGGAAATATGAAAAACAAAATTTGAACTCGGAAAAAAATTTAGTGAAGTGATTTTTGTAATTAAAATCGAATATTGATTTAAAAATTGGAAGTAAGCTAATTGGCTAAAGAATTATTTGATTGAATATGTTAATAAAATTTAACTTGGGTAAACAAGTGGATGGTAAATTAATAATGGATTTTGGAAATGAATTCGAATTGTTAATGGAATTCGAGTTGGAATTGATGACGAATTAAAATAAGTGGAGATGTTGTAAAGATAAAATAGAGTTGGATCGAAATAGTGATGGTTTGAATTATAAATAAAATTCAAGTGTGACATGAATAATATTTAACGAAATTTGCAAGTAAAGTAGATATAAGAGAAGTGTTGTCGAATGAAATGGAAGTGAATTATAATAGAAATGGTTGGAGTTGCAAACAAAACCTAAGTGAATAGAAATAAATTGAGAATGGCTTTGTATTAATAAAATAAATTCGAAAATGAATTAAGTAAGTAAATTAACAATTGAATATGAGGTGGATAAATGGTTTAATCGAATTAAATAATAAATGGATGAAGTCTGATTGAATAAAAATTTAATCAAAGTTTTAATTGGAATTGGGTAATCAGAATGAACTTAAGTTTAGAGGCGTATTGATTTGAAGTAAAATTTCTTAAGTCAATGAAAGCTTGGATTGAGTGAGAATAGTAGACCATTAAATAAGGATTTGGGTTAAATTTATTTGGAAAATGGATATTAATATAAGCATTGAATGTTGTCAAGCTCGATGAAATAGTTTTGAAATGAAATCAACGCGGAAATGAAATGAAATGAATATGTATGGTTGGTGAATAAATTTGAAATGGAATTACGTACAGAATGAGTTAAAATTAATTTAAAATAGTTATAAATAAAAATGAATACTCAATTAAGCGGATATCGCCGAATTCACATATAAATAGTTGTCGTTTGACGTAAACAAAAGTAATTAAAATTTTATAAATTGATAGGGATTTAATAAATTGATTTTTGAATCATTTGAAGTGAATATGAGCTTGTTCGGATTAAAAATAAATTGAATATAAGCAATTGAGTTGGGAACCATTAAAATTTAAATAAACGACATATGAATTGGTTGAAAACAAATGAATTAGCTTTAAATCATATAAATCGTTTATGGAAAGCGTTTGGTGCTTGTTGTTTATGAAATGCATGTGTTTAGTTATTGAAAGTAAGTGAAATGCTAATAAATTTTCTATATATGGCACTTACATATTTAAATTGAGTAAGTATAGGTACTTGAAGGCCGTTTGGCTTGATTTGGATTGCGCTAATTGCTAAAATTAATAAGCTGCTTGCTTAAAATGCTAAATAAAGGTACGCCTGCATAATAAAAATAGGAAATATGAACTGTTTTTGCTTTTTTCCGACCGGGTGGGTCGATGTATATATATTTATATCTCTTGTCAAATTGCAAAAGCTCCTCCAAACAAATGAGACCCTGCCAAAAATTTTCGAAAATTTTGGGTGTTAGAATAATTTTGAAATTTTTGGGAAAGGTTTTGTTAACGACAAAACGATTTCAAATTGGAAATTAAAGTAAATTAGTAGATGAAACTAATATGAATCAGTTATAAATGAAAAATAAAATTCAATATTTAGATTTAAAGATAAATTTAATTCATATGGAAATGGAAAAGCTAATTTGAATAGAATAGGTATGAAACTTATGTGAAGAAATGTCTAAAATCATTTGAAAGGTTACGATTGGATATTGTTGCTAAGTGGTTTATGCAGGTATAATAAAAGGGAAAAGAAAATTGGATTTGATTCCAAAAGATGAATTTGAATTGCCTGACAAAAAGGTATGTATTTAAATTTCTGTAAGAAATTAGATTGAGTTTTTGATCTAGCCACTTGGCTTTTGTTTTCTTTTGGAATCTGGGAGCCCGAAGAGGCATTTTGTGGTTGTACCGAGCTAGCCGCGCAAAGGAGACGCTGGCAAAAAAATTCGGGAATTTAGAGAGTTAGAAAATTTTTGAGAAAATTTTGATAATTCCAAATTTGGTTTTAAATTGAAATTTGAATAAATGACGTAAATAATGCTGTTGGAAACTATGGAAGGTTTTGGAAGTTGGTTGAGGTAATAGTGAATCTTTAATAAAAGATATGTTATGGCAAGTTGAGAAAACTGTTTGGTTTTAAGAAAAGTAAACGGGCATTGGACCATTCTTCCTAACTAGTAATTTCGGGGACGAAATTCTTTTAAGGGGAAAGGAATGTGACGACCCGGAATCTTTAACAATTTAAATTTGAATAGTTAATTGATTTTAAAATATTTAAAGGTTAATTTAAACTTGAATTCCAGATATCAATATTTACTTGATAATTAAATCATTGAATTGTATAGTTTAAATATTGAATTTAATAATTTAAGTCGGGTAAATTGTTGAATCTGAAATTTCGAAGCCTATTTAAAAAAAAATTGAAGGCTTATAAAATTTATAACGATAATATTGAAGATAATAGAATTGTTAAAATTTGATTTAAAGGTGATTTGTTCAATTTTAATAATATATCGTTTAAATTGAATTTAAAAATTACCTTCCGAGGCACAGTCTCGGAATTAGACGAAACCAGTTCCATTGGATCCGTAATGGTTAGTTATTATCGGATTTCAATTTTCGTAGCAATCGGAGTTGTCATTTGACCCTGGCAGCTCAAAACGCTTAGAAGCTATTTTAATCGATTTAATTTAAATTTGATCGTTTTTTCTATAACTCGTGCATACGATCGAATTAGCTTCCGAAACACGTTCCATCGTATTTGGAACGCGGGTAAAACCTTATAAAGGTTTGTCGGCATGTCTGTTTCGGGGTTTGGATTTCGCGTTATACAACACGAGATATTTTTCAATATTTAATCATATAAACAATCGTACGCAAGAAGCTTACCCCAAATCGTTATATTCTTGAAATCGAGCGTGAATATAAAAAATAAATAAATAAATTAGGGCGAACGGAACTAAATCGAGTTCGAATTGACCTCATCTAAAAAAAATCGAAATCAAAAAGGGGATTAATGGCCAAAGCCTTCATCAAATTAAACAAAAAATGGGCGAATCTAGGGGGTGAAGGAACGGAGGCGCGATTGAAAATTGCGATCTAGGGTGGAATCGCGGTCGATTATGGAGGGTACGGCCCGCGATCGTCTGTGCGAGGGTTGCTTACACTCTCGCGGGCCATTCTCAAACTCGGCAATGCAGAGGCTTCGGTGAGCAAGAGCGATCGAGCTTGCGCGTGTGGGTGGGTTCGGCTGCTCGTGTGGCGACGAGCGATTGATGGGATGCAGTTGCGATGGCCGCGGCGGCGACAGCATTGTGAGGTGAGAATTTTCTTGTTTCCTTCTTCTTGAATTTGAAATTTAAAAGGTTCAACTTTGGGAATAATTGTCAGTCATAAACTGTTCAACAGGGAATGTGAATATGAAGGAAAAAAGAAAAAAATATAGCATAAATTGATTTATCGGAATATATTTATATAGAGATTAAAGAATTTATATGGCTATTTTTATCAGGATATGTGTTTAGTACAAATCTATGTATTTATTAAAGTTATGTGATTTATCTTAGTTACTAAAAATATTCATTAAAAGGAAATTTGTTTAAAATAAATTATTGGTTTAAACCCAACTTATTAGTTTAAAATACTTTACTGGTTAATTAAAATTATAAAATGGATAATAAATTTTGCAATTAGTCAAATATTGATAAAACCATAATATGTTTATTCAAGGTCAAAAATCGAGAAAACCAAGGCAATGTTTGAATGGATTGGAAATAAAAGCAAAGTTGAGTAAATCTCACTCTGTTGGATTTTTATTTAAATTTAAATGGTTAAATTTAAATAAATGGATTAAATGATTGAATTGATTTGTTATGCACTGATGTTCTGGTGACTTTGGTATTGGTTAGTTCTCGAGTCAATTGTTGCTTGACTCAAAGTATTTGAGTTTTAAATTTGTATTAAACTTAAATCATAAATAAGAAAATGTTTTCATTTTATTGTTAATAAGGGCTTAATAATTTCTGATTCATTAAACTAGTAGGGTAATTTAATTAGATAACTAATAAATTCAATTAATTAATGATTTGGGTTGATTAATTTAGTAATTAGGGGTTTGAATTAATTAATGAAGGTTTATGTTACTTAATTAAGTTAAATTAATTTAGAATAATAAATGGGTGGATTTATAGGTAATTACTTAATGTAATTAATAAAATATAATTACTTTGTGAAATTAATCAAGAGATTTATTATGATAGTTAAATAAAGGAGTAATTAATTTATTTAATGAGGTAAATAAAAAGATAGTTAATTACAGGTTGAGATTAATCGAGAATGATTAATATTTTGGTTGAATTAAAGTAATTAATATTTGATGGGAACAAATTAAAATATAATTGGAGATCCTTAGTTTATATAATTAATGATGTAATCAAAGATTGATTAATTAAGATTGATTAATCCATAATAAGTGATTTATGAGAAATTAATTAATATAAGTAATTAAGGATAAATGAAATTAATATAGTTAATTAATTTATGAGGTAATTAAAGATTACTTATTGATTTTGGTTAAGGATAATTAGTATCGAGAAATTAATTAAAGATAATTAGTTGAATGTAATTAAAAGATAATTAATCCAAATGATTAATTAAGATGAAAAATGAAGGGTTGATTAATTAATTGATTTCGAATTAATTAATGACAAGAGAAGAAATTTAAGTGATTAAGGTTAGAAATTCAGCTAGAATTAATTAAATTAATTTTGGATGTGATCAAGCTTTTCTTATGGATGATTGAATGGTATTGGATGCTATAAATGAGTTGATATCTCTGGTATGAAATGTTGTGTATTTCATTTGGATAACTTGGGTTAGGATGACATAAGACTCGAAGAGACCGGGTTCGGGTATTAGAAAATACCCGAAACCATTTCGAATTTTTATAGATTGATATGTGAAATCTATTGGCTAGACTGAAGTGATTTCAAGGAGTTGGACTATTTAAATTTAAACTTTGGTACTTAGAAAATGGATGTGTGAAATAAGTGATGTCCATAATTAATTGTGCTTTGTGAATTGAAATGAGTTACCCCTGGTTTTATATAAGTTATATGCTCTGTATTCCATGTTAAATGCGTTTACTCACGCTGGTTTCCAGCTTGACCCGGGTGTTACTTTGGTGTAATGCTCGGGTCAGACCGAGTATTACAGATTTTCAGGTAGACACGTTCCGGGGCTCAAGAGGTGAGCTGGATGACAAGAGCGTATAGAGTATTTCCGCTGTATAATATTGTTGTGTATCTGTGACATTATAATTGAGTATATCCAATGTCTGTATATATGTGACTCTGATGTATTAAAATGTAATCGACAGATATAATGTTCTTTTGTAAACTGTTTGTAACAACCCGCATATTTATCGGTTGTATATTTAAATATTTTATTTAAATATAACGTCGTTTGTCGGATTATAGTCCGAAAAGTTACTTTCTGCAAACGGTCGAATTGGGTCTCAAGACCACTTCCATTGAGTTCAAAACGTCGTTTGTGATCTTTTTGAGTATAAGAATCGATATGTTTGGAGTAAGTCGAATTTTGCTACTTTTTCTTTGGGTTCAGCCCACTAGCTAACTTAATACCCTAACTCAGCCCTCTCCTCTTCATTCACTCATTTCCACTCCTCAAACTCAAGCTCCAACTGAAAATGGTTGAAAGGAAAGGGAATTAGAAACTCCAAGCCCTAGTTCTTCTTGCTAGCTCAAATTCTTGCTCCAAAATCAAAGAGAAGCCATTGGTAAGCCTCCTCTTCATCTTCTCTATCTCTTTCTCTCTTCAATCTCAGAGATTCCTAAACCTAAACTTCGGAAAATACTTGTTTTGATCTTAGGTTGAAGCTAGTAGAGTTGAAGTAGAGATTGGTTGGTCTTCACCTTGCTATTGAGCTTCTTCTTCTTTGTTTTTGGGTTAAAAGTGAGATTTTTATCTCACATCTATGACTATAGTTATCTTTGGTTGTTAGTTATGAATTCCTAACACTTATTTATGTGCATTTGCTTTTGGTTTGGGTTGAATTGGTGAATATTCCAATTTTTAGTGTTTTGGGTTCAAATCTTTGAAATCCTAACTTTGATGTTTTGATCATGTTTTGGTGGTGCATCGAGGAGCATATAGGGCCGGGTTGTCGATTGGCATAAACCCTTAGAGCCAATGCTCGCCCGGTTGCATTTTGGAAGAGTTTGCTCTTCATTTGAATAGGCTGAAAAATAGCCCAGGCATGGTTTAGTCGACTGAATTCTCTGTTTAGTCGACTGAATCTGAAACCCGAAAGTTTCCAGGCATGGTTTAGTCGACTGAATTCTCTATTTAGTCGACTGAACCTGGAAACAGAAAGTTTCCAAGCAGAATTCAGTCAACTGAAAATCTCTGTTCGGTCAACTGAATTTGCTGTTTAGTCAACTGAATTCTCTGTTTAGTCAACTGAATTGCTATTTCAGCCCACTTTGCCTTTTGGGATTGAATTCCAATTTGAATCGATTCGTGATGATCCTATTTGTTGTCATCATTTATTTTGACTTTGATGATTCCTTTTTTATTTCAATCAACGGGTTTTTATAAAATAATCTTTTAAATTGTATTAAAAGCTTGCTTCTCTAATTTATAAATTCTATTTAAACGCACACACACAATTTCGCACTTCGAGCGAAATGGAAAGGAGATTAAATGGTTAGGTAAAACACAAACCATGAATCTATGCGTTTATCTTTCTGATTACTCTCCGACCTGTTCGATTGATTGTTTTGACCTTTTTGTCTGGTTTACCAATGAGATGAGGTAAACTTTGTACTGCTTTGAGTGCGAAATTAACTAACGGATAGTAAACCGTTTAGTGCGAACGAGTGGTTATGGGACTCACGTTACCACTTTTCGCATTCCTTTTTGAGAGTTATGATACATTCTGCCAGTTAGTGGTGTCCAGTACTAGGCCTTCGGACCTTCACCACTACGGTTTGTTGCCTTCAGGTGTGTTGCCTTCAGGTTTGCACCTTCAGGTTTGTTGCCTTCGGGTATGTTGCCTTCGGGTTTGTACCTTCGGGTTTTTGCCTTCGGGTTTGTTGCCCTATTGTATCGCTTTCGGAGTTGGTCATTCGTCATTGCTCGAGTGTTATTGGGTTTGGAGCCTTCGGGCTCATGGATCCTTGTTTATACAGTACTGAGCTCCAGTAATCTTATGTTTCATTGATATGTATATTCCCTAGGTGTCGCCCTTCGGTGTTGGTCTTTTTGAGCCGCACGATATGTAGTGGTTACCTTGTGGAACTTGTGTTACCTTCATTGGTATTTGTTATTGCCTTTTTGGCTTGTTTTGGGATTTTCATATCCTTTGTTTATTTGTGTTGCCGATGATATGAGGCTTGTTATGATATGATTCATCTTTTTGTTAGATGATTGTGTTATCTCTTGTAGAGATATTTGTTATACTTTGTGACCTTGCAGGTTATTGATGTTCAGTTTATCTAACTGATTTGTTTAGCTAGACTGACCCGTGCATTTCGTAATCGGGTCAGACCGAGTTGTTTCAGGTTAGGTGCATTTGGACTTAGCCTATTTTGCTTCCGCATGGACTATTCAGCTTGTACCTTTTTGTTAATGCTTTTTGTGTAGTACTATTTTGTTGTAACTCTGATATGTATTATTTTGAATTCGTCTGTATACTGTGGTTTGCTATACCACTTGACATGTATTAGTTTGTATACTCTGTTGTGTATCAATATATGTGTATATAACGATCTACTGTTCTGTGATGTATATTACATTTGAGTTGTTGTATTCTGTTCTGATAGATCCTCCAACCACCTATGGCTTTGTTTTAAGTATTCATTGGGTATGTCGACCTGCTTGGTATGTCTATTGTCGATGTATTCAATAGATAGTTAGAGCAAGGCTATAGATGGTCGCTCCTAACCAGCCTTATTCTCCGTGTTAGTTGACGGCATTACCCTGTAGTGTCCTTGGCTAGCATGGGTATAGAGGTGGGGCGTCAAAGCGTGGCATCAGAGCTAAGTTCAGAACAAAATATGATAAACACAGAATAGATGCACATATTACGATACATTAAAGTGTAATAAGTGATACAAATCTTTGAATCATCTTATCTCTATTCCTTCTTTGCCTTTGGTGGTAGATAGAAATTAGGAATATGTCTAGGAATGCATTTCATTTCATAGTATTCCACAATTGTATTAATGACATCTACCTTGTGAATAATCTTGTTCTTATCTTAACTTTCAGCGTATGGCTGGAAGAGGCAGAGGACGACGTTCGGATGTTGGACAATCCAGTGGCTCACATCTGGATGGCGTTTATATGTCTGCTGATCAGTTTTTTGAATTGTTTAGGAGCACTCAGCCTCCAATTCCTCCTCGAGTATCTCCACCTCGCAAGCCTGCCTTTGCACGTCAGTGCAGTGATTTTTCTCATCTTGGAGGAAAGCCGTTTAAGGGCTCCGAGCCTGTTCTTAAAGTCCAAGCTTGGCTTCGCACGTGCGAGCGTATCTTCTCTCGCATGGATCGTTCTGACCATGATAGAGATTTTGTAACTTCTAGCTTATTACAAGGGCGTGCTCTTGATTGGTATGAGCTTCTTGTAGCCGAAATTGATGAGTCTACTCTTTCTTGGACTCAGTTTCGGGGACGATTCGAACTCAAGTTCGTTCCTGAATCTGAAAAAGTTTTATTGACTCGTCGCTTCGTTGAGTTGAAGCAAGGGAAATCTTCTGTTTCTGAGTATGTTGCATCATTCGAGGCTTTATCTCAGTATGGTCTTGAATTCATTAGCACTTCTTATAAGAAGAATTTGAAGTTTGCCTCTGGTCTTAAGAAATATCTTAAGAAGTCTTTGTTGCTCCAGCTTAAGCTCTCTTTTGAGGAGTTGGTTGATTCTGCACTTCATCTTGAAACCGTCGAGAAGGAGTGTGATAGTGGTGAGGATGTTGAGGTTCGCAAGAACCCCAACAAAAAGCAGTCTCCATTGGATGAGCGGGAATTTTTCCCTTCCAAGAAGAAAAATCCCGTTGAATCTGATTCTTAGTCTCAGCCTGCTGGAACAACTTCCATTCGGAAGTGTTTCAATTGTGGTTCTCCTGATCATATGATTCGAGCTTGACCTAAGCCTCTCTTCTGCCGCTATTGCAAGAAGGAAGGCCATTGTCTTTCCACTTGTCCTATTGCTCCAAATAATTCTCAATCTGGCAAGCTAAATGCAACAGATGCTTCTGGAGGCCCTTCTCAGGGATAAGGTATGTCTCCATCTATTTTGGTAGGTTTCTACTTTTCTTTGTGATTCGATTTCCAATTTGATGGCATCATTTTATTTCTTTAAGCCCTCATGATGAGGAGAGTGTTGTTTCTCTCATTCTTATAGTTTGAGAATTTTCTGATATTTTGGGTCTTGTCTTAGGATTATCACCTAAGCAATCCTTTGAGTGGTATTAAGGTCTTTTCAGCTTGACCTTGCCACCGGTTTTGATTTGGCTACGAGTTGCGGAAGTTTGCACTCCACTTACCGTATTCCGCACTCGTTGTGATTCTTATGAATGATTTATTATGTCATTCAGTTTGTTTAGCTCATTTCATCCATTTTATGAATCGAGTATTTTGTGAATATCTCGATGATTCCATTTTTGTATTTATTGGTTTTGGATGGAAATTAGCAATTTAAAATTTTTGCAAATCTTTTTCATAAGATTTATTTATAAGTATAAATGGGATTTTTGTTCTTGAAACAAACAAAGAGAATTTTTAAAAAGTTTTTAGAAATATGTTTATCATATAGAAGATTGTTTTGTAATTGTATTGCCTATTAAGTGCTTTAAGAATTCCGGTCGATGCGTTTGATCAACGTTATCGATAGGAATCTCCTAAACGCTTTGATGAGACAATCAGACACAATGAATTGATTTGAATTAAGAAAAAATTTCTAGAAAAATAATTACATAAAGATAATTGTGATTTTGAAAGTTTTAGCTTTTCGGGAAAGTTGATTATTTAAAAGAACTCTTTTCCGATACTCTCATTCTTTTTATTCCCGAACGGGGGATCGTGTTGCCAATGCATTTAGTTGTAAGCAACAAGTGATTGTTTCTTTGTTGATGTCCGAATGGAATGATTTTTTACCAGGTTCATTGGACGTTTTGTTGTACTTCATTTTGTTGAGCTTTGGTTCATTTGACGTATTGTTGCACCACGTCGGTGTTCCGAATTATTTTGAGCTTAGGAATCCATAGAATTCTCTGAGCAAACAAGTTAGGGCTTATCCTTTCGTGCACTTTGTGGTGAACTTCTTATTCTCTTATTCATATGTGCTGATATGTTTTTGGGTTGTTACTCTTTATTTTCTTCTTAAGAATTGCAAGGACGCAATTTCTTTAAGGAGGGGAGTCTGTAACAACCCGCATATTTATCGGTTGTATATTTAAATATTTTATTTAAATATAACATAGTTTGTCGGATTATTGTCTAAAAAATTACTTTCTGCAAACGGTCGAATTGGGTCTCAAGACCACTTCCATTGAGTATAAAACGTCTTTTGCGATCTTTTTGAGTATAAGATTCGATATGTTTGGAGTAAGTCGAATTTTGCTACTTTTTCTATTGGGTTTTGGGTTTGGGTTCAGCACACCAGCTAACTTAATACCCTAACTCAGCCCTCTCCTCTTCATTCACTCATTTCCACTCCTCAAACTCAAGCTCCAACTGATAATGGTGGGAAGGAAAGGGAATTAGAAACTCCAAGCCCTAGTTCTTCTTGCTAGCTCAAGTTCTTGCTCCAAAATCAAAGAGAATCCATTGGTAAGCCCCCTCTTCATCTTCTCTATCTCTTTCTCTCTTCAATCTCAGAGATTCCTAAACCTAAACTTAGGAAAATACTTGTTTTGATCTTAGGTTGAAGCTAGTAGAGTTGAAGTAGAGATTGGTTGGTCTTCACCTTGCTATTGAGCTTCTTCTTCTTTGTTTTTGGGTTAAAGGTGAGATTTTTATCTCACGTCTATGATTATAATTATCTTTGGTTGTTAGGTATGAATTCCTAACACTTATTCATGTGCATTTGCTTTTGGTTTGGGTTGAATTGTTGAATATTCCAATTTTTAGTGTTTTGGGTTCAAATCTTTGAAATCCTAACTTTGATGTTTTGATCATGTATTGGTGATGCATCGAGGAGCATATAGGGCCGGGTTGTCGATTGGCATAAACCCTTAGAGCCAATGCTCGTCCGGTTGCATTTTGGAAGAGTTTGCTCTTCATTTGAATAGGCTGAAAAACAGCCCAGGCATGGTTTAGTCGACTGAATTCTCTGTTTAGACGACTGAATCTGGAATCTGAAAGTTTTCAGGCATGGTTTAATCGACTGAATTTTCTGTTCAGTCGACTGAACCTGGAAACAGAAAGTTTCCAGACAGAATTCAGTCAACTGAAAATCTCTGTCCAGTCAACTGAATTTGCTGTTTAGTCAACTGAATTCTCTGTTTAGTCAACTGAATTGCTATTTCATCCCACTTTGCCTTTTGGGATTGAATTTCCAATTTGAATCGATTCGTGATGATCCTATTTGTTGTCATCATTTATTTTGACTTTGATGATTCCTTTTTTATTTCAATCAACGGGTTTTTTAGAATAATCTTTTAAATTGTATTAAAAGCTTGCTTCACTAATTTACAAATTCTATTTAAACGCACACACACAATTTCGCACTTCGAGCAAAATGGAAAGGAGATTAAATGGTTAGGTAAAACACAGACCATGAATCTATGCGTTTATCTTTCCGATTAACCTCCGACCTATTCGATTGATTGTTTTGACCTTTTGGTCTTGTTTACCAATGAGATGAGGTTAACTTTGTACTGCTTTGAGTGTGAAATTAACTAACGGATAGTAAACCGTTTAGTGCGAACGAGTGGTTATGGGACTCACGTTACAACTTTTCGGATTCCTTTTTTAGAGTTATGACACATTCTGCCAGTTAGTGGTGTCCAGTAATGGGCCTTCGGACGTTCACCACTACGGTTTGTTGCCTTCAGGTGTGTTGCCTTCGGGTTTGCACCTTCAGGTTTGTTGCCTTCGGGTATGTTGCCTTCGGGTATGTTGCCTTCAGGTTTGTACCTTCGGGTTTGTGCCTTCGGGTTTGTTGCCCTGTTGTACCGCTTTCGGAGTTGGTCATTCGTCACCGCTCGAGTGATATTGGGTTTGGAGCCTTCGGGCTCATGGATCCTTGTTTACACAGTACTGAGCTCGATTTATCTTATGTTTCATTGATATGTATATTCCCTAGGTGTCGCCCTTCGGTGTTGGTCTTTTTGAGCCGCACGATATGTAGCGGTTACCTTGTGAAACTTGTGTTACCTTCATTGGTATTTGTTATTGCCTTTTTGGCTTGTTTTGGGATATTCATATCCTTTAATTGTGTTGCCGATGATATGAGGCTTGTTATGATATGATTCATCTTTTTGTTAGATGATTGTGTTATCTCTTGTAGAGATATTTGTTATATTTTGTGACCTTGCAGGTTATTGTTGTTCAGTTTATCTAACTGATTTGTTTAGCTAGACTGACCCGTGTATTTCGTACTCGGATCAGACCGAGTTGTTTCAGGTTAGATGCATTTGGACTTAGCCTATTTTGCTTCCGCATGGACTATTCAGCTTGTTCCTTTTTGTTAAAGCTTTTTGTGTAGTCCTATTTTGTTGTAACTCTGATATGATTATTTTGAATTCGTCAGTATATTATGGTTTGCTATACCACTTGACATGTATTAATTTGTATACTCTATTGTGTATCAATATATGTGTATAGATGATCTACTGTTCTGTGATGTATATTACATTTGAGTTGTTATATTCTGTTCTGATAGATCCTCCAACCACCTATGGTTTTGTTTTAAGTATTCATTGGGTATGTCGACCTGCTTGGTATGTCTATTGTCGATATATTCATTAGATAGTTAGAGCAAGGCTATAGATGGTCGCTCCTAACCAGCCTTATTGTGACGACCCGACTTTCCACTCCCAGAAAATCGCATCATCAATTAAGGAAAGAAAGTGATGGAAGAAGAAAAGAAAGAAGAGAAAGAAGAAACAACACTAGAATCTGAACAGCGGAACGAATAAATTATATTAATAACATAAGTATTTACATAATATACAATACCAATCAGAGATACACAGCATACACATCACGTATACTAGACAGTTATAAACACCTGTCTAGTATTTACAACTCAATACAAACACAACACAGAGAAAACACAGCGGAAAACTATATCTAACGCGGAAGCCTCCTGCTCCATTGCTCCTCCATTATTCGTCAAAGCTAACCTGAATCCTAACCTGAATTCCCTTGGCTACTCGTAAAAATTTGAGTACCCAAGAGTTTAAGAAAACAAAGATAAACTCCGGGTCAGACATGGGTCTAGTGTGAGTAACAGGTTAAGGTTGCTTAACTTTAAAAAAACTTTTTGAAAAGAAAAGGTATCACGTAAGACTTCCCACACATAAACATGGAAAAGTTTTTACCTTACGCTAACCAAAACATTTGATAGGAAATCCAGTGATATTATAATAGTGTCTAGGGTTTTCAAGTAAAATACAGAAATAGCGGGAATGCTTACATCTCACGTTCCAACATAGTTGGGCACAACTAATACGTACGGCACTTATTGGATTTTGGATTCCATACAATGGCAGGGCTACTGGGGTACCACCCGTCACAGTATGTGGCCTAGATCACCGTACCGAGGAGCCACCCTAACTCCCCTGCAACACAAGACCGGAACCATTCCTTACTGAACAGTCCCGAACAAGACAACCCTGGCAGTTGTTGCAATCAACTGCCCCACACAGCCGAATATAAAGGGACTTCTAGACAGGGGTAAATCTTGCTCTCCAGTGGGAGCTACCCACGAAGCCTTGCTGCACCTCCCCTGTTTTAGCCATTCCCGGTTGATGAGGCTTGAGGTTACGATTACCTTTAGAGAACACATCTCTTAGAATGCTCATCGTCCACCTGACGATGTTCTGAAAGCATTCAATCCATACAAGTTCGTTCCGGGTTCGAACGAAACCGAAGGCATTATCTCGTTACACTCATTTTGGAATCACCTCAGAGTTAACAACAATAACCCTTGCACTCTGAATCACCATCTCGAATCTATAAGCACAATTCCGTCAACTCATTACGGAATCACCCACAGAGTTATACTGACGTATAGCCCTTACACCTCGAGTCTTCACAAAGCTCCATTTGGATTCACGACCTAACGTTAATTCGAAATCGATGTGGTTTTCGGATATCCAAATATGGAAACTCGATCCCGGTCTCATCGAAATCCAAAGCGTGTCTTTTAGGTCCAAGTTGTTTTAAAGGTTTAAAACAATTTAATTCAATATTATCTATATACACACAGATAGATAGTTCTCAACATCATAATAGATAATCAATATTATCATCACATCAGATAATCTATATTATCAACTTCAACAGATAAATCATAGTACCAACATAATGCAACCACAACATCCAAATCACACAACATCATTTATCTCATAACTGAGATCTCAACCATTCAGGGTAATAAATATCAATCATCATTCATAAGCAAAAACTTATTAAATCACCATTCTATAATTAATTTAAAATGAATTAAATTAATTACTTCTTCCTTAATTAATTTAAAATGAATTAAATTAATTTCTCATCCATATAAATCTTGCTTACACATCAATTCTTAACAAATTACCCTAATTAATCATCTTGATTAATTATTCTTTAATTACATTCAAGTAATTAATCTCTAATTAATTTCACAAATTAGTTAATCCAAACCAATCCCTGTAATTAACCTGTAATTACTTCATCAATTAATTAATCATAATTAATTACATTAATCCTTAATTAATTACATTAATTAATCCTTTATTGATTAATTGTTCTTATTAATCAATCCTTAATTATATCATTAATTATATAAATTAATGATCTCAAATTATTTTATTTAAAATAACTCCATTAGATTATCAATTATCTCAATTGATTAATCATTCTGGATTAATCACATTAAGTAATTAACTTAAATTAATTACATCTCTTAACCATTTTCAAATAACCCAATTATCTAATCCTAAATTAATTACACTAAGTAATTAATTATTAATTACTTACTTAAGTAATTATACAACATACAAATTACATATTATTTACACTAAGAAATTTTATTATGAATTACTTAACCTAAGTAATTAAACACACTAATGATAATTACACAAAGTAATTAATTCCAAAAACTCCTCCATCATTCAAGTATCCTTCAATTAAAATTACATCAAGTAATTAATCTTCTTAATTACTTCACTAAGTAATTATTCCCTTTTAATTACATTGGTAATTATTTCTCAAATCAACCCAATGATTAAATTAAATTAATTAAACTTAATTAATTAACTTAATTAATCAACAACTTAATTAATTACAATCAGTAATTAATTTTCTTAATTACTTTCATTAATTAATTTACTTAAATAATTCTCAAATGATTATCTTTAAATTAATTAATACAATTAATTATTAAAATTTATTACATTAATTAATTATAAAATAATCCTAGGTTAATGACCTTCATTAACCAATAACAAATCTTTAATTACCTTTCCAAAGTAATTAATTGAATAAATCAATATTAATTCTTAATTTATTTATAAGACTCATTAATTAATTCCTAATTATTAAATTAATCAAGTGAAAATTAAAACTTAAACAATTATTAATTACTTGATTAATAATTCAATTCATTAATTAAATTAATCCAATCTTATTTAAATTAATTTCTAAATTACTTTAATCAAACTTAATTAACTTACTTAAACTTTTAATTAATTAAATAAATCCTTAATTATTTATTTAATTAACCTAATTATTAATTAATTAAATTAATTAATTACAAAACTTAATTACCTTGATCAGATAATTAAGTTCAAAACAATAAAAATAATTAATCTCATTAATGATTAAATTATCATTATTAAGGTAATTTAAAAACAAATTTGCATTTAAATTTCTTAAATTCCATTTAAAATTAAAATTAAAATGAAATCAAATTTAAACAAGATTCAATTATTAAACTTTATTTTATATTAAAGAATTACTTAAGGTATTTCATAAATAGTTTAACCCATAATCAATTTAAATAAAATTTAAATTATACTTTAAATATTCAAGTGATTTTAAAACATTCAAATTAAAATCTCATTTCATTTCAATCCAGAATTCAAATTATGTTTTCAGATTCAGGTTCAAAAATTTAAATTTAAAATCCTGTTTTGAATTTCATTTTCAGATTTATAAAACATATGTTATAAAATACTTAAATATTCAAGTTAAATTATAACATTAGAATTTATAACTTATTTTCTTTTGAAAAGTTTCAGATTCAAATTTCAGATTTAAATTCAAGCATTTAATCAAGATTTTAACTTAAATTTTTAAGTCTTGTTTTAAAATCTTATTTCCAGATTTTAAAACTTATTTAAAATTCTGTAAACAGTTTTCAGCTGTAAATATTTCATTTATAAAATTTATTTATTTTGAAACAAGTATTAAAATTTCATTTTGAATTCATATTTAACCTTGATTCAATTCCATTTCAATACTTTGCTTACCTTAATTTAAATTTTGTTTAAATTTTTACAAAAACCTGAAACTGTAAGGTTTCAGAGACAAAACCTGGAACTAGCAAACTACTCGAGCCAGGCACCAATTTCTTCGAGTCATCTTCCTTCTATCTTCGAGTAAACTTTCAAATAACTCGAGCATTTACTCGAATACAACTCTCCCCTTCAACCCAGGTATCAGTAGATACACCAATGCACCGTACACCTTGCACCACCCACGGCGAAGCTCCGACCATCGCCAATGCTCCCCACACTTCCACGATCCACTTTGAACTCGAACACGACCATCAGAATTTTAACAATTACTCGAAATCGAAATCGAGCATAAGAACCCAAATTTGAACTCAGAACCACCCCAACCCAAACCTGAATCCATCTCGTCTTCACAACTCCGACCATTTGAACCTCTGCGATTCCGGCCATACCATCACCTTCCTCCATACTTTCATCCCCTCGAGTTTGGTTACACTCGGTCAAACAGAGAAGACGCTAAGATTCAGAAAGTACAATCGGTTGAAACTAGGTCTACAAACAAAATCGAACAACCATCGTCACCACCGATCTCTAATCAACTTCCTGCCATTTTTTCCGACCTCACTGTTCACTCCTCTACCTCCAGAGAGAGCTCCGACCTTCCAGAACCTCGAGATCATCAGAATTTTCCAAAAACCCCAAAAACAGTGCAACCCCGACATGCACTTCAATTTTGTTTTAAAAATTATGATACTAGTTTCAAAAATCATATTTTACTTATATAATCAAATTACAATACTGACTTTATAATTTAAACAGTTTGTTTTTTTTTTAAATGCACTAAAGCTTATAAATTTCAGAGACAAACAGGCTAATTTTTTTTAACCTACTTAGAATTTTACACATTAATCCATGATAAATCACAACTTTTGTTTGATAATCAAATCTCATCAAAAGAAAGGTCAAGTGATAAGGGATTTAAATCAAATTTTGAGCCTAGGAACAACACAGAGCATAGCACATAAATAAACACAGCATACATCCTATAAATAGTCATATTAGATTTAACTGGCATATTAATTCAAATATATTAACATGCAACCAAATTATGTTTTAAATTTTGAAAAGTTACTCACCTTATTTTTGAAGAACAGAGCAGCATTGAAAGCCTGAATCTTTTTAAAAAAAATTGAATTGCTCCTTGACCCCAAAATTACATGGATGCAGGCTTTGTCTTTTAATTATTGAAAAATGCAGATTTTGTTCTACAGTTTGCTAACCTAATTTCAGGTTGCTTGCAGAGAAGGGATTCAGATTTGTATTTTACTTGCATGCTGATGGTTTTCCAGAGGAAGAAAGTGCAGGGATTGATTTTTTTGGGTTTAAAAAAAATGCAAACATTTTATTCTTGCAGGAACTGAATTGCAGGTTTGAATTGAAAACCTTGTTACAAGCAATTGATTTGTAACTATAATTTGAGGAGTGAAGTTTCAAATCTTGTTTTTGAGAAGCTTTGAGTTTTTAGATTTTTAAGTGAAGTATTCTTTTGATTTTGAAAAGAGGATGATTGAAAAATAAAAATAAAAAAGTGTTAAGAGCTGAAAATACTTTAATTTAAAATAAAGGAAAGATCAAATGACACTTGTCATGTTGTTGCATTTGTAAGCAAACACTTGTATTTTAGATTGCTAATTTGATTACACTTGTTTTAAATCAAATTTTAGTTATATTTTTATGTGTTTATGTAAATATATATGATTTTCCTAGTAAAAGTATATGTAAATAAAACAATTTATAAATTAAAACTTATACAAATATTTTAAAGAATCTATTTATATGAATTTCAAAATAAAATTTCAAATCAATCAAACATTTGAAATCAAAATTAAAATCTATTTGTTCAATTTAAAAATGAAGGCTCTAATTCCTTATCTTAATTCTTCTTTATATTTATGAAAAATAGAATATTTATTAATATGGTTTCAAATAACAATTTACAATTTTATATGATTTATAAATAAATTATAAATCACTTTTATATTTAAATGAATTTAAATCATATGCTACCTTATATTTAGACTTATACAATTCATATTTAATCAAGTAATATTTTAAAAAGAAATAAAATCAACTTTAATTTAAATTTAAAACAAAAATTAAGCTAAGACAAATTTTAAACAATTTAACATTTATTTAAAATATTATCAAACCATAAAGTTATTAGTTTAAATCGATTTTTAAAAGCTAAATATTAATTTAAAACATAATTTACTAATTACTCAATATTTTATTAGAATTTAAAATAAAAACTTTATTTATTTATTATCATCTAAGTTAAATTCCAAACAAAGATAAATTATAATATATATACAAATATATATATATATATATACACACACACACACACACACATTATAATTTAAACATTTATTTTAACTTTTTAAAAGACAAATCACAAATTAAATATTTATTTATCCCGATTATTAAACCAAAACATATTTTATTAATCAATATTATCAATATCAATTTAATTTTATATAAAGATTATTAAATTGATATTATCTAAAATTCCGGAATATCACACTTATTCTCCGTGTTAGTTGACGGCATTACCCTGTAGTGTCCTTGGCTAGCGTGGCTATAGAGGTGGGGCGTCACACTGTTATTATTTATTATTATATTTTATCCGTTGCGAATGTGAGATGTTAGTGTTTCTGATCTTTTTCTTCTTCTTCTTCTATCTCTTTATTCTTTTTTATAACTATCTGGAATTTTCGGGTTGGAAAATTTCGGGTCGTTACATTTGGTATCAGAGCTGAAAGGTTAAGCAAGAACCTTGGCTCAGGTGGAAGTTGCTCCTTAAATAGAGTCCGTAGTACTCTAGAATAAGTTGGGTATATATACATGAGAGCGTACTTGTTATTTTCTTATATAAAGGTTTTAAATGGTTTTATATAAAAGTATATTTTGATATATATAGCAACCTTTCCTTCTAATAAATATTAAGGTGATTGAATGTTAAATAAATGTAATTAAATTAAGAAGTAATATAATACAACCGAATTGAAATCTTGAATTGGAATTAAAATTAAGTGGTAACACAAATACAACCAAATTAAAATTAAATTGATTGAAATGAAATTCTAGAACTTAAGCTCAGAAATTAAATTATTTAAAAACTTTAAATAAAGGTAAGTTTGAAATGGATTCAAACTAGAATTTATAAAAGTAAGAATAATATAAAAAGGAATTGGTATCTAGATATGATTACCTTGGGTATCATCATAAATAGATATTGTGTTTAATAATGATATATTTGTTATTAAGTAAGCCAAATGAAGTACATTTATAAGACGAGTATAACTTCTAAATTAAAGTGGGTTTTAAAATTTTGACGTTTTAAAAACCTATGTCTAGAAACAATCAATTGTTTCAAAGAGTTAAAGAAATAACAAATAATATAATTCAGACTATTTTGAATATAGTCTTATTTTAAAACAAGAAAGGTTTGGAAGATTTTTAAGGGATTTGTTTTGAAATTAAAACCCAGGGTGGTTTAAATTTTAAAAGTAGCCTGGTGTGTAAAGGAAATGAATATGAAATTAACTCTAAGATTGAATTTTGAATTTTCCTTGGAATGTGGTGTGAAACCCAAAGTGAAGCAAGTTTAAACTTAAGTGGAAAGGTTATTAATCTGTGGGCTTAAAATTTAAATGGAAAATTTGGATTAGATTAAATTGAAATGATTTGAACTTGAAGTGGGTTCAGTTGATAATAGTCCAAAATTGATTGGAATAATTTGGAATTGAAATTAAGGCGAGTAGGATTAAAATCAAATGGAATTTGATTTGAAATTGGGGTTAAGTCACTTTCAAGAGAAATTGGTTATTCAAATTGGAATTGGGTCAATTTAAATGGAAGTGTAAATTTAAATTGAATTGTTGTGGAAGTGAACAGTTTTGACTCTGGACTATTTTCAAAATAAATTGGTTTAGTACAAATCTATTCTTCCAAGCTATTTAATATATACAACCTTTCTTTTTAAAGCCAAATTATTTTACACTTGTTTTACAATTATTTTTGGAGCAATTTAACCATTGTTCAACTGTTTTCTAAACTAATTACTATTTTTCAACTATGTTACAAATTAATTACTATTTTAGAACTATTTTGCATTTATCTAAAATTTCTGTAACTATTTAGCTATTTTTCCAACTATTTTATAATTAATTAACTATTTTATAGATATTTTGCAAACTAATAATTATTTTTCAACTACTCATCTATTTATAAAATTTTCCAGCTAATTTCTAAAAATAAACTGGTCAGAGTTCAAATTGTTATTGATTAAATACCCAACTGAGATAAGAATTGAAGCGATAATTCATTGGAATTGAAGCAATTGTAAATAAGTGAATGGGAATTAAAGGAAATGTGAATAGAAAGGAAATTGATTTGGCTGATAATCAATGGAAATAAATATGTAGGTTGTACGTATATTATTCTATTCGCATAGTGATTTGATCCAGATTCGAGCACAGAATTTCGATATATTTTATCGATCCAAGTTGGGATTTTTCACTCAATTTCCAACGGCGAATCTGGATATGGATTGTTGATTGGTTTTGGATATTCTCTATCATAGTTATGGCTATGCAAGGAGAATGACAGTTTCTAATCAAGAAACCAGATCTATGTTCGCACTAGGAAGTCGGGTGGATGATACTAGTTCGGAAGTGAAATTGTGTGATCAAGCAAGCGATCAGATTGATATAGTGTACGGATGATAAGTGTATATCGTACGGATTTGAATGAAAATGATATTTAAACGAGTAATCAAAATTTGAATATTTGTTTTGAATAAACAGAATTATATATCTTTGTTATATATAAGATGAAACTCGCCTTGTTGAATCTATAGCCAAAAGAAAATGGATTTTTGGAAATAATTGAAGTATAAAAAGGATTTTATACAGGTTTAAAATGATCCAAAGATTTATATCAAGAATTTTATATATATATATATATATAAAGGATCTTATGAGGATTTTGGAAAAGGTTTGGGGAACCTTTTGATTTGGAAAGGCTTTTGATTTTTGGGTAAAATCAATATTGAAATTTAGTAAGCATAGTTTGAGAATTATCGATTTTGGGATAAATCGATTTGTGTAAAGGAGCCTTGTATGAGATCATACTAGGTGTATGATTTGAAAGATACTATATGTGTAGTATAAAGTGTTTTGATGATGGCTCTGGAGAAAAAGCCGCTCCAATGAAATGAACTTCTCAGGAGTGCCACCGGGTGGTGCTGCCTTGAGCCTAAGGGGGGTTCTAAAGTTGATCCTGTGAGGAGTCCGGAAAAAACTAGTTCTTGAGGATTATGAGTAGAGTATACCATAGCGAAAGTCGTGTGTGCCGTTGGGAGCCAACAGTTACATGGACTTTTGCTGTGATGGCAACGTAACCCAGGATGTAACGGCGACCTATGGTAACATAGCGAAAGTCGTGTGTGCCGCTGAGAGCCAACAGTCTGCGCTTGATTTTATATCGGTAGACTACAACCTATGTAGGAGTGGAGAAGTTTCATTTTGACAGCGAAAATCGTGTGTGCCACTGAGAGCCAACAGTTACATGGACTTTTTCTGCGATGGCAACGTAACCCTGAAATGTAACTGCGATCTGTGGTGGGTTCCATGGCGTAATCGAGGGGCGCGGAGTGCCTACAGCTACATGGACTTTTGCTGCGATGGCAACGTAACCCAGGATGTAACTACGACCATTAATGGGAGTAATCATTTCCAGAGCATTCTCACAAAGAAATTTCCTCTATTTTCAAAAACTGTTTTCTGAATTTTCAATAAAAATATTTTCCAAGTATTTTCACTAGATGTTAAAAATGGGTTTACCAAGTACTTATAGATTTTCAGTCCTACGCTTGATCAATGTATGACTGAATTTCTGTGAGAACAAGGATGGACTGGTTGAGACATCTAGTTATAAGAAGTATTTTATAAAGAGCTATTTCAATAGTATTATGTGAATTTAAAAGAATTTTTAAATTTTTTTAAATAAATTTTTTGGAATTTTGGAAAATGAAAGAAAATCCAAACTGGAAATATGAAAAACAACATTTGAACTCAGGAAATTTTTTTAATGAAGTGATTTTTGTAATTAAAATCGAATATTGATTTAAAAATTGGAAGTAAGCTAATTGGCTAAAGAATTATTTAATTGAATATGTTAATAAAATTTAACTTGGGTAAATAAATTGATTGTAAGTTAATAATGGAGTTTGGAAATGAATTCGAATTGTAAATGGAATTCGACTTGGATTTGATGAAGAATTAAAATAAGTGGAGATGTTGTAAAAATAAAATAGAGTTGGATCGAAATAGTGATGGTTTGAATTATAAATAAAATTCAAGTGTGATATGAATAATATTTAACGAAATTGGCAAATAATGTAGATATAAGAGAAGTGTTGTCGAATGAAATGGAAGTGAATTATAATAGAAATGGTTGGAGTTGCAAAAAAAAACCCAAGTGAATAGAAATAAATTGAGAATGGCTTTGTATTAATAAAATAAATTCGAAAATGAATTAAGTAAGTAAATTAAAAATTGAATATGGGGTGGATAAATGGGTTAATCGAATTAAATAATAAATGGATGAAGTTTGATTGAATAAAAATTTAATCAAAGTTTTCATTGGAATTGGTTTATCAGAATGAACTTAAGTTTAGAGGCGTATTGATTTGAAGTAAAATTTCTTAAGTCAATGAAAGCTTGGATTGAGTGAGAATAGTAGACCATTGAATAAGGATTTGGGTTCAAATTATTTGGAAAATGGATATTAATATAAGCATTGAATGTTGTCAAGCTCGATGAAATAGTTTTGAAATTAAATCAATGCGGAAATGAAATGAAATGCATATGTATGGTTGGTGAATAAATTTGAAATGGAATTACATACATAATGAGTTAAAATTAATTTAAAATAGTTATAAATAAAAATGAACACTCAATTAAGCGGATATCGCCAAATTTACATATAAATAGTTGTCGTTTGACGTAAACAAAAGTAATTAAAATTCTATAAATTGATAGGGATTTAATAAATTGATTTTTGAATCATTTGAAGTGAATATGAGCTTGTTCGGATTAAAAATAAATTGAATATAAGCAATTGAGTTGGGAACCATTAAAATTTAAATGAACCGCATATGAATTGGTTGAAAACAAATGAATTAGCCTTAAATCTTATAAATCGTTTATGGGAAGCGTTTGGTGCTTGTTGTTTATGTAATGCATGTGTTTAGTTATTGAAAGTAAGTGAAATGCTAATAAATTTTCTATATATGGCACTTACATATTTAAATTGAGTAAGTACAGGGCCGTTTGGCTTGATTTGGATTGCGCTAATTACTAAAACTAATAAGTTGCTTGCTTAAAATGCTAAATAAAGGTACGCCTACATAATAAAATTAGGAAATATGAACTGTTTTTGCTTTTTCCGACAGGGTGGGTCGATGTATATATATTTATATCTCTTGACAAATTGCAAAAGCTCCTCCGTACAAAGGAGACTCTGCCAAATTTATCGAAAATTTGGGAGTTAGAAAAATTTTGAAATTTTTTGGGAAAGGTTTTGTTAACAACAAAACGATTTCAAATTGGAAATTAAAGTAAATTAGTAGATGAAACTAATATGAATCAGTTATAAATGAAAATTAAAATTCAATATTTAGATTTGAAGATAAATTGAATTCATATGGAAATGGAAAAGCTAATTTGAATAGAAGTAGGTATGAAACTTATGTGAGGAAATGTATAAAATGATTTGAAAGGTTATGATTGGATATTCTTGCTAAGTGGGATATGCAGGTATAATAAAAGGGAAAAGAAAATTGGATTTGATTCCAAAAGATGAAATTGAATTGCCTGATAAAAAGGTATGTATTTAAATTTTTGGAAGAAATTGGATTGGGTTTTTGATCTAGCCACTTGGCTTTTGTTTTCTTTTAGAATCTAGGAGCCCGTAGAGGCATTTTGTGGTTGTACCGAGCTAGCCGCACAAAGTAGACGCTGGCAAAAAAATTCGGGAATTTAGAGAGTTAGAAAATTTTTGAGAAAATTTTGATAATTCCAAATTTGGTTTTAAATTGAAATTTGAATAAATGAAGTAAATAATGCTGTTGGTAACTATGGAAGGTTTTGGAAGTTGGTTGAGGTAATGGTGAATCTTTAATAAAGGATATGTTATGGCAAGTTGAGAAAACTGTTTGGTTTTAAGAAAAGTAAACGGGCATTGGACCATTCTTCCCAACTAGTAATTTCGGGGACCAAATTTTTTAAGGGGGAAGGAATGTGACGACCCGGAATCTTTAACAACTTAAATTTGAATAGTTAATTGATTTTAAAATATTTAAAGGTTAATTTTAACTTGAATTCCAAATATCAATATTTACTTGATAATTCAATCATTGAATTCTATAGTTTAAATATTGAATTTAATAATTTAAATCGGGTAAATTGTTGAAACTGAAATTTCTAAGCCTGTTTAAAAAAAATTGAAGGCTTATAAAATTTATAACGATGATATTGAAGATAATAGAATGGTTAAAATTTGATTTAAAGGTGATTTGTTCAGTTTTAATAATATATTGTTTAAATTGAATTTAAAAATTGCCTTCCGAGGCACAGTCTTGGAATTAGACGAAACCAGTTCCATTGGATCCGTAATGTTAGTTATTATCGGATTTCAATTTTCGTAGCAATCGGAGTTGCCGTTTGACCCTGGCAGCTCAAAACGTTTAGAAGCTATTTTAAACGATTTAATTTAAATTTGATCGTTTTCTTCTTTAACTCACGCGTACGATCGAATTAGCTTCCGAAACACGTTCCATCGTATTCGGAACGCGGGTAAAACCTTATAAACGTCTGTAGGCATGTCTTATTCGGGGTTTGGATTTCGCGTTATACAACACGAGATATTTTTCAATATTTAATTATATAAACAATCGTATGCAGGAAGCTTTCCCCAAATCGTTATATTATCTCGTTCCTTTCTATCTTTCAATTGAAATCGAGTGTGAATAAAAACAATAAATAAATAAAGTAGGGCGAACGGAACGTAATCGAGTTCGAATCGACCTCATCTAAAAAAATTGAAATCAAAAAGGGGATTAATGGCCGAAGCCTTCATCAAATTAAAAAAAAGGGGCGAAGCTAGGGGATGAAGGAACGGAGGCACGATTGAAAATCGCGATCTAGGGTGGGGTCGCGATCGATTATGGAGGGTACGGCGCGCGATCGTCTGTATGTGGGTTACTTGCACTCTCGCGAGCCATTCTCAAACTCGGCAATGCAGAGGCTTCGGTGAGGAAGAGCGATCGAGTTTGCACATGTGGGAGGGTTCCACTGCTCGTGTGGCGACGAGCGATTGATGGGATGCGGTTACGATGGCTGCGACGGCGACAGCATTGTGAGGTGTGAATTTTCTTGTTTCCTTCTTCTTGAATTTGAAATTTAAAAGGTTCAACTTTGGGAATAATTGTCAGTCATAAACTGTTCAACAGGGAACGGGTGGATTGATATGTAATTACTTAATGTAATTAATAAAATATAATTACTTTGTGAAATTAATCAAGAGATTTATTATGATAGTTAAATAAAGGAGTAATTAATTTATTTAATGAGGTAAATAAAAAGATAGTTAATTACAGGTTGAGATTAATCGAGAATGATTAATATTGTGGTTGAATTAAAGTAATTAATATTAGATGGGAACAAATTAAAATATAATTGGAAATCCTTAATTTATATAATTAATGTTGAAATCAAAGATTGATTAATCCATAATAAGTGATTTATGAGAAATTAATTAATATAAGTAATTAAGGATAAATGAAATTAATATAGTTAATTAATTTAGGAGGTAATTAAAGATTACTTATTGATTTTGGTTAAGGATAATTAATATCGAGAAATTAATTAAAGATAATTACTTGAATGTAATTAAAATATAATTAATCCTGGATGATTAATTAAGATGAAAAATGAAGGGTTGATTGATTAATTGATTTGGAATTAATTAATGACAAGTGAAGAAATTTAAGTGATTGAGGTTAGAAATTCAGTTAGAATTAATCAAATTAATTTTGGATGTGATCAAGCTTTGCTTATGGATGATTAAATGGTATTGGATGCTATAAATGAGTTGATATCTCTGATATGAAATGTTGTGTATTTCATTTGGATAACTTGGGTTAGGATGACATAAGACTCGAAGAGACCGGGTTCGGGTATTAGAAAATACCCGAAACCACTTCGAATTTTTATAGATTGATATATGAAACCTATTGGCTGGACTAAAGTGATTTCAAGGAGTTGGACTATTTAAATTTAAACTTTGGTACTTAGAAAATGGATGTGTGAAATAAGTGATGTACATAATTAATTGTGCTTTGTGAATTGAAATGAGGTACCCCGGGATTTATATAAGTTATATGCTCTATATTCCATGTTAAACGGGTTTCCTCACGCTGGTTTCCAGCCTGACCCGGTTGTTACTTTGGTGTAATGCTCGGGTCAGACCGAGTATTACAGATTTTCAGGTAGGTACGCTCTGAAGCTCAGGAGGCGAGCTACATGGCAAGAGCGTATAGAGTATTTCCGCTGTATAATATTGTTGTGTATCTATGACATGATAATTGAGTATATCCAATGTCTGTATATATGTGACTCTGATGTATTAAAATGTAATCGACAGATATAATGTCCTTTTGTAAACTGTTATTATTTATTATTATATTTTATCCGCTGCGAATGTAAGATGTTGGTGTTTTTGATCTTTTTTTTTATCTCTTTCTTCTTTTTCATAACTATCTGGAATTTTCGGGTTGGAAAATTTCGGGTCGTTACATACCATTTATGTATTTACTATTTATCACACTGCAAGTTCCCTGTAGAATAGAATCGTTATGGGCTGAAATGATAGCCCTAAACGATATTAATTCAATATTTAACTTGGGATTGCGGGTTTGAAATGATAGAACCCGGATTTTCTTTATAAATTACAGATTGAAATGATTTATTATCTGTATCACTTGACCTAGGTTAGAAATATTATACGGACCTGAAGTTATATATATATATATTCTCTGAAAATATCAAATATTTTTAAATAAGAATGTTATAATATTTGGTTTAAAAATTAGATTAACAATGATTTTTATAAGTATAGTGATATTATACAAGTTAAATATGTAGATAAATAAATGTTAAGAATTTTAAGTATAAATTTGTTTTAAAAAATTTTGATTTGTAAAATAAAATGGAATTCAAGTTAAGAAATAAAATATGATGTTTGGTCTAAATTTGATATAAGTAAATAAATAAAGGGTTAAGTTATCTATGAATTAAATAGTTAAAAAAAGTGAATACTGAAAATGGAAGTTGAAATATGAGTAAATTTAGAAATGTAAAGTGGTTTAGAATAAAGGTAAGTTAAGAAATGATTAGAAATTAAGTTTATTCTTGAACCGGTAATTGAACTTAATTATTAAGTAAAATTTATAGAGAATTTTGCACTTAATTTTAATAAGTAAAGTATAGAGAAGTTAGATATATATTTGCAAAATCTACTTTATAATAATCATAAATTTGAGTAATTTAAATGACTATTCAAAGGTGGAAAATAAGATGATATAAGCTAAATTGGTTTAATTTAAGGTTTAACTACTGTTGAAATTTTATTTACTCAAATCCGTTGTAAAGGATATTACCGCACTGCGCAAGTGCTGTAATTGATACAAATGAACTAAGGCTAAACCTTTGGGATTTATTGGATTTTGTAAGAATTATAACTTCACTTTTAAATAGTTTTAAATGTAGTATTTCGATTGAAATATAAAACTATTTTGGATTTTTATAACCACGGGTATTAATAACATTGGTTGTTAAAGAGACCGGGATTGGATATGGGCATACTCTCTGTCGATACTGAAAACCACTTTGACAACCGTGTACGCGGTGGAGATTCCAGAATGAAGTAGGATAGTGGTGACGTTCTATTAAGATATGTACGTGGACCCGACTCCCGTGAGTTGGCGTAAGGTGGCTAAAACAGGAGCGATTGATGGACTAATGAGGTAGCACCTTTAATCGACGCACTTATTCGTATGTCGTTCTATTACTTTGTGATTGTTTGGTGCACACCTTTGATTTCGGGAGTGTTGTTCATGGTGGACGGTAGTAGCAGCTATACGTTACCACCGGTCCAGATGCATAATTGGTATATCTACCCTGGCATTGCCTAGTTGTGCCATGTCACCTACCCTAGCGCGCCTTGTACGAGTTTGGTTTTCTTTCGTAGCCCGTGGAGTATTTAGGGTAGTCTCCAGATCTGGAGATGCGCTGATACTGGATGGACTACTGGAACTATTATGTGGTAAGGGCTATATGGGTAACCCCTTAACGCTATTTAAAAGTAAGTTTACTTTGCAAATAGACACTATTATAATAGCGAAATATTACTACATAGTAAATGGTTTAACGGATCCTTAGAGGATGGGCGGTCCCAAGCATCCTTTAAGTTACTTGCCTTTATATTACAATTCACTTGAATTAGCTTACACTGTACAAGTATGTATGTCCTGACTCGAGTGTTTATGTTTTATTCTACGCTCGGGTTAGCCTGAGGTTCAGTTCAGACTTCATCCCCGGAGCTAGGACTTCTGCTGTTCATCTTTCAAGCTGCTGTCAATTTTCCCATTCAATTCTTTATCTTAGATTATGTAATGGAGACAAATAAATGTGGGTTTTTCTGTGGTTGATTCGAACTATATTTGGTTTTAAAGACTATGTAAAAAAAATTCTTATTTTGAGACTATTGATAGTGGCTTCATGAACCACTAAGTTATTTTAATTCCGCTGCGAGTATTCTGATTTCTGTGTCTGTGATTCTGTGAATATTTATTTACAGTATATTCTGAGATTTTCCAAATTTTATTTACAACGCGGTATTTTGAACAATTCAAGTCCGACATGTGCGGATGCGAATGGTTGAAAATGTCGGGTCATTACATTTGGTATCGGAGCTTTGGCTCTAGGCACAACTTAGAATGTATGGTAAATTTGATTTACAGAATCACTTTCATTCGAGCTTGAATCTCTTCCTTTTGATTCGATTTCCTTTGAATTTTGGAACGTTCCCTACGGTTCCAAAGTTCATTCGTGTCCCTCACTATTCATCTTCTTTCGATTTTGGAGTATCCCATAACTCCACTTCGGATGATCTTTATAGTGAATTGACGGTCTCGCCAATATTCTAATAAAGGGGTGAAACTCCTTTACAATTAGCATTGATTCACTAGAGATTTATATTTATCCATGGTTTAGATGCTAGTATCTTTGGTTATTCCGAACTCTATCTCTTCAGATCGAATGTAGATTTACCCTATAAAATCCACATCGATCTTATTCCTTAAGTCACGGTTGACCCGGTTAAGGTTCCCACGATTTATATAAACTTATCCAGTTCCTTATTCTGTATTTAATCATCGAATCTTCTGATTCCAACTTATCTTTAAATCAAAATTCTCTTTGATTTGAGTCCATCAAATTTGAATCTCTATCCCTGTTTTGAAAATTTTATTCCTATATTTGGAAAAAAAATCTAATATTATATATATAAGTATAATTTTCAGAATTTTTATAATAATTTAACTAGTTGTCAAGAGATAATGGTCTTTGATTTTATTTATGGTTTTGTAAACCATGGGTTTTGTCTCATATAAATAAGTGAACTATAAACAATGGTTATAAATTAATTTGGAAACAGAAATGAATTTAAAACAAGAACTTGAGAATTCAATTTCCGATGGTTTCAAACCTTGTGTTTAAAGTTTTAAAAGGATATGTTATTTTCGAATAGAAATTTGTTTCCAAAGAATTTTAAACGTTTAAAAATTAGTGCTCTTCTCTTTGTCATTGACAAATAATTTGGTGATGACTGTAGCATCATCAACATTCATTTTCGAGTTTCGAAGTGAAGAGACCATTTGGTAGTCTGGCTACAGTGTTACCTTGAGAATTTAATGGATTTGAATCTCTAAAATATGACTTGATTTATAACATATGGATATATGATTTAAATTTGATTTGACATATTATGTACATATATTTATTTATCTCTAAATGGTTTGAAGGGATCAGAAATTTAATTCTTAAAATTTATCTTGAAGAATAATTTCAAATATAAAAAGAAAATCAAAATTTTGAATAAACGATTCAAATTTGAGATAATTAAATTTAAAAGTTTTATTTGTATAATACTCAATTGCATTTCAATATAACTTACCTTGATTTTCAGAAGTTAAAAAAGTAATTGGATAATATAAAATATAAAAAGATTTTATAAATAAAATTTGAGTGGTTATAATAAATGTTATACACTTAAATTCTAATTATAAAAAGATTTACAGAGGTAAATAGAATAAAAGGGTAATGGAATAATTTATAATATAAAATGATGTTAAAGGAACTAAGAATAAATTTAAGAAGTTGTAATAAGTGTACACATATTTAATATAGACGATAAAAATATATTGAGAGAAATAAATTTAATTATAATTAGGAATAAAGAAGAAATTAATTTATTGAACACATTTTTGAGTATAACAAATGATTTTCAAACTTATGATTTTAGGAATTTTTATTTTAAGATAATTGGAAGATGAAGTAATGAAATTTGAAATAGTTAAATTTAAATTTAGTGAAATTAAATAGATGAAATTAATTATTAATTTAAAATTGAAGTTGTATGGTTTAGATTAATGCTTCTATTTTGAGTTTCAATTTGGTTTTCTTTCAGATTGTTTCTATTCACCTACCTTCTTCATTTTCGAGGACGAAAAGTTTTGAGTGGGGGAGAGTGTAACGACCCATAAATTTTTAATAATTAAAATTGTTAAATTTTTAAATTTTTGGTAATTTAATATAAAGAAAAATAAACTTTGTAATAAACTAAGGAAGGAATGTTAAAGTGGAAATGCATATTTTATTCATAAGGTAATATAAAAGAATGAAACTTATCTGAATGAATTTACTTGAGGATTCAATCATAATAAATGTACACATTTAACTAATTCAATATAATTAAGAACAACTGTTAATACAAAGGAAAGAAATTAATTAAATTCATCAGGTCATTGCTTGATTTCTTGCCTTTTTTCTACATGGCCTCTTTATTTCTTGCTTCAGCCATACAAACTCTTTTCCTAGCCGTGTATTTCTCATTTGTAAATCATGTACAAGAAGATTTATTTCCCATTTTAAAACTCCTCATTTTCATTTGTATTTAAGAATAAAACATATATAAGTTTCTTTCTCCTTAACTTATGCCTTTTCTGTTCCTTAGCATTTACTCTCACTATGTTTGCCATTCAAACCATCTATATATCAACCCAAAATTTTTAATAAATGTTTAATTTATTTAATTTAGATAATTTTGTTATTTAAAATATAAATTTTGGTGTGGATTAGAATTCCACACATGAATTAATATAATATTTTCCGAAAATGTGAATTTTGTCAATATGGTCAAACTTTGACTTGTAAATTTAAAATTTTAAAAGTTTGAAAATTTGAATTTTATCTTCTATTTTGAAATTAAATAAAATTTTAAGAATATTGCTTTTCGTTTCGTTGAAATCTGATCTATAATGTGAAAGTTATGCCTTTTTAACTATTGTGTGTAATTTGCTGTATTTAACAAAATTGTTTACTTTAAATTGTATAAATAATATTTTATTTGGTCATATAATGTTCTAATTTATGTTTTCAAGTATAAAATAACTTATTTTGTATATATTTTTGTTTTAAAACGTTTTTACCAGTGTAATTGACATTTTCCAGTGTGAGTTGTATTTTGTTTACAATTTCTAATTTCCAACTTCAATTAATTTAAGAAATTCTTTTTTTTTCTTAAGAACTTATTTTATTCTCATTCTCCTTTATTTTTTTTCTTAAAGATTTATTTCAAACCATTTTTAAGAAGAGTTGTAATTTTCCAAACTTAAGTGAATTATGTTTGCAATTTTCTTAGGCTAGTTTCAATAAATTAAGCTATTTTCTTTATTTATCTCTCTATTTTCCTAAAATATAATTATTTATTTTCTTTTTCACTTTATTTTAGTTTGTTTTATTTTATTTATTGATTTTTATCTGTTTTAAGGTGTGGTAGAAATTTTTCCAAGCTAGTGGTATTGTGTGTAAATTTTTAAGCCTTGTTCAATTTAATAAACTATTTCTTTAATTCTTTTCACTTTTTTTCTTGAAATCATTTGCCCAAAATTTTAATAAATATACGCATTTTCTGTAATTTTGATTTTGGTTTAAGTTTAACCCTAATTGAAAATTTAAATTCTAAGTTATAGAATCAAATCTTTTATATAAAATATATAGATGTACAATACTTTTTTTGCCGTTGTTTTACTGATATTGGTTGTATACTTTTTAAAGTAGGTAATAAATATTGTGAAATGAAATAAATTTTACGTATATACATCAGTCTATTTGTTAAATTTTAAGTAAATCAAACCAATGCCAACAAATTTAAATTTCAAATTTAGTATTAAATAGTGTATTAATAAGCTGTTAATTTCGCGTTTAAATGACGCGTTAATTGATGGAATAATTTAACGTATATTTACTGCATAAGAAAACGTATAAATTTAAATGCGTTACTTTTATTTAAATATGGGCGTATGGTTGATTTGATTAATGCATCTTCTATGCACATTCTTAATAAAATTTATTTCCTTAACTAGATAAATAAATCTATCAGTAGTTTTGCAATTCCATGTGCGAAAGAAATGATTTCCCTAGCCGTTCAGTTTCTTTTAAATCTAGTTTTGATAAATTACGTGTAAATTTCTACGCTTCCCTTTTTTCTCATTTTTATAATACAAATAAAAATTTGCGTAGCCGTTTCAAGCGTATTTATTTCTCTTTAGACGTTCAAAATCCGTTTCAAGATTGCTTGAAATTCACGTGTATAAGTGTCTCTTCCTTTCCATTTACTCCTTTGCAATTAATAGGAACAAAATCTTTGATATTTCCTTACCGTTCAAACGAAATTCTTTTATTTCGTTAATATTCAAATACCATTAATTCGTACGTTTCTTTATTTAATCTATCCAACGCAATTACCATCCTATAAACGCAAACATCACGCAGAGAAATCTTCTAAATGTTTCAAAAGAAAATTTATTTCTTGCCAATTGCTTCCAATTAATCAACGCTATTACTTCGTTTAAATTTCAAAGAAAAAAACACGTTCGCAAATTCCATATTTCCTTACCGTTCAAACATCATTATTTCGTGCGTTCTTTAATTTATTTATTAACGCAATTACCTCTTCATTAACTCAATCATCGTGCAGCAAAATTGTCTATACTTCTTCTTGGCTTCCAATTTTATAATAGGAATAATATCCCTTCAAATGTACAGATCCAAATCAATGCAAGTTTCTTTTTTTCTCAGTCACGTATGTATACCACTGAAGTAATATTTGACTTTATTTTTTTTCTTGCCAATTCTCCTCCTTGATTCATGCAACTCATCCTATATATTGAAACCAACGT
The DNA here is from genome assembly GCA_030765085.1 of Allium cepa. Lineage (NCBI taxonomy): Eukaryota > Viridiplantae > Streptophyta > Magnoliopsida > Asparagales > Amaryllidaceae > Allium > Allium cepa. Next base: position 319,212,407 of record CM060939.1, read on the forward strand.
ATCAAACATTTGCACCACGTTTTACTTTCAGCTTTCATCTGCATTTGTGCGTGAGTTCATCAGGTATGGCCGCCAATTCTTCCTATTTTATTTCTTCTGTCTTTGCATTTCTTTGTTTCCATTTCTTTGTCTCCTCCAACTTTGTGATCGGCCACTCCAACACCATCTCCACCACCTTGGCATGACCGGCTTCAACTCCTCCGCCACCACTCCAATGCAAACCCTTCCCTTCCCCTTAATACACATGATCTGGTCGTGCATGACCTTACATGTTTGAAAGAAGAATCAGTGTGCGTGCACCACTTTGCATTTTTATCACAGACTATATGCATATAAATATCCCACTGTTGACTCGCATGCATTCATATAATTCAAATAGAAAATAATGGGCTGAGTAGTGAGAACGTGGTCAAGTCATAGGGTGGAGTGGTCGAGCAAGTTGTGTCAATTATTCTCTTATTTAAATCTTTTTCCAGTTTGATTTATAAAAAAAATTACTGCGTAATTTGTTTTATTTATCTTGTTTAAGATTTGAATCGAGTCGTTGCTTCCGCTAAAAATTAATCGTGCCTTCTGGACACTTTTTTTCGAAAGGGATATCGTTGTTTGAATAGAATCTGCAGCTTCGAAAAAGTGAGTATTTCTCACCCGACAAACGTACTTATAGATTTGTAAATTATTAACAAGTGAAATTGTAGAATAATTTTATTTTATATTTTAATTGCCTGTGATAAAAATTTATGATGTAAAAAAAAACCCTGTTATTAAATTTACCCATCATCGGTTATATTTTATACTGTTATATTTATGTTGTTATACCATTTATTTATTTACTGTTTATCACACTGCAAGTTCCCTGTAGAATAGAATCGTTACGGGCTGAAATGATTGGCCTGAACGATATTTATTTATTATTTAACTTGGGATTGCGGGTTTGAAATGATAGAGCCCAGATTTTCTTTATAAATTACGGATTGAAATATATATTATCCGTATCACTTGACCTAGGTTAGAAATATTATATAGACCCGTGGTTATATATATATTCTCTGGAAATATCAAATATTTTTAAAAAAGAATGTTATAATATTTTGTTTAAAAATTGGATTAACAATGATTTTTATAAGTATAGTGATATTATACAAGTTAAATATGTTGATAAATAAATGTTAATAATTTAAAGTATAAATCTGTTTTAAAAAATTTTGATTTGTAAAATAAAATGGAATTCAGGTTAACAAATAAAATATGATGTTTGGTATAAATTTGAATATAAGTAAATAAATAAAGGGTTAAATTGTCTATGAATTAAATAGTTAAAAAAAGTGAATACTGAAAATGGAAGTTGAAATATGACTAAATTTAGAAACGTAAAGTGGTTTAGAATAAAGGTAAGTCAAGAAATGATTAGAAATTAAGTTTATTTTTGAAGCCGTAATTGAACTTAATTATTAAGTAAAATTTATAGAGAATTTTGCACTTGATTTTAATAAGTAAAGTATAGAGAAGTTAGATATATATTTGCAAAATCTATTTTATAATAATCATAAATTTTTGAGTAATTTAAATGACTATTCAAAGGTGGAAAATATGACGATATAAGCTAAATCGGTTTAATTTAAGGTTTAATTATTGTTGAAATTTTATTGAAGTTTAAAATTTAATTTACTCAAATCTGTTGTAAAGGATATTACCGCACTATGCAAGTGTTGTAGTTGATACAAATGAACTAAGGTTAAACCTTTGGGATTTATATTGGATTTTGTAAGAATTATAACTTCACTTTTAAATAGTTTTAAATGTAGTATTTTGATTGAAATATAAAACTATTTTGGATTTTTATAACCACGGGTATTAATAACGTTGCTTGTTAAAGAGACCGGGATCGGATATGGGCATACTCTCTATCGATACCGAAAACCACTTTGACAACCGCGTACGCGGTGGAGATTCCAGAATGAAGTAGGATGGTGGTGACGTTCTATTAAGGTATGTACGTGGACCCGACACCCGTGAGTTGGCATAAGGTGGCTAAAACAAGAGCGATTAATGGACCAATGAGGTAGCACCTTTGATCGGACGCACTTCTTCGTATGCCATTCTACTACTTCGTGATTGTTTGGTGCGCACCTTTGATTTCGGGATTGTTGTTCGAGGTGGGCGGTAGTAGCAGCTACGCGTTACCACCAGTCCGGATGCGTAGTTGGTATATCTACCCGGGCATTGCCTAGTTGTGTCGTGTCACCTACCCTAGCGCGCCTTGTACGAGTTTGGTTTTCTTCCGTAGCCCGTGGAGTATTTAGGGTAGTCTCCCGATCTGGAGATGTGCTGATACTGGATGGACTACTGGGACTATTATGTGGTAAGGGCTATATGAGTAACCCCTTAACGCTATTTAAAAGTAAGTTTACATTACAAATAGACACTATTATAATAGCGAAATATTACTACATAGTAAATAGTTAATGGATCCTTAGAGGATGGGTGGTCCCAAGCATCCTTTAATTTACTTGCCTTTATATCACAATTCACTTGAATTAGCTTACACTGTATAAGTATGTATGTCCTGAATCGAGTGTTTATGTTTTATTTTACGCTCGAGTCAGCCTGAGTTTCAGTTCGGACTTCATCCCCGGAGCTAGGATTTCTGCTGTTTATCTTTCAAGCTGCTGTCAAATTTCCCATTCAGTTCTTTATATTAGATTATGTAATAGAGACAAATAAATGTGGATTTTTCTGTGGTTGATTCAAACTATATTTGGTTTTAAAGACTATGTAAAAAAAATTCTTATTTTGAGACTATTGATAGTGGCTTCATGAACCACTAAGTTATTTTAGTTCCGCTGCGAGTATTCTGATTTCTATGTCTGTGATTCTATGATTATTTATTTACCGTATATTCTGAGATTTTTCAAATTTTATTTACAACGCGGTATTTTGAACATTTCAAGTCCGACATATGCGAATGGTTGAAAATACCAGGTCGTTACATTGGAGGGATCCAACAGGATTCCTCACACTACTGATTTTACTTTTCATATATTTTGATATATGATGTATTGGACACCACATTTGATGACATGGTTTGTTTTTCTTATTTAGTGCTATGGTAGCATTATGCCATAATTTTTAGTATGTTTGAAATATTATAAAATTGTGATTTTGAATTGAAAAGATTTTCAAGGTAATTTTGAAAGCATATATGTTTTAATAATTTTTAAATTATTAAAAGGAATGAATTATTTTTAAACAAATAAAAAGTATGATTTTGATGTTATAAAAGTATAGTTTTGACAAATAATTTTAAATACATATTTTTGAATTACTTTTTATATAAGTTTTGTAAAAGTGATATTTTATAAAAAAAATGGATTTACAATCTAAAAAATGGATTTATAAATGTATTTTGGAAATAAATTAGATTAATAAAGAAATGGATTTTATAGAAAAATGAGTTTTAATAAAAAATGATTTATATGTAGAATTTTATAAGTAAAGGGATTTTATGAAGTGGAAGTTTTATAAAATTGAAAAGTGATTTATAAACATAGTTTTACAAACATGGAAATGATTTATGTTGAGATTTAAATATGCATTTTTATATAAAGGAATTATATTCAAGTTTGTAAGAGTTAAATAATCTTTTAAAATAATGTTTTGAAATAATGTTTTTCGATGAAGTTAATGGCTTAGAAAAGTAATTTATCATTCTAAAGTAATATTTTTGGAAAATTATAACTCCAAATGGAAATTAACGGTTTTGAAAAATTATTCAAACTGCGATATATATCGAAAACTTAGATTTCAACATTTGTTGTTGTAGCAGACATTTTCGAGGAAATATGGAAGCATGGACTGTAACACTGTTGTTATAGTAAATGATTTTCGATAGGAAATGTTTTATGTGGTATACAGGATTTATATATATATATATATATAATCAAATTCCTATACTGGTGGATTTGGGTTTTTGTAACGATGTTTTACGCAACATTTGTTTTGATCCAATAGTTGTGTTTTAACCTTCCATTGTAAAATAAACAAATTGGTTCTTATGATCATACTAAAGGCTTGGTGGTGTAGGAGCATTGCTTTCTATACTTAACACCCGTCAGAAGGCATATGAACCCAGGAGTTGTACGGTTATAGAAATCTATTTGGCATGTCCCCAAAATGGTAGTGTAAATAAATATAATTATATCGTTGATATAAGTATATGGAAATGTGTTCCAATATCGAAGATTTGAAATGGTTTTGAAGATGTATCTTTTTGAAGATAATTTAAAGTAAATATTTGAAAATTGATTTAATTAATAAAAGATTAATTGATTGGGCCTAGTGACTACTTACATGCTAGATATTGTTTATTGCTTTGATAGTTAAATAACCAACTATCGAATTTGGCTATTCTTTTCCTTCACTTGATGTGATAACTGATTAGTCATGCACTTACCATGAAGCCGACTGAGTATGCTTGATTATCGTTTGGATTAAGAATTTTGATTCGAGTAGTGCGAGATGTGTATGGTACTCCAATCTACCAGGCTTTCTTCTTGGCCGCAGGATAGTAAGTTGAGAGTCGGAAACTTGATAATTCTACGATAATTGGTTTCCGTATGAGGTTAAGGAGCTTCTTTTTCATTGTTGGTCTCGAGAGACCGGGGTCGGATTTATTTGAGAACCACTTCGGGCCAATGTATGCATTCGAAAGTGTAGGTTTATAATGATGATTTTAAAGACAAAGATCTTCATGATGTAGGGCTATTTGCCACCAGTCCCTCGAGGTGAAATTTTCCATATCATATCATATATTCATGGTGGCAGTAGTGCTTCATTTTTAAAATCTACGATATGAAAGGACTTCTTGCTACTAATTCTAGGTGTAATTTTTGACAGGATATGGTAGGAGAGTGCCTTCGGTTTGTCCTGTTCCTGGACAACTTGTATGAACGAATGTCTGACGTTGCATTTCTAATTACATTAATTAATCTCCATGAACGTATCATCTGTTTGGTGGTGGAGTAGACAACTTCTTTTAGCTTAACACTATTTCCTAAGACGTACGAGCTCTAAAGTTATACGTTTGTAGAAACTAGTTGTATAACCATGGAATGGCAATGTGGCACTCAAAGTGAACTGTGCTATGTGAAATGTAATTGTTACCTCTGGCCTCATAAGCTAAAAATGAAAAAAAAAGGTCGAAGCGGCAGGGCTATGTGGGTCGCTCCCATTAGGATATGGTCATTACCTTTCTAGTTTACTCACCATATGTCAAGCATGTGGTGTATGCTGTGGTCACGGATAGGTCGGGAGCGACCGGGGTGATATCATATTCGATATTATGCAGGCCATATATGAGTGCCAAATAGGTGTAGGTCGGTTTAGGAGTTTAGTATCTAGACCCTAGGTACATTTCTCTAGAGGTGTACTATATGGAAAGTAGTCCCTTACCTTGCCATTTGTATGGAGTCCATTCTCCAATATGTGCCTACCATTTGTTTATGGAGCCTAACATATTCTGGAATTTAATAATGGCAACAATTTCAGCTATGGTAAGTTATTATTTGTATACTAGACACTAGTATAATATTAGATGATTTCATATGAAATGTTTTGGTTGTCGTGAGGTAAAAAACCGTCTGTTTTTACGTTCAGCGTGATCTTACGTGATACCTTTGTTTTGATAAAGAAAAGTTTTTATAACTTTAAAAATAAATTGAAATACGTTTTCTCACCCTCGAGACTGCTCCGGGCGTTCTTCCTATTTCAATGCTCTAGTCAGACCGAGCATATTTACAGATTAGATTTAGATGCTTTGGAAATTCAGCGGATGAGTTGGAGATCTTCTGGTTGTATTCACATAAATGTTTAATTTTTGCTGCATTGTTTTTTAATTATCTACAAGTGTAAGGTTCAAGTTATTATAACTATCCATGCTGATGATTGTGATTTGATTGTTGTACTAAGATTGATGCACTTATATTAACGATTACAGTTTCTCTTTTGTAAGTCTCATTGATATTATATTATTTGTTTTTCCGCTACGATTGTGAGCTTCTGTATTTGGTTTAATTTCTCTTCTTCTTCTTTCCTATTTCTTTCCCCATAACTATTCGTGTAATGACACACCTTTTTGGATGATTGAAATCGATAATAAACCAAACATGTCAAACTCAAAATGTTCAAAAGTGAGGATTGTTATGGTGTAAATAAGAAAATGAAGAGAGAGAAATAAAGTAAACACAGAATCTCACCACGGAATGACAAAATATAATAATCAAATAACAGTTCATGATGTTGTTTTACAAATACATTTGATTACACTTTACAATACAGATCAGAGTACATACAGCAGTAATTAATAAATAATGCAGCGGAACAACTTGATGGAGTAGTAAAATATAATAAATAGTAATAGTACTAAACCTTCGTCGTCGTCCTCCAAAAAAGCAGTCTTCGATACACTGAAAAGCTCAGACTGAACCGAGCTTAATGAAAAGGCAAAACACTCGAGCCAGGACTAAAAGATCTTATGTAAGTTAAATCAATAATAAATAAATATGAGTGTAACGGCGTCAAAGATGCGTACGGGGTTTGACATCTCCTATCCAGTGTCTAATATGCATGCAATAACTTAAGAGATGTTCGGGATTTCCATCGCCTAAGGATCCGTTAAACTATCTACATACATAGTACAATATGCTATTATAATAGTGTCTACAGTAATGTAAAGTATTAAAATAGCATTAAGGTGTTAACCATATCCCTCTTAACACATTTTATATATTCCGTAGTCTATAATGATATTGTAAGCTCATCCATAAACTGGAGGTTTACCCAGTGACCACTCCATAGGTACGGTACAAACCAAAACTCGTAATGGGCATGATAAGGCATCTGACTAGGCATGTGAAGCACTGCCCAGGATAGGATACTACCGTTTTGCGGATCCAAACTGGTGGTACGGGCTAGCAGCTACTACCTCCCTCCTCTTAACATGCTCCTATAATCAAAATCGAGGGGTGGCCACCAAATCAACCATAAAGTAATAAAATGTTATCGAAGAAATATGCCCGATAGGAGGAGCGACCACACTTGGCCCGGCTTGGTTCTGTTTTAGCCATATCAAGCCGACTCACGGGGTCAGGGTTACGTAAATAACTCTTATAGAATCGTTTGCCGAATCATCCTAATTCATTCTGGAATCTCCACCACGTACACAGCTGTTAAAGTGGTTTTCGGTAATGGCAGAGAGTATGACAATATCCGATCCCCGTCTCTTTAGCAACCAAATGCTTATTTCACATCTGATGGTTCTTTTTCATTTCCTAAACCGATTTATAATTAATATCAAAATATGGTATTTTCAAAACCATATCACTTTCGAAATCATATTCACTTTTAAATTCATATTCATTTTAGAAATCATATTGATAAAATAGGTTAAATCCCCATTTACAAATCAACGTATTCACTCAAACATGTCATTTTCACTTGAAAATATCATTTCAAATACCAGTTTAGGTTATAACATCATTTAATCGTATTCACTTTTAGATTGAGGATTTAAATATAAACCATTCCACTTTACATAGTCCGAAATTTAGAGAGTAGTTTAGATAATTATAAATATTTTATCATAGTTAAAAATAAATTTTAAATAGTTAAAATACTCTAAAAAGGTTTCATAATGGATTAAAACCAATTTAAATGGAATTAAGGTAGTATAAATAGATATAAAATAGTTTAAATAGATTTAAAATAAATTAAATTGCTTTAAAGTGGATAAAAAATTTAAAATAGATTGAAATGGGTTAATTAGCTTAAAATATAAAATAGGTTAAATTGGATTAAATAGTTTGAAAATCTTAAAATTGGGATTTTTAAAATAATATATTTTAAACAGTTTATATTGAAATAATAAATTTGGAATTAATATCAAATTAAACTGTTTCTTTCATTTCAACACATCTGGACCATGTCCAGCTTTCAAATCAACAAACTAAAATTTATCTTTTAGTTCAGATTCTCATTTAAAACCATTAAATCAATATCGATTTAAAATCCGTGTTCGAACTATAAAATTGAACTATTTCAAGTTTAATAGATTTCATAGTTTAAATATTCAATATTTAAATAACTCAATTTCGATAAATTTCATTTATACTTCAAATCTAACTTTAATTTTTAATTTAAACCAATTCCAATTTCAACATTTAAAGCTTGGATTTTTAAAAATAATTCAGTTTATATAAATCAAATTTCTCCAAAATATCTTTTAACAAAATTCAAAACTTTAGTGACTCAAAATCATTTAATTTAACCAATCCGGTGTCCGTATATAATTTTCTACTTATGGTCAAGTGATACAAATATTTATTAATTTAATCCATGAATATTTTAAATTTTACGGGTATATATCATTTCAACCCGCAATCCAAAATAAATTCAAATCCATGAAATTGATTGAGTTTGTCATTTCAACTCATAATGATTTCTCCCTAATTTATCAGATTGCTCGGGTATGTATCATTTCAACCCATATGGAACTTGCAGTGTTATAACAGTATAAAAATATAACATCCAGTCATCTAATATCAACAATCAAACATGCATCACAATCACCATTCAATCAACCAATAAATAACATCAATTAACTGATTATCATCAACAGGTATTCAATTGACAATTAAATTCAATATTAAATTAAATGACGTCTAAACGCAATAAAAGTCATAATTAACTGGAATGACTATTTAAATGTACCAAACATTAACCAATCAATTTCTAATCATATCATAAATTTAATTTAACTAACATAAGATAATTTAGTAGTTGTAAGTGGGTTAAAACACTCACTTTTTATTTCAAATCGATTTGAAATCCAAAATAATGCCCAAAATTCAAAAGTTTTAGAATTCGTCCAACCAATTCCATGATGTACAGAATTTCGATACGATCACAGCGGAACAAACCGCACGTAATTCCAACCCCGTATGCAAAAATTATTATCATTAAAATAGTACACGATTTATAATATAATCAAATAAAATATAAAAATAAACATAGATGTCATCATCGTTTCCTCACAAAATCACGTAGCAGAACATCTCATGAACACAGCCTAGGGTTACACCCACCACCCACGTCTCTGATTTGGCACCACCCATGAGCCTCATCGACTAGATCTGGTCTCGCTGTTGCGACCGCCATCATCTCCTCTCCCCACGTTGAGCTCATGTGACCACAAATCCCCCAGTACAACCATGATCGTCGCCACCTATAGCCACCGATTCTGAAAAAATCACACACTTACGAGATGATGCAGCTGATGGATCGACTCCCCTAAGCCTCCTCTACACTGCAGCGCTTCCTGATCGTCGTGAAAACGAAGATTCGCCCTTAAAACCTCAAACCCTAAAATGGATGGCTGATGTTCATCTTCGATTTATAGACAAACAATGATTTGATTTCTCAAATTGCACCAGTGGATTGCGCTCATCAAGAGCTTTGAAATGTTGTAAAATATGTCATGGTTCGGAGGAGTTTGAATTTTGAAATTGATTTGAAATTGGAATTAGGGTATGTATTTGGTATTTGTTTCTTCCATTAGAAGAAGGAGATAGTCAAAGAGAATTGTACATACTATAATCAGAAATAGAAATGCTGCTAGGGTTTAGAAGAAAATATTTATATGAACAATGCCAAGTAAGAAAGAATGAACACATTGAATTGGTTCGAAACTGTAACGACTGAACGATTTTCAACCCCCGAAAATCGACGCTAATACATTCGCTGTAGAAAGTGTGGAGAAATGAGTGCCGAAAATACCAGGTTTTTAGGGTTTAAGAAGAAAAGGAGATAGAAGAAGAAACAGAAATAACAGCATAGAATGTCACAATCGCAGTGGAACAAAATATAATATAAAATAACAACATTTTATACAAAGGAAAGCTATAGCTGTTAATATTGTTCAAGTTATCAGAGTACAATCGTCAACAATAAATCTGGGAAGTTATAATAACTTGTCCCTAAATGCTGAAAATAAAGCCTATAATACACAATGGAATATTGTCAATACGTGCAATATGTCTACGCCATCCAACTCGTCTCCTGAGCTCCATCGTGTCCTAACCTGAAATTCTGTAATACTCAGTCTGACCCGAGCTTTACAATAAAGTAAGACCCGAGTCAGGCTGGAAACCAACGTGAGTAAACCTACTTAAATTGAAATACTAAAGTCATAAAAAATCTTGGGAAGCCAAGGAAACTCGTACGAACACGGCGAGTTTTCATCTTATCGTAACCAACACTTTTACATAAATCTATTGATATTATAATAATGTCTTAGTTCAAGTACTTATTTAAAATAGTTGATTTTTTTTTAAAATAAATCCAGTTACAGTCTATTAAACTCTATAACGAAACCCGTAAAAGTTCGTAGTGATTATTAAATTGAAGGGGTTTCGGATAACATTGATATCCGATTTCTGTTCTCTTCGAATCCAAGCAACAAATTTTACAGGTAAATTGTTTAAAATAAACAATTTATATTTAGGCTGGTAATACTCAAATATGGGAATTTATCACAAACCTTTATTCAAATAACTGTATCATCATTTTAATCTACTATTTAACTTGTCTGACCATATGACGTCACAAACACGAATAATTGAATTAAATCTCCAATAGAATCAAGCCAAGATACACTACAAGAAATCTTGTTATTAGTTGCATTAATTGGCTGCGTTTTAATCTAAGTGCAACTACTGTTTATTCAGGGGAAGAAAAATAAATAACCCAACGCTACTGATGATTCCCGCCGATAATTTGGTAAAATTTTGGCCAATCTTTTTTTGGCCGCCCTTGTCTTTCTTTCTTTCACTTTAATATTTTCTTGCAAGTGTAATAATCCTTCTCAAACAAGTTTTCTCCAACCTCCTTATCGTCAGATCTACCTCTACAGAAAAATTAGATTTTTTTTGGTTAATTTGCTTCATTCAGATTTGATTTGAGACTTGCCTCATCTCCTTGAACTCGCGATTCACAAGCTCACGCAATTCCAAAACCGGTGCTATGAATCTCGCTTCAAGTTTGTAATAGTTATCATCGACTCATGAACCAACAAATTGGTTATGATTTCTCCTAAATTATCAACAAAAGTAGAACGTCCTCTACTAGACCTGAAAAAGAATTAGCAAGGGAGGAACAATTGCAATGGCTTTCAGGGTTACAGCCTCTATTGGACCTCCTGCAAATTCAATTTCAGACATGAATTCGAGTTCAAACTCGAATTCAAAATATAGCAATGTTAAAGGCCAACAACCGAGGCTTCCTATTATTACTTATCCACATTTTTTGCTCTCTTCAAGCATTGCAGCAATCTCCTTTGTTGCTTTCTTTTCAAATCCCAGTGCAGCCTTAGCCATTTCAAAGGAAGATATTCTCTCTTCTTTCACCAAGGTAAAGACATCTATTTTTATATTTTCACTTAGAGTTGGAGCATGTTTGATAACTGGTTATAAGACTAGTCACAAATTTGAGATCAAAGAGTAAATGTTACAGGTGAAAGACACAATAGACTTGGTGGGAGATGCTGCCTTGAAAACTTTAGGTCTGAGCCAGCAAGTGATCAAAGTAGTTTATGATACCCTGAAACCGGCAGCGGATGTTGTTCTACCTGCACACCAAAGCACTGGTCAAGTAGCTTTGAAGATCAGTTCTCCGTTTTTTTCTAAAGCATCACAGCAAGCTATGGAAGCACTTCAGGGAGCTGGAGTTGATACTGCTCCTTTTACCTCTGCTGCGTCTATATTCTTCCTAAATTATTTTCATTTTTATTGGCTTTTTTAGTAACTAATATAAGTAATGCTAAACTAGTGATACTAAATTTTATGGATGCCTTTTTTTAAGATTTAGTTTTGGCTACTTGGCTTCTCATCACCGTTTTTTGTATAAATGTTTTCCATGATTTGGTGTTTCTTATAGGATGGGGTTGTTTTATAGCACAAAAAAATTGATTGAATTTGCTGTTATGAGAAGGTGCACTGCCAAGTCTAGTGGTGTTATCAGCGGCAATGTTGACAATGGAACTCGGGGAAGTCGGCTGGTTTGGGATGATGAGCATTCGAAGGCAATTTTCAATATCCATTGAACCAAATCTTATTTTCTACTACATGCATTCTTCTACTTTTTCAAAATTATATGGAGTTGACTAATTTTTGGTAGGTAAGAATACAAACTACAAGATCTTTCTGTAGCCATTATTAAGTTATGGGTAAAAAGCCATGTCACTGTAACGACCCAACTCCCTACACTCCAGGAAGTCACATCGCTAATAAGAAAGAAAGGGATAGAGAATAGAAAAGAAAGAAGAGAAAGAAGAAACAACACATGAGAATCTAAACAGCGGAACGAATAAAGTATATTAATAACATAAAATATTACATAGTTTAAAACCACTATCAGAGTACACAGATATACAACATATACATCACATACTAGACAGTTATAAACACCTGTCTTGTATTTTCAACATAATACAACTCAACAGATAACACAGAGATATTATACACAGCGGAATACTAAACATATCTACAACGCCGAAGCCTCCTGCTCCATTGCTCCTCCAATATTCGTCAAAGCTAACCTGAATCCCTTGGCTACTCGTAAAAAATTTGAGTACCCAAGAGTTTATGGAAACAAAAATAAACTCCGGGTCAGACATGGGTCTGGTGTGAGTAACAGATTTAAGTTGCTTAACTTTGAAAAACCTTTGAAAAGAAAGGTATCACGTAAGACTTCCCACACATAAACATGGAAAAGTTTTTACCTTACGCTAACCAAAACATTTGATAGGAAATTCTGTGATATTATAATAGTGTCTAGGGTTTTCAAGTAAATATGAAATAGCCGAAATTGTTACATCTATTAAATTCCAGCTACTAGCCACAAAAGTGGGTAATACAATCAAAACCGTTGGCACTTATTGGATTTTGGATTCCATACAATGGCAGGGCTACTGGGGTACCGCCCGTCACAGTACGTGGCCTAGATCAACGTACCGAGGAGCCACCCTAACTCCCCTGCAACACAAGGCCGGACCCATTCCTTACTGAATAGTTCCGAACAAGACAACCCCGCAGTCGGCGCGCTTTCCAACTGCCCACTAAGCCGAAATAAAAAGGGACTTCTAGACAGGGGAAAATCTTGCTCTCAAGTGGGGGCTACCCACGAAGCCTTGCTGCACCTCCCCTGTTTTAGCCATTCCCGGTTGATGAGGCTTGAGGCTACGATTACCTTTATAGGACACATCACTTAGAATGCTCATCGTCCACCTGACGATGTGCTGAAAGCATTCAATCCATACAAGTTCGTTCCGGGTTCGAACGAAACCGAAGGCATTAACTCGTTACACTCGTTTTGGAATCACCCTCAGAGTTAACGACGATAACCCTTGCACTCTAATTCTTCATCTCGAATCTATAAGTACTATTCCGTCAAACTCATTACGGAATCACCCACAGAGTTATACTGACGTATAGCTCTTACACCTCGAGTCTTCACTAAACTCCACTTAGATTAACGACCTATCGTTAATTGGAATCGATGTGGTTTTCGGATATCCAAATATGGAAACCCGATCCCGGTCTCATCGAAATCCAAAGCGTGTCTTTTAGGGTCCAAGTTGTTTTAAGTTTTAAAACAATTCAATTTAAACTTATCTATATACACATAGATAGATAACTCATAGATTCACAACAGATAATTATCATTATCAAACTACAGATAATCCACATTATCACTATTAAAAGATAATCCATATTAATATCACAATGCAACCAATGCATCCATATCAATCAACATTACTAATCTCATCTCTGAGATTCAAACCATTCAAAGCAATCATTATCCATTCATATAAGCAATGACTTATAATCATACCATCTATAATTAATTTAAAATTAATTAAATTAATTACATCTTCTCTAATTAACTTAAAATGAATTAAATTAATTACTTACCTTAATATAAATCTTGCTTACATCATCATTAATTAATTACAAATTAATTAATTAATTATCCATTATTAATCACTTTAATTAATCCCCTTGATTAATTATTCTTTAATTACATTTAAGTAATTATCCTTAATTAATTTCACAAATTAATTACTCTTAACCATAATTAGTAATTAACCTTTAATTACTTCATTAATTAACTATAACTAATTACATTAAACCTTAATTAATTACAATTAATTAATTACCTTTAATCATTTATTAATGATTAGTAATTAATCTTAATTGTTAAATCTTAATTACATCATTAATTATTTAATTAATGATCTTTAATTATATTTAATTAATTATCTTAAATTAAATTAATTACATCAAGTAATTAATCTTAATTAAACCATAATTATTAATCACCTTTGATTAATCACACTTAGTAATTAACTACCCTTAATTACTTATCAAAGTAATTACTTCTTAATTAATTTCTTTAACTAATCCCTTGATTAATTATAAAATAATTTAATCCAAATTATTTCCTCAATCCAAACATCATCCACTAATTACATCTAGTAATTATCTCTAATTACTTCACTGAGTAATTTTACTTCATTAATTACATCAAGTAATAATCATCAAATCCAATGTTTAAAATTAATTAAACTTAATTAATTAATTTAAACCAATCACATTAAACTCCATTAATTACATTAAGTAATTAATGTCTTAATTACTTTTATTTAAGTAATTGACTTAAACAAATTTCACAATTATTATCGTTAATTAATTAATCTAATTAATTATTAAACATTAATCAAATTAATTAATTACTAAATAAACCTTAGTTAATGACCATCATTAACAATTATTAATTCTTTAATTACTTTTCTTAATTTATCTCTAATTTAAATTAATACAAATTATTAATTTTAAATTAAATAAATAAGTCACTCTTAATTATCCTATTTATTTAATTATCTTAACCCTTAATAATTTCTAAGATAACCCATTTCTTATTAATAATTTTATTAATATTAAAGTGTACTTAGAACATTGCATTTTAAATTTAAATCCAAATTCCATTTTTAATCAAAAATTCAAAATGATATTTATTTAAGCATTAACCCATTTAAATTCCATTTATAATCTTTATAAAAATAAATGTCAATAACATTTATTACTTATAATTAAAACTTATATAAGATAAGTCTTAATTTGCTTAATTTAATTAACAATTAAGTTTTAAGTACATTATTATTTAAATTACAAATTCAAGTTAACAAATCATTAACTTTCTATTATAAACCTTTTATAAATGACTTCATTCAAAACAAGGAAATCAAGTTAAAATATTTGTTTGAAACAAGTTTACTTCTAATAAACAATTTAAATTTAAACTTGTTTGGAAACATTTAAATTTTTAAACTTATTCAATTATCCAGATTTTAAATTCAATACATTTGAACTGTTCCCTATTTAAATCACTTGAATTTAAACTTGAAATTGAACTCTTGCTTTATACCTTGATTTTAAAATCTCTTTATTAAAATACAAATTCATTTTTTGAAAACCTGCAGATTTAAATATCTTTAAGAAACTGAACTTAAGTTTAAATTTAAACTGCTGTTTTAAAATTAACTTCCAGATTTCAAAAATGAAATTTTAGTTTTCAGAAAACTGCCAAGTTTTCTTCTTCTTCTTTTTTTTCAACTAGATTCAAATTCAAACTTGAATCTATATATTATTATTTTTTTTTAGAATTTAAACTTACTCCAGATTTCAAAACTACATTTAAATCTCATTTGAATCTTTATTTCATTAAAGTTCAGTTTAAATTTTAGTTTAAAAATCAAAACAGAGCTACAGGTTGCAGGACTAAACCTGTTAACATGCTTAAACCCGAGCACTGCCAAATCCACTTCGAGTCTGCAAGCTCTCTCCTTCGAGTAAACATACTACCTACTTCGAGTTATTCTCCAGTTTCCCTTGAACATACCAAACAATCCCCCTGAACCTAAATGTGCACGGTGCACGTGCACCGTGCCTCCGGCAATCACCAGCCACCTCCGGTGGCTTCTCTACGCCGCCGACAAGCCCCAAAGTCCAACACGACCACCATTCTTCCCTCCAAAATCTCGAATCGAAATTCGAGTTTAAATTTTAAAACCTGGAACAGAAAGTTCAAAAACCCCATCAAATCCTGTCAACGCTTCCCCCACGATGTTCCGACCACCAGAGAACCTCCACCACCGGCCATAGCCTCACCTACGCCCAAGCTTCCAAATCCTAAAACGTAGTTGCACTCGATCAAACATTAAAGCCGTGCCTCTCTATTTACTGATTCCTTCAAAAACTAGGGCTACTGACAAATAATCACAACCGCTACCTCCCTGTTGATTTGCATCAACATTAATTATTTTTCTCTGCTTCAATGGTTACTATCCTACCCACAAGCAAAGCCCCGAACTTCCTAGTTGCAGAGATCACCCCAAAATCCCCTATTCCCATTTTCTGTTCAATACAGAACTACCCCTTTATTTCAATTCTAAAAACTGTGATTTAGGTGTTAAAAATCATGATTTTGATTATGTATTAATTTCATAATATTGAATCCATAAATTTCACAGTTCGAAATTTTCATATTATTCAACATTCTCTGATATCCTGGGTTTTTACAGAAATACCAGATTTTATTTTAACAATATTAAGTTTTTAAAACTTAATCTATACTAATCCTAACATCCTTGGCTTGAAAATCAAGTCCTAACAAACTAGATCAGGTGGTAAGCAAAAAGAAGGTTAAGATGTTGAGCCTGGAAAACAATATAAGGGCAGAGCACTCAATCACAATGCACACCATACATCCATATAAATATTCAAAGACATACTTATAAATGCAGCCACAAAACATATCTGTTTTCAGTGATAAACATGCAACATACTTATACTTTAAACCATTTAAATTATGATGTTACTCACCTGTTTGTATTGGGAGACAGAGTAGTTTTTGAAAAAAAACTTTGGTGCTTTTTAATTCTGGAAATATGCAGTCCCCCTTTTGTATTTGATAAAAACTTGAGTGCTTAATGAATCTGGGTGGCTTGCTTTATTTAATTTGTAAACTTCAAATCTTGTTTGTTGTTGTTCCCTGATTACTTTTGCATTAGCTCCAAATTTTACTTGCATGCTTGCCACCAGATAGAAGGAGATGCAGAAGCTTTATTCTTGAAAAATATGCAGGTTTGCTTGAATAGGAATTGCAGAATTTCTTGCTTTGATTTCATGCATTTGGCTTGTATGAAATCTTGAAATTGACTTGCATGCATACTTTATGAAATTCCAGATTTTGAAAAGAGGAAATGCAAATGAAAATATGCAGGCAGTTTTGTTTCTTTAAATTTGAAACTGCAGTTGCCACTTGAATAAGAAATGCAGACTGGTTGTTATTTCAAAACAGAAAGAAGGGGAACTGCAGGACTTTTGGATGTAACTGCTGTTGCATGCAAGTTTGGAAGTTGTAAATTGGGTTTAGGTTGATGTTTTGAGGAGAGCTTCAGGTTTAAACATGATTTGCAAAATGAATTTCATATAGCTTTGAAGAAGATTGGTTTGAACGTTGATTTGGTTAGAGAAAACAGGTTTCAGATTTGTTAGCTGAAGATGTTTCTTAAGGTTTTGAAAAAGAAGAATAGAAAAGAATATGAAATGAGAAGAGATATGTTAATGTAAGTAAATTTCTGATTTATCAAAAGAAAAATGAAAAAGATAAATTATGACACTTGTCTCACATTCTTCTTAATCTTTTAACACTTGTTCATTTAATTAGTATAATGTTTACATTTGTCTTTATATTTTAATTTGTTATAATTATGTTATTTAATTATAGTTAAATGTTAATTAGTTATCTAGTTATCATGTTAATATAAGATAAAAGTGAATGTTTGTTTAATTAGTTAACATGTATTTATTTACAAGTAGATAATTTTAAGATGAATGAATCCAATTTTATTCATAAACTTATACAAATATTTCAAAATCAAAAGAAATTAAAAACAATTATACTTTTAAACTTCAAAGCTTTGAATTCTAATTCAAATCAAGTTATATATATACATATATAACTACACAATTTAAATTTGAAAAACAATTATTTTTATTAGAAATTTATTTGTTAAAACAATGCATTATTATAATTTTAGAAATATCAATATTTAAAAACCATAAATAACTTATAAAAGAAATTATTTCTTTTTTCATCAATTATTTTATTATCATATTATATTTAAAAGAAACTCAAAATAATCCCATTGTTATTTATTAAAATTTTAAACTTGAGTTACACATATTTTAAATCATTTCAATACTTATCTTAAGTATTTAAAAACATGTTTTATTTATTAAATGGCTTTTAAAAGTTTAACTTTTAAATAAAATAATAAATTTCCAATTTTACTAAAGATATAAATTTTATAGAAAACAGGATTTATTTAAAACAATACCTATTTACAATATATACAATATTCTATATACATTGTAAATATAAAACAGTTTATCTAATTTAAAAAGATAAAATCTATCAATTTACTATTTATTTTATTGAATTATTAAATTAATTCAAATCTTATTACAAAGTTATCAAATCAATTTAATTTTTATTCCAGATTATTAAATTGATATTGCTTACAAATCCCGGGTCATCACATTCCTTCCCCCTTCAAAGAATTTCGTCCCCGAAATTTAAAACAAAGGTAATTTAATAATCTATTTAAAGATTTAATTTTAAAACACAAGCATATACCAATGATATGCTAACAACCAAAGCAATCAATTCAATCAATCAAACAAATCTAATTATCCAGAAAAATTCTGGATAAAAACTTCCACGAGTTTCCCCGGTATATAAAAATATCGGGATACTCGCTCTATAAATTCCAAACAATAAATACTATTAAACTATAGAGCTCCTATTCATCTATATCTTACAGAATTAGACAGCATATCAGACTACAGACGAGTCTGACTCAACAACCAAACTCCATAACTGCTGGTTCTAAAACTAGAGATAGACCATACACGTACTCCCTCAGAGATACGTGAAACTCATTGAATTCCAGTTATCCAAACTGACAATTCAATCCTGAAAACCAAATACTGATCCAACAAAAACACAGAGAAGAGATCCAAACATCACTGAGCTGGCTTCTTCTATCTTATCAAAACTTATAGCTCCTGAATCAGAGAAAACCCCAACAACAACGAAGTCTCCAACTTCGAATTCCAAATTTCTCCGTCCCTTAACCACAAAAGTCTTCAGACAATCCAGGGCTGCCAATATCCAAACTGATCAGCTCAACCCGTGTCGATTTCTCTAAAAACAAACAAAACTAGAAATAACCCATCACAATGATCACCACAAAATCAATCCAAATCCAAAACACAATTCTACTCCATAGACAGCAGAAAACAACAAACTTCTTCTGATCCGAAAAAGAAAATCAAAAACACTATCAAACCGCTTCCGCTGCACAACTCTGATCCGAAGTTGATAATAAAAAGCTGGCAAAGAACAAAAGCACTAACTGGACATCACTTTCCAGAAATATGGTACTACAGATCCATAAAGAAAACTCAGAAATTCCTCCAAAACTGAGTCACTCCATCAACTCCATCTCTAGGAATCATTTTCCAACTAAACAGAACTATCAGTTCCACTCCTGGAATACTAGTCGATAAGAGAATTCAATTCCAGATATAGACAAATCTCTGTCTTCCCAGAAGACATTCATAAAATCTCCAATAATCCAAGAGAACACTCAAACAATCGCAAATCACTTTTGCGATCACCCAGATAAATTTCCAAAGAAAACTGTTCTCTCTTAACAAACAGAACAGCTTTTATTGGTCTAGTCAATCCATTGAAGAAACAGAATCACTTAGCAGCTTCTAAACTCCATCTACAGAAAAACTACCCCGCTATGACATCTCTGTCGGTACACAGAACATTCCGACCTGCACTGTTGACTCCAAAGCAGACAGAAAACACCACAACATCCTGCTGAATCCAGCCACAACTTCGGGACAGCCACACTTCCCAAAATTGTTCCAAAGAAAACATCTTCGGAAAAATCCATAGTCACTGCATCTCATCACGCAGTTACAACTTCCTGAGGTATCAAGATACCATCACTTACTCTAGCTCAACCGAACAGATCCAAACCGTACTCACCAAACTTTGTACTTCAAAGATGACCCTGAACCTTAACAGGTTTCCTTCAGAGATCGATGAAATACTTCAACATAACAAAGCTTACTCGAGACGGTATTAGGTCTACAGTCTCGACACATACACTTCCAACCTTAAACATCAGACTCCAACCAATGGTAGTAATCGTGTTACAAACACTACTACCTTATCTATCTTTATAACCTATATTGGAAAACCTGAACAGGTAACCCAACAGATAGATAGAAATAGATAAATATATATAAATATATATAAAATTACAAATACGCTCTCTCAATATAGACACCACTCCAGATCCAAGGTATTCACTCAACCTAACGCTCTGATACCACTGTAACGACCCAACTCCCTACACTCCAGGAAGTCACATCGCTAATAAGAAAGAAAGGGATAGAGAATAGAAAAGAAAGAAGAGAAAGAAGAAACAACACATGAGAATCTAAACAGCGGAACGAATAAAGTATATTAATAACATAAAATATTACATAGTTTACAACCACTATCAGAGTACACAGATATACAACATATACATCACATACTAGACAGTTATAAACACCTGTCTTGTATTTTCAACATAATACAACTCAACAGATAACACAGAGATATTATACACAGCGGAATACTAAACATATCTACAACGCCGAAGCCTCCTGCTCCATTGCTCCTCCAATATTCGTCAAAGCTAACCTGAATCCCTTGGCTACTCGTAAAAAATTTGAGTACCCAAGAGTTTATGGAAACAAAAATAAACTCCGGGTCAGACATGGGTCTGGTGTGAGTAACAGATTTAAGTTGCTTAACTTTGAAAAACCTTTGAAAAGAAAGGTATCACGTAAGACTTCCCACACATAAACATGGAAAAGTTTTTACCTTACGCTAACCAAAACATTTGATAGGAAATTCTGTGATATTATAATAGTGTCTAGGGTTTTCAAGTAAATATGAAATAGCCGAAATTGTTACATCTATTAAATTCCAGCTACTAGCCACAAAAGTGGGTAATACAATCAAAACCGTTGGCACTTATTGGATTTTGGATTCCATACAATGGCAGGGCTACTGGGGTACCGCCCGTCACAGTACGTGGCCTAGATCAACGTACCGAGGAGCCACCCTAACTCCCCTGCAACACAAGGCCGGACCCATTCCTTACTGAATAGTTCCGAACAAGACAACCCCGCAGTCGGCGCGCTTTCCAACTGCCCACTAAGCCGAAATAAAAAGGGACTTCTAGACAGGGGAAAATCTTGCTCTCAAGTGGGGGCTACCCACGAAGCCTTGCTGCACCTCCCCTGTTTTAGCCATTCCCGGTTGATGAGGCTTGAGGCTACGATTACCTTTATAGGACACATCACTTAGAATGCTCATCGTCCACCTGACGATGTGCTGAAAGCATTCAATCCATACAAGTTCGTTCCGGGTTCGAACGAAACCGAAGGCATTAACTCGTTACACTCGTTTTGGAATCACCCTCAGAGTTAACGACGATAACCCTTGCACTCTAATTCTTCATCTCGAATCTATAAGTACTATTCCGTCAAACTCATTACGGAATCACCCACAGAGTTATACTGACGTATAGCTCTTACACCTCGAGTCTTCACTAAACTCCACTTAGATTAACGACCTATCGTTAATTGGAATCGATGTGGTTTTCGGATATCCAAATATGGAAACCCGATCCCGGTCTCATCGAAATCCAAAGCGTGTCTTTTAGGGTCCAAGTTGTTTTAAGTTTTAAAACAATTCAATTTAAACTTATCTATATACACATAGATAGATAACTCATAGATTCACAACAGATAATTATCATTATCAAACTACAGATAATCCACATTATCACTATTAAAAGATAATCCATATTAATATCACAATGCAACCAATGCATCCATATCAATCAACATTACTAATCTCATCTCTGAGATTCAAACCATTCAAAGCAATCATTATCCATTCATATAAGCAATGACTTATAATCATACCATCTATAATTAATTTAAAATTAATTAAATTAATTACATCTTCTCTAATTAACTTAAAATGAATTAAATTAATTACTTACCTTAATATAAATCTTGCTTACATCATCATTAATTAATTACAAATTAATTAATTAATTATCCATTATTAATCACTTTAATTAATCCCCTTGATTAATTATTCTTTAATTACATTTAAGTAATTATCCTTAATTAATTTCACAAATTAATTACTCTTAACCATAATTAGTAATTAACCTTTAATTACTTCATTAATTAACTATAACTAATTACATTAAACCTTAATTAATTACAATTAATTAATTACCTTTAATCATTTATTAATGATTAGTAATTAATCTTAATTGTTAAATCTTAATTACATCATTAATTATTTAATTAATGATCTTTAATTATATTTAATTAATTATCTTAAATTAAATTAATTACATCAAGTAATTAATCTTAATTAAACCATAATTATTAATCACCTTTGATTAATCACACTTAGTAATTAACTACCCTTAATTACTTATCAAAGTAATTACTTCTTAATTAATTTCTTTAACTAATCCCTTGATTAATTATAAAATAATTTAATCCAAATTATTTCCTCAATCCAAACATCATCCACTAATTACATCTAGTAATTATCTCTAATTACTTCACTGAGTAATTTTACTTCATTAATTACATCAAGTAATAATCATCAAATCCAATGTTTAAAATTAATTAAACTTAATTAATTAATTTAAACCAATCACATTAAACTCCATTAATTACATTAAGTAATTAATGTCTTAATTACTTTTATTTAAGTAATTGACTTAAACAAATTTCACAATTATTATCGTTAATTAATTAATCTAATTAATTATTAAACATTAATCAAATTAATTAATTACTAAATAAACCTTAGTTAATGACCATCATTAACAATTATTAATTCTTTAATTACTTTTCTTAATTTATCTCTAATTTAAATTAATACAAATTATTAATTTTAAATTAAATAAATAAGTCACTCTTAATTATCCTATTTATTTAATTATCTTAACCCTTAATAATTTCTAAGATAACCCATTTCTTATTAATAATTTTATTAATATTAAAGTGTACTTAGAACATTGCATTTTAAATTTAAATCCAAATTCCATTTTTAATCAAAAATTCAAAATGATATTTATTTAAGCATTAACCCATTTAAATTCCATTTATAATCTTTATAAAAATAAATGTCAATAACATTTATTACTTATAATTAAAACTTATATAAGATAAGTCTTAATTTGCTTAATTTAATTAACAATTAAGTTTTAAGTACATTATTATTTAAATTACAAATTCAAGTTAACAAATCATTAACTTTCTATTATAAACCTTTTATAAATGACTTCATTCAAAACAAGGAAATCAAGTTAAAATATTTGTTTGAAACAAGTTTACTTCTAATAAACAATTTAAATTTAAACTTGTTTGGAAACATTTAAATTTTTAAACTTATTCAATTATCCAGATTTTAAATTCAATACATTTGAACTGTTCCCTATTTAAATCACTTGAATTTAAACTTGAAATTGAACTCTTGCTTTATACCTTGATTTTAAAATCTCTTTATTAAAATACAAATTCATTTTTTGAAAACCTGCAGATTTAAATATCTTTAAGAAACTGAACTTAAGTTTAAATTTAAACTGCTGTTTTAAAATTAACTTCCAGATTTCAAAAATGAAATTTTAGTTTTCAGAAAACTGCCAAGTTTTCTTCTTCTTCTTTTTTTTCAACTAGATTCAAATTCAAACTTGAATCTATATATTATTATTTTTTTTTAGAATTTAAACTTACTCCAGATTTCAAAACTACATTTAAATCTCATTTGAATCTTTATTTCATTAAAGTTCAGTTTAAATTTTAGTTTAAAAATCAAAACAGAGCTACAGGTTGCAGGACTAAACCTGTTAACATGCTTAAACCCGAGCACTGCCAAATCCACTTCGAGTCTGCAAGCTCTCTCCTTCGAGTAAACATACTACCTACTTCGAGTTATTCTCCAGTTTCCCTTGAACATACCAAACAATCCCCCTGAACCTAAATGTGCACGGTGCACGTGCACCGTGCCTCCGGCAATCACCAGCCACCTCCGGTGGCTTCTCTACGCCGCCGACAAGCCCCAAAGTCCAACACGACCACCATTCTTCCCTCCAAAATCTCGAATCGAAATTCGAGTTTAAATTTTAAAACCTGGAACAGAAAGTTCAAAAACCCCATCAAATCCTGTCAACGCTTCCCCCACGATGTTCCGACCACCAGAGAACCTCCACCACCGGCCATAGCCTCACCTACGCCCAAGCTTCCAAATCCTAAAACGTAGTTGCACTCGATCAAACATTAAAGCCGTGCCTCTCTATTTACTGATTCCTTCAAAAACTAGGGCTACTGACAAATAATCACAACCGCTACCTCCCTGTTGATTTGCATCAACATTAATTATTTTTCTCTGCTTCAATGGTTACTATCCTACCCACAAGCAAAGCCCCGAACTTCCTAGTTGCAGAGATCACCCCAAAATCCCCTATTCCCATTTTCTGTTCAATACAGAACTACCCCTTTATTTCAATTCTAAAAACTGTGATTTAGGTGTTAAAAATCATGATTTTGATTATGTATTAATTTCATAATATTGAATCCATAAATTTCACAGTTCGAAATTTTCATATTATTCAACATTCTCTGATATCCTGGGTTTTTACAGAAATACCAGATTTTATTTTAACAATATTAAGTTTTTAAAACTTAATCTATACTAATCCTAACATCCTTGGCTTGAAAATCAAGTCCTAACAAACTAGATCAGGTGGTAAGCAAAAAGAAGGTTAAGATGTTGAGCCTGGAAAACAATATAAGGGCAGAGCACTCAATCACAATGCACACCATACATCCATATAAATATTCAAAGACATACTTATAAATGCAGCCACAAAACATATCTGTTTTCAGTGATAAACATGCAACATACTTATACTTTAAACCATTTAAATTATGATGTTACTCACCTGTTTGTATTGGGAGACAGAGTAGTTTTTGAAAAAAAACTTTGGTGCTTTTTAATTCTGGAAATATGCAGTCCCCCTTTTGTATTTGATAAAAACTTGAGTGCTTAATGAATCTGGGTGGCTTGCTTTATTTAATTTGTAAACTTCAAATCTTGTTTGTTGTTGTTCCCTGATTACTTTTGCATTAGCTCCAAATTTTACTTGCATGCTTGCCACCAGATAGAAGGAGATGCAGAAGCTTTATTCTTGAAAAATATGCAGGTTTGCTTGAATAGGAATTGCAGAATTTCTTGCTTTGATTTCATGCATTTGGCTTGTATGAAATCTTGAAATTGACTTGCATGCATACTTTATGAAATTCCAGATTTTGAAAAGAGGAAATGCAAATGAAAATATGCAGGCAGTTTTGTTTCTTTAAATTTGAAACTGCAGTTGCCACTTGAATAAGAAATGCAGACTGGTTGTTATTTCAAAACAGAAAGAAGGGGAACTGCAGGACTTTTGGATGTAACTGCTGTTGCATGCAAGTTTGGAAGTTGTAAATTGGGTTTAGGTTGATGTTTTGAGGAGAGCTTCAGGTTTAAACATGATTTGCAAAATGAATTTCATATAGCTTTGAAGAAGATTGGTTTGAACGTTGATTTGGTTAGAGAAAACAGGTTTCAGATTTGTTAGCTGAAGATGTTTCTTAAGGTTTTGAAAAAGAAGAATAGAAAAGAATATGAAATGAGAAGAGATATGTTAATGTAAGTAAATTTCTGATTTATCAAAAGAAAAATGAAAAAGATAAATTATGACACTTGTCTCACATTCTTCTTAATCTTTTAACACTTGTTCATTTAATTAGTATAATGTTTACATTTGTCTTTATATTTTAATTTGTTATAATTATGTTATTTAATTATAGTTAAATGTTAATTAGTTATCTAGTTATCATGTTAATATAAGATAAAAGTGAATGTTTGTTTAATTAGTTAACATGTATTTATTTACAAGTAGATAATTTTAAGATGAATGAATCCAATTTTATTCATAAACTTATACAAATATTTCAAAATCAAAAGAAATTAAAAACAATTATACTTTTAAACTTCAAAGCTTTGAATTCTAATTCAAATCAAGTTATATATATACATATATAACTACACAATTTAAATTTGAAAAACAATTATTTTTATTAGAAATTTATTTGTTAAAACAATGCATTATTATAATTTTAGAAATATCAATATTTAAAAACCATAAATAACTTATAAAAGAAATTATTTCTTTTTTCATCAATTATTTTATTATCATATTATATTTAAAAGAAACTCAAAATAATCCCATTGTTATTTATTAAAATTTTAAACTTGAGTTACACATATTTTAAATCATTTCAATACTTATCTTAAGTATTTAAAAACAT
Source organism: Allium cepa (assembly GCA_030765085.1). Taxonomy (NCBI): domain Eukaryota; kingdom Viridiplantae; phylum Streptophyta; class Magnoliopsida; order Asparagales; family Amaryllidaceae; genus Allium; species Allium cepa. The sequence goes on from CM060939.1 coordinate 319,239,106, forward strand.
GTTTTATTTATTAAATGGCTTTTAAAAGTTTAACTTTTAAATAAAATAATAATTTTCCAATTTTACTAAAGATATAAATTTTATAGAAAACAGGATTTATTTAAAACAATACCTATTTACAATATATACAATATTCTATATACATTGTAAATATAAAACAGTTTATCTAATTTAAAAAGATAAAATCTATCAATTTACTATTTATTTTATTGAATTATTAAATTAATTCAAATCTTATTACAAAGTTATCAAATCAATTTAATTTTTATTCCAGATTATTAAATTGATATTGCTTACAAATCCCGGGTCATCACAGTCACCAAGATTGTAATTATAGTCGACATTCCAAATACAAACAGTGAGAAGATACAGACAAGCAGAAGGTAAGTTGAATATTAACCAGCTTCTACTTTTCCTCTAAATACTTCTAGATATTTTGGGTTGAATGAAACAAAATTTAGAAAATCGTTTGTTTTTGGCAGATAATTCATTGAATATGAATAAAGACTTGAAACCACAATAGTTTGAAACTCAATTTCCAATCATTTAGAAAAATAAAAACAAATAAATAAACGCTGCCAACTGAATTTTATGTTTTCTCCTGCTATTCTAGGGCCAGGCCCATACCCACAGTCTCCAAGTTTGATGTTTCCACAGTCACCTTCAGGGTTTTTTCCAATTTTGAGCCCTAGGTGGAGGGATTTGTGAAAGTGTGGATGATCGGTATGTCTTTCCTTTTTCTCATCGACATGTTTTTTAGTGTATTGTGTTAAAATTTGTAACATGTCTATTGGTTGAGTATAGATGGGGAAAATTGGTGTAGGTGTTAAAATGTGTTTGTTACTGGTGTAGTTTACCGCATTATAGTGATAAAATGTGTAGTTAAAATAGTAGATGCAATCACGTGTGATAAATGTTATATTATGTCCTTTGATTATTTTACTCAATAAGGAAATTTTCTAAAAAGCTGTTGTAGTTCTAAGAACGAATGTTTATTTACCAAGTTGTTTTGGATTATGTTTGGTCCCTGTTATTATTAAAATTACGTTGATTTTTAGTTCTAATATAATGTTCAATGCTTAGTGTGCTTGTTACATAACATGATTCTATTCTATTGCACCACATTTAATGTAATATGATGTTTTTAAACCAGTTCATTTGAATGTCTCTTGAAGAATGCAGTCCTAGAAGAAATATTTCACGTTTAACGTTGGAAAGATTGATCCTCCATTTGTGTAATCTGAAATGTATAATGATGGTTGCTTATTCAAAATGAATTGTTTGAAGAAAGAGATGAACTGTTAAAAATCTTTCATATAAAAATTGGTTTGTTTATTGTTTTTCTGAATTTGAACCAAATATTACTTGAGTAAATAAGTTCTCTTTAGATTGGTTAATTAATTACTACAATAATTGCATTAATTGACACTTGAAAATATGAGGTTTTATAGTAGTCGTCTTGTAGAGACACAAAACACAGCAGGTGCTGGCACCTGTTGTTTTTTGCGTTGGTTTTCATGAAATCGTTGCATTAGTTTTTAAAGAGAAAATCAAATACAAGAATATAAAGTGGATTTTAACTCAATGAGTTTCATAAGTCACAATAATGAGTTTTCAGGACATCACTTTAGAATAATTAATTTCAAATGCATTTATTATATATCATCTATCATTTTACTTTTAGAAAAATGATAATTTCTTTTTATCCTTTGTCGTTTTCATTCGGGAAAATGGTAATTTTTTAACCTTTCGCTCTTAAAACCTATTATCATTGAAGAGTTGTCATAAAAATTTATTATCTTGTGGTGAGAAGCTGCTTAACCTATCATTTGTTAAAAAGAGAGAATGGACGCAGTGGACGTGATGATCCCCCGCAAAATTTTTGGAGCAGTTAAATACGGGTTGTTGTTATAGGGTCTAAAGAGCAGTTTACGTTGTAGCATTTCTATAAGGGTGAAGTATAAAACACGTGAGAATGATTGAAATTTTCCAATTAAACAGCTGTTCCGGCGGTGACGGTCTAACTATTTATCCTCTTTGATTATAACTAATTGTATATTTGTGTGTAATATGATCTCTTTTGTTACTTTATTTCACAATCAGACAAATGAATATTATGCAGCCAGCAACCCGAAGGATTTTTCAAGCGTCAGCGAGTTTGAATGTGACAGTGATATCATAACTTGTATTTATTTATCCCGATGTGCATTAAAATTGTTTGTATACGCATATTATTAATGGCTCATCATGAATTATAAGAGCCAACTCATTTTTATTATGGATTTATAAGCTAGATACTGTTAGAGAAGGCTGATTTAATATTCCATACATACTTGGCTTTAAGATAAACGGTTAAAACAATAATTTATAATAATAATTTTATACGACTCAAATAAAATAAATTTTTATCTGGTTACATTCTCTATATTTCACCATATAGAAGTTCAGGATTACAAGGTTCCAGTCATTATGGAAGAAAGAATTGACTGACGTGGAAAGTGATTGCATTCATAGGTCGGTTAGTTATTAAACATTTAGTTTATTAAAGAAGTTACATTATTTTATTTTATTTTATTTTATTATATCCAATTCCTGCATAAGAAATGACGTTGCATTATACGTTTTTATTTTGGAGGACATAAGCAAGTCAGTAGAGAATATATAGTGAATTTTATACAACCATGAGGTGACTCAGGAACGGATGATGAAAGGGTCGGTAAAAGGATGTTTTGGTTAGTTTAAAAGAGGCTGGGAAAGAACATACGAATTTATTTGTATATTTTTATTGGTTTAATGTCACTGGACTTATTTTATATATATCCATGCAACTTTTGTTGATAAATAAAACTGGTAAGATTATGATATTCACGAAAGGGTGGCGCGAATATGAGATAAATGAACAAGAGATTGGGTTGTCCATTATAAATGCTTACTCTAACTTTTAATAGAGACAATTATTCTCAAATGAATGCTAAAACCTTTTCTGTAATAAACTTTGATCATTACAAAAGCATAGTACACACCTACTTATTGTATCATGCAAATCAAACAATGTCATTGCATTGTATTGGAACAGGCATGAGGATGGATGGAATGGAAAGAAGGAATATGCATACTGAAGAAATCAGAAACTTGTAATTTCAGCAGGTCAGATTTTTGGGACTGGAGCCTTACGACAACATTTAAACACCTTCCACTTTGTTATTTCTTATATCAACAATTTCACAAATGGGTTAGGGTAGGTTATGTTTTGATTAACTGACTTCTTGGGTTTGACAGAACAACTATATTTTTTGCAAATATTTATGTAGTTGCTAAATAAATTCCACTATACAGGGAATTGTTGTCTTCCCTCAATTTGGTCGTTTGCTTGAAGTTGTTCGATGGTAAGTTGTTCGGGATTTGAAGGATGAAGTTGTAGGAAGTATGGAGTTTGAAGTTGCTGATGGTTTACGGACACAGAGGGGAGATGGATACAGTGTGTAGGATGCAAAGCAGAGGAAAAAAGAAAGTGCAATAACAAAAATGTCTATTTACTAACAGATCAAACTGAGCAGAAGGTAAATCAAGTTGAACTAAATTTTTTTCAAGCAGAGGTATAAGTATTTTGTAGTAAAAATCGACACTTTGTATGGTATATGTTTTCAGTACCGTGGAAAAAACTGTTTTCCATAACATCGCTTGTTGATGACTGTGTGAACTTTTTTGTACAGAAATCCAGTAAAGTAGGCAGTTGGTATATGTAACTAATGAGGATTGGAATGAGTATTGGACAAATTTAAACTGTTTCCATGAGTTATAAAGAAGGTGGGTTACTAATTTACTGCATAACTATTGTTAATGGGAGGAGGACAAGTTTGAAAATAAAAATAGGGTGTAGTCGGCAGCATAGTAAAACTAAAGCACAAATTGGTTTATTTTCTTTTCAGTAAAAGTATTGGGCCGAGTTTATTTGTTTATTTTCTTTTCAGCCAATTAGCCATGTAACGTTATTTCTCATACTTTGTGCACTCTGTTGCACATATAAAAGCAAACCTCTGTATCAATATAAAGGCAATAATTTAGAGAAATTCTTTCTTCAATTTCTTCTTTCTCAATAGTCAAAATCATTAATAAAACTGTTAGAACAGTTTTCTATTATAATTACTTTATAATAGAAAAAGTTAAAGAATAATATGCAAGAGTCAATTGCACATGGAACATCAAGTGTGTGCTCATGCTATGTTATTTTAGTTTATCATGATGTAAATGAATCCGCATCGGTATTGCAAATTCTTATATGCAAAGCTGATGCAAAGCAATGTTTTTGTAACGACCCGTAAAATTTTAATTGATTTTTATTTATGTATTTAACTGAATATTTGTGAAATTCTAAATAATTGAATTTTGAAATAAAAATTTAATATTTGGATTACGTCCAATTAAACATAGCAGATTTTAAATTTTCAATTTATTCTATCAAAGTTTATTTCATTGTGAAGTTCTATTAAATTCAAGCTAGCTAATAATTGCTGATAATAAATTTATTTTCAAGTCTGAATATTTTTCCATAGAAAAATTCTAAATCTTCTTCTGAGCAAGTTGTCATCTTTCGTTTTTCAAAATTCGGACTTCTTTAGCTCCGTCGATATTATTTTTCTGTGTTTTGCTGCACTTTCCCTAGCAGAAAAATTCGAATTTTATAATTCAATCGTATCATAGATACCTGTATATCATTTTGTTTGCCTCATGGTACTGATCTCCGCGACATATTTATTTCTGTGTTTTGAAATCCGGTACACAACGGAGTCCACGAAACCGGTAACCGTATCGGTACCGAATCCGTGACCTTTTTATTTCCTTTTGTTTTCAAACGTTTACCGTGTACTCCAAGCTAAATTTATAAATTGTTTTAATTAAGTCAGCTGAATCTCAGGGAAAGTTTCTATTTAATTTACTGCGTATTAATTCTTGACTGTTACTCTGCCTCCCTGTGCTTATAAACATTCCCACTGTTACTCTTCATTTCGTTTTATTTTGCTTAAATCACGTTTTGATAAATCAATGGGCAATTTTACGTTTCATTTGCTTTGAAATTTTTTTTTCGCCCATTCAGCTCACTGTTTCCGTTTCTTTTAAATATTCATTTGCACTTTTGATTATTTACCCTGTTGCCATTACTTCTTCTTATCCAATTTATTCCCTGACTCCATCTCCCTCTCCTTTATTTATTTATTTCTTCTGCTGAAACCCATCCCTCCCTGTATTTATTCTTCCTCCTTCTCCTTTTGCCTACACCACCATCTTCCCAAACCGAGCATCCACCTCACCACAACACGCACTCAAGCTGATCTACCACCTTCTCTCCCACGCAAGACCGACCGCCTCCACATAAACAGACTAGCCAAACCCACAGACAGATCCTAACTCGCCAAAACCTCCCTAAACCCTCTCGGACCATCCTCCACCAAGGCATCACCGTCGACTACAAGCCACCGTATCAGCCTCACGTCCTCTACCTTTCCGGCTCTCTGCCTCCTCCGACTCCATTCGGCCATCCACCGAGCACCTTGCCACCAACCTCGGTTCGTGTACGTATATATGATAATTGTTTTAATAATATTATCTATTGGCTAATACCGCTTTACTACGTATAAGTATAAGTAGTGTTATATATTTTTATCTGTACTGTTTAATATATAAGTATTTGCATGTAAGCATTGTCTAATATATAAATATTGTTTTGAAACTTATCTTCACCGTATATTTTTCCCAGATCGGGTTGTATATGTACACCATTTTATATAAGTTATCCATAGTAAACATTGAGTTTTAAATAATTATATATATATTTTTAAATATGACTAGCCTATGTATGTAGTTATACGTATATATTAATTAATTATATAAAGTGTGTATGTAATTTTTACAAATTGTGTATATTTATTGCATATAAAAGTCCTATCAGTTGCTGTTTATACAGTGTTAGTGTATATAGTTTTGTAAGGAAATTTTTTTTTCAAATTTTTTTTTTCTTCTTCTTCTTTTTCCTGGATGACTTTAAGGGTTTGACGTCGGTTTAATTATTTATATAATAGCCGTATTGTGTATTTGTAAGCACCGTGTATAGGTTATATACTTAGCGTGTATAAGATTGATTTTTCTGCATATATTATTATAGGATTCAATATAAAAGCTATATGTGTCTTAGTATACACATTTGTTCTATGCGTTAGTTATATAAGTTTAGTTAAAAAAAAGGGTTGGTATATCTTTTATATATATAACGTTGTTAAAAGGAGTATAAGTTGTTTGTATGTAATAAATTGTTGTAGTGATTTTTTATTGATAATTGAATTTTCTTTAGAAACATATATATATATATATATATATATATATATATATATATAAGATTTTTATGTGTAAGTCTATAAAGTTTTCATGTTTAAATTTGTAACAGTTTATTTTTATGCCGACTTGTTTTGTACTTTTGGTCCGTAGTGTCTTATTGTTTATCAGATAAGTTTACCTGTTACAAAGTTTTATTAGTATGTTCTATAATATATATATATATATTTTTTGTTTAAATGTTTTATTGTATTGTGTGTGCATATTTACTTATTTATAAATAAAAAATTTGCTATGTGGATATGTCGTTTATATGGATTTATTTAAAAAACAATGATTTTGAAATATATGTTTTAATATAATTTGTGTTTAAATTTATTTTTGATTTGAAAGTAAGTATAATATATATAGATATATATATCTCTTATTTATATATATAAGTTTTAAAAGAAAATTGTTTTAGAGAAAATTTATAACATATATTTTGTCTGATTATATCAAGACGACTCTGATTCGTCTCCATCAATCATATCTTCCAGCTTTTCCCGTCAATCCACTTTCAACTTACTTCGCTTTGAAATTGTGTTTGGATTTCTTCAAATGTCTAGATCGTGATCCAGTTCGTAACTCACCCTATTCTATTTCATCTCTAGCCTCGAAAGGTGAGCAATCACTCACGATTAACATTTTTTTATTCATTAAATTTGATATCAATTGAAATGACAATTGAAATATGCTACTATACTTATTTAAATTTGTTATATATGCTATTATCTGTAACTGTTCACCTGCGGGATATGACACCATATCCTGTTGTTTATATTATATTGTTACTGATGATATATGTCTGTTATTTTATTGTATTTTCTGTTATCACTCTGCAAGTTCCCTGTAGTTTAGAAATCACTATGGGTTGAAATGATACATACCCAAACAGACTTTAGAATAGGAGAATTTCGTTATGAGTTGAAATGATAGACCCAAGCGATTTTCATTTAATTGAATTTGGGATTACGGGTTGAAATGATATCCACCCGTATATATTTAGTATACGGATTGAAATAATAAATATCCATAGCACTTGACTATATGATTGGAAATATATACAGACACCGTTGGTCCATATAAATATTTTGAAAATAATTTATATAATTTTGGAAAGAAATATATGGTTTAATAAATTTGATTCTTAAGATATTATATAAATGAAAATTGTATATATAGATTTAATAGTAATATTTGATTTAAATTAGATTGATTTAATGCATATAATATGGTTAAGTATTTATGTAAACCTATATTTCAAATAGATTCTCTTGTAATAAATTGAATAATTAAGATTGGGAGATAAATTTAGTTTATAAAATGGTATTTAAATAAGGATTTATTTAATTAAATCGATTTGAAATTTTTGAATGGGAAATTTAAAGGGTATGATTTTATAACTGGATTTTTGATTTTGAGTTATTTCATGTTTAAATAAATTAAAGAAAATATTGAGTAAAATGTAATGATATTGAATCTAATAAGGGAATATTTCAAGAATTAATAATAATGAGGTTAAATCGAGATCTATATGAAACTGTTATATAGAACATTTAAATATTAAAGCCTTGAACTATATTGGAATTTAAATGGTTTATGTTGAGATTCGGATCTGTATTTGAAATCAACGTAGTTGAATTTGTTATTTAGCAACTAAATTGAATTAAAGTGAAATTTAGGTTGAACCAAATTTGAATTTATTATTTAGAAAACAAAATTGAATAAAAATTTAGTTGAAATGTTGAATACTTAAAGTTTTGAAATATATTAAAATATAAAGGGGTATTTTTGTGATTACAAATCCGAATTTGAGAACGATAAATTGAAGTGTTTATTTTAGGATTTGAGTTGAATTTAAATTGATAAATTGAGATTGAATTTAATTTAAATGGGAAGGTCGGGTTGATGTTGAAACGATTTGTTCAGTTGAGCGAATCGAAAATACTTTATTGTATAAATTATTTAATATATATAAATACTATTTTGGGAAACATAGAGGTATTTGAAGTGAAATGATATTGGGTTTTGAAGTATAAATTAAGCTGAAATGACCACGGTGTTATAATGTATATCTCTACCTTGTAGATATTTCCATGGACCCTTAGAGGATGGTTACTCCAAACATCCTTTAAGTTATTTGTATTTCAGTTGATATTTCACTTGAGTTGGATTTATTGATATAAGAATGTTAATCCTGACTCGAGTGTTTTGTGTTTTGCCTTACGCTCGGGTCAGACTGAGTGATACAACATTTGAGACTCACCTTCGAAGTTGGAGCCTTGCTTGAAGATCCAGCTATCTACCCTTTCAGTCATCCTGTTGATTTGTTCAGAGAAGTCATCTACGCATACTGGAGACTTCACTACATCTAAGATATTCAGTTGTATTTTATTTCTAACTCCAATGTATATAGTAGCTTCATGAACTACTATTCTTTATCTATTCCGCTGCATTATATTACTCTGTGTCTGTGATTTGTGATGATTTATTTACTATATATGTTAAGTTTTGCCAAATTTTAATTAACAATTCGGTATTTTGAATTATTCAAGTCGGACATGTATGGTTTTATTGTCCATTTGAATGGTCCAAATTAGCGGGTCGTTACAGTTGGTATCAGAGCTTTGGCTCTAGGCAAAACTTAGCATATATGGTAAAATTTATTTACAGAATCACTTTCGTTCGAGTTGAATCTCTTCCTTTGACTCGATTTCCTTTGAATTTTGAAATGTCCCTCGGTTCCGAAATTCATTCTTGACTCTCCCTATTTATATTCGTTTGATTCCAGAGTATCCCATTACTCCACTGAATGATTTGTAAAGGGGGTGAAAACTCCTTTTCAATTGGCATTGACTCACCGAAGGTTTTTGTATCCTCGGTTTACGATGCTGCTATATCTTGTTATGCTGAATTCTATATCTCTTGCGATCGAATGTCGAGTTGCCTAAGAATTCTACACCGATCTAATTTTGGAATCACGGTTGACCGGTAAAGGTCGCCCGCGATTTATAGAAGTATATCCATCTTCTATTTTGTAATTTAATTATCGCATCTTCGATCGAGTCTATCTTCGAATCAGAATTCTATTGATTTGAGTTCCTCTAATTCAAATCTCTATCTTTGTTTAAAATCCATTTTTAAAATTTATCCTCTGAAAATCGGGTATGTTTACATTTTTGAAATTGTTTTATATATCGAAATTATTATTCTGATAACTATGATTTTATTCTATATATAAAAGTGAAAATGTTTTCGATAAGGATTATATACCTATATATAAAACAAATAAGAAATGTTATTCTATATAAAAGTGTTTTGAATGGATTTGAAATTTTGAAGAAATATAAGAAATTGATTTATATAAAACTGATTTATAACTGAAGTGTTAAATTTGAAATTCGAGAATTGAATTCCGGTGTTTTGAAATTGGTTTTAAGATTTTTGAAATTATATAATAATACGATTTGAAGGTATTTTCTGAATAAGAGGTGTTTCAAATGACTCAAACGAATTCCAATGATTTCAATGAAATTCCAAGGAATTTATAAGAAAATAGAAGTCCAGAACTCACTTTGTCGCTAGAAAATAATTTCGGTGATGAGTGCACGCATCATCGACATTGATTTTCGAGTTTCAGAGTGGGGGAGAGGCCACTTCAATAGCTTCGCTATACAAGCGATTTTGTAAAACCGTTTTTGATCTCAAATTCTGAAGTATAATTTGATATTTTAGAAAGATATAAGTATATATTTGAAACAATTTAAAATGAGACCGGTGTTCAGTCATCGAGTTTCGGATTTAATAATTGATTTATTGTTGATTTTCAACTCTTGAATTGAAAATGTGATTTCCCCTTATCATTTTGAAGTTCGAACACTTCCAAGTCATGGTCTAAAATTTTAAAATTAAGAAATTTCGAAGAGTATAAAATGTTTGATAAAGAATATAAATTTAGTTTGAAATGTTTTGAAAAAATTATATATAGTTTTGAATAATAGTTTTCAGAAAGGTAAATTGAATATTTCAACTAGAAATAAATAGTTTAAAGGTTTTAAAGGGATAATTATAAATTTGGAAACCATTTGAGTATAATTGATTTTGAGAAAATTTTTAGTTTTGAAATTAAATTGAAATTAAAAACTAGTACTCTTATGGAGATTTTGGAAATGAATTTGTTTGACTTGAATTATTTTAATTTAGAAACTGGGATAATTTTCTAAACCTATTATTTGGGAACTTTGAAATTTAGATACTTAATTTGGAAGAAAATTGGGTGAAATCATATATGATTTTGAAACTGATTTGATATTGAGATGATTTGAAATTTGAGAACCTTATATTATTAAGCACTGGATTTGGGAGTGGTCGAACTTATATAAAATGGATTGTATAAGTATGAAGTTGATTTGAAATCTATTGATTTGAAAGGTACTCAATTTGGAAAGAGATTTTATATAATCGAAGTCTATATAAGTATGATTTGATCTACTATTTATTTGGAAAGTATTCCATTTGGGAAAAATGGAATCCTATATATATATGGACTTTATATAAGTATGATATTTGAAAGTGATTTGAAAAGGTACTATATGATATATATTTTCGAAGTAAAGATGTGGAAAGTGCCTTCTGCTTGATATCCGCTTTGTGGCCACATCGTGGATTCATTCTATCGATATTATTCTCTCTGATTTTTAGTTTTCCTGATGTAATACTCGAGTGTTCCCACCGTGGCGTAACCCATGGTTTTTTTTTCTCTCTCGAATGCATAGCGCAATTTCCTGGCTGAGTCTTGCCTAGGGGTACGGATTGTTTCCTGGGGGATCCAGGCGTAACCATTGTGTATCCTGCAATCTGTGTAGGTCGCGAATAATAGCGCAAGTGCCTGGCTGAGTCTTGCCTAAGTGTATTGTAACGACCCAGAATTTTTGATAATTAAAATTTGAATATTTAATTAATTTTAAATATTAATAAGTGAATTTATAAGTCAAATAAATTTTTATTTGAATTATTGGATTTAATTGGATTATTAAATCGATAATTTAATATGTTAAATTATGGAAATAATTGAAAATTGGGTTAAATATGATTGAAAATGATTTGTAAAATTTTATTTTATCATATTGGAGTTAGAATGATATTTTAGAACTTTTAAAATCGAATTAAAAGTTAATTTGTGAAAATTGAATATTTTAATATTTAAATCGACTAGTGAAAATAGCCAATTTTTGAACAGTCTCAGAATTGAACGAAACCAGTTCCATTGGATCCATAATAGTTAGTTATTACCGGATTTCAAATTTCGTGTCAATCGGAGCTATCGTTTGATCGTGGCAGCTCGAAACGCATCGATTTATTTTTAATTTTAATTTGGCGAGTTAAAATAGCCATTTGTCAAAAAGTCTCGGATTTCGACGAAACCAGTTTCATCGGATCCGTAATGTGATATTATTGTAAGGTTTCAAATTTCAAGTCAATTGGATTTACCGTTTGTCCGGACAAATTAAAACGCCTAGAAATCGGTTTAAATCGGTTTAATTTAAATTGAGCGTTTACAGCCATAACTCGCACAGATGTCCGAATTAGCTTCCGAAACCTGTTCCATTGTGTCCGGAACGCGGGGTAAACCCTAGAAACGCTAGTTACGGCGCGTAAATCGGAGTTCGGAATTTCCGGGATGAATAGTGTTTCGTTTTTCTCTATAAATAGCCCTCACACCAATAAAAAAAAGAAAAAGAAAAAAACAAAACCCTAGCCATAACGCAGCCGCCACCCTCCCCATGAACGGCCAGAAAGCTCCCATCTTCATCCTCAAATTTCTTCAAATCCGTGCAACGATTCGACGAACTTCTAACTGGAGAATCGTAGAGCACATCGAGAACTACAAGATCAACGGTCATGATCGAGATTGGAGTTGAAATTTGTGAGAAAGGAGGCCGCGTCCTAGGGGACTTGCGCACGGAATTCCATGCTTTAGGGGGGGCCGAGCTCTCTAGGGTTCAGGCCGAGCATGGAGGTTGGGGAGGCGAGCAAGATGGTAGTAGTTGATCGTGTTGTAGTGGCTTGTATTGGGCACGAATTTAAACCCTAGTATAAGAAATGGGTTCGGCGGCTAAACGTGGATACTGGGTGTTCTTGCGCGTGAAGAAGATGAAGGGATGGACGGGCTAGATTTCATGATGAAGGATCCAATGGTTTAGGTTATAAAATTTTAATTTATGTTGTAAATTTATTAAGCAAAAATCATGCATACTTCATAAATTCATAACTTTTTCATACGAGGTCGAAAACGCACGAAACCAGTTGCGTTGGAATCGTATGGACGAGCACTACGCGATGGAGATGGTTTGGATTCGTTTGGAGTTAGTGAGAATTTTGGGTAAAATTAAACGTCCGTTTAATTTTATTCGAAATAAATCGCTAAAACGGAATTTAAAATCAAGGTGAGAATTTCTCACTCAATCGAATCAGTTTCGATTTTATTTTAAATAGTTAGATTTAAAATATTTGAATGCATGTTTGAATGTTGATTGATATCTATTGATTGTTAAAATAGACATTATACGCCGTTAGTAAGCGGATGTTATTTATTAAGAACATATACCGCGAATATTTCATAAACAGTGAAATTGATATTATATATAATAGCAATATATATATATATTGGCATATGTATATATTGGAGTTATTGATTCCCCGCATTTTTTGTTTAGCGGATGAGACCCTATTGCGCCGTTATTAAGCGGATAATATTTAATAAGAACATATACCGCGATAATTTCGTACTGGAGCGAAATTGGTATTGTGCTAATGTTTGTGGATGCAGGAAAACAGGTTGGAGGGATCCAACTGGATTCCTCAACAGTATTTATTTGATTTCAGATATTTTGATATTTTATGGATTATCTTATTGATATATGATATCGTTGTTGTCGTAATTGACTATTTGGTGTGTAGCATCATTGGACCCAAATTTTGGGATTTTAAAATGATTTTTAAAGTGATTTTTGAAAATATAAAATATTTTTTGAATTGATCCATTTTATATAAATAAACGTTATAATTTTTAAAGTTATAAAAATTATGATTTTTGGGAAATATAGTTAAAAACTGATTTTTGAGAATATAATGCCAATGATTTTATAAAATAGTTTAATCGGGATTTTAGAATTTATTGTGAAAAGTCTAAATATAGGATTTATAAAATTTAATTATTTTATGAATCAAAATGGTGAAATTATAAAGGAAATTAAAGACGTTTTAAAATATTAATATAAATTGATTTATATTAAGAGATTTATAAATGGATATTTATAAATTGAGATATTGAAATTATAAAACGAGTTTTTATAAGTGTTTGAATGAAGTGAAAATGAATTTCATTAAAGAATGAAATTTATAGAATTATAAACGGTGAAGTTATAAATGAAATTTATAAATAGTAAGAACTATAAATTTGTGAAGTTATTTGAAGAATAGATTTGGTTAAATAAATGAATCTTATAAGTTATAAGATTTATGGTTTGGAAAGTCTTTAGAGGAACGATTTTGTAAAATAATCGTTTTATAAGTATTTAACTTATAATATGAACTTTTAGTTTATAATTAAGTTATAAACTGGAATAGGTTAATAAAGGAATTTATAAAAAGGAAGTTTTTATAAATAAATAGAAATGGAATTTATAAACGTTGTTTTATAAATTTGCAAATGATTTATTTTGACAAGAAAATTTGTTGAAACCTATAAATGGAGTTATATTCACATTTTTGAATAGTGAATAATCCTTTGAATTAAAATGAATAAAAGGATGAAATTTGTTAACAAAGTATATTCACGTTTTTGAATAGTGAATAACACGTTAAAGAAATTGTTTTGGATTTGGATGTTTTAAATAGGATTAAAACGATCTAACGATGTTTTAAAATGTGTTGAGATTCGAAACCATAGATTTCAACGTTAATTGTTGAAATAGACGTTTTCGAAAAATAGAAGGAAATAGTGGACTATAACACTGTTGTTATAGTAAATGATTTCCGAAAGGAAATGTTTTGTATAGTATTGGGATTTATATATCTATTTTAATTTCGAATCCCTGTACTAGTGGTTTTGGGTTGTCGTAACGATGTTTTACGTAACATTCGTTTTGGCCCAAATAAGTATGTTTAAGAGAATGATTTCCTTAAAAGAATGAAATATATACTTAATTTCGATTTAAGTATATTGAATATTTTCCAAGTGTTGAAAATTAAAAAAAATTGTGAATTACTTATGAATGTATAAGTATGGAAATGTTTTTCCAATGTGAAATGAAACGTTTAGAGAACTTATCTTTTTGAAGATAAATTGAAATGAATTATTGAAATCATATGCATGGATATTTTGAAATATAAATTCACTAAGGAATTTATAAAAGGAAGTGGAATTGGTTTAAAAATAAATATTGATTTATTTTTGAAGTGTGAAATTATATATCTTGTAAAGATATTTTGTGAAAATAAATAATTTGGAAAATTATTTGGAAACTGGTGATGTGTGCATATCCAGTGATAGTTCAATAACCGACTATCAATATTTCCCTTTGAATGGGTATTGGATATGATTTGTTTGAATGTGAATACTACACTTATTTTTGAATAAGCGCTCACTATTCGGGTTAACCGGGAAAGGACCATGGGGTCGTATAACCCATTACGAATATGTGATACGTCGTTATGAATTGCATTGAAGATCGGTGTTGATGACCCGGTATTTACGAGAGCGATAGGATGACCTGTCGATTTACTCTGCGCCGAGTAGCTACGGTATAGAGTTCTCCATATGTGATGGTGAATCTGTTCAGGATTGTGAATATCCGGATTGCAAGGACTTCTTTGTAAGTACCTTCGGTTTTGTTCGAGCCCGGAACAGACTTGTATGGATTGTATGTCTGACATTACAAGTTGAGATATAAAGCCGATTTCTTTCAAATATATTTCTGTTGGTGGCGAAGAATTTATTCTTTAGCTTAACACCCTTCTCTGAGACGTACGAGCTCAGAGGTTATGTAGTTGAATGTTATCAGCGATATATTCCCAATTTGGTAATGTGATATGCTGAGTGTTGCTGTAAATGATCATTGTGTTGATTATTTGTGATAGGATCATTTATTTGATCGTATATCTTGGTGATCATTGTGTTGATCATTTGTTGACCCAAAGCATGGCTTTTGTATAAAGTATGTTTTTGTGGACGTGACTTCGTCGAACCTCACACCCCGGAAATGGTCAAAACAGGAAAGATGCGGCAAGGTTATGAGGGGTAGCACCCTTTAGGGTATGTACGTTTCCTTCTGGATAGAGGTGGTATCATGGTATGGAGCCCAGATATTTAACCTATGTGGTTACTACGAATTTATTACTTTGTGGTTGTTGGTTTTCGGGATCCCGTGAGAAAGGTCGTTTACGATCGGGGAATGGCGTGCTCGTGTCAGTAGTTACCCAGTTAGGGGTAACCCGGCCTTGTGTTGGCAGAGTTCCGGTTTGGTTCTCGGGGATGTCTTTCCAGAGGCATTCTCATGTGGCAATGGGAAGTTCCTTGGCCTGACCATTTGTTGGAAATCCAAAGAAACAATACGAAACTTGTACGGTTTTAGTTGTAGAACCTATCATTCACTTATGGTGTCGCAACACTGTTTGGATGGTAGCTATAGTAGGCATAGTTCGAACTGTCTATGTTGGATAAGATTTATATTCTACTTTCGAAATGATTTTCCCTACACTATACACTAATAATAATATGAAATGTTCTTTTAAATGCGTATCAAGCATCTTTGACTATCATAAGGAGAAATCTCCTCCGATTCTGCGTTTGCATGTGTGTGTGTGCGGGAGGCCTTATGGTAGCCTCATTTTTAAAAGCATTGCGAATTGACTTTAAAAATATTCTTCTATTTTGATTTTAAAGATAAATAAACTGTTTTGAGTTCTCACACCAGTCACATGACTGACTTGGAGTTTATTGTTTTCCTTCCTAAACTCTGGGTGCCCACTAATTTCCACACGGGCAGTTAAGAGTTAGGTTTATCAGGATATTCTAGATATTCTGGAATTGCTGGAGGCAAGCTGGATGCATGACGTATTACTAGTTATATAGTATTTCTTTTTCCGTTGTTTGTTTGATGTTGTATACTCTGATGATATGATGTAATGAAATGAAATGTATAAAATGTAATAACTGATATAGTTCTTTGTTTAAAGATTATTCATTTATTATTATATGTTGTTCCGCTGCGAATTGTGAGATTCTGATGTTGTTCTGTTGTTTTCTGTTCCGTTCTCTGTTCTATTTTCTATCTCTTCTCTATTTTCTGTTTTCTTTTCCCTATCTTTTTCTATTCTCTTTTCTCTCTATCTTCTATCTTTTTCTCTTCTCTTTTCTTAAATTCTTTTTCTTAAACCATAACATTTCGGGTTTCCGGCCTTCGATTTCTCGGAGTCGATAAAGTGAGTATCGATGTTGAATTTTCGAAAGTCGAAAATTTCCGGGGCGTTACATGTACGGATTGTTTCCTGGGGGATCCAGGCGTAACCATTGTGTATTCTGCACTCTACTAGTCATCATGGCGTAACTCGCAGGGCTGAGAAAGCTTACGGATACGGATTGTTTCCTGGGGGATCCAGGCGTAACCATTATGTATCTGCGAACCATGGTCGGACAAAGGTTTTGGTTTGGTTGTTTTGTTTGGAATGTACTTTCCATATCTGTTTTAAGTTTTTTTTTAAGTATTTTTACTGGGTGTTGAAACAAGTCTACTAAGTACTTGAAGAATTCTAGCTTTGCGCCCGATCAACGCATGGCCAGAGTCTGCAAGAACGAGGATAAACTTGTTGAAACATCGAGTTATAAAAGTATTATCGAAAGGAAAATTTATTTCGATATAATAGCATTTTATTATAAAAGTATTATTATAAAGGTATTTATTATAAAAGTATTTTTCCCAACAAATAAAATTTTGAATTTAAATTCTTATGGTTTGAAATAAATTATTCGTGCCCGACTCTATTCTTTTGAATCTACCTTATCTGCTCAGTTTATTTATTCGTCTATATTCCGTTTTCCAGAATCTACCTTCATCTCCTTTTTGAATCTAATCTTTTAAATTTTGCTTAATTGTATACTACATTGTTTAATAGAAAATTTTGGTGTTATAAATATTTTAATTTATTAATTAAATAAAACATATTTAAAGCAAATGATTATTAATATATTGATAATATTTGAAAGTATCTTGAGATAAATTAACAATTTCATGAATTTTGGATTTAATATTTTTAAATAGCTTCTTTGTAAATATAAACAATAGTGTAAATAATTGTTTTCAAAGGAGTTTTTAAAAGTTTTAAAGTATAAAAGATAATCGAATTTCAAATGAAGTTTTCAAATTTCAAGAAAATTTATTTAGTTTCAAAGTATTGGTTTAATCTTGACTTCCAATCTACTTTTATTTCTGGTTGTACAATCCTCCTACCTCCTTTCTTTTCGGGGACGAAAAGTTTTGAGTGGGGGAGAGTGTAACGACCCGTAAAATTTTAATTGATTTTTATTTATGCATTTAACTGAATATTTGTGAAATTTTGAATAATTGAATTTTGAAATAAAAATTTAATATTTGGATTACGTCCAATTAAACATAGCAGATTTTAAATTTTCAATTTATTCTATCAATGTTTATTTCATTGTGAAGTTCTATTAAATTCAAGCTAGCTAATAATTGCTGATAATAAATTTATTTTCAAGTCTGAATATTTTTCCATAGAAAAATTCTAAATCTTCTTCTGAGCAAGTTGTCATCTTTCGTTTTTCAAAATTAGGACTTCTTTAGCTCCGTCGATATTATTTTTCTGTGTTTTGCGGCATTTCCCTAGTAGAAAAATTCGAATTTTATAATTCAATCGTATCATAGATACCTGTATATCATTTTGTTTGCCTCATGGTACTGATCTCCGCGACATATTTATTTCTGTGTTTTGAAATACGGTACACAGCGGAGTCCACGAAACCGGTAACCGTATCGGTACCGAATCCGTGACCTTTTTATTTCCTTTTGTTTTCAAACGTTTACCGTGTACCCCAAGCTAAATTTATAAATTGTTTTAATTAAGTCAGCTGAATCTCAGGGAAAGTTTCTATTTAATTTACTGCGTATTAATTCTTGACTGTTACTCTGCCTCCCTGTGCTTATAAACATTCCCACTGTTACTCTTCATTTCATTTTATTTTGCTTAAATCACGTTTTGATAAATCAATGGGCAATTTTACGTTTCATTTGCTTTGAAAATTTTTTTTTCGCCCCTTCAGCTCACTGTTTCCGTTTCTTTTAACCATTCATTTGCACTTTTGATTATTTACCCTGTTGTCGTTACTTCTTCTTATCCAATTTATTCCCTGACTCCATCTCCCTCTCCTTTATTTATTTCTTTCTTCTGCTGAAACCCATCCCTCCCTATATTTATTCTTCCTCCTTCTCCTTTTGCCTACACCACCATCTTCCCAAACCGAGCATCCACCTCACCACAACACACACTCAAGCCGATCTACCACCCTCTCTCCCACGCAAGACCGACCGCCTCCACCATAAACAGACTAGCCAAACCCACAGACAGATCCTAACTCGCCAAAACCTCCCTAAACCCTCTCGGACCATCCTCCACCAAGGCATCACCGTCGACTACAAGCCACCGTATCAGCCTCACGTCCTCTACCTTTCCGACTCTCTGCCTCCTCCGACTCCATTCGGCCATCCACCGAGCACCTTGCCACCAACCTCGATTCGTGTACGTATATATGATAATTGTTTTAAAAATATTATCTATTGGCTAATACCGCTTTACTACGTATAGGTATAAGCAGTGTTATATATTTTTACCTGTACTGTTTAATATATAAGTATTTGCATGTAAGCATTGTCTAATATATAAATATTGTTTTGAAACTTATCTTCACCGTATACTTTTCCCAGATCGGGCTGTATATGTACACCATTTTATATAAGTTATCCATAGTAAACATTGAGTTTTAAATATATATTTTTTTAAATATGACTAGCCTATGTATGTAGTTATACGTATATATTAATTAATTATATAAAGTGTGTATGTAAGTTTTACAAATTGTGTATATTTATTGCATATAAAAGTCCTATCACTTGCTGTTTGTACAGTGTTAGTGTATATAGTTCTGTAAGGAATTTTTTTTTCAAATTTTACTTTTCTTCTTCTTTTTTTTCCTGGATGACTTTAAGGGTTTGACTTCGGTTTAATTATTTATATAATAGCTGTATTGTGTATTTGTAAGCACCGTGTATAGGTTATATACTTAGCGTGTATAAGATTGATTTTTCTGCATATATTATTATTGGATTCAATATAAAAGCTATATGTGTCTTAGTATACACATTTGTTCTATGCGTTAGTTATATAAGTTTAGTTTAAAAAAAAAGGGTTGGTATATCTTATATATATATAACGTTGTTAAAAGGAGTATAGGTTGTTTGTATGTAATAAATTGTTGTAGTGATTTTTTTTATTGATAATTGAATTTTCTTTAGAAACATATATATAAGATTTTTATGTGTAAGTCTATAAAGATTTCATTTTTAAATTTGTAAAAGTTTATTTTTATGCCGACTTGTTTTGTACTTTTGGTCCGTAGTGTCTTATTGTTTATCAGATAAGTTTACCTGTTACAAAGTTTTATTAGTATGTTCTATAATATATATATATTTCTTGTTTAAATGTTTTATTGTATTGTGTGTGCGTATTTACTTATTTATAAATAAAAAATTTGCTATGTGGATATGTCGTTTATATGGATTTATTTAAAAAACAATGATTTTGAAATATATGTTTTAATATAATTTGTGTTTAAATTTATTTTTGATTTGAAAGTAAGTATAATATATATATATATATATATCTCTTATTTATATATATAAGTTTTAAAAGAAAATTGTTTTAGAGAAAATTTATAACACATATTTTGTCTGAATATATCAAGACGACTCTGATTCGTTTCCATCAATCATATCTTCCAGCTTTGCCCGTCAATCCACTTTCAGCTTACTTCGCTTTGAAATTGTGTTTGGATTTCTTCGAATGTCTAGATCGTGATCCAGTTCGTAACTCACCCTATTCCTCGAAAGGTGAGCAATCACTCACGATTAACATTTTTTTTATTCATTAAATTTGATATCAATTGAAACGACAATTGAAATATGCTGCTGTAGTTATTTAAATTTGTTATATATGCTATTATCTGTAACTGTTCACCTGCGGGATATGACACCATATCCTGTTGTTTATATTATATTGTTACTGATGATATATGCCTGTTATTTTATTGTATTTTCTGTTATCACTCTGCAAGTTCCCTGTAGTTTAGAAATCACTATGGGTTGAAATGATACATACCCGAACAGACTTTAGAATAGGAGAATTTCGTTATGGGTTGAAATGATAGACCCAAGCGATTTTCATTTAATTGAATTTGGGATTACGGGTTGAAATGATATCCACCTGTATATATTTAGTATACGGATTGAAATGATCAATATCCGTAGCACTTGACTATATGATTGGAAATATATACAGACACCGTTGGTCCATATAAATATTTTGAAAATAATTTATATAATTTTGGAAAGAAATATATGGTTTAATAAATTTGATTCTTAAGATATTATATAAATGAAAATTGTATATATAGATTTAATAATAATATTTGATTTAAATTAGATTGATTTAATGCATATAATATGGTTAAGTATTTATGTAAACCTATATTTCAAATAGATTCTCTTGTAATAAATTGAATAATTAAGATTGGGAGATAAATTTGGGTTTATAAAATGGTATTTAAATAAGGATTTATTTAATTAAAGCGATTTGAAATTTTTGAATGGGAAATTTAAAGGGTATGATTTTATAACTGGATTTTTGATTTAAGTTATTTCATGTTTAAATAAATTAAAGAAAATATTGAGTAAAATGTAATGATATTGAATCTAATAAGGGAATATTTCAAGACTTAATAATAATGAGGTTAAATCGAGATCTATATGAAACTATTATATAGAACATTTAAATATTAAAGCCTTGAACTATATTGGAATTTAAATGGTTTATGTTGAGATTCGGATCTGTATTTGAAATCAACGTAGTTGAATTTGTTATTTAGCAACTAAATTGAATTAAAGTGAAATTTAGGTTGAACCAAATTTGAATTTATTATTTAGAAAACAAAATTGAATAAAAATTTAGTTGAAACGTTGAATACTTAAAGTTTTGAAATATGTTAAAATATAAAGGGGTATTTTTGTGATTACAAATCCGAATTTGAGAACGATAAATTGAAGTGTTTATTTTAGGATTTGAGTTGAATTTAAATTGATAAATTGAGATTGAATTTAATTTAAATGGGAAGGTCAGGTTGATGTTGAAACGATTTGTTCAGTTGAGGGAATCGAAAATACTTTATTGTATAAATTATTTAATATATATAAATACTATTTTGGGAAATATAGAGGTATTTGAAGTGAAATGATATTGGGTTTTGAAGTATAAATTAAGCTGAAATGACCACGGTGTTATAATGTATATCTTTACCTTGTATATATTTCCATGGACCCTTAGAGGATGGTTACTCCAAACATCCTTTAAGTTATTTGTATTTCAGTTGATATTTCACTTGAGTTGGATTTATTGATATAAGAATGTTAATCCTGACTCGAGTGTTTTGTGTTTTGCTTTACGCTCGGGTCAGACTGAGTGATACAGCATTTGAGACTCACCTTCGAAGTTGGAGCCTTGCTTGAAGATCCAGCTATCTATCCTTTTAGTCATCCTGTTGATTTGTTCAGAGAAGTCATCTACGCATACTGGAGACTTCACTACATCTAAGATATTTAGTTGTATTTTATTTCTAACTCCAATGTATATAGTAGCTTCATGAACTACTATTCTTTATCTATTCCGCTGCATTATATTACTCTGTGTCTGTGACGATTTATTTACTATATATGTTAAGTTTTGCCAAATTTTAATTAACAATTCGGTATTTTGAATTATTCAAGTCGGACATGTATGGTTTTATTGTCGATTTGAATGGTCCAAATTAGCGGGTCGTTACAGTTTTCTTCTTCAATAATTTATACTAAATGCATGTACAAATTATTGAAAAATCTTTAATTGGCAACAGTAGTACAGATGAGAATCTGCACCACTGGTCCGGATTCACCATTTATAGTCATACTTAATCACATTGATTTGCGACTATTAAATATTAAACAATATTTGTAAGATACAAACTATTTCGTTATGGCTAATTTAATCAGATATTGTTTTGGATTCGTATGTAGGTATTTTGTACATAGAGTAAACCAAATTGTAGTTCCTGGCCAATGAGAGGGAAATGCAAACACTTTGCAAGAGCATTTGCTAGGTAAGTTTGTTATAATTAGTGAATTACAGTAGCCACGAATCGTATGAAAAAGGTCAGCTATTATAAAATGATTTTCGTTTTAGTATAACCTATTTTCCTCTATCTTGTATGTATAATGTGATCTGTGTTATATAAAATTTATCATATGGTTTTAAAGCAACATTGGTCTATGAAGGTCTGCACGTCTACGATTAACTATTGTTAAGGAAATGAGGATGTTATCAGGTGAACTTGCTGTTTTGAATGGTGTGCATGGTTGAAAAGAATGGTTGTCGTATGGCAAGTCTAGTGCACTGACTTCACAAATATGATGTTAAAGTTGCTGGACGATTACAATGTGCTCACATCAGTGGTTATTTCGCAGAGGCATATTTGTTTGAAGTATTATAGTCTAAAGACTTCTATATTTGTCCATTTTTGATCTTTGATACCTTCACCTCACAAATATTTAGAAACATGATGATTATTGTTTACAGGTAGAAAAACGTTTGTGAAGAATTCAAGCAGCAGCACTTGTTTGGTATGGTAGCAGCACATGTATGTAGTTAGGTTGATTAAAACTGTTATGAAACTATTATGAAACTAGTATGTATGGTAGCAGCACTACTTTAGCTGCATGTACTATTATGAAACTGTTTATGGCAGTTTGGTTGTGTAAACGTATGGTTAACCTTTTGTCTTGACACTAATGTTATGATATAGTGGTGATTATGTAATTGCTTTTGTTTCTGTTATTATGGTTCATTGAATGTTTTATTTTTGAATGTGTATGTGTTTATATATTACGTTATTGTATAAGTTTTGAAGTACTTGAATTGGAGGCGAAATCAGATGTAGTCGTGGAACAACAGGCAATAAAATCGAGACATACGGTGGCGGAGAAAAAAAGCCACCAAAAATTTTTTTTGTAGCGTTTAAAAAGCGCTACAGAATCAGCAATTATAGTAACTCAGATAATCTCTGTGGCGTTCAAAAAACGCTGCAAAAAATAATAATAAGTGCAACAAAAAAATAAGATAGAAAACGGCACTTTTTCGGTGGCGTTTCTTAAACGCTGTAAAAAAGATCTTTAGTAACGTTTAAAAAACGCTGCCAAAAATTCATTTATAGCGACGTTAAAATAAATGCAACAAAAAATCATGGATTTTTAGTCGCATGTTTTCTAGCGGCGTTTATCAAAACGCCACCAAAACTTTTTGTAGCGTTTTTTGAGCGCCACTAAAAATCAAATTTCTTGTAGTGATATAGTTTGTTAATACATTTTAACGGTCAATAACGGATGTCAAATAATTCACACATCAGGCTTTTCTTAATCTTGATTAGCCATATCCATTTACTTTTGGGTCCAAATTAATTACAAATTTTAGAAATTATAAAAAAAATTATTTTAGTTAAGTAAAATTTATCACTCTATTTAATATCTAACTTTGTTAATTCACATAAGTTTAAGTCAATAATAATGATATAATAAATTTATTACTCGTTTTAATTTTAAAATACCATTAAATTCAAATTTATGGGAAAATCCATTATTATAATTTATAACATTGGGTAGTAGGATTAAGAATGCAAAAATCTTCAATATTGGTTTGCAAAAATCTTCATTATTGGTTTGCAAAAATCTTCAATATTGGTTTGGTTTTAAAGTGAAAAAAAATAGATTTTAGAGTTTTCTTTTTTAAATTTTAAGTTATTATATAAATATATAAGTTTCACTTCTTTCCTTTTTTCTTTTTCTTTCCTTTTCTTTTTCTTTTTATTTTCCCTTTCTTTTCTATTTTACTTTCTTTATTTACTTTCCTTACTTTTTCCTTTTCTTTATTTCTTTCTGTTTCCCGACACATCTATTTTCTCGGCAAACTCTTCCCTTCCTTTCTTCCCATCCCCTGCTTCTTCCCTTCCCTTTTCTCTTTTATTTAGACTGGAAGTTTGGATGTGCACGCACATGTGCACGTACACATATTCCTCGACCAACCTTCCTGATCGCCGACCACTCACACAAGTCGTATTCGACCTCCCCCAGCCTAACCCATCACCTAAAACGCAAACCAAAGCTTATGCTCAAAATTCGAACGCCCTCTCACAGCTTGGAATGGTTCCTCCCTACCAAATACCACATCGTGACCACCTCACACCACTGTTACATACAAAACACCACCGAGAGACTCGCCAACCTTTCCTCTTCCATTTCCTCCACGACCGCACCTCTGTCTTTGTCTCATCACGTCGCCATTGCTTCGGAAAAAACCAAAAAAAATCGCACCTTAAACCCTAATCATACCTCATATGGCCACCACAAGTATTTGATGAACGCCGCAATATTATTCGTGAACGCACCATCCTCTTCTCTTCCTCCTCAACAAGTGTCGTGCTCCCAAATCGGCCGAGACGCCGGAAATTGACGAAACCCAAACTCCATTCAACTCTTAATTCCTCATTCTACACTCTCCTAAAAATTCCCATATCACTCTAAAAATTCATATCATTTAAGGACCATCATCACTATCTAATCCATTTGTAAAATTATGAAGGTTGATTTTTATCCATGGTTGACCTGTCTCCTGTAAAAGGGAGTTTCCTGCTCCATGCTTAATGAAATCAATTAAAACAATTTTTAAAATATCCTACACTCTAAAACCAACTACTTTTGCATTGAAGTCATAGGTTAAAAATAATTAGTTGTAGAGCTTTTGATTTTTAAAGTTAGTTGTTTTTAAACTGTTTGAAAAAAATAAACAAACATGGAACAGAGCAAACTCCTAGAAGAAGAAAAGTATTCTTAATATATAGGTGGAATCCCTTCATGTCTAAACACATATTCCTTTATATACATACATGCTAGATACATATACAATTACCCTAACCACAGATTTATCCAAACAACCTCTAAGTAAGTAGTAAGTAAGTATATAAATCAAAGTAGTGATAAGTCATTTACTCACTATTTTTAAAAGGAATGATGATCTACTGCCTTTCTGTTTTGATCTTCCTTCTAGCTTCAAGTTTTGTTGTCCTGATTCACGTTTAGTTTGTTTCTCTTCTTATTTTTATGAGTGAATAAGGATGTATATATGAAAGCAAATACGACAGTGATATGTATGTATATATATAGGAGTGAAAGTGTATAGTGTAAGCTAAAAGAAAGAGGATAAATAAAACTGTACAGTTTGATTTTTTCATTTTATATTATTTTGATTTGAACAAATGTTACTTGATTTAAATATAAAGCTGATTTGATTTTATATATGTGTTTGATGTTATGTTTGTGGCCTGGATTTGATGTGCATTTATTTCAATGTCCCTTTGTGTGTGTGTGTGTATTCTTTCACATATACATAGATTTATGTATACTACTCCTTAGAAACATACATACTTCATATGCATCACTTACACACATACAAACCCTTTGGACGTATTTATTTTATTTTTCAATCATAATTTTAGTATATACTTACATGTATGCTTCACATTCTCCCTCTTTATAACCACATATTTACATTTCACTGTTTAATATATATATCATGAGTTTTGGAATTTGACCATCTGGAGTTTTATACATTCATGTGTACACATATATATTTTTTATTTTTGTATGCTATATTTTTATAACTACATATATACATACATTTTTCAACATCATGAAGCTTATATACATACATACACACACACATTTATGGATATTTTATCTTGATTTTAAATGGTGTAGTTTATATACATATCTCTATAATATTTATCATATCCAGGAATTTATAATTCAACATTTAATAGAGTTTCAAACAATTTAGATATTCAGGTATTCCATACATCAGAAAATTTATTCGATTAATAAAAATTCATATTTCAATAATTAAAATTAGTTATTTGTCCCGATAACAGACGTCAAAAATCTGGGTCGTCACTTTCCTTCCCCCTTAGAACTTTTCGTCCTCGAAAGGAACGAAATAGGGATTTTAATTTCGATGTATGTTATTAAATTAATCATCTTTAAACATTTTAATACCTTAATCTTTTATTATATAATTTAAAGCACTTTAAATTATATAGTATTACCAAACTAGTTTTACATAAAAATATTTTTCATAACTCGATGTCCAAACAAGTGCGTCCTTGTTCTCACAGAAATTTAGTCATACGTTGATCAGGCGTAGGACTAAAAATCTACAAGTACTTAGTAGACCTATTTTCAACATCCAGTGAAAATACTTGAAAAACCTTTCAAAAATGCTGTGGAAAGTATCACCCATTCACCACAATGGGTCGTAGTTAGTACGATGATTGCATCCCCATCCCGCTGAAGTCCACATGAAAACTATAGACATCCGCACCTCTCAATTTTCGCCATGGAAACACCACAGATCGCAGCTACCCCAAATTACATTCCTATCACAACAAAACCGTAAGTAGTCTGTAGGCAATCACTGTCCCTTGAATTACGTTGCCCAACGAAACTTTACCACATAGATCGTAGACTACAAAATGGTTTCGTCACTATCCCTGTGAAATCCTTATGTAGAATGTAGGCACTCACTTCCACACGAATTACGCTATGGAACCAAACCACATGGATCACAATCTACGATGTTACGTCGCTATCCCAGCGAAATCAAACGTAGATTGTAGGCAATCACTGCCACATGACTTACGTTATGGAACCATGATAGGTCACAGTTACAACAAAGGTTACGTTGCCATCACAGAAAAACCCAATGTAACTGTAGGCATCAGCACCACTTGACTTACACTACCCAATAAATGATTATCAGGAACTCATGATTTTTGTTCGGATGTCCTCTCGGATCCCAATTTCATTGAACCCACCCTTAGGGTTCCTAGGCAGAACCACCCAATGGATCTCCTACTGTTATCCCGCCTTTTGGCAAGGCCGTGAACCCAAAAGATTAACCAAAGACCGAAGACAGTTTGTCTCAAAGATTGGCTATACATTGTTTAACCATGGATATCGATGAATCGCGTCCGAGCCCGAATCAGGCTACAATTGATAGGACACACCAAGCAAAGTCATGGAAGCCAGCATTCCAAATTTCAAGTCAATCCGATTTCGTATGCTCAAGTTATGATCGATCAGTTTCGCACCCAAGCAACTGTTTCGTATCGATCAACTCTACATCCATCATCCAGTAACGCACTTCGTATCGATCGACAAATGTCTAGTTCGTACCCATGAAGGAGGTGTTTATTCGAATTGATTACGTAGCTTTAATTCGTATCCCTTAATCTACCATCGATACGAGCTGAACTATCTATCTCGATTCGAACTAAACGTACTGCAAATCGGTAAGAGGTGTACACGGTTGAATGGTTCGAACTGTGCAACAACACTCGATACAAACGAGGCGAAACTCATGGATATGACGCGGTCAACTCGGAGCAATAGGCGGATCGATGCGAGATATGCACGCCACGTCGCCGCGTTGTCACGTGCATCCATCGATTCGAAGACATGGATTCGAAGCGATCGACTCGAAGCAAACAGCCAACCGAGAAACTCTATCTCGCACCGATCATATCTCACAAACCACTGGTCTAAATGCTATGAAATTTTCACAGGAGCTTATGTGCAAGCTAGAAAACAATCCTGCCAAGTTTCAGCTCGATTGGATCATTTTCTGATGGATACGAAATTGTTTCGTATCGGTTACAGATCGAGTCAAAACTTGGTAGGGTCGGTCGTGTGGGCCCACTCACATGCCAGAAGAAGTCTCTCGAAGTTTGAACGTGATATCAGCCTCATACGCCTATAAATAGCCCCCTGAAGCCTACAGAAAGAGGATCTTTTTGGCTACTCGACGTCCAGACTCTGCCGGATTCAATTCTACATCTTTCTATCAACGTTGTATTCTAACATCAAAGCTATAACCTATTGTAATCTGCTGTAACAAATTGAGATCATCAAGTAAATCAATAAAGTCATAAGCTTCATAGTGGACGTAGGCAAGATCGCCAAACCACTATAAATTCTTTGTTGTCTACTGCTTTCTTCTGAATTTTCTGAGTGATCTACATATTTATTATTCATCTGTTGTCTGTGATTGTGAATTATCAACTATTGGGTGTTTGTGACCAATTTTGGCGCAAACATTTTGATGCTTTCACTGAGAAGCCTAATTCGGGGATTCTACCACTTAGAAGTTGAATTTGAAGATTTAAGAATTCAAATCTAAGGAGCTATGACAAGACAAACAAGTAGAAGGCAGAGACCAGAGAGAAGTCAACACGAAGGAAGTCAAGAGGCTTCCTCAGGAGCGAATCAGGCATCGATCTTCTTCACCGGGGATGAGATGGAGACGATGATGAAGAGGAAAGAAGAGAAGATATAGAATTTGCTTCAATAGATTGGGCAGCTTGGAGCGCAAAATCGAGGAGCAGATGGAGTTCAGAACGGAGCAGGACCTTCTGAAGCAGCACCAAAGCTAGGGGCACTCGCCTGGAGCATGCTGACCCAATACCAAGAAGAGCTTCGGGTGGATTCGAACGACACGACATTGGCAGAGAAGGGGAAGCTCGTCTAAGTAGAAGGATTCCAGAATTCACTCGTGAACTCGGGGGGCAGGTCGATGGCAATGGACGAGGACTAGAGCTAGGAGACAATGACAGGTTGGCGGAGATGGTCCGATGGGCTATGAGAGGCGGATTGGTAAACAAAGTCTAGGAGGATGTGAATAGAAGTCTTCTTACCACAGCAATCTGGCAAGCTAGGAACCCATCGGATTTTAAGCTGCCATCATTGGATATGTATAATGGGAGGACAGACCCTACGGTTCATCTGACAAAATATATGAGGCATATGGAAGTGTTGGGGGCATCAGAGGAGGTCATGGCACGGTGCTTCCCATTGTGCCTGATGGATATTGCAGCATTATGGTTTAGGCAGTTGGAGAGCGGATCTATCGCGACATGGAATGATTTGACTGAAAGGTTTATGAGGCAATTCAAGGTCCACATTTCGAGACCCAAGAATGTGATGAGTTTGGTAGCACTGAAACAAAGAGCCGGGGAGTCTTTGAGAAGCTTTTTGACACGATTCAATGCAGCTCCAACATCGGTGGATCGACTGGATCCATCCATGGCCTTGATGGAAGATGTATCGGGTATAGATGATGGCACGGAATTTAAAAATTCACTGACAAGAGATCCCCCTATGGATCTAGGGGAATTTTATCATGATGCTGAAGGATTTTTACGGTTAGAGGACGCAAATTCTGAAAGAGAGGAAGGAGAAGGAATTGATGTTTATGCGGTCAAAGGTGGAAATCCCCCCGAGAAAGGCGCAGAAACTAGCAAGGGAAAACGAAAGGCCGAGGATAACGATAATAGATCTATGCGACCGCGAAAGGAACCAAGATTCACCACACACTCAGAGTTGAACGAGACTTTGGAACGGATCTACCAGGGCACTAAGGGATAGATCCCTTATCGAAAGCCAACGAGGAGAGATCCAACTAGCAACGAGAGAAGGTCGGACAGGTATTGTTCATTCCATGAGTTGAATAGTCTCAGCACAACCGACTGCAGACACTTAAAAGATGAAGTCGAGGGGCACATACCGAATGGTTTGCTATTACAGTATGTGAGAAGGAGGGCCGCAACGATGGAACGAGAACGGCCACCACCTGCACCAACCGAAGACGGCTCAGGATCGAGAAGTCAGCTTATTATCAATTGATTGAGATAATGACGGACGAGTGTAAAACTCCACATCAACACAATTAAGTTGTTCACACATGTACAGGACCGCGAACGATCCTCAGGCATGCTCTGATACAATTATAAACCACATCGATGTAGGTGTTTGCACTCTGACGCCACTGTTTTGCTTTTGTTTTTTGTGTTTTTCATGTGTGGACTTGATTTTGTTAGACATTTCTGTTTTAAAACTCATCGGTTGGATGGATATTTGGTTTTGATAATTCTGAAATGGCTAAGCCACTTACACATGTACGGGGTCGCGAACGATCCTTAGACATGCTCTGAGATGGCGATAAATCACCCAGACAAACGATCCAGAAATTCACTAGAACGTGGAATCTGGCATCGATAATACTAAGTCCCCCTCGGGCACACCAATTCGCCTCGAATGGCACCTAACCTCGAACGGTCACATTTCGCCTCGAACGGCACCCGACCTCGAACGGTCACATTTCGCCTCGAACGGCACCCAGCCTCGAACGGCACCCGACCTCGAACGGTCACATTTCGCCTCGAACGGCACCCGACCTCGAACGGTCACAATTTGTCGCGAACGGCATCCGACCGCGAACGGTCCCATTTTACCATTTGCCGCGAAACGGCATCCGACCGTGAACGGTCCCATTCCATCATTTTCCGCGAATGGCAACGACCGCGAACGATCTCGATTCACCTCAAATGGCATACGATCCCGAACGATCGTCATTTGAGGTCATATGAAACTATCGAGATCTTTACAGGTTGTTTACATGATATGAACATCCAGCGTACGACATTACAAAATACACCTTCATATCGCATGGCATGTTTTGGAGAGCAAGTGTTATCCCGCCTTTTGGCAAGGCCGTGATACCAAAAGATTAATCAAAGACCAGAGACAGTTCGTCTTAAAGATTGGCTATACATTGTTTAACCATGGATATTGATGAATTTCGTCCGATCCCGAATCAGGCTACAATTGATAGGACACACCAAGCAAAGTCGTGGAAGCCGGCATTACAAATTTCAAGTCAATCCAAGTTCGTATGCTAAAGTTATGATCGATGCAAATTGAAGGAAAAAATCATATTTTCGTATCCATCAGTGCACATCGATTCGTATCGATGCAGTCCGTATCCACCATCCTGCTTCGGTTCGAATCCATCGACCTCACATCCGTTAGGACGGCCATGTTTTTGTATCTGTCCACTTCGCATCGATCGGCTTTGCATCGATCAGACCATCCCGCTTCGCACCCATCGATTGGCCCTCCTTCATATTGATCAGTTTCGCACTCAAGCAACTGTTTCGTATCGATCAACTCTGCATCCATCAACCAGTAACACACTTTGTATCGATCCACCGATGTCTAGTTCGTAACCGTGAAGGAGGCATTTATCGAATCCATCACGTAGCTTTAATTCGTATCCATCAATCTACCATCGATACGAGCTGAACTATCTATCTTGATTCGAACTAAACGTACTGCAAATCGGTACGAGGTGTACACGGTTGAATGGTTCGAACTGTGTAACGGCACTAGATACAAACGAGGCGATACTCATGGATATGACGCGGTCAACTCAGAGCAAAAGGCGGATCGATGCGAGATATGCGCGCCACGTCGCCGCGTTGTCACGTGCATCCATCGATTCGAAGACATGGATTCAAAGCGATCGACTCGAAGCAAATAGCCAATCCATAAACTCTATCTCGCATCGATCATATCTTACAAACCACTGGTCCAAATGCTATGAAATTTTTACAGGAGCTTATGTGCAAGCTAGAGAACAATACTACCAAGTTTCAGCTCGATTGGATCATTTTCTGATGGATATGAAATTGTTTCGTATCGGTCACAGATCGAGTCAAAACTTGGTGGGGTCGGTCGCGTGGACCCACTCACATGCCTGAAGAAGTCTTCCGAAGTTTGAGCGCGATATCAGCCTCTTACGCCTATAAATAGCCCCCTAAAGCCTACAGAAAGAGGATCTTTTTGGCTACTCAACGTCCAGACTCTGCCGGATTCAATTCTACATCTTTCTATTAACGTTGTATTCAAACATCAGAGCTATAACCTATTGTAATCTGTTGTAACAGATTGAGATCGTCAAGTAAATCAATAAATTCATAAGCTTCAGAGTGGACGTAGGCAAGATCGTCGAACCACTATAAATTCGTTGTTGTTTATTGCTTTCTTCTGAATTTTCTGAGTGATCTACATATTTGTTATTCATCTGAGGTCTGTGATTGTGAATTATCAACTTTTGGGTGTTTGTGACCAATTTTGACGCAAACACCTACTATAAGTTTCAACTTTCATGGGGGTGCCTTTCTATACTTTTGTCTCAAAACATATCATACTACACATATATAGTACCTACCAAAATCATACTCTTTATATGCATTACATATAAACTTCAATAACAAAAAATCGATATCATCAAAATCGATAGTTTTCAAATTTAGTTTACCAATTTTTCCAAAATTGACTTTTTGCCAAAATTAAAAGACTTTTAAAATCAATGGGTTCCAAAAGTATTTCCAGTTCATCCTCATATACATATAAAATCATTCTTTTTGGTTATGAATTCAATAAGGGAATTTGAATATATTACTATCAATTATATTCTCATTAATGCCAAATCAAATTTTGAAGTTTGATTATCTTTCAAAGTTATTTGTAACATTTCCTACTTCTTACAAAGTAAGTTTCATTTATTGTAACTATTAGATCTTCATCTTTAAGTCATCACATCTACTCAAATGCACTATTTCACTTCAAAATCATTTTTGCCTTATTATCTCGATTTCGGTTCCAACTTGGAATTTATTCGGATTTCCATTTTGGGTTATAACTTCAATTTATACCAATTTGTATTTAAATTCATGATTTAAATATAAAAAATTCACTCTAACTAGTTTGAACTAAAAAATAGCTTGAATAGCTTTAAAATAGTTAAACAGTTAATAAAAGGTAGTTTGGGTATTAAAAGAATGGTTTATATAGTAAATAACTTGGAAAGATAAAAATAATTTGAATATTTAAGAAGATAGATTTTAGACAGTTTATATTAGAATAATTTATTTGAAATAGTTTTAGAGTCAAACTGTTTCAACTCCCAATCTCCAATCCAACTCAATGTCAATACCCACATTAGTAATTATAAATTTTCATTCAAACCAATATAAAAAGTGATTTTATATTAGACCGTACTTCTACAAAATATTTCACAACGTCGATAGACTACAATACTAGCGAATCTAAACATTACATCCATTTATCCATATAAAAGTCTTACAAAAGGTCATAAATCTTGACGCCTTAACAAATATCTAGGGTTTAAGAAAAGAATAGAGTCCAAGCATCCTTCATAAAAACTTCCTTAAGGACTTCCCAACAACTTGCCAAAACCCGTTCTGGAAATCCATAACAAAGTGTCCCCACTTATAACGTATGCCACAAAAGATCTCTGCATTTCCTTCTTTAGGGATGACTTTCACGTCTCCCATGGGCGGTACAACAACTTTATATTTCTTCCGCCTCTTGGGGCAATCCCTAGCGATGTGTCCCATTGTGACGACCTAGAATTTCTAACAATTTAAATTGGAATATTTAATTGATTGTAAATATTTAAAAAGTTAATTTTTAACTTGAGTTCAAATATTTTTATTAATAGCAACTAAGTTATTAGATTTAGTAAACTGAAAATAAATTATTGAATCTTCAGTTTTAATCCTGTTACAAATAATTTGAAGGCTTGTAAAATTTATAATGATGATACTAAAGATAATAGAATGGTTGAAATTTAATTTAAAGGTGACTTGTTCGGTTTTAATAATATATCGTTTAAATCAATATTTAAAAATAGCCTTCCGAGGCACAGTCTCGGATTTCGACGAAATCAGTTCCATTGGGCCCGTAATATTGCATTATTATCGGATTTCGATTTTCGTAATGTTTGGAGTTGTTGTGTGAGCGTACGATACGTAAACGCACTGAATTTTATATTGAAACATTTTGGTAATTTTTAATTTATAATAGGCTGGTTAACCACTTTTCCTTCCTATGCACGCCACTTTCTTGTCATATAATCATACCCTTTCCCTCAAAGCCGTTCAAAAACAACAGCGAAACGTAGAAAAAAAATCGAATGCTCGAAATCTTCACCACAGAAAAATTCGAAATTTGTCCCTAAATTCACAATTTTGCAGTGGCTTCACTCTAGGATGATTTTTGGATGGTGCGGCTTGGGTTTGGGGAAGTCGACGGTAAAGTCGAGGGGATGTTGGCAGCTAGGGTTTGTGATCGTTGGGATTTTGAGCCTTGATTCTTGAATTGAAGCTCAGATTTGGATTTGTTGGATCGAATAGCATCCGGTGGCCATGATTTGACCTCGCTCGATTGGATATTGAAGATCGCGACTTCCTTGAACCACGCGTGAAGCCTCCATCTCGTGAGCATCTTCGCGTGGTTGAGCTGCTCCTGATGGGGTTGATCGCGGAGAGAGCGAGGTTAGGAGTTGGTTGGAGAGATCGTGAGGCGATTTCATTGTGTGACAAAGGAGAAGGGTAAACGCAAAGTCAGTGGCCATGGAAGCGCGTGACTCAGCGTGGTGGCATCAGTGCTGCAAATTTTTTGATGATCTGGGGTTCGTATTGGGTGCGTGGGCAAGAGCAAGCACGAGTTAGGCTTTGGGTTCGTATAGGCAGTAACGTATTTTTGTTTTTCCTTATAAATGAATGTTCGTTTACATGTTAGGAAGGGATTTGGAATTTACAGTAAAGTTTTTATAAATAAAATAAATATGCATGTTTTGAACTTATTGTTAATTGAGGATAATGCATTATGGTAATGAATTTGTTAATTAACACATTTAATTATTTTAGTCACTAAGCAATTTATTAAAGGAAAGTTCAAATTTAAATTTTTTGAAAGGAAAATTAATTTTTTGGTTAATTTAAATATTAATAAATTGTATGATGTTTATTCAAGGAGTAAAATCGTGGAAACAAGCCAATTTGGGAGGGTTTTCAAACGACAGAATTTAAGGTGAGTAAATCTCACTCTTTAGGATTTTTATTTAAATTTAAGTGGTTAAATTTAAATAAATAGATTGAATTAATTTGATGTGCACTGATGATTTGGTGACTTTGGTTTTGATTGGTTTTCGAGTTAATTGTTGCCTGACTCGAAGTATTCGGGTTTTAAATTGTTTTAAACTTAAGTCATAAATAAGAAAATGTTTTCATTTTAATGTTTATATGGGCTTAATGATTTGTGATTCATCAAATTAGAAGGGTAATTAAAATGGGTAATTAATTAATGGTTGGGTTAATTAATATAGTAATTAAGGGTTTGAATTAATTAATTAAGGACTAGGTTAATTAATGAAGTTAAATTAAATTAGAATAATCATTGGGTGGTTTGATAGGTAATTACTTAATGTAATTAATTAAAAATATAATTACGTACAGAAGTAATTAATAAATAATTACTGGGTGTAGTTAGTTGAATGATGATTTGCTAATAGAAGTAAATTGGGTATAATTACTTGTGTAATTAATCAAGAGATTGATTAAGATAATAAATTAAGGAGTAATTAATTTGTTTAATGAAGTAAATAAAAGGGGAGATAATTACAGAATGAGATAAATCAAGAGTGATAATATTTGTGGTTCAATTACTGATTAATTATTTAATGTAATTAAATTAGATTATGATAAATTGAAAAGTAAATGAGAAATCATTAATTTATATAATCAATGATGTAAATAAAGGTTGATTAATTAAGATAAATTAATCAATAATAAGTGACTTGTGAGAAATTAATTAATTAATATAAGTAATTAAGGATTAATGTAATTAATATAGTTAATTAATTTATGAAGTAATTAAGATTACTTATTGATTTTGGTTAAGAATAATTAATATTGTGAAATTAATTAAAATTTATTACTTGAATGTAATTGAAGGATAATTAGTCCAGGGTGATTAATTAGGATGAATAATGAAGGGATGTTTGATTAATTGATTTGAAATTAATTAATGTTAAATGAAGAAATCTAAGTCGTTGTGGTTAGTAATTCAATCAAGATTAATTAAATTAAATTTGTATGTGATTAAGCTTTGTTTATGAATGATTGAATGGTATTGGATGTTTTGAATAAGTTGAGATCTCTGATATGAAATGTTGTGTATTTCATTTGGATAGCTTGGGTTAGGATGACATGAAACTCGAAGAGACTAGGGTCGGGTATTAGAAGATACTAGAAATCACTTCGAATTTTTATAGATTAATATGTGAAATCTATAGACTGGAGTGAAGTGTTTTAAAGGAACAAGACTATTTAAATTCAAATCTTTGGTACTTAGAAAACTTATGTGTGAAATAAGTTATGTCTATAACATATTGTGAACTTGTATATTGGTACGAGTTACCCGGGTTCTATATAAGTTGTATGCTTTTTATTCCATGTTGGATGAGTTACTCACGCTGGTTTCCAAACTGACCCAGGTGTTACTTTGGTGCAATGCTCGAGTCAGACCGAGTATTATAGATTTTCAGGTAGGAACGTTCTGGAGCTTGGGAGACGGGCTGGATGGCAAGAACGTGTAGAGTATTTCCGCTATATTATATTATTGTAAATCTGAGACATGATAATTGTGTATATCCAGTGTCTGTATATATGTGTAACACTGATGTATTAAATGTAATTGACAAATATAGTATTCTTTTGTAAATTGTTATTATTTATTATTGTATTTTATCCGCTACGGATGTGAGATGTTGATGTTTCTGATCTTCTTCTTCTTCTATCTCCTTCTTCTCTTCATAACTATCTGGAACTTTTGAGATTGAAAATTTCGGGTCGTTACACCCATCATCTTACAATGGTAGCAAATGGTTGATCCGTCGAGTGGTACTATAGGTTCACGCTTTATCTTCCTTACTTTAGGGCAATGCTTTAGAAAGTGTCCTTTCTTTCGACACTTAAAGTATAAAATCTCAGAGCGAAACAGTTCGACCTCTTTATTCTTTTCCTTTCCTGGTTTACTGCACTTAGCGGCGCAATGCGCTTTATTGTGACATCTATAGCATATGACATCATCATAGGGACCTGGTCCAGCCCTTTTCCTAACCCATTTCTCATGCTCCAGTATTGCTTCATCTGTGCCTTACGAGCAGCTGCTCTTCGCTCCCTACACCTTGCTTTCCATTCTTGTCCTTTTGCCATCTCTCACTACTCCGACTAGATTCTAGTGGGACTTCCTAACATATAATTAAAACCTCGATTGGTCGAATTTTCAGCTTTATTCTTATTTCCAAATATTTTTTCCCTCTTGGTTATTTTTATCATTTAATTCATTAATTTGATGATCTGGTTCGTTTTTAAATTTCTAGAATTCAAAACCCATTTTATTCCTTTTAAATTACTCAATTTAAATTTTTACACACCAAATTTAAATTTCTTATCCATGTCACTTTCCACTTATAAGCTCAAAACTTTTCTTTCTTTGGTTTTCCTTCTCATTTCAAGGGGGATTCTAGAATTCAAACACCCTGCATTTATTACAATTCAATTCAAAATCATTTACACACACACACACATACACACAGATACATTCATACATACATACATATATATATATATATATATATATATATATCCCATTTACGTATCAAATCGCACTATAAATTTTTAAACCGTCATTGGTTTTTATCAAAAAAAATTCATCTTCAAACAAATCTTATTTGAAACAAATATTTCTACATTCAAAAATATTCTAAATAATATTATTTATTATTTCCTTGATCACTTTGAAACATTTTTTTAAATTTTCGGGATTAGATTCAAAATTTCCCAATTTTAATTCATTTTAATTTATAAGTCACATTTGTAAATTCAGCTTATAAACATTTCATTCTGTTTCATCATTGTTTATTCTGTAATAAACATCTTTTATTAAAATACACCAATCCAGTTTATGGTAATAATCAGTGTTATCATACTCAGATACAAAACACACCATATATTTCATAATCATTTTCTGGAAGGATGAAATCAGGGTAACTTATTTCATTTCAGAACACTTTTGAAAAACATTTCCGAAATTTTCGGAATTTAAATTCTAGTTTTAGGTTTGTTTTAGATTAAATTATTTGAATAGTTCATTCCTATCAAATTTTTATTTGGTTATATATATAATCGCTTAAATTTTATAATGCTATTTAATTATGATAATTACAACCAATCACCCTAATATAATATAATAACCTATAATATTATTTCTTCAATATCAAAATATAATCTTATATACAAATTATTTTTAAATCATTTTTAAAATCATTATATATGAAAATAACAAGTACGCCCTTATACATACTACACTCAACTCATTCTAGGGTATTATTGACCCTATCTCTAATGAGTAATCCCCACTAGAGCCAAGGTTCTCGCTTAACCTTCAGCTCTGATACCACATGTAATGACCGGGCGATTTTCGACCCTTGAAAATCGACGCTAATACGTTCACTGTATAGAGTGTCGAGAAATGAGTGTCGGAAATAACAGGTTGATAGAGTATAAGAAGAAAAGGAGATAGAAGAAGAAACATAAATAACGGCACAGAATCTCACAATCGCAGCGGAAAAAAAATATAATATACAATAACAGCATTTTATACAAAGGAAAGCTGTACTGTTAATATCATTCAAGTTGTCTAGGTACAATCATCAACAATAAATATGGATAGTTATAATAACTTGTCCCTAAGTGCTGAAAACACAGCGGAATATAGTCAATACGTGCAATATGTCTGTGAGGTCTAGCTAGTCTCGTGCGCTCCACTGCGTCCTAACCTAAAATTCTGTAATACTCGATCTGACCCAAGCATTACAATAAAGTAACACCCGAGTCAAGCTGGAAACCAACATCAATAAACCTACTTAAATTGAAATACTTAAGTTATAAAAAAAATTAGGAATCCAAGGAAACTCCAGCTCTGATTCTGTGATTCTGTAATTCTATATTACTCGGTCTGACCCGAACATCTAATGAACGTGGCCTAGGGTTGCAGCTACCACCCACGTCTTTGATTTTTCACCACCCACGAGCCTCTTCGACCAGATCTAACCTCGCCATTGCGACCGCCGTCACCTCTTCTCCTCACGTTGAGCTCGCGCGACAACCAATCCCCCCAGAAGCACTACGACTATCGCCACCTATAGCCATTGATTTTGGCAAACTCGCGCACTTAAGTGATGATGCAAGCCGATGGATCGACTCCCCAAAGACTTCTCTACACTGTAGTACTTCTAAACCGTCGTGAAATCGACGATCCGCCGTTAAAATCTCAAACCCTGAAATGGATGACTGATATTCATCTTCGATTTCTGGATAAATGGTGATTCGATTTGAGATATGAATTACACCGGTGGATTACGCTTGTCGAGAGCTTCGAAACGGTATATAATATGTCATGGTTTGGAGGAGTTTGGATTTTGAAATTGATTTGAAATTGGATTTAG
The DNA here is from genome assembly GCA_030765085.1 of Allium cepa. Classification (NCBI taxonomy): domain Eukaryota; kingdom Viridiplantae; phylum Streptophyta; class Magnoliopsida; order Asparagales; family Amaryllidaceae; genus Allium; species Allium cepa. The sequence continues at coordinate 319,279,174 of CM060939.1, forward strand.
CGTTTGTGTTTGGAATTTGTTTCTGCCATTAGAAGAAAATGATACCCAGAGAGAGTTATACGTACTATAATCAGAAATAGAAAGGCGGTTAGGGTTTAGAAGAATATATTTATATGAACAAAGCCTGATAAGAAAGAATGAACACATTGAATTGGTTCGAAACGACAATAACGACCCAGAAGCCTGTTCCGTCTCCGAAATTAAAGTAGGTCATCCTATATATCAAAATAAATGTTTTTGATATTTTTGAACTTAATGGAACATGTTTCAAGTCCTAATTCCTTGTATGAAGTAGTTAGCTTTTAAATCAACTTATTTTAATTGATTTCATTAAATTGATTTCTACACAATTCAAGTCCTTACAATCAAACGACAAGTCCAATCGCTATGAAACTTGAAATCCTATAATAATTCACCATTACGGATCCGATGAAACTGGTTTCGTCGAAATCCGAGATAGTGGCCAAAAAGGCAATTTTTGCGATAATTAAATAAATTATTATTAAATTTATTAAATTACCTTTTTTAATTTTTAATTTTGATAACTAACAATTTTTTTCATTTTTGATTACCTAGTAGTTTAAAGTCTTTTCAAACAATTTTCCATGTCAAATTCAATTATTAATATTGCGCTATCCAATTTCAATTGAAATAAATCCATTAGTATTTAAATTCCAATAAATTCATTTATTTAATTTTTCATCTTATTATTTAATCCATTGTTACTCTTTGTATATAATTAACATTGGGTTATATCTTATTATATTAATATTCTACAATTACCATCTTAATTCACATTGACTGCAGTATTTTAAATAGATTTATTGCAATTGATTTCCAATTAAATTTCAACGGATTAAACAATGACTTTATAATTAAACCATGGTTACAACTTATGTCACGATCCGAAATCCAATGTTCGAAAATTGACAAAAAATACCTCACTTGTATTCGACTACCAAAGATTCAAACATCGAACTCCGGTCGGATGGAGCTTATAACAAAATCAGATGAATATAAAACAGCGGAAAAGAAATGAATATCATGTGATACATCACAGATACGACATCATCATAATATCCATTACTATATCAGAGTGTTTTTATACATATATCACGACTCCAAATAGAACATCATAATAGAACAAAAAGTGATCATATATCCAAAAAGTCTTCAAAGGAATGAAGCGATATCGAACTTCCAAAAACTAAGCACCTTGATATCAAAAGCTTCCAAAATATCTTCAGGGTAAAAGCCTCCAAAATACTGCTAACGCCAGAACACGGAAACCTGCTACTAGGTTGCCCGTGTAGAAATGATGGGCACCCAGAGTTTAGAAAGAAACAATAAACTCCGGGTCAGTCATGGGACTGGTATGAGTAAACAAAAACAGTTTCTTTTAAATAAACAAGATTTATAAAAGAAAATTCGTTATGCTTTTGAAAAATGAAATTACCATAAGACCTCCCGCCACACACACAATGCAATCGTAGAATTGGAGGAGATTTCTTCTTAAGATAGTCAAAAATGCTTGATAGGGGAAAAAATTCTTTAATATTGTTACTAATGCATAGTGCAAAAAATCATTTCGAAAGTATAATATTAATCTTAGCCAGCATACAACCATTATTGTGTGCCTACTATAACACCATTTTTTGTGGCAGGTTACCGCCACGCTGCTTGGCAGGTTAAACAACTAAAACCGTACAGGGCTCGTATTGTTTCTTTGGATTTCCAACAAATGGTCAGGCTAAGGAACTTCCTACTGCCACATAGGTACGCCTCTGGAGGGACATCCCTAGAACCTATCCGGCTCTCTACCAACACAAGGCCGGGTTACCTCTATAACTAGGTAACTACTACTCAAGTATGCCACCCCTCGGTCATTTGCGACCTTTATTCGAGGGCCTTCCATCAGAAAGCAACAACCACACAGTAAATGAGATTGCAGCAACCACATAGGTAAAGTATCTGGGCTCCATACCATGATACCACTTTTTTACAGAAGGAAATGACATACCTTAAATGGTGCGACCCTTATAACCATACCGCATCTTTCTTGTTTCGACCATTTTAAAGGTGTGAGGTCCGATGAGGTCTCGTCCACAAAGCTACGCTTTACACGAAAGCCATGCTTTGATCACAAATGATCAATCAATGATCATCAACACACAGCAGCAGTTAGCATGCCACACTACCAAATTGGGAGTATATCACTGATAACCTTCAACTACATAACCTCTAAGCTCGTACTTCTCAGAGAAGGGTGTTAAGCTAAGAGAATAAATTCTCCGCCACCAACAGATATGTATTTGAAAGAAGTCCGTTTTATATCTCAAAGTGCAGTGTCAGACATACGATCATACAAGTCTGTTCCGGGTTCGAATAGAACCAAAGGCACTTCGTCCAGTAAAGGAAGGAGCCCTAGCAAATCCGGGTATCCACAATCCCGATTGGACTCCCCATCACATGTGGAGATCTCTATACTGGAGGAACTCAGTGCAGAGACATTTGATAGGTTATCCTATCATTTTCGAAGACACCCGGTCTTCACCACCTTCTTCAAAAGCAATTTAGTTCGTCGAATCATTATTCGGAATGGGTTATGTGACACAAAGGTCCTCTTCCGGCTAAACCGAATAGTGAACGATTGATTTTACAACACGTGGATGTATCAATCACAAAGATTCGCATTCAGGGTTCGATGTGGGTTTCGGATAACTAACTGAAATCCGACTCCCTGTCGCATCGAAGTTTAAATGCGGTTTTACGGGCAAAAGGATTTTTACATCAATACAGAACTAAATCACCAATCACAGTTCAGCACAAAGCAATTCACATTATGCAGTATCATAATCACAACAGGAATATCAATCCAGTGCACAACAATAGTTAATTATTTTTCAATCAAGGTGAATGTGATTTAAATGAATTAACCACATAACTATTTTTATTGATTATATTAAATCAATGATTAATCTTTCTTAATGATAAATAAATTATTAAATCTTAATCAACTTCATTAATAAATTATTCCTTAATCAATTAACTTAATTAACTACTAATTATAAATTAATCAACTTAAATTATCTAATTAACAATTCTTAATTACAAATCAATTAGACACTTAATTATTAATTAACCAAATTTTAATTACAAATATAAATCCTTAATTACTTAGTTAATTACAATTACAATTTAATTTAGCCATTCTTAATTTACCCTTTTTAAACAAGTAATTAATAATCATTATTTATCTTAATTAACATTTAAAGATCTTCCTTAAACTTTGAAATCAAATTTATTACTAACTTGAAAACTTTAGTGTTAAGCAAATTAAATACTTAAGTTCATTTTAATTAAGGTTTAAAAACATTCTTACGTATTCACTTAGTTAATTAAAACTTGAAATAATTTCTTAATTTAAAATAGTCAACATTAGTCACTTCATAAATACAAAAATTTTCTTAACATTATGAACTTGAAATTTATTGGGCTTAACCCATTTTTGAAAACAACCTGAGCAAAACCAGATTTTACTCGAGTCAAACTTGAGTTTTCCCCTACGTTTCCCTGAGTTCTTCTTCTCCTCCTCTCGTAATTTCTTCTTCTTTTTTTTAGCTTAAGTTACAAACTGCTGAATCCATTTGATACGAAAGCGAGAAAACCCGAGCCAACCCATCTCCTACTCGACCACTCCTTCGGGTTTCTCCAACGCCTAAAACTTCCTGACACAAAATCGATGCCGTGCACATGCACGTCGCCGCTCCGATGGACTTTGCGACCTTCGGCAAGTCATGAAACTTACATACACTTGAAATCGAAGTTCGACTTGAAGCCAAAAACTTGCAAACGAAATTTAGCCTTTCACTCGACACTGTAACTCGAACTCACCAACACGAAAACGCTTTGTCCCCCTCGCGACATTCATCAGAAAATCCACAACTCCAGCTTCATGTTGCCGATACCCCACTCTACTCTCCCTCTCAATTTCGTGTAGCTCGATCGCTTCAAGAAGACACAATCATCTTGCCACTGACCATGTCCAAAACTCGAATACAAACCCTAAATTGAACTCGTACCACCAATTTATGCAATAGAAATTTTTTTCGACAATTTTTCTGAAATCGTCCATGGTCAAGCAAGCTTCGAACAAAATCTTAACACTCAATAATTCCTTGACTGATGGCAATGGCTGTAAAAGCATTTTCGGTTCAACATGGAACTGCACTCAAAATACTTCACTAAAAATCACCATTTTTGTTTTAAAAATCTTGTTTTGCATTGAGGATTCAAGTTGTAAAATTGAATTAGCATTTTTAAACACTTGGATTCAACATATAATTATATGTTGTACTGTAAAATAAACTTCCCATATGATATGCTTCACTAACATGTTGAAAACAAATTTATACATCTTGATTTACGTTTAAGCAACTGATTTTACTTTAAACTGTAAGACTATAAATGGCACAATGCAGAAGTTTTGACATTTTTTAATTAACTATTTCACTCTATAACTACAACAGAGAAGAACACTTAGATAAAGTTTTCACAGAACACTTCCTATATACATACAAAACTTCATAACAAATTTATATATGTAACACAATATTTCTCAGGAAGATCCTGCACAGATTTAAATATGTTTGGGGCTTTTAAAATATGTTTACTCACCTGAAACGATTTTGAAACAGAGAGCACTTCTGTTGTGAAAACCTACTGTTTTTGATCTTTCTCTTTTTATTTTCTTTCAATAGATTGTATTTGAACTTGAAAATATAGCAATATTTATATATTTTTTCTTTCCTCTGATTTTCTATGTTATGTTTGAACGAGCAAGAATAAATATGGATGTGTATATATAAAGGAAGACTTTGTACAAGTAGGTGTTAACAAGCAAGTTCTGTTTTTTTTTCCAAAGATTTTTTTCTTCTTTCTTTCTTTGGCTAGAAAACAATTTCAGCTGAAATGATTTAGAGATATTTTCGAACGACCTTACTTTTGTGCAAGCATTAAATGGAAGTGTCCTTCATGTTTACATCCTTATTCCATTTTTGTATGTACATAGATACTTTGTTTTTATATATATTTTTTTCTTTTCTTGCCTTGCACATCTACTTCACAGGCAACATACACTCCCTCTTGCCTGGTTTTGTTTTACTTTATGCCTTATATACAGTTGTTATAGTTACTGTTATAAATTTTAACTTAGGTTGCATGCACACAAACTCACTTATTTCTAGCATAAACTTTTTTTGTTCTTAAGCTTAACTATCAAACCCTTTGTGTCCTATTTACTTTACTACAAATACATTACCTATTAAAGATATTTTCTTTATATTAATACATATTATTTAAACTACATAGATATATTTTTATAAATTCAAATTATTTTTAAAAATTTATTATTTCAATAAAAGGAAATTGAAGTTTTATTCATATAAATTAACACATTTTATTTCTTTTGAACTTTTCAAATTAATTCCAAAAGTTCAAATAAGTCACCAAATTTAAATTAACAAATTTTGGGATGTTACAAATATCCCCCCTTAAGAAAATTTCGTCCTCGAAATTTGAAGGAGAGAGAAAAGCAAACAAATAATATATGAATTTAGAAAAGGGTAGAGAACTGGCTTACCAGTTTAAGCTGAGATATCCACTCTGCAATTGGGATATGATTTCCGCATATTATCTTCAGTTTCCCAAGTGTAGTCCTTTGAATTGTCACTCCACTGAACTTTAACTAGTTTCATAACTTTGTTTCTCAACCGCTTTTCATCACGATCTACAATCTTTATCGGTTCTCTTGTAACTATTGAATTAGGAGTGATGTCGAGATCCTGCTGAGCAGCTTCTTCAATAATACTATATGGATCGTGCACATACTTCCGAAAATTAGAAATGTGGAACACATCATGCATGCCAAATAACCAGCTAGGCAAATGCACTCGATAGGCTAAAGAACCAATCCTTTCCAAAATAGGAAAAGGACCAATATATCGTGGTGCTAGCTTACCGGTCTTCCCAAATTATAATACTCCTCGCATTGGAGATACTTTAAGAAAGACAGATTCTCCAAACTCGAATTCCAAATCCCTTCTTTTGCGATCATAATAACCCTTTTGATGACTTTGAGCCGTCCTCAATTTCTTCCGTATAAAATCGACTATTTCAGTGGCGTCTTTAATCATATTCGGTCCAAGGACAAGTCTATTACCTGCCTTAATCCAGCATGTGGGTGATCGACACGGACGACCATATAAAGCTTCAAAAGGATCCATCTCTATACTGGCTGGATGGCTATTGTTATATGAGAATTCGACTAGATGCAAATGGTCTTCCCAAGAACCACCAAAATCAAGTATACAAGCACGCAATAGGTTTTCTAAGATTCGGTTAACCCTCTCAGTTTGCCCATCAAATTGTGGCTGATAAGTAGTGCTGAAATTCAGTTTTGTTCCCAATGCATCTTGAAATGCCTCCCAAAATGTACTAGTGAAGATCGGGTCACGATCACTCACTATACTGCTAGGAATACCGTGGAGACGGACAATTTCTTTCACATATAACTCGGCTAAACTTGCTGTCGTGTAGGTAGATTTCACTGGCAAAAAGTGGGCTGTCTTAGTCAAACGGTCCACAATGACCCAAATTGCTTCATTGCCTTTCCGTGTACGAGGCAAACCGTCGATGAAATCCATCGATTCTTGGTCCTATTTCCACTTGGGTACCTCTAAAGGCTAAAGTAAACCCGCCATTTTCTTTTGATCGCTTTTGATTAGTTGGCAAGTAGCGCAGCGACTCACATATGTAGATATGTCCCTTTTTATTATCTTCCACCAGAAAGTTCTTTTGATATCACGATACATTTATTGACTCCTGAATGGACGCTGAATTTAGATTTGTGACATTCATCTAAAACTTCTCGTTTCAAATCAGGGATGTCCAGGACGTAAATCATATCTTTCATCTTTATAACTTCATTATCATCAATTGCAAAACTAGAATCTTCACCTCAACATATTCTTCTACGAATTTCCCAAAGAAACTTGTCTTCAGTTTGCTTCTTGGCGATCTTTTCAAGGAGAGTAGGAGTGACAAGAAGATATGCAAGAATAGCATATCTCCTGCTTAAAGCATCGGCAACTACCATTGGTTTTTCCGGCTGTATATTGAATAGCTAGGTCATAAGATGCCAGAAATTCCAACCAACGTTGTTGTCGCGGATTTTGATCTTTCTAGGTGAAGAGATATTTCAAAGATTTGTGGTCGGTGAACAATTTGAATTTTTCATCTAAAGAAAGAGAGTACATTAGGTATATTTACTAAGTTAAGTTAAATTCATAAGTTGTTAAGAAAGCTGAAAAGATTTTTACCCAAAAGATAATGTCGCCATATTTTCAAAGCGAAGATAACAGCCAAGAGTTCCAAATCATGGGTTGGGTAATTTCTTTCATGAGGACGTAATTGTCTACTCGCGTAGGCAATTACCTTCCCATTCTGCATCAATACCGCACCCAAACCATCACCACAAGCGTCGGAATAAACAAATAATCCTTGATTCCCGTTGACAATAGCGAGAACATGAGCAGTGGTTAATCTCTTCTTCAACTCTTGAAAAGCTTCGTCACATCTCGGAGTCCAATTGAATTTTACATCCTTCATTGTTAGCTTAGTCAACGGACTAGCTATCTTAGAAAAGTCCTGAACAAACTTCCGATAATAACCTGCTAAACCCAAAAAGCTTTGAAGTTCTTTTGGGGTAGTGGGTTTCCGCCAATCAAGAATAGCGGAAATTTTGCTAGATCAACAGAAATTCCTTCTTCATTAACAATATGGCCGAGAAATTTAACTTCTTTGACCCAGAATTGGCATTTGGAAAATTTTGCAAATAGAATATTTCTCCTCAATATCTCTATAACGATTCTAAGATGCTCGACATGCTCCTCTTCAGTCTTGGAATAGACCAAAATATTATCAATAAGCACAAGCACAAATTTATTCAATACCTTCCGAAACACACGAGTCATAAGATCTACGAAGTATGCTGGAGCATTAGTTAGCCCGAAAGGCATGACTAACCATTCGTAGAACATATTACGACCCCTGAAAGAGGTCAAAGGAACACAATCTTCGGTGATTCGTAGTTGATGGAATCCCTAGGCTAGATCCATCTTTGAAAAGAAACGAGCGTCGTGCAACTGATCAAATAAATCATCAATTCTAGGTAGAGGAAATTTATTCTTGAGAGTCAGCTTATTGAGATCGCGGTAATCGAAACACAATCTCAAAGATTCATCCGATTTAGCAACAAACACGACGTCTGAACCCCATTCAGAAACACTAGGACGAATTAACTCTTTATTTAGCAAATCATCAGTTTGCTTGACTAATTCAACCCTTTCCCTGGGTGCCATCCTGCGACTTGCGTGAACGACAGTACAAGCATTGGGTACTAGGTCAATTATGAATTCTATTTCTCGGTGTGGAGGTAGAGATTTCACTTCTTCGAACACGTCTGAAAAATCTCTAACAATGGGTACAGACTCCAGACTGGGTTCGAGATAACCCAAGTTATGCGTCAACCCCTCTCTTTTAGGACTAGGGTCCTCACGAGAAATCTCAATAGAATCTCCAAATTTGGTTTTAATCAAAATCAATCGATTATTGCAATCCAATTTGGCTTCATATTTTGCTAGCCAATCCATTCCGAGTAAGACTTCAAAATCGTTAAAATCAGGGACAAAGAGACTGATAGGAAATTGGTAAAAAGAACATGAGATAGGAACGTCTCTACATCGAAGACAAAGGTTTGCAGGACCTCCAACTGGATTCTTTACGCATATAGGCTCATCAACAAAATCAGGTTCAAGATTTAATTCATTAATGGCTTGTTGAGAGATAAAACTTTGTGTAGCGCCTGTGTCAAACAAAACTCTAACAATGGTATCAAAAATAGTATGATTACCTTCCAGAACTCCTTTCCCTTTTTCTGCTTCGGAAGATGCAGGTTTAGCTTTGACTGTGTACACCTTGGCTGTCTGAGCTTGCTTCATGACTGGGCAGTCTTTAACTTCGTGTCCCAATTTCTGACAATAATAGCATTTCTTAGGCGTCACTTGAACGAATTGATCTCTCTTTGTCTTCTTGCAGCTGTTTGAGTAGTGGCCTTTTTCTAAGAAATTAAAGCAAGCAACATTCTCTGTTGTGCTTCCTTGATTGCTCTTCTTTTTCTTCTTACCCTACCATGGTTTCTTGCCTCTAAATTTCTGCTTCTTCCAATTTTGATTGCTCGAATTTCTTTTCTCCATCGGGGCTTCTTGCATGTCAAGTGTAGCTTATCTGTACCCCATATCAATCAAATCTGAAAAGGATTCCTTGATGTGGCCAGTCATCCTTTCATGGAATTTCTTATTCATCCCACGAATGAACCTTTCATTCTTCCTTAAAGGCGTGTTTACCAATTATGGACCAAAATGCGACAATTCATTGAATTTGTTTAGATACTCCTCGAATGACAAACTCCCCTGCTTTAAGTCCATGAATGCCTAGTACATTCGAGAAATTCCAGCCGATGGCATATAACGCTTCTCAAATACTTCTTTGAATCTATCCCAAGTAAACTCGTCTTCTGGCTTATCTACAGTAAGTGTCTCCCATCATGCTAAGGCTTCTTCTTGAAGTTGCCAAGAAGCTATGAGTCGCATCTGATGGTCTTGCAACTTCAGCCCTTTAAAGATTTTTTCACATGATTTGATCCATGTTTGGGCCTCAATAACTGACTCCTTGCCGGTGAATGCCTTACCACCAAGCCTAGAGAAATTATTATATAAATCAGCCAAATTCGACAGATGCTGAATAGGTATTGCTGCTACTGCTGTTGGGGAAACTTGGCTAGGTGCTATTGCATTTCCTCGCCCCCCAGCTCTTCCTCTTCGTCTGCTCATTCTTACTATATGTAATTAGTAAGAAAATTGGTTTAGATATCCGGACGCGATAACTTAAGGAATATCAGCAGTAAAGGGAATAGACTAAGAAAATTTGGGGTTTCGGTCTCGGTTATTCTCATTCTAGGGTATACTTCACCCTATCTCTAATGAGCCATCTAATGTGTTATACTCCGTAGCTAAAGTCCTTTTCAACCTTCAGCTCTAATACCACATTGTCACGATCCAAAATCCAATGTTCGAAAATTGACACTAAATACCTCACTTGTATTCGACTGCAAAAGATTCAAACATCGAACTCCAGTCGGATGGAGCTTATAACAACATCAGATGAATATAAAACAGCGAAAACAAAATGAATATCATGCGATACATCATAGATACAACATCATCATAATATCCATTACTACATGAGAGTGTTTTTATACATATATCACAAATCCAAATAGAACATCATAATAGAACAACAAGTGATCATATATCCAAAAAGTCTTCAAAGGAATGAAGCGATAGCGAACTTCCAAAAACTAAGCATCTTGATATCCAAAGCTTCCAAAATATCTTTAGGGTAAAAGCCTCCAAAATATTGCTAACGCTAGAACATGGAAACCTGCTACTAGGCTGCCCGTGTAGAAATGATGGGCACCAAGAGTTTAGAAAGAAACAATAAACTCCGGGTCAGTCATGGGACCGGTACGAGTAAACAAAAACAGTTGCTTTTAAATAAACAAGATTTATAAAAGAAAATTCGTTATGCTTTTGGAAAATGAAACTACCATAAGAGCTCCCGCCACACACACAATGCAATCGCAGAATTGGAGGAGATTTCTTCTTATGATAGTCAAAAATGCTTGATACGGGAAAAATTCTTTATTATTACTAGTGCATAGTGTAGAAAATCATTTCGAAAGTATAATATTAATCTTAGCCAGCAAACAACCATTATTGTATGCCTACTATAGCTACCATGTTTTGTGGCAGGTTAGCGCCACGCTACATGGCTGGTTATACAACTAAAACTGTACAGGGCTCGTATTGTTTCTTTGGATTTCCAACAAATGGTCAGGCTAAGGAACTTCCTACCGCCACATGGATACGCCTCTGGAGGGACGTCCCGAGAACCTACCCGGCTCTCTGCCAACACAAGGTCGGTTTACCTCTGTAACTAGGTAACTACTACTCGAGTATGCCACCCCCGGTCGTTTACGACCTTTATTCAAGGGACCTCCATCACATAGCAACAACCACACTATGAATGAGATTGCAGCAACCACATAGGTAAAGTATCTGGGCTCTATACCATGATACCACCCTTTTCCAAAAGGAAAAGACATACCCTAAAGGGTGCGACCCTCCTAACCTTGCAGCATCTTTCTTGTTTCGACCATTTCCGGGGTGTGAGGTCCGATGAGGTCTCGTCCATAAAGCTACGCTTTACACGAAAGCCATGCTTTGATCACCAATAATCAACCAATGATCATCAACACACAGCAGCACTTGGCATGCCACACTACCAAATTGGGAGTATATCGCTGATAACCTTCAACTACATAACCTCATAGCTCGTACGTCTCAGAGAAGGGTGTTAAGCTAAGGGAATAAATTCTCCGCCACCAATAGTTATGTATTTGAAAGAAATCTGCTTTATATCTCAAAGTGTAGTGTCAAACATACGACCATACAAGTCTGTTTCGGGTTCGAACAGAACCGAAGGCACTTCGTCCAGTAAAGGAAGAAGCCCATGCAAATCCGTGTATCCACAATACCGATTGGACTCTCCATCACATGTGGAGATCTCTATACCGGAGCAACTCAGTGCAGAGACATTCGATAGGTTATCATATCATTTTCAAAGACATCCGTCTTCACCACCGTCATCAACAACTGTTTATTTCATCGAATCATTATTCGGAATGGGTTATGTGACAGAAAGGTCCTCTCTTGGCTAAACCGAATAGTGAACGCTTGATTTTAAAACACGTGGATGTATCAATCACAAATATTCACATTCAGCGTTCGATGTGGGTTTCAGATAACTAACTGAAATTCGACTCCCTGTCGCATCAAAGTTTAAATGCCGTTTTACGGGCAAAAGGATTTTCACATCAATATAGAATCGAATCACTAATCACAGTTCAACACAACAAAGTATCGTAATCACAACAGAAATATCAATCTAGTGCACAAAAATAGTTAATTATTTTTCAAGCAAGGTGAATGTGATTTAAATGAATTAACCACATAACTATTTTATTGATTATTTTAAATCAATGATTAATCTTTCTTAATGATAAATTAATTAATTAAATCTTAATCAACTTCATTAATAAATTATTCCTTAATCAATTAACTTAATTAACTACTAATTATGAATTAATCAACTTAAATTATCAAATTAACAATTCTTAATTACAAATAAATTAGACACTTAATTATTAATTAACCAAATTTCAATTACAAATATAAATCCTTAATAACTTAGTTAATTACAATTATAATTTAATTTAACCATTCTTAATTTACCTTTTTAAACAAGTAATTAATAATCATTATTTATCTTAATTAACATTTAAAGATCTTCCTTAAACTTTGAAATTAAATTTATTACTAACTTGAAAACTTTAGTGTTAAGCAAATTAAATACTTAAGTTAATTTTAATTAAGGTTTAAAAACATTCTTACGTATTCACTTAGTTAATTAAAACTTGAAATGATTTCTTAACTTAAAATAGTCAACATTAGTTACTTCATAAATACAAAAATTTGCTTAGCATTATAAACTTGAAATTTATTGGGCTTAACCCATTTTTGAAAACAACCCGAGCAAAACCAGATTTTACTCGAGTCAAACTCTAGTTTTCCCCAACGTTTCCCAGAATTCTTCTTCTCTTCCTCTCATACTTTCTTCTTCTTTTTCTTTTTTAGCTTAAGTTACATACTGCTGAATCCATTCAATACGAACGCGAGAAAACCCGAGCCAACCCATCTCCTACTCGAGCACTCCTTCGAGTTTCTCCCAAGCCCAAAACTTCCCGACACAAAATCATTGCCGTGCACGTGCACGGCGTCACACCGCAGCTCCGACAGACTTCGCGACCTTCGGAAAGTCACGAAACTTACATACACTCGAAATCGAAGTTCGACTCGAAGCCAAAAAATTGAAAACGAAATTTAGCCTTTCCCTCGACACTGTAACTCGAACTCACCAACACGAAAATGCTTCATCCCCCTTGCGCCGTTCATCAGAAAATCCACAACTCCGGCTTCATGTTGTCGATACTCCACTCTACTCTCCCTCTCAATTTCGTGCAGCTCGATCGCTTCAAGAAGACACAATCATCTTGCCACTGACCATGTCCAAAACTCGAATACAAACCCTAAATTGAACTCGTGCCACCAATTTATGCAATAGAAAAAAAATTCGACAATTTTCTGAAATCATCCATGGCCAAGCAAGCTTCAACAAAAATCTTAACACTCAATAATTCCTTGATCGATGACAATGGCCGAAAAAGCATTTTCGGTTCAACATGGAACTGCACTCAAACTACTTCACTAAAAATCACCATTTTTGTTTTAAAAATCTTGTTTTCCATTAAGGATTCAAGTTGTAAAATTGAATTAGCATTTTCAAACACTTGGATTCCACATATAATTATATGTTGTACTGTAAAACAAACTTCCCAGAAGATATGCTTCACTAACATGTTGAAAACAAATTTATACATCTTGATTTATGTTTAAGCACCTGATTTTACATTAAATTGTAATACTATAAATGGCTTGATGCAGAAGTTTTGAATTTTTTTAATTAACTATTTCACTCTGTAACTACAACAGAGAGGAACAGTTAGATAAAGTTTTCACAGAACACTTCCTATATACATATAGAACTTCATAAAAAATTTATATATGTAACACAATATTTCTCAGGAAGATCCTGCATAGATTTAAATATGTTTAGGTCTTTTAAAATATGTTTACTCACCTGAAACGATTTTGAAACGGAGAGCATTTCTGTTGTGAAAACCTGTAGTTTTTTATCTTTCTCTTTTTTTTCTTTCAGCAGATTGTATTTGAACTTGAAAATATGGTGATGTTTATATTCTTTTCTTTCCTCTGATTTGCTATGTTATGTTTGAACGAGCAAGAACAAATATGGATGTGTATATATAAAGGAAGACTTTGTAAAGGTAGGCGTTTACTGGAACAAGCAAGTTCTGTTTTTTTAGAGGTTTTTTTCTTCTTTCTTTCATTGGCTAGACAACAATTTGAGCTGAAATGATTTAGAGATATTTTCGTATGACCTTATTTTTGTGCTAGCATTAAATGCAAGTGTCCTTCATGTTTACATCGTTATTCCATTTTTGTATGTACATAGATACTTTGTTTTTATTTTTATTTTCTTTTCTTGCCTTGCACATCTACTTCACATGCAACATACACTCCCTCTTGCCTAGTTTTGTTTTACTTTACGCCTTATATATAGTTGTTATAGTTATTGTTATAAATTTTAACTTAGGTTTCATACACACAAACTCACTTATTTCTAGCATAAACTTTTTATTTTATTTTATTCTTAAGCTTAACTATCAAACCCTTTATGTCCTATTTACTTTATTACAAATACATTACCCATTAAAGATATTTGCTTTATATTAATACATATTATTTAAATTACATAGATATATTTTTATAAATCCAAATTATTTTTAAAACATTTATTATTTCAATCAAAAGAAATTGAAATTTTATTCATATAAATTAACACATATTTTATTTCTTTTGAACTTTTCAAATTAAATCCAAAAGTTCAAATAAGTCACCAAATTTAAATTAACAAATTTTGGGATGTTACGACTTATCAATTCAAACACGTTTCTACGTTCGTTGCTAACAAACAAAACTAATAAATTCACATTCTGATTACTTGTTCCATATTAACCAATTTCAGTTTATTACATACAAATTTACCGTTTAGTACACATTTAGTTTATTTCCTTATTTACCATTTATAACCAAATTTAACTTTACAATCATTTCAATCAATTGAAATTACGTTAAAGTAGTTATCCATTACCTTACATTAACATTAATACATTTCATTCTAGTTATTTTTCTTATTAATAAATCACAAAAAAAAATCTTCCAATATTAACACTAACATCTTATTAAATTAAATATTTTTAATTATCGAAAATCATGGGTCGTTACAATTCACATCTTCGTTTGATTTGGGTTGGATATCTATGGTTTATTATCAGCTCGAATTAGGTGCGGTTGTGGGTTGTCACAAAGGCCATCAACACACAAACTCATAGGAAAACACACAAGAACACAGTGTGCACAACAGAGATGTACTCAGAAAGGCAATCGGCCAGTAGGGTCAGGCGTACACACCACAACAGGAATAACTAAAATAAATACCGGATCAAGTAGTGCAACATTAGGTTCATTTTAGAATTAGACAATCTCAAAGCAATACACACACACACACATTGACACACACACACACACACATGTATATGTGTACATAAACAACATGGATATTTCAGTAATAATCAAGTGTATTGATTAATGTTGAAAAAGTCCACAAAATTAAGCTTAAACCACAATTTGAACGAGTGCACAAAATTAGGCCAAAGCCACAAGGGGAACAAGTCAAAAATCCTAAGCCAATAATCAAAAAGATCAAGATAATGAATAAACTATATCCAAAACGAATTGCAGATTAAAAATATAGGCTGAAAAATTCAAAGAATAAATGACAAAATGTATAAAAATTTGAAAAGATGTTTTTCCAAATCAACCCTATAAATACAAACATCATTATTAGCAATTTTAGCAGCCAAGTTCGTATCAAATATACATATAAAATTAGAAAATCAAAATCATATCGAACTATCAACTGTAAAGAAGCTCGAAAAAGGAAGCAACTATAAACAATAATCACCAGGCTATTTAAGAAATCGACCAATAGAGAAGTTAGGCATGAATACAACAACTTAATTTCAAAGCAACGACTTTCAGATACGAAAAAAAGGAAGGACCCTAAAGAGATAATAGAGGAAAACAGAGATGACTGTAAATAAAATTTGGGAAGTATTTTAATTATATAAGGCCAACCTTGTATGTATTTAATTAGGGTTCTCTTTCTATTTTAGTTGAATTTCAAAATTCTTGATTTTAACTAGGATTGAACTATAGTTTGTAGTTTGAGAAATTCTCAACTCGGGGAAAATTAGAGGCAGGATTTATAGGCATAGACATAGAACAATCAAGTTAGGGATAATCACAAGTTTAAAGGGAATTTATAAGCGATCGACTGTTTAATCTTAGTAGAAATTTCGGGGCAGCAGTAGGCAGGTTTTGCCGAAGCACGATAAATTTGTATGTTGCTTTAATTTTCACTCTATAATTATCCATGCTACGATTTTTATTATTCTATGAATATATATAAAACCCGTTTCATCCCCCTTCTAGGGTTACTTTGATCCTATGTTATTTTTTAATGAAATTTTGTGTTTGGAAAATATTTATGTTTCGAATCACAATTTATGAAATATTTACATTGCAAATATTTTTTAAAATTTTTAGCATGAACTTTTGCAGTTCAAAGCTGAAGCCACAAACATATGCAATTTTCTATTATGTACTTGTAATATGTGGCAAAAATTACGACTATTTATAGTTTATATGGAAAAAACAGACTTCATTAACATATAGCCTACCAGTTGTGTTAAAAAAATGCATAAAATTTATGAAATTATAGTGAAAATGAAATTTCATTCCAACTTTCTAGGAAAATTCGTAATCTTAAATGACAATGATGATGGTGGTGTCTTCAACATGACATGTCCAAAGTAAAGGTGTAATCAGTGAGTCGTGGGTAAGGTATCTTGATTTTTGTTTTGAAAGAGTTTTTTAGTCTTTAACATAGGATTCGTAGTTTTATTTTCACGTGCAACATAAATTAGTGCCTCTAGTTATACTTTTTTAGTTATCATATTTTATGTCAAGTTGGGTTTCAACTTGTCTATTCTCAACTCACAGTAACATAAAAACTACAGTCCACTTGAACGCAAAAAAAGGAAGAAAAAAATACAATAACCAAACTTTTTTGCAAAAAATACAAAAGATTTGTACGACAATGTTTCTTTGGTAATTTGATCAAAAGGCACATTTGAAAACCACTAGCATAACCCTAATATAGTAAAAAAAAAATAGTTCAAACTTTCTTCTAACTCAAATAATTATTTCTCCATGTCTAGTTTAAGTTTCTCAATAGAAATATTACAAACTTAAAATTTTGTTTTAATCAAGCCCAAAAAATCTGTTTGACATTTTTATTATCAGTTGAAGGTCCGCTCTATCCGGACATCTTTAAACTTAAAGACATTCGATCATTGTATGTTCGAATTTCTTGAAAACATAACATGATGACTAATGCATTTGATATGGTTCGTCAAATTTACACCCATACATTATTTACCCATCCTATTTTTTTCCACTTCTATAGTAATTCGTTTGAACATTGCTTAGTTGATGCTAATAAGACTCTGTAACAACCCATATTTCTTACATCTAACAATTCAAATAATTGATTTATTGGTTTATAAATTTGATTTACATCAAAGACATAAAAAGTGAATTTTTAAAGACAAAATAAATATAAACTTGAAATATCAGTTTGTCCTGTACATATTTTAGATGAAAAAAACATATAAACATAGAATTACCAGTGTTACTGATTAGGATATTGGGGAAACGAGTTTAGAGAACTTTTAGGTTGCACAACACTTGGCCCATGGCCCAAACCAGCCTAGGTTGTATGGCCAGTCGTACCCCTCTGTCTCATTCACTTTGTAGTTCATGTTGTCTTCGTCATCTTTTTCCTCCTCTTCCAAAACCCTTGTCCACTAATAAATTATGAGTCTAAATACCTAAATTCAAATAAATATAAATATAATTTAGTTATAAGAAAATAAGAAAACTCAATTTTTTTATAGCAAGAGTGTTGCTTTATTCAAGAAGAGCACTCATTTTGATGTCTTAGGGGCTCAAGCCCGTGACCTTTAGAACTAATGTCTAGAGCATTATTCCACCAACCAGTTGAGGTAGCGGTCCTTAATGAAGCAAACTCATCTTATAAAGTCCAAATTAATGAAACCTAGATTAGGTAAAAATATGAAGTAAAGCTTTAAAGATGTTAGGGGTATTTGGAACAAACTCTAACCAGTTCAAATATGTGCTTTGGGTTAGAAGATGCACCTTGGTTTAAAATGTTTCTTGGTCTGAATTACAAATTGAAAGATATATTGTTTTAACATATGCCCCGACCTTGTCGAATTTTGCCATCTTGGGGAGCTACTAGCTATGTTACCCAAATGAAACATATGAAGTAACCGGAGTGTTTTATTTAGTTATACGAAGCTATTGATCTGTGTTTTTCTCAATTTTGATTTTAGGTGAAGAAGTTATAAAGCAAAGAAAATCAATCCAATCTTGGTGAAAATAGAGTTAAGGTTGTGCCCTAGGGGATGTTATGTAATTTAATTATATAACTTAACACTTATAGGAAATCTTCTCGGCATACGGCAGCCTTTTGGTTTTATTTTCTATTATATATATATATATATATATATATATATATATTGTTATATTGGGATATAAATAAAGTTTTAAATGCATTATATATATAAAGTATAAAATCCTTAGGAAAAGTATTTGACCGATTATAGTTATGGTTGTGTTCATAACCTGTTGTATTTAATCGTATAAAAAAACTTATAATTAAATGTTCCCGGTCCAATTTACCGAGAACAAGATATGGATATATCTATTAAGACTAGTACATGTAATCTCTCCGTATGTTGTATGGTGAATTACTCATGACTGTTGAGGTCACCAAAGGGTAACGTACATGTAGTTATTCTGATTAGTTATAGAATTACTCATTGAGAGTCTTCAATAGGTAAACAGTCAAATAACTAATCTTATATGACGATGTACAGGAATCTTATGATTTTAGAATACTATAAATCTTTAGTGTCTAAATTGTACTTTGATTATCATTCACATGATAGTGATGAACATTCTATGACCATAGTTATGCATAACTTGAACCATTAGTAGTGAAACACCTTTCAAGTGAGAACTAGTGTCTCCCGAATGTTTGTATCATCGTAATTAATAGTCAACTTAAAATAAAAGTCTTTGGCTAAAGCATATCTGTTAGTCGATAAATTTTATTGGATTGAACCAAGGACTTTAACATTCGATCTTGCAATTAACTGTGAATATTATTCTATTTCTGACCGTTCTCCAAGCTCTAGATATCTAAGTGATATAACAAAGATGAAGAGAAAACATGTATAATATATTATTTCTTAGGTTGCAGCTTAAAAGATTAGAAATATGATTTCGCTTAAATGATATATAAGCAACTGAACTCTTGTCCATTACTTTACTTCAGTAAACTCAGTATATAGTTGGATTTTTAAACTATTTAAATATTACTAAGTGTTGAGTTCACACCAAGGAGTCATACGACAGTGTTATTAATAATTTTCTGTATTCAACTTATATAAATTAATTTTTAGATGTTATAATTTAGTAGTGAAATTAGTACAAATGTTGTATTAAATTTTTATGGTTTTAATTATTTATTTATAGCCGAAAATTAATTAAAATAATGTATGATTGTAATATACTGATTTAATTAAACATATGGCATGAAATAAATATTTAACCAATTAAAATATGATATTAGTTATTCCAACCATCGTGGCCTTAAATCCCACAAAGGGACCCAAGCATACATATCGAGTAGGAGGTTTGAGTGCTTCTCTTTGACCGAGATCAGATCTAGAGTAAAGAGATGATGAAAAGGTGGAGATCACCAAGCTATTGATATTAACCTCTAGGGCTAGAACTTCTTGTATTTGTGATAAGTGGTTGCAGTAAATACTGCCATCTTTTCTCATTTTAGAGGAAAAAAAACTATAAAACCCTAGCCCCACTAAAAAGTTGAAGCCTATAGCTAGGATTCACACATTAAATAGGGAAGATGAACTTCGAAAGTAAAAACTAGCAACGGGACATGTCAATGACTAACTGGATTTAAGGTTAATCTTTGGTTTGAATTTTAATACGTGTCTGTACACACACATGTATACCTATTTTTTAACCTCAATGAGAAAAAAATTCAAATCAAAGTATAAGTATGTAAAAATACTTAATAATAAGTGTTAAAATAATATATATATATATATGTGTGTGTGTGTATGTATATCAAAAAAATGTTTTTCCTTATTAATTTTTGTTCACTATATATATGTAGATCCAACAGGGCTCGATAGTTTGTTTTGGAACTAGTGTTTTGGTTGTGGTAAATTGTAGTCTTCTATTTGCAAATTTGAACTTGAATTTAGGATTGGAGGCTCGAGAAGCATCATTTGGGAAGGAATTTGGAAGTGCGGTTCTTTCTTTGAATGTGCGACATCCAGGCAATGATGGAGGCATGCTCTAGGTCGAATTTCAGTAGGAAGTGGCGGAGCATGGCGATGGAGGGGTAGGTGTGTCAAGCTCGATGAGAAAGGATTGTAGGTGGAATCCATTTGTCGAATCGGGTAGCAGGACTACGTGTCATTGATGGAGGTGCAAGGCAGCATGTGTGGTTTTTTGTTTTGGTAGGAGGAGTAGTTTAGGATTTGGGGAGGAAAGATCTAAATATTAATATAGGGCAATTAATGTTAGTCTTCATAATTAATAAATTGATTAAAAAATTTAAAATCGGTAACTTAAAATTGTATAACTTACCCATACGAGATCCAATCGAGATGCGAATTTTTGCATTGCGCTGGTAATGATGAAGGCTTCCCGATGGATTTTAGATGGAACCAGAATGCAAAGTGATAACTAGAATTTTGGCGAGTTAAACTCACCTTTTTTGTTAACCAGAATGTTATATAGTTAATAAAATTTATTGGTTGTGCTTGGTTGAAATTATTGGTTGATTTGTTAAATTATTTGCTTTTGAAAAGTGATTGATATTTAAATTGGAAACAGGAAATTTAATGGAGAAATCCAACGTTCTTGATATCACTGCTTATAATCTCCGCTAATATTCTTATTGATTATCTCAGTTATACATTTGTGATATACATTGTCAAATACTGGAAAAAATTAATAATTTGGCCATATTGGATTTGACAATAACACTTGTGAAAAGTTAAACCTTTTAGTGAAAAAGGGAATACTAGCATTTGCTAAGTGCTATAGTAACTTTTGACCTTGATATAATATTTGAAATACTATAAATAGTTCATTTGGCTTAGAAACGACTTTTGATTTAGAAATTGATTTTTAATCTGGCTATTGGAATTTCGATAATATTTTAATTTAAATGAGTTTTTTAAACTTTTCTATTCTATTTCAAATTTATTTACTTATTATTTCTAATGTATATATTATATATAAGTAAGTTTTTTATAATAATTATTTTGGAAACTTAGTCTTTATAGAAATTTTTATAGTAATAAATGTTTGTTTTAAAAAGTAAATAAATACCTTTTATTTAAAAGGAGAACTTGTGTTAAAGGGAATAGAAGTATTTTGGAAATAAATAGTTGCAAAATATTTTTATATAAAATGGTGCGATAAAAGGATAGATTTATAAATGGTTTTTTATAAGAGGGAAATATTACCATTTATTGAATTTGAGAAATAAATCGGGAGGGTAGATTTATAGTAAATTATAGAAATGTTGTTCAGGGAAAGTAGTTAATTCCATTTTGGAAATGGAAGGGTGTGATAAATTTGGAGAGGTTTAAAATGAGGTTTTATAATTATAAATGAATTTATAAAAATATGAAATTATAACTACGGAAAAAACGTTAGAAGGGGTGTAACGACCCACTATCTAGGACCATTCAAATCGACAATAATCCATACATGTTAGACTTGAATAAATCAAAATAACAGATTGTAATAAAATTTGGAGCAAATAAAATCAATCAGAGAATCACAGACATAGAAATATCAGAATAACTCGCAGTGGAAATTAAAATACCGTAGTAGTTCATGAAGCTACTATAACAAAGTGTCAAAACAAATACATAATATCAGTCTGAAAACAAACACAATAGAAATCCCAAATACATAGAAGTCCACTAATACAAGAGCTAAAATAGGACAACTGAAACTGAAATATATAGATAACTAGATAAGCAGAATCTCCAATGATTCCTAGCTCCAGAAAGAGAAATCCAAAGCTGTGAACGCTTAGGCTGACCCGAGAGTAAATAAAACACAAACACTCGAGTCAGGACATGCATACTTATACAATGTAAACCAACTCAAGTGAACTGCAGTAAATGTACAAGTAACTTAAAGGATGCTTAGGAGCGTCCATCCTCTAAGGATCCGTTAAACTATTTACTATGTAGTAATATTCGCTATTATAATAATGTCTAATATTAAAATAAACATGCTTTAAAATAGTGTCAAGGGGTTACCCATATAGCCCTTAACACGTAATAGTGCCAGTAGACTACACAATACCTACGTACCTCCAGATCTGGAAGCTACGAGAAGATACTCCATAGGTACGACATAAATTAAACTCGAAGTAAAGCTCGCTATGGTATATGACACCGCACATAAGGCAATGCCAAGGTAGATATACTAATTACGCACACGAGTTGGTGGTAAAGTAGCAGCCACTACGCCCATCTCGAAACACACTCCCTAATCAAAGGGTGGCCACCAAAAAAATCACAAAGTAATGGAATGGTAACGAAGAAATGTGTCCTAGCAGAGGTGCTACCTCTTGTGGCCTGAGATCGCTCCTATTTTAGCCACCTTAAGCCAACTCATGGGAGTGGGGTCCACGTTCATACCACAATAGGATCGTCACCACCATCCTGCTTCATTCTGGGAAAGCCACCGCGTACAAAGTTGTTAAAGTAGTTTTCGGTATCGATAGAGAGTATGTCCATATCCAATCCCGGTCTCTTTAACAACCAATCGTTATTATAACCCGTGGTGATCGTTTTCAAAATGGTATTTTATACTTCAAAATCAAATATCATTTCAAATATCAAAATATCATACCCTTTCAAAACCTCATTCATTTTTTACTTTAAATACCATTCCAAATCACACTTCAAAATGGTTTATATTTCAAATAAAAACACTCCATTTAAACTATTTAAAATTGAAGTCATTATACTTACTAATCAAATATTCAATTCCCAAAAATTTAGCATTTTCTGAGTTCATTTATTTAGTTAAAAACTACAAAACATTGAAATTTCAGGTTTTCACAGCACTTAGAAAATGCTGTGGTAAATTATATTTAAAAACAATTCATTTCAGTAAGGACAACATTTATATTGATGTAGTAGTTCAATTACACTTGAAAAAAAATCTTCATTTCAGCCAACTGCAGCAGTTATCAAGTGCTAATGTAACCCTTTTATTTGTTTTAAATTTTAGTTTTCATTCTGCAACCACAGCACTTACCAAGTGCTGTAATATCTCTTAGTTAAATTTCAGCCATAGTTTATTTGCATCAACCACATCACTTACAAAGTGCAGTAGTATCCTTTACTTCAGATTATAAGTTAACTTCAGAAATGATAGCATTTCTTAAGTGCTATTTATTCAATTTCCAGATTTTCAATAAAATTTCAGAAACAATTAAACTTTGATTTTAACCCTTTTAACTTATAAATGTCATATTTTTCCGCTCAAAAATGTTCAATTACATACCCTTTAACTTATGATTTTTATAAAGTAAAATTTTATTCATAAAATCAAATTTTTTAATAATTCACTTATTAAATTCAAGCGTACAATTTTCTATTCTTTGCATTTTTGAAATTAATTTAACGCTTAAGTTTTTAATTACCATTTCAAAATATAAACTTAATTTCCATGTTATTCACTTAACTTAAACTTCATTTTTAAAACAAAATATCGAATTTCTAAATTAAGATATATTCAAATTACAATTTTACCATTCATTTATTTAACATATTTAACCTGTCGAAAAATCACTAATCCTTTATTTTAAACATTTTAAATTCAATTTAAATCAAATTATCATAAATTTACATTTTAAAAATACTTAAAAATTTCAGAAAAACTTTATAAAATAACCATGGGTCTGTATAAAATTTTCTAACCTAAGTCAAGTGATACGGATAATATATCATTTCAATCCGCAATTTACAAAGAAAAAATCCGGGTTCTATCATTTCAAACCAACGATCCCAAGTTAAATAAAATAAATAAAAATCTCTCAGGCCTATCATTTCAGCCCATAACGATTTTTCCCTATTTTAAAGTCCGTTCAGGTATGTATCATTTCAACCCATGGTGATTCTATTCTATAGCGAAACTGCAGTGTGAGAACAGAATAAAATAAACAATATAGCAACATATAGTAGTATCAGATAATGTGACAGGTTTATAAACAAGGGTTGACATCATATGATTCATATCACAGGTAGGTATAACATGGTATAACAATTCTACACATTCACTTGTTATCACTTCACAGTCCTATAAGTACGAATGTCAAGCATGAATACTCACCTTTCAAGCTGGAGTTAGCAAATCAAAACACACAGATAAATCCAGAAAGCACGATACGACACGACTTTTGATTCAAGTGGGTAAAGAGCCAGGATGTTGATCTTGTAAACAACAAATAAAACAAGACAATATAAACATATATATTCAACACAAAACATCATTGAAACAATTAGAAATAAAAAGCAGCAAAGAACAAGTGGCTTGACCATGCCTTAACCACTCAAGTGCTCGGCCTAGGGGAATCATATGCTCGGCCATAGTGGTGTTTTGGTGGTAAATGGCTCGGGTTTGGCATCACATAGGCATGGCTACATGGAGATGTGAAGGGGTAGGAGTTACAACATGAACAATACAATGGAACAAGGCAAAAGAGGAAGGTTTGGTGCACAACTAGGCTCTGCCTAGTCATCATTTGGGCTCGGCCATGCCTGGTTCAGGTCAGGTCAGAGGTCATACTTCGGCTAGAGGTGAAGTCATCAGATAGTGGTGGTCCTAGGGGTGGTGACCAAGGCAAAAAATGATGGGGATGGTGAAATTATGTTCGGCTAGGCATTGTTTTGTGGAGTTTGTGATGTTTGCTTCATATGGAGGTCACGGAAAGATCTGGACAAGGGAAGAGGAGGTAGTTGCTGCTGTGGATGATACAGGGAAGGTGATGGTGGTGGTCGGTGGAGATGATGGTGGTAGTTGCCGAGAAAACACAAGAGAGATCAAAGGCAAAAATCGATGGAAAAATGAAGAAAAGTAAGAAAAAGAAGCCATGAATTACAAAAAAAATTTAAAAAAAGGAATGGCCGAGAGTTGTGAAGTGGTGAGAAAGTTTCTCATGTGAATTACAAAGAAAAATACACGGCTATTGCATAGGAAGTGTACGGCCAAAGCAAAGAAATGAAAGGACAAAGGAAATGAAAAGACAAGGCTAATGAATTGTCACAATTTAATGTGAAAAGCTTTATCTCTTTGAGTTTCCACTTTCTTTTATTAAAAATAAACCAATAGAAAATCAAGTAAATAAAATAGAAAACGAAAAAAATAAAGTAGAAATAAAAAAAATTAATATTTTTAGGAAAAATAGAAAATAAATAATTAAATAGTTCATTTAATTGAAACTAGAATTTAAAATTGTAAACAAAATACAATTAACATTGGAAAATTACCACTACACTTTTAAAATATTTTAAAAATAAAATCTTGAAATAAAATCAATTTTAAAAATATTTTCAAAATGAAATAAAATCTAATTTAAAATATTTTCAAAAATCTAGGGTTGTTACACTCTTCTCCACTCAAATCTTTTCGTCCTCAAAAAGAACGAACAAGGAAAATAAGGAAAGGAAAATAGTATGTGAAACAAACAATTTTGGATTCGAAGCACGAATGCTCTCCTCTGTCTCCCAGGTACAATCTCGATCATCAGTACTCCACTGTACTTTGACCAGACTAACAAATATCCTTCTTAGCTGCATCGTACCTCTATCGACAATACGAAGTGGCATCCTCTCGACAGTTAGATTAGGCTCAATATCCAAACTATCAAGAGAAAAAGGCTGAACAGTAAGAGATGGGTCATGAAGATACTGGCAAAGATGTGATACGTGGAATACATCATGCACTCCAGAAAGCTTCTCGGGCAAATCCAGACGATAAGCCAAAGAACCAATCTTTCCACAATGCGGAAAGGACCAACGAACCTAGGGGAAAGCTTCCCTCTACGACCAAAGCAAATGACATTCCTTAAAGGAGAGACCTTAAGGAAAACCTGATCACCAACAGTAAACTCTAAACTCTGCCTACGCGTATCAGCGTACTTCTTCTGCCTATCCTACGCAACCCTCAACTTCCTCTTAATCTTCTTAACTCTCTCAAAAGCCTCCAAAAACAAGTTGGGGCCAAGAACCAAACAATTATCGGATTCAATCCAGCAAGATGGTGATCAATAAGGTCATCCGTAAAGAGCTGCAAACGGAGACATTTTAATATAGGCCTGGATTCGAAGATGGAATGAGATAGATAAAGGATTAAGATAAGCTTAAAACAGAAGATTAGATTATATCTTATAACTATTATTGTAGGTGAATTCGACAAGATGGAGATGATGTTCCCAAGAGCCTCCATAATCAAGCACACAAGCACGAAGAAGATCTTCGAGAATTTGATTCACTCTTTTCATTTGACCGTCAGTATATGGATGGTAAGCAGTGCTCTTATTCAGATGAGTACCCAAAGATTCCTGAAAAGCCTTCCAAAACTGACTAGTAAAGATAGGATCATGATCTCAAACAATACTGAGAGGAAGACCATGGAGACAAACTATCTTTCTCATGTAGATCTCGAATAAGCTAGAAGCAGAACGGGTAGACTTGACCAGAATGAAATGAGCGGATTTGGTCAGTCTATCCACAATAACTCAAATACTTTCATTACCCCTCCTAGTCCTTGGTAATCCATCAATAAAATCAATGGAAACCTGTTCCCACTTCCAATTGGGAATCTTAAGGGGCTGCAAAAAACCAGGGGTCTTCTGATGACTGGCCTTGAATTGCTGACAAGTTGCACACCTACTAACAAAGATAGAGATATCCCACTTTATACCTTTTCACCAATAAAGCCTCTTCATGTCCTGATACATCTTCGCCACACCAGGATGGATAGAAAGTCTGGATCGATGATTTTCCCAAAGTAGCTCTTGCCTCAATCCATCGACATTCAGGACAGAAATCCTACCATTAATCCTCAAAATCCCTCTATCATCAATTTGAGCTCCACTACTACCACGACTACTCCCACCAACCCTACTACGAACACTCTCCTTCATCAATCTAAGCATCTCATCCTCATCTTGCTTAGCCTTGATACGATCCAAAAGAGGAGAAGATGAAACAACAAGCTGACACAACAAAGCTTTCTTCCGACTCAGAGCATCGGCCACAACATTAGCTTTACCGGGATTATAGCTAATATCGAGGTCGTAAGAAGCCAGAAAATCAAGCCAACGAACATGCCTCTGATTCAAATCCTTCTAGGTGAAGATATCTCAAAGACTAATGATCGGTAAAATGCTCAAACTTTGTTCCCAGAAGATGATGCCTCCAAAGCTTCAAAGCAAAGACGACAACAAGCAACCCAAAATCATGAGCAGCATGATTAGCCTCATGGTTTTTCAACTAATGGCTGGCATAGGCAATGACCCTACCATCCTGCATGAGAACAACACCCAATCCCGAATAGCATCAGTGTATACCGTCGATCCCTCACTTCCATTCGAAATGGTAAGACATGGTGCGGAAGGAAGCTTTCTCTTTAAC
This sequence comes from Allium cepa, assembly GCA_030765085.1. Classification (NCBI taxonomy): domain Eukaryota; kingdom Viridiplantae; phylum Streptophyta; class Magnoliopsida; order Asparagales; family Amaryllidaceae; genus Allium; species Allium cepa. The sequence goes on from CM060939.1 coordinate 319,307,033, forward strand.
TCATCGAATGCAGCTTCACACTTCTTATCCTAAATAAACTTAGCATTCTTATGAGTCAAAGCAGTTAAAGGTGCAGCAATCCGAGCAAAATTCTCAATGAATCTCCGATAATAACCGGCAAGGCCTAGAAAACTACGAATCTCGGAAGGAGTCTTAGGAGTTTCCCAATCCTGTAACAGAATAGGGAGAAATAAGAACAACAGAAAAGATAGAATAATTAAATGACGATGGAAAAAGAGAAAGAAAGAAAGACTCACATTGATCGCAGCGATCTTGACTGGATCAACAGAAACTCCATTACTAGAAACAATATGCCCAAGGAATCGGACTTCGTCCTTTCAGAAATGGCATTTAGAAAATTTAGCCTTCAATTAATGATTTCTAAGAATTTCTAGAACAGATTTCAAATGCGACTTATGCTTTTTCTTGGTCTTAGAAAAGACAAGGATATCATCAACAAAGACTAGAACAAATTTATTAGGCACATCACGAAAAACACGATTCATTAAATCAACAAAGAAAGCAGGAGCATTAGTCAAACCTAAAGGCATGACTAACCATTCATAGAACCCATTCTCAGTACGGAAAGCAGTCTTGGGAATACTTTCCTCAGCAACTCTGAGCTGGTGGAAACCTATGGCAAGATTAAGCTGAGAGAAAATAGTGGCACCATAAAGCTGATCAAACATATCATTGATACGAGGCATTGGATATCTGTTTTTCATAATGAGCTTGTTCAGCTCCCTATAATCAACACATATCCTCAATGATCCATCAGATTTAGTGACGAAAACCACCGCTGTTCCCCATTCTGAATGGCTAGGTCTGATCAGACCTTTGGAGATCAAGTCCTCAATTTGCTTTCCCAACTCAACCTTATCGCGAGGTGCCATTCTTTTAGGAGGAAGAACTACAGGTCGAGCTCCAGGAATAAGATCAATACGAAAATCAATTTCCCACTTAGGAGGTAAAGCAGTGAATTCACCAAATACATCGGAATAGAATCTGACCACATGGGTCGAATGAAGATCACCGGGAGAAAAATCCGGAGAATAAATAAAACTGCTAGCAAAATCCTGAGCCATGCGGCACTGAATAATTAAGGGATTTCCTTGATCATCAACAAGATAAACAGACCGGGCTTTACAAGAGATATGGGCATCATGCCCACCTAGCCTATCACTTCCAAGCAATAAATCAAAAGCATCGAAGCCTAGAACATAGAAATCACCACTAAAGCGATGATCAGAATAGAGAAGTTTCACTTGCTTACAAATCCTATTAAGGTTTGCGGGGCCCCCAATGGTATTTGAAACACATAAAGGTACAGAAGCATACTCAAGAGAAAGGAGATACTCGAACTTATCACACAAGTCAACAGAAATAAAACTATGGGAGGCTCTAATATCAAATAAAACACGAACATGATGCTGAAATAAAGAAAAGGTGCCTTGAAGAGTACCTTGGTCATCACTAAGAGCAGGAGCTGGAGAAGATGCAGAGGTGACATCAATTATACCGGAAGACTTAACCTTCTGCTGGGTAAGGTAATCCTTTCTAAAATGTCCAGCTGAAGACAGATATGGCATAGATCACACCTCATTAACTGAGCAGAAGGAGGAATAGCAGCACCAGCTAAAGTAGGGAAACTATTGGCATAGTGTGCCTTCTGATCACATTTGAAGCAGGTGATGGTAGAAAGGTCAACAGGCTGCCTCTGAGAAAGAGAAGACGAAGATCCCAAACCCAGATTCTTGAACTAATTCTTCTTCTACTACTGGAAATTAGGCTTTCTCTTCTTAGAGTTAGCAGAGGAAGACTGAGATAAAGAAGCACCAACAATAGCAGGACCCTTAGACGTAGGGTTCTCATAACGAATAGCCATATCCATAAGTCCAGTGAAAGGGCTGTGAAGATGGGAAATAAGACGATCATAGTACTCAGGACGAGCACCAACAATGAACATCTCATTCTTCTTGAGAGGAGTGTCTATCAGGCTAGAGCCGAACTTAGAAAGTTCGTTGAACTTCCTCTCATATTCTGAAAAAGACTTGCTTCCCTGCTTGAGATTCATGAACTCCCCATGAAGCTGGGATTTCTCGGCCTTGGGCATCCACTTAGCAACGAAAGTATCCCTGAAAAGATGATAGATTAGCTTTAAAAAGGCACGAAAGAGATAGAAAAACAGAATTCAAAGACACATGAGGAGATACCTAAACTGCTCCTAAGTAAGATCAGCCTCGACGGTGTTAACCGTAACAGACTCCCACTAATCTTGGGCAGCCTCCTGCAACTGCCATGCTGCTAACTGATGCTTCTGGGCCCAGTAATCTCAAGACCAGTAAATATCCTCTCTAAACTCCGTAACCATTGTTGGGCTTCAATAATGCTCTATAAACCAGTAAACTTGGTTCCACCAAGTTAAGAGAATTCCTTACATAGAACAATAAACCAAACAGGTGCAACAGGCTGAGGATCTGGGGCAATACCACGACCCCTACCTTTGGCATTTCAACGATTCATCCTAAAAAGTCAAGAATGAATTTTAGGACAAAGGTAAAGAGAAGACAAAGATAAATTTACTTCGAAAAATATTCCAAAGAAAGTAAATACTAACAAGGTAGATACGAAAGGAAGGAAGTTAGAAAAAATTTCCTTTAAAACAAGAAAATTTTATATCAAAATAATCTTTGAAAAATCCTTTGAAAATCATTTCAAAAAAAATCAGTTTATACATTGAAACAACGTTCTCTCACAATGAAAATGATTCCGAGGTTGATTTCACTCATTCTAGGATATTTCTACCCTATCTCTAATGAGTTTTTGCTCCACGGGCTAAGGTTTGCCTAAAAACCAAAGCTCTGATACCAACTGTAATGATCCACTATTTTGGACCATTCAAATCGACAATAATCCACACATGTCAGAATTGAATAATTCAAAATAACAGATTGTAATAAAATTTGGAGCAAATAAAATCAATCAGAGAATCATGGACACAGAAATATCAGAATAACTCGCAGCGAAATTAAAATACCATAGTAGTTCATGAAGCTACTATAACAAAGTCTCACAACAAATATGTAATATCAGTCTGAAAACAAACATAATTAAAATCCCAAATACATAGAAGTCCACTAATACAAGAACTGAAATAGGTCAACTGAAACTGAAATATATAGTTAACTAGATAAGCAGAATCTCCAGCGATTTCTAGCTCCAAAAGGAGAAATCCAAAGCTGTGAATACTCAGGCTGACCCGAGCGTAAATAAAACACAAACACTCAAGTCAGGACATACATACTTATACAATGTAAACCAACTCAAGTGAACTACAGTAAATGTACAAGTAACTTAAAGGATGTTTGGGACCGTCCATCCTCTAAGGATCCGTTAAACTATTTACTATGTAGTAATATTCGCTATTATAATAATGTCTAATAGTAAAATAAACATACTTTAAAATAGCGTCAAGGGGTTACCCATATAGCCCTTAACACGTAATTGTGCCAGTAGACTACACAGTACCTACGTACCTCTAGATCGGGAAGCTACGAGAAGATACTCCATAGGTACGACACAAATCAAGCTCGTAGTAAAGCTCGTAGTAAAGCTCGCTATGGTAGTTGACACGGCACACAAGGCAATGCCATGGTAGATATACCAATTACGCACACGGGCTGGTGGTAACGTAGCAGCCACTACGCCCACCTCAAAACACACTCCCAAATCAAAGGGTGGCCACCAAAACAATCACAAAGTAGTAGAATGGTATCGAAGAAATGTGTCCGAGCATAGGTGCTACCTCTTGTGGCCCGAGGTCGCTCATGTTTTAGCCACATTAAGCCAACTCACGGGAGTCGGGTCCACGTTCATACCACTACAGGATCGTCGCCACCATCCTACTTCATTTTGGAAACTCCGCTGCGTACACACAACTAGTTTTCGACATCGACAGAGAGTATGTTCATATCCGTTTCCGATTTCTTTAACAACTAATCGTTATTATAACCCGTGGTTATACATTTCAAAATGTTATTTTGTACTTCAAAATCAAATATCATTTCAAATATCAAAATATCATATCCTTTCAAAATCTCATTCATTTTTTATTTTAAATACCATTCCAAATCACACTTCAAAATAGTTTATATTTCAAATCAAAATACTCCATTTAAACTATTTAAAAGTGAAGTCATTATACTTACTAATCAAATATTCAATTCCCAAAAAAATTTAGCCTTTTTTGAGTTCATTTATTCAATTAAAAACTACAAAACATTGAAATTTCAGCTTTTCACAACACTTAGAAAATGCTGCGGTAAGTTATATTTGAAAACAATTCATTTCAGCAAAGACAGCATTTATAACTGCTGTAGTAGTTTAGTTACACTTGAAAAAAATCTTCATTTCAGCCAATTGCAGCATTTATCAAGTGCTACTGTAGCCCTTTTATTTGTTTCACATTTTAGTTTTCATTCTACAACCACAACACTTACCAAGTGCTGTCATATCTCTTAGTTAAATTTCAGCCATAGTTTATTGGCATCAACCACAACACTTAAAAAGTGCTGTAGTATCCTTTACTTCAGATTTTAAGTTAACTTCAGAAATGATAGCATTTCTGGAGTTCTATTAATTCAATTTCTAGATTTTCAATAAAATTTCAGAAACAATTAAACTTTGATTTAAACACTTTTAACTTATAAAAATCATATTTTTCCACTCAAAAATGTTCATTTAAATACCCTTTAACTTATGATTTTTATAAAGTAAAATTTTATACATAAAATCAAATTTTTTAATAATTCACTTATCAAATTCAAGCGTACAATTTTCTATTCTTCGCATTTCTAAAATTAACTTAACACTTAAGTTATTAATTACCATTTCAAAATATAAACTTAATTTCCATTTTATTTACTTAACTTAAACTTCATTTTTAAAACAAAATATCAAATTTCTAAATTAAGATATATTCAATTTACAATTTTACCATTCATTTATTTAACATATTTAACTTGTCAAAAAATCACTAATCCTTTGTTTCAAACATTTTAAATTCAATTTAAATCAAATTATCATAAATTTACATTTTAAAAATACTTAAAAATTTCAGAAAAACTTTATAAAATAACCACGGGTCTGTATAAATTTTTTTAACCCAAGTCAAGTGATACGGATAATATATCATTTCAATCCACAATTTACAAAGAAAAAATCCGGGTTCTATCATTTCAAATCCGCGATCCCAAGTTAAATAAAATAAATAAAAATCGCGTAGGCCAATCATTTCATCCCATAACGATTTTTCCCTATTTTAAAGTCCGTTCGGGTACGTATCATTTCAACCCATAGTGATTCTATTCTATAGCGAAACTGCAGTGTGAGAACAGAATAAAATAAACAATATAGCAACATATAGTAGTATCAGATAATGTGACAGGTTTGTAAACATGGGTTAACATCATTAGATTCGTATAACGGGCAAGTATAACATGGTATAACCATTCTGCACATTCACTTATTATCACTTCACGGTTCTATAAGTATGAATGTCAAGCTTGAATACTCACCTTTCTTACTGGAGTTAGCAAATCAAGACACACAGATAAATCCAAAAAGCACGACACAACACGACTTTTGATTCAAGTGGGTAGATAGCCAAGACGTTGATCTTGTAAACAACAAATAAAACAAGACAATATAAACATATATATTCAACACAAAACATCATTGAAACAATTGGAAATAAAAAGAAACAAAGAACAAGATGGCTTGACCATGCCTTAACCACTCAAGTGCTCGACCTAGGGGAGTCATATGCTCGGCCATAGTGGTGTTTTGGTGGTAAATGGCTTGGGTTTGGCATCACATAGGCACGGCTTCATGGAGATGTGAAGGGGTAGGAGTTACAACATGAAGAATACAAAGGGACGAGGCAAAAGAGGAAGGTTTGGTGCACAACTAGGCTCGGCCTGGTCATCATTTAGGATCGGCCATGCATGCTTAGGTCAGGTCAGAGGTCATGTTGCGGCCAGAGGTGAAGTCATCAGGTAGTAGTGGTTCTAGGGGTGGTGACCGAGGCAAAAAATGATGGGGATGGTGGAATTATGGTCGGCTAGGCACTGTTTTGTGGAGTTTGTGATGTTTGCTTCATATGGAGGTCACGGCCAGATCTGGACAAGGGAAAAGGAGGTGGTAGCTGCCGTGGATGATACAGGGAAGGTGATGGTAGTGGTCGGTGGAGATGATGGTGGTAGTGGCCGAGAAAACACAAGTGGGATCAAGGGCAAAAATCGATGGAAAAATGAAGAAAAGTAAGAAAAGAAAGCCATGACTTACAAATTTTTTTCAGAAAATGGAAAGGCCAAGAGTTGTGAAGTGGTGAGAAAGTTTCTCACGTGAATAACAAAGAAAACTACATGGCTATTGCATAGGAAGTGTATGGCCAAAGCAAAGAAATGAAGGCCAAAGGAAATGAAAAGATAAGGCTAATGAAAAGTCACGAGTTAATGTAAAAAGCTTTGTCTCTTTGAATTTCCACTTTCTTTTATTCAAAATAAACCTATAGAAAATCAAGTAAATAAAATGGAAAATGAAAAAAAAAGTAGAAATAAAAATAAATGAATATTTTTAGGAAAAATAGAAAATAAATAAGAAAATAGTTTATTTAATTGAAACTAGAATTTAAACTTGTAAACAAAATACAATTAACATTGGAAAATTACCACAATACTTTTAAAATGTTTTAAAAATAAAATCAACTTTAAAAATATTTTCAAATTGAAATAAAATCTAATTTAAAATATTTTCAAAAATCTAGGGTTCTTACACTCTCCCTCACTCAAATCTTTTCTTCCTCGAAAAGAACGAACAAGGAAAATAAGGAAAGCAAGATAGAAAAGCAAATAGTACCTGAAACAAACAATTCCGAATTCGAAGCGTGAATGCTCTCCTCCATCTCCCAAGTACAATCTCGATCATCAGTACTCCACTGTACTTTGAGCATACTAACATATTTCCTTCTTAGCTGCTTCGTACCTCTGTCGGCAATACGAAGTGGCTTCCTCTCGACAGTCAGATTAGGCTTAATATCCAAACTATCAAGAGCAAAAGGCTGAACAGTAAGAGATGGATCATGAAGATACCGGCGAAGATGTGATACGTGGAATACATCATGCAATCCAGAAAGCTTCTCGGCAAATCCAGACGATAAGCCAAAGAACAACTCTTTCCACAATACGGAAAGGACCAATGAACCTAGGAGAAAGCTTCCCTCTACGACCAATGCGAATGACATTCCTTAAGGGAGAGACCTTAAGGAAAACCTAATCACCAACAGCAAACTCTAAACTCGCCCTACACTTATCAGCGTACTTCTTCTGCCTATCCTGCACAACCCTCAGCTTCCTCTTAATCTCCTCAACTCTCTCAGAAGCCTCCAAAACCAAATCAGGACCAAGAATCAAACGATTACCGGATTCAATCCAGCAAGATGGAGATCAACAAGGTCGTCCATAAAGAGAAGCAAACAGAGACATTTTAATAATGGCCTGGATTCAAAGATGGAATGATATAGATAAAGGATTAAGATAATCTTAAAACAGAAGATTAGATTATACCGGATAATTATTATTGTAGGTGAATTCGACAAGATGGAGATGATCTTCCCAAGATCCTCCATAATCAAGCACACAAGCATGAAGAAGATCTTCGAGAATCTGGTCCACTCTTTTCGTTTGACCGTCGGTCTGTGGATGGTATGCAGTGCTCAGATTCAGATGGGTACCCAAAGATTCCTGAAAAGCTGTCCAAAACTGATAGTTAAAGATAGGATCACGATCACAAACAATACTGAGAGGAACACCATGAAGACGAACAATCTCTCTCATGTAAATCTCAGACGAGCTAGAAGCAGAATGGGTAAACTTGACCGGAATGAAATGAGCGGACTAGGTTAGTCTATTTACAATAACCCAGATACTCTCATTACCCCTCCTAGTCCTCGGTAATCCATCAATGAAATTGATGGAAACCTGTACGGATTTGGTGGGTCCTAAGTAGTAGAGGTGCGACTGTTATAGCTCCCATACATTTTATCTAGATGTATACGGATTCGGTGGGTAGACCCTTATCCTTTCATAGTGGGAATCCATTCTCCAATACAAGCCTTCATATTTGATTGTACATCTATTATGTTATTATTTAATAATGTAACAATTTCGGCTATGATTAATATTTATTTTTATCCTAGACATTATTATAATATCACTGGATTTTCTATAGAAATGTTTTGGTCATCGTAAGGTAAAAACCCGACTATGTTTATATGCGGCATGGTCTTATGAGATACCTTTATTTTCAAAAGATTTTTATATCATTAAAATCCAGTTGAGGTGTGTTTCTCATGCTGGTTTACCAGACTGATGCGGACGTTAATTTTCTTATAATGCTCGGGTCAGACGGAGCATAATTACAGATTCAGTTGGGATACTTGGAGCTTTAAGGGATGAGTTGGATGCCTCTAAGTCCTATTCACGTATTTTTTAGTTCCATTGCATTAATTATTTTGTTTAACAACGTTTGTGAGGATAAGTCGTTATAAAGGTCTAGGCTATTGATTAATTGGTTGACTCTGATTGGTATATGTATCATTAAGTTAAAATTTTCTTTTGTAAAGATCTATGGTATATCATACATTACTCGTCATGATGTGAGATTTTGTTCCGTCTTCCCTTCTTTTTCCACAACAGTTTGTCTTTTCGACACTAGGAAGCTCGACACATGAATACCGTGGATGTATTAATGTCGACTTTTAAGGGTCGTGGTTCATTACAATGTGGTATCAGAGCTTAAGTTAAGTGAACACCTAGGCTTTGGTGGGGTTAACTCATTTGAGATAGGGTAAGCGAGACCCTAGGATGAGTTTCAGTGTATGTATATATAAATGAATATTTGTTAGTGATATAAAAATGTTTTATATTATGTTGATTGATTGGTCGAGTGGTTATGAATTTTGGTCGATACAAAAGGAACAATGTATTAATTGGGGTTTCTAAACACTTAAACAAGGTAAACGACATAGTATTATTTTGAAAATTGGATAAATAAAACAATTCCACCTAAATTATATTTCATATATGAAAAGAATAATTTTATGAAATTAATATAGTTATATATAGTATGGTTCATTATTAAAAAATGATAATATTTGATCATTATCATTTATTTTTGATTGGTTGAACTCAAATAGTTTATGAGCCTTTGTTGTTCATTAAATTAAGTACAAGCACCATGTGAATTCAGTTTCACAGTTTGACTACAAGGTGTACGATGATAATATTGAGCTGAATTTAAATTATATTAAAAGTTATTTGTTATAATTTATACAGGGATGAACAATTATGAAATGATCTTATATAAGAAGTGAAATTATATAAGTAGAATTTGTAAATATAATCATAAATAAGGATTTAAAACTTAGAATTTGAGTACTTAAATCCTAGAGACTACAAATTGTTTTTCAAAGTGTTATGATAAATAATAATAGTATTATTGAAGAGTGTTTTGGAATAGAAATTTTCTAATAATAAGGTTTATAAATAAAAATGGATTTACATCATGAAATTTAGAATTCAAGCTAGTGTTTGGAAATTGTTTTCAAATTTTTAGGAAAATTAATAATGGTATTATTTTGAAAGTATTGATTAATAGAAATATTATAAAAGGATTTGGAAGAGTTAATAACCACTGAAGTCACTATGGTCGCTAGAAAATAATTTCGGTGATGACGGTAGCACCTTCAGCATTCACATGAGTTTCTAAGCGACGGATTGTTGCCATGGTAGTTCTGCTTCAAAATTGTTATGGGTAAAAAAATAATTGCTAAAAATTCCAAAGTAAGGTTTGATATACAAAAAGGAGTTATGTATATAATTATTATTTCAAAATGATTTTAAAAAAACACTGGTGTTTAAATTATCAAGTTCTCAGTTAAGTCATGTAATGGCTGCATATACCCTACGCATTAGATACTTTGGTTTTACATCTCATTTTGATATGTTGTTTAGGAAATTTTCATTTATTAAAAAGGAAAATGGAATTTTCGATGATTTTGCACAGTCGGGACTTTCAAAGCTGATATAGAAATTGAAGCTAAGTATTTTATGAAAATATAAAAAAAGTTTTTATAACTTATAAATTTGAAGAGATGGAAATTTAAAAACGAGATTTAAATTTGTTGAATATTCTAGTTAAGTAAAACAATTATGAATATTGTGTGTGTGGGTGTGCTCTTAGGAAATAGAAGAGTATTCTGTAAATATAAATTTGAGTTATAAAAAGTTAATAGACTTAAGTAATGTTTCTTAAGTAAAATATAATTCCTTAAAAAGGTAATTATAAACATGGGGAGTGTTTTATTATTAAAGGTAAGTCTTTGTAAAGTGTTTATAGGCTTCAAGTAATATGTTATGAAATGACAGTTAAAATAAATTCTAGAATTAACTAAAAATTTGGACTTAAGTTTTAAAGATGGATAATAAACATAAGTATGCTTTATAAAATATTTATAATAAACTTAAGTAAGGAAGAGCTATAAAATGAAGTTACGGCTGTTTGAAATGTATATAAAGTTAGGTATTAAAATTGCTGATAAATCTAAGTTATGTTTTATAAGATGTTTATAAACTTAAGTTATGAAATATTTGAGTTCTTTAGTAATGTGTTGTGGAATAGGTTTAAAATAAAAATTGTGTGTTAATGAAATGGTTTTATGAAATAGTTTATAAATAATTTTAGCATTAAAGGAAATATACAAAGAAATAATAAAATGTGAATTAAAATAATTGGTATATTTGAGAAAAGTAGATATGAAATTTTAGCTATGAGATGAAATTTAAGTTAATTAAAGTTAAATAAAATTAATTATGATACGGTTTGTAAATGAATTTTAGTACTAAAGAAAATACTATTGGAAAATCAAGTATGGTTTAAAATTGAATGTGAGTAGAAGGATTTGTTATAATTTAGAACCAATGGAATAAATATGTAAGTTATAGGTAGATCATTCTATTCGTAGAACTAATTTGATTCATGTAACAACCCACATATTTATCGAGTTTATATTTAAATATTTTATTTAAATATTAAATCGTTAATCGGATTTTGGTCCGAAAAGCTACTTTTTGCAAACGGACAAATTAGGACTCGAGACCACTTCCATTGAGTTTGAAATGCTGTTTACAACATTTTTAAGTATAAACATTGATATGATTGGAGATAGTAGAATTTCACTACTTTTTCACTTGAGACTTTGGGTTGGGCTTTTAGCCTATTAGACCCAACCTTCACCCCTCCTCTTCATAACTCCATTTCTATTTGCCTAAGCCTTCAAGCTTCTTCAAAAATGGTGGTGGGAATGGGAAATTAAAATTCCAAAACTCAAATTCAATTGCAATCCATCTTTCTACTCCAAATTCAAGAAGAAGACGTTGGATTCAAGCTTCTTGTGCTTAGATAGAAGAGGGATTGATTCTTGCTTGCTTAAAACTTCATTTTCATTGATATTTGGTGCAAAGGTGAGATTTTTATCTCACAATTCTAGCCTATAACTATATTGGACTATTTGGAATGATTCCCTATCATGTTTGCACGCACATTTGCATTTGGTTTGGATTGTATTGGCGAAAAACTCCAATTTTTAGCGTTTTGGTGAATTTCCTGCATTTAAGTCGTTCTGCCAGGATTTGGCTCGCTCGGAGTTAGGTCGTAGGTCGCAAGGTCGCTAGGTCGTGGGTCGTTTGGGTCTAGGTCGCTCGGCATGACAATGGGTCATCGAAATGCTTGTTTGAGTTAGGTCGCGCCTCTTTTAGGTCGCGTCTCCTTTAGGTCGCGCCTCTTTTAGGTCGCGTCTCCTTTAGGTCGCTCTCCACTGGAACCCTTAAGTCGTTTGGCCTTAGGTCGTTGCACCGTTAGGTCATTGGAAACCACTTGATCGTATGACCTTGTTAGGTCGTTAGGTCGCAATGGCTTTAAGTCGCGCACCTATTAGGTCGTTCGCCCCTTTTTGTCATTAGGTCGCTCGACTGTTTATGTCGTTAGGTCGCGAACCCACTTAGGTCGCTTAACCTTGTTTTCCTCTAGGTCGCGTGGCCATTAGACCCTTAGGTCGTGAGCCGTTAGGTCGTTAGACCTAGGTTGCCTTTTCCCCTTATGTCGTTGGACCGATAGGTCGCTTCACCTGTGCTCATGTTAGGTCGTTCGACCCATTCATCTTTAGGTCGTTCCACTTGCCTATCTCGTAGGTCGCGTTCCACCTAGGTCGCGTGAACCTATAGGTCGTTGGACCCTTAACTCGTAGGTCGTTGGACCTTATCCTGATAGGTCGCTCCCTTCACTAGGTCGTACCGTTTTGGTCGGGGTGCTGCCCCGCACCCCGCCGGGGGCGCTGCCCCCTGGACCCCCGCGACCTGACCGGGCAGGTCGAACCCCGTAGCGGTGGCGTTGCCCCCGCACCCCCACCTTGGGGGGTTGCCAACCCCCCGGACCCCCCCTCCGTAGGGGATCTTAGATGAAAGGTGCATTTTGAGCTGATTTTCCTGGATTTCATTCACGTCTTTGAACGTGAAGTTTTTTTTGGTGATTTGTCACTTTAATAAAATAAAGGTTTCAAAACTAGTAGTAAATATCAAAACTCTTTCAATAAAAGGATTTCAACTCTATTTTTAATAACAAAGCTCTTTTCTTAACCCGTTTTCCAATCTATTAGTATATACAAACCTTTACCTCACTCGGATGAGAAATCTAATTAAACGGCTTAGTAAAACAAGTGGTATGAAACGCTTGCGTTTGCTTCGTCGGTTAATTCTTGGACTTGTTCGATTGAACCTCTTGTGACAATTTTCTAGTGAAGATTTACAGTTTGTTCGTAAATATTTAAGTTAAGCAAGTGGTTATGGGACATGAAGCTAAACTTTTATATTTACTAGCTTAGTGTAATTGACACTTCTCGTTGATCATGACGATCATTCTTATGATTTAGACTAGCAATTGTGCAATGTCTCTTGTTTGCTTGGTTAGACTAGACACCACTTGTGTGATTTCATTCACACATACCTTTTTACCTTCTTGGTTAGTCTAGACACCACTTGTGTGATTTCACTCACACATACATTTTTGTTTGCGAGGTTAGACTAGACACCACTTGTGTGATTTCACTCACACATACCTTTTTGATTTTTGGTTAGTCTAGACCTCATCTGTGTGATTTCGACTCACACATATGGGGTAGCTCCCCATGGTCTTCGGACCGTCATGTGATAGGCCTCTTTCCCCTTTTCTATGATTTCTGGATTTCTTGTGTTGATTTCTGGAATTTATGTCATTGACTTGTTATGAGTACAAGTTTAGGGTATGATGCCCTCTTTGGATCTTTGAGAAGATTCTTGTGATATCGATTTATCTCTTATTGATTGATCTTCTGTTGGTCATCATTTGCATACTTATAGTAGTATGTCAGTATGGATATTTTTATGTTATGCCATATCTTTTATTTTATACCATGTCATCTAATATTTATAGCTAGAGTGACCCGTTTATTATTTTCTTAAATAATACTCGGGTCAGACCGAGATGTTACAGGTGCTTCTGCTTGACTTCTTCCCAGGATTTGCTACTCTGACTTTTGGCTAACTATTTAGATTAGCAGTTTTTGTTGTATACACTTGAGACATAGACTCATAGTTGTATTCTTTTGTATAGCACGTGTTGCTATTCTTTTGTATTATTGTGGATCTCTTTGACCACTACTTTGATGTACACTTTCATGTGTTAGTTATATATATTCATATCTTCTTCCGCCTCTGTGATATGAATGCTGTGACTGATTTGTGTTATGTTTATTTCTATGTTTGTTTCCGAAGATTATTTATAGCCACCGTGTGATAAGCAATTACATGGATGGCCGCTCCTCAACAGCCTTATTCTCCGCGCTAGTTGACAGCACTACACCGTAGTGTCCTTGGCTAGTGTGTGTATAGAGGTGGGGCGTCACAGCTTGGTATCGGAGCCAAACTTCGGAACAATGTAGAATAACTTAACAAGGATCATCGTCCTAAGTCTATCTTAGGTGTTATACCATAGGATTGATTCGAGTCTTCATACCGATTCATCCTATTTCCTTTATGATTCCTTGTTTTATTTATCAAGATTGCTTGATATTCATTGGTGAATAACCTTCTTCCTTCTCTTCTTTCTTTCTTAAAGGAAGAGAATGTCTAGACCAGGTCGTCCCAGAACTGGATCATCTAGTGCTGCTCCCCAGGATGGAGTTTTTATGACTGCTCAACAGCTTCTTAATTTAGTAACAAATGCTCAAGCGGCTAGAGCTAACCCGGAACCTACTCACCCAAAGTCGGGATTTGCACGCTTGTGCAGCGATTACACCAACTTGGGTGGGAAGCCCTTCAAAGGTTCGGAAACGATCATCTAGGTCCAGGCTCGGTTAAAATCATGCGATTGAATCTTTTCTCGCATGAACCTTATCGATCTCCACCGCATTCAGGTGGCTTCCAGCATGCTCCAGGAGAGAGCATTGGACTGGTACGAACTCCTTATTTCAGAAATTAATGAAGCGGATCTCACCTGGGAGCAATTTCAAGGACGCTTCGAGTTAAAGTTTGTACCAGAAGCTGGGAAAGTAACCTTGGCTCGATGTTTTATAGACCTTGTTCAAGGTCAATCCTCTGTGACTGATTACATCGCAGCCTTCGAGTCGCTTTCCAAATATAGGGTTGAATACATCAACACCCCATTGAAGAAGAACCAGAGGTTCGTTTATGGCTTAAATAAGAATCTTAAGAAGCCACTACACCTGAAACTAGAAGTCGCATTTGATCAACTAATTGATATCGCTCTTAGTCTCGAAGAGGCTGAAAAGGAAAGTGATGTTGAAGTGGTGGTTGTCAAACCAAACTTCAATAACAACAAAAAGAGGCCCAGTAAATTCAAAGGCCCTTATCCCAATAAAAAGGGTAAGCAAGCAACTCCTGCTGCAAAGGCTCCTTCTCCTAGTGGTGCGAGATGCTTCAACTGTGGATCTGGGAATCATTTTGTGAATAAGTGCTCAAAGCCCAAATCTTGTCGCTATTGTAAGAGCCCAGATCACTTCATACATCAATGCCTCGAACTTGAAGCCAAGAAGGAGGGAAAGTTAAATGTGGCTCAAGCCCCTGGCAACACATCTCGTGGCCAAGGTATTTCTCACTCCATTCTTGATGGTATTATTTTATTTCATGATCAACCTATTCGAGTTCTCTTTGATACGGGTGCATCCCATTCTTTTATATCAAAGGAACTGGTAGACACTTTTTCCTTAAGTGTTACTGCATTAATGACTTCTTTAAAAATTGCGAACCCTGTTGGTGGATCCGCAACTCTTAGTTTGCTTTGTAAAAATGTGGAGATTATTTTATGTGATTTTCCATTCCTAGCCGATTTGAATGTTATGCATTACCTAGGCTTTGGAATGATTTTGGGAATGGATTGGCTTAATCGTTATGAAGCTCATATCCTATGTCCTGAGCGGACTATTCATCTCCGACATCCACTATCTGTTAATCAGATTTCTGTTAATCTTAAAGATTCAGAATCCTGTTTGGTGGCATCTTTATATTCTTTAAATCCTCGTGATAACGATGATGATGATGACGATGATATTATTTCTCGTATTCACGTTGTTCGTGAATTTTCCGACATATTCGAGCCTGTTTTAGGTTTACCACCTAAACGAGCAATTGAGTTCAGAATTAATCTTGTTTCTGGAGCTCAACCTATTACTCGTCCTCCTTATCGCTTGTCCAATAAGGAAAATAAGGAGATGCGCAAACAGTTGTCCGAATTGGAGACGAAACAATTTATTCGCTCTAGTTCCTCGCCTTGGGGAGCTTCGACTATTTTCGTGAAGAAATCCGACGGTACGCTTAGGCTTTGCGTTGACTATCGCAAGCTTAACGATATGACTATTGAAAATAAATATCCTTTACCTCGGATTGATGATCTATTCAATCAGCTTAGTGGTGCTAAGGTCTTTTCACAATTGGACTTGGCTACCGGTTTCCATCAGCTTCGTATCGCAGAGGATAGTATTCCTTTGACATCATTCCATACTCGATATGGATCTTATGAATGGCTTGTTATTCCATTTGGGTTAACGAATGCTCCAGCTTATTTCGTTGACCTCATGAATCGAGTTTTCAAAGATTTCCTCGATCGGTTTGTTCTCATATTCATTGATGATATTCTAGTGTATTCAAAAACCAAGGAGGAACATGAGAAACATCTTCGGATTGTATTGGAAACTCTTAGGGGTAATCAATTAAAGGCGAAATTTTCTAAATGCCACTTTTGGCAATCTCGTGTGAAGTTTCTCGGTCATATTATTTCCGAATCCGGAATTTCCGTGGATCCTTCAAAGATTGAAGCGATTCAAGATTGGAAAAGACCTGAGAGTGTGACTGAAATCCGTAGCTTTCTCGGATTGGCGGGCTATTACCGTCATTTTATTAAAGACTTTTCTAAGATTGTCGTGCCTCTTATTGGCTTGACTAAGAAAGGAGTTAAATACATTTGGTCAGACAAATGTGAAGCCTCTTTTCAGAAATTGAAAGAACTCCTTGCCGATGCTCCTATTCTTGTTATTCCCGATGGGAATCAAGATTTTGTTGTTTATACCAATGCTAGTCACATTGGTTTGGGTGCCGTTCTTATGCAAAAAGAACGTGTTGTTGCTTATGCTTCTAGGCAATTGAAGCCGGCCGAGACTAGATATGCCACACATGATCTAGAGCTCGCGGCTATTGTTTTCGCCCTTCGAATGTGGCGTCATTATCTATTGGGAGAGAAATTTATTCTTTACACGGATCATAAGTCTTTGAAATATTTATTTTCTCAAAAAGAACTTAATTTACGTCAACAGCATTGGCTCGAGTTCCTTGCACCTTATGATCTTGATATTCTTTATACCCCCAGTAAGGGTAATCGTGTCGCCGATGCTCTTAGCCGTAAGCAATAAGCAGTTGTTTCTATGATGATATCCGAATGGAACGATCTCGAGATCTTATCCACTTGTGAGATTCGAGAGTGCGTATCCGATTTATGCTCATCATTTGTTTTATGTAGCCTTGAGGCTCATCCTTCTCTCTTAGACCGCATTCTTGAAGCTCAAAGGCTAGATCCTGAATTGGTTCTTCTTGGCCAAAATATTAAGGATAGAATTGATATTGAAGGTTTGAAAGACTTTAGTATTGATTCTCGTGGCGGCATTCGAAAATTTGATAGACTTATCGTACCAAATATTGGTGATCTTCGTAAAGATATTTTAGAAGATTCCCATCGTTCTAAATTCACCATTCATCCCGGTAGTAGTAAAATGTACGCTGATATGAAGCGACTTTATTATTGGGAGGGAATGAAATCTGATATTGCTAACTTTGTTAAGTGTTGCATGACTTGCCAACTTGTCTAGGCCGAACATCAGAGGCCTGGTGGGTTATTGCAACCTTTAGAAATTCCAATTTGGAAGTGGGACCAAATTTCCATGGATTTTAAAGATGGCCTTCCCCGTTCTCGTTCGGGTCATGATGGCTTATGGGTGATCGTTGATAGGCTTACTAAATCCGCCCATTTTATTCCCGTTCGGTCTAACCGAACCGTTCCTCTTTTGGCCAAACTCTTTATCAAAGATATTGTTAAATAGCATGGAGTTTCTACTTCTATTGTTGGCGACCGAGATCCATTGTTTACTAGTGGATTTTGGAAGAGTCTTCAAAAAGCCTTAGGAACGAAGCTTAATTTTAGCACCGCTTATCACCCCCAGTCCGATGGACAAACCGAGCGTGTGAATCAAACTCTTGAAGATCTTCGTGCTTGTGTGCTTGATTTTGGTGGAAGTTAGGAAGATCATATTTCACTCGTCGAATTTTCCTATAATAATAGCTTCCAATCTAGTATTGGTATGGCACCTTTCGAGGCACTCTACGGAAGGCCCTGCCGATCTCCTTCTTGTTGGCTTGAGGCCGGTGAGAAGCTGGTTTTAGGTCCAGATTTTATTCGAGACTCCACAGAGAAGATTGAACTTATTCGACATAGGATGAAAGAAGCCCAGAGTAGACAAAAATCCTATGCCGATAATCGAAGAAGGAAATTAGAATTTTCTGTTGGAGATCCTGTTTTTATTCGTGTTTCACCTATGAAGGGTGTTGTACGTTTCAGTCGATCGGGGAAGTTAGCGCCTCGATATATTGGGCCCTTTCCTATCACTGAATGTATTGGTTCAATGGCTTATCGCCTTGCATTGCCGGCTCAGTTTTCTGCTATGCATGACGTATTTCACGTTTCTCAATTACGGAAACGCCTTCGGGATTCCGATTCTATTCTTGAGCCTGCTGTTGTGGAAGAAATTGAAGTTTCGCCGAATTTAACTTATGAGCAGCATCCTATTCGAATTATAGCTTCTGAGGTTAAATGACATCGAAATAAAGATGTTCCGCTTGTGAAGGTTCAATGGTCCTCAAATCCTAAGGATTGTTCTTGGGAATCCAGAGAATTCATCGAGCGTACACATCCGGACTTGCTTACTCCTGCTCTTTGAGGTGAACTTCTTATTTCAAATTTCTCTTGTGTTAATATCTTTTATGGTTGTTACTTTTTATTTCCATCTTATATATATATTGCAAGGACGCAATTTCTTTAAGGAGGGGAGTATGTAACAACCCACATATTTATCGAGTTTATATTTAAATATTTTATTTAAATATTAAATCGTTAATCGGATTTTGGTCCGAAAAGCTACTTTTTGCAAACGGACAAATTAGGACTCGAGACCACTTCCATTGAGTTCGAAATGCTGTTTACAACATTTTTAAGTATAAACATTGATATTGATTGGAGATAGTAGAATTTCACTACTTTTTCACTTGAGACTTTGGGTTGGGCTTTTAGCCTATTAGACCCAACCTTCACCCCTCCTCTTCATAACTCCATTTCTATTTGCCTAAGCCTTCAAGCTTCTTCAAAAATGGTGGAGGGAATGGGAAATTAAAATTCCAAAACTCAAATTCAATTGCAATCCATCTTTCTACTCCAAATTCAAGAAGAAGACGTTGGATTCAAGCTTCTTGTGCTTAGATAGAAGAGGGATTGATTCTTGCTTGCTTAAAACTTCATTTTCATTGATATTTGGTGCAAAGGTGAGATTTTTATCTCACAATTCTAGCCTATAACTATATTGGACTATTTGGAATGATTCCCTATCATGTTTGCACGCACATTTGCATTTGGTTTGGATTGTATTGGCCAAAAACTCCAATTTTTAGCGTTTTGGTGAATTTCCTGCATTTAAGTCGTTCTGCCCGGATTTGGCTCGCTCGGAGTTAGGTCGTAGGTCGCAAGGTCGCTAGGTCGTGGGTCGTTTGGGTCTAGGTCGCTCGGCATGACTCTGGGTCATCGAAATGCTTGTTTGAGTTAGGTCGCGCCTCTTTTAGGTCGCGTCTCCTTTAGGTCGCGCCTCTTTTAGGTCGCGTCTCCTTTAGGTCGCTCTCCACTGGAACCCTTAAGTCGTTTGGCCTTAGGTCGTTGCACCGTTAGGTCATTGGAAACCACTTGATCGTATGACCTTGTTAGGTCATTAGGTCGCGATGGCTTTAAGTCGCGCACCTATTAGGTCGTTCGCCCCTTTTTGTCGTTAGGTCGCTCGACTGTTTATGTCGTTAGGTCGCGAACCCACTTAGGTCGCTTAACCTTGTTTTCCTCTAGGTCGCGTGGCCTTTAGACCCTTAGGTCGTGAGCAGTTAGGTCGTTAGACCTAGGTTGCCTTTTCCCCTTAGGTCGTTGGACCGATAGGTCGCTTCACCTGTGCTCATGTTAGGTCGTTCGACCCATTCATCTTTAGGTCGTTCCACTTGCCTATCTCGTAGGTCGCGTTCCACCTAGGTCGCGTGAACCTATAGGTCGTTGGACCCTTAACTCGTAGGTCGTTGGACCTTATCCCGATAGGTCGCTCCCTTCACTAGGTCGTACCGTTTTGGTCGGGGCGCTGCCTCGCACCCCGCCCGGGGCGCTGCCCCCTGGACCCCCGCGACCTGACCGGGCAGGTCGAACCCCGTAGCGGTGGCGTTGCCCCCGCACCCCCACCTTGGGGGGTTGCCAACCCCCTGGACCCCCCCTCCATAGGGGATCTTAGATGAAAGGTGCATTTTGAGCTGATTTTCCTGGATTTCATTCACGTCTTTGAACGTGAAGTTTTTTTGGTGATTTGTCACTTTAATAAAATAAAGGTTTCAAAACTAGTAATAAATATCAAAACTCTTTCAATAAAAGGATTTCAACTCTATTTTTAATAACAAAGCTCTTTTCTTAACTCGTTTTCCAATCTATTAGTATATACAAACCTTTACCTCACTCGGATGAGAAATCTAATTAAACGGCTTAGTAAAACAAGTGGTATGAAACGCTTGCGTTTGCTTCGTCGGTTAATTCTTGGACTTGTTCGATTGAACCTCTTGTGACAATTTTCTAGTGAAGATTTACAGTTTGTTCGTAAATATTTAAGTTAAGCAAGTGGTTATGGGACATGAAGCTAAACTTTTATATTTACTAGCTTAGTGTAATTGACACTTCTCGTTGATCATGACGATCATTCTTATGATTTAGACTAGCAATTGTGCGATGTCTCTTGTTTGCTTGGTTAGACTAGACACCACTTGTGTGATTTCATTCACACATACCTTTTTACCTTCTTGGTTAGTCTAGACACCACTTGTGTGATTTCACTCACACATACGTTTTTGTTTGCGAGGTTAGACTAGACACCACTTGTGTGATTTCACTCACACATACCTTTTTGATTTTTGGTTAGTCTAGACCTCATCTGTGTGATTTCGACTCACACATATGGGGTAGCTCCCCATGGTCTTCGGACCGTCATGTGATAGGCTTCTTTCCCCTTTTCTGTGATTTCTGGATTTCTTGTGTTGATTTCTGGAATTTATGTCATTGACTTGTTATGAGTATAAGTTTAGGGTATGATGCCCTCTTTGGATCTTTGAGAAGATTCTTGTGATATCGATTTATCTCTTATTGATTGATCTTCTGTTGGTCAATCATTTGCATACTTATAGTAGTATGTCGGTATGGATATTTTTATGTTATGCCATATCTTTTATTTTATACCATGTCATCTGATATTTATAGCTAGACTGACCCGTTTATTATTTTCTTAAATAATACTCGGGTCAGACCGAGATGTTACAGGTGCTTCTGCTTGACTTCTTCCCAGGATTTGCTACTCTGACTTTTGGCTAACTATTTAGATTAGCAGTTTTTGTTGTATACACTTGAGACATAGACTCATAGTTTTATTCTTTTGTATAGCACGTGTTGCTATTCTTTTGTATTATTGTGGATCTCTTTGACCACTACTCTGATGTACACTTTCATGTGTTAGTTATATATATTCATATCTTCTTCCGCCTCGGTGATATGGATGTTGTGACTGATTTGTGTTATGTTTATTTCTATGTTTGTTTCCGAAGATTATTTATAGCCACCGTGTGATAAGAAATTACATGTATGGTCGCTCCTCAATAGCCTTATTCCCCGCGTGTGACGCCCCACCTCTATACCCATGCTAGCCAAGAACACTACGGTGTAGTTCTGTCAACTACCACGGAGAATAAGGCTGTTGAGGAGCGACCATCAATAGTTAGGCCTTATACTAGTATTGGTTATCTCAATGGGAGTGGTATATAAATATATTTTCTTTCATTTTCCATCTCTGATTTATTTTCTCCCATCGACATACCCCAATTCCCGTACAAAACGAACTACGATGGTTCGTAATAGTTTAGAACAGTAAATATAAAATATCAACACAGATAATATAGATGCGGAACACAGATGAAACAGAAAGTCTCATATATATATATATATATATATATATATAATAACTGATGTCAGTTACAATACATTCACACGGTACATATGATACAACTACAACAGTCGACTAAGGAAGTTACATATACAAGTACATTAACGTATTTAATATACATGAACACATATCTTCCTATACAATTTTACAGACTACCACAAATAACGACGACTACTCCAAAAGATATGAAAGAACTTCATAGCTCTAGCAGCAACCCAAAGCAGAATATCTACAACCTGAAATACTCGGTCTGACCCGAGTATTAGATTCAAAAGAAAATAATACTCGAGTCAGTCTAATTCAAACTCAGTTATTAGTGCACAGAAGCAATAATAATTAAATAATGAATAGACAACAGTAATTAAACCAAATCAGAATGCAATTCAGAATATTGAATTGAATAAACAAAACAGTTCAAACCATTGAAATATCAATTAGGATATTAAGTCGAGTAGGGCTGCAGTACACGCACGCGTGCACTGCCTCGCCACTACAGCATATGGAATATGCAAAAGATCAAATAAATCAAAGCAAGATAGAATAACATAATAGCCGTACCGTGTGGCTGCAGTTCACGCTTGCGTGCACTTCCTTGCCACTACAGTGATAATGTACCCAAAAACTCAATTCCGTGTGGCTGCAGTTCACGCTTGCGTGCACTGCCTTGCCACAACAGTAATGATGTACACAAACGGACACAAGGTCAAACCCGAAATACCGGATTCAATACAGGTGAAATTCCGAAATCAACATGAAACTCAGGTGTAATAGAAATTGAATAGTGACATGCACAAACATAAGAACATGCAAGAGAAACATGTCGTAACTACAAAGCTAAGTCACTTACGAAATGCTGAGGTCAAGTCAATGACTCAACACAGCTGCGGCAGCAACATCAGTGCAGTAGTGCACAGAGAACTCTAGACAAGACATTCAAAACAGGACTAGATCGGATATTCAGGCAGACAAGATCACAATACCAAAGTGCACATGGATAAGCGAGCACTTGAATACGTGAATGAACACAACAGTTCAACACGGATGAATCGAAGCAACAGGAAATGGAACTCGAAGTGAAATAGAAATGTCATAGAAAGTGAGAAGAAATAAAGGCAACATAAGTATGCAGCAGTCACAAGAGTGGCAGCATCGTGCTACAGGCCAACAAAATACCCAAAAGCAAATGTACACAAATTGCAAGCTCAAATAATCAAGTATAGACAACAACAGCAGCAACCACAAAATGACCGAGAATACAATTGCCTGAGGCTTCAAGGAGATGAACCAATATACTATGCAGGGGGTAAAGCAAGTACAACATCAAGTAACACAACTACACGTGACTGCATGGTACAAAAGTGATATGTGAAGTCAAAGACTACATGAAATAGGTAGGCAAGCTGTCTCAAATGGTCAAGGCAGCAAGCACTGATGAAATACAAATTCAAACTGAATAATTTATGTGGTGAAAGTGATATGCCCAATGAAACTCAAGTCTTCATTATTGCGACATAACCAAACTGAATTGAACAGGTTTACTTCATGTGACAGCAATGCAGACACATCACTAACTCAAATGGCAAATCAAATGATCACTACATACATGTACTCAGGGAACTTACGCAAAATACAGCTAGAACAACAAAATGGCACGAGAACAAAGTATGCAGTGATAACCCAGGTGAGGGTTTATCAACACATAGCATCCTCAATGAAGGCAAAACCCAGTGCAACATATATACATGTTGACCAGAGCTTAAAGCACCCCAACTACTCAATGACAATTAAATGAAGTTAACATATATGCAACAGTGACACAAAAGGACTGCAGCCAGATTCAAGTTCAAAAATGCAGCAAGGATGACAGTGAACAAAAAAAAACAAGCCTACAAACAAATGTGCCAGATTGCAATTCAAGTCAATCCACCCATATATGCATACACACAAACATATGTATATATGCACAATGTCAATTGCAAAACTCGACAGTGAAGTGGTCGAGCACCAAGGTAGTGAACACGACAATCAAACCCAGTTTACAGTTTAAACAATTATGCACGTATCAGAGAGTATATGCAGAGCATACAAAGACAAAGCCTCAAGTAAAACAAGTGCAGCATCAACACAATTATCACAACAGTTCGATGATGAACATGTCAAAAGAAAAAAAAAAGTGAGCAAATTGAAGCCAAGTTCAAAATCATGAAACAACGGTTTCAAGTCAACGCTAGAAACAATTGACAAAGTCGTAAATCAAGTTGAAGCCGAGGTCAACATAAAATTCACGAAATCAAATTACCAACAATCAAAATCGTGAGCGTCACTTAATCAACCATAAAAATAACAAGCTTGAACAAATCAGAAATCATACGAATTTGTATTAGAAGTGAGTGAAATAAATCACTCACCTTGTTAGGAGCAAAGGCAATCACGAGACGAGCGAAGCCAAAGACGAATCGAAACCCTAATTCGATAAAGAAGCCGAAGCCCTAATTTTTGTAACAAGGGTCGGCCGCAACCTTCACAATAGAAGACAGAAAAGGATCGGGCTCGAATGAAAATGGTGAAGGGGGGAAAAGAACGGGTTTTTTTTTTACCCATGTAAATTTTCACGGCCCAATAATAAAAGGCCCACTATTTAAAAATCAAAGCCCCTCAAACTTTATAACAATTTGTAATTTAAATTTTTAATTTAAATTTTAAAAACTTCAAAATGGCAATTGACGAAAAAATATAAATCGTTTTAACGTCGATTATGAATTGACGCGAATATCGGGTTGTTACAGACTCCCCTCCTTAAAGAAATTGCGTCCTCGTAATCTTAAGAAATAAATGGGCAAAAGGTAACAACCCCAAAACACAACGACACAAGATGGAGAATTTTGAAATAGGAAGTTCAACATAAAGGGCATGAAAGAGAAAACCTGAACGTGTTTGCTCGATGAATTCCCTGAATTCCGAAGTGAAATCCATAGGATTTGAGAACCACTGAGCTTTTACGAGAAAAACATCGTTATTTCGAAGGTGCTACACCCCCGAAGCAATGATGTGAATATAAGGTTGCTCAAGAATAGAAATCGGAAATCCCTAAGGCATTTCCGTAATTGGAAGACGTGGAAAACATCATGAATAGCAGAAAAATTGAGTCGGTACACCGGCGTAGTACAATATAAACGCCAAAGAAATCTTTTAATTTCATAAAAGAAATTCACAATTTATCAACAAAATCTAATTATCAATAGATAATTCAGAAATCTCAAATCACAAATATTCGATTATCAAAAACGATAATCAAATCAACAAGTATTCGATTATCAAAATCGAAAATCAATCTTAAATCACAAATATTTAATTATCACAATTGATAATCAAATCTCAAACCGCAAATGTTTAATTATCACAAACGATAATCAAACCACAAATATCTAATTATCACAAACGATAATTAGAAACAATAAATATCTGATTATCAAAAACGATAAATCAGAAATCATAAACATCCAATTATCAAAACGATAATCAGAAATTACCACAACGGTAATCAAATTTCAAATCACAAATATTTAATTATCACAATTGATAATCAAATCTCAAATCGCAAATGTTTAATTATTACAAACGATAATCAAACCACAAATATCTAATTATCACAAACGATAATTAGAAACAATAAATATCTGATTATCAAAAACGATAAATCAGAAATCATAAACATCCAATTATCAAAACGATAATCAGAAATTACCACAACGGTAATCAAATTTCAAATCACAAATATTTAATTATCACAATTGATAATCAAATCTCAAATCGCAAATGTTTAATTATCACAAACGATAATCAAACCACAAATATCTAATTATCACAAACGATAATTAGAAACAATAAATATCTGATTATCAAAAACGATAAATCAGAAATCATAAACATCCAATTATCAAAACGATAATCAGAAATTACCACAACGGTAATCAAATTTCAAATCACAAATATTTAATTATCACAATTGATAATCAAATCTCAAATCGCAAATGTTTAATTATCACAAACGATAATTAAATCTCAAATATCTAATTATCACAAACGATAATTAGAAATCACAAATTTTCAATTAACGAGTCCGAAATTAACCGAAATAGCAAACGCACATGACCCATAACCACGAGTTTTACTAAATCGTTTAATTCACTTCATCGTTTCCTTGAAAGTGCAAAATGGTGTATTTTAAATAAATAACATTTTACGTTCTCAAACGGACAAGTCCGGAATTAAGCGAATCAGTAAAAGAAAGGGGTCATAGTCCTCGATTTTTCTGAAACGTTTAATTCGCTTCCTCATTCTTTTGAAAGCGCAAATCGTAAAAATTTTGAAAACAATTTTTATTTATATTTTGAAACATTTTTTAAAACACGTGATTAAAACAGCGACATCAGTAGCAACTTCGATAAGTGGATTTTCATTCATCAAAAGTGTCACAAGAATCTTCTCAAAGATAGAAAGGGATATCATACCCTAAACTTGTATTCATAACAAGTCAATAACACACGAATTCACCAATGCACAAGAATTGATAAAACTTATCAATAGAAATCACGAAAATTGGTGAAGCACAAATTCTAGAAATCTACACAAGAAATCCAGAAATCACAAGATAAGAGTATAAGAACTCGAACGGGAGTATGAAAACTCGAACGGAGTATGAAAACTCGAACGGAGAATGAAAACTCGAACGGAGTATGAAAACTCGAACGGAGTATGAAAACTCGAACGGAGAATATGACATAGAATAAAAGATATGGCATAACATAAAATATCCATAATGACATACTACTATAAGTATGTAAATAATGATCAACAGGAGATCAACCAATAAGAGGTATGGCATAAATATGAAATACCCATACTGACATACAACTATAAGTATGCAAATAATGATCAACAGAAGATCAACCGATAAGAGATAATCAATATCACAAGAATCTTCTCAAAGATGCAAAGAGGTATCATACCCCAAATTTGTACTCATGACAAATCAATAACATATGAATTCACCAATGCACAAAAATAGGTGAAGCATAAAATTTCCAGAAATCAACATAAGGAATCTAGAAATCACAGAAAAAGGGAAAGAGGCCTATCACATGACGGTCCGAAGACCAAGGGGAGCTACCCCACATGTGTGAATGGAATCACACAGATTGAGGTCAAGACTAACCAAAAAGCAGAATGGTATGTGTGAATGGAATCACACAAGTGGTGTCTAGTCTGACCATCAGAACGATTATCATGATCAACGAGGAGTGTCAATTACACTAAGCATGTGTGAATGGAATCACACAGATTGAGGTCAAGACTAACCAAAAAGCAAAAGGGTATGCGTGAGTGGAATCACACAAGTGGTGTCTAGTCTAACCTTGCAATGAAAGAGACATCGCGCAATTGCTAGTCTAATTCATAAAGCGATCATCAAGATCAACGAGAAGTGTTAATTACACTAAGCTAGTGAATATAAAAGTTTAGCTTCATGTCCCATAACCACTAGCTTAACTTAAATATTTACGAACAAATTGTAGATCTTCACTAGAAAAATGTCACAAGTGGTTCAATCGAACAAGTCCAAAAATTAACCGACGAAGTAAACGCAAGTGTTTCATACCACTTGTTTTGCTAAGCCGTTTAATTAGATTTCTCATACGAGTGAAATAAAGGTTTGTATATACTAATAGATTGGAAAACGGTTTAGGAAAAGATTTTGATATTGAAAATAGAGTTGAAAACATTTTGATAAAAGAGTTTTGATATTTACTACTAGTATTGAAACATTTATATTTTTAAAGTGACAAATCACAAAAATGATTGTAGAAACAATCAATCACAAGAATTCACATACGAAGACGTGAATAGAATCCAAAGAAATCGATACTGTATCCATCCAAAAGTGTGTTCATGAAAATCCCAAAGAAAATGTTATCAAAGTTGCTAATAAATGATAGCAATAAATCGGGGAATTAACAAGAATCGATTAAATTTGGAAACCAAATCAATTCACTAAAATTCACCTTCAAAGACGTGAATAAAATCCAAAGAATTCGATTCTAAATCCATCAAAGTAGGAATATCCAAAAATTCCAGAAATAGAAGTTATCAAAGTCAACAAAGGAGATAACAACTAATCGGAAAAGAAGAATCGATTAACAAATGGGATAACGAAGCAGAACGAGCATAAATGCATAAATGACTTCAACAAAAATAAAAATCAAGTCAATGTCGAAGTCAACAATTAATGGCCATAATAGAGTACAAAACGATTCAACATCATCCTCAAAGGACTCAACGGCAAACCAAGTCAGAGTCTTGGAAATCAAGAATTTAGAAATTTCTCAAAAACAAAGTGACCAAAGTTGAATGGAATTCAAGCCGAAGAAAACATAAAATATCAAGTTCAGAATCGCTGAGATTCGAACAAAATCAATCATCGGCTAAATCTAATCAAAGCCGAAAACACAAGAATCAAAATCAAATGCTTATGAATAAGCGTTAGGAATTCATACATAACAATCAAAGACAATCATATGCAAATATGAGAGATAAAACGTCGACAAATAGTTGTAACACATGTGCTATCTAAGTTATGTTTTATATTTGTTCTAAACCCCAGGCTTTGATACCAAGCTGTGACGCCCCACCTCTATACCCACGCTAGCCAAGAACACTACGGTGTAGTGCTGTCAACTAGCACGGAGAATAAGGCTGTTGAGGAGCGACCATCAATAGTTAGGCCTTATACTAGTATTGGTTATCTCAATGGGAGTGGTATATAAATATATTTTCTTTCATTTTCCATCTCTGATTTATTTTCTCCCATCGACATACCCCAATTCCCGTATAAAACGAACTACGATGGTTCGTAATAGTTTAGAATAGTAAATATAAAATATCAACACAGATAATATAATGCGGAACACAGATGAAACAGAAAGTCTCATATATATATATATAATAACTGATGTCAGTTACAATACATTCACACGGTACATATGATACAACTACAACAGTCGACTAAGGAAGTTACATATAAAAGTACATTAACGTATTTAATATACAT
Source organism: Allium cepa (assembly GCA_030765085.1). Classification (NCBI taxonomy): domain Eukaryota; kingdom Viridiplantae; phylum Streptophyta; class Magnoliopsida; order Asparagales; family Amaryllidaceae; genus Allium; species Allium cepa. Next base: position 319,336,126 of record CM060939.1, read on the forward strand.
GAACACATATCTTCCTATACAATTTTACAGACTACCACAAATAACGACGACTACTCCAAAAGATATGAAAGAACTTCATAGCTCTAGCAGCAACCCAAAGCAGAATATCTACAACCTGAAATACTCGGTCTGACCCGAGTATCATATTCAAAAGAAAATAATACTCGAGTCAGTCTAATTCAAACTCAGTTATTAGTGCACAGAAGCAATAATAATTAAATAATGAATAAACAACAGTAATTAAACCAAATCAGAATGCAATTCAGAATATTGAATTGAATAAACAAAACAGTTCAAACCATTGAAATATCAATTAGGATATTAAGTCCAGTAGGGCTGCAGTACACGCACGCGTGCACTGCCTCGCCACTACAGCATATGGAATATGCAAAAGATCAAATAAATCAAAGCAAGATAGAATTACATAAAAGCCGTACCGTGTGGCTGCAGTTCACGCTTGCGTGCACTGCCTTGCCACTACAGTGATAATGTACCCAAAAACTCAATTCCGTGTGGCTGCAGTTCACACTTGCGTGCACTGCCTTGCCACAACAGTAATGATGTACACAAACAGACACAAGGTCAAACCCGAAATACCTGATTCAATACAGGTGAAATTCCGAAATCAACATGAAACTCAGGTGTAATAGAAATTGAATAGTGACATGCACAAACATAAGAACATGCAAGAGAAACATGTCGTAACTACAAAGCTAAGTCACTTACGAAATGCTGAGGTCAAGTCAATGACTCAACACAGCTGCGGTAGCAACATCAGTGTAGTAGTGCACAGAGAACTCTAGACAAGACATTCAAAACAGGACTAGATCGGATATTCAGGCAGACAAGATCACAATACCAAAGTGCACATGGATAAGCGAGCACTTGAATACGTGAATGAACACAACAGTTCAACACGGATGAATCGAAGCAACAGGAAATGGAACTCGAAGTGAAATAGAAATGTCATAGAAAGTGAGAAGAAATAAAGGCAACATAAGTACGCAGCAGTCACATGAGTGGCAGCATCGTGCTACAGGCCAACAAAATACCCAAAAGCAAATGTACACAAATTGCAAGCTCAAATAATCAAGTATAGCCAACAACAGCAGCAACCACAAAATGACTGAGAATACAATTGCCTGAGGCTTCAAGGAGATGAACCAATATACTATGCAGGGGGTAAAGCAAGTACAACATCAAGTAACACAACTACACGTGACTGCATGGTACAAAAGTGATCTGTGAAGTCAAAGACTACATGAAATAGGTAGGCAAGCTGTCTCAAATGGTCAAGGCAGCAAGCACTGATGAAATACAAATTCAAACTGAATAATTTATGTGGTGAAAGTGATATGCCCAATGAAACTCAAGTGTTCAGTATTGCAACATAACCAAACTGAATTGAACAGGTTTACTTCATGTGACAGCAATGCAGACACATCACTAACTCAAATGGCAAATCAAATGATCACTACATACATGTACTCAGGGAACTTACGCAAAATACAGCTAGAACAACAAAATGGCACGAGAACAAAGTATGCAGTGATAACCCAGGTGAGCGTTTATCAAAACATAGCATCCTCAATGAAGGCAAAACCCAGTGCAACATATATACATGTTGACCAGAGCTTAAAGCACCCCAACTACTCAATGACAATTAAATGAAGTTAACATATATGCAACAGTGACACAAAAGGACTGCAGCCAGATTCAAGTTCAAAAATGCAGCAAGGATGACAGTGAACAAAAAAAACAAGCCTACAAACAAATGTGCCAGATTGAAATTCAAGTCAATCCACCCATATATGCATACACACAAACATATGTATATATGCACAATGTCAATTGCAAAACTCGACAGTGAAGTGGTCGAGCACCAAGGCAGTGAACACGACAATCAAACCCAGTTTACAGTTTAAACAATTATGCACGTATCAGAGAGTATATGCAGAGCATACAAAGACAAAGCCTCAAGTAAAACAAGTGCAGCATCAACACAATTATCACAACAGTTCGATGATGAACATGTCAAAAGAAAAAAAAAAGTGAGCAAATTGAAGCCGAGTTCAAAATCACGAAACAACGGTTTCAAGTCAACGCTAGAAACAATTGACAAAGTCGTAAATCAAGTTGAAGTCGAGGTCAACATAAAATTCACGAAATCAAATTACCAACAATCAAAATCGTGAGCGTCACTTAATCAACCATAAAAATAACAAGCTTGAACAAATCAGAAATCATACGAATTTGTATTAGAAGTGAGTGAAATAAATCACTCACCTTGTTAGGAGCAAAGGCAATCACGAGACGAGCGAATCCAAAGACGAATCGAAACCCTAATTCGATAAAGAAGCCGAAGCCCTAATTTCTGTAACAAGGGTCGGCCGCAACCTTCACAATAGAAGACAGAAAAGGATCGGGCTCGAATGAAAATGGTGAAGGGGGGAAAAGAACGGGTTTTTTTTTTACCCATGTAAATTTTCACGGCCCAATAATAAAAGGCCCACTATTTAAAAATCAAAGCCCCTCAAACTTTATAACAATTTGTAATTTAAATTTTAATTTAAATTTTAAAAACTTCAAAATGGCAATTGACGAAAAAATATAAATCGTTTTAACGATTATGAATTGACGCGAATATCCGGTTGTTACACCGCGCTAGTTGACAGCACTACACCATAGTGTCCTTGGCTAGCGTGGGTATAGAGGTGGGGCGTCACAATTCATATTCGGGTGCATGATTTCGAGGTAATTTACACCGTTCCAAACGAGGATTTTTCACTCGATTCTTGATGGAAAACACCTGATATAAATTTTTTGATTTGAATCCAAAGTTTTCTATCATAATATATGGCTATGTAAGGAGAGAGACAGTTTCTAATCAAGACACCGAATCGGAGTCCGCACTAGGAAAGTCGAATGAGTGATACTAGTCGGAAGTGAAATTAATGTGATCAAGTGAGCGATCAAATTTGATATTGCATATGGATGATATATGTACATCATAGGGGCATTAATAAATTTTATGTTTTGACATTAGAGATGCAAATTATTTGGTTGGATATATTTGTAAATGAGATGCAAGTTCATGTAAGCAAAGGCTGAGTAGAGTTTGTTTGCCTGGCAAATAGGCACCTATTTATTTTTAGTTTGGTTTGATGATATTATGCCCCAGATATAGGAGACCACTTGGCTTTGTTTTCTTTTTATGGTTTGGGCATGTAGTGTCAATTTGTAGTTTTTCCGACCAAGCCGTGCAAAGGAGATGTTAGGAGCTAGAGATAATGGTTTTGATGACAACAACCTTTGTTACTTATTTTATTATAACTTTTATACCAACACTATTGTTTAGATATGCATGAATGTTATTATGCAGGATATATATACGGCAGAAACTGATTATTGAAGATTGTATAGTATAAATATCAAGAATGAAGAAATCAAGTTTGAAGACTCATGATTATCAAGATCAAGATTTCAAGATAAGTGTCTAGTTTTTGTTAAAACTTCATAATAGCACGAAAATCTTTATTCCAAATTTCATTTGGGATGGAACTCATTTCTACCTTCTTAGTGGCTTACAAACCCACGACAAGTAGCTTACAAGCATATGACAAGTGGCTTACAAACCCATGAACATCCTGGCTTTGTACAAGTTCTCGAGTCCTGATGAGATGAGATATTCTACAGGAAGAAGCTTGCAAAACTACTTCAAAGCGGTTTTTCAAAATGATTTTCAAAACTGCTTTTCAAAATGTTTCAGCCTTAAAAATTATATTTTCAAATGATTTTCGAAAAGATGTTTTAGCCTTAAAATATTCTTTGTTTTTTTTAAAATAAATTCTTGTTTGAAACTTCGTTTGTTCTTAAAACTATCTTCTGATTTTTAATCATTCTTTATAATATACATATATATACACACACACACACTTGAGATTTGAATCAAATTTATATATATACATTCTAAAAATATAGTTTTCTACTCTTCTTTATTTTAAAATATAGGAAAATTAGTTTATTTTACTCCAGAATCATTTTATCTTTTTTACTTTCAATAACATTTTCAAAACAAATTTTACATTATTTTTTAAAAAAGAATGTCGACATCATGGGATACCCCGTGTTGACATGGTGGTCGTTAAATTCAAAAGTTTCAATTTTCAAAAGAAGTGTCTATTCATTTAAATCTCTTCATAAATGGTTATGACCGTTACTGGTCTATAAATAGCCTTTGCAAACAAATTTTTTAACCAACTATTTTCCTATTTTCTTCACTCCTCCTTCTCCATAAATCCATATTCTAAAAATTTCATATTTTTAAGATCGTGTCGAAATTCTACTAAATTCTCAAGTGAATCAAATTAGAATCTCATTCTTGTTTGATTCTCTTCCCTCTCTCGAAGATCAAAGTGCTCTTTCGAGTTATAAGATCAATTTGTAATCAAAAGTTTATCGAGTCTCTTTATAAGGTGTGGTTGTGCCTGGAAATGAATTGGGTGATCTTTTGTCCCGTAAATCAAGAGAGTTTGCCCCGAACTCGATGACAGGAGGGTACCTCAAGGCCTTTAGAAATTAAAGATTGTAATCTTGACATTGGTATAATAAAAATCTGTATGAGGTGTTTGCCTTGGTACTGGACTGGATGTAGGGTAACTCCGAACCAGTATAAAATCCGGTGTGTTCTTTTCTTTTATTGCTTTTTATTTATTTTCAGCATCTGTGTTTGATTCTGTGATTGTTCTATGATTAAGTTCGGAATTTGTTTGTGTCATAATTTTAATTTAGTCCATATAAGTCTTAGAATCCATTAAACATTACTTAGCCCCCCTCACTCGAGTGTTAAACTAGCCTTAAGATTCTTAATCCACACTCCCTTTCAGGAGACGCTGCCAAAATTTTCTAAAATTTTAGGACTTAGAAAATTTAATTCGAACTAATTGATTTTGAAAAGTTAATGCGTTTGGAGGCATTTTCCTTATCTTGGCAATTTCGAGGAAGAAATTCTTTTAAGGGGGAGAATGTAACGACCCGGAATTTTAGTCATTTGATTTTGAATACTTAATTAATTTTAATTAATAAAATATAGGTTTAAAAGGTTTAATAACTTAAATTCAAATATTTGGGTTTTTTAAAAGTTAATATATAAAATTCAAATATAAGGATTGTTTAAAATTTTGTATTGAGAATTAATATTTGAATAGTGTTTCAATTAACGGGATTTACAATTAAATATTAATTTTAATCGATTAAATGGACATATTTAACTTCTTTTAAATTTTAAATAATAATAGTGAATCCAATTTGCAAATTTACTTACAATAATAAATGTTTCAAATAATAGTTAAAGAATTTATTTTTATTTTACAACTCGATTTCTATTGAAATATTTTTAATTTAATTTATTTTTTCAAAAAATTTAATTTGGAAAATAATTTAAATTTTGTTTGATGATTTCTCGGAAATGGCGGTGTTTTTAGTGATTTTATAGAACTTAATAACTAGTGTATATTATTTTTGTTTTGGGATCACATTATTGTTCTGAGCACGACTGTATTTTGGTTTTGTCAATTCAGGGTCAATATGCAAACGAAAAGCGGTGCAACGAGAAACCGAATTTTTTTAATTTATTATTTGTCAACAAAGTGTAGCGGCCCTGACTCGACCATCGAAAATCGGCATCGAATACGACACTCATATTCAAATGCCGCAGATCCAAACGTCAAATCTGGTTCGCCGGAGCTTATAACACATCAAGTATAACAACACAGCGGAAGAAAAGAATGAATATCATATACCACTCCAATTGATACAATATCCAAATATACAACAATGATCAATATCAGAGACACAAAGAAATGCTACAACAGAAAACCCAATGAACTGGCAGCGGAAACAACTAGAACTTGAAACTCCAGAAGAAACACTAATATCAACAATCTCCATAGATAGCTCGAACCACCATCAAGTTGCATCAAGCTAAGCAAGGTCAGTCGTCCCAACCAAATACTTCAATATACAAAGTCTTCAAAGAATACCAAAGAGAAAGCCGAAAGCTACCGAATCGATAACTATATCTACTATTTGAAAAACCCAACTCTAGACTGCCCGTGTGGAAAAATTGTGGGCACACAAAGTTTAGGGAAGGAACTATAAACTTTGGGTCAGTCATGGGACTGGTATGAGAAAACAAAAACAGTTTATCTTTAAAACAAACAACAAAATATTTTAAAATTGAAATCCGCAATGCTTTTTGGAAAATGAAATTACCATAAGGCCTCCTGCCACAACACCATGCAAATGTAGAATTGGAGAAAATTTCTCCTTATGATAGTCAAAAATGCTTGATACGCGAAAACCTTTTTGATATTTTTATTAGTGCATAGTGGAAAACATTTCGAAAGTATAATATTAATCTTAGCCAGCATAGACATTCCGAACTATGCCTACTATAGCTACCATCTAAACAATGGGGCGCCACCATAAGTAAATGGCAAGTAATACAACTAAAACCGTACTGGGTTAGTATTGGGAATTGGATTTCTAACAAATGGTCAAGCTAAGAAACTTCCTGGGCCACATGGGAACGCCTCTGGAGGGGCGCCCCGAGAACCTAATCGGATCTCTGCCAACACAAGGTCGGGTTACCTCTGCAAAAATAGGTAACTACTGACACGAGCATGCCATCCCCCGGTTGTAAACAACCTTTATCTGGGCCCCAACAACAACAATCACAAAGTAATATATATATATATATATATATATATATATATTTGTGATATCCACATAATTTAAGTATCTGGGCTCCATGCCATGATACCACTTCTATCCAGAAGGAAATGAACATACCCTAAGGGGCGCTACCCTCTATAACCTTGCTGCATTCTTCCTGTTTCGACCATTCCGGGGTGTGAGGCTCGACGAAGTCTCATCCACAAAGCTACGCTTTTCACAAAAGCCATTCTTTGATCAACAAATGATCAGCAGCACTTCGTATGCCACTTTATCAGATTAGGAATGTATCACTAGTAACCATCAACTACATAACCTCTGAGCTCGTACGTCTCAGAGAAGGGTGTTAGGCTAAGAGAATAAATATCCGCCACCAAATAGAAATGTATTTTATAAAAACCAGCTTTACATCTCAAAGTGTAACATCAGACACAAATCCATACAAGTCTGTTCCGGGATCGAACGGAACCGAAGGCACTTCCAAAAGAAGTCCTTGCAAATCCGGATAATTCCTAATCTCGTTCGGACTCCCCATCACAAAGGGTGCTCAAATCTCTATACCGAAGATCAGCCGATGCAGAGACATTCGACAAGAAATCCTTTCGTTTTTTAAAATATCCGGTCTTCACCACCAGTTTTCAATTGCTATCCATATAAGTCGTACCATTATTCGAAATGGGCTATACGACACAAGGTCCTCTCTGGGCTAAACCGAATAATGAGCGTAATAATTAAAACATATGGATATGGGATCTCAGTTAAGTCATAATTTATTACCCAAAACTTTTCTTTCAAATGGTTGAACAAATTACCATATACAAATCTTTTAAATAAACAGATTCATTTTCAAAAACCTTCAATGGTTTAAACAATTTCCACACTTAAATATTTTAAACAAAAGATTCACTTTTAAGACCCCTTTCAATTTAAAACAAGGTTCACCAATCTTTCACAAAGATTCATTCATAGCTTTTGAAAACAATTACATTTCAAATTGGATTAACTCATCCAGTCTTTAAATCAAAGACTCATTTCATAGCTTTCAAAACAATTTCCAAAGATTCCTTCATAATTTTCAAAACAATTCCCATTTCACTCTTTTATATATAAAAGATACACCATTTAAAAATCCTCTTCAATTTCAAAATAGGGTTCAACTATCTTTCACAAAGATTCAATTATAGCTTTCAAAAGCATTCCATTTCAAATTTTAAATCTTTTCATCATAATTTTTTTCCTTATATAAAATCTATTATTGTTTGAAATCACTTGTTTCCGTTTCGAAAAACCCGATTATTATAACGACCCGTAAATTTAACTGGTTTTAATAACGTATTAATTGAAATTTTGTGCGAATTTAAACGATAAAATTTTGAAATATAAATTTAATATTTGGAATGCGTTCAGTTAAACATAGCAACTGGTAAATTTTCGTCCGAAAATATGAAAGTTTATTTCGCGCGTAAATTTACTTCAATTTAATCAGTTAAAAAGCGATGAAAATAAAACGTTTTCAAAACGAAAATATTTTTACATAGAAAAATTCTAAACCATCTTTTGAGCAAGTTGTCAGTTTGTCGTTTTTCCAAATTCGGAAATCTTTGGCTTCGTCGATCTTAATTTTCTGCGAATTTTATGCATTTTCCGTAGTAGAAAATTTCGAATTTTTATAATTCAATCGTACCACTGATATTTGTATACCGTTTTAATCGTCCCGTTATGCTGATCTCTGAGGCATGCCAAATTAGGTGCTTTGAAGTCTGGTGCGCAACGAAACTTTGCAACGGTTCACCGTATCCTTTTTGAATCCCTCTACCCAATCAGTTGCCCAACAGTCATTTCCTTTATTATTTCTTGGAATTCTAAAAGTTCACGAAACACGGTAGGAAATGAATAGCCTTTCTAAATATAAAATGCACGTTCATATTTCACTTTCTCTGATACCACTTTGCTCATTCCTCTTTCCCTTCTTCTCCACCTCTCTTTCCCATTTCCTCCTCTGACAAAAAAAAAATTTGCACAGCAAGTTTAATTCTTTTTCCTTCCTCTTTTGCAAAAACACATTTTTACTTCTCCTACTTTGCATTTGGCCTTCATCTCTCGGCCATCACCATATTTTGCTCGCTCGGCCATGCCTCACCACCTCCCGCCATTTCCATTCGTCACGTGAGCATGATGTACCACGTCCGTCTCACGCCTCCGCCTTCAACCCGGATCTACTTCCTCTCCACAGCTCCGGCCCGCTTAGCTTTCAGCGTTTCCTCCTCACGAGCAGCCACATCTCGAGACCCATCACCGCATCGCCATGATTTCCGCCACAATCCATCCCCTCGGCCTGTGCATATTTGCCAGGTTTGTTTTGTTCTGGGGTTTAGAGTGGCGTATTGCCTATATTTTATATATAATATATTGTAACTAGTATTGTGTGGGATTTGCAGTTTCATGGTTTTGGAAGTGTATATAGTACTCTTCGTCTCTGCTGGTGTATCATTGTATATAGAGTGTAAATGTTAGTGTACATATATACTTTTACTGAAGCTATATTATAAACGTGATATCTGAGTTATATTTGACAACATATATATCAATCCGACCTAATTAAGTGTAATATCATTCTTTTGATATTAGTAAATATATTAGTTTATAAGCACGAATTGATGTATTAGTATATAAGTATATAACGGTTTCAAGGCACAAGTTATAATACATATGTTTATATATTTAAGTTTATACAAGTTTATGTGGTTTGCTTAAATTATTGGGTATGTTATAATATATATACAAAGTTTGGTCTGCATATCTGCTTTGATGTATAAATATGTTTAATGTTCATATTGGGTTTTATATGGGTGTTGGATCTAAAACATAATATACGTATTTACGGCATATATGTGTTTACAGATATGCCAGTTTATATATGTTATAATAGTCAATAGTATTTGAGTTTCAATAGATATTTGTTACATCAGTTTCGTATAAAGTGTGTTTTTATAGTTATAATAGTAAATGTATATTTCACAAAGTAATTACATAATATGATAGTATGTAGATCTAAAGTCGGTTATATATTAGTTCATCTGTCAGTTTGTATGGATGTGAGTTTTATAAATACTGATTAGAAGGTTATGTGTGAAGTTATGTGCTGGATTATGGGGGGTTGTTTGTTTAATATAAGTTATAAGTTGTGCACGTGTTGCTTTATTTTAGTGTGCATCTATGTTTTCAAAAGCTATTTTTCTCAAAGGGTGTCTTGTTTGCATACGTGTTAATATAATACTGATTTAAGGTACATATGCATCGCTTGCATGTTAAATACATTTTTTAGTACGGGTTGCATATAATGTATTATATAAGTTAGAATTTAAAACGGATAAGAAATTTTTTTTTGACTATATATGTATATTATATATGTAGATATTTTGACCTTAGATACATACAGACTTTATATATAGTTATATAGTTATATAGTTATATAAGTTCACTTATACCCATTCACCTTCATCAACCCAACTTTGATCTAGTTCGTTCATCTATTTCTGTTGCCAGCTCTATTGTCGAATTCGTGCCAATCCAGCTCTGTTTTGGAATTCGCGTTTGGATTTGCAACTCATTCCACTGTCGAATCTCTAGCCTCGGAAGGTGAGCAATCACTCACGATTAATATTCTTTTATTTATTAAATCTGATTTCAATTGGAACGACAATTGAAATATACTGCTGTTATTTATTGCACTGTTATTTATGTATCAGTTCACCTTTGACATCTGACACTGTTATCTGTTATGTATGCAATAATAAATCCAGTTTGGTTGATAATTGATTGATTGTTTGTTATTTATATTGGATGTTAAATTGAAATGTATAAGTGATAAATATTATGAAATTGAATTTGACGTAGGATAGTTTAAAAATGTGAATCGACATATGTGTGAATTTGATTAGTTAATTTGAATAATATGACCCCTTTTATTTGTTAAGTTAATTGACACGTAAAATTTGATAAATTAGACTTTGAATCTTTCAACATATATTGGATTAATTGTTGTAGTATTAAATTTGAAATTGAAATTGAATGACAAGTGGAAAAACCGTAATGTAATAATCTTTAATCTACATGAAATGATAGTGTAGATTCTAGAGATAATTATATTAATTCGCACAAACAACAATGCGAATTAATACGATTATTTCGGGATTATTTAGATTGATTATTGGATTGTGTTGATTGTTGTTATTGCTTGTTTATTTACTTTGACACCATCCCAGTTATCACACTGCAAGTTCCCTTTATTTTGCTTGATCTTGAATTGAAATTGGAATCGGGTTGAAATGATAAATACCCGGAATGAACTTGACTTAGAATAGAGAATTAAATAAACCCGATTGGTCAATAATTTTATTTGAAATAAAATAAAGATTTTATTTGAATAATAAGGTTTTGAAATAAATTTGGAACGTAAAATTTGATGAAAGGAAAATGTAAAGATTTCAATCTGAAGCAAATATTAACGTAATATTAACGTAGTAATCGATGAAAGAACGTTGTTTGAAATTTAATTATTTAGTAATTAAATTTGGAATTATTAATAAATAATAATTTGGAAATTATTAAGTTTGAAATCATTTAATAATTAAAGTTGAAATTATGATTAAACTTGAAATTATAATTAAGTTTGAAATTTTAATTAAGTTTGAAATTATAATTAAGTGTGAAATTTTTAAGTTGAATTTATAACTAAGTTGAATGATTTGATAATTAAGTTTGAATTCATAATTAAGTGGAAATGATTTAATAATTAAGTTGAATTTATAATCAAGTTGTAATTATTAAAGTTTTGAAATTATCTAATAATTATGTTTGAAATTATTAATAATTGAATAAGATTTAATTATTTGATAATTGAATAAAAATTAGATTCTTTGATAAAAGAAATTGAACTTTCGAAAAAGTGAAGTGGAACTTCGTTAATGAATGAAATTGGGTTTTCTTAATTTATTAAGTTTGAAAATTATTTAAGTAAGTTAATAAGTGAAATTGAACTTCTCAAATATGTGAAATTTAGTTCTTTATTAATTGAGTTGAAATTTATAACGAAGTCATAAATAAGTGAAAATTGAATTTCTTTAACAAGAACTAAATGTGATTTATTGAAATAAAAAACGTGATTTATTGAAATTAACGTAAGACTTATAATTTAAAGAATTGATTTGACGAATTTAATTTATTTCAATTTGATGTTTTGATATAATGAAGTTGAACGTAAGTAGTTGATTTAATAAATTGGAAATTAAATGGAAATTGTTTTGAAGGATAAATTTTATTAATGAATATGAAATGAAATCGATAAATGAATTTTAATTGATTTGAATGAAAATTAAATCATTTAAATGATTTCGGAATGAAATTTGTATACAAACTTGAATCAATATTTGAATTGTTTAAATAAAAGTTGAAATCGAATTATAAGATTTTGAAATGGTAATTTGGAAGTTTTGAGACGTAAACTTTGGAAATTGATTTAGAAAGACAAACGAAATGTTGATTTATGCATTGAAATTGAAATTGAAATTGATTTGGTTTGAAATTTACTAAACGACCAATCGGTGTAATAATTACGAAAGTTATTAAAGAAACCGGAATCGGTTTTGGACATACTCTCTGTCTAAACCGAAACCACTTTAATAACTATACGCGGAGTGTGATCCAGAATGAAGTGGTTGGAACGATGTACGCGATGACTGAAGAAAGAGAACGATAATGGATAGGCTTGACACTAGTGTCAAATTGGAAATGACTAAAATCAGGAGCCGTGCCGGGCCAAATGGGGTTAGCCACCTCGAGCGAACACACTTCTTCGTAACTACTACTCATTACTTGTGATTGATTGGTGCACCCTCGGAATTTCAGGAGTGTTGTTTCGCGGTGTTGCGATCGTTGCGGCGATGCGTTCTCACCAGTCCGGATCAGGCAAACGGTAGTTTCACTACCTTGGGTATTGCCTCATGTGCCTTGTCATACTTGTATCCCTATATACGCAACCACTACGAATTTGTTTTGTGTTATACCTATGGAGTACTCCCTGATATCCCATCAGTTTACGGTGGAGTTTACAGTGCTGTATAGACTATGACATTTATATAAAATGTGTTAAGGGGGATAATGGTGAATCCTTAACCCTATTTGATACTTTATATTACTGATAGACACTATCTATTTAGCGTACACTACTACATAGTAGATAGTTTAACGAATCCTTAGAGGATGGTGATTCCAACATCCTTGAGTTACTTGTATTTCGATTGCTATTTCACTTGAGTTGGATTTATTGATATGAGAATATCAATCCTGGCTCGAGTGTTTTGTGTTTTGCTTTACGCCTGGGTCAGACTGAGAATACCAGCTTTCGAGACTTATCTTTGGAGTTGGAGCTTCACCTAGAGATCCAGCTATCTATCCAGCTTTCAGATATTCGATGATTCCAGTGATGTATTCTGATTCTTATATTTGATTGTTGTATTCGAGACTTCTGTTGTAACTTATTTAACTCTGATGTATCTTATATATTTATATAGTAGCTTCATGAACTACTATCTCTTTTACTTCCGCTGCATATTACTACTCTGTGTCTGTGATTATGTGATTATTTATTTGTTGTATATCTGAGTTTTGCCAAATTTAAAAATTAACAATTCGGTATTTTGAATTATTCAAGTTCTGACATGTGCGGATGCGAATAGTCCAAAATAGCGGGTCGTTACAATTATATTTGCACGAGTTAAGGCCTTTCAAATATAAACTTGTGTTAAATTCATATTCTCAAAACCATACTTTTAAATTGGTTTAAAACCCATATAAACACATTTATAACTTGTATAATCTTTTAATACCATAATTTCCAAATTAGAATTCAAATTTTTGAATTCAAATTCAAATCAAATTATTTAAATTTCAAAACTTTATTAAGTTATTCGAAATAACTTTTTATCTTTGAAATCCCTTTTCAAAAGCTTTTTATATTTAACCCAAGTCCATTTCCAAAATAATTTGGATTCAAAATTCATGTTTCAAAACTATTTCAAATATCTGTGATTTAACCGATTTCCTCGTGAAATCCATATTTGTGTGTGTACGGTGTGGTCTAGGGGTTTACACACAATAGTGCGACAACATCAACCATTACAGATTCAAATACAACAATATACTTGATAAGCGGTGTAAACTATAACGCTTATCTTTCATTCACATATCACAGATAATTAATTTCATCACAGAATAAATTACATCACAGTTCACAAAACAAAATAATTCATATCACACATTATAACAAATCAGGGACATCAATCAATTCAAACCACTCCATAGAATCATAACATCCATGAGGAAGATCAATTAATTATCTGATTTATTTAAATCAGATTAATTACCTATGAATAAATTTCTAATCCTGATTAATTAATCATTAATTAATTACAAACCATTTTGATTAATTACTCTTTAACATTAATTAACCTTTAATTAATAAATAATCCTTTAATTAATTATTCTTAATTAATTTCAATAATTAATAAATTAATTCTTAATTAATTTCAATAATTAATAAATTAATTCTTAATTAATTATCCTTAATTAAAATAAATGATTGTCACCAATCACTTTCATAAATTAATTAACCTTTATTAATTATCTTTAATCAATAAATTAATTACCAATAATTACTATTGATTAAGTGTTAATCACCAACATAAATTAAATCATTTCTTAATCAATTATCTTAATTAATTTATCCTTAATTACATTGATTAATTAACCCTTAATCAATTATCATTAAATTAATTAAAATTAAACTAAGTGATTATCCTTAATCACTTATATCATAAATTAATTACATTGACTAATTATTCTTTTAATTACTTGATTAATCATAAATCGCTTATTTTTAATTAAGAATTACTTTTAAGTAATTAATTACCTTTAATCATAAATTAAGAATTAAATTAATTATTCTTTAATTACCATCATCAAGATTATCCTTTAAGCAATTAATTATCTTTAATTAAATTACACAAAGTAATAAGCTTCTTAAATCAATTTCACAAAGTAATTCATACTTACCTAATCACTTAATTACATCCTTAAAATCAAGATAAATACTCGAAATTGTTATCATACAAAATCATATAAAATCTTCTTGATTAATTAAGGAATAAAACACTTCCTTAATCACTTTTCCCATCACAACATTATAATTTTGAAAATACTTGTTATTTAAATTTAATTAGTTAACTAATATAAAATTATTAATTGCCAAAACAATTTTGAAAACATTTCAAACTTTCAAATCTTTGACCCTTGTTTTAAAACTGGTTTATAATTTTGATTCAAAATTTGGTCAATGTTTATTTTAAAACTAATTTAAAACCGAAAAACATATTCATTTTAAAATTTAAAAACCTGGAAATTTAATCTTTAAAAGAAAAACCCCAGCCCATCATAATTTCACTCGAGCCATACTTCGAGTTCCCCCACATCTTCATTTGCTTTGAGCAAATTTACGAATTCCCCGAGTCTCCCCTTGAGTTCCACTTCGTCTTCGCCTTCCCCAATACTGCTTCAAACCCAGGTGCACCAATATGAACCGTGCACGTGCACTGATCATCTACGTAGCTCCGACCTCCAAGACCATCGCCGACACACCATCGATGACCCACCCATTCAACTTCGACCACCCAGAATTTGCCTGGAACACAAAATCAAATTCGAAGCTACTCGAGCAGTTCCTGGAACCATGATCTCGCCTAAAAATCCTTCGAACTCTGAATGCCGACCATCAGAGGTCTCTGCCGACTCACCCAAATATTCGCCAGAGACCGCTGCTTGCGTTGCCCCAGGTGCGATCGCCGTCTCGATCCCAACGCCGACGAACACATCCCCAAAACATCGTCGACTCAACTGGGTTATTAAACCCTATTTCGATCCCCTCAAGCCACCACAACAATTTATAAAATCATTAAGCATTTTTCAGGTGACCTCCAACCTCCAGCCATGCTCCAACTTCAATCTCGTGAATTAACACTTCCCCGATCATCTGAATTTCTTAAAAATGGCCGCGCCGTTCATCTTCGAGTTTCACCAAGAATACATTATTAAAAATTCCGATTTTGCTTTTAAAAATCATGGATTTTAGAAATGTTTTCATTCGTATAATTGAAAACAAGAATTATAAAAATCAAATTTCAAGGTAATTTGGGTTTGCCTGTTGTTTTCAACATTTCCAGAAAAACTTGCTTTAAATTCATGAAACGACCCTGATTTGACCTTCGAAAATCGGCATCGAATACGACACTCGTATTCAAATACCGCAGATCCAAACGTCGAATCTGGTTCGCCGGAGCTTATAACACAATTAAGTATAACAACACAGTGGAAGAAAAAGAAAAGAATATCATTGATATACAACAATGATAAAATATAAATCAATATCAGAGATACAAGATAACAATGCTATAGCGGAATAACAATATGATATAGCAGTTGAACCAAAAAACTCCAAACAGCAACAACAACTCTAACTCCAAAGCATCAATCCAGAAATAGCTTGAACCACCATCACGTTGCACCAAGCTAAGCAAGTCCATTCTGTGAATCCGAAGACTCCAATATCCAAGATCTCCAAAGAATTACAAAGAGAAAGCTGAAAGCTATCGAATCGATATCTATATCTACTATCTGAAAAACCCAAATCTAGACTGCCCGTGTGGGAAATTGTGGGCACCCAGAGTTTAGGAAAGGAACAATAAACTCCGGGTCAGTCATGGGACTGGTATGAGCAAACAAAATCAGTTTGACTTTAAAAACAATCAAAAGCATTTAAAATAAATCCGCAATGCTTTTTAGAAAATGAAACTACCATAAGGCCTCCCGCCATACACACAATGCAAACGCAGAATTGGAGGAGATTTCTCCTTATGATAGTCAAATATGCTTGATACGAGAAAATTTCTTTGATATTATTGTTATAAGTGCAAAGTGTGGAAAATCATTTCTAAAGTATAATATAAATCCTAGCCAGCATAGACATTTCGAACTATGCCTACTATAGATACCATCTAAACAGTGGTGACCACCATAAGTAAATGACAGGTTCTACAACAAAAACCGTACAAGGCGCATATTGAAGAATGGATTTCCAACAAATGGTCAGGCTAAGGAACATCCTGGGCCACATGGGTATGCCTCTGGAGGGACGCCCCGAGAACCTAACCGGATCTCTACCAACACAAGGCCGGGTTAACTCTGTAACTAGGTAACTACTGACACGAGTATGCCATCCCCCGGTCGTAACCAACCTTTATCTCGGGATTCACCAACAACCACAAAGTAATAAATTTTCAGCAACCACATAGGTTAAGTATCTGGGCTCCATACCATGATACCACCTCTATCTAGAAGGAAATGAACATACCCTCAGGAGGCGCTACCCCCAAATAACCTTGCCGCATTCTTCCTGTTTCGACCATTCCGGGTTGTGAAGTTCGACGAAGTCTCATCCACAAAGCTACGTTTTTTACAAAGCCATGCTTTGATTAACAAATGATCAGCAACACTTCGTATGCCACATTACCAAATTGGGAATGTATCACTAGTAACCATCAACTACATAACCTCTGAGCTCGTACGTCTCAAAGAAGGGTGTTAAGCAAAGAGAATAAATCTCCGCCGCCAAACAGAAATATATTTGATAGAAACCGGTTTTACATCTCAAAGTGTAATGTCAGACACACATCCATACAAGTATGTTCCGGGTACAAACTTAACCGAAGGCACTTCCGAAGAAGCCCTTGCAATCCAGTCATAGTCAATCCCGATCGGACTCCCCATCACATATGGAGATCTCTATACCGGAGCAACTTAGTGCAGTGTCAATCGATAGGTTATCCTATCGTTCTCAAAGACACCTGATCATCACCACCATCTTTAATTGCTATCCATTTAGGACGTATCACATATTCGGAATGGGTTATATGACACAAAGGTCCGCTCCCGGCTAAACCGAATAGTGAGCGCAATATTTAAAACCATATAGATATGGGATTTTAGTTAAGTCACAACTTTTAAAGTCCAAAACTTTCCTTTTAAATAGTTAAACCAAATTACCATTCCCAATCTTTTAAACAAAAAGATTTATTTTAAAAACCTTCAATGGTTTAAACAATTTTCACATTTAGATCTTTTAAACAAAAGATTCATTTTTAAGACCCCTTTCAATTTAAAACAAGGTTCACAAATCTTTGACAAAGATTTATTTATAATCTTCCAAAACAATTCCATTGGATTAACTCATCCGGTCTTTAAATCAAAGACTCTTTTCATAGTTTTCAAAACAAATTCATTTCAATTTGAAATCCT
This sequence comes from Allium cepa, assembly GCA_030765085.1. Lineage (NCBI taxonomy): Eukaryota > Viridiplantae > Streptophyta > Magnoliopsida > Asparagales > Amaryllidaceae > Allium > Allium cepa. Next base: position 319,354,267 of record CM060939.1, read on the forward strand.
TTCAACACAAATTCGAAATTCATTCTTTATATGAAAGCTATTATTATTTGAAAAGCAATAGTTTTTGTTTCGGGAAAATCTGATTTCATTTGCACGAATTAAAGCCTTTCAAATATAAACTTGGATTAAATCCAAATTCTCAAAACTATACTTTTAAAATGGTTTAAAAACTTATATAAACTCATTTATAGCTTGTATAACCCTTTTACGTCATAAATTCTCGACATAGAATTCAATTTCAAATTTTGAATTCAAAATTTAAATTAAATTTCAAAACTAAATTAGGTTATTTAAAATAACTTTTATCTTCAAAATTCCTTTTCAATTATTTTTCAAATTCAACCCAATTTCATTTCCAAAACCATTTGGATTCAAAATTCAAACTTTAAAACCATTTCAAAATATTAAATTCAAAAATATGTGACTTAACTGATTTCCTCGTGAAATCCATATTTGTGTGTGCACGGTGTAGTCCAGGGGTTTTACAAAAAATAGCGCAACATTAACAATTATCATAGATTCAATCAATATCGATAAGCAGTATAACCCATAACGCTTATCTTCCTTCATAGATTCAAAGATAAAGTAAATTTATCAATTACAAATATTCATCATTACGATTCGATGTGGGTTTCGGATAACTAACTGGAATCCGACTCCCTGTCGCATCGAAATTCAAATGCCTTTTTACGGGCCAAGGGGTATTTACACAAAAACATATCACAAGTATCACATATCAATACACAACAACTCACATCATAAAGCATGACATATGAGGAATATCAACCCTCCAAACATCCAATAGAATCCAAACATTCATAAGTAAAAGTAAATTAAATTATCTGATTTAAATTAAATCAGGTCAGTTACTTATGAATAAATTTTTAATCTTGGTTAATTCATATTAATTAATTACAAATCAATTTGATTTATTACTCCTTAATCATTTATTAATTAAATTTTAATTTATAATTAATCCTCTGATTAATTATTCTTAATTATTTAAAAAAATCAATTCTTAATTAATAATCACTTCTCAATCACCTTCATAAATTAATTAACCTTCTTTTAATTATCTTAATCAATAAATTAATTAACCTTCTTCAGTAAGAGCCGAGCAGAAGAAGCCAAGTGGATTGCTTCAGCCATTAGAAGTTCCTACATGGAAGTGGGAGCAAATATCGATGGATTTTATCGATGGGTTACCTAGAACCAGGGCAGGAAATGAAGGGATTTGGGTCATCATAGATCGTTTGACCAAGAGTGCAAGATTCATTCCTGTTCGATCAACCAGGACTGCATCGAAATTGGCTGAGTTGTATGTTAAGTGGATATTTCGATTCCATGGTATTCCAAAGAGTATAGTGAGCGATCGAGACCCATTGTTCACTAGTGGATTTTGGAAGAGCTTCCAAGAAGTTTTGGGAACCGAGTTGTGTTTGAGTACAGCTTATCACCCCCAAACAGATGGTCAGACCGAGAGAGTCAACTGAGTTTTGGAAGATCTCCTCAGAGCTTGTGTTTTGGACTTCGAAGGATCATAGGAAGATCATATTTATTTGGTGGAATTTTCATACAATAACAGTTACCAGTCAAGTATTGGTATGGCACCATATGAGGCATTGTACAGAAGACCGTGTAACGCTCCGACATGTTGGTTGGAAACAGGAGAAAAGTTGATACTTGGGCCAGAAATGATTCAACAGACTACGGATTGCATAGAGATCATTCGGCGACGAATGAAGGCAGCCCAAGACCGTCAGAAAAGTTATGCCGATAAGCGTCATAAGGATTTGGAATTCGACGTAGGAGATATGGTTTTTGTGAGGATTTCTCCGCTGAAGAATGTTATTCGATTCGGGAAGAAAGGAAAACTGACTCCGAGATTTGTTGGACCATTCCCGATCGTCGAGCGAATTGGAAAGCTCGCCTATAAATTGGAGTTACCAGAAAAGATGTCGGGTGTGCACAATGTTTTTCACGTATCGTATCTACGGAGGTATGTGCACGACCCAAGTTTGGTGGTTTCTGCTGATAGCTATGAAGATTTGGAAGTTGATCCAGTAGTTAAGAGACCTCGTAAACCGCTTCGTGTTGTGGAGACTGACACGAAACAGCTTAGGAGGAAGGTAGTCAAGTTGCTCAAGGTACAATGGAGTGATGATGTTAACGACTGTACATGGGAGGAGGAAGAGAGGATGAAGGCAGCTCATCCTGAACTCTTCAAGGTTTGGCCCTAAGATGTCGTGGCATCTCATGAATTTGTAACTTGTTCTAGTCTTAGAATTCTGCATGCTAGGCTAGTGATTGGATGCATGGTTTATTGATTTCTATGGACGGTAGACATGCAGAATAGTTTTGGTTGCTCTTGTTTGTTTGGAATTTCGGGGGCGAAATTCCTAAGGGGGGGAGAATGTAACGACCCGTATTTTACGTGTCGACAGATCGTATAATAGTTGCCACTAGGTCGTTAGTATTGGTTATGTCGTCCAGAGCTTAAGTCGTATGGAAATTGCTCGTGTGAGCGACTTAGTGAGGTAGTTAAGTCGTGTAGCGTTTAGGTCGGTAGAGCGACCTATAGAATTGTACCGGCCTAAGAGAGTGACCGGCTTAAGGAAGTTAGTAGGTTAGCGATTTAGAGGTTGACCGACTTATAGGAGTTCACGACCTATAGAAGTGAGCGGCCTAAAGAAGGGAACGAGTTAAGGAAGTAAGCGGGTTAAGAAGATGGGCCGACCTAAGAGCTAGCGGCTTAAGGGTGTGAGCGGGTTAACGAGTTAGCGACCTAGTAATTAATGCTTTGTTGAGATAGGTCGTGGAAGCCTTAAGTCGTTGGGTCAGCACTTGTGTTAGGTCCTATGTTTGGTTAGGTCGGCTGGGTATGTTAAGCCGTGTGTTCAGGCTTAGGTCGTAGATAGTGGACTCGTTAAGTCGGCAACCAGTTAAGTAATTAGGTCGGCACCTAGTTAGGTCGTCCAGAAGACTTAGGTGCAGGGTCGCCTTTAGTGTTAGGTCGGTAGCATGGATGAGTCGTTGGGTCGGCATCTATTTAAGTCGCTAGGTCGGCAATACAGTTGAGCCGCTTAGTTGTTGAGTCGTAAGCCATGCAGTTGCTAAGTGGTAGGTCGTTGGGTTTTGTTAAGTCGTGGACGACTTAAGGGGACGGCCGACTTAAGGGATTTCCAGCCTATAAATAGAAGTGTCTATCTTCATTTTTGGGATCCGGATTTTGAAGCGACGAAGTGCTGCCATTTTGAGAGCTCGACTACAACACTTCTTCACTTCTTTTCTCCACTCTAATCTAGTGCTTACATCCATCTAAGATCGAAGATCCAAGAGCTAAAGTTGAAGATCTACATTCTTCGAAGAGAGATTTCACCGTTTGAAGCGGAATTTTGTCAGATCGAGCTAGACCCTTTGCTGTCCAGATCTGAAGTAAGTAGCTCTTGAGGTGTTTAGGTGATTTGGTGAGTGATAGTTATCTCTCACACGGACCCAAAGGAGTGTATTGGATCGGTGGTTTGTTTGTGTGTTAAAGATAGTGATTTCTTGCATTTTCCTTAAGTCTGCATATAGATCCATTGTTTATGAAGTTTTGATGTCCATTTTACTACATGTTAACTTATGTAAGTTCATTTATCAAGTTGTAGATATATTGCTCATTATACATGCTTGTTAGATTTTGATTATTTATTTACCAAATTGCCATTCTTGTTATAATTGCTTATTAGATCTTGTTTGAATGCTTGATTACTTGGATTAATGATTGATTTGATTGATTGTGATGAATTAGTTGATTTATGACTTGATCTGGACAAGTTGGTCGAAGATGATTCAAAAGCTAAGTGGAAAGGTTCTTGAATAAGGAAAGCTGCTTGTGGCATATGAAGCGGATGATAAAGCTTATATGGATAGATTTGATGATGATGTTGAGATGGACTTTGCTATGATGCGAAGAAGCAAAGCATGATGTGAGATAGCCTTAGTTTAATCCAGACGAGATCATCCCAAGCATGTTGATAACTCAGTGATATGGTTCGAGTTCGTCGATAATGGTGGGCTCGAGAGGCAGCTTGGGCTAGTTTGAGAATAGTCGTCGAGGAGGATGACTAGAAGGCTTGGATTTCATCGTTATTGAAGGTTCTAGCAAACTCAAAGCAAGAGTACATAGGAACGCCTCAAAGACTACAGGTAGGTGGTCGAGTACTCTGGGCAGATTCCTAAAAGACTACAGGTAGGTGGTCGAGTACTCTGGGCAGATTCGATAGTCCTAGGCACGGGCTACGACGACGTGCGGAGTTATGTCTAGAACTGGGGTTACCATTAGCCCTTGACTTACGGCTGAAAGAATGTGCCGGTCATTCAATTAACGGTGGTATCGAAGCAATGATAACTGTGATAGCCAGAGTCATGGATGTTGGTTGCATCATCATTCGGTCTCAAGAGCGATGTTTCCTGGGTGCTTATCTGATCTTGGTTTAGGCCTTTGGAGTTTGTGCTTGGGAAACATCGACCTTGACTCGAGTGATAATTAGCTTACTTTAAATGTCTGCTTTTTTATGCTTGTTTATGCTTTGTGTGTCTGGGGGCTATCACTGTAGAAAAAGGTGGAGTGGGAGGGTTGGATTCCTATTCCTTTTTACCTTTATGCTCTTTTGGTATGTTTGATAGTTGATTTACTGCTTACTAGGACTTTTGACTGACTCAAGGTTTTATGTTCAACTCTTATTACCTCGGGCTGTTCATCCGTTTTGGGATGGGCAGACTAGGTAGCAGGTGACAGGAGCTGTTCTTAGTGACCAACGCTGTTGATGACGAAGACGAGCTGGAGGCTTTTGCATATTGTTTTCTTACTATATGTACTAGATGTTACGCTGTTTATATATACTCTAAGTGATATGTAGTGAGGCTTGCTGTATTGACTTTTCAGATTGTTGTACCAAACTATTATGAGTTTATATGATGAGATTCTGTTCTATGGAGCTTCACTATATATACTTTTCTATTGTATTTTATCCACGCGCTGTGAGTAATATGACAAAGTTTATTGTTTTACCTACCCTGATGATCGTCCATGGAAGCTTGGCACACTTTTCAGCGCATTATTTCCTTGTTTAGTGCAGGAGTCATGGGCGGTCGTCACACCCCCTCCGATCAACCTTACCACCACCTATGAGTCGACCATGACCATCGCAAGCTAGCCGACCCTCCAGAACCCACTACATCGCTGTGGTTCGTGATTTGAGTACTACACTTGAACTGGAAATCAACCCAATCCATCCAAATCCACTTCGCATGGCCACCTCTGGGCACAAGAGGTCTTCCGATCACCCCCACAGTTGCTCCACCGTCCCACTCATCTTCCCTCGAAGTCCGGTCCACCCCGATCCACGAACAACCTCGAAATCAATTCGAGAATGACGCTGATACAACTAAGCCCTTAAACCCTAAAATGATTTCGATACGACACGATGATAATCTTTATATTCATTTGCCGTTTTTCCATCGATCACCTTCCGTCCCGCCACCCCTGACAACCACCCCGAAGCCTCTTCACTTATAGATCGCCAGAAATTGGCCTAAACCCAATTTCCAGTCACCACCAAAATGCATACTCAATGCATTGTCAAAAAGTCTGATTTTCTTTTTAAAATTCATATCTTCTAGTGACCATTCAGTTTATATAATTGATTCATCCAATTTCGATATTAAATTTTAACATGATGCTATAATGGTCACTGCATTTCTTGGTTTTCAAAGAAATTTCAAACAAAAGATTCTTGAATCTATTTTTAGTACTTAGATTTTGATCAAACTAAACTATTTTGTTTTGAATCCAAATCCTAACAGTTTTTTAAATAAAAGATCTTGAATTTTTTTTATTATACTATAAGCTCTGTAACAAGGAGATAGAGAAGGTGAATGCAACCAGTCATGCACACATAAACATGCTAATATACATAGATTTTATACTTATATAGACACACATGCATGGCATCATCACCACTGCAATTTCACAAGAAATAAACATTTACTTACTTAATACTTTTTAATAAAAATGTTAACTTATTTGAGCTTCTTTTGAACAGAGGACTGGATGGATGAACTGGAAAATGAATTTGTTGTTTTCCAGGTTTTGAAATGCTTTGGTTTTGATTACCGAGGCTTGATACAGTTGAATCCCATTGGCTTGCTTTGATTTAACTCAGATTGAAGAAGAAATTCCGTCTTCAGTTTTGAAACAAAGATGAAACTGGTTTTCATTTCTTTCTTTGATCTGGTTTTAGATTGAAGTTTGATTCAATTTATCTTTTCAGAGTTTGTAAACTTGTTTTGCAGTTTTAAACTGAGCATTGATTTCCATGTTTGAAGCTTGTTTCTGATTGAAGCTTTAATGATTTTTTTTCTTTGTGCTTCCAGGTTGGTGAAGTATGAAGAGAAATTTTCTATAAAGTGTAGAGTATTCAAGCCTAGTTAATTTTCTGTAGTCACTTTTACATATGAATTAAATTTAAAATAAAATGCCACTTGTACAAATTAAACCATACACTTGTATATTTTCATTAACACTTGTCAAATTCAAACAAATTTATGTCAAGACCTTTCCTTGAGTTTTATTGCAAATTATAATTTAGACCTTGCTACATTTAAATTTATAAATTTAGTTCTAAATATTTACATATACAATTTTAAATTTACAAATCATATTTTCATGTTTTCTTACTTATACTTTTATGTATCTCCAACTTAGTTCATTTTAATTATTATACATGTGTATGTTTTCAAATTTTATTACAAAAGATAATTTCAATTACTTATACAAATTAAAGAAAAATGGTTTGAAATTAAATTATACATTACTAATAAATATTTGTAAGTTAGTAAATAAATTCTTATTTTCAATACATTTATATTTTTAAACTTAATATATTAAACTTATTAACAATCACTTATTTTAAAATTTTCATTTTAAACTTAAGTCATCATGCTTATTATATTTTTGTTTCAAATATAAAATTTTCTTTAAGTCCAATTAAATTTCAATATATTAACATTTTATACCTTCAAAATATACATTCTTATCAAAGCTTTGTATTTATTTATCAACTATATTTATTTTCAAGTATATAAGACAAAAGCATTTTAAATCTTTTATTTAACCTTGTTTAACATTATGTTTTATATATTAAAATTTAGATAACAATTTTCTTATTATCTTTAAAATATAGCTTTTAAATCCAATTTATTTCCTAAGATATTTATTCTTGAATTTCAATCTCACAATTCAATTAAAAATAAATTTTATATATAAATTCATTCTCAAAATATTCTAATTAATTCTAAATCAATTCATAATTTAATCAAAATTATATATTACCTTACCAAATTAATTCTTAATTAAATCTAGGAATCATATTACTTACAAATTTAAATTTGTTTAAAAACAGGAATGTTACAGATTCTCCCCCTTAAGAAAATTTCGTCCTCGAAATTTGCAAGTAGGGAGACAATAAAGGATGGATACACAAAGATGCAGAAACAGTTTTCAAATCAAACTGGGTATCTATTCTGCATTTGGTTTACCAAATCAGAATATCAATAATGAATACAAGAACGAATCAAGATACTCGGGTCACCAGAACTATGAATATACAGGGGATCTGTTAGTTCAAAGGGATAACTAACCACTCGTAGAACATATCTAAACCCCAAAGAAATAAATAAATGAATTTAATCTTCCATAATTTTAAACATTGGGTATGGATTCCAAGCTCAAGTCGGAATACCCCAAAGAATAGGCAGATATATGGATACAATCCCAAAAAATTTTAGTTTAAACAACCAAAATATACCTATTTAGCAACCAAAGCAAACAATTCATTCAAACAAACAATTCTAACCCATCGGAAGTTTTTGTCCCATGTAAATATATCAAAGCTTTTTCCTGGGGCTGCCAGGAATTATCAAAGAATTAACCCTATCTCTAATGAGTTACTAAATGTGTTATACTCCTGAGCTAAAGTTTCAACCTTCAGCTCTGATACCAAATTTGTAACGGTCTAGGCTTTTCAACCATCGATAGGGCCACTCTCGACTGGTAGGCTTTTCAACCATCCCAGCCCTACTGTGGCATACAATGGTACCCAAAACTTGCTTTTACGGCCAGCCTTTCGACTGTCACAGCTTACGCCTAACCAACCCCGTAAAGAGGACATGTAAGGGTAAGAGTCTCCCTTTCGCCACCAAACGCGAAGCGAGAACTCCCTATCACATTTCACCAAGATAAGCAAGTCCCATCCACAAAGCTACTCTTTTTACAAAGCCATGCTTTGATCAACAAATGATCAGCAACACTTCATATGCCACATTACCAAATTGGGAATGTGTCACTAGTAACCATCAACTACATAACATCTGAGCTCGTACGTCTCAGAGAAGGGTGTTAAGCTAAGAGAATAAATCTCCGCCACCAAACAGAAAAGTATTTGATAGAAACCGGTTTTACATCTCAAAGTGTAATGTCAGACACACATCCATACAAGTCTGTTCCGGGTTCGAAAAGAACCGAAGGCACTTTCGAAGAAGACCTTGCAATCCAGGTATCTTCAATCCCGATCGGACTCCCCATCACATATGGAGATCTCTATACCGGAGCAACTCAGTGCAGAGTCATTCGATAGGTTATCCTATCATTCTCAAAGACACCCGGTCTTCGTCGCCGTCTTCAATTGCTATCCATTTATGACGTATCACATATTCGGAATGGGTTATATGACACAAAGGTCTTCTCCCGGCTAAACCGAATAGTGAGTGCAATATTTAAAACCATATGGATATGGGATTTCAGTTAAGTCACAACTTTTAAAATCCAAAACTTTCCTTTCAAATGGTTTAAACCAAATTACCATTCCCAATCTTTTAAACAAAAAGATTCAATTTAAAAACCTTCAATGGTTTAAACAATTTTCACATTTAGATCTTTTAAAGAAAAGATTCATTTTTAAGACCCCTTTCAATTTAAAACAAGGTTCACAAATCTTTGACAAAGATTCATTTATAATCTTCCAAAACAATTCCGTTGGATTAACTCATCTGGTATTTAAATCAAAGACTCTTTTCATAGTTTTCAAAAAAAATTCATTTCAATTTGAAATCCTTTCAACACAAATTGGAAATTCTTTCTTTATATGAAAGCCATTATTATTTGGAAACCAATAGTTTTTGTTTCGGGAAAATCTGATTTCATTTGCACGAATTAAAGCCTTTCAAATATTAACTTGGGTTATATCCAAATTCTCAAAACCATACTTTTAAAATGGTCTAAAACCCAATATAAACTCAGTTATAGGTTGTATAACCCTTTTACGTCATAAATTCTCAACATAGAATTCAATTTCAAATTTTGAATTCAAATTTTAAATCAAATTTCAAAACTAAATTAAGTTATTTAAAATAACTTCTGTCTTCAAAATTCCTTTTCAATTATTTTTCAAATTCAACCCAATTTCATTTCCAAAACCATTTGGATTCAAAATTCAAACTTTAAAACCATTTCAAAATATCAAATTCAAAAATCTATGACTTAACTGATTTCCTCGTGAAATCCATATTTGTGTGTGTACGGTGTAGTCCAGGGGTTTTACACACAATAGTGCAACATTAACAATTATCACAGATTCAATCAATATCGATAAGTGGTATAACCCATAACGCTTATCTTCCTTCACAGATTCACAGATAGAGTAAATTTATCAATTACAAATATTCATCATTACGATTCGATGTGGGTTTCGGATAACTAACTGGAATCCGACTCCCTGTCGCATCGAAATTCAAATGCCGTTTTACGGGCCAAGGGGTATTTTCACAGAAACATATCACAAGTGTCACAGATCAATACACAACAACTCACATCATAAAGCATCACATATGAGGAATATCAACCCTCCAAACATCCAACAGAATCCGAACATTCATAAGTAAAAGTAAATTAAATTATCTGATTTAAATTAAATCAGGTCAGTTACTTATGAATAAATTTTTAATCTTGGTTAATTAATATTAATTAATTACAAATCAATTTGATTTATTACTCCTTAATCATTTATTAATTAAATTTTAGTTTATAATTAATCCTCTAATTAATTATTCTTAATTATTTAAAATAATCAATTCTTAATTAAAAATCACTTATTAATCACTTTCATAAATTAATAAACCTTTAATTAATTATCTTAATCCATAAATTATTTATCACTAACTACTATTGATTAAGTCTTAATCACCATCATTAATTAAGTCATTTCTCAATTAATTATCTTAATTAATTTATACTTAATTACATTAATTAATTAACCCTTAGTCAATTATCATTAAATTAATTAAAATTAAACTAAGTGATTATCCTTAATCACTTAGATCATAAATTAATTACAACGAGTAATTATTCTTTTAATTACTTGATTAATCATAAATAAATTATTTTTAATTAAGTAATTATTTTTAAGTAATTAATTACCCTTTTTAAATAATTATATTAACAAATCATTAATTATTTAATAAATTAAAGATAAATATTTTTATCGTTATTTATCACTTTGGCCATCTTATGGAATTTGTTTAATAAACCATCTTTATTACATTAATGTAACGTTCGAGAATTTTCGACTCACGAAAGTCGATTTTAATACGTCCACTATATCAACTGCCGAGAAATCGAAGGCTGGAAAAACCGAATTGTTAGGGTTAAAGAAGAAGAGGTAGAAGAAGAAAGAAAGAAAGAAGAAGAAAACAAAAACAATAACAGAATCTCACAATTCGCAGTGGAAAACCATATAATATTTCAATGAATAATCTTTAAAACAAAGAATCATATCTGTTATTACATTACATCACATTACATTACATTATCAGAGTTTACAACAACAAACAGCGGAAAAGAAATACTATATACAAGTGATACGCTATGCCATCCAGCTTGCCTCCTGATCTCTACAGCAGCATCAGAATTCCAGAATGGCCTGATAACCTAACTCTAGACTGCCCGTGTGGAAATTGGTGGGCACCCAGATTTTAGGAAGGGAACAATAAATTCCAGGTCATTCATGGGACTGGTGTGAGAACTTAAACAGTTTATCTTTAAAAAAAGACAAACAAACAAAGAAATTAATTTTAAAATAGATCCGCAATGCTTTTGGAAAATGAAACTGTCATAAGGCCTCCCGCACACACACAATGCAAACGTATAATCGGAGGAGATTTCTCCTTATGATAGTCAAACATGATTGATACGCAAATTTTCTTTGATATTATTATTATAAGTGCAAAGTGTAGGAAAACATTTCGAAAGTATGATATAAATCTTAGCCAACATACGACCAGTATCGTATGCCTATTATGGCTACCATCTAAACAGTGGTGACCACTATAAGTAAATGGCAGGTTCTACAACTAAAACCGTACAAGTTACGTATTAGAGTTTGGATTTCCAACAAATGGTCAGGCCAAGGAACTTCCCATTGCCACATGGGTACGCCTTAGGAAAGACGTCCCGAGAACCTAACCGGATCTCTGCCAACACAAGGCCGGGTTACCCCTAACTGGGTAACTACTGACACGAGTATGCCATCCCCCGGTCGTAACCGACCTAAATCCCAGGATTCACCAACAACCACAAAGAAATAAATTTGCTGCAACCACATAGGTTAAGTATATATCAGGGCTCCATACCATAATACCACCTCTATCCAGATGGAAATGTACATACCTTATGGGGGCGCGATCTCCAAATAACCTTGCTGCATCTTTCCTGTTTTGACCATTTCTATGACGCCCCACTCCGAGAGCCTCGTTAACAAAGAGTATTATATAGATAATACTATCGGCTAACGCGGACAATAGAGTATAATGGAAGCGACCATGTGTAATCTTACCTTAACTATTCACTAAATACGTCGAAAAGTAGAGTCATAAACAATTCGACCTATTCAATAAATATTTAAATCAAAACTACAATGGCTATAGGATCTATCAGAAGAAAATATAACAACTCAAATGTAATTCACATCACAGAACAGTCGATCATAATATACACATAAACAGATACACAACAGAGTATACAAAATAATACATGTCAAGTGGTACAGGAGACCACAGTATACAGATGAGACGAAATAGTATAAATCAGAGTTACAACAGATAAGGACTACAAAAGACGCTATAACAAAAAGAAGCTAGCGAATAGTCCATGCGGAAGCAAAATAGGCTAAGTCCAAAAGCACCTAACCTGAAACATCTCGGTCTGCCCCGAGTATAAAATACACGGGTCAGTCTAGATAACAAAGCAGTTAGATAAACTGTACAATAATAAACCTGCAAGGTCATACAGTATAATAAATATCTCTAGGGGAGATAACACAATCATCAACAAGAGATGAATCATATATAACAAGCTTCATATCATTGGCAACATATAGAAACAAAGGATACAATTATCCCGAAACAAGCCAGAAGGCAAATAACAAATACCCATAAGGTATACAAGTTCCACAAGGTAATCGCTATACTCCATGCGGCTCAAAAAGACCAACACCGAAGGGCGATACCAAGGGAATATACATATCAATGAAACATCATAAAATTTGCTTGAGCTCAGTACTGCACAAACAAGGATCCATGAGCCCGAAGACTCCAAACCCAAGTATCACCCATGCGGCACATAAGGCCAACATCAGAGCGAAACTATATAGGGCAACAAACCCGAAGGCACACACCCGAAGTCAACATACCCGAAGGCAACAAACCTAGGGAGACAGTCCGAAGACACTATCCCAGATGCAACAAACCGTAGTGGTGAAGGTCGAAGACCCAGTACTGGACACCACTAACTGGCGGAATGTGTCACAACTCTCGAAAAGGAATCCGAAAAGTGTTAACGTATGTCCCATAACCACTCGTTCGCACTAAACGGTTTACTATCCGTCAGTCCCTTTCACACTCAAAGCAGTACAAAGTTTACCTCATATCATCGATAAACCAAACCCGAAGGTCAAAACGATCAATCGAATAGGTCGAGGATTAATCGGAAAGATAAACGCACAGATTCATGGTCCGTGTTTTGCCCAACCATTTAATCACCCTTCCACTTCGTTCGAAGTGCGAAAGTGTGTGTTTTAAATAGAATTTATAAATTAGAGAAACGAACTTTTAAATGCGATTCGAGAGATTATTTTATAAAATCCCGTGGATTAAAATTAAAAGGAATCATCAAAGTCAAAACAATTGATAATCATACATAGGATCATCAAGAATCGATTCAAATTGGAAATTCAATCCCAAAAAGCAAAGTGGGCTGAAACAGCAGGTTCAGTCGACTGAACAGAGTTTTCAGTCGACTAACCCTATACCTGGAAATTTTCCAGGTTTAGGAAACTTTCTGTTTCCAGGTTCAGTCGACTGAACAGAGTTTTCAGTCGACTGAATCATGCCTGGAAACTTTCGGGTTTCAGGTTCAGTCGACTGAACAGAGTTTTCAGTCGACTGAATCATGCCTGGGCTGTTTTTCAGCCTTATTCAAATGAAGAGCAAACTCTTCCAAAATGCAATCGGACGAACATTGGCTCTAAGGGCTTGTGCCAATCGACAACCCGACCCTATATGTTCCTCGATGCATCACCAAAACATGATCAAAACATCAAAGTTAGGATTTCAAAGATTTGAACCCAAAACACTAAAAATTGGAATATTCCCCAATTCAACCCAAACCAAATGCAAGTGCATATGAACAAGGTGTTAGGAATTCATACCCAACATCAATGAAATTAAGAGAAGTAGAGGTGAGTTCAAAACTCACCTTTGTACAAAAAAAAACAAAGAAGATGAAGAAGCACAATTGCAAGGAATCAACCAACTACACTCCACTTCAACACTACAAGCTTCAATCTAGAATCAAAGCAAGTATTTCCTAAGTTAGAGTTAGGAAATTACTGAAATTGAAGAGGAGAAAAGACGGAGAAGGCGGAGATGAACTTACCAATGGATTCTCTTTGATTTTGGAGCAAGAATCAAGTTACAAAGGAGAAACTAGGGCTTGCTAATTTCTATTTCTCTTTCCCTTCCACCATTTCAGTTTTTAGCTTAAGAAATAAAATGAAATGAAGAGAGATGAGGGGAAGGGGATGAAGTAGAAGGTTAATTGAGTTAGCTAGCCAATGGGCTGAACCCAAACTCAAGCCCAAGTAGAAACAGGGTCAAATTTCAACTTACTCCAAATATATCAAAGATTATACTCAAAAAGATCGCAAACGCCCTTTTGGAACCAATGGAGGTAGTTTCGAGTTCCAATTCGGCCATTTGCAGAAAGTAACATTTCGGACCCCAAAATCCGAATAACGACGCTATATTTAAATCAAACATTTAAATATAAAATCGTTAAATTTGGGGGTTGTTACAGATCTCCCCTCCTTACAAAATTGCATCCCCGCAATTCCTAGAGACGCTATTTGTAACAACTACATACATACAACATACAAAAGAAAGAATAAACTTGAGACACAGAAATAGATTTACCATTACGAAGCAAGGATAGAAAACCTGGATAAGATCGCTCGATATACTCTCTGGTTTCCCAAGTACAATCATTGGGATTAGCGGACCATTGAACTTTAACGAGTGGCACGTCCTTATTCCGAAGGTGTCGCACCTCCGTGTCAAGCACGCGAATAGGTTGCTGTACAATAGATAAGTCCGGTGAGACCTCAAGCTCTTGCAAATCAGGAGAATCAATTACAGAATCCGATTCTCGAAGACACTTCTGAAGTTGCGAGACGTGAAACACGTCATGAATGCCGGATAAATGAGCTGGAAGTGAAACTCTATAAGCCACAGGGCCAATACGTTCAGTAATAGAAAGCGGTCCTATATATCGAGGAGCCAATTTCCCAGTCGTACTGAAGCGCATAACCCCTTTCAAAGGAGAAACACGAATAAAAACAAGATCGCCAATTGAGAACTCGAGAGGCTTCCTACGGTTGTCTGCGTAGGATTTTTGACGACTCTGCGCCTCTTTCATTCTCAACCGGATAAGAACAATCTTCTCGAAAGAAACACGAACAAAATCTGGACCAAGAATAAGCTTCTCTCCAGATTCCAACCAACATGAAGGTGATCGACATGGCCTTCCATATAAGGCTTTGAAAGGAGCCATACCGATACTAGACTGAAAGCTATTGTTGTAGGAGAACTCTACAAGAGGTAGATGATCCTCCCAACTACCACCAAAATCAAAGATACAAATACGGAGAAGATCTTCCAAGATACGATTTACCCGTTCAGTCTGTCCGTCAGACTGCGGATGATAAGCTGTAGAAAAATTAAGCTTTGTTCCCAAAGCTTGCTGAAGACTCTTCCAAAAATGTCTCGTGAATAAAGGATCACGATCACTCACAATAGAACTAGGAACACCGTGAAGTCTCACGATTTCCTTGACATACAACTTAGCCAAATGCGAAGCTGTCCTATTAGACTTAATAGGGACAAAATGAGCAGACTTGGTGAGACGATCAACAATAACCCAAATACTAGAATGACCTGATCTCGAACGAAGTAGCCGTCAATAAAATCCATAGAAACTTGATCCCATTTCCACAATGGAATCTCAAGAGGTTGAAGAAGACCAGAAGGACGCCGATGTTCGGCCTTCACACGTTGACATGTCATGCAATTGCTCACATAACTCGCCACATTGCGCTTCATGCCTTCCCAATAATAAAGACGACGCATATCGGCATACATCTTACTACTACCGGGATGAATGGTATACTTAGAACGATGGCAATCATCAAGAATGTCATGCCTAAGTGCAAAATCAGAAGGCACAAAAAGACGGTTCTTCTTACGAAGACACCCATGAGAATCAATGCTAAAATCTTGCAACGCCTCATCACAAGATCCAGACTCACAAAGCTGAATAAAATGCAACAAATCAGGATCACGCCGCTGAGCATCGGCAATACGATCCAATAAAATAGGTCGAGCTCCCAAACTAAATAATAGAATAGGAGAATCAAAAGATGAACCTCGATCACGAATTTCACAAAAAGATAGAGTCTCAAGAACATTCCATTCGGCAAGCATCATAGAAATAACAGCCGAATGTTTGCGACTAAGCGCATCTGCAACACGATTACCCTTACCAGGGGTATACTGGATATCAAAGTCATAGGAAGCAAGAAACTCGAGCCAACGCTGTTGTCTCATATTGAGTTCCTTCTGAGTGAACAAATACTTCAAAGATTTATGATTGGTATAGAGAATGAAGCGCTCGCCCAATAAATAATGTCGCCAAATCTTCAAGGCAAAGACAATGGAGGCAAGCTCAAGATCATGAGTGGCATAGCGAACTTCATTCGAGCGCAGTTGCCTAGAAGCATAAGCAACTACCCGATCCTTCTGCATAAGAACAGCACCGAGACCGCTACCACAAGCATCGGTGTAGACAACAAGATCATGATTCCCTTTGGGAACCACAAGAATAGGAGCATTAGTGAGAAGTTCTTTCAATGTCTGAAAGGAAGCTTCACACTTGTCGGACCAAATAAAACGAATGCCTTTCCGAGTAAGGCAAGTGAGAGGAAGCACAACACGGGAAAAGTCCTTAATGAACCGCCGGTAATAACCCGCCAATCCAAGGAAACTACGAATCTCATGCACTTTCTCAGGCCTCTTCCAATTCTGGATGGCTTCGATCTTTGAGGGATCGACAGAAATGCCCTCGAAAGATACAACATGGCCTAAGAACTTAACCTTATTCTCCCAAAAGTGGCATTTGGAGAATTTGGCTTTAAGCTGATGATGACGGAGAGTACTCAAGACTATTCTCAAGTGATTAGCATGCTCAGCTTCAGACTTAGAATAAATAAGGATATCATCAATGAAGACAAGAACAAACTTATCGAGATATTCCCGAAATACCCGATTCATGAGATCAACAAAGAAAGCAGGAGCGTTCGTCAAACCGAACGGCATAACGAGCCACTCAAAAGAACCATAACGAGTGCGGAAAGCGGTAAGAGGTATGCTATCCTCCGCGACTCGTAATTGATGAAAACCTGTGGCAAGGTCAAGCTGAGAAAAGACCTTAGCACCACTCAATAGATCAAACATGTCATCGATCCTAGGCAATGGATACCTATTTCTGATGGTTAACTCGTTAAGCTTGCGATAATCAATGCAAAGCCTAAGAGTTCCATCAGATTTCTTCACAAAAACGACCGCGGATCCCCACGGAGAAAAACTGGACTGAATTAACTGCTTGGACTCAAGCTCTAAAAGTTGCTTCTTGAGTTCCTCATTTTACTTTGTAGACATCCTCGTGGGAGGATGACTAACTGGCTGCGCGCCTGGAATGAGATCAATGCGGAACTCAATTGCCCGTTTGGGTGGCAAACCCGAAACAGGTTCAAAAACATCAGAAAAGTCACAAGCAATAGGAATACGAGATATATCCTCATCATCTCGTGAATCAAGAGAATATAAAGCCATTTCGGAATTGTCCACATCCCGAAGAACAAGAGATAACTGAGAAGGCGAATTAGGATGACAAAGATATAAAATTTTCTCGGAACAAATAATCCTGGCATCGTACCTCACTAGCTAGTCCATACCAAAAATCATATCAAAACCTAAATGAGAAATAACGTGCAGATTCGCACGGAAAGAAAAGTCACATAAAACAATCTCAATATCATCACAAAGCAAACTAAGGGTCGCGGATCCCCCAATTGGATTCGCAATCCTTAAAGACGTAACCATACAAGAAACATCCAAAGATAAATCATCTACAAGCTTCTTCGATACGAAAGAATGTGAAGCACCCGTATCGAAAAGAACTCGTATACTATGATTATGGAATAGAATTGAACCCTCCAAAATAGATGGAGACATACCTTTGGATTGAGATGAACCTCCAGAAGCATTAGCCACATTGAGCTTGCCAGATTTTGCATTAGCAGGAGCAGTAGGACAAGCTGAAACATGATGACCTTCCTTCTTGCAATAGCGACAGAAGAGAGGCTTTGGACAAGCTCGAATAATATGATCCGGAGAACCACAATTAAAACACTTTCGAACGAAAGGTGTTCCGGAAGACTGAGGCTGAGGATTAGGACCACCGGTCTTCTTTTTCTTAGAAGGAAAAGGCTTCTTCTGAATTGGAAACGGCCTCTTGTTGGGGTTCTTGGAAACCTCAACATCAACATCACTGTCACACTCCTTCTCGACGGTCTCGAGATGAAGCGTCGAATCAACCAATTCCTCAAAAGAAAGTTTAAGCTGGAGCAACAAAGACTTCTTAAGATATTTCTTAAGACCAGAAACAAACCTCAAATTCTTCTTATAAGAAGTGCTGATGAATTCAAGACCATACTGAGATAAAGCCTCGAATGATGCAACATACTCAGAAACAGAAGTTTTCCCTTGCTTCAACTCAAGGAAGCGACGGGTCAATAAAACTTTTTCAGATTCAGGAACGAAATTGAGTTCAAACCGCTCCCGAAACTGAGTCCAAGAAAGAGTAGACTCATCAATTTCAGCTACAAGAAGCTCATACCAGTCAAGAGCACGCTCTTGTAATAAGCTAGAAGTTACAAGAACTCTATCATGGTCAGAAAGATCCATGCGAGAGAAAATGCGCTCGCACGTGCGAAGCCAAGCTTGGACTTCAAGAACAGACTCGGAGCCCTTAAACGGTTTTCCTCCAAGATGAGCAAAATCACTGCACTGACGTGCAAAAGCAGACTTGCGAGGTGGAGACACTCGAGGAGGAACGGGAGGCTGAGTGCCCCTAAACAACTCCATAAACTGATCGGCAGACATATATACGCCATCCGGATGTGAGCCACTAGATTGCCCAGCATCCGAACGTCGACCTCTGCCTCTTCCAGACATAAGCTGAAAGTCAAGATAAGGAAAAGATTATTCACAAGGTAGATATTTCAATATGGGATACTACGGAATAATCCTAGACGTATTCCCAAACTCTATCTAACCTTGATGGAATAAAGAAACACGATGATTTAAGGATCTGTATCACTTGTACACTTTGATGTACCATAATATGTGCATCTATTCTGTGTTTATCATATTTTGTTCTGAACTCGGCTCTGATACCACGCTGTGACGCCCCACTCCAAGAGCCTCGTTAACAAAGAGTATTATATAGATAATACTGTCGGCTAACGCGGACAATAGAGTATAATGGAAGCGACCACGTGTAATCTTACCTTAACTATTAACTAAATACGTCGAAAAGTAGAGTCACAAACAATTCGACCTATTCAATAAATATTTAAAGCAAAGCTACAATGGCTATAGGATCTATCAGAAGAAAATATAACAACTCAAATGTAATTCACATCATAGAACAGTCGATCATAATATACACATAAACAGATACACAACAGAGTATACAAAATAATACATGTCAAGTGGTACAGGAGACCACAATATACAGACGAGACAAAAGAGTATAAATCAGAGTTACAACAGATAAGGACTACAAAAGACGCTATAACAAAAAGAAGCTAGTGAATAGTCCATGCGGAAGCAAAATAGGCTAAGTCCAAAAGCACCTAACCTGAAACATCTCGGTCTGACCCGAGTATAAAATACATGGGTCAGTCTAGATAACAAAGCAGTTAGATAAACTGAACAATAATAAACCAGCAAGGTCATACAGTATAATAAATATCTCTAGTGGAGATAACACAATCATCAACAAGAGATGAATCATATAGAACAAGCCTCATATCATTGGCAACATATAGAAACAAAGGATACAATTATCCCGAAACAAGCCAGAAGGCAAATAACAAATACCCATAAGGTATACAAGTTCCACAAGGTAATCGCTATACTCCATGCGGCTCAAAAAGACCAACACCGAAGGGCGATACCAAGGGAATATACATATCAATGAAACATCATAAAATTTGCTCGAGCTCAGTACTGTACAAACAAGGATCCATGAGCCCGAAGACTCCAAACCCAAGTATCACCCATGCGGCACATAAGGCCAACATCAGAGCGAAACTATATAGGGTAACAAACCCGAAGGCACACACCCGAAGGCAACATACGCGAAGGCAACAAACCTAGGGAGACAGTCCGAAGACACTATCCCAGAGGCAACAAACCGTAGTGGTGAAGGTCGAAGACCCAGTACTGGACACCACTAACTGGCGGAATGTGTCACAGCTCTCGAAAAGGAATCCGAAAAGTGTTAACGTATGTCCCATAACCTCTCGTTCGCACTAAACGGTTTACTATCCGTCAGTCCCTTTCACACTCAAAGCAGTACAAAGTTTACCTCATATCATCGATAAACCAAACCCGAAGGTCAAAACAATCAATCGAATAGGTCGAGGATTAATCGGAAAGATAAACGCACAGATTCATGGTCCGTGTTTTGCCCAACCATTTAATCACCCTTCCACTTCGTTTGAAGTGCGAAAGTGTGTGTTTTAAATAGAATTTATAAATTAGAGAAACGAACTTTTAAATGCGATTCGAGAGATTATTTTATAAAAACCCATGGATTAAAATTAAAAGGAACCATCAAAGTCAAAACAATTGATAATCATACATAGGATCATCATGAATCGATTCAAATTGGAAATTCAATCCCAAAAAGCAAAGTGGGCTGAAACAGCAGGTTCAGTCGACTGAACAGAGTTTTTAGTCGACTGACCCTATACCTGGAAATTTTCCAGGTTTAGGAAACTTTCTGTTTCCAGGTTCAGTCGACTGAACAGAGTTTTCAGTCGACTGAATCATGCCAGGAAACTTTCGGGTTCCAGGTTCAGTCGACTGAACAGAGTTTTCAGTCGACTGAATCACGCCTGGGCTATTTTTCAACCTTATTTAAATGAACAGCAAACTCTTCCAAAATGCAATCGGACGAACATTGGCTCTAAGGGCTTATGCCAATCGACAACCCGGCCCTATATGTTCCTCGATGCATCACCAAAACATGATCAAAACATCAAAGTTAGGATTTCAAAGATTTGAACCCAAAACACTAAAAATTGGAATATTCCCCAATTCAACCCAAACCAAATGCAAGTGCATATGAACAAGGTGTTAGGAATTCATACCCAACATCAATGAAATCAAGAGAAGTAGATGTGAGTTCAAAACTCACCTTTGTACAAAAAAAACAAAGAAGATGAAGAAGCACAATTGCAAGGAATCAACCAACTACACTCCACTTCAACACTACAAGCTTCAATCTAGAATCAAAGCAAGTATTTCCTAAGTCAGGGTTAGGAAATTACTGAAATTGAAGAGGAGAAAAGATGGAGAAGGTGGAGATGAACTTACCAATGGATTCTCTTTGATTTTGGAGCAAGAATCAAGTTACAAAGGAGAAACTAGGGCTTGCTAATTTCTATTTCTCTTTCCCTTCCACCATTTCAGTTTTTAGCTTAAGAAATAAAATGAAATGAAGAGAGATGAGGGGAATGGGCTGAAGTAGAAGGTTAAGTGAGTTAGCTAGCCAATGGGCTGAACCCAAACTCAAGCCCAAGTAGAAAAAGGGTCAAATTTCAACTTACTCCAAATATATCAAAGATTATACTCAAAAAGATCGCAAACGCCCTTTTGGAACCAATGGAGGTAGTTTCGAGTTCCAATTCGGCCATTTGCAGAAAGTAACATTTCGGACCCCAAAATCCGAATAACGACGCTATATTTAAATTAAACATTTAAATATAAAATCATTAAATATGCGGGTTGTTACAATTTCCGAGGTGTGAGGTTTGACGAAGTCTCGTCCACAAAGCTACGCTTTTCATAAAAGTCATGCTTTGATCAACAAATGATCAGCAGCACTTTCTATGCCACATTACCAAATTGGGAATGTATCACTAGTAACCATCAACTACATAACCTCTGGGCTTGTACGTCTCAGGGAAGGGTGTTAAGCTAAGAGAATAAATTCTCCGCCACCAACAGAAATGTATTTGATAGAAACCAGCTTTACATCTCAAATTATAACGTCAGACACACATCCATACAAGTCCGTTCCGGGATCGAACGGAACCGAAGGCACTTCCAAAAGAAGCCCTTGCATTCCGGATATTCACTAATCACGTCCGGAATTCCCATCACAAAGGGTGATAAAATCTCTATATCGGAGATCAGCAGATGCAGAGTCATTCGACGGTAATCCTTCCGTTTTCAAAAATATCCGGTCTTCAACACCGGTCTTTAAATGCTATCCATTGTGACGTATCACTTATTCGAAATGGGATTTATGACCCAAAGGTCCTCTTCCGGCTAAACCGAATAACGAGCGCTTATTTTAAAAATAAGTGTAGCATTCAAATTCAAGCAAATCATAACAAATACCCATTTGAAGGTAAATATTGATAGTCGGTTATTTAACTATCAAGGCCAACAAACAAATATCCAGCACCATAACAATCACTAGGCCCTTTTTATTAATCTTCCATAATTTAAATAACTTGCCAGATATTCCTTTCAATTTATCTTTAAAAAGATATATTCTCTAAACCATTTCAATTTCTACATTGGAAAACATTTCCAAATACTTATTTAACAATAAGTAATTCACAAATCTATTTATTTTCAATACTTAGAAAATATTCAATATACTTAAAACACGATTAAGTATATATTTTATTCTTTTAAGGAAAACGTTCTCTTAAACACATTCATTTGAGTCAAAACGAATGTTGCGTAAAACATCGTTACGACAACCCAAAATCACTAGTATAGGGATTCGAAATTAAGATAGATATATAAATTCCAATACTATATAAAACATTTCCTTTCGAAAACCATTTACTATAACAACGGTGTTATAGTCTACCATTTCCTTTTTTCTCGAAAAAATCTATTTCAACAATGAATGTTGAAATCGATGGTTTCGATACTTAATACATTTTAAAACGATTTTTTATAGGTGTTAAAATGAAGTATAAATGGATTTCATAAGTGAATGAAATTTATGAATTTATAAATTGTGAAGTTATAAAACGAATAGATTTTGTAAAATAAAAGATTTATAAGTAATTAACTTATAAATTGGATTTTGGCATTTAAATGAGATATAAATAGAATTTGTTAATTAAGGGGTTTTATAAGTTGAAGTTTTATAAAATACATTTATAAATGTGAGTTTATAAACATTGTTTATAAATCCGAAATCGACTTATTTTGATAAGTTAATTATTATGGCTTATTAAAGGAGATATATCCCCGATTTTGGACAGTGGATAATACTTTAAATTAAATATGTAGAAGTGTTGAATTTGGTTAACGAAGTATATTCACGATTTTGGACAATGAATAATATATTAAAGAAATGTTTTGGGGAAGTGATAATTTAAATAGAATTAAAAGGAGTTATTTATTAAACACATATACCGCGATATTTCATCTTGAAGTGGAATTGCTAATATATATATATATATATATATATATATATATATATACACTGGGAGTTGATTTTCCCCCATTATATAGCGGATGAGACCCTATTGCGCCGCATAATAGCGGATAATATTTTATATAAACCCATGTACCGCGGTATCCCGTATTGAAATGGGATTGGTATTGTGCTAACATCTGTGGATGCAGGGAAACAGGTTGGAGGGATCCGACTGGATTCCTCACCCGTATTGATTTATTTACAGATATTGTGATATATTCAGTTATCATATGATATATGATGTTTTGGATGTCGTGGTTGATGTATTGGTGCTGTTGCAGCATTGGGCCTATTTTTTGGAGTTTTAAAAATGTTAAAGTAACGATTTTGAATTTAAAAAGGATTTTCAAGTGATTTTTGAAAGCATACATTTATTAAATTTTGGAATTGATTCATTTTAAATAAATAAACGTTATAATTTTTATGTTATAAAAATTATGATTTTTGTGAAGTA
This sequence comes from Allium cepa, assembly GCA_030765085.1. Taxonomy (NCBI): domain Eukaryota; kingdom Viridiplantae; phylum Streptophyta; class Magnoliopsida; order Asparagales; family Amaryllidaceae; genus Allium; species Allium cepa. Next base: position 319,378,233 of record CM060939.1, read on the forward strand.
TAACCGAAATGTTATTTTTGAAATAAGTAGTAGATTAAATTGTAAAATGGTTTAAATTGGGATTTTTGAATTATTATAAACCGTTTATATAAAAAGAATTATAAAATTGATATTTATAAATTAAACTATTGGAATTATAAGAGAATTTATTCTCTTAGCTGAACACCCTTCTCTGAGACGTATGAGCTCAGAGGTTATGTAGTTGATGGTTACTAGTGATACATTCCCAATTTGGTAATGTGGCATACGAAGTGCTGCTGATCATTTGTTGATCAAAGCATGACTTTTATGAAAAGCGTAGCTTTGTGGACGAGACTTCGTCGAACCTCACACCTCGGAAATGTTCAAAACAGGAAAGATGCAGTAAGGTTAATTGGGGATCGCACCCCATAGGGTATGTACATTTCCTTCTGGATAGAGGTGGTATTATGGTATGGAGCCCTGATACTTAACCTATGTGGTTGTTGCAAATTTATTTCTTTGTGGTTGTTGGTGAATCCCGGGATTTAGGTCGGTTACGACCGGAGGATGGCATACTCGTGTCAGTAGTTACCCAGCTAGGGGTTACCCGGCCTTGTGTTGGCAGAGAACCGGCTACGTTCTCGGAGCGTTTTCCAGAGGCGTACCCATGTGGCAATGGGAAGTTCCTTGGCCTGACCATTTGTTGGAAATCCAAACTCCAATACGTACCTTGTATGGTTTTAGTTGTAGAACCTGCCATTTACTTATGGTGGTCACCACTGTTTAGATGGTAGCTATAGTAGGCATACGATACTAGTCATATGTTGGCTAAGATTTATATCATACATTTGAAATGTTTTCCTACAGTTTGCACTTATAATAATAATATCAAAGAAAATTTGCGTATCAAGCATGTTTGACTATCATAAGGAGAAATCTCATCTGATTCTGCGTTTGCATTATGTGTGTGTGCGGGAGGCCTTATGGTAGTTTCATTTTCCAAAAGCATTACAGATCTATTTTAAAATTAATTTCTTTGTTTTTTTTTCCTTTTTTTAAAGATAAACTGTTTAAGTTCTCACACCAGTCCCATGGCTGACCTGGAGTTTATTGTTCCCTTCCTAAACTCTGGGTGCCCACCAATTTCCACACGGGCAGTCTAGATTTACGTTATCAGGTCATTCTAGAATTCAGGAGCTACTGTAGAGATCTGGAGGCAAGCTGGATGGCGTAGCGTATCACATGTATATAGTATTTCTTTTCCGCTGTTTGTTGTTGTAAACTCTGATAATGTGATGTGATGTAATGTAATAACAGATATGATTATTTGTTTTGAAGATTATTCATTGATATATTATGTGTTGTTCCACTGCGAATTGTGAGATTCTGTTATTGTTTTTGTTTTCTTCTTCTTTCTTTCTTTCTTCTTCTACCTCTTCTTCTTTAACCCCAACAATTCGGTTTTTTCGGCCTTTGATTTCTCGGCAGTTGATATAGTGGACGTATTAATGTCAACTTTCGTGAGTCGAAAATTCTCGAACGTGACAATTTGGTATCAAAGCATTTGGTTAAGCGACAACCTTGGCTCTGTTGGGTGTTACTCATTAGAGATAGAGTCAGTAGTACTCTAGAATGAGTGTGAGTGTAGTGATAGATACAACCGCGTGTTTGTTAGTGAATATAAAAATGGTTTTGTATTGTGTTGACTTATCTGTTGATTGTTTATAGATTCTGGTCGGTGCAGTCTGGCCAACTGTATCGATAGGGGTTTCTAAACTCTTAAACAAGATAAACTGACACAGTATCATTTTAATTTGGGTAAATGAAATAATTTTACCTTGATTGTATTTTATATATATAAAGGAAATAATTTTTTAGAAATTATTAAAGTGCATATAAATTGATATGAAATAATGGATGTAAGTGTTAATTCATTAATGCTAATTAAAAGTGTTGACCAAATTGAATGTAAAGTAAAGGAAATTGAATGAATTTGGTTGTATTGAATATACATTGTTTGTTAGAAAATGGTTAGTTGATTGTATAGAAATCCATATGAAATTGAATCAGTGAAATTGAAAGCTAAAGTAATTGAAATCAAATTGCAAGTTAAGTGAATCTTAAATAGAATTGAATTTGATTTGAAAGTGAACAAACTTGAATATAAATTAGTGAATGCAAACTAATTGAAATTGAATATGAATGAATGCTAGTAAATCCAATGTTAATGAATCAAATGTGATTAAATGAAAAAGAAAAAAAATCATTGAATATTAATGAGAAGCGAATGTATATTGATTTGATGATTGGAATTGTTGTTGGACGATAGTGGTTTAATGGTTGGATTTGTTGCCTTTTGTTGCATTTGCTATATTGGCATATGTAGTTGTTGTACTAGTATATGTTGTGTATCGATATTATTTTCTATATACATGTTTCTCATTGTTGTTGAGTGTTTAGTAGGTGCGGATTGCGCTTGCTTCGCTTTTGGAGCTCGCTTTTGCGCTATATTAACCGTATATGCTCGCTAATAATATATAAGGTACATATCTCGGATTACATATCATACTTTTACACTTTTTCCGTATGAGATTCCTCATTACTTTGATGAGATGTATATTTGTGATATATATATTATCATTTTTTTCGGATCGAGCCGCGCAAAGGAGACTGTGGCGAATTTTTTTGAAAATTTAAGGCGTTAGAATATTTTTTAGAAAATTGGAAATTTTTGAAAACTATAACTTTGATTTTGGAGTGAAAAGTTAAACGATATAGTTGGTTTTAAAAAGATAACTAAGTATGATTTGAAAACTTAGTAAAGTTATTGTAACAAGTTTAACCATTGGATTTTGGGAAAGTTAAACACTTAAGTGAATTTGAAATTTAATTTGAACAAATGGTTTTGAAAAGTTAATGGATTCTGTAACTTTTTCTTACTTGGTAATTTCGAGGATGAAATTCTTTTAAGGGGGGAGTTTGTAACGACCTAGAATTCCTGTCATTTAAAATTCGTATATTTAATTTATTTTTAAAATATTTACAAGTAAAATTTGTAAGTCGAATTAATTTTATTTCGAATATCTATATTTAATTGGATAATTAAATCGATAATTCAATATTTGAAATTACAGAAATAATTGGAAATTGGTTTAAAGTGATTAAATTTGATTTGTAAAGTTCTATTAAATCATATTGGAGTTGGAATGATGTTATCGAACTTTTAAAATCGAATTAAAAGTTAGTTTGTGGAAATTGAATATTTTAAGATTTAATTGATGAGTAAAAATAGCCATTTTTCAAACAGTGTCGGATTTCAATGAAACTAGTTTCATCGGATCCATAATGTTATATTATTGTATGTTTTCAAATTTCGTATCAATCGGACTTACGGTTTATCCGAGGCAAGCTAAAACGAGCAGAAATCGGTTTGAGTGAATTTTAAATTTAAATTTGTCGATTCGAAAACTTGTCTTCCAAATACGATCGAATTGGCTACCGATATATATTCCATTGCATATGGAATAGGGGTAAAACCCTAGAAACGCCAGGCGGCACGCTTCGTTTGGAGTTCGTAAAATTTTCGGATGAATTGTGTTTTGGAGATTTTTCTATAAAAGGACCCCTTATCTTCATTTTTCATCAAAACCCTAATTTCTTAAACTAGCCGCCGGTTTTATATTCAATGGCCAATGTCTTCCCTTCTTCTTCACTCGATCTCTTCCAATCCACGCGATATTTCAACAAACTCTCAACTACAATATCGAAGAGGGCAAGGAGGTCTACATGATCAACGGTGGTGATCGCAGATAGTGGAGGAGATCATCGGAAAATGGCCCATGAATGTAGTACGTTTTGACGCGTTTTTCTACGCAATTGGTTGACCGAGCTTCACGCCGCCCATAGTGGGGGGTCGTGGTGGCTAGGGCGTTGGAACGGCATGCTCTGATCAACGTCTCGATCAATGAAGGAGGCACATCGAACTAGGGTTAGTGGCGGCTATATGGGTTGAGTTGCGTCGTGTTTTACCTGATGGGGAGAAGGAAAAGGGGACGGCCGTGATCTGTTGTCTTGAAAACGAACGGCCGAGATGAAGTTGAGTTAAAAATTTAAAAATAATATTGAAATTAATTTATATAAATTTGTACGATGTTTAAAATGCCATAACTTTGTCGTACGAGGTCGGAAATACATGAAACGAATTGCATTGGAATCGTATTGACGAGCACTACGCAATGGAGCGGGATTGGAGTTGATTGGAGCTAGTTTTAATTTTGGATAAAATTAAACGCGCATTTAATTTTATTCGAAATAAAACACTGCGACTGTTATTGAAAGTAAGGTGAGAACTTCTCACTCAATCGAATTGTGTTTCGATTTAAAATTTTAAATGGTTAAATTTAAAATTGCTTGATTGTGTGATTGAATGATAAATTGCTATCTATTGTATTGAAATAGACCCTATAAGCCGTATATTAAGCGGATGTTATTTAGAAAATTTATTCTCTTAGCTTAACACCCTTTTCTGAGACGTACGAGCTCAGAGGTTATGTAGTTGATGGTTACTAGTGATACATTCCCAATTTGGTAATGTGGCATACGAAGTGCTGCTGATCATTTGTTGATCAAAGCATGACTTTTATGAAAAGCGTAGCTTTGTGGACGAGACTTCGTTGAACCTCACACCCCGGAAATGGTCAAAACAGGAAAGATGCAGCAAGGTTATTTGGGGATCGCGCCCCCATAGGGTATGCACATTTCCTTCTGGATAGAGGCGGTATTATGGTATGGAGCCTTGATACTTAACCTATATGGTTGCTGCAAATTTACTTCTTTATGGTTGTTGGTGAATCCCGGTATTTAGGTCGTTTACGACCGGGGGATGGCATACTCGTGTCAGTAGTTACCCAGCTAGGGGAACTCGGCCTTCTGTTGGCAAAGATCCGGTTAGGTTCTCGGGGCATCTTTCCAGAGGCGTACCTATGTGGCAATGGGAAGTTCCTTGGCCTGACCATTTGTTGGATATCCAAACTCCAATACATACCTTGTACGGTTTTAGTTGTAGAACCTGCCATTTACTTATGGTGGTCACCACTGTTTAGATGGTATCTATAGTAGGCATACGATACTGGTCGTATGTTGGCTAAGATTTATATCATACTTTCGAAATATTTTCCTACACTTTGCTCTTATAATAATAATATCAAAGAAAATTTGCGTATCAAGCATGTTTGACTATCATAAGGAGAAATCTCCTCCAATTCTGCGTTTGCATTATGTGTGTGTGCGGGAGGCCTTATGGTAGTTTCATTTTCCAAAAGCATTGCGGATCTATTTTAAAATTAATTTCTTTTTTTTTAAGATAAACTGTTTAAGTTCTCACACCAAGCCCATAACTGACCTGAAGTTTATTGTTCCCTTTCTAAACTCTAGGTGCCCACCAATTTCCACACGGGCAGTCTAGAGTTAGTTTATCTGGTCATTCTGGAATTCAGGAGCTGGTGTAGAGATCTAGATGGCAAACTGGATGGCATAGCATATCATTGTATATAGTATTTCTTTTCCGCTGTTTGTTGTTGTAAACTCTGATAATGTAATGTAATGTGATGTAATGTAATAACAGATATGATTCTTTGTTTTAAAGATTATTCATTGATATATTATATATTGTTCCGCTGCGAATTGTAAGATTATGTTATTGTTTTTGTTTTCTTCTTCTTTCTTTATTTCTTCTTCTACCTCTTCTTCTTTAACCCTAACAATTCAGTTTTTCCAACCTTCGATTTCTCGGCAGTTGATACAGTGGACGTATTAGTATCGACTTTCGTGAGTCGAAAATTCTCGAACGTTACAATTTGATTCCAAAATTTAATAAAATGTATACTTTCAAAAATCACTTTAAAAATCCCTTTAAATTCGAAATCGTTACTTTAACATTTTTAAAAACTCCAAAATTAGGCCAAATGCTGCAACAGCACCAATAAATCAACCACGGCATCCAAACATCTTTTATCGATATGATAATAGAATATATCACAATATTTGTAAATAAATCTATACGGTTGAGGAATCCAGTTGGATCCCTCCAACTTGTTTCCCTGCATCCACATATGTTAGCACAATACCAATCCCGTTTCAAGATGGAATATCGCGGTACATGGGCTTAAAAAAATATTATCCGCTATTATGCGGCACAATAGGGTCTCATCCGCTATATAATACGGGAAAATCAACTCTAAGTAAATATATAATACCAATTCCACTTCAAGATGAAATATCGCGGTATATGTGTTTAATAAATAACATCTGCTTAATATACGGCGTATAGGGTCTATTTCAATACAATAGATAGCAATTTATCATTCAATCACACAATCAAGCAATTTTAAATTTAACTATTAAAATTTTTAAATCGAAACACAATTCGATTGAGTGAGAAGTTCTCACCTTGCTTTCAATAACAGTCGCAGTGTTTTATTTCGAATAAAATTAAATGCGCGTTTAATTTTATTCAAAATTCAAACTAGCTCCAATCAACTCCAATCTAGCTCCATTGCGTAGTGCTCGTCAATACGATTCCAACGCAATTCGTTTCGTGAATTTCCGACCTCATACAACAAAGTTATGGCATTTTAAACATCGTACAAATTTATATAAATTAATTTCAATATTATTTTTAAATTTTTAACTCAACTTCATCTCGGCCGTTCGTTTTCAAGACAACAGATCACGGCCGTCGCCTTTTCCTTCTCCCCCATCAGGTAAAACACGACGCAACTCAACCCATATAGCCGCCGCTAAACCTAGTTCGATGTGCCTCCTTCATAGATCAAGACGTCGATCAGAGCATGCCGTTCCAACGCCCTAGCCACCGCGATCCCCCACCATGGATGGCTTGAAGCTCGGTCGAGCAATTGCATAGAAAAACGCATCGAAATGTACGACATTCACGAGCCATTTGCCGACGATCTCCTCCACTATCTGCGATCACCACCGTTGATCATGTAGATCTCCTTGCCCTCTTCGATATTGTAGTTGAGAGTTTGTTGAAATATCGTGTGGATTGGAAGAGATCTAGTGAAGAAGAAGGGAAGACGTCGGACATTGAATATAAAACTGGCGGCGAGGTTAAGAAATTAGGGTTTTGATGAAAAATGAAGATAAGAGGTCCTTTTATAGAGAAATCTCCAAAACACTATTCATCCGGAAAAAATTCGAACTCCAAACAAAGCGTGCCGCCTGGCGTTTCTAGGGTTTTACCCCTATTTCGAGCACAATGGAATATATATCAGGAGCCAATTCGATCGTATTTGGAAGATAAGTTTTCGAACCGACAAATTTAAATTTAAAATTCACTCAAACCGATTTCTATGCGTTTTAGCTTGCCCCGGACAAACCGTAAGTCCGATTGACATGCAATTTGAAACCATACAATAATATAACATTAAGGATCCGATGAAACTGTTTTCGTTGAAATCCGAGACAGTTTGAAAAATGGTTATTTTTACTCGTCAATTAAATATTAAAATATTCAATTTCCACAAATTTACTTTTAATTCGATTTTAAAAGTTTGATAACATCGTTCCAACTCCAATATGATTTAATACAACTTTACAAATCAAATTTAATCACTTTAAACCCAATTTCCAATTATTTATGTAATTTCAAATATTAAATTATCGATTTAATTATCCAATTAAATCTAGATATTCGAAATAAAATTTATTCGACTTACAAATTTTACTTGTAAATATTTTAAAAATCGATTAAATATATGAATTTCAAATGACAGGAATTCTGGGTCATTACAATTAATCTCTTCGAAAGATTAAGGTTAGTTTAAATAACATTCTATAATAATTTCCCTTTTTAAATTACTTTATTTACTTAATATAAATAACTTTATAAATATTGTATCCAAATCAAATAGATTAAAATTTTATTTCTTTGAAAATATATTACTTATATACTTAAGAAATCCAATCTTAACTCGAAATCATCAATTTGAAAACATGTTTGAAGATGTTTAAAAGTTTGATAAATTTTAAAATAAAAGCTGTTTTATATCTCTTGCTCGAGACCTGCTTTGAGTCATGCGTGAGAAAATTTCTCGTTTGCTTCGGGTTTCATTGAAAATCAACCCGAGTGCCTAACTTTCCACTCTAAAATTTTACCAAGTATTTTCACTTCGCACCAGAACATTCTGCTTCGAGTTAAACCCCGAGTGAACATGTAATTTCCCCCGAGAACGCTTCGAGTCACTCCTGATAAACATCGTCTTCCCCAAACAGAAAAATCCACTAATACACGCATTTCTACGCATGCACGATGCACACGAACCTGGCCCCCTCCGATCAACCTTACCACCACCTACGAGTCGACCATGACCATCGCAAGCTAGCTGACCCTCCAGAACCCACTACCTCGTCGTGGTTCGTGATTTGAGTATTACACTCGAACTGGAAATCAACCCAATTCATCCAAATCCACTTCGCGTGGCCACCTCTGGCTACCGGAGGTCTTGCGATCACCCCCACAGTTGCTCCGCCATCCCATTCGTCTTCCCTTGAACTCCGGTTGTGACGCCCCACCTCAATACCCATGCTAGCCGAGAACACTACGGAGTAATGCTGTCAACTAGCGCGGAGAATAAGGCTGTTGAGGAGCGACTATCCATGTAACTTCTTTGTGCGAGCACCGACATGTCAGATATATAGCATGCATTTCATTTAAGGAGGAAGTCTGATATACCTATACAAACTCAAAGCTATCACACGGTGGCTATAAATAAATCTTCAGAAACACATATAGAAATAAACATAACACAATCAGTCACATACATCCATATCACAAAGGCGGAAAAAGATATGAATATATAACTAACACATGAAAGTGTACATCAGAGTAGTGGTCATGAAAGGACCACATATACAAAAGAATAGCAACACGTGTTATACAAAAGAATACATCTATGAGTCTATATCTCAAGTGTAAACGACAAAAACTGCTAATCTAAATGGTCAGCCAAAAGTCAGAGTAGTAAATCCCTGGGGGAGGAGTCAAGCAGAAGCACCTGTAGCATCTCGGTCTGACCCGAGTATTATTTATAAGAAAATAATAAACGGATCAGTCTAGCTATAAATATCAGGTAACATGATATAAAACAATAGATATGGCAAGAACATATAGTAACCATAAATACATACTATGATAAGCATGTAAATGAAGATCATCAAGAGATCAAACAATATCAAAAGAATCTTCTAAAAGATCCAAATTCACCTAAAAAAAGGTGATGACACACAAATTCACCAAAACATAAAAGCTGGAAAATCATAACAATGAAAGTCATGAAAATAGGTGACACACAAATTCCAGAAGACTACACAAGAAATCCAGAAATCACAATATAGGAGCATGAAAACTCACAAAATGGGAGTATGAAAACTCACCTACACTTGTAACACAAAGCGAGACGCTATCTCATGGTTGCAAGCCATTAATTTTGACACACGAATGGCCCGAAGACCGTGGTGCGCTGCCCCGCATATGCGATGGCGAAACATCACACAAATGCGATGGCGAAACATCACAAGAGCGGGGTCTAGTCTCCCTCGCAGACAAAGAGACATCGCACAGTTGCTAGTCTAAATCACAAAAATGATCATCATGATCATTAAGAAGTGTCAATTACACTAAGTTAGTAAATATAAAAGTTTAGCTTCATGTCCCATAACCGCTTGCTTAACTTAAACATTTACGAACAAAATGTAAATCTTCACTAGAAAATTGTCACAAAAGATTCAATTGAACAAGTCCGAGAATTAACCGACGAAGCAAACGCAAGTGTTTCATACCACTTGTTTTACTAAGCCTTTTAATTCGATTTCTCATCCGAGTGAAGTAAAGGTTTGTATATACTAATAGATTGGAAAACGATTTAAGGAAAGAGCTTTGTAGTAAAATAGAATTAAAATCGTTTTGATGAAAGAGTTTTGATATTTACTACTAGTATTGAAACCTTCATATTTCTAAAGTTGTTATCCCGCCTTTTTAGCAAGGCCGTGATACCATGAAATCGACCGAGAAGCCCGAGATAGTTTGTCTCGAAGAATGGTCAACTCAACGTCTCAACAAAGCAAGTTCTGTTGAATATTTTTCAAATAAGATCCCCTACCGAGGGGGGTCCGGGGGGGGTGGCAACCCCCCAAGGTGGGGGTGCGGGGGCAACGCCCCCGCTACGAGGTTCGAACTGCCCGGTCAGGTCGCGGGTGTCCAGGGGGCAGCGCCCCCGGCGGGATGCGGGGCAACGCCGCGTCCAAAACGGTACGACTTACTGAAGACCTAAGGGAGGATAGGATCGAGCGACCTAATGGTTGCGACCTAGGGGTCTAAGGGGTCAAGCGACCTAGTGGTTGCGACCTAGAGGTGTTCGCGAGTTAAGGGAACCAAGGCCGAGCGACCTAACACTCGAACGACCTAAGGAAGCAAGGGGCAAGCGACCTATCGTAGAAATAAGGCCTAACGACCTAGGGAAAATGCTCGTGCGACCTAAGTGGTCATATGACCTAAAGTTAATAAGGTCAAGCGACCTAAGGTGACATCGGGTCAAGCGACCTAAAAACGCCGCGACCTAGTGACCTATCGAAATAAAAGGGGCGAGCGACCTAACTCAACCAGCGGCCTACGACCTAATGAGGTAAACGGTCAAGCGACCTAACAATATAAGGCCGAGCGAGTTACAAGGCGAACGACCTAGTGGTTGCCCGCGACCCAGCTGGACACGCGACCTAACAGTACAAAGATCCAACGACCTAAAGTTATTAGGTCATGCGACCTAAAGTGTCGCGACCTAGCGACCTAGGGGCTTGAATGACCTAACGCCGCATACAAATCCGAGCGACCTAACTCAACTAGGGACCTACGACCTAAAGCCCAACGACCTAGAGACCTAAAACCAAACGACCTACGACCTAATTTCGAGTGCCGAGCGACCTAACGTTGTAGGCCATTTTAATGTCGGAAATGAGCTATTTTGATGCCGAGACTTTTCCACGCGAACGACCTAGCATAGGCAGAACGACCTAAGTGCATAATTTCACCAAAAACACTAAAAATTGGAGTTTTTTGCCAATCCAATCCAAACCAAATGCAAATATACATGCAAACGTGATAGGGATTCATTCCCAACAGTCCAAGATAGTTATAGACAAGAATGTGAGATAAAAATCTCACCTTTTCACCAATTTATGAAGGTAAAGCTTGAAGATGAATGGAGAAGCAACTACAAGCTTGAATCCAATGCTTTTCCTTGAATTTGGAGTTGAATGATGGAGTTGGAGTTGAAACCTAAGCTTGGAGTTTCTAATTTCCCTTTCCACTCACCATTAATGTTAAAGTTTGTGTTTGGTAGGAATTTATGAAGAGTGAGGAGAAGGAGAGAAGTGAGTTTGAGTTATAATGGCTAATCTAACCCAAAGTCCAAAGCGGGAAAAGTAAGTGAAATTCCACTAACTCCAAACCCATCAATGTTTATATTTAAAAAAGTTGTAAACGGCATTTCGAACTCAATGGAAGTGGTCTCGAGTCCTAATTTGACCATTTGCAAAAAGTAGCTTTTCGGACCAATATGCGATTAACGAGAAAATATTTAAATAAAATATTTAAATATAAAATCGATAAATATGCGGGTTGTTACACCGGTCCACCCCGATCCACGAACGACCTCGAAATCAATTCGAGAATGACGCTGTTACAACTAAGCCCTTAAACCCTAAAATGATTTCGATACGACACCATGATAATCTAGAAATTCATTTGCCATTTTTCCATCGATCACCTTCCTTCTCGCCACCCCTAACAACCACCCCAAAGCCTCTTCACCCATAGATCGCCAAAAATTGGCCCAAACCCAATTTCTAGTCACCACCAAAATGCATACTCAATGCATTGTAAAAAATTCTGATTTTCTTTTTAAAATTCATATCTTCTAGTGACCATTCAGTTTATATAATTGATTTATCCAATTTCGATATTAAATTTTAACATGATGCTATGATGGTCACTTTCTTGATTTTCAGAGAAATTTCAAACATAAGATACTTGAATCTATTTTTAGTACTTAGATTTTGATCAAACTTAACTATTTTGTTTTGAATCCAAATCCTAACAGTTTTTTAAATAAAAGATTTTGAATTTTTTTATTATACTATAAACTCTGTAATAAGGAAACAAAGAAGGTGAATGCAACTAGTCATGCACACATAAACATGCTTATATACACAGATTTTGTACTTATATAGACACACATGCATTGCATCATCATCACTATAATTTCACAAGAAATAAACGTTTACATAATACTTTTTAATAAAAATGTTTACTCACTTGAGTTTCTTTTGAACAGAGGACTAGATGGATGAACTGGAAATTGAATTTGTTGTTTTTCAGGTTTTGAAATGCTTTGGTTTTGATTACTGAGGCTTGATACAGTTGAATCCCATTGGCATGCTTTGATTTAACTCAGATTGAAGAAGAAATCCAGGCTTTAGTTTTGAAACAAAAATGAAACTGGTTTTCATTTCTTTCTTTGATCTGGTTTTAGATTGAAGTTTGATTCAATTTTTCTTTTCAGGGTTTGTAAACTTGTTTTGCAGTTTTAAACTGAGCATCAATTTCCAGGTTTGAAACTTGTTTCTGATTGAAGCTTTAATGATTTTTTTTCTTTGTGCTTCCAGGTTGGTGAAGTATGAAGAGAAATTTTTTGTAAAGTGTAAAGTATTCAAGCCTAGTTAATTTTCTCTAGTCATTTTTACATATGAGTTAAATTTAAAATAAAATGCCACTTGTACAAATTAAACCATACACTTGTATGTTTTCATTAACACTTGTCAAATTCAAATAAATTTATGTCAAGACCTTTCCTTGAGTTTATTTGCAAATTATAATTTAAACCTTGCTTCATTTAAATTCATAAATTTAGTTATAAATATTTACATATACAATTTTAAATTTACAAATCATATTTTCATGTTTTCTTACTTATACTTTTATGTATCACCAACTTAGTTCATTTTAATTATTTTACATGTGTATGTTTTCAAATTTTATTTCAAATGATAATTTCAATTGCTTATACAAATTAAAGAAAAATGGTATAAAATTAAATTATATATTACTAATAATTATTTATAAGTTCGTAAATAAATTCTTATTTTCAATACATTCATATTTTTAAACTTAAGATATTAAACTTATTAACAATCACTTATTTTAAAATTTTCATTTTAAACTTAAGTTATCATGCTTATTATGTTTTTGTTTCAAATATAAAACTTTCTTTAAGTCCAATTAAATTACAATATATTAACATTTTATACCTTCAAAATATACATTTTTATCAAAGCTTTGTATTTATTTATCAAATATATTTATTTTCAAGTATATAAGACAAAAGCATTTTAAATCTTTTATTTAACCTTGTTTAACATCATGTTATATATATATTAAAATTTAGATAACAATTTTCTTATTATCTTTAAAAATATAGCTTTTAAATCCAATTTATTTCCTAAGATATTTATTCTTAAATTTCAATCTCGCAATTCAATTAAAAATAAATTTTATATACAAATTCATTCTCAAAATATTCAAATTAATTCTAAATCAATTCATAATTTAATCAAAATTATATATTAACTTACCAAATTAATTCTTAATTAAATCTAGGAATCAAATTAATTACAAATTTACATTTGTTTAAAAACAGGAATGTTACAGATTCTCCACCTTAAGAAAATTTTGTCCTCGAAATTTGAGAGTAGGGAGACAATAAAGGATGGATACACAAAGATAGAGAAACAGTTTTCAAATCAAACTGGGTTTCTATTCTGCATTTGGCTTACCAAATCAGAATATGAATAATGAATACAAGAACGAATCAAGATACTCGGGTCACCAGAACTATGAATATACGGGGGATCGGTTAGTTCGAAGGGATAACTAACCACTCGTAGAACATATCTGAACCCCAAAGAAATAAATAAATGAATTTAATCTTCCATAATTTTCAAACATTTGGTATGGATTCCAAGCTCAAGTCGGAATACCCCAAAAAATAGACATATATGGAAACAATCCCAAAACTTTTTAGTTTAAACAACCGAAATATACCTATCAACTATGGCAACCAAAGCAAACAATTCATTCAAACAAACAATTCTGACCCATCTGGAGTTTGTGTCCATTGTAAATATATCAAAGCTTTTTCCTGGGGATGCCAGGAATTATCAAAGAATTGAAAAGACGAATCGAAGGAGATTGATAGAGAAAGATTGTTTCTACTATTGCAGGGTATCGACCATTTGTAGGCGTATTCCCTTGTCCCCTATCTCGTCCTCTTCTTGCACTCATACTCACTATCAGTGGATAGTAAGAGAATTTACTGAGGCATTCGAACTGATATCTTAGGGATTACTCATTCTAAGGTATACTTCACCCTATCTTTAATGAGTTACTTAATGTGTTATACTCCTGAGCTAAAGTTTCAACCTTCGGCTATGATAAAAAATTTGTAACGGTCTAGGCTTTTCAACCATCGACAGCGGCCACTCTCGACTGGTAGGCTTTTCAACCATCCCAGCCCCGCCGTGGCATACAATGGTACCCAAAACTTGATTTTACGACCAGCCTTTCGACTTCACGGCTTACGCCTAACCAACCCCGTAAAGAGGACATGCAGGGGTAAGAGTCTCCCGTTCGCCACCAAACGCGAAGCGAGAACCCCCTATCACATTTCACCAAGATAAGCAAGTCTCGTCCACAAAGCTGCGCTTTTTACAAAGCCATGCTTTGATCAACAAATGATCAAAAGCACTTCATATGCCACATTACCAAATTGAGAATGTATCACTAGTAACCATCAACTACATAACCTCTGAGATTGTATGTCTCAGAGAATGGTGTTAAGCTAAGAGAATAAATCTCCTCCACCAAACAGAAATGTATTTGATAGAAACCGGTTTTACATCTCAAAGTGTAATGTCAGACACACATCCATACAAGTCTATTCCGGGTTCAAACAGAACCGAAGGCACTTCCGAAGAAGCCCTTGCAATCCAGGCATCTTCAATCCCGATCGAACTCCCCATCACATATGGAGATCTCTATACCCGAGCAACTCAGTGCATAGTCATTCGATAGGTTATCCTATCGTTCTCAAAGACATCTGGTCTTCACCACCGTCTTCAATTGCTATCCATTTACGACGTATCACATTTTCAGAATGGGTTATATGACACAAAAGTCCTCTACCGGCTAAACCGAATAGTGAGCGCAATATTTAAAACCATATGGATATGGATTTCAGTTAAGTCACAACTTTTAAAATCCAAAACTTTCCTTTCAAATGGTTTAAACCAAATTACCATTCCCAATCTTTTAAACAAAAAGATTCATTTTAAAAACCTTCAATGGTTTAAACAATTTTCACATTTAGATCTTTTAAACAAAAGATTCATTTTTAAGACCCCTTTCAATTAAAAAAAAGGTTCACAAATCTTTGACAAATATTCATTTATAATCTTCCAAAACAATTCCATTGGATTAACTCATCTGGTCTTTAAATCAAAGACTCTTTTCATAGTTTTCAAAACAAATTCATTTCAATTTGAAATCCTTTCAACACAAATTGGAAATTCTTTCTTTATATGAAAGCTATTATTATTTGAAAACCAATAGTTTTTGTTTCGGGAAAATCTGATTTCATTTGCACGAATTAAAGCCTTTTAAATATAAACTTAGATTAAATCCAAATTCTCAAAACCATACTTTTAAAATGGTTTAAAAACCCATATGAACTCATTTAAGCTTGTATAACCCTTTTACGTCATAAATTCTCAACATAGAATTCAATTTAAAATTTTGAATTCAAATTTTAAATCAAATTTCAAAACTAAATTAAGTTATTTAAAATAACTTTTATCTTCAAAACTCCTTTTCAATTATTTTTCAAATTCAACCCAATTTCATTTCCAAAAACATTTGGATTCAAAATTCAAACTTTAAAACCATTTCAAAATATTAAATTAAAAAATCTATGATAAATCTATGACTTAACTGATTTCCTCGTGAAATCCATATTTGCGTGTGTACGGTGTAGTCCAGGGGTTTTACACACAATAGTGCAACATTAACAATTATCACAGATTCAATCAACATCGATAAGCGGTATAACCCATAACGCTTATCTTCCTTCACAGATTCATAAATAAAGTAAATTTATCAATTAAAAATATTCATCATTACTATTCGATGTGGGTTTCGGATAACCAACTGGAATCCGACTCCCTGTCGCATCGAAATTCAAATGTCGTTTTACGGGCTAAGGGGTATTTACACAGAAACATATCACAAGTATCACAGACCAACACACAGCAACTCACGTCATAGAGCATCACATATGAGGAATATCAACCCTCCAAACATCCAATAGAATCCAAACATTCATAAGTAAAAGTAAATTAAATTATTTGATTTAAATTAAATCAGGTCAGTTACTAATGAATAAATTTTTAATCTTGGTTAATTAATATTAATTAATTATAAATCAATTTGGTTTATTACTCCTTAATCATTTATTAATTAAATTTTAATTTATAATTAATCCTATGATTAATTATTCTTAATTATTTAAAATAATCAATTCTTAATTAATAATCACTTCTTAATCACTTTCATAAATTAATTAACCTTTAATTAATTATCGTAATCAATAAATTAATTATCACTAATTACTATTGATGAAGTCTTAATCACCATCATTAATTAAATCATTTCTCAATTAACTATCTTAATTAATTTATCCTTAGTTACATTAATTAATTAACCCTTAGTCAATTATCATTAAATTAATTAAAATTAAACTAAGTGATTATCCTTAATCACTTAAATCATAAATTAATTACACCGAGTAATTATTCTTTTAATTACTTGATTAATCATAAATTAATTATTTTTAATTAAGTAATTATTTTTAAGTAATTAATTACCCTTTATAATAATTATATTAACAAATCATTAATTACTTAATAAATTAAAGATAAATCTTTTTATCTTTATTTATCACTTTGGCCATCTTTTGGAATTTGTTTAATAAACCATCTTCATTACATTAATCTCTTCGAAAGATTAAGTTAGTTTAAATAACATTCTATCTTAATTTCCCTTTTTAAATTACATTATTTACTTAATATAAATAACTTCATAAATAATGTATCCAAATCAAATAGATTAAAATTTTATTTCTTTGAAAATATATTACTTATATGCTTAAATAATCCAATCTTAACTCGAAATCATCAATTAGAAAACATGTTTGAAGATGTTTAAAAGTTTGATAAATTTTAAAATAAAAACTGTTTTATATCTCTTGCTCGAGACCTGCTTTGAGTCATGCGTGAGAAAATTTCTCGTTTGCTTCGGGTTTCATCGAAAATCAATCCGAGTGCCTAACATTCCACTCTAAAATTTTACCAAGTATTTTCACTTCGCACCAAAACATTCTTCTTCGAGTTAAACCCCGAGTCAACGTGTAAATTCCCCCGAGAACGCTTCCAGTCGCTCCTAATAAACATCGTCTTCCCTAAACACAAAAATCCACTGATACACGCATTTCTACGCGTGCACGATGCATACGAACCTGGCCCCGTCCGATCAACCTTACCACCACCTACGAGTCGACCATGACCATCGCAAGCTAGCTGACCCTCCAGAACCCACTACCTCGTCGTGGTTCGTGATTTGAGTATTACACTCGAACTGGAAATCAACCCAATTCATCCAAATCCACTTCGCGTGGCCACCTCTGGCCACCGAAGGCCATGCTATCACCCCTACAGTTGATCCACCATCCCACTCGTCTTCCTTCAAAGTCCGGTCCACCCCGAGCCACGAATGACCTCGAAATCAATTCGAGAACGACGCTGATACAAATAAGCCCTTAAACCCTAAAATGATTTCGATACGACGCTATGATAATCTAGAAATTCATTTGCCATTTTTCCATCGATCACCTTCCTTCCCGCCACCCCTGACAACCACCCCGAAGCCTCTTCACCCATAGATCGCCTGAAATTGGCCCAAACCCAATTTCCAGTCACCACCAAAATGCATACTCAATGCATTGTTAAAAATTCTGATTTTCTTTTTAAAATTCATATCTTCTAGTGACCATTCAGTTTATACAATTGATTCATCCAATTTCTGTAACGACCCAGAATTTTTATAAATTAAAATTTGAATATTTAATTAATTTTAAATATTAAAAAGTGAATTTATAAGTCAAATAAATTTTTATTTGAATTATTGGATTTAATTGGATAATTAAATCGATAATTTAATACGTTAAATTATGGAAAATAATTAAAAATTGAGTTAAAAATGATTGAAAATAATTTGGAAAATTTTATTTAATCATACTGGAGTTATAGAAATATTTTAGAACTTTTAAAATCGAACTAAAAGTTAATTTGTGAAAATTGAATATTTTAATATTAAATAATCGACTGTAAAATAGCCAATTTTTGAACAGTCTCAGAATTGAACGAAACCAGTTCCATTGGATCCGTAATAGTTAGTTATTACCGGATTTCAAATCTCGTGTCAATCGGAGCTATCGTTTGATCGTGGCAGCTCGAAACGCATCGAATTATTTTTAATTTAAATTTGACGAGTGAAAATAGCCATTTTTCAAAAAGTCTCGGATTTCGACGAAACCAGTTTCATCGGATCCGTAATGTGATATTATTGTAAGGTTTCAAATTTCAAGTCGTTTGGATTTACCGTTTGTCCGGTACGAATTAAAACGCCTAGAAATCGATTTAAATCGGTTTAATTTAAATTGAGCGTTTACAGCCATAACTCGCACATACTTCCGAATTAGCTTCCGAAACCTGTTCCATTGTGTCCGGAACGCGGGATAAACCCTAGGTACGCTGGTTACGGCGTCTAAATCGGAGTTCGGAATTTCCGGGATGAATAGTGTCGCTCGTTCCTTATAAATAGACCACCATCTTCATAAATTTGATAAAAAATTATCACTAAACCCTAATTTCCTACTGTAGCCGCCACTTTCTATTCTAGGGCCAGAATTCAATCTCCTTTTCCCCTCAATCTCTCCCAATCTACAAAGAATTAGAAGAAGTGTTCAACACGAAGGTTGGAGAGCACGAAGAGAGCTTCGATTCCATACGGTGATGATCAGAAACGGAGCGACGTGGAGTGAACTATGTGGGGCCGAAATTTGCAGCTGTGCACGCATCTCGAGGGTAGAGGGGGAGGCCGAGTTGGCCATGGTGGTAGGCGTGGGTAGCTTGCATCGAGTGCTTCGTCATGGCGTTGGTGTGATCGGATTTCGTCGAGTATCGGGGGAGTAATATTAAACCCTAGTTTGTGATTGAGTGGGTTTGTTGTTCGGCCAAAACCTGTAGGGTGAACGTGAGTGGGAAGAAGGGTAGGGACGGCCAGATTTGCAGGTGGATGGAATGGAGGGCTATGATTGATTTAGGTTAAGAAAGTTGAGTTTATGTTGAAATTATGTATATAAAACGTGTTCAAACTTTAAAAATCAATAACTTTTTCATACGAGGTCGAAAAAATGCAAACTCAGTTGCGTTGGAATCGTATGGACGAGCACTACGCGGTGGAGTTGGTTTGGAGTCGTTTGGAGTTAGTGAGAATTTCGGGTAAAATTAAACGCGCGTTTAATTTTATTCGAAATAAAAGCTAAAACGGAATTTAAAACTAAGGTGAGAACTTCTCACTCAATCGAATAGGTTTCGATTTTATTTTAAATAGTTAGATTTAAAATATTTGAATGCATGTTTGAATGATGACTGTAAATTATTGATTGTTAAAATAGACATTATACGCCGTTAGTAAGCGGATGTTATTTATTAAAAACATATACCGCGAATATTTCATAAACAGTGAAATTGGTATTATATATAATATCAATATATATATATTGGCATATGTATATATTGCAGTTGTTGATTTCCCGCATTTTTGTTTAGCGGATGAGACCCTATTACGCCGTTATTAAGCGGATAATATTTAATAAGAACATATACCGCGATAATTTCGTACTGGAGCGAAATTGGTATTGTGCTAATGTTTTTGGATGCAGGAAAACAGGTTGGAGGGATCCAACTGGATTCCTCAACAGTTTTTATTTGATTTCAGATATTTTGATATTTGATGGATTATCATATCGATATATGATATCGTTGTTAGTCGTGATTGACTATTTGGTGTGTAGCATCATTGGACCCAGATTTTGGGATTTTAAAATGATTTTCAAAGTGATTTTTTGAAATATACTATATTTTTGGAATTGATCCATTATAAATAAATAAACGTTATAATTTTTAAAAGTTATAAAAATTATGATTTTTGAGAAATATAGTTAAAAGATTGATTTTTGAAAATACGGGTTAATGATGTTATAAAATAGTTTAAAAATGGGATTTTTGAATTTATTGCGAAAAGTTTAAATATAGGATTTATAAAATTTAATTATTTTATAAATCAAGAGAATGATGAAATTATAAAGGAATTTAAAGACGTTTAAAAAAATAATATAAATTGATTTATATTAAGGGATTTATAAATGGATATTTATAAATTGAATTATGGACATTATAAAACAAGTTTTTATAAGTGTTTGAATGTAGTGGAAATGAATTTCCTAAATGAATGAAATTTATAGTATTATAAACTGTGAAGTTATAAATGAAATTTTATAAGCAGTAGGTTTATAAAATTTATAAAGTTATCGAAAGAATGAATTTTGGATAAATAAACAATCTTATAAGTTAAGATAAATAATTTGGGAAGTTAAATGAACGATTTTGTAAAATAATCGTTTTATAAGTATTTGACTTATAATAGGAACGTTTAGTTTATAATGACGTTATAAACTGGAATATGTTAATAAAGGAAATTATAAAAGAAAGTTTTTATAAAATAAATAGAAATGGAATTTATAAACGTTGTTTTATAAATTCGCAAACGACTTATTTTGATAAGTTAATTGTTATAACCTATTAATGGAGTTATGTTCACATTTTTGAATAGTGAATAATCCTTTAAAATAAATTTAATAAAAGGATGAAATTTGTTAACGAAGTATGTTCACGATTTTTGAATAGTGAATAACACGTTAAAGAAATTGTTTTGAATGTGATGTTTTAAATTGAATTAAAACGATCTAACGATGTTTTAAAATGTGTTGAGATTCGAAACCATAGATTTCAACATTTATTGTTGAAATAGATGTTTCGAGAAATAAAAGGAAATGGTGAACTATAACACTGTTGTTATAGTAAATGATTTCCGAAAGGAAATGTTTGTATAGTATTGGGATTTATATACCTAATTTAAATTCGAATCCCTATACTAGTGATTTTGGGTTGTCGTAACGATGTTTTACGCAACATTCGTTTTGGCCCAAATAAATATGTTTAAGAGAATGATTTCCTTAAAGAATGAATTATATACTTAATTCGATTTAAGTATATTGAATATTTTCTAAGTGTTGAAAATAAAAGGAATTTGTGAATTACTTATGAATAAATAAGTATGGAAATGTTTTCCAATATGAAGTGAATAATTAGAATTTATCTTTTTCTGAAGATAAATTGAAATGAATTATTGAAATCGCATATGCATGGATATCTTGAAATATAAATTCATTATGGAATTTATATGTGAAAGTGAAACTTGTTAAAAATAAATGTTGATTTATTTTTGAAGTGTTGAAATAATATATCTTGTAAAGATATTTTGGAAAATAAATAATTTGGAAAATTATTTGGAATCTGGTGATGTATGCATATCCATTGATAGTTCAATAACCGACTATCAGTATTTCCCTTTGAATGGGTATTTGATGTGAATTGATTGAATTTGAATGCACACTTATTTTTGAATAAGCGCTCACTATTCGGGTTAACCGGGAAAGGACCATGGGGTCGTATAACCCATTCCGAATATGTGATACGTCGTTGTGAATTGCATTGAAGATCGGTGTTGAAGACCCGGTATTTGCGAAAGCGATAGGATGACCTATCGATTGTCTCTGCACTGAGTTGCAACGGTATAGAGACTCCCTAAGTGATGGGAAATCCGATCAGGATTGTGAATATCCGGATTGCAAGGACTTCTTGTAAGTGCCTTCGGTTCTGTTCGAGCCCGGAACAGACTTGTATGGATTGTATGCCTGACATTACAAGTTGAGATATAAAGCCGATTTCTTTCAAATATATTTCTGTTGGTGGCGGAGAATTTATTCTTTGCTTAACACCCTTCTTTGAGACATATGTGCTCAAAGGTTATATAGTTGAAGTTATCAGCGATATATTCCCAATTTGGTAATGTGACATGCTGAGTGATGCTGAAATGATCATTGTGTTGATTATTTATGATAGGATCATTTATTTGATCGTCTATCTTAGTGATCATTGTGTTGATCATTTGTTGACCCAAAGCATGGCTTTTGTATAAAGTATGTTTTTGTGGACGTGAATTCGTCGAGCCTCACACCCCGTGAATGGTCAAAACAGGAAAGATGCGGCAAGGTTATGAGGGGTAGCACCCTTTAGGATGTGTCCATTTCCTTCTGGAAAAGGGTGGTGTCATGGTATGGAGCCCAGATACTTACTCATGTTGAAAACACTTTATGATTGTGTGAATTGATTACGAGCGCTCGGTGAAAAGGTCCCAAAGGACCGGGGGATGGCATATTCGGTCAGTTGTTACTCAGTTAGGAGTAACCCGGCCTTGTGTTGGTAGAGATCCGGTTTGGTTCTCGGGGATGTCCATCCAGAGGCATTCTCATGTGGCAATGGGAAGTTCCTTGGCCTGATCATTCGTTGGAAATCCAATTCCCAATACGAAACCCTGTACGGTATTAGTTGTAGAACCTATCATTCACTTATGGTGGTCACCACTGTTTGGATGGTAGCTATAGTAGGCATAGTTCGAAATGTCTATGTTGGCTAAGATTTATATTCTACTTTCGAAATATTTCTCTACACTATGCACTAGTAATAATATTAAATGTTATTTTAAATGCGTATCAAGCATCTTTGACTATCATAAGGAGAAATCTCCTCCGATTCTGCGTTTGCATGTGTGTGTGTGCGGGAGGCCTTATGGTAGTCTCATTTTTAAAAGCATTGCGAATTGATTTAAAAATATTCCTCTATTTTGATTTTAAAGTAAATAAACTGTTTTGAGTTCTCACACCAGTCACATGACTGACTTGGAGTTTATTGTTTTCCTTCCTAAACTCTGGGTGCCCACCAATTTCCACACGGGCAGTCAAGAGTTAAGGTTTATCAGGATATTCTGGATATTCTGAAGTTGCTGGAGGCAAGCTGGATGGCATGGCGTATTACTAGTTTATATAGTATTTCTTTTTCCGCTGCACTGTTTGATGTTGTATGTTGTTGTACACTCTGATGATATGATGTAATGAAATATGATGAAATGTAATAACTGTAGTTCTTTGTTTAAAGATTATTCATTTATTATTATATGTTGTTCCGCTGCGAATTGTGAGATTCTGTTGTTGTTCTGTTGTTTCCTTTCTGTCCCGTCCTATTTTCTTCTGTCTTTCTTTTTCCTCTGTTCTCTTTTCTTTCTTTCTATTTTAAAATTTTCTTTTCTCTTTTTCTTCTATTTTAAAATGTTTCTATCTTCTTCTCTCCTCCCTAATTTCTATCTTTTTCTCTTTTCTTTTCCTAAATTCTTTTTCTTAAAACCCCTAAGGGTTCGTATTTTCGTTCATCTTGAATTAAACAAAGGAGATTAGTGTCTATTCAAGGAGTACGGACTTACGGGTCTTTACAGTTGGTATCAGAGCTGATGGTTAAGCGACAACCATGGTTCTGTTGGGTATTCCTCATTAGAGATAGAGTCAGCAGTACTCTAGAATGAATTTGAGTGTAATAATAGCTATGAGAGCGTATTTGTTAGTGAATATAAAATTGTTTTATATTGTGATGATTGGTTTGTTGAGTGGCATATGAACTTTCGTCAGCACAGCCTCGAAACTGAGCCGAAGGGGTTTCTAAACACTTGAATAGAACAATTCGACACAATATTGATTTTAAATTGGGTAAATGGAATGATTTTGCCTTGATTATATTTTATATGTAAAGGAATAATTTTTCAAAATTATTAAAGTGTATATAAGTTGATTGTTTAGTTGTTTGAATAATCTAAATTGAAGAATAATTGTATAAGCAAATAAATTATAAGAATTGAATTATAATTAAAGTGATTTACAATTGTGAAATAAACTTATATATATAAAAAGTGAAACTATATGAATATATCTATGAATATGAGTTGTGAATAAAAGTGAATTTAAAGTTAAATGGAAGTATAACTTAAGTGTTGTTGAATGGAATTGATATTGATATCAAACTAAATTAATGAAGTTAAGTAATAAATGTGAACTTAAGTTATGTGATTGAAATTCAACTTTGGTAATTGAATTGAATAAATGAATTGAATTGTGAATCAATTGAATGGAAAATAGAATTGATATGGAATAATGAATATAAGTGTAAATTCATTAAATCTAATATTATTGGAAGTTGAAAAAAAAAGTTAATTAAATAAATTGAATGGAAATCAATTTTATTTAAGGAGTTGAACCAAGAATGAATATAAGCAAAGGAATTTGGTTGAAATTAATAAACATTGGTTGTTATATGATTGTTGATTGATTGTATATAATTCATTAAGTATTAATGAAATTGAAAGCTAATGTAATTGAATTCAAATTAGAAGTAAATAAATTTGAATAGAATTGAAAGTGAATTAGATTTAATTAGTAAATGTAAACTAATTGAATTGAGAATGAATGTTAGTAAATCCAATGTAAATAAATCAAATGTGATTTGAAAGTGAAAACCAATTCATTGTATATTAATGAAAATATGAATGAATATTATTGATTATGAATGATAATTGGATGATGGTTGAATATATATTGCTATTGTTGCATTTGCTATGTGACATGTATAGTCATCATGTTGCTATATGTTGTATATTGAGATTATTGTCTATATGCATGATTCTCATGTTGTTTGTTGAGTGTTTAGTAGGTGCGGATCGCGTTTGCTTCGCATTTGGAGCTCGCTTTTGCGCTATATTAGCCGTATATGCTTGCTAATAAAATATAAGGTACATATCTCGGATTAAATATCGTACTTTTACACTTTTTTCCCTTCGGGATGCCTCATTACTTGATGAGATGTATATTTGTGATATATATACTGTCATTTTTTTTCGGATCGAGCCGCGCAAAGGAGACTATGGCGAATTTTTCCGAAAATTTAAGGCGTTAGAAAATTTTTGAGAAAATTGGGAAAATTTTGAAAACTTAAACTTTGTTTTGAAGTTGAAAGTTAAACAATAGTAGTTGTTTTTGAAAAGATAACTAAGTATGATTTGGAAAACTTAGTAAAGTATTGTAAGGAATTTAATTATGAATTTTGGAAAGTTAATAAATTCTGTAACCTTTCTTAATTGTAATTTCGAGGACGAAATTCTTTTAAGGGGGAAAGATTGTAACGACCCAGAATTTTTATAAATTAAAATTTGAATATTTAATTAATTTTAAATATTAAAAAGTGAATTTATAAGTCAAATAAATTTTTATTTGAATTATTGGATTTAATTGGATAATTAAATCGATAATTTAATACGTTAAATTATGGAAAATAATTAAAAATTGAGTTAAAAATGATTGAAAATAATTTGGAAAATTTTATTTAATCATACTGGAGTTATAGAAATATTTTAGAACTTTTAAAATCGAATTAAAAGTTAATTTGTGAAAATTGAATATTTTAATATTAAATAATCGACTGTAAAATAGCCAATTTTTGAACAGTCTCAGAATTGAACGAAACCAATTTCATTGGATCCGTAATAGTTAGTTATTACCGGATTTCAAATCTCGTGTCAATCGGAGCTATCGTTTGATCGTGGCAGCTCGAAACGCATCGAATTATTTTTAATTTAAATTTGACGAGTGAAAATAGCCATTTTTCAAAAAGTCTCGGATTTCGACGAAACCAGTTTCATCGGATCCGTAATGTGATATTATTGTAAGGTTTCAAATTTCAAGTCGTTTGGATTTACCGTTTGTCCGGTACGAATTAAAACGCCTAGAAATTGATTTAAATCGGTTTAATTTAAATTGAGCGTTTACAGCCATAACTCGCACATACTTCCGAATTAGCTTCCGAAACCTGTTCCATTGTGTCCGGAACGCGGGATAAACCCTAGGTACGCTGGTTACGGCGTCTAAATCGGAGTTCGGAATTTCCGGGATGAATAGTGTCGCTCGTTCCTTATAAATAGACCACCATCTTCATAAATTTGATAAAAAATTATCACTAAACCCTAATTTCCTACTGTAGCCGCCACTTTCTATTCTAGGGCCAGAATTCAATCTCCTTTTCCCCTCAATCTCTCCCAATCTACAAAGAATTAGAAGAAGTGTTCAACACGAAGGTTGGAGAGCACGAAGAGAGCTTCGATTCCATACGGTGATGATCAGAAACGGAGCGACGTGGAGTGAACTATGTGGGGCCGAAATTTGCAGCTGTGCACGCGTCTCGAGGGTAGAGGGGGAGGCCGAGTTGGCCATGGTGGTAGGCGTGGGTAGCTTGCATCGAGTGCTTCGTCATGGCGTTGGTGTGATCGGATTTCGTCGAGTATCGGGGGAGTAATATTAAACCCTAGTTTGTGATTGAGTGGGTTTGTTGTTCGGCCAAAACCTGTAGGGTGAACGTGAGTGGGAAGAAGGGTAGGGACGGCCAGATTTGCAGGTGGATGGAATGGAGGGCTATGATTGATTTAGGTTAAGAAAGTTGAGTTTATGTTGAAATTATGTATATAAAACGTGTTCAAACTTTAAAAATCAATAACTTTTTCATACGAGGTCGAAAAAATGCAAACTCAGTTGCGTTGGAATCGTATGGACGAGCACTACGCGGTGGAGTTGGTTTGGAGTCGTTTGGAGTTAGTGAGAATTTCGGGTAAAATTAAACGCGCGTTTAATTTTATTCGAAATAAAAGCTAAAACGGAATTTAAAACCAAGGTGAGAACTTCTCACTCAATCGAATAGGTTTCGATTTTATTTTAAATAGTTAGATTTAAAATATTTGAATGCATGTTTGAATGATGACTGTAAATTATTGATTGTTAAAATAGACATTATACGCCGTTAGTAAGCGGATGTTATTTATTAAAAACATATACCGCGAATATTTCATAAACAGTGAAATTGGTATTATATATAATATCAATATATATATATTGGCATATGTATATATTGCAGTTGTTGATTTCCCGCATTTTTGTTTAGCGGATGAGACCCTATTACGCCGTTATTAAGCGGATAATATTTAATAAGAACATATACCGCGATAATTTCGTACTGGAGCGAAATTGGTATTGTGCTAATGTTTTTGGATGCAGGAAAACAGGTTGGAGGGATCCAACTGGATTCCTCAACAGTTTTTATTTGATTTCAGATATTTTGATATTTGATGGATTATCATATCGATATATGATATCGTTGTTAGTCGTGATTGACTATTTGGTGTGTAGCATCATTGGACCCAGATTTTGGGATTTTAAAATGATTTTCAAAGTGATTTTTTGAAATATACTATATTTTTGGAATTGATCCATTATAAATAAATAAACGTTATAATTTTTAAAAGTTATAAAAATTATGATTTTTGAGAAATATAGTTAAAAGATTGATTTTTGAAAATACGGGTTAATGATGTTATAAAATAGTTTAAAAATGGGATTTTTGAATTTATTGCGAAAAGTTTAAATATAGGATTTATAAAATTTAATTATTTTATAAATCAAGAGAATGATGAAATTATAAAGGAATTTAAAGACGTTTAAAAAAATAATATAAATTGATTTATATTAAGGGATTTATAAATGGATATTTATAAATTGAATTATGGACATTATAAAACAAGTTTTTATAAGTGTTTGAATGTAGTGGAAATGAATTTCCTAAATGAATGAAATTTATAGTATTATAAACTGTGAAGTTATAAATGAAATTTTATAAGCGGTAGGTTTATAAAATTTATAAAGTTATCGAAAGAATGAATTTTGGATAAATAAACAATCTTATAAGTTAAGATAAATAATTTGGGAAGTTAAATGAACGATTTTGTAAAATAATCGTTTTATAAGTATTTGACTTATAATAGGAACGTTTAGTTTATAATGACGTTATAAACTGGAATATGTTAATAAAGGAAATTATAAAAGAAAGTTTTTATAAAATAAATAGAAATGGAATTTATAAACGTTGTTTTATAAATTCGCAAACGACTTATTTTGATAAGTTAATTGTTATAACCTATTAATGGAGTTATGTTCACATTTTTGAATAGTGAATAATCCTTTAAAATAAATTTAATAAAAGGATGAAATTTGTTAACGAAGTATGTTCACGATTTTTGAATAGTGAATAACACGTTAAAGAAATTGTTTTGAATGTGATGTTTTAAATTGAATTAAAACGATCTAACGATGTTTTAAAATGTGTTGAGATTCGAAACCATAGATTTCAACATTTATTGTTGAAATAGATGTTTCGAGAAATAAAAGGAAATGGTGAACTATAACACTGTTGTTATAGTAAATGATTTCCGAAAGGAAATGTTTGTATAGTATTGGGATTTATATACCTAATTTAAATTCGAATCCCTATACTAGTGATTTTGGGTTGTCGTAACGATGTTTTACGCAACATTCGTTTTGGCCCAAATAAATATGTTTAAGAGAATGATTTCCTTAAAGAATGAATTATATACTTAATTCGATTTAAGTATATTGAATATTTTCTAAGTGTTGAAAATAAAAGGAATTTGTGAATTACTTATGAATAAATAAGTATGGAAATGTTTTCCAATATGAAGTGAATAATTAGAATTTATCTTTTTCTGAAGATAAATTGAAATGAATTATTGAAATCGCATATGCATGGATATCTTGAAATATAAATTCATTATGGAATTTATATGTGAAAGTGAAACTTGTTAAAAATAAATGTTGATTTATTTTTGAAGTGTTGAAATAATATATCTTGTAAAGATATTTTGGAAAATAAATAATTTGGAAAATTATTTGGAATCTGGTGATGTATGCATATCCATTGATAGTTCAATAACCGACTATCAGTATTTCCCTTTGAATGGGTATTTGATGTGAATTGATTGAATTTGAATGCACACTTATTTTTGAATAAGCGCTCACTATTCGGGTTAACCGGGAAAGGACCATGGGGTCGTATAACCCATTCCGAATATGTGATACGTCGTTGTGAATTGCATTGAAGATCGGTGTTGAAGACCCGGTATTTGCGAAAGCGATAGGATGACCTATCGATTGTCTCTGCACTGAGTTGCAACGGTATAGAGACTCCCTAAGTGATGGGAAATCCGATCAGGATTGTGAATATCCGGATTGCAAGGACTTCTTGTAAGTGCCTTCGGTTCTGTTCGAGCCCGGAACAGACTTGTATGGATTGTATGCCTGACATTACAAGTTGAGATATAAAGCCGATTTCTTTCAAATATATTTCTGTTGGTGGCGGAGAATTTATTCTTTGCTTAACACCCTTCTTTGAGACATATGTGCTCAAAGGTTATATAGTTGAAGTTATCAGCGATATATTCCCAATTTGGTAATGTGACATGCTGAGTGATGCTGAAATGATCATTGTGTTGATTATTTATGATAGGATCATTTATTTGATCGTCTATCTTAGTGATCATTGTGTTGATCATTTGTTGACCCAAAGCATGGCTTTTGTATAAAGTATGTTTTTGTGGACGTGAATTCGTCGAGCCTCACACCCCGTGAATGGTCAAAACAGGAAAGATGCGGCAAGGTTATGAGGGGTAGCACCCTTTAGGATGTGTCCATTTCCTTCTGGAAAAGGGTGGTGTCATGGTATGGAGCCCAGATACTTACTCATGTTGAAAACACTTTATGATTGTGTGAATTGATTACGAGCGCTCGGTGAAAAGGTCCCAAAGGACCGGGGGATGGCATATTCGGTCAGTTGTTACTCAGTTAGGAGTAACCCGGCCTTGTGTTGGTAGAGATCCGGTTTGGTTCTCGGGGATGTCCATCCAGAGGCATTCTCATGTGGCAATGGGAAGTTCCTTGGCCTGATCATTCGTTGGAAATCCAATTCCCAATACGAAACCCTGTACGGTATTAGTTGTAGAACCTATCATTCACTTATGGTGGTCACCACTGTTTGGATGGTAGCTATAGTAGGCATAGTTCGAAATGTCTATGTTGGCTAAGATTTATATTCT
The DNA here is from genome assembly GCA_030765085.1 of Allium cepa. Taxonomy (NCBI): domain Eukaryota; kingdom Viridiplantae; phylum Streptophyta; class Magnoliopsida; order Asparagales; family Amaryllidaceae; genus Allium; species Allium cepa. The sequence continues at coordinate 319,408,648 of CM060939.1, forward strand.
ACTTTCGAAATATTTCTCTACACTATGCACTAGTAATAATATTAAATGTTATTTTAAATGCGTATCAAGCATCTTTGACTATCATAAGGAGAAATCTCCTCCGATTCTGCGTTTGCATGTGTGTGTGTGCGGGAGGCCTTATGGTAGTCTCATTTTTAAAAGCATTGCGAATTGATTTAAAAATATTCCTCTATTTTGATTTTAAAGTAAATAAACTGTTTTGAGTTCTCACACCAGTCACATGACTGACTTGGAGTTTATTGTTTTCCTTCCTAAACTCTGGGTGCCCACCAATTTCCACACGGGCAGTCAAGAGTTAAGGTTTATCAGGATATTCTGGATATTCTGAAGTTGCTGGAGGCAAGCTGGATGGCATGGCGTATTACTAGTTTATATAGTATTTCTTTTTCCGCTGCACTGTTTGATGTTGTATGTTGTTGTACACTCTGATGATATGATGTAATGAAATATGATGAAATGTAATAACTGTAGTTCTTTGTTTAAAGATTATTCATTTATTATTATATGTTGTTCCGCTGCGAATTGTGAGATTCTGTTGTTGTTTAGTTGTTTCCTTTCTGTCCCGTCCTATTTTCTTCTGTCTTTCTTTTTCCTCTGTTCTCTTTTCTTTCTTTCTATTTTAAAATTTTCTTTTCTCTTTTTCTTCTATTTTAAAATGTTTCTATCTTCTTCTCTCCTCCCTATTTTCTATCTTTTTCTCTTTTCTTTTCCTAAATTCTTTTTCTTAAAACCCCTAAGGGTTCGTATTTTCGTTCATCTTGAATAAAACAAAGGAGATTAGTGTCTATTCAAGGAGTACGGACTTACGGGTCTTTACAATTTCGATAATAAATTTTAACATGATGCTAGGATGGTCACTGCATTTCTTGATTTTCAGAGAAATTTCAAACATAAGATACTTGAATCTATTTTTAGTACTTAGATTTTGATCAAACTAAACTATTTTGTTTTGAATCCAAATTCTAACAGTTTTTTAAATAAAAGATCTTGAATTTCTTTTATTATGTTATAAACTCTATAACAAGGAAACAGAGAAGGTGAATGCAACCGGTCATGCACACATAAACATACTTATATACATAGATTTTATACTTATATAGACACACATGCATGGCATCATCATCACTGCAATTTCACAAGAAATAAACATTTACTTACTTAATACTTTTTAATAAAAATGTTTACTCACTTGAATTTCTTTTGAACAAAGACTAGATGGATGAACTGGAAATTGAATTTGTTGTTTTTCAGGTTTTGAAATGCTTTGGTTTTGATTACTGAGGCTTGATACAGTTGAATCCCATTGGCATGCTTTAATATAACTCAGATTGAAGAAGAAATTCAGGCTTCAGTTTTGAAACAAAGATGAAACTAGTTTTCATTTCTATATTTGATCTGGTTTCAGATCGAAGTTTGATTCAATTTTTCTTTTCAGGGTTTGTAAACTTGTTTTGCAGTTTTAAACTGAGCATTGATTTCCAGGTTTGAAGCTTGTTTCTGATTGAAGCTTTAATGATTTTTTTTCTTTGTGCTTCGAGGTTGGTGAAGTATGAAGATAAATTTTTTGTAAAGTGTAGAGTATTCAAGCCTAGTTAATTTTCTCTAGTCATTTTTACATATGAATTAAATTTAAAATAAAATGCCACTTGTACAAATTAAACCATACACTTGTATATTTTCATTAACACTTGTCAAATTCAAACAAATTTATGTCAAGACCTTTCCTTGAGTTTATTTGCAAATTATAATTTAAACCTTGCTTCATTTAAATTTATAAATTTAGTTCTAAATACTTACATATACAATTTTAAATTTACAAATCATATTTTCATGTTTTCTTACTTATACTTTTATGTATCTCCAACTTAGTTCATTTTAATTATTTTACATGTGTATGTTTTCAAATTTTATTTCAAAAGATAATTTCAATTACTTATACAAATTAAAGAAAAATGGTTTGAAATTAAATTATACATTACTAATAAATATTTATAAGTTGGTAAATAAATTCTTATTTTCAATATATTTATATTTTTAAACTTAAGATATTAAACTTATTAACAATCACTTATTTTAAAATATTCATTTTAAACTTGAGTCATCATGCTTATTATATTTTTGTTTCAAACATAAAATTTTCTTTAAGTCCAATTAAATTTCAATATATTAACATTTTATACCTTCAAAATATACATTCTTATCAAAGCTTTGTGTTTACTTATCAACTATATTTATTTCCAAGTATATAAGACAAAAGCATTTTAAATCTTTTATTTAACCTTGTTTAACATCATGTTATATATATTAAAATTTAGATAACAATTTTCTTATTATCTTTAAAAATATAGCTTTTAAATCCAATTTATTTCCGAAGATATTTATTCTTGAATTTCAATCTCATAATTCAATTAAAAATAAATTTTATATACAAATTCATTCTCAAAATAATTCTAAATCAATTCATAATTTAATCAAAATTATATATTAACTTACCAAATTATAATTAAATCTAGGAATCAAGTTAATTACAAATTTAAATTTGTTTAAAAACAGGAATGTTACAATTCACTCAAATAAAATGTAAAATTTCAAGACGAAACTAATCAAACAAAGTTTGTTCAGATTATAAAGTCAGATAAGGTTCCAATGAAGAGGAATTGGAACTTTAACAGATTTTAAGCAACCTGGGACTAAACAGAGGTAAATATACCTGTAGATTGAACATGCACATCTTCCTTAACATATAAACGTATACAGATTCGCATGCATGTACATATTTCATAATTAATTTCAAACATCATCACAAAACAACTCATAGAGCTTCAGATTGGTAAGGGATTCACAGCATCAACAGTATAATGGATAAAGATTTTTAATTTAGAAGTTTGCTCACCGTCATATGCACAGAACAGAGAAGTAACAGACTTGGAAGGCTAGCACTTTTGATATGTATCCTTACCCATTGAAGTCAATCTTTGCATTGAGTTTGTAGTTTTGTTCACCAGTTATCATTTTCTGGTTTCCAGATTTTCCCTTTGATCAAGTTTGTTTACAGGTGGAATTTGCATTTTGATTTCCAGGTTTGCTTTTGTTTTTGATTTACTGAGTTGATTCCAGGCTTTGGTTTAATCTCTGATTTGAATTTTATTTTACTTTAGCTTGATCGGGTTTTATTTTTAAGATTTGATAAAGAAAGAAGAAGACTTAGTTGAGAAAATGAAGAAGCCTGATTTTGTTTTCTTTCTTATATTTACTAAAATTAAATTTAAAGTAAATTTGACACTTGCAAATCTTTATATTACATTTGTAAACACTTTTTCACATACAAACATTTTATGTTTAAATCCTTTTAGTTAATTTAATTATAAATTTTGTTCGAAACCCTTTTTAATTGTATATTTAAAACACATTCCTTTATTTTACAATACCATATGTTTTAATGTTATATACTTTTGAATGCAAGCCTTTATATTAAATGTTAATTTATTTTTACTTTACAAATCATGTTTTAACCCTTAACTTAGATTTATTTGGAATGCATGTTTTAAATCTTACTTTATTTAAATTGATGAAACAAGTTTTTATCTATTTAAATTTATGAAACATGTTTTATACCTACAAAATTAAATCCAATAAATTTTGCAAAAATATTTATTATTAAATTTCCAAATAAACTTGATTTTTAAAATCTACTTTAAATATATTTATTTTCAAATATGAAAGAAAGTGTCTTTAAATCCTTTTATTCATTTTCACACTGTTATATTTTTAAATAAATATTTATATACGTATACATTAATTTCAAAATATAACTTTTATATATATCATATATCCATCTTCCTATATTCAAATCAAATTCAAATTATCTTATAAAAATCCATTTACATAAATAGATAAACATACATCTAATTGTATTTGAAAATTCAAACACAATTTATATTTTTATTCACAATTTAATTTCAAAAACTAATCCAATCATCAAATTAGACTGAGCTAAAATCCGAGGATGTTACAGATTCCCCCCTTAAGAAAATTTCGACCTCGAAATTTGTAAGGGAGACAACAAAAGAACATAGAGAGATATAAAGATGAATTACCACATCAAACTGAATATCTATTCTGCATTTGGCTTACCAAATCATAATATCAATAATGGATACAAGAACAAATCAAGATACTCGGGTCACCAGTGCTACGAAATATACAAGGGTATTGGTTAGTTCGAAAGGATAACTAACCGTTCGTAGAATATATCTAGGCCCCGAAGAATAGAGAGATATATGGATACAATCCAAAACCTTGAGTTTAAACAACCAAAATATACCTATCAACCATAGAAACCAAAGCAAATAATTCATCCAAACAAACAATTCTGACCCATCTGCAGTTTATGTCCCATGCAAATATATCAAAGCTTTTTCCTGGAGCTGCCAGGAACCCTCAAAGAATTGAAAAGAGATGATGATCAAAGAAATTGATTGAAAAATTGTTTCTGCTATTGCAGGGTACTGACCATTTGTAGTGGTACTCCCCTGTCCCCTATCTCGTCCTCTTCTTGCACTCATACTCACTATCAGTGGATAGTAAGAGAATTTACTGAGGCATTCAAACGGATATCTTAGGGATTACTCATTCTAGGGTATACTTCACCCTATCTCTAATGAGTCACTTAATGTGTCGTACTCCTGAGCTAAAGTTCAACCTTCAGCTCTGATACCAAATGTAGCGGCCCTGACTCGACCTTTGAAAATTGACATCGAATACGACACTCATATTCAAATGCCATAGATCCAAACGTCAAATCTAGTTCGTCGGAGCTTATAACACATCAAGTATAACAACACAGTGGAAGAAAAGAATGAATATCATTTACAACTCCAATTGATACAATATCCAAATATACAATAACGATCAATATCAGAGATACAAAGAAATGCTACAGCAGAAAACCCAATGAACTAGCAGCGGAAACAATTAGAACTTGAAACTCCAGAAGAAACACTAATATTACCAATCTCCATAGATAGCTCGAACCACTATCAAGTTGCATCAAGATAAGCAAAGTCAGTCGTCCCAACCAAATACTTCAATATCCAAAGTCTTTAAAGAATACCAAAGTGAAAGCCGAAAGCTACCGAATCGATATCTATATCTACTATCTGAAAAACCCAACTCTAGACTGCCCGTGTGGAAAAATTGTGGTCACCCAGAGTTTAGGGAAGGAATAATAAACTCCGGGTCAGTCATGAGACTGGTATGAGCAAACAAAAACAGTTTATCTTTAAAATAAACAACAAAAGATTTTAAAATTAAAATCTGCAATGCCTTTTGGAAAATGAAACTACCATACGGCCTCCCGCCACACACACCATGCAAACGCAGAATTGGAGGAGACTTCTCCTTGTGATAGTAAAAAATGATTGATACGTGAAAACCATTTTCATATTATTATTAGTGCATAATGGAAAACATTTCGAAAGTACAATATTAATCTTAGCCAGCATAGACATTCCGAACTATGCCTACTATAGCTACCATCTAAACAGTGGGGCGCCACCATAAGTAAATTGCAGGTAATACAACTAAAACCGTTCTGGGTTAGTATTGGGAATCGGATTTCCAACAAATGGTCAGGCTAAGGAACTTCTTGGGCCACATGGGAACGCCTCTGGAGGGACGCCCCGAGAACCTAACCGGATCTCTAGCAGCAAAAGGCCGGGTTACCTCTGTAAAAATAGGTAACTACTGACACGAGTATGCCATCCCCCGGTTGTAAACAACCTTAATACGGGCCCCAACAACAACAATCACAAAGTAATATATATATTTGTGATATCCACATTAGTTAAGTATCTGGGCTCCATACCACGATACCACTTCTATCCAGAAGGAAATGCACATACCCTAAGGGTCGCTACCCTCTATAACCTTGTTGCATTCTTCCTGTTACGACAATTCCGGGATGTAAGGCTCGACGAAGTCTCATCCACAAAGCTATGCTTTTCACAAAAGCCATGCTTTGATCAACAAATGATCAATAGCACTTCGTATGCCACATTACCAAATTGGGAATGTATCACTAGTAACCATCAACTACATAACTTCTGAGCTCGTACGTCTCAGAGAAGGGTGTTAAGCTAAGAGAATAAATCTCCGCCACCAAACAGAAATGTATTTGATAGAAACCAGCTTTACATCTCAAAGTGTAACGTCAGACACACATCCATATAAGTCCGTTCTAGGATCGAACGGAACCGAAGGCACTTCCAAAGAAGTCCTTGCAAATTCGGATAATTCCTAATCTCGTCCGGACTCCCCATCACAAAGGGTGCTCAAATCTTTATACCGGAGATCAGCCGATGCAGAGACATTCGGCAAGAAATCCTTTCGTTTTCGAAAATATCCGGTCTTCACCACCGGTCTTCACCACCGGTCTTCACCACCTATCCATATACGTCGTATTATTATTCGAAATGGGTTATATGACACAAGGTCCTATCCCGGCTAAACTGAATAATGAGCGCAATATTTAAAACATATGGATATAGGATCTCAGTTAAGTCACAATTTATTACCCAAAACTTTTCTTTCAAATGGTTAAACAAATTACCATTTACAAATCTTTTAAACAAAAAGATTCATTTTCAAAATCCTTCAATGGTTTAAACAATTTCCACACTTAAATCTTTTAAACAAAAGATTCACTTTTAAGACCCCTTTCAATTTAAAACAAGGTTCACCAATCTTTCACAAAGATTCATTCATAGCTATTCAAACAATTCCATTTCAAATTGGATTAACTCATCCGGTCTTTAAATCAAAGACTCATTTCATTGATTTCAAAACAATTTTCAAAGATTCCATCATAATTTTCAAAATAATTCTCGTTTCAATCTTTTATATATAAAAGATACACTATTTAAAATCCTCTTCAATTTCAAAATAGGGTTCAACTATCTTTCACAAAGATTTAATTATAGCTTTCAAAACCATTCCATTTCAAATTTGAAATCTTTTCATCATAATTTTGGAAATTCTTTCCTTACATAAAAGCTATTATTGTTTGAAATCACTTGTTTCCGTTTCGGAAAACCCGATTATATTTGCACGAGTTAAGGCCTTTCAAATATAAACTTGGGTTAAATTCAAATTCTCAAAACCATACTTTTAAATTGGTTTAAAACCCATATAAACACATTTATAACTTGTATAATCTTTTAATACCGTAATTTCCAAATTAGAATTCAAATTTTTGAATTCAAATTCAAATCAAATTATTTAAATTTCAAAACTTTATTAAGTTATTCGAAATAACTTTTTATCTTTGAAATCCCTTTTCAAAAGCTTTTTATATTTAACCCAAATCCATTTCCAAAATCATTTGGATTCAAAATTCATCTTTCAGAACTATTTCAAATATCTGTGATTTAACCGATTTCCTCGTGAAATCCATATTTGTGTGTATAGTGTGTCTAGGGGTTTACACACAATAGTGCGACAACATCAACCATTACAGATTCAAATACAACAATATATTTGATAAGCAGTATAAACTATAATGCTTATCTTTCATTCACAGATCACGGATATATATCACAGATAATAAATTACATTACAGATAATTAATTTCATCACAGAATAAATTACATCACAGTTCACAAAACAAAATAATTCATATCACACATTATCACAAATCAGGGAGATCACTCAATTCAAAGTTCTCCATAGAATCATAACATCCATGAGTAAGATCAATTAATTACCTGATTTATTTAAATCAGATTAATTACTTATGAATAAATTTCTAATCCTGGTTAATTAATCATTAATTAATTACTCTTTAATCATAAATTAACCTTAATTGATACCTTTGATTAATTATTATTAATTAATTTCAATAATTAATAAATTAATTCTTAATTAATTATCCTTAATAAAAATGAATGATTATCCCCAGTCACTTTCATAAATTAATTAACCTTTATTAATTATCTTTAATCAATAAATTAATTATCACTAATTACTATTGATTAAGTCTTAATCACCATCATAAATTAAATCATTTCTTAATTAATTATCTTAATTAATTTATCCTTAATTACATTGATTAATTAACCCTTAATCAATTATCATTAAATTAATTAAAATTAAACTAAGTGATTATCCTTAATCACTTATATCATAACTTAATTACACCGAGTAATTATTCTTTTAATTACTTGATTAATAATAAATCAATTATTTTTAATTAAGAATTATTTTTAAGTAATTAATTACCTTTAATCATAAATTAAGAATTAAATTAATTATTCTTTAATTACCATCATTAAGATTACCCTTTAATTAATTAATTATCTTTAATTAAATTACACAAAGTAATTAGCTTCTTAAATCAATTTCACAAAGTAATTCATACTTACTTAATCACTTAATTACGTCCTTAAAATCAAGATAAATACTCGAAATTGTTAGCATACAAAATCATATAAAATCTTCTTGATTAATTAAGGAATAAAACACTTCCTTAATCACTTTTCCCATCACAACATTATAATTTTGAAAATACTTGTTATTTAAATTTAATTAGTTAACTAATATAAAATTAGTAATTACCAAAACAATTTTGAAAACATTTCAAACTTTCAAATCTTTGACCCTTGTTTTAAATCTGGTTTATAATTTCGATTCAAAACTTGGTCAATATTTATTTTAAAACAAATTTAAAACCGGAAAACATATTCTTTTTAAAATTTGAAAACCTAGAAATTTAATCTTCAGAAAATACCAGAGCCCATCATAATTTCACTCGAGCCATACTTCGAGTTCCCCTACATCTTCATTTGCTTCGAGCAAATTTACGAATTCCCCGAGTCACCCCATGAGTTCCACTTCATCTTCGTCTTCCCCAATACTGCTTCAAACCCAAGTGCACCAATATGAACCGTGCATGTGCACTGATCATCTACGAAGCTCCGACCTCCAAGACCATCGCCGACACACCATTGATGACCCACCTATTCAACTTCGATCACCCAGAATTCGCCTGGAACCCAAAATCAAATTAGAAGCTACTCGAGCAATTCCTGGAACCATGATTTCGCCTGAAAATCCTTCGAACTCCCAACGCTGACCATCAAAGTCGCTGCCGACTCACCCAAATATTCGCCATAGACCATTGCTTGCTTTGCCCCAAGTGCGATCGTCGTCTCGAGCCCAACGCCGACGAACACTTCCCCAAAACTTCGTCAACTCAACTGGGTTATTAAGCCCTATCTCGATCCTCTCAAGCAACCACAACAATTTATAAACTCATTTAGCATTTTTCAGGTGATCTCCAACCTCCAGCCATGCTCCAACTTCAATCTAGAGAATTAACACTTCCCCGATCATCTAAATTTCGCAAAAATGGCCATGCCATTCATCTTTGAGTTTCACCAAGAATACATTATTAAAAATTCTGATTTTGCTTTTAAAAATCATGGATTTTAGCATTTATATAATTGAAAACAAGAATTATAAAAATCAAATTTCAAGGTAATTTGGGTTTGCCTGATGTTTTCAACATTTGTAGAAAAACTTACTTTCAATTCACTCAAATAAAATTTAAAATTTCAAAACAAAACTAAAAAACAAAGTTTGTTCAGATTATAAAGTCAGATAAGGTTCCAATGAAGAGGAATTGGAACTTTAACAGATTTTAAGCAACCTGGGACTGAACAGAGGTAAATGTACCTGTAGATTGAACATGCACATCTTCCTCAACATATAAACGTATACAGATTCGCATGCATGTACATATTTCATAATTAATTTCAAACATCATCACAAAACAACACATAGAGCTTCAGATTGGTAAGGGATTCACAGCATCAACAGAATAATGGATAAAGATTTTTAATTTAGAAGTTTGCTCACCAGCATATGCACAGAACATAGAAGTAAGAGGCCTGGAATGCTAGCACTTTTGATCTGTATCCTTACTCATTGAAGTCAATCTTTGCATTGAGTTTGTAGTTTTGTTCACCAGTTATCATTTTCGGGTTTCCAAATTATCCCCTTTGATCAAGTTTGTTTACAGGTGGAATTTGCATTCTGATTTCCAGGTTTGCTTTTGTTTTTTATTTACTGAGTTGATTCCAGGCTTTGATTTAATCTCTGATTTGAATTTTATTTTACTTTAGCTTGATCAGGTTTTATTTTTAAGATTTGATAAAGAAAGAAGAAGACTTAGTTGAGAAAATGAAGAAGCCTGGTTTTGTTTTCTTTCTTATATTTACTAAAATTACATTTAAAGGAAATTTGCCGCTTGTAAATCTTCATATTACATTTGTAAACACTTGTTCACATACAAACATTTTATGTTTAAATCCTTTTAGTTAATTTAATTATAAATTTTGTTCAAAACTCTTTTTAATTATATATTTAAAACACATTCCATTTTTTTATTTAAATACCATATGTTTTAATGTTATATACTTTTGAATGCAAGCCTTCATATTAAATCTTATTTTATTTTTATTTTACAAATCATGTTTAACCCTTAACTTAGATTTATTTGGAATGCATGTTTTAAATCTTACTTTATTTAAATTGATGAAACAAGTTTTTATTTACTCAAATTTATGAAACATGTTTTAAACCTTTAAGATTAAATCCAATAAATTTTACAAAAATATTTATTATTAATTTACAAATAAACTTGATTTTTAAAATCTACTTTTAATATATTTATTTTCAAATATGAAAGAAAGTGTCTTTAAATCCTTTAATTCATTTTCACACTATTATATTTTTAAATAAATATCTATATACATATACATTAGTTTCAAAATATAACTTTCATATATATTATATATCCATCTTCCTATATTCAAATTATCTTATAAAAATCCATTTATATAAATAGATAAACATACATCTAATTGAATTTGAAAATTCAAACACAATTTAGATTTTTATTAACAATTTAATTTCAAAAATTAATCTAATCATCAAATTAGATTGAGCTAAAATCCGAGGATGTTACACAAAGACAATACATACACACATGCATAAATTTTCTCTGCTCCTCCTCATCTTGGCTTCCCTTACCCAAACATGAATTCCCATTATAAAAAACAAGAAAACAAAAAGCAGCCACTATTCAAAAAATTCATAACAATTCGAAAATTAAATCATATAAATAAAAAACTATGATATTTGGTTTTGTTGTGGGTAGAGCTTCATATAGTTGAGCATAGGGAGGTTGCGGTAGTAAATTTGAGGGGCTTGACAGTTTCTTTTGGAAATAGGGTTTTGGTTGTGGAAAACTGTAGTCTTCGATTTGCAAATTTGATCTTGGATTTGGGATCGGTGGGCGGAGAATCATCATTCGGGAAGGAATTAGGAAGTGATGTTCTTTCTTTGAATGTGCGACATCCAGATAATCACGAAGGGATGCTTTAGGTCGGACTTTAGTGGGCAAGGGTAGAGCATGGCGATGGTGGGGTACGTGTGTCGAGTTCGAGGAGAGAGGGTTGTCGATGAAATCCATTAGGTGAACGGGGTAGTAGGGCTATGTGTCATTGATGGAGGTGCACAACAGCATGCACGGCTTGTTGTTTTGGTTAGAGGAGTAGTTTAGATTTTGACGAGGGAGGATTTAAATATCAATATGGGGTAACTAATGTTAATCTTTGTAATTAATAAATTGATTATAAAATTTAAAATCGATAACTTTAAAATTATAGAACTTACTCATACAAGGTCCAATTGAGATGCAGATTTTTACGTTGCGCTCGTAATGATGAAGGCTTCCCGATGGAATCAGTTGGCTGAATTTTGAGCTATTGGATTTCGCGCTATGTTCGATTTAAGAAGGAGACAGTTCGCGAAAGAGACAACTAGAATTCTAGTGAGATAAACGCATCTTTTTGGTTAACCAGAATGTTACATAGTTAATAAAATTTATTGATTGTGTTTGCTTGAAATTATCAGTTGATTCATTAAATTATATTTTTTCGAAAACTGATTGATATTTAAATTGGAAATAGGAAATTTAGTTGAGAAATCCAGATTTCTCGATATCGTTGCTTTTAATCTCCAGCTAATTCCTATTGATTTTTTCAGTTATACATTTGTGATATAGATTGTTAAATAGTAGAAAAAATTGATAAATTGGCCATATTAGATGTGACATTGACGCCTGTGAAAAGTTAAACCTTTCAGTGAAAAGGGAAGGAAGCATTTATTAAGTGCTACGGTAACCATTGACCTCGATATACTAATTGAAATACTATGAATTGTTCATTTGGTTTGGAAATGAAAATTAATTTGGGAATTAATTTTTAATCTAGTTGTTGGAATTTCGGTAATATTTTAACTTAAATGAGTTTTTTCAAATACTTTTCTATTCTATTTCAAATTTCTTATTTGTTATTTCTAATATATATATATAAGTAAATGTTTTTAATAATTATTTTAGAAAAATGCTTTTTATAGAAATTTTTATAATAGAAAATATTTGCTTTCAAAAGTTAATAAATACCTTTTATTTAAAAGGAGAACTTGTGTTAAAGGGAATAGAAGTATTTTGGAAATAAATATTTGAGAAATATTTTTATATAAAATGGTGTGATAAAAGGATAGAATTATAAATGGTATTTTATAAGAGGGAAATTATTACCGTTTATTGAATTTGAGAAATAAATCAGGAGGGTGGATTTATAATAAATTGTAGAAATGTCATTTAGAGAAAGTAGTTAATTCCATTTTGGAAATGGAAGGGTGTGATAAATTTGGAGATGCTTAAAACGTGGTTTAATAATTAAAAATGAATTTATAAAAAAAATGAAACCGTAAATACAAAAGAAATGTAAGAATGGGATTTTCTTGTAATTATAAAAGGAGATGTGGTTCATAAAAAGAGTTTTTATAAATGACTTAGGGATTTTATAATCATAATTTAAGATTTATAAGAGAAGTTATAAATGTTATTATATAGTGGTATTTATAAGTGATAATTTATAAAAGAGATTTATAAGTAAAGTTTTCATAAAGGGATTTCATTAATAAAAGGAAATTACAAAAGGGTTCACAAATGAAATGAAGTCTTGAATTTATAAAGAATTTTATAATGGCTTTATAAAGAATTTTTATAGCGAATGTTTATAAAGGGATTTTTATAAATATTCATCAAAGAGTTCTATAAATGGGTTAGAGATTTATATAGGAATTTTGCAAATGGTTTTAGAAGTATATTAAGATTTTTATAAATGATTTTAGAAATTATAAAGGAATTTATAAATGGTTTTAGAGTTGTATGAAAAGAAAATCCTTCTCTATATCGCGAATATACTTATATCATTGTGATAAATATATGAATTCATTGTCTAAGTTGTTGTGACATCCCACCTTTTTGATTAATTTAAGTCGACAATAAACCACACATTTCTAACTCAAACCATTCAAAATGACAAATTATTAATGGGGGTTTAATATGAAAATATGAGAAAAGAAGGAAAGCAATACACAGAATCTCGCAGTGGAATGACAAAATATAATAATCAAATAAACAGTTCATGAAGCTGTTTACAATATACATTTGATTTCAATTTTTACAAAATAATCAGTGTATAATCAGCAACGTAACAAAATGATGCAGCGGAATAGTAATAGTAAATACGGTCTCGCAAACTCCACCTTCATCTTCAAGGAATAATGTCTTCAAACACTAAAATACCCGAGTGAAATGAAAAGACAAAACCCTCGTTAGAACTAAAGTTTTTATGTAAGTTTAATCAATAACAAGTAAATATAAGCGTAATAGCTTCAAAGATGTTTGAAGGATTTTCCATCTCCTATCAAGTGTACAATGTGAGTGCAATAACTTAAGAGACGTTCGGGGATTTTCCATCTCCTAGGGATCCTTCAAACTATCTACATATATAGTAAGATATGCTATATATGTAGTGTCTATCAGTAAAGTAAATTTTGAAATAGCGTTAAGGCTTTACATTAATCCCCCTTAACAAATTTAAGCATTGTCCTACAATTTGCTTTAGTAGCACAATGAGTAACTTCGGTAGCCATAGAGGCTCCATGAAAAGACAAAACTAAAACAGAATCGTCATGGTTGCATATAAGGATAATCGTATGACAAGGCATGTGAGCCAATGCCCAAGTTAGGATTCTACTAGTTTACCCTTTTTGGTTGGTCTTAACACATCGCTGCAACAACTTCTGATCAAAGCCATCTGTAACGACCTGATATTTTCAACCATTTGCATCCAAACATGCCGGAATTGAATTGCTCAAAATACCAAATTGTAAGTTTATATTTGGCAAAACTCAGCATATACGGTAAATAAATAATCATAGATCATAGACATAGAGTAATAAATGCAGCGAAAACAAAAGATAGTAGTTCATGAAGCTACTATATAAATATCAAAGTTAAATAAGGTACAACAGAAGTCTCGAATACAATAGTCAAATACAATATCAACATACATCACTAGAATCAACTGTATATCTGAAATCTAGATAGATAGATGCATCTCCAGGCGAAGCACCAACTCCAAAGGTGAGTCTCAAAAGCTGAACCACTAAGTCAGACCCGAGCGTAAAGCAAAACACAAAACAAACGAGTCAGGATTAACATTCTTGTATCAATAAATCCAACTCAAGTGAAATAACAACTAAATATACATGTAACTCAAAAGATGTTGGGATAACCATCCTTTAATGACCCGTTAAACTATCTACTGTATAGTAATATACGCTATTATAATAATGTCTAAAGTAAAGTAAACTATTAAAATAGTGTTAAGGCGTTATCATTACCCCCTTAACACATTTATATATAAGTGTCATAGTCTATACAGCACTGTAAACTCCACCGTAAACTAGTGGGCAATTAGGGAGTACTCCATAGGTATAACACAAAACAAATCGTAGTGGTCGCGCGTAGGGATACAAGTATGACAAGGAATATGAGGCAATACCCAAGGTAGTGAAACTAACGTTTTCCTGATCCAGACTAGTGAGAACGCATCGCCGCAACACCGTGAAACAACACTTCCAATTCAATGGTGCGCACCAATCAAAAACAACTAATGAGTAGTATACGAAGAAGTGTGTTCGCATAGAGGTGGCTAACATCATTGGCCCAGCATAGCTTCTGTTTTAGTCATTTCGAATTTGAGACAATTTTCAAGGCTATCTATTATCGTTCTCTTTCTTCAATCATCAACGTACATCATTCCAACCACTTCATTCCGGATCACACTCCGCGTATAGTTATTAAAGTGGTATTCGGTTTAGAGTGTGAGTATGTCCCTAACCCATTTCGATTTCTTTAATAACTTTCGTAGTTATTACACCGATTGCCCATTTAATAAATTTCAAAAAACCAAATCAATTTCAATCTCACTTAAAATTTGAAAGCCAACATTTCATTCGTCTTTCTATATCAATTTCTATAATTTACGTTTCAAAACTTCCAAATTTACCGTGTGTGTGTGTGTGTGTGTGTGTATATATATATATAATAACATTATTAAAACAAATTTCCAACATTATTAAAACAAATTTATACATATCTTAAAATGAAGAATTTAACTATATATAAAATAACATTTATATAATATCTAAAATCAATATTAATATAAAACCGTATATTCCTTTCCAAAACCATAGTAATCGTTTCAAAACATTTATATATAGACCAGCGGTGTCTGTATATAATTTCCTATCCTATGGTCAAGTGGTACATATATTTATCATTTCAATCTGCAATTTAAACATATACGGGTATATATATCATTTCAACCCGTAATCCCAAATTCAATTCAAATGAAAATCGCTTGGGTTAATCATTTCAACCCATAACGATTTTCTCTTATTCTACAGATCGTCGGGTATGTATCATTTCAACCCATAGTGATTCTATACTAACAGGGAACATGCAGAGTGATAACAGATATGGTAATAATATAACATGCATATATCATCAATGTAAATAACAGATAATGGCGTCAGATGTCACCGGTGAACTGATACAAGTAATAGCATATATATAATAGTGTAAATAACTAACAGCAACCTATTTAAATTGTCGTTTCAATTGAAATCAAATTTAATAAATAAAAGAACATTAATCGTGAGTTATTGCTCACCTTTCGAGGCTAGAGAGATTTGACAAAGAAATGAGCTATGAATCGAAGCAAAGCAAAAATCAGCACGAATTCGAGGGCAATGCTGATAAATAGGAATTGATGAAATAGATCAGAATCTGTTTGATATGGGCTGATACAAAATATATATATATTATTATATTATAAAATCAAAATTTTAAATTTTCAATAAATATTAAAAGCAAAACTAATATACACTTTTATAACTATATATACAACCTAGAGAGAAAATATGTATGCAATTGCAAAATATATATATATGTATGTATGTATGTATGTATGTATATAGCCAACGTATTGTTATAAAAGATATAAAACAACATACTATAAAAACTTCATTCTATAAATACAAACAACTAACGTATTCTATATCTAACAGTTACAAGATATATAGCTAACGTATTCTATATACACAACAAATAGTATATAAATAACTTCATACTATAATATATATAAAACCACAATTTACTACTTACATATATATAACTATATACATAAAATATGATGAAACATCCATATATATATACACTTAAAACCCATCATATATAAAATCCTTAAACGGCTGTCCATCAAACAACATATGTTGACAGCTCTACTTATTTTAAATACAACTTAATATATATACAAACATACATATGCTAATATGAACTCTGTAATTTTATAAGCTTTATGACATTATATACTTATAATATGTATAAACTTCAACAGTCGAAACAATATACTAACCCGACATGTGAAGCAACCTTATATGTAGATAGATATAGATAATATAAGATAAATACTCACATAACTTTATATACTTATAAACTAACATATAAGTTTTGAAACTAACGAAAAATGTGCTGGAAGATCTTGTGACGCCCCACCTCAAAATCCACGCTAGCCAAGAACACTACGGTGTAGTGCTGTCAACTAGCGCAGAGAATAAGGCTGATGAGGAGCGACCATCCATGTAATTACTTATCACACGGTGGCTAAAAATAATCTTCGAAAACAAACATATAAATAAGAATAACACAAATTAGACATCCATATCACAAAGGCGGAAGAAGATATGAATATATAACTAACACATGAAAGTGTACATCAGAGTAGTGGTTAAAAAGATCCACAATAATACAAAAGAATAGCAATACGTGCTATACCAAAAGAATACAACTATGAGTCTATATCTCAAGTGTATACAACAAAAACTGCTAATCTAAACAAGTAGCCAAAAGTCTGTGTAGTGAATCACTGGGGGAGAAGTCAAGCAGAAGCACCTGTAACATCTCAGTCTGACCCGAGTATTATTTATAAGAAAATAATAGACGGATCAGTCTAGCTATAAATATCAGACGAGATGATATAAAATAAGAGAAATGGCATACGCGAATAATATCCATAACATCATACTACTATAAGTATGTAAATGATAATCAACAAGAGATTAACCAATATCACAAGAATCTTCTCAAAGATCCAAAAGGGTATCATACCCAAAACTTGTACTCATAACAAGTCAATGACATAAATTCTAGAAATCAACACAAGAAATCCAGAAAATCATGAAAAAGAAAGAGGCCTATCACATGACGGTCCGAAGACCATGGGGAGCTACCCCATATATGTGAGTCGAAATCACACAGATGAGATCTAGACTAACCAAAAACCAAAAAGGTATGTGTGAGTCAAATCACACAAGTGGTGTCTAGTCTAACCTCGCAAACAAAAACGTATGTGTGAGTGAAATCACACAAGTGGTGTCTATACTAACCAAGAAGGTAAAAAGGTATGTGTGAATGAAATCACACAAGTGGTGTCTAGTCTAACCAAGCAAACAAGAGACATCGCACAATTGCTAGTCTAAATCATAAGAATGATCGTCATGATCAACGAGAAGTGTCAATTACACTAAGCTAGTAAATATAAAAGTTTAGCTTCATGTCCCATAACCTCTTGCTTAACTTAAATATTTACGAACAAACTGTAAATCTTCACTAGAAAATTGTCACAAGAGGTTCAATCGAACAAGTCCAAGAATTAACCGACGAAGAAAACGCAAGCGTTTCATACCACTTGTTTTACTAGGCCGTTTAATTAGATTTCTCATCCGAGTGAGGTAAAGGTTTGTATATACTAATAGACTGGAAAACGGTTTTATAAACGAGTTTGGTATTGAAAATAAAGTTGAAATCATTTTGATGAAAAAGTTTTGATATTTACTACTAGTATTGTAACCTTCATATTTCTAAAGTTGTCTCGAAGAATGGTCAACTCAGCATCTCAACAAAGCAAGTCCTGTTGAATGTTTTTCAGATAAGATCCCCTACGGAGAGGCGGTCCAGGGGCAGCGCCCCGTCCAAAATGGTACGACCTAGTGAAGACAAGCGGCCTATGACTTAAAACAAAAATGAGGTCTAACGACCAAAGGGGGTGCGCGACCTAAGAAGGTACGCGAGCTAAGGATGAGCGACCTAACAAGGTTCACGACCTAAGAAAAACAAGGTCACGCGACCTAACAGGAAACAAGGTCAAGCGACCTAAGGGGTTACGCGACCTAACGTAACACGGGTCAAACGACCTAAGGCATCACTGGTCGAACGACCTAACTGCTTAAGGGACAGACGACCTAAAGAGGTTTGCGACCTAATGGGGTTCACGACCTAAAGGTATTCGCGACTTAACGGGTTATAGGTGTAACGACATAAAGGCCTAATGACCTAAAGGTGATGGGTTTACGCGACTTAGGGACAGAAGTAGGACCGAGCGACCTACGACCTAGGAGACTCACGACCTACGATCTAAGGCCCGCGCGACCTAGTGAAATAGCAGAGGCAATATTAGGTTGGAGACGACCTACGACTTAAGGCCAGCGCGACCTAAAGTTTTAACACGCGGGCGACCTAACGTTATAAAGGCCAAACGACCTAAGGCTTAACTCGCGAACGACCTTCGGCTTAAGGCTTAACTCGCGAGCGACCTACGACCTAATGTCCAGGCGACTTTTCCACGTGCGCAAGCCACGAACCCGAGCGAGCTATGGGTCCAGAACGACCTAAGGCTGGAAATTCACCAAAAACACTAAAAAGTGGAGTTTTTCGCCAATCCAATCCAAACCAAATGCAAATATGCATGTTAAAGTGATAGGGAACCATTCCCAACAGTCCAAGATAGTTATAAGCAAGAGTGTGCGATAAAAATATCACCTTTTCACTAAAATGGATGAAGATGATGCTTGAAGCCAATGGAGAAGCAATCCAAAGCTTGAATCCAATATCTTCTACTTGAATTTGGATTTGAATGTTGGATTAGCAATTAAATTTGAGCTTGGAGTTTTAATTTCCCATTCTCTTCACCATTAATGCAAATTTCAAGTTAGTTAGGAATTTATGAAGAGTGAGGAGAAGGGGGTTGGAACTTGGGCTTAATAGGCTAAACTAACCCAAAGTCCAAAGAGGGAAAAGTTAGTGAAATTTCACTAACTCTAAACCTATCGATGTTTATACTTAAAAAAGTTGTAAACGGCATTTCGAACTCTATGGAAGTGGTCTCGAGTCCTAATTTGACCGTTTGCAAAAAGTAGCTTTTCGGACCAAAATCCGATTAACGATATAATATTTAAATAAAATATTTAAATATAAACTCGATAAATATGGGGGTTGTTACAGACTCTCCACCTTAAAGAAATTGCGTCCTCGCAATATATATATATATATATATATATAAGATGGAAATAAAAAGTAACAACCATAAAAGCATATTATCACAAAAGAAATTTGAAATAAGAAGTTCACCTCAAAGAGGAGGAGTAAGCAAGTCCGGATGTGTACGCTCGATTAATTCTCTGGATTCCCAAGAGCAATCCTTAGGATTTGAGGACCATTGAACCTTCACAAGCGGAACATCTTTATTTCGAAGGCGTTTAACCTCCAAAGTAATAATTCGAATAGGATGCTGCTCATAAGTCAAATTCGGCGAAACTTCAATTTCTTCCACAACAGCAGGCTCAAGGATAGAATCGGAATCCCGAAGGCATTTCCGCAATTAAGAAACGTGAAACACGTCATGCATGGAAGAAAACTGAGCCGGTAATGCAAGGCGATAAGCCGTGAAACCAATACGTTCGGTGATGGGAAATGGCCCAATATATCGAGGCGCTAACTTTCCCGAACGACTGAAACGTACAACACCTTTCATAGGTGAAACACGAATAAAAACAAGATCTCCAACCGAAAATTCTAATTTTCTTCTTCGGTTATCGGTGTAGGACTTTTGTCTACTCTGGGCTTCTTTTATCCTATGTCGAATGATGTCAATTTTCTTTGTGGAGTCTCGAATAAAATCTGGACCTAAAACCAGCTTCTCACCGGCCTCAAGCCAACAAGAAGGAGATCGGCAGGGCCTTCCGTAGAGTGCCTCGAAAGGTGCCATACCAATACTAGATTGGAAGCTATTATTATAGGAAAATTCAACAAGTGAAATATGGTTTTCCCAACTTCCACCAAAATCAAGCACACAAGCACGAAGAAGATCTTCAAGAGTTTGATTCACACGCTCGGTTTGTCCATCGAACTGGGGGTGATAAGCGGTGCTAAAATTAAGCTTCGTTCCTAAAGCTTTTTGAAGACTCTTCGAAAATCCACTAGTAAACAATGGATCACGAGCGCTAACAATAGAAGTAGGAACTCCATGCAATTTTACAATTTCCTTGACAAATAGTTTGCCAAAAGAGGAACGGCTCGGTTAGACCGAACTGAAATAAAATGGGTGGATTTAGTAAGTCTATCAACAATCACCCATAAGCTATCATGACCCGAACGAGAACGGGGAAGGCCATCTATAAAGTCCATGGAAATTTGATCCCATTTCCAAATTGGAATTTCTAAAGGTTGCAAAAACCCACCGGGCCTTTGATGTTCGGCTTTGACAAGCTGGCAAGTCATGCAATACTTAATAAAGTTAGCGATGTCGGATTTCATTCCCTCCCAATAATAAAGTCGCTTCATATCAGCGTACATTTTACTGCTACCGGGATGAATGGTAAATTTAGAACGACGAGAATCTTCTAAAATATCTCTACGAAGATTTCCAATATTTGGTACGATAAGTCTACCAAATTTTCGAATGCCACCACGAGAATCAATATCAAAGTCTTTCAAATCTTCAATATCAATTCTATCCTTAATATTTTGACCAAGAAGAACCAATTCAAGATCTAGCCTTTGAGCTTCAAGAATGCGGTCTAAGAGAGAAGGATGAGCCTAAAGGCTACATAAAACAAATGATGAGCATAAATCGGATACGCGCTCTCGAATCTCACAAGTGGATAAGATCTCGAGATCGTTCCATTCGGATATCATTATAGAAACAACTGCTTGTTGCTTATGGCTAAGAGCATCGGCGACACGCTTACCCTTACCGGGGGTATAAAGAATATCAAGATCATAAGGTGCAAGGAACTCGAGCCAACGCTGTTGACGTAAATTAAGTTCTTTTTGAGAAAATAAATATTTCAAAGACTTATGATCCGTGTAAAGAATAAATTTCTCCCCCAATAGATAATGACGCCACATTCGAAGGGCGAAAACAATAGCCGCGAGTTCTAAATCATGTGTGGCATATCTAGTCTCGGTCGGCTTCAATTGCCTAGAAGCATAAGTAATAACACATCCTTTTTGCATAAGAACGGAACCCGAACCAACTCGACTAGCATCGGTATAAACAACAAAATGATTCCCTTCGGGAATAACGAGAATAGGAGCATCGGAAAGGAGTTCTTTCAATTTCTAAAAAGAAGCTTCACGTTTGTCCGACCAAATGTATTTAACTCCCTTCTTAGTCAAGCCAGTGAGAGGCACGGCAATCTTATAAAAGTCTTTAATAAAACGATGGTAATAGCCCGCCAACCCGAGAAAGCTACGGATTTCAATCACACTCTCAAGTCTTTTCCAATCTTGAATCGCTTCAATCTTTAAAGGATCCACGGAAATTCCGGATTCGGAAATAATATGACCGAGAAACTTCACACGAGATTGCCAAAAGTGGCATTTAGAAATTTTTGCCTTTAACTGATTACTCCTAAGAGTTTCCAATACAACCCGAAGATGTTTTTCATGTTCCTCCTCGGTTTTAGAATACACAAGAATATCATCAATGAAAATGAGAACAAACCGATCGAGGAAATCTTTGAAAACTCGATCCATGAGGTCAACGAAATAAGCTGGAGCATTCGTTAAACCAAATGGCATAACTTGCCATTCATAAGATCCATACCGAGTACGGAACGATGTCAAAGGAACGCTATCCTCTGCAATACGAAGCTGGTGAAAACCGATAGCCAAGTCTAATTATGAAAAGACCTTAGCACCACTCAGCTGATCAAATAGACCATCAATCCGAGGTAAAGGTTATTTATTTTTAATAGTAAGATCGTTAAGCTTGCGATAGTCAACGCAAAGACTAAGCGTACCGTCGGATTTCTTTACGAAAATAGCTGAAGTTCCCCAAGGTGAGGAACTAGAGCGAATAAATTGCTTCGTCTCCAATTCGGATAATTGTTTACGCATCTCTTCATTCCCCTTATTGGACATGCGATAAGGAGGACGAGTAATAGGTTGAGCTCCAGGGATAAGATTAATTTGGAACTCAATTGCTCGCTTAGGTGGTAATCCTAAAACGGGCTCAAATATGTCGGAATATTCACGAATGACGTGAATACGGGAAATGACATCCTCCTCATCATCATTATCATCATCATGAGGATTTGAAGAATATAAAGATGCAGTCAAAGTGGGATCTGAATCTTTTAGAATAATAGAAATCTGATTTACATATTGCGGATGTCGGAGATAAATAGTTCGCTCAGGACACAAGATATGAGCTTCATAACAGTTAAGCCAGTCCATACCCAAAATCATTCCAAAGCCTAAGTAACGCATAACATGCAAATCGGCTAGGAAAGAAAAATCACATAAAATAATCTCCACATTTCTACAAAGTAAACTAAGAGTTGCGGATCCACCAACCGGATTCGCAATTCTCAAAGAAGTCATTAAAGCATCAACACTTAAAGAAAAAGTATCGACAAGTTCCTTTGATATAAAAGAATGAGATGCACCCGTATCAAAGAGAACCCTAATAGGTTTATCATGAAATAAAATAATACTATCAAGATTGGAATGAGAAATACCTTGGCCACGAGATGTGTTGCCAGGGACTTGAGCCACATTTAACTTTCCCTCCTTTTTGGCTTCAAGTTTGAGGCATTGATGCATGAAATGATCTGGGCTCTTACAATAGCGACAAGATTTGGGCTTTGAGCACTTATTCGCAAAATGATCCCCAGATCCACAGTTGAAGCATCTCGCACCACTAGGAGAAGGAGCCTTTGCAGCAGGAGTTGCTTGCTTACCCTTTTTGTTGGGATAAGGACCCTTGAATTTGTTTGGCCTCTTCTTGTTGTTGAAGTTTGGTTTAGCGCCTTCCACTTCAACATCACTCTCTCTATCAGCCTCTTCAAGACGAAGAGCGATATCGACGAGTTGATCAAATGCGACTTCTAGTTTCAGGAGTATTGGCTTCTTAAGATTTTTATTTAAGCCATAAACAAACCTCTGGTTCTTCTTCAATGGGGTGTTGATGTATTCAACCCCATATTTGGAAAGCGACTCGAAGGCTACGACGTAATCAGTCACAGAGGATTGACCTTGAATAAGGTCTATAAAACGTAGAGCCAAGCTTACTTTCCCAGCTTCTGGTACAAACTTTAACTCGAAGCGTCCCTGAAATTGCTACCAAGGTGAGATCCGCTTCATTAATTTCTGAAATAAGGAGTTCGTACCAGTCCAATGCTCTCTCTTGGAGCATGCTGGAAGCCACCTGAACGCGGCGGAGATCGATAAGGTTCATGCGAGAAAAGATTCGATCGCATGATTTTAACCAAGCCTGGACCTCGATGATAGTTTCCGAACCTTTGAAGGGCTTCCCACCCAAGTTGGTGTAATCGCTGCACAAGCGTGCAAATCCCGACTTTGGGTGAGTAGGTTCCGGGTTAGCTCCAGCTGCTTGAGCATTTGTTACTAAATCAAGAAGCTGTTGAGCAGTCATAAAAACTCCATTCTAGGGAGCAGCACTAGATGATCCAGTTCTGGGACGGCCTAGTCTAGACATTCTCTTCCTTCAAGAAAGAAAGAAGAGAAGGAAGAAAGTTATTCACCAATGAATATCAAGCAATCATGATAGATAAAACAAGGAATCATAAAGGAAATAGGATGAATCGGTACGAAGACTCGAATTAATCCTATGGTATAACTCCTAAGATAGACTTAGGACGATGATCCTTGTTAAGTTATTCTACATTGTTCCAAAGTTTGGCTCTGACACCAAGCTGTGACGCCCCACCTCAAAACCCACGCTAGCCAAGAACACTACGGTGTAGTGCTGTCAACTAGCGTGGAGAATAAGGCTGATGAGGAGCGACCATCCATGTAATTACTTATCACACGATGGCTAAAAATAATCTTCGTAAGCAAACACAGAAATAAGCATAACACAAATTAGTCACAGACATCCATATCACATAGGCGGAAGAAGATATGAATATATAACTAACACATGAAAGTGTACATCAGAGTAGTGGTCAAAAAGATACACAATAATACAAAAGAATAGCAATACATGCTATACCAAAAGAATACAACTATGAGTCTATATCTCAAGTGTATACAACAAAAACTGCTAATCTAAACAAGTAGCCAAAAGTCTGTGTAGTGAATCACTGGGGGAGAAGTCAAGCAGAAGCACCTGTAACATCTCGGTCTGACCCGAGTATTATTTAAGAAAATAATAAACGGATCAGTCTAACTATAAATATCAGACGACATGATATAAAATAAGAGAAATGGCATATGCAAATAATATCCATAATATCATACTACTATAAGTATGTAAATGATAATCAACAAGAGATTAATCAATATCACAAGAATCTTCTCAAAGATCCAAAAGGGTATCATACCCAAAACTTGTACTAATAACAAGTCAATGACATAAATTCCAGAAATCAACACAAGAAATCCAGAAAACCATGAAAAAGAAAGAGGCCTATCACATGACGGTCCGAAGACCATGGGGAGCTACCCCATATGTGTGAGTCGAAATCACACAGATGAGGTCTAGACTAACATAAAATCAAAAAGGTATGTGTGAGTGAAATCACACAAGTGGTGTCTAGTCTAACCTCGCAAACAAAAATGTATGTGTGAGTGAAATCACACAAGTGGTGTCTAGACTAACCACGAAGGTAAAAAGGTATGTGTGAATGAAATCACACAAGTGGTGTCTAGTCTAACCAAGCAAATAAGAGACATCGCATAATTGCTAGTCTAAATCATAAGAATGATCGTCATGATCAAAGAGAAGTGTCAATTACACTAAGCTAGTGAATATAAAAGTTTAGCTTCACGTCCCATAACCACTTGCTTAACTTAAATATTTACGAACAAACTATAAATCTTTACTAGAAAATTGTCACAAGAGGTTCAATCGAACAAGTCCAAGAATTAACCGACGAAGAAAACGCAAGCGTTTCATACCACTTGTTTTACTAGGCCGTTTAATTAGATTTCTCATCCGAGTGAGGTAAAGGTTTGTATATACTAATAGACTGGAAAACGATTTTATAAACGAGTTTGGTATTGAAAATAAAGTTGAAATCATTTTGATGAAAAAGTTTTGATATTTACTACTAGTATTGAAACCTTCATATTTCTAAAGTTGTCTCGAAGAATGGTCAACCCAGCATCTCAACAAAGCAAGTTCTGTTGAATGTTTTTCAGATAAGATCCCCTACGGAGGGGGGGTCCAGAGGGCAGCGCCCCGTCCAAAATGGTACGACCTAGTGAAGACAAGCGGCCTACGACCTTAAACAAAAATGAGGTCTAACGACCTAAGGGGGTGCGCGACCTAAGAAGGTACGCGAGCTAAGGATAAGCGACCTAACAAGGTTCACGACCTAAGAAAAACAAGGTCACACGACCAAACAGGAAACAAGGTCAAGCGACCTAAGGGGTTACGCGACCTAACGTAACACGGGTCAAACGACCTAAGGCATCAAAGGTCGAACGACCTAACTGCTTAAGGGACAGATGACCTAAAGAGGTTTGCGATCTAATGGGTTCACGACCTAAAGGTATTCGCGACTTAACGGGTTATAGGAGTAAAGACCTAACGACATAAAGGCCTAACGACCTAAAGGTGATGGGGTTACGCGACTTAGGGACAGAAGTAGGACCAAGCGACCTAGGAGACTCACGACCTATGACCTAAGGCCCGCGCGACCTAGTGAAATAACAGAGGCAATATTAGGTCGGAGACAACCTACGACTTAAGGCCAGCGCGACCTAAAGTTTTAACACGCGGGCGACCTAACGTTATAAAGGCCAAACGACCTTCGGCTTAACTCGCGAACGACCTTCGGCTTAAGGCTTAACTCGCGAGCGACCTACGACCTAACGTCCAAGCGACTTTTCCACGCGCGCAAGCCACGAACCCGAGCGACCTAAGGGTCCAGAACGACCTAAGGCTGGAAATTCACCAAAAACACTAAAAAAGTGGAGTTTTTCGCCAATCCAATCCAAACCAAATGCAAATGTGCATGTTAAAGTGATAGGGAACCATTCCCAAAAGTCCAAGATAGTTATAAGCAAGAGTGTGAGATAAAAATCTCACCTTTTCACTAAAATGGATGAAGATGAAGCTTGAAGCCAATGGAAAAGCAATCCAAAGCTTGAATCCAATATCTTCTACTTGAATTTGGAGTTGAATGTTGGACTAGTAATTAAATTTGAGCTTGGAGTTTTAATTTCCCATTCTCTTCACCATTAATCCAAATTTCAAGTTAGTTAGGAATTTATGAAGAGTGAGGAGAAGGGGGTTGGAACTTGGGCTTAATAGGCTAAACTAACCCAAAGTCCAAAGCGGGAAAAGTTGGTGAAATTTCACTAACTCCAAACCTATCGATGTTTATACTTAAAAAAGTTGTAAACGGCATTTCGAACTCAATGGAAGTGGTCTCGAGTCCTAATTTGACCGTTTGCAAAAAGTAGCTTTTCGGACCAAAATCCGATTAACGATTAATATTTAAATAAAATATTTAAATATAAACTCGATAAATATGGGGGTTGTTACAGATCTATATAAAAGCAACCATTGTATGCAGACTAATCAAGTTGATACAAAAGCTTACAATAAATATCTAACCGATATATGAATGAATCTATTACAAAACTTAGGTAAGCTTTATAATAAAGTATATACAATACTTTAAACATATAATATATTTATACCTTCATAAATAAGAAGAGACGTGGACTAGATGTAGCAGTTATGGAAGAGGGTTAACGAGCTCGGTTGGCCGGCTCATGGTTGGTGGCACGGGTAGGCTGAGGTAGCTATGGAGAAAAATGGTGGTTGGAGGCTCGTTTGTTGTGGGGTTCGATGGTTTATGGCTAGAAGCTACTGCAAGGCCGGAGGAAAAGGGAGGACGAGGCAGTGGCTTTGACAATGTGGTGGCCAGAGGGTGCGAGTCTGGGTTAGTGTGCTCTCGTGCGGCAGAGGTCGAAGTGGTGCAGTCGGTCGCCATGAACGAGAGGAAGGGCAGATGATCGGCAAACGAGGCAGAGGAGAAGCAGCTGCGTTCGGCAGTGAAAGTAGAAGATACGGGTGGAAGGAGCCAGTAGTTTTTTTTCTTTTATTTTTATGAGGTAGAATAAAGAAGACAAAGTGGAGAGACAAAGTCACTAAAATGAACCGATGTATAATTGAATATAGCTAGAATATGAAAAATCACATACGTTGAATTTTAGAAAATATTAATTGCAAATGGCTGCTGGGTTTATATGGTTTTTTGTATAATATGTTGGGTAAATGAAAAGACAGAAGAAACAAAAAGGCACATCAACTTACCGATACGGTTACCGTTTAAGTGGATTCCGTTGCGAAATGGACTTAAAAACTCATAATTGAACATACTGTAGAGATCAGCACGACGAGACGATCAAAACGGTATACAAATACTAGTAGTACGATTAAATTATAAAATTTGAATTTTCTACTAGCGGAAAAAGCAACAAAAACGCAGAAAAATAAGATCGACGGAGCTAAAGAAGTCCAAATTTGGAAAAATGAAAAATAACATCTCATTCAGAAGATGATTTAGAATTTTTCTATGTAAAAATATTCTGGTTTGAAAAATATTTTATTATCAACAATTATTAACTGGCTTGAATTTAATAGAATTTCACAATGAAATAAAGTTTTATAAAATCAGATGAAAATTTACCATCTTCTATATTTAAATATACGTATTCCAAATATAAAATTTTAATTTTGAATTTTATTATTTAAAATTTCTCCAAAATTCAATTAAATATGGTAATAAAACCATTAAAATTTTATGGGTCGTTACACTCTCCCCCACTCAAAACTTTTCGTCCCCAAAAAGGAAGGAGGTAGGAGAATAGAAACAACCAGATAGAAAATAGGTTGAAAACAAAATAAACAATTAGTTCAAACCATATAAATTTCAATTTAAATAAATTTATATTCAACAATTGGTTTTTAAATTCAAGGTTTCCATTTAATTTATTTAATTTCTCATTTATTAATGTTAGATACAAAAAGTTTCTTTCAAAACAAAAAATAAATTTAAATTAATTAATATTCAATGATAGATTTAAATTCAAGATATTTCATTAAGTTGACTTTATTGTTAATTTATTAATTCCTTTAAAGCAAAAAATTATTTAATTTGTCTCATTTATTCATTATCTTATTATCCAATTAACCTCTATTAATAATTTTCTAAAATCATAAACTTGAATAGTCATTTATTACAATCATATTTTATTCGCAAATTTAATTCTTCTTTATTCCAAATTATTATTAAATTTATTCCATTTAATATATCTTATCACATATATTAAGTATATTTACACTTATTATAGCTACTCAAATTTATTTATAATTTCCTTTAACATCATTTATATTGTATATTATTCAATTAAATAGTTAACTTCTGAGTAATTTAGGTAAGTTATGTTTTAGAATGCAATTGAGTATTATACAAGTAGAATTTCCTAAAAAAATTCAAGCTTAAATATTTATTCAAAATTTCGGCTTTATTTAAAACATCCTTTAACATAATTCCAAGGATCAAATTTCCAATTAACTTCAAACCATATAGAGATAAAATTTGTAATATATCAAATAAAATTTAAAATCATCAATATATATTATAAATCAAGTCATGTTTAGAAATTCAAATCAATTTTTTTTCCAAACAAAAGTGTAGCAGGGGTACATGATAGTCTCTCCACTTCGATACTCGAAAATGAATGTCGATGATGCGGCCACCATTACCGAAATTATTCTTCAGCAATAAAAGAGGAAAGCACTGATTTAATCTTTTTAAAATTCTTTGAATACCATTTTTCTATGAAATCACTTTAAATAATATACATTTTAAAACCTTTAAAACCAAAGTTTGAAACCACCGGAAATTAAATTCTTAAATTCTTTATTTAAATTCATTCCAAACTCTAAATCAATTTATGAACCATATTTTATAGTTTGCCTCTATTTATATGTTGGAAAAATCAGTAGTTTACAAAACAATAAACGAAAATCAAATAATATCATTTTAACAACTAATTCAGTTAACAATTTAATTTCAGAAAATTATACTTATATATATATAATCATGCAAAAATTTATTTCATTAACCAAATATAAAAACAATATTGTGTCAGTTTTCTCTGTTCAAGTGTTTTAGAAATCCTATCGATAGCGTTGATCAGACGAATCGATTGGAAACCCAAATCAACATCAACAACCCAAACAACGCAAAAAAACATTTTAGTATAAATACAAATACACTCCCTTGCTCGATTATACAAGAATGGATTTCAAAGCAAGGATAGAGATTCAAATTTGAGGGACTCAAATCAAAGAGAATTTTGATTCGAAGATAGGTTCGAAACAAAGACAAGATGATTAAATAAATAGATAGGAAGATGGATAAATTTATATAAATTGCGAACAACCTTAACCGGGTCGACCGTGACTTCAAGAATTAGATCAATGTGGAATTCTGAGGCAAATCTGCATTCGATCTCAAGAGATAGTATTCGGCCTAACAAACGATATTAGCATCTAAACCGAGGAAAAAGAAATCTCCGGTGAATCGATGCAAATTGTAAAGGAGTTTCACCCTTTACAAATCATTTGGAGATTGGTGAGACCGCCGGTTCATTATAAAGATCATTCGAAGTGGAGTTATGGGATACTCTAGAAATAAAAGAAGGCGAATAGTGAGGGACATGAATGGATTTTGGAACCGCAGGGAATGTTCCAAAATTCAATGAAATCGAGTCAAATGGAAGAGATTCAAACTCGAATGAAAGTGATTCTGTAAATACATTTACCCTATATGCTGAGTTTTGCCTAGAGCTACCAAAGTTCTGATACCACATGTAATGACCTGATATTTTCAACCATTCGCATCCAATTATTCCGGAATTGAATTGCTCAAATACCAGATTGTAAGTTTATATTTGGCAAAACTCAGCATATACAATAAATAAATAATCACATATCACAGACACAGAGTAATAAATGCAGTGGAAACAAAAGATAGTAGTTCATGAAGCTACTATATACATATTAGAGTTAAATAAGGTACAACAGAAGTCTCGAATACAATAGTCTAATACAATATCAGCATACATCACTAGAATCAACTGAATATCTGAAATCTCGATAGACAGCTGGATCTCCAGGCGAAGCTCCAACTCCAAAGGCGAGTCTCAAAAGCTGAACCACTCAGTCTGACCCGAGCGTAAAGCAGAACACAAAACACTCGAGTCAGGATTAACATTCTTATATAAATAAATCCAACTCAAGTGAAATAACAACTGAATATACAAGTAACTCAAAAGATGTTGGGATAACCATCCTTTAAGGATCCGTTAAACTATCTACTATATAGTAATATATGCTATTATAATAATGTCTAAAGTAAAGTAAACTATTAAAATAGCATTAAGGCGTCACCATTATCCCCCTCAACACATTTATATATAAGCGTCATAGTCTATACAGCACTGTAAACTCCACCGTAAACTAGTTGGCTGTCAGGGAGTACTTCATAGGTATAACACAAAACAAATCGTAGTGGTCGTGCATAGAGATATAAGTATGACATGGCACATGAGGCAATACCCAAGGTAGTGAAACTACCGTTTGCCTGATCCGGACTGGTGAGAACGCATCGCCGCAACGATCGCAACACTGCGAAACAACACTCCCAATTCAAGGGTGCGCACCAATCAAAAACAAGTAATGAGTAGTATACGAAGAAGTGTGTTCGCTTAGCGGTGGCTAACCTCATTGGCCCGGCACGGCTCCTGCTTTAGTCATTTCAAATTTGACACAATTGTCAAGGCTCTCCATTATCGTTCTCTTTCTTCAATCATCAACGTACATCATTCCAACCATTTCATTCTGGATCATACTCCGCGTATAGTTATTAAAGTGGTATTCGGTTTAGACAGTGAGTATGTACCTAACCGATTCCGGTTTCTTTAATAACATTCGTAATTGTTACACCGATTGGTCGTTTAATAAATTTCAAAAAACCAAATCAGTTTCAATCTCACTTAGAATTTGAAAGCTAACATTTCATTCGTCTTTCTATATCAATTTCTATAATTTACGTTTCAAAACTTCCAAATTTACCATTTCAAAACTCTATAATTCAACTTCAATTTTTATTTAAAACAATTCAACTATTGATTTAAATTCATATATAGGTTTCATTCCATAATCATTTAAATTAAGTTAATTTAACATTCAAAACAATTTAAATTCATTGATGGATTCATTCAGTAATCATTTAAAATAAGTGAATTTATCATTTTAAAATAATTTCAATTGAATTTCCAATTCATTAAATCAATCACTTAAGTTTACCTACATTATATAAAAACTTATGAATTGAATTAAATTAAATTAAATTCGTCAAATTAAATTCTTTAAATTACAAGTCTGATAATAATTTCAATCAATCACATTTTATTTCTTATTAAAGGAATTCAATTTCATTTATTTACTTATTTAATTTAAACAAATTTCAAAACTTAATTATTAAAGAAACTCAATTTCACTTATTAAAGAATTTAATTTCACTTATTAAAGAATTAAATTTTATTTAATTATTAAATAATTTCAAAACTTAATTTAATAATTTACTTAAATTTAAACAACATTCTTTCATCAAACACTTTGTTAATCGTAATACTTTGGAAATCAAAATTTAGAAATCATAATGCCTGGAATCATAACACTTCCCACTAAACTGTTTAAATATAAATAATAGTATATATAATAAAATAGTTTATAGTTTAAAATAGTTTATATAAAAATAATTTATATTAATATAGTTTATGTGAAATAAATTTATAAAGCAACATATATAAATAGTTTTAATATAATATCAAATACTTTATATAATAAAATAGCTTCCTCAAATTTCACAAATTGATTCAAATCGATTCAAATTCCAAAATTGAAATTTAATCAAATCTCAAATCATCCATTTAAATTTATTTCAGTTTCTCAATAAACCATTTCACATTATGTCGATTTCAAATACAGATTTTTAACCACAAAATAAACCATTTTAATTTCAATATTTTCAAAGCTTTAAATATTCAAACATTTAAAACAAGATTTGATAATTCCATATATATATATATATATATATATATATATATATCAAATTCACTTTACTATTATTTATTTTGAAATATTTACTTACTAAACCCATTATCATTTAAATAAAACCCAAATTTCAAATGATTAAATATTTCCTTGAATTCATTTAAACTTGAAATATTTGTTAAATCACCTTAAACCAAATCAAGTTATAAAAATCATATCCTTTCAAAAAATCTCAAATTAAATAAGTTCCAAATTGATTTCTAATTTAATATATTTCTTAATTAAAATCAATTTCAAATCAATTTCAAATCTATCTTCTCAACCTTAATTTATTAAATCATTATATACTCTATATTAAAATATAATTTAAATAAATACTTAATCATACTATATTTTAATAAACTCAAACTTAATTATTAAGCTTATTTTATATTAAAACAAATTTATACATAGCTTAAAATCAAGAATTTAACTATATATAAAATAAAATTTATATAATATCTAAAATCAATATTTATATAAAACCGTATATTCTTTTCCAAAACCATAGTATTCGTTTCAAAATATTTATATATAGACCAACGGTGTCTGTATATAATTTCCTATCCTATGGTCAAGTAGTACAGATTTATCATTTCAATCCGCAATTTAAACATATACGGGTATATATATATCATTTCAACCTGTAGTCCCAAATTCAATTCAAATGAAAATCACTTGGGTTAATCATTTCAACCCATAACGATTTTCTCTTATTCTACAGATCGTTCGGGTATGTATCATTTCCACCCATAGTGATTCTGTACTAATAGGGAACATGCAGAGTGATAACAGATGTGGTAATAATATAACAGGCATACATCGTCAATATAAATAACAGATAATCGTCTCAGATGTTATAGGTGAATTGATACAAGTAATAGCAAATATATAACAGTGTAAATAACTAACAACAACATATTTCATTTGTCTTCTCAATTGAAATCAAATTTAATAAATAAAAGAACATTAATCGTGAGTGATTGCTCACCTGTCGAGGCTAGAGAGATTTGACAAAGAAATGAGCTACGAATCCAAGCAAAGCAAAAATCGGCACGAATTCGACGGCAATGCTGATAAATAGGAATTGATGAAATAGATAAGAATCTGTTTGATATGGACTGAAACAATATATATATATTATTATATTATAAAATCAAAATTTTAATTTTTTAATAAATATTTAAAGCAAAACTAACATAAACTTTTATAACTATATATACAACCTGAAGAGAAAATATGTACGCAATTGCAATATATATATATATATATATATATATATATATATATAGCCAACGTATTGTTATAAAAGATACAAAACATCATACTATAAAAACTTCATACTATAAATACAAACAACTAACGTATTCTATATGTAACAGTTACCAGATATATAGCTAACGTATTCTATATACATAACAACTAGTATATAAATAACTTCATACTATAATATATATAAAACTGCAATTTACTACTTACATATATATAACTATATACATAAAATATGATGAAACAGCCATACACACACACACACACACTTAAAACCCATCATATATAAAATCCTTGAGCAACATATATATACACGGCTATCCATCAAACAACATATGCATACAGCTCTACTTATTTTAAATACGACTTAATGTATATACAAACATACATACGTTAATATGAACTCTGTAATATTAATAGCTTTATGACATTATATACTTATAATATGTATAAATTTCAACAGTCAAAATAATATACTAACCCGACACGTGAAGCAACCTTATATGTAGATAAATATATATAATATAAGATAAATACTCACATAATTTATATACTTATAAACTAACATATAAGTTTTAAAACTAACGAAAAATGTGTTGGCAGATCTATATAAAAGCAACCATTGTATGTAGACTACTCAAGTAAATACAAAAGCTTACAATAAATATCTAACCGATATATGAATGAATCTATTACAAAACTTAGGTAAGCTTCATAATAAATTATATACAATACTTTAAACATATAATATATTTATACCTTCGTAAATAAGAAGAGACATGGACTAGATGTAGCAATTATGGAAGAGGGTTGACAAGCTCGGTTGGCCGGCTCTCGGTTGGTGGCATGGGTAGGCTGAGGTAGCTATGGAGAAAAATGATGGTTGGAGGCTCGTTTGCCGTAGGGTTCGATGGTTTGTGGCTAGATGCTGCTGCAAGGGCCGGAATAAAAGGGAGGACGAGGAAGTGGCTTCGACAATGTGGTGGCCAGAGGATGCGAGTCTGGGTTAGTGTGCTCTTGCGCTGCAGAGGTCGAAGTGGTGGGGTCGGTTGCCATGAACGAGAGAAAGGGCGGATGATCGGCAAACGAGGCAGAGGAGAAGAAGCTGCGTTCGACAGTGAAGAAGAAGAAACAGGTGGAAGGAGCCAGCACTTTTTTTTTTGTGAGGTAGAATAAAGAAGATAAAGTGGAGAGACAAAGTCACTAAAATGAACCGATGTATAATTGAATATAGCTAGAATATGAAAAGTCACATACGTTGAATTTCAAAAAATATTAATTGCAAATGGCTGCTTGGTTTATACGGTTGTTTGTATAATACGTTGGGTAAATCGAAAGACGGAAGAAACAAAAAGGCACAACAACTTACCGATACGGTTACCATTTATGTGGATTCCGCTGCGAACCGGACTTCAAAACGTAGAATTGAATATACTACGGAGATCAGCACGACGAGATGATCAAAACGGTATACAAATATCAGTAGTACGATTAAATTATAAAAATTCGAATTTTCTACTAGCGGAAAATGCAGCAAAAACGCCGAAATATAAGATCGACGGAGTAAAAGAAGTCTGAATTTGGAAAAACGAAAAATGACGTCTCAGTCAGAAGATGATTTAGAATTTTTCTATGTAAAAATATTCTGATTTGGAAAATATTTTATTATCAACAATTATTAACTGACTGGAATTTAATAGAATTTCATAATTAAATAAACTTTCATAAAATCATATGAAAATTTACCATCTTCTATATTTAAATATACGTATTCCAAATATAAAATTTTAATTTCGAATTTTATCATTTAAAATTTCTCCAAAATTCAATTAAATACGTTAATAAAACCATTAAATTTTACGGGTCGTTACATCATCGCCTCAAAATCAAATCAATGTGCACCAATCAAGTCAAAAATCAACATAGTAATACGAAGGTGATGGCCCATAAAGGTACCTAACCCCTTGGCTAGACAAAGGCTCATGTTTTAGTCATTTCAAATTGACACAAGTGTTAGGGTCATCTACAACAACCTGGATATTTTAACGGTTTT
Organism: Allium cepa; assembly: GCA_030765085.1. Classification (NCBI taxonomy): domain Eukaryota; kingdom Viridiplantae; phylum Streptophyta; class Magnoliopsida; order Asparagales; family Amaryllidaceae; genus Allium; species Allium cepa. Next base: position 319,444,966 of record CM060939.1, read on the forward strand.
AATTAATTTAATTAACTGAATTTGTGTGAAATTTAATAAAAATAAATATAAAATTTTGAAATATAAATTTGATATTTGGAATGCGTCTAGTTAAACATAGCAACTGGTAAATTTTTATCCGAAAATATGAAAGTTTATTTTCATGCGTAAATTTATTTCAGTTTAATCAGTTAAAAATCGATGAAAATAAAACGTTTTCGAAACCTAAATATTTTTACATAGAAAAATTCTAAATCATCTTCTGAGCAAGTCGTCATTTTTCGTTTTTCCAAATTCGGACTTCTTTAGCTCCGTCAATCTTAATTTTCTGCGTTTTTGCTGCATTTTCCGTTAGTATAAAATTCGAATTTTTATAATTCAATCATACCACTGATATCTGTATACCGTTTTGACCGTCTCGTCACGCTGATCAATATGGTATACTTATTTCTTGTATTTTGAGGTCCGGTACGCGGCGAAAACGATAAAATGTGCATCGGACTGGTACATAAATTTGTGACTTTTGGTTTTTGGGTTTGTATTTATTTCAAATTCTAACTTGTTCGTTATAATGGGTTGATTAATATGCTAGAATTGTAACGGTCACTTGAATTGATGCTTGGAATTGAAGCCATTGGTTGAGGAATAAAAATTTATTACCTGGCCTGACTCCTTCTCTTTCTTTCTTCATTTTCATACACGTTATTACTGACTTTCCATTCTCCAACCTCACAACCTCTTCCCTTTTTCTTCCTAACCATGCCACTGCTTTAGCCCACCTGAGCACGCACCCGCTTCCACCCCCAGGCGAACAGCCTAAAGCCGAGCTCACCACCCCATTACAATCATTCCGCTCCACCCTCGACCTCCATTCCGATCACCGCCGAGCCCAGTCGCTGCAGCCACAAGCCGCAGCCGTCCACCTCCCTAGCTCGAGCACCGACAAGACTACCCACGGCCCATCGAACCACCTTCCTCCTTTCTTACAGTCCATGTTTTCTCCCCCGCCCATCATCTCCATGCACACACGCCTCCACCCGTATCTTCACACTCTCCTCTCTCTTCTTTTTCCCATAGCCCGCTGCTACGGCCTAGCCTTGTTTCGCGCCACATCTGTCACACAACCATAATTCACCGTGCGTTGCTTGGAAACAAATAGATTCGCTATCGTCGTTCTCAAAAACCGAACCGCAACCGTCGTTATCACTTCTCCTCTACCTAGCCGAGGCCACGTTTCCACCAGCATCTCCTCTCTGAGACTCCACCTTGTCTCATCGCACCTCGGCTGCAAGCTACTCCGCGGCCACCTCATCCCTCTTTTTTTATTTTCTTATATCGATATGCATTCTAGCTTTGCAAATTCATTTAAGTTTTATTGTTCTGATTATTTCATTTTTCTCTTCCATTGTGCTTTTGGAATGAGTCTAATTAAGTTACAGTATTATATTTTAAGCCTTGAATATATAAGGCAACTTATACACGGTTTTGAATAGATATATATATATATATATATATATATATATATGTTTTCAATAACAAATAAAAGCAAATAAGTAAAAATAGTGCTAGGATTTCAATTGCTTGCTCTCTCATTATTGGCAAGAAAAATTACACACCTAGCTCAGGTAAACTGAGGCCAGATATACCACCCATGCACTGCCTTTCGGGCTTATGTGAGGGGAGTACAGAGCATGGCGAGTGCACACACTTTCGTGCATACACCTATCGACCGTAGGTGGTTTTTATTAAGTCTATTTTTTTTTACATGTGTTCCATACATGCATAACCGTGAGGACTTTTAAATGAGTATGAAAGCACATAATCAAAGATTCCAAGTAATTCACCCATGCATAACCGTGAGGACTTTTAAATGAGAGTGAATATTTTGGATGTTATTATTTTTTTATTTTTTATATCTTTTTAAGAGAGAGTGAGTTTTGCAAAATCATCTTAGCACCATTTAACTTAAAAGACAAAAACAATGTTATATCCTTTACTTTAAATTCACCACTTTTAAAACAAAGATTTTCAATTAGGATGTATTCCATAATTAATACGTATGAATCTTCCTATATACTAGTTAAACCATTGTTATTTATAATCAGACTTCATTTTTATTTTTGTTAAGTCAAATAAACTTTCAAAAATTTCAATTTAATAAGCCGAAACATATGTTTATCCTATAGTGTTTTTTAAAATAAATCAAAATGCTTAAAAATATTCTTCTTTTGTTTTTAAAATTTTCATATTTTTTTTGGTTTTCGGAAGAAAAATGAAAAATTAATCCTGAAAAATCAAAAAGAAGATGAGTCTCCCCCCACACTTGATTTTGACCGTGTCCTCACAATCAGCCCAAGTGAAAGGAGAAAAAATAAAAATAAAACAACAAACAGAAACCTATATTTACATGAAAACAAAAGGATTATTATTAACAAGAGTTCAAAAAGTATGTTGTCAAAAAGTAAATGAAAAGGTCTTCCAAAGAATGGTTCATTCGTCTCGTCAAGTATGTGAGACACAGTTTAAGCTCAAAAAACCAAATCGTCAAAGATTTCAAAGTTGAGTGTTGATTTGGAAAAACAAATGTCGTTTTATTGAAAATCGTACGATTTGTTTTATTTTCTATGATTTTGGGGGTAGATAAAACAATTGGTTGAAATTCACATTTATTTTAACCAAATTGAAATTCAAGTTTTTCATTGAAAACTTGTTCCAAATTATCAATTTCAAAGTCAAAATGGTGATCAAAATCTTCTCCATCAAAATTTAATGACTCATTTTCGAAAAGTCCATAAAACTCATGTTTGTTAAATTCATCTTCCTTCATTGGATTATCAACAACTTCATCGCATATATCCATTTCAAAATTGAAAGTTGTTGTATTCAAATTTTCAAAATCGAGAAAAGAAAGATTGATTTTAAATTTGGTTCCACACCCTCAAAAGAATTGAAATCAAACTTAATTATCGTATTTTCAACAACTTGATTAAGATCGTCATCATCAAATTCAAAAGTTGTTATTTGAAAATCGTCAATTTGGGTAAAAGGTTGATTATCACTTGGCTCATCACACGTTGAGATTTGATTTTGTTGTTCACGTTGTTTCATATAAGTTTTAAACAACAAATTCGTGTGATTGTCGTAAATTTTATTCATTTGTTCAACAAAATCCAATTTGTAGTTATTAAATTGAGAATTTTCGATTTGGATTTGTTGAGAACAAAAAGTTTCACTCGTAACATGGTTAAGATCATTCCCATTGCCAAATTCGTTTGAAAAGTTGTTCCCATTTTCATGTTGAGTTTGAAATCCATTTTGGAGTTCAAAATTAAATTGGCATGGGTTATAATCGTAATCGTTTGAATGAGTTCAAATTTTGAAATCCTTGACTCGAGTTATTACACAAATAAGAATTACATAAATCATTTATCTCTTGATTTTGTCGTATAGAAAGTTCGAGTAAAGATGAAATCATTTCAATGCTATTTTCAAGAGTCGAAGGTTGGTCATCATTTTGAAAATTTTGTTGTTCGAAATTTGAATTATTTACACAATAGTTGTTGTTAAAATATCCATACGAATTTGAACTGAAATCATATGGATTATATTGATTTTCATAACTATTGTAAAATTCAAGTGGATATGGAAATTCAGACATTTTTAAGAATGCTTTTTGGTTTTTTTTTTAATAAACAAAAAATCTTTACAAAGAAAATTTATTTTTGAAAAGGGAAATCGATTTTTGTTTTGTTTTTATTTTTCAAATTTTTTTGGATTTTTTTTGAAATTTCAAAGAAATGGATTTAAAAATTTCAAAGGAAAAGGAATATTTACAATTTTTTTTAGTTTTGAATTTTGAATTTTTTGTTTTTTTTTAAATATGCATGAACTAATGCAACTAAATGAATGCAGGGGTTTAATTACAAATGACTAATCTTAAGTTAACCCAAAATTGTATATTCACACATTGTCTTAGATAAACAAGATAGTTCTCAGCCAGGTAACGGACATGATTTATCGGTGCACACGAATCACCGTAGCAATGCAGCCGAAGGTTTAAGTACCTTCAGAGGAACAACCACTATAATATTTACGAATCGCCGTAATATTTATAAATGGTTATTACTCTGTCGTAGCCTAGACACCAAGAAATTAAATTGGTCAAAGAAGACAAATTGTCAATATACAATTCAGTGTTAATGATGTCTAACCGTTATTACTAAACAAAATTCTAGAATGAAATGCAAAGCAGAAATTAAACGTGTATTAACAATCCAAGTATGAATGAATTTTTTTTAGAAATGCAAGCAATTGACAATGCAAAGCAAAAAAATAATAGATATAGCAAGCAAGCGGTTTGTTTTTTTTTGGGCAAGCAGAAGCAATTATTTTTGGCAAGCGGCTCCTTCTCCTAATCTGCTTTGATAACCTGAAATGAAAACAAGATATATACAAAGATTTTTGTTTTGTGTTTTTAAAACAAGCCAAATCAAAGAAAAAAAAATTTAGGAAAAAGCAAAGAAATTAAACAAACAACTTTCGCAAACCTTTTTTTAATTAAACTAAACCAGCAAACTCATTTTTTTAAACAAACCAAAAAATAAAATAAATAAATAAACTAAACAGAACAGTAATAAACAAATTCTTTTTTTTAGAGAAAGGTCAAGACATTTCAAAATATAACCCGGCCGAATATTCTTTTATCAATTTGTAAAGAAAGAAACCAGCGTTCTAACTTTTCAACAGAATTCACGCTTCTCTTCAACTTCACGAAATGGAATTTCAATTTTCAAATTCAAAACATAAATCATAACTTAGTACGATTTTTGTTTGTTCTTGAGTTCGAATTGGTTGTGGCGTTCAATTGGGATATCGATTTGAAGTGGAGTTGTCTGGAGTTAGGGATCTTGACGATGGTCTCAGGCGATGTTGGAAATCGTGAGTGATGATTTCAGGTTAAATAGATGCCTCGGTCTCGATTTTGCAGAAAGGGGATTTCGTGAGGTGATTGGGGGATTGGCGAGGATGTCAGGCGAGAAGTGAAGAGTAACGACAGCGGCTTCTCGTGTTCGGCTTTGGTTTAGGTTCGAAGTGTGAATCTCTGCAGGCGATTGGAGGGGAGATTGAGGGAATTTTTGCGGATGCAGTGGAAATATGATATGGCTGTAGTTGAACTGGTAGTGGGTTGTAGTTGCGTTGGCAGCTTGATGAAGGGGTTGTGGGTATTGGATGTCCGCAATGGAACCAAGGCAGTGTTGCTATTGCATAGTGCATGGTAGTAAGGAAGAAAATGCAGGTTTTTTTTTGTTGTTGTTGTGAAGGTTGAGTGTGGAAGACTTTGTTTTCAGGTGGTGTGCAGTACTGTCGGAAATGGGTGGCTGTGATGTTGCAGACAATGGAAAGAGGCAGCAAATGTTGTTTGGAAGAAGGTGGAGGCATAGTTGTCTTGAGGTGATTGAGGGGGATTTGGATGAATTCGTGATGATGGAGTTTTTGTATGGGATGAAAGAGGGATTGACGACTTGGTAGTGGATACGCAGGAAATAGTTGATGGTGCAGAATGGTGATATGCACAGAGAAGGGGATGGGTATTTGAGGCAGTGGGCGATACGACAAGGCGTTGGTTAGCGGATGTTGCGATGTTGATTTGGGGGAAGCGAGGGAAAGTAGCAGATGATGGTGAGTAGAAGTGAAGTGATTAGTAAATGATTGTTTGATGTGGGAAGTGGCTGCAGTTGAGGTGATTGTAGTTGGTCAGTGGAAGGCGCAGATGCCAGGAAGGGTGCAACCGAAGTTTTGAGGAGGAGTTGCAGTATTTATGGTTGCTGCAGGCAATGGTAAGGGGTGTTGACAGTCAAGAGCAAAGAGTTATAAATGTTTGTGGAGAAGTTGTTTGTTGTGGCCACTGTTTGTGGAGAAGTTGCAAGGTATATGGCCAGAGAAGAGAAGATAGGTAAAGTAGTGAATAAAAGGAGAGGCCAGGCAGAAATGCAATAGAGGAAAAGGAGAGGTCGCACAGATATTTTAGCAGTGATGGTTGAAGGAATTTGGTGGTTGCAATGTTGACAGAACTATTGTATTTGCTGGATGAGGAATTGTGTAGAGAAAGAATGCAGTATTGAAGTGTTTGTTTGTGAATGAAAGGGAATGGAAGTGTACACTGTGCAGGCAGAGAGAGGCATATAGATGTTTGTGTATTTGTGAAATGTAATGTAAAATGTGAAAAAGGAAAATGTAAAATGTAAATGCAGCTGTAAATCTGTTAAATCAAATTTGAAATGGAAATTTTTTTCTTTTTGAATTGTATATGATTTTTTTTAGAAATGCAATGAAAATAAACAACAACAAGCACATACACAAGATTGAAAACACAAACAAAATTTTATTTTTTAAATGCAAACACACACAAATTAAAAAGGCACAAAAATCAAAGGAAAAATAATCCGAAGAATAGAAAATAAAATCAAAACAAATTCCCTGGCAATGGCGTCAAAAACTTGTTAATCGACGGAAATTCTATGGAATTAGAAAACCGTCAAAAAATTTCAAAATTAAAATAACCGCAAGCGCACGGTGTACGAATGTAGCACGCGACGAAAACGGGTCGATCTATAGGGAATTGATGATTTTAAAATTCTATTCAATCAAACTAAACCAAAGTTGAAGAGTGTGATTAGCTAGAAATGTAAGAAACTAACAAAAACTAGCAAAAGAAAAATAGATAAAAATATGAGAGTTAAATGACAATTTAGAGATAAATCCACTCTCTAGATCACATAAATCAACAAAATGAAGTTATGATCTCTCTTTTCTTGTCATTAATGAAGTAGTTGATGTGCTTATCATAAATGCGGTATATTTATGCTATTAATTAGCTCATTATAAACCATCAAACTATAACACAACCACTAATACACTTTTAAATCTCATAAAATATGACAACAAAGTTGAAAGCAAAATCTATTTTAAGCATGACCTATTAACTATTAATTAGAAATATAAGCCACCAAATTTAAATTTCAACAATCACTTCTTTGCAATAATCATATGTAAATGAAGAGGCAATTTGTGTTTTGTTTGTTAAAGCATAGCCTATTTGTTATGAACAATATAGACTATCAAATTCAAAGCTAAACAACATCATTAAACCACTTCAGTAATTCTCATTAAGCATAAAAAGAGAGAATAAACATCAAATTAAGTTGAATCTACATGATTAGAGAGCTTCATTACCCCTAAATTGAAGGGGTTTAGTCTCTCATATTTGTTATCACATGAACAAATGTAGCTTGCAACATGAGAGAAAAAAGAAAAGGAAAAAGAAAGCAAGATAAAGAAAAACTATTCTACTTACATGAAAAATAAATCTACACTACAACATGAAAGTAAATAAGCATGAAAAGAAAAAGAACATGTATTGAAGTTGAATAAAAAAAATTACATAAAAGAGAAATGGCTAAGTAGCCATGAAAAGAAAGAAGAGAGCTTGGTTTTATTTTGAGCCTAAAACTAACTAAAGAGAGTCTAAGAGAAGAGGGGAGATTACATTAAACATATGGGTATTTATATATGTATGAAACCCTAATTCATATTTTTAGGGAATGCCCAAAATACCCTCGAGGTAGTAAGGAGGCCAAGTAATCATTAGCTTCTACTAATCATCATTTAAGTGTAAATGAAGCCATTAATTCCATAAGCATGTGCATTAGTCTCTAACATGTACATTAAGGTAGGTGTAAGTGGGGTCCTGTAACGCCCGGCCCCTATACCCATGCCAACCAAGAGCAATACTAAGTATTACTGTCGGAAAGCACGGAGAATGGGACTCGATAGGGCTAAATGTTGTACTCATTCCCTTGAACTAACACTGGCACGAGAAATTTTCCGATTTTTTTTTTTTCTACTTACCATTTGTGCGTAGTGTTGGTTCAAAGCAATGGTACAAGAAAAAAATTTCCAGGTTACATAGTATAGAATATAATAGAATGTACAATTCAGCACCAAAAACAGCATAATGCATAATACATATCATAATGTCTACGATACATAGTCATAGTACATATCACTTCCAAAATACATAATAACATACATACCATAATACATCTTAACTACTTCTAAGTCCAAGCTGAAAAGTCCAAAACTCCAAAATGTGGAAAATGATAAAAATTCTGCTACAATCCACGCATCCTAACCTGCAACCACAATCCTCAGACTGACCCGAGGATTATAAAACAAATCACACGGGTCAGACTATTTCTAGTGTGAGTGAAGTAAGATCTATGAACAATAATTATCTCAATCAATAAAAGGGAAAGAAAACGCCGCATGTATAAACCAACATGAGGCATATATGTGTGTGAGAACTAACCTGCAAATTTGGTTTCATAAATAATTCCTTTAATCAAACAATGATTTTAGGCCAAACCTATCGTATATAATCCAATAGGATACCATCCCCATTATTATTTGTAATACAAAGAATAAGTTCATACACACATTCTCCAAAGATACTGGGTTTTCAAAATCAACTTTAATACTTCCAAAAATCATAAAGTAAAAAAAAAATTGCATTATGGGAATTATGGGATAAATATAACATGACTCATAAAATATACCAAATAAACAGACGCTAGTATTGTAAAATCACAGTGGTAGAGCTCAAGCGCGCGCGGAGACATCAACCCCGTAACCTACTCATAACGCCATAATACACCTGGCGATCAACCCAGGATAACCAAGACGGTCTAAGGCAAAGGCCGTATGCTACCCGTTCACGGATCTACACATGGGACCCCCACGCCTCCATCCTTCATAGTCCGTGACCCGCCAGTCGGAGATCCCGATCTAAAATAAGATTAGCCCTATGTAGCAGACCGTTGACCTTTGGTGGTAAAAGGGCATGTGATATACCACCGATTCAGGTAGCGATCCTGAATCAGGTCGGCCAAGGTGGAGTTTTGGCCCATTGGTACAACAGAGTCCAATCTATCCCGACCCAAAAATCAAAGTGTTTATAATTTTAAAACACTTCTTAAAAATAAAAGTCAATGATGACAATCGCCTTCCAAAAATTCCATTAATAAACCCAGTATAATATTCAAAAGCAAATAATTGTGTGTATAAAAGAAAATAATTACATCTCCATTTCGCATTAACACATAAGTACCCCATAATACTTATGTATTAAGGCGAAACGCAAAAACCTCATTCATTAGAAAATTTTGTTAAGTGAAACAAAAAAAAATTGATAACAATAATTTAATTAAAAAGGCAAGCTTAGTACTCAAAAACGTAATCAAAATCCTAAAATGTTATATTTACATATTGTTATTATTATTATTTTTTTATGTTTTCAAACACATATTTATCAATAATATAATACTTTTCTTCCTTAACTAAAATAAATTTAATTGAATCATTTTGATTAATTTTAATAAAATTTAATTTAATTTTTTTTTATTTTTTTATCATCTCCGACTTGGGCTGTAACTGTGCAGCCTGTCTGGGCTGCACCAGTACAGCCCTGGGCTGCATCAGTGAAGCCCTGCCCTGGGCTGTACAGCCCCGGGCTGCACAGTGCAGCCTACCCGGGCTGCACCAGGGCAGCCCGCCCGGGCGCCCCTATACAGCCCTGGGCCGGGCTGCACAGGTGCAACCCGCCCGGGCAGCACCAGGGCAGCCCGCCCCTGTGCAGCCCTGGGCTGCACGGATGCAGCCCACTTGGGCTGCACCGCCTCGGGCGCCCTGGGCCACCCGGGTGCAGCCCGCACCCGGGCCGGCCCCGGGCCACACCCGAGCTGTGCCCCGGCTGTACCTGGCGCACCCGGGCGATGCCCGGGCCGCACCCCGCAGGCCGCCCGGGCTGCACCCGGGCAGCCCGCCCGGGCTGCCAATGTGCAGCCCTGGGCTGCACATTTTTGCAGCCCCTGGCTGCACATTTGCAGCCTGTCTGGGCTACACCACTGTGCAGCCCCAGGCTGCACTTCTGTGCAGCCCAATCTGGGCTGCTTTTGTGCAGACAGCCCCGCCTGGGCTGCACCTGCAGCCTCCTCTAGGCTGTACAGTGCAATTCTGAAATTTTTTTTTCTCTCAATCTTTCAAAATGGAGAATCTGAAAGTAATTATGACAATTATGCGAACACTATACGTGCATTGCAATCGTATACTTTGGTTTACATTTCTTTCTAATTCAATGATCCAAGTAACACACATGCTACAGGGAATATGCAAGCAAGCCTTTTTTATCCAAAAATTTTTCCATCATATTTGCATGCACAGTAAAAAAATAAAATTTAATTATAATTTCACTCACCTAAACACCAATTAGCAATCTCCAAGCCTTAAATCAGCTAGCCTTTGATTGCTGAAGCTTCTCCTTTCAATTGCTAACAAAAGAGAAAAAACCCTAAATAGCTACACATAAAACAAAAGAATGAAATAGAAAATAATTGATTTAGGGATACTTACTTTCAGAATTGGGAATCTTAGATTTAATTGTTTCTCTTCTTCTCTTTGTTTTTTTTTTTTTGATTTGGATGAGAGGGTTAGCAATAGGTTTTCCTTTCTTCCTCTGTTTTTTTTCTTTCTGCTTTCTGTGCTGTATACGTACAGTAAAGGGAGGGTTGAGAAGAGGGGTATTTTTATTGTAAAGCCCCTATTCTAGAATCTTCTCCCAACTAGCCCTTTATTTTATTATTTCTTCTCTTTTTTTTTACATAAAGTGTAATCATTTTATTTTGTTTTTGTTCTAGATTTTTCTTTTCCTCAACATTATTTTATTCAATTCTAGAACTTTCCTACATGGCATTATTAAAAAAAAGATATTATTATTTATTATTTATTACTATTATTATTTTACCCTTTTCTTTTTTTTCCTTTTATATCTAATTGTAAATCAACATAAAAAATTCTTATGTAAACTTTTCATACATAAAACGCGTTTTATCTCATGTAATTAGTTACCATTCTTTCATAAGAAAAAAACTTATCATTTTCAATGTTTATTTTTTTTTTGAATAGTTTAGGTTAATAAAATGGTTCATTTATTAAAATAAATTACACTACTTCAAGAAGGAACAATTTATAACTCCAAATAAAAGCGTACGAATTTGTTACCATTTATTTTCCTCTCAACGCTATTAATATGAAATTCCCATTTTTTTTCCATTTATCTATTATTTTATTTTCTTAATAAATATTTAATTATTTATTACTATTAACTAATTATTTATTAAGTTGATTCCCAATTTAGTATCCCTAAAAGTCGAGTTGTTACAGACTTCCCCCCTTACAAAAATTGCGTCCTCGCAATTTCTACGTAAGGGCGATATTTGTAGCTTTATTAGTTGATTTAAATTTCAAAAAGAATAAGACATACCTTACTCGAGTGCCAAACAATTCAGGATAATGCCTCTGCATCGACTCTTGTGTTTCCCAGGTGCAGTCCTTCGGATTGCTCGACCATTGCACCTTGACTAGTGGAACCACCTTACTACGCAACTTCTTCGTCTCAGAGGCAATGATACGGATAGGCTCTCGAGTATATGTCATATTAGGAGAGATCCCAAGCTGGTGCAACTGCTTTGGCTCTATCACCTCCTCAGAATCCCTCAAACACTTTCTCAAGTGTGACACATGAAAGACATTGTGCACACTTGATAAGTGTTCAGGTAAAGCAACTCTATAGGCAAGCTTCCCAATCCGCTCCATAATAGGATAAGGTCCAATAAATTTAGGAGCAAGCTTACCAGTCTTGTTGAACCTCATTACCTCTTTTAAAGGAGTAACCTTCACGAACACATGATCGCCGACGCTAAACTCCATGTCCTTTCTTCTTTTATCTGCATAGGACTTTTGTCTATCTTGTGCTTCCTTCATCCTCCTTCTAATTATCTCTATCTTTTTTGAAGCTTCACGTACCGTGTCGGGACCAAGAACTAACTTATCTCCAGTCTCAAGCCAACATGCAGGAGATCTACATGGTCTTCCATATAGTGCTTCGAAAGGAGCCATGCCTATACTAGACTGAAAGCTGTTATTATATGAAAACTCTACCAAGTACAGGTGGTCCTCCCAAGAGCCTCCATAGTCCAGAATACAGGATCGCAACAAATCCTCCAATATCTTGTTGACTCGCTCAGTTTGTCCATCGGACTGAGGATGATAGGCTGAGCTAATATTCAACTTCGTCCCCAAAGCTGCTTGTAGGCTCCTCCAAAATCCACTAGTAAATAATGGATCTCTGTCACAAACTATAGCACTAGGTACACCATGGAGACGAATAACTTCCTTCACATACAGCTTCGCCAAATAAGATGCAGTCCTCTTTGCCTTGACAGGAATAAAATGGGCAGATTTCGTCAAACGATCCACTACTACCCATATGCTATCATGCCCTTGCTTCGATCGAGGCAAGCTATCAATGAAATCCATTGATACCTAAATAAAGTATTAATGGAACACTAATTGGATCACAAATAAGGGTTTATATAAGTGAACTGTTATAAAATCAAAATTCACTTATACCTGATCCCATTTCCATAATGGAATCTCCAAGGGCTGAAGAAGACCTCTAGGCTTTTGATGCTCGCATTTCACCAGTTGGCAAGTAATGCAATTCTTAACATATTCACCTATATCACGCTTCATTCCTTCCCAGTAATATAGGCGCTTCATGTCCATGTACATCTTGCTGCCACTTGGGTGAATAGTGTATCGTGAACAATGGCAGTCCTTCATCACCTCTTGTCTAAGCCCTGCAACATTAGGTACAAAGATTCTACCCTTCTTCCTCAAACAACCATGAGCATCCATCTCAAAACCTTTCAGGTCATCCGCTTCCTCTCCATTCTTCAACCGATGAACACGATCTAAAGCAACTGAATCCTCCTTCTGAGCAAGAGAAATCCTGTCCATAAGACTTGGTCTCACAACCAAGCTAGCTAACATCCTCCCTGATCTATGAGTAGGCATACTGTAACAGATCCCACTAGAAGCTAACAACTCCAAGTCACGCCATTCAGCCACCATCATCGATACAACTACCTGGTGTTTACGGCTGAGGGCATCCACAACACGGTTTCCTTTCCCAGGAGTATACTGAATATCAAAATCATAGGCTGCCAAAAACTCCAACCACCTTTGTTGGCGCATGTTCAGTTCCTTCTGGGAAAATAGGTATTGCAAGGACTTATGGTCTGTATAGAGAACAAACCGCTCCCCCATAAGATAGTGTCGCCACAACTTCAAAGCAAAAACCACGGCTGCTAGCTCCAAATCATGAATAGCATACCGAATCTCATTGGGCCTCAATTGCCTAGATGCATAAGCTACAACTCGCCCTTTCTGCATAAGTACCGCTCCCAGGCCAGAGCCACAAGCATCCGTATAGACCACAAGATCCTGATTACCCTCTGGAATTACCAAAACTGGGGCGTTAGTGAGCATCTCCTTCAACTTTGTGAAAGCTTCTTCACACTTATCTGTCCATTCATACTTAACTCCTTTCCTCGTCAGCCTCGTCAAAGGAGTCACAATCTTGGAGAAATCTTTAATGAAACGCCGGTAGTAACCAGCTAGTCCCAAGAAGCTTCGTATCTCGGTAACAGATTCTGGTCTCTTCCAATTTTGTATGGCCTCAATCTTAGAAGGATCCACTGCTAGACCGGCTTCGGAGACTATATGGCCCAAAAACTTTACCTCTTTCTGCCAAAAGTGGCACTTGGAGAACTTAGCTTTTAGCTTATGTTCCCTTAAGGTCTCCAAAACCATCCTCAAATGCCCTTCATGCTCTTGCTCGGACTTGGAATACACTAGGATGTCATCAATAAAGACCAGGACAAATTGGTCAAGATAGCTTCTGAATATTCTATTCATTAGGTCAACAAAATACGCAGGAGCATTCGTAAGCCCAAACGGCATCACCAGCCACTCGTATGAACCATAACGAGTGCGGAAAGCAGTAAGGGGAATGCTATCTTCCGCTACTCTCAACTGATGGAATCCAATGGCTAAGTCCAGCTGGGAAAGACTTTTGCTCCACTCAACTGATCAAAAAGATCACCAATACGAGGTAATGGATACTTATTCTTTATAGTCAGCTCATTAAGCTTCCTGTAGTCAATGCATAAACGAAGAGAGCCATCAGCCTTCTTTACAAACACAGCAGCAGCTCCCCAAGGAGAGCTACTAGATCGGATAAACTGCTTCCCTTCCAATTCAGTCAACTGCTTACGAAGTTCCTCCATCTCGACTCGCGGCATACGAGTAGGTGGTCGACTGACTGGTTGGGCTCCAGGAATTAGATCTATGCGGAACTCCACGGCCCTCTTTGGTGGTAAGCCTGTAACAGGCTCAAATATATCACTAAAATCTCTGACAATTGGTACTCTGACTATCTCATCTTCCTCTCGTGACTCCATGGAAAACAAAGAAACATAAGCACTAGAGCTCGGTACATCCAGAGTCATATTAACAAGCCCTTTATAGGATGGATGCTTCAAAGTAACAACTCTGTCTGAGCAGGAAAGCTGTGCATCATAACGATCCAACCAGTCCATCCCTAAGATAATATCAAAGCCAAGGCACTCAAATACATGCAAATCACAGGGAAAAGAGAGCCCGCATAAGGAAAGCTCAAAGCCTTTACACAACATTCCAAGTGTTGCGGACCCACCAATGGGATTCGCAACCCTTAGAGATGTCACGAGGTAAACAACTTCCAAATCATATCTATCAACTAATTCCTTAGATATGAAAGAGTGAGAGGCACCGGTGTCAAAGAGTATACGAATGAAAGTATCTCTAAAAGGAATCGTACCTTCCATGACCGCCACTTGCTTTCCCTTCCTCTGACTCGGGCCTGGATCTCCTTCAATCACATTCAGCTTAGCTGCTTGCTTCTTCTTCATAAGCTGTGGGCAGTTGTTCTTCAAATGACCAGTCTGATGACACTCATAACACTGCCTCTGGGGACAATTATTAGCAAAATATCCCATTACTCCACACTTATAGCACTTCACTCTACTTTTATCTTGCTTCTGGAAGCCTGAAGCTTGACCTTTCTTTTGCTTCTTCTGAGGATTTTGCTTCTTCTTAGGGAAGAATGGTGCTTTCCTCTTAGGCACAAAACTCTGTCGGTTCGGTGGTGCATCATCATCTCTTTCCCGATACAAGTCTTCATACCTCATCGCCAAATCAACTATCTCATCAAAAGTGGAGCGAAGCTGAGTCAAAAGCTATTCCTTCAACTTCCTACGTAGACCATCCACAAATTTCTGGTTCTTTTTGAAGGGAGTGTTGACCAAATCGGGGCCATACTTAGAGAGGGAGTTGAAGGTATTGACATACTCCTGAACTGTCATATCTCTCTGCTTCAGCTCAATAAATCTACGAGCGAGGATGGCCTTTTCCACCTCAGGAATGAACCTTAACTCGAATCGTTCCCTAAATCTCTCCCATGTAAGCTCCTCCTCGCCTATCTCAGCACTAACCACATCGAACCAGTCAGATGCACCGTCTTGGAGGAAGCTGGAAGCAATCTGGACCTTCTGACGGTCCGTCACACCCATGTGTCCAAAGACTCGTTCACAAGTCTTCAATCAAGCCTGAACTCCAACCACACCTTCATTACCATGAAAAGGCTTCCCTCCAAGGCTCACAAAATCCTTACACATACGAGCGAAATCAACTCTAGGAGCAGCATTAGGAGCAGGTGTGGCCTGTGGCATGTTCCGCATTAACTCTAACCACTGCGCTATGGTCAAACGGGGAGTTCTTCCAGCCATCTTTCTCACTACTCTGCATAGTGAGAAATGTTATTATGCTGGAATCAAAATAGCTATCATACTAAAAAGATCAAAGATTTGGGGTTTTGGTTTAGGTATGTATGACTATTATTATATTATGGAAGTGATACTTATGGTATATAGACATGTACAATGCTTCTACTGCTTTGTGCTAACTTATATTCTAAATATATTCTATGCTATTGTTAACCTGGGCTCTGATACCAAAAATGTAACGCTCGGCCCCTATACCCATGCCAACCAAGAGCAATACTAAGTATTATTGTCGGAAAGCATGGAGAATGGGACTCGATAGGGCTAAATGTTGTACTCATTCCCTTGAACTAACACTGGCACGAGAAATTTTCCGATTTTTTTTTTCTTCTACTTACCATTTGTGCGCAGTGTTGGTTCAAAGCAATGGTACAAGAAAAAAAAATTCCAGGTTACATAGTATAGAATATAATAGAATGTACAATTCAGCACCAAAAACAGCATAATGCATAATACATATCATAATGTCTACGATACATAGTCCATAGTACATATCACTTCCAAAATACATAATAACATACATACCATAATACATATTAACTACTTCTAAGTCCAAGCTGAAAAGTCCAAAATCCAAAAACGTGGAAAATGATAAGAATTCTGCTACAATCCACGCATCCTAACCTTCAACCACAATCCTTAGACTGACCCGAGGATTATAAAACAAATCACACGGGTCAGACTATTTCTAGTGTGAGTGAAGTAAGATCTATGAACAATAATTGTCTCAATCAACAAAAGGGAAAGAAAACGCCGCATGTATAAACCAACATGAGGCATATATGTGTGTGAGAACTAACCTGCAAATTTGGTTTCATAAACAATTCCTTTAATCAAACAATGATTTTAGGCCAAACCTATCGTATATAATCCAATACGATACCATCCCCATTATTATTTGTAACACAAAGAATAAGTTCATACACACATTCTCCAAAGATACTGGGTTTTCAAAATCGACTTTAATACTTCCAAAAATCATAAAGTAAAAAAAAAATTGCATTATGCGAATTATGGGATAAATATAACATGACTCATAAAATATACCAAATAAACAGACGCTAGTATTGTAAAATCACAGTGGTAGAGCTCAAGCGCGCGCGGAGACATCAACCCCGTAACCTACTCATAACGCCATAATACACCTGGCGATCAACCCAGGATAACCAAGACGGTCTAAGGCAAAGGCCGTATGCTACCCGTTCACGGATCTACACGTGGGACCCCCACGCCTCCATCCTTCATAGTCCGTGACCCGCCGATCGGAGATCCCGATCTAAAATAAGATTAGCCCTATGTAGCAGACCGTTGACCTTTGGTGGTAAAAGGGCATGTGATATACCACCGATTCAGGTAGCGATCCTGAATCAGGTCGGCCAAGGTGGAGTTTTGGCCCATTGGTACAACAGAGTCCAATCTATCCCGACCCAAAAATCAAAGTGTTTATAATTTTAAAACACTTCTTAAAAATAAAAGTCAATGATGACAATCGCCTTCCAAAAATTCCATTAATAAACCCAGTATAATATTCAAAAGCAAATAATTGTGTGTATAAAAGAAAATAATTACATCTCCATTTCGCATTAACACATAAGTACCCCATAATACTTATGTATTAAGGCGAAACGCAAAAACCTCATTCATTAGAAAAATTTGTTAAGTGAAACAAAAAAAAATTGATAACAATAATTTAATTAAAAAGGCAAGCTTAGTAGTCAAAAACGTAATCAAAATCCTAAAATGTTCTATCTACATATTGTTATTATTATTATTTTTTTATGTTTTCGAACACATATTTATCAATAATATAATACTTTTCTTCCTTAACTAAAATAAATTTAATTCAATCATTTTGATTAATTTTAATAAAATTTAATTTAATTTTTTTTTTTATCATCATCTCCGACTTGGGCTGTAACTGTTCAGCCTGTCTGGGCTGCACCATTACAGCCCTGGGCTGCATCAGTGCAGCCCTGCCCTGAGCTGTACAGCCCCAGGCTGCACAGTGCAGCCCACCCGGGCTGCAACGGGGCAGCCCGCCCGGGCGCCCCTGTGCAGCCCTGGGCTGGGCTGCACAGGTGCAGCCCGCCCGGGCTGCACCGGTGCAGCCCGCCCGGGCTGCCCCTGTGCTGCCCGGGCTGCCCCTGTGCAGCCCATGGCTGCACAGGAGCAGCCCACATGGGCTGCACAGGGCAGCCCGCCCCTGTGCAGCCCTGGGCTGCACGGGTGCAGCCCACTTGGGGTGCACCGGTGCAGCCTTGGGCTGCACCGCCTCGGGCGCCCTTGGCCGCCCGGGTGCAGCCCGCATGGGCTGCACCCCCGGCCCGGCCCCGGTCTATACCCGGGCTGCGCCCGGGCTGTACCTGGCGCACCCGGGCGACGCCCGGGCCGCACCCCGCAGGCCGCCCGGGCTGCACTCGGGCAGCCCGCCCGGGCTGCCAATGTGCAGCCCTGGGCTGCACATTTTTGCAGCCCCTGGCTGCACATTTGCAGCCTGTCTGGGCTGCACCACTGTGCAGCCCCAGGCTGAACTTCTGTGCAGCTCCAGGCTGCACCTCTGCAGCCCAATCTGGGCTGCTTTTGTGCAGACAGCCCCGCCTGGGATGCACCTGCAGCCTCCTCTAGGCTGTACAGTGCAATTCTGAAATTTTCTTTTTCTCTCAATCTTTCAAAATGGAGAACCTGAAAGTAATTGTGACAATTATGCGAACACTATGCGTGCATTGCAATCGTATACTTTGGTTTACATTTCTTTCTAATTCAATGATCCAAGTAACACACATGCTACAGGGAATATGCAAGCAAGCCTTTTTTATCCAAAAATTTTTCCATCATATTTGCATGCACAGTAAAAAAATAAAATTTAATTATAATTTCACTCACCTAAACACCAATTAGCAATCTCCAAGCCCTAAATCAGCTAGCCTTTGATTGCTGAAGCTTCTCCTTTCAATTGCTAACAAAAGAGAAAAAACCCTAAATAGCTACACATAAAACAAAAGAATGAAATAGAAAATAATTGATTTAGGGATACTTACTTTCAGAATTGGGAATCCTAGATTTAATTGTTTCTCTTCTTCTCTTTTTTTTTTTTTTTTTTTTTGATTTGGATGAGAGGGTTAGCAATAGGTTTTCCTTTCTTCCTCTGTTTTTTTCTTTCTGCTTTCTGTGTTGTATACGTACAGTAAAGGGAGGGTTGAGGAGAGGGGTATTTTTATTGTAAAGCCCCTACTCTAGAATCTTCTCCCAACTAGCCCTTTATTTTATTATTTCTTCTCTTTTTTTTTTTTACATAAAGTGTAATCATTTTATTTTGTTTTTGTTCTAGATTTTTCTTTTCCTCTACATTATTTTATTCAATTCTAGAACTTTCCTACATGGCATTATTAAAAAAAAGATATTATTATTTATTATTTATTACTATTATTATTTTACCCTTTTCTTTTTTTTTCCTTTTATATCTAATTGTAAATCAACATAAAAAATTCTTATGTAAACTTTTCATACATAAAACGCGTTTTATCTCATGTAATTAGTTACCATTCTTTCATAAGAAAAAAAACTTATCATTTTCAATGTTTATTTTTTTTTTTATTTTTTTTTTTTTTGAATAGTTTAGGTTAATAAAATGGTTCATTTATTAAAATAAATTACACTACCTCAAGAAGGAACAATTTATAACTCCAAATAAAAGCGTACGAATTTGTTACCATTTATTTTCCTCTCAACGCTATTATTATTAAATTCCCATTTTTTTCCATTTATCTATTATTTTATTTTCTTAATAAATATTTAATTATTTATTATTATTAACTAATTATTTATTAAGTTGATTCCCAATTTAGTATCCCTAAAAGTCGGGTTGTTACAGGTCCTCCATATTCTTCACATTGAATTAATTCCATCTTCTTTCCTTTGTAATTATTTTGTGCATGCATATGTCTTCATGAACCCACTCCTATTTGAGATCAAATTCCTACACAAATATGTATAAATTTCCAATTAATTTTTCTCAAAGAAATATATGCATACAAATGACCGTTTTGCACCTATATGAAGATGGATATGTGACAATATGGAATTAATATGGATTTTGGTTAAAACAAGTTAAAATACCCGATATGATCATTTATTTAATTTAAATAGATTAAATATGTTGGTAAAAATATGCACATTTATGTGCACATCAATATGGATATTTGGTTTTTTGAAGAAACGCAAATTTTATATGTATAAAATTTTAGTGTTGGTTACATATGGATTTCATACAAGCTTGAGTGTATACTTGGATTTGGTTTTTGTACAAATTAAGTTTATATAGGTTACCTTACATATATATTTATTTAGTTTACATAAATTTATAATATGCATATGTCCTAGTATATAAAGTAATGCAGGTTAGTATTTTACTGTAATATGTTTTATCTGGTACTTAACCATGTATATGTTATAGTTTCCATGAAATTATTAGTTTTTATATATACTCGATTATATATAAATGTGACGTTACTGTTTATATATTAAGTATGCTATTTTTGTTTTGTTTTGTATGTAAAGGTTTTATGAGCTTATAGTTAAACCGCGATGTTATATTGTATTACAACAATGAAGGTTGTTTTATTTTTAATAATAAATATTGAATTTGATTTATATTATGCATGCATTACATTAAAACTAGAAGCCTACTTGTATATTATAATTTTACCGAAGTTTGTATTTTTACCTACCCATGTGAATCTGAATCTTGCTTTCTGCTCTGCTTGTGACTTACACGAGTCAAGTTTCCGAAACACATATTTTTGTTATACTTGAATTTTCAATACAATATATATAGATTTTAGATTTAATATATGCATGGATATTTTGATTGAAAGATAGGATTTGGATTTTTATAAAGAGATATATGTATTTTGTTGTATGCGTTTTAAGTTATATTGATTTTTTTTCAAATATATATATTTTGTATGCACTTTGATTTAAACATTGTTTCAAAAAAAGAAAAAAAGTAATATAATAATATATTTTCTGTATGTATTAAAAACTGATTCATTCTCATCGATTTCCTATTTATCAGCTTCATTCGTCGAATCTTGTCCATCTTGCGTTGCTTTAGAATTCGTGCCTGGATTTGTAGCTCATTTCTGTATCTAACCTCTAGCCTCGAAAGGTGAGAAATCACTCACGATTAATATTATTTTATTTATTAAATCTGATTTCAATTGAAACGACAATTGAAATATGCGGCTGTTAATTATTTACACTGTTACATATGTTATTACCTGTATCAGTTCACCTGTGACATATGACACCATTATCTATTATTTATACGATAATAATCCAGTCTGGTTGATAATTGATTGATTGTTTGATGTTGACATTTGACGTTGTATTGTTAATGTAGTAAGTGATAATAATTTGAAATCGAAATTTACATAGGATAGTTAATAATTTTAAATTTATATGTGTTGAATTTGATTAGTTAAATTTGCATAATATGACCTTTTAAATGTTTAAATTAATTGACATGCAGAATTTGGTTAACTACACTTTGACCATTGGATGTATGATGTAGTATAATTTGAATAATAGACATCAAGTGAAACTGTAATGTAATAATCTTTAATCCACATGAAATGATAGTGTAGATTCTAGAAATAATTATATTAATTTGCAAAAACAACAATGTGAATTAATACGATTATTTCGAGATTATTTAAAAAAATTATTGGATTGTTATTGATGTTTGCTATTGCTTGTTTATTTACTTTGACACCATCCCAGTTATCATACTGCAAGTTTCCTTTGCTATGCTTTGATTTTTGAATTGAAATGGAATCGGGTTGAAATGATAAATACCCAAATGAACTTGACCTAGGATAGAGAATTAAATAAAAACCTGATTGGTCAATAATTTGATTTAAAAATAAAAAATAAAGATTTTATTTGAATAAAATAATAAGGATTTTAAATGAAGTTGAAATTTGAATTCTAGTGAAATTTAAATGTAAATATTCAATAATCGAAAACAAAATATTAACATAGTAGTTAATGGAAGAACATTGTTAATTTATGAAATGATTGAATTAAGTTTTGAAATTATTTTATAATTAAGTTTGAAATTATTTAATTAAGTTTTGAAATTATGTAATAATTAAATAAAATTTAATTATTGACAATTAAATAAAAATTTGAACTCTTTGATAAGAAAAATTGAACTTCTTGAATATGTGAAATTTGGTTTCTTTATTAATTAAGTTTTGAAATTTGTAACTAAGTAAATAAATAAGTGAAATTGAATTTCTTTAACAAGAAATAAAATGTGATTTATTGGAATACATATAAGACTTGTAATTTAAAGAACTTGATTGACGAATCTAACTGAATTCAATTTATAAGTTGATATAATGAAGTTGAACTTAAGTAATTTATTTAATGAATTGGAAATTTAATAGAAACTGTTTTGAATGATAAATTAACTTAACAAATATTGAATGAAACCAATAAATGAATTTAAATTGATTTGAATGTTAAATTAAATTAATTTAAATAATTACGGAATGAAACTTTTATACGAACTTGAATTAATATTTGAATTGTTCTAAATAAAAATTGAAATTGAATTATAAGATTTTGAAATGGTAATTTGGAAGTTTTAAACGTAAATTATGGAAATTGATATAGAAAGACAAATGGAATGTTGGTTTACAAATTCTAATTGAAATTGAATTTGATTTGGTTTTGAAATATATTAAACGAACAATCGGTGTAATAATTACGAAAGTTATTAAAGAAACCGAAATCGGTTATGGACATACTCTCTGTCTCAACCGAAAACCACTTTAATAACTATACGCGGAGTGTGATCCAGAATAAAGTGGTTAGAATGATGTACGTGATGATTGAAGAAAGGGAACGATAATGGATAGCCTTGACACTTGTGTCAAATTGGAAATGACTAAAACAGGAGTCATGCCATGCCAAATGGGGTTAGCTACCTTGAGCGAACACACTTCTTCGAAAATTACTCATTACTTTTATTGATTGGTGCACCCTCGTAATTTTGAGAGTGTTGTTTTGCGGTGTTGCGATCGTTAAAGCGATGCGTTTTCACCAGTCCGGATTAGGCAAACGGTAGTTTCACTACCTTGGGTATTGCCTCATGCGCCTTGTCATAATTGTATCCCTATATACGCGACCACTACGAATTTGTTTTGTGTTATACCTATGGAGTACTCTCTGATAGCCCACTAGTTTATGGTGGAATTTACAATGTTGTATAGACTATAACGCTTATATAAAATATGTTAAGGGGGATAATGGTAACGCCTTAACACTATTTTGATATTTTATATTATGGATAGACATTATCTATTTAGCGTATATTACTACATAGTAGATAGTTTAACGGATCCTTAGAGGATGGTTATTCCAACGTCCTTTGAGTTACTTGTATTCCAGTTGTTATTTCACTTGAGTTGGATTTATTAATATAAGAATGTTAATCCTGACTCGAGTGCTTTGTGTTTTGCTTTACACTCGGGTCAGGCTGAGTGTACCAGTATTCGAGACTCGCCTTTGGAGTTGGAGCTTCACTTGGAGATCCAGCTATCTATCCATCTTTCAGATATTCAGTTGATTCTTGAGATGTATTCTGATATTGTATTTGACTATTGTATTCGAGACTTCTGTTAACTTATTTAATTATGATATATATATGTATATAGTAGCTTCATGAACTACTATCTTTTGCTTCCGCTGCATATTATTACTCTGTGTCTGTGATTCTGGGATTATTTATTTGTTGTATATGTTCAGTTTTGCCAAATTTAAATTAATAATTTGGTATATTGAATTATTCAACTCCGACATATGTGGATGCGAATAGTTCAAAATAGCGGGTCGTTACATCATCCATCATCGTTCCTTTTCTTCATTCTAGTAAACACCGCCAATTCAACCTCAACATTCTGGATAACATACACCGCATGCATGGTTATTAAAGTGGTTCTGGTAGAATAACAGAGAGTATGCCATTCATACAGCCCCGATTCTTTAATAACCAATCGTACATTTTACATACCGGTTGGTTCTTTTAAATTTCAAGCACAAGTCATACTTTATATCATAATACCATATGCACTTCAAAATCATTTTGAATTCAAAAATTGGTCACACTTACTAACCAAAACATTCTATTTAAATCAATGATTTAAATCTAAATAATTGCCAACTTTAAAACAGTTTGAATAGTGAAAATAGTACATAATAATCAAAATAGTTTGAATATTGAAATTAGTTTTGAATAATTAAAATAGTTTGAATATTGAAAATAGTTTGAATGTGTGAAATAGTTTACATATTAAAATAATTTGATTATTAAAATAGTTTATATATTAAAATAATTTATATTTTTCTTTCACAATAATTTGAACTCAGGTTCAAATTCCAAATCACAACAAATTCAATTTTTCGACTTCCAATTCAAGTAAACTTTATATTCAAAATTAAATTTAAATCAGCCTCAATTTAAAACAATTATAAACTTTACTTCAAATTCAATTTTAATCGGTTCTGTTCCAATCGCTGAAGTTTCAATCCAAATTCTCATTTTTAAATAATTTAGTTTAAATCCATTTCACATCCAAAACTTTGAAATACCAATTTATAACTACTTAAATTAAAGTAAATTCAAAGTTCAAATTAAAATTTAAGCCTTTAAAATAATTCACTTCTGATAAATTTAAATCAATATCAGTTTTAATTTAAGATTTCAAATTAAATCCTTTAATTAATTTCATTTAAACAGTTTCAATTTCAACATTTCAAAGCTCGAAGTAGAAAATAATTCAATTCATATAACTCAATTTATTTTCTTGAAAACAATGTCATTTAAACAAATCCAAATTAAATATTTTAAAATCATTTAATTTAACCAAATCCGGTGTTCGTGTATATATTTCTACCCTATGGCCAAGTGATCGGTTATTTCAATTTTAAATACATGGATGGATATATATCGTTTCAACCCATAATTAAATGACATAAGTATATATCATTTCAACGTATTTCTTAGTTTAATTTCAAATAATACAAATAAAAATTTATATAATGTCAATAATGTATAGGGTAATAATAGGGATATATCAAAAATAAACAAACAACCTTATATCAAACATATCAATCAACATCCAACATCAACCAATTTATCACAGTAGTTACTAGCTATCAATTTGTCGGTGTTTCACTAGCAATTAAATTTCAATATTGATTAAATGTCAATTCAGTTCAATATAAAATTCAAATTCAATTTAAATTACCAAATAACAATCAATAAAATTTTGTAGCTTCGTGATTTTAATTCAATTAACATAAGAAATTTAGTATTGCGTGAGTGAGTTTAATTACTCACCTTTGGTTTCAGCTTATTAAAAACGAAGTAAAAGTCCAAAATCTCAATAGTCTTCGAATTCAACCAAACTAATTTTATATTATCCGTAATTTCAGTATGAGTCCAATGGAAGAAACCGAGCATGAAACGGAGTTCGTATGCAAAATTTATGCAAGTAAGAAGTTTTCAATTTTAAAATTTAATTAAAATAAACTAATGGCAATTTTTTAATTATCATAATCTTCCCAAACCCTACAAAATAGCCTAAGCCAAATACGTGCTTCAACCATCTCCTTCTACCACCGACCACCACGCCTACACGCCGCTATACCCAGATCAGGGACTAATAGGCGCCTCGCCTTGGCCTGCCGCACCTCCTTATGCCCATGCGATCTTCTTTGCCTCTACGAATAGCCATGATCGCCGTCGTCCTAATCACCACTTCATATCCAAAATCCGATGATTCTCGATGCAACTAGCCCGATCCAATCGTACAGATTATAGAGGAGGTCGTGCTCTACAACTTCCTTTTAGACTTTGTCACGAATAGGTGATAGATGAGAGAGATCGAAGGGGAAGAAGATAGAGTAATGTCGGCCGTACAAATGAATAAGGTGCGACCATGAGGAATTAGAGTTTTCTGTACTTTAATAATATTTTAGCCTCGATTTGCATGCTTATTCATAGACTAAGGTCTAAATCAGCTCGAACTCCAACCGAGGTGTGCTGACACGCAATCCATATGCGAAGCGGCTTTCTGAGTACAATGTAACTAGTTACAAGGCCTAATTCCATCGTATACGAAAGTTAATGTTTTATCATTCGATAAAATTAAACTTTAATTATATTCAAATAAATTACCAACTCACCATTATGGACAAATACAATATCTCTATTTTACAAATACATTATTACAAACCATGACGTTCAATAATAATTTGATTATATAATTATTACACATTTGAATCGAATTTGAATAATTACATTTCAAAAATAACATCTTTTTATTTGAGCATAAATCAAGTGTTAATTAAATTTGAAATTGAAATAAATTCCAATTTCACAACAACTAATTTTGTTTGGCATCACTTATATTTTACATGTTAATTAAAATGAATTATTATTGAATTTATTTAATTACTTTTAAATTCTAAATTACAAGTTTTCTATCACCATTACATTTGTAACAAATTTGAGTACTTAAAATTTGAACATAATATTTCTCATTGAAATACTCGTTATATTTTTCACACAAAACATAAGTTGCACGTATCACTAATTAATTACCATATACTTCTATTTCTTATCAATGGTAAAATTTAATTGCTATTAATTACAACACGTAAATCTCAAAACATACCCTAATGCCTGGAAGATAACCATTCCAATTGTTTTCCTTTAAAATCTAGATTTTCATATTAAACCCATGTAACGGACCGCGTTTTTTGACTCTCGAAAATTGACAACAATATATCCACTGTATAAAATGCCGAGTAATCGAGTGTCAGAAAACTAGTTCATTAGGGGTAAAGAAGAAGAGGTAGACGCAGAAACAAACCGAAAATAACAATGTAGAATCTCAAAATCACAGCGGGATAAAATATAATATATAATAACAGATTTTAAACACAAGAACTGTACTGTTAATATACATAACATTATCAGAGTACAACATTCAATACATCAATCTGGACAGTTTAATAACTTTTCATGATATACATAACTCACACAGTGGAAATAACCAAGTACGTGATATACGTCCGAGCTCCTCCAGCTCCTCTCTTGAGCTCCATATTATTTTTAAAAGAAACTGTAATACTCAGGTCTGACCCGAGCATTATAATAAAATAACACCCGAGTCGGTCTGGAAAACCAACGTGAGAAACCACACTCAATTTGAATTTTTAACTTTTCTCAAAATCCTTTTAAAACAAAGGTATCTCGTAAGACCGCGTCATACATAAACACGACGGGATTTTACCTTACGATAACCAAAACAATTTTTATTAAATCCGTCTGGTATTATAATAGCGTTTAAATCAAGTAAATAGAAAATAGCTTAAATATTTGCATCTCACGTTTTAGCATAGTTGGGCACAATCAAAACCGTACTGCGCTTATTAGAGAATGGATTTTATCGAATGAATAGGTCACTGCATTACCGCCAACCACACTACACCTCTAGAACGATGTACCAAGGACCACGCCAGGATCCCCTGCCACACAAGACCGGCCTACCCCTAACCTGGATAGACCGAATATGCTATCACCCCGGGTGTTCCCACCTTTATCATTGAGCGCTCCTTATTTTATGCACAACGATATCCATAATATATAGGTTTTCGAGGACATCTAGAAAAGTGATAACATACCCTAATTGGGTGCAACTCACTTAGCCTTGCTGCATCTCCCCTGTTAAGTCATTCTCGGTTGATGAGGCTCGAGGCTAAGCGTTACCTTTTAAGAAACAATTCTACTTAGAATGCGCATCGTCTTCCAATGACGATGATCTGATAACATTCGTCCATACAAGTTGTCCTAGGTCTGGACAAACCGAATCACCATCTTCATCATCTTCACGGTATTCATTCATAACATTCGAACCGGGTCGAAGTGGTTTTTTGGATAATTAAACCCAATCCCGATCTCTTCGAAACGATTATCGAAATTGGCTGAAATTGTTAGTTGGTTATTTAACTATCAATATACATCCAAAAGCGGACATCAGGTCTTATTTTAGACTTTTTCAAAATTTATTTCAAAATATCTTTATAAGACATTACTTCCAGTATTTCAACATTTGAAACAGTTTTCAAATCCTTATATTTTCAATGGAATATTCCCACCCCTTCCCGTTACTCAGAATGTTTTTTCCACTTCATTTTATATTCAACACATAGGGAGTATTCCATTTATCCCCTATTTTTTTCCACAAAATTAATTACGATTTATTTGTAAATTTCTTAACTCGTTCATAACGAATTTAATATGTTTCGGAATTCTTTAATTAACTCCCTTCGAGATTTCCAAAGTCAAATATAATTACTTATAATTCTAATTTCCCTTTCTTCTTTTATGAATTCTATTTCTTTTTTCAAAGCTTACTTTTATTTAATTACTTCGAAAATTTTCTTATTTTTTCCCAAATTTCGTTTTTGAGAATTCTCTTATAAGTCCCATCTATTAAATAACCCTTTCCAACTCTCGAGAAGATGTATAAATAAGTTTAAACCATTTCAAACACTATATATATATATATATATATATATATATATATATATATGCACATATGTAAATGAAAATAAGTATTTGAAAGAAAATAGTAATGATCTATTTTCATGACATATTCGAATAATTATTTAAAATATTAAAAACACTTTTTATAACATTACGTTTCGAAGCAGGCTTAAAAATTTAAGATTTCATTAAAATAAATATTAAGTATTTAAAAATTCACTTCTGAGGTATTTCAATACTGACTAACTTAAAAATTACATAGTTTAATAAATAAAAAATTTACTTTTTAAACAAACTTAAGTTATTAATGAATATATCTTTAAATCCCAATAACCAATTTTTTTAAATTTATAAACCCCTCTCGATTTCCATCACATCACTTCTATTTCAGTCTCCTTAACCATTTTCACTTCAAAAACAATATCCCCTATTTTTCTCTCACCCTATCTCCGTATTCAAATATAAATTCTACCTGTAAATTTGCATTCCAAATTTATCTAATATCATTTTCCTTTATTTATAAATATCGTTTACAAATTTTTATAACTCCATTGACTTTCACCAAAAACAACCTCATTTATAAATTCCATTTTATAAATTCAATTCTTTATATAATCCATTTATTTTTCCAATCTATTTATAATATCGATTTCGATTTCTTTCCATATTTCCTGAATATCAATTTAATATCCAATCTTTAAAAATTGCTTTATATAATTTATTTTAAATTTTCTATTTAAAATATTTTCCCCGCATTAATTAGTACAATCAAAAACCAGTTATTGCTTATTCAAATCAATCTCTTTAGCCTAATCCAAATTTCGATATACATATTTTTATATTAAAAATCTCCTTTTAATTCCTTAAAAATTCAAATAGTATTTATAGTATTTAATATATCAAAATTTATTCCCATGTTGTTATACATTTAAAAACACAATAATCCAGTAGATTATTCAATCACAAACATATTTTTATATATACGAAAAACATTAAATATATTTGAGGAATCCAGTTGGATCCCTCCAACCTATTTCCCTGCATCCACAGATATTAGACAATAATAAAAATGCCAATCCCACTTCGAGGGGGATATCGTGGTATATAGAGTCATCCGCTATTATGTGGGCCGCATAGGGTCTCATCCGCTATAATGTGTGGGAATATGTCTCCAATTACTAATATATATATACTACTATATATATAATATATTGTTCTACAGATAATAATTAATAACTTCAACCAAGCATCTAATAATTAATTTTAAATAATAAAAATTAAGTTTTGGAAATCCAAATGAGTGTGAATTTCTGTCCTTGACTTTTCATTTGCAAACCATTCCAATCTCGACTTTTTTTCACGATTTTAGACCTTGTATAAATAAATTACGAATTTATAAGTTATCGAGACTTACAGTTGTAATTTTATAAACAAATTAACATAGATTTAAAAAAATTACTGCATAATAATAAAATATACTAACTACGAAGATTACCCTGATCACTTAATCACGCTAGCCACCCTTAACCTCACCATCTCCACTATGCAAGCATCCACCAAAGTTGAAACCACCATCACCAGCGATTCCACTCCAGCCTATAGCTCCAACACGAGCACACAAATATACGACCAAGCCCTCAGCCTCGTGCGACCCGACACCCCAGAAATAAAATCGCGACACACTCACTCAACCGCCGCCTTTGGTCCAGACTCGGCTTCCCCTGCCACCAGTCAACGTCGACGACCCATCGGAGTTCATCGCTCTCGACAACAGTCGTGCTAACCTTGACTTCCCCTCCGCCTGCATTTGCGACTTTGATTGCTAGAAATCATCACGCATAACTCTAGCTGTCCCCTACAATTCGCCGCATTCTCTCTCTCTCTCTCTCTCGCTCAAGATCCCCTCAACCCTAACTTCGCACCATCACCTTGAGTCGCGACCTTCCTTTTTTGAATTCCTGGATCGCGATTTTTTTATTTCAAATCGATTTGATCCCGTTTTACTATTGGGGGAAAGGCAAAGGAACTCGCAATTTGAATTGGTTTATATTTTTTCTTGCTCAATTCGATTTGAATCTGTTCTTCTTCTATTTCTAATTTTTTTTGAACGAGATTGTGATTTTAAAAGGGGAAGGGGCACCAACTTATTGAAAAGAAAGAGGGGAAAGCTTGCATATAAATTTGGGCTTGCTTTAGAAGGAAGGAACATCTATGCTTTTTTATTTCCAATTTATAAATTTATTCAATTATAAAATTCTCATTTACAAATCCTAAAACTTTCTTACCCCTATTGAGACGTGCCGCTAGGCGTTTACAATGTTATACCCCTATTAAAAATGTAAAGGAAAAGGTTTCGAGTCCTAATTCGATCATATGGAAAAGATAGCTTTTGGACCAAATTATTATATTAAATTTTAATATTAATTAGAATGCGTTTATATCCTGTACGATCAAACGATAACTCCAAATACTATGAAAGTTGGAATGCGATAATGATACACTATTACAGATCCAATGGAACTAGTTTCGTTGAATTCCGAGACTATGCCCTGGATCTTTATTCAACGCGTCAATTAAATTGACGATTTCAAAAATTTACGAAATCGCTTGAAATCCGGGTTTTAAAAACTTATTAACTCAACTAAAATTCCAAATACACTATTTAAAACCATTTAAATATTCGAAATCGAATGACAAAAAATCCGGGTCTTAACATTCCTTTCCCTTTAAAGAATTTCGTCCTCGAAATTGCTAAGGTAGGAAAATTGATCCAAATTCATTACTTATTCAAAACCCACTTAGTTAAACTTGATATGTCACTTTTCTAATCTCTTAGTATTCAATCAAACAGTTAGTTTTCAATTCAAATTACACCACCCTTTATTCTAGTTACAATTCGCAATCAATTTTCGTTAACAAAAAAATTCAAAAAATTTCTAACACCCTAAATTTCCGATTTTTTTTGGTAGAGTCTCCCTTATACGAAGAGCCTTTTGCAATATGACAAGAGTGATAAAAATATATACAACAGCCCATATGGTTGGAAAACAAAATATATATTAATATTTAAATATTTGCTATATTTAATCCGAAAACGTACCTTGTTTTAGCATTTTTAAGTATTATTAAGCAAGCAAGTTACTTCATATGCAAATACGCAACCAAAATCTAGTCCGACAGCCTCCACTTACCTATACTTACTCAATTTAAACCACGTAGGTACCAAAATATGAAAATTCAATAACATTTCGTTCATTTAACTATTTAAACAAATAATTTTCACTAACAATCATGCCATAGCATGAATTTATTAATAAGTAGAAGGTTTTATCATTCGATTATTCATTTCAATAGATTTGCATATCATTTCATTCAATTCGAATTCTACTCAATTTATTGCATTCAACTCATATTTATACCAGCCAATTTCATATCCATCTCAAATTGATTAAAAATCAGTATATTCACCTCTTGTTAATTCATAGAATTTTGTTTATTTCCGTTTACATTAAACGCCAATTTTCTATGCAAATTCGGCGATATCTATTTTATAAAATACCCATTTTCAGTTTACAGCTATTTTAAATTGATTCCAAATCAATTCATATTTAATTCTATTCTATTTCATATTCAACCCATTCATTTGCATATTCACATTATTTTCAAATTTATTTTATTAAGCACAAAATATCCCACGCTATTTATTTAATAACCATTTCACAATTTACTAGAGCTAGACTTTATCCAAAATACTAACTTAGGATAATTTGTTAATTTTCAATTTATTTGATCATATACTTAAGTTTGTTTTCCTTGCCATCACATTCCATTTCAAATTTTCGTTTTGATTTTTATTCAATCAAATTCCATTTCACTCTTACTAATTTATTTAATTAGTCCCTTCCTTTAATCCACTTCAAATTTCAATTTCATACTCAAATTCATTCTCGAATAATATTCAAGGCAGTATTCAATTTATTTATGCTCACATTGAATTTATTTATAGCCCAAACCATTTTTATTTCAATCCAATTCCACTTTATTTGATCGCATTCAACATATATCTAATCAGCTTATATATATAAGTCGAATTTTTATTTATTTCTCAAGTTCTATATTCAACCTCAGTTTAGCCCACAATCCATATTATTTAATGAAGTTAAATTCCATTTCCATATCCAATTATCCAATCAAATTATCTAATTGGTTCACCTCCATTTTGCAATTTCAACGTCCGATTTTTATTTCAAAAATCACTTTACTTTAATCACTTGAGTTCAAATTTATTTTATAATCTAGGTTTGGATTTTTATTTCTTTGTTAGAACATCACTCCATTTTATTATTGGTTATTCTATTCTGTTTTTTTTCAACTTATAAATTTTTCAACTTTTTTTTCTCATTTCATCAATTTTATACCCGAGCATATTCACATTCTATTTTTAACTCAAGATTACATCGTTCATAGCTTAAGTATAGTTTTATTCCATAAATTTCAAATTTTCTAAGCTATTCAAATTTATTTATTCGCAATCCAATTTTTCACTTAAATTTTTATTTATTTTTTGTTTCCTTCGGAATTCATATCCTTATGGTTATAATATTGCTTTACTATTCAAGTTTTATTAATAATTCTATTCGATTTCATTTCTATTTCCAATTCGATTCAATTTGCTTTAAATTTCAATTCCCTATAACCAATATTTCCCAACCATATTCGAATTTATTCATACGTAAACTAATTTCATTCCAAACAAATTTATTTTTAATTCATCCAATTTAATGAAGTAAGAATTTAATTCCAATTTCAAAATTTTCCCACACTCTCCTACTTATATTTATTTACCATTTACTTGCACATTCATATGCACTTTATACTTAGTTAATTCATTTCATCTTATTCATTATTTACTATAATCGCTTTACTTAATTAATTTCTTTAAATTTTGCTTATGTTAAATTCCAATTCTTGAAAAATTTCTTTTACGAATCCAATTTAATACACAAGTTAAATTTTAATTTCATCCTAAAGTTCATTTTTCCAAGTTTTATTTCAAAAACTTATTCTCTTCTTATTACACTTCTCACCCGGTACTTATTTCAAACCATTTGAAGTACTAATAATATATATATATATATATGTATGTATGTATGTAACTCTATTTTAACAGATCATTTCCTTCAACTTCAAAAATCAACTTGAATTTTTTTCTGAAACAATTTCCTCAAAATCTCTAAACAGTCTATGTTTTCATAAAAATATCGATATCAAATTACTACGGTAGCAATCCATCACTTAGAAACTCGAAAATGAATACTAGTGATGTTGCAGTCATCACCAGACTTGTTTTCCAGAGACAGGTGTGAGTACCGTGCTATATCACTTCCAAAATCCATTTAAAACAATTTTTTCCTATTCAAAAATATCTTTAAAATAATAATACTATTATTTATCTTCAAACACTTTGGCAAATATTTCCAAATTCTCCGGGATTTAAATTGTCAAAATTCTGGTTTGAATCCAATCTTAATTATAATCCATTTCTATAAATTTTATTTGTACAAATATTCATTTGGTTATAATAATCATTTCCAATTTGACAAGCTTATTTGATTATAATATTATCATCCAAACACTCCAACTATATATAATAACTTTCAGAAAATCATTTCTTTTATACAAAATTATATCTTTGGGTAAAATTATTTCATTTACCCCATTCTAAAATAGTACTATATGGAATTACTCTATTCAAGTATTTAGAAACCCTTATCGACTCAGTTGTACGGACTGTGCCTACCAGGGTCTTTAAGCCACTCAACAAATCAACGAACACAATATAAAACATTTTATATTCACTAACAATTACGCGCTCATATCTATTAATACACTCAAACTCATTCTAGGTACTACTGACGCTATCTCTAATGAGTAATTCCCCACCAGAGCCAAGGTTCTCGCTTTACTTCATCTCTAACACCAACTGAAAAGGACCAGGATTTTCGATCCTCGAAAATCGACATCAATACATCCACTGTGTAGAATGCCGAGCAATCGAGTGTCGGAAAACTAGTTCATTAGGGGTGAAAAAGAAAAGGTAGAAGAAGGAACAAAAAGAAAACAAAAACACAGAATCTCACAATTGCAATGGGACAAAATGTAATATACAATAATAGATTTTAAATACAAGAATTGTACTGTTAATATACATAACATTATCGGAGTACAACAATCAATGCATCAATCTGGATAGTTTAATAACTTGTCCTAATATACATAACTCGTACAGCGGAAATAACCAAGTACGTAATACACGTCTGAACTCATCCAACTCGTCTTTAGAGCTCCATAGCATTTTAACCTAAAACTGTAATACTCGGTATGACTCGAGCATTATAATAAAATAACACCGGAGTCAGTCTAGAAAACCAACGTGAAAAAACACACTCAATTTGAATTTTTAACTTTTCTCAAAATCCTTTGAAAACAAAGGTATCCCGCGAGACCACGTCACACATAAATATGATGGGTTTTTACCTTACGATAGCCAAAACAATTTTTATCAAATCCATCTGGTATTATAATAGCGTCTAAATCAAGCAAAAAGAAAATAGCTGAAATGCTTGCATCTCACGTTTCAGCATAGTTGGGCACAATCAAACCATATGGCGCTTATTAGAAAATGGATTCCATCGAATGACTGGTCCACTGGGGTATTACCCACCATAGTACACCTTTAGAACAATGTACCGAGGACCATGCCGAGATCCCCTGCTACACAAGACTGGTCTACCCCTAACCTGGACAGATCGAATACGTTATCACCCCAGGTGTCCCCACCCGTACCATCGAGCGTTCCTTCTTTCATGCACAACCATATCCATAATATATAGGTTTCTGAGGACATCTAGAAAAGTGATAACATACCCTAATTGGATACGATCCACTTAGCCTTGCTACATCTTCCCTATTTTAGTCATTCCCGGTTGATGAGGCTCGAGGCTAAGCGTTATCTTTCAAGAAATAATTCTACTTATAACGCTCATCGTCCTCTGATGACGATGTTCTGATAACATTCGTCCATACAAGTTGTCCTGGGTCTGGACAAACCGAATCACCATCTTAACGGTATTCATTCATAACGTTCGAACCGGATCGAAGTGGTTTTTCGATAATTAAACCCGATCCCAATCTCTTCGAAACGATTAGCGAAATTGGCCAAAATTGATAGTTGGTTATTTAACAATCAATACACATCCAAAAGCGGACATCGGGTCTTATTGTAGACTTTTCCAAAATTTATTTCAAAATATCTTTGTAAGATATTACTTCCAGTACTTCAACATTTGAAACAGTTTTCAAATCCTTATAGTATTAGCGGAATATTCTCACCCCTTCCCAATACTTAGAATATTTTTCTATTTCATCTTATATTCAACACTTAGGGAGTATTCCATTTGTCCCCTATTTCTTTTCCGCAAAATCCTTCACAATTTATTTATAAATTTCTTAACTCGTTCATAACAAATTTAATAAGTTCCGAAATTCTTAATTAACTCCCTTCGAGATTTCCAAAGTCAAATATGCTTACTTATAATTCCAATTTCCCTTTCTACTTCTTTTATGAATTCTATTTCTTTTTTCGAAGCTTGCTTTTATTTAACTACTTAAGAAATTTTATTATTTTTCCCAAATTTCGTTTTCGAGAATTCTCTTATAAGTCCCATTTATAAAATAACCCTTTCCAACTCTCGAGAAGATTTATAAATAAATTTAAACCATTTCAAAAACTCTATATGTATACACATAATGTAAATGAAAATATGTTTTCGAAAGAAAAATAATAATGATTTATTTTTAAGACATATTCAAATAATTATTCAAAATATTGAAAACACTTTTTATAACATCACTTTTTAAGGTAGGTTTAAAAATTTAAGATTTCATTAAATATTAGGTATTTAAAAATTCACTTTTGAGGTATTTCAATACTGACTAACTTTAAAATTACATAGTTTAATAAATAAAAAACTTCCTTTTTAAATAGACTTAACTTATAATAAATATATCTTTAAATCCAAATAACCAATTTTTTTTGAATTTATAAACTTCTCTTGATTTCCATCACATCACTTCCATTTTGGTCTCCTTAACCATTTTCACTTTAAAAATAATATCCACTATTTTTCTCTCACCCTATCTCCATATTCAAATATAGATTCTCCCTATAAATTTGTATTCCAAATTTATCTAATGCCAATTTCCTTTTTCTATAAACATCATTTATAAATATTTATAACTTCTTTGAGTTTCGCCAAAAATAACCCGATTTATAAATTCCATTTTATAAATTT
The DNA here is from genome assembly GCA_030765085.1 of Allium cepa. NCBI lineage: Eukaryota > Viridiplantae > Streptophyta > Magnoliopsida > Asparagales > Amaryllidaceae > Allium > Allium cepa. Next base: position 319,481,763 of record CM060939.1, read on the forward strand.
TATTCCTTATAAAATCCATTTATTTTTGCCAATCTATTTTTAATATCAATTTCAACTTCTTTCCATATTTCCTTAATATCATTTTAAAATCCAGTCTTCAAAAATTTCTTTATATAATTTATTTTAAATTCTCTATTTAAAATATTTTTCCCACATTAATTAGTATGATCAAAAACCAATTATTGCTTATTCAAATCAATCTCTTTAGACTAATCCAAATTTCAATATACATATTTTTATTTTAAAAATCTCCTTATAGTTCCTTAAAAATTCAAATAATATTTATGGTATTTAATGTACCAAAATTTATTCCCATGCTATTATACATTTAAAAACACATAATAATCCAACAGATTATTTGATCACATCATACATTTTTATATATACAAAAAACACTAAATATATTTGAGGAATCCAGTTGGATACCTCCAACCTGTTTCCCTGCATCCACAGATGTTAGACAACATAAAAATATCAATCCCACTTCGAGGGGGATATCAAGATATATAGGGTCATCCGCTATTATGCGGGGTGCATAGGGTCTCATCCGCTATAATATGCAGGAATATCACTCCAACTAATAATATATATACTACTATATATATATATATATATAATATATCGTTCAACAGATAATAATTAATAACTTCAACCAAGAATCCAATAATTAATTTTAACTAATAAAAATTAAGTTTTAGAAATCCAAATGAGTGTGAAATTCTCGCCTTGACTTTTCGTTTGCAAACCATTCCAATCTCGACTTGTTTTTTCATGACTTTAGACCTTGTATAAATGAATTACGAATTTATAAGTTATCGAGACTTACACTTGTAATTTAATAAACAAATTAACATAAATTTAATTTTTTAACTGCATAATAATAAAATAAACTAAGTACAGAGATTACCCTGATTACTCAATCACGCTAGCCACCATTAACCTTACCATCTCCTTTACGCAAGCATCCACCAGAGTCGAAACCACCATCGCCAGCGATTCCACTCCAGCCTATAGCTCAAGCACGAGCTCCTAAATTCACGACCAAGCCCTCGGCCTCGTGCGACCTGACATTCCGTAATAAAAATCGCGACACACTCACTCGATCGTCGCCTTTTGCCCAGCCTCGGCTTCGCCTGCCACCAGTCGACGACCCATCCGAGTTCATCGTGCTCGACAACTGCGACGCCAACCTTGACTTCCCCTCCGCCTGCATTCGCGACTTTGATTGCCAGAAATCATCTCATGTAACTCTATCTGTCCCCTTTCAATTCGTCGATTTCTCTCTCTCTCTCTCTCTCTCTCTCTCTCTCTCTCCCCCCTTAAGATCCCTCCCAACCCAAGCTTCACACCATCTCCTTAAGTCGTTACCTTCCTTTTTTGAATTTACGGATTACGGTTTTTTATATTTCAAATTGATTTGATCTCGTTTGACTGATGGGGGGGAAAGGAAAAGGAACTCGTGATTTGAATTGGTTTATATTTTTTTCGCTCAATTCGATTTGGATCGGTTCTTCTTTTATTTCTATTTTTTGAATGAGGTTGTGATTTTAAAAGGGGAAGGAGCATGAACTGATTGAAAAGAAAGAGGGGAAAGCTTGTGTATAAATTTGGGCTTGCTTCAAATGGAAGGAACGGCTATGCTTTTGTTTACAATTTATAAAATTATTTAATTATAAAATATCTCGTTTACATATGTAGAAATTTTTGAACCCCTATTGAGGCATGCCACTAGGCAATTATAATGTTATATCCCCATTCTGAATTTAATGGCAAAGGTTTCGAGCCCTAATTCGATTGAGCTTTTTGGAACCAATTATTATATTAAATTTCGATATTAATTTCAATGCATTTATATCGCGTACAATCAAACGATAACTTCAAATACTACGAAGCTTATAATTTGATAATAATACACTATTACAGATCTGATGGAACTTGTTTCGTCGAATTCTGATACTGTGCCCCAGATCGCTATTCTAACGCGTCAATTAAATTGACGATTTCAAAAATTCACGAAATCGCTTGAAATCCCTGTTTTAAAAACATATTAAATTAATAAAAAAAATCCAAATTCACTATTTAAAACAATTTAAATATTCCAAATCGAATGACGAAAAATTCGACTCTTTACAATCCAAGATTTAAATATTAAATTAATTTCAACATTTAATTATAACCGTAATAAAGTCATAGTTCGTTATATTTTAATTTCAAACAAATTCTTTTATTTTGATTCAAATGTCCTTTGTATTAAAGCAACAAATGCATTATGTATTTACTAAACATAAGTTTTCATTTTATTACACTCATTACCCTACAATTAACGTCTCCTTCCATATTAACTACAATATTTCAATTATACTAAATTCCATTAAGTACAAAATTAACTTCAAAATGGATTAAATAATGAGATGAGAAATAAAAAATTTATTACAACTTAGTAATTCAAATATGTATTAAATTATCATTTACCACACGAGTTATAAATTAACTTACCAAATAATTGATTTCTTATTCTAAACTAAAAATAATTTCAAATAATTAACATATGATTTCACAATTTGATACATCATTTATTTTATTTCTTATTAAACTTTACAACTTATATCCAAATTAACTTTACAATTATATTCCAATTAGAGGTAGACATTCATTTTATTCTTTACAACATTATCATTTTTTATTTCAAATCTTGTTGTTAATATGCAACCCACATTGTTTTACATCAATAAATCATAAAATTTTAATTTCTGACAATTTTAAACTTCATTGTCTTGTTTAATTTAATAATTTTAATTGTCAAAAATACAGGCCATTACAGTTGTAGAAGTGAAATGTTTTGTGACTATAGTTATATTATTGAAATAAGTACGTGGATATTTTCCAAGTATTGAAAGGAGGGAAAGGGTTTGTGAATATAGCTTTGTTAAAGTATTTTAATATAAAGATTTTACAAAGTGGTTTTAATTAATGAAAGGGAATAATTAAAGAGGATAATGGTTACTTGTGCTTAACCAGTGTTGTTTTCCTTATGGAATTTAACCTTTGGTTGAATTGATTGTTATTTGATATTTAAATAACCGACTATTAAATCTTTATAAAAATGTAACTTTGGAAATATCTAAGAGAAACGCGAGAATTACACGGTATAATTACCGTCAGATGTGCTATACTGTATGTATAAAACCATTTCATCCTTCTAGGAAAAATGATAAGGAAATCCATCAACAAACGATTAGAAGGTTTAGAAGGTGATCCCTGCTCTTATCTTTTTTTCTTCTAAAGAACCGGTGTTGAGTTTACTGAAACTATCGAATGCTGTTTCGAAGAGACCAAGATCAGATATGTTATCTGAAAACCACTTCGGTCCAACTCAAGCTTACGAACAGAAACATCTTTAAGAGTGTGGAATTTAAGACGGAGCCTTTGAAGTGAAATAACTACTTGCTATTAATCCTGGGGGTGATTCCAAAATGGATGTAGTAGAAGTAGTGCCTTCTGTTTGTCCTTATTCTAGACAACTTGTATAGATGAGATCTAACATTGCATTGATGTCAAGAGGGTAGTGGTAGCATTCCAAGTGGGAAGTGCTAATGAATGGTAAACGTAACCTCAAGCCTCATCAATCAGAAAATGACTAAAGTAGGGAAGTATCGCAATGCTATGTGGGTCGCTTCCACTAGAGTATGATCATTCCACATCTAGCATCGATATTGATGTATGGTTCGGGGCCCATTATGGTTGTTTATCAACCATGAGGTGATCATATTCGGAGCTATCAAGTAAGAGGTAGGGCCGGTCCTATGTAGCAGCAGTGCAATTTGTTCAGCCTCCCGTACATTTTATATAGAGTTGTACGGATTCGGTGGGTAAACCCTTACCCTTTCATAATTGGAATCCATTCACCAATATGAGCCTTCAAATTTGATTATATACCTATTATGCTAGAATTTAATGATGTTACAATTTCGGCTATGATTAATATATATATTTGTATCCTACACATTATTATAATATCACTGGATTTTCTATAGAAATGTTTTGGTCAGCGTAAGGTAAAAACTCATCTGTGTTTATATGCGGTGTGGTTTTACAAGATACCTTTATTTTCAAAAGATTTTTATATCATTAAATTATGTTGAGGTGTGTTTATCAAGCTGGTTTACCAGACTGATCCAGGCATTATGTTTCTTATATGGTCAGGTCAGACCGAGCATATTTACGGGTTCAGTTGGCATAGTTGGAGCTTTAAGGGACGAGCTGGATGCCTCCAAGTCGTATTCTCGTATATTTTAGGTCCGCTGCATTTGTTGTTTTGTTTAATAGCATTTTAAGAAAAATCGTTATAATTGTCCAAGCTATTAATTAATTTACTGACTATGATTGATATATGTATAATAAAGTTAAAATTTTCTTTTGTAAAGTTCTGTGGCATAATATATGTTGCTCATCACGATGTGAGATTCTGTTCTATCTTTCCTTCTATTTCCTTAACAATCTGTCTTCCAAGCACTTGGAAGCTCAACTCGTGAATACCGTGGATGTATTAGTGTCGACTTTTAAGGGTCGAAAAGCCGGGTCGTTACAATATACATATACATAATTACATAATATGGCTACTGCATTAAGAAGATTAATGAAAACATCAAACTTAAATAAAGGGATTATAAATATGCTTTTTTTATAATTTAGTCTTAGCAAGAAAGTAATAATAAATGGCAGAATCTCCGCTAATAACTTGGATTATGTAGACATTTGATTTTCTAAAAACATAATCAAAATAGAATAATTTTCATAAAGGCACGAGCCTTTGATATAAAATGAAACACAAACACACACACGCACATATATATATATATATATATATATATATATATATATATATATATTAAAAAGTCGTGTAATTCTTAGATTAGTTTATTCAAGTCATATGTTGTTCATATTATGAATATGAATCTCCAATTAGTAAAACAAAATAATCCAATTGAAAAAAAATAGTTAAATTTGGAATTAAGTTAGAATTTTAATGAACAAATCATTAAAACTAAAATCGACACAGCATTAATTTTAATAAGTAATAAAATGAATTATTCATCAAATACAAAATAAAGACCTACTAAAAACTAGCAAAAGGAATTTTTTTTATAAAATTTTCTCATTCTTCTCCGCTATCAATGCTCCTAATCCAATTATGGTACTAGAGCTTGCATTATCTTTACATGAGTAATTAACCAACATGTAGATAAAACCATTGAAAAATACAATTAAATAGATGTCTGAGATAAGGGTGTTTAACCAAAGAGAAGGTTACTTTAGTTATATGACATTCTTATAAATGAAAAACATCTCACCTCCTAGCCCTTACATGGCTCATCGAAGTTGTCCATTTCAAGGGTTGGCCCATAGTATAAGGTCTGAATATGTCATGTCTTAAGATGACTTAAATAATTGTGTATGAATAATTTATATACAAATATATATATATATATGGATTTAAAATTGGCACTAATTTGAAATATAATTATAAACATCATGAGCAAATTTAATGTTTTTTTAAATTTTTAGTTATAAAGGATATAGATAAATAAATTTGTAACTATTTTGAATTTAAAATTATAAAAGTTATAAAATAATTATTCAATATAATTTTAAATTATGATATGTACTATAAAAGTTATAGTTCATAAAAGGTTACAACAAAGTTATAATATTAATTAATTGCGTACATATACATAAATATAAGATTCAATATTATATTAAATAACAAAATCTTATATGATGTATATAAAATAAAACAAAAACATGATTTTAAAAGTTAAAATAAACAGAACCCATTGTAATTATATGGAATAAATATACATATCTGCAGTTGTATGTATACATAAAATGGCAAATGATGTAATTGAGTATTATGAATTCTCATTATTCCGCATGGATGATAATACTCATTATTATTGTTTTGAAATTGTGAAATTATAATAATATTTCCCTCTATCATTTACAATATGAATTGAATACTAGTCATTCTTCTGTTGTCGGGCACCCGCAAGCTATAAAATATTTATAATGATGTTTATATTTTCCTTAGACTAGTAAGAACAATTTGTAAATTTGCTTAGCACCCTCATGGATTACAATATTTTCCGTAAGCAATCGTGAAAGGATGAGTCGTGAGTATCTATGTACTTCATGATTTGTTAAGAAAACTCAAAGTCATAAAGATGATTAGGAGCAAAGAATTTACGATTATGAGTTACATACGAGTTATAATTGGTAATGCGCTATTGAATTATGTATGATTTATAACTAACAACATGCTATTTACCAATTATGGGGACTACAATTTGTTAGGCACTCGTAAGGTTATAATAACATGATAAATGGATCCTAACACTCGCTAGAAGAATTCATGAAATTCCTATACCTTGTCTGGGGGTTTTAAGAGATGTAAAATTGAGTATGAGGGTTACTGAAAAATATAATAAACCATTCTAATAAATATAAGAACATATGTAATATTAAAATAATATGCTTTAATAAATTTGAACAAAAAATTAATTGATAATGTTTTTATCAATTAAAATATATTAAACAAACTAAATTAAAGAACGAAGAAGATATGTATCTTGGCATGTTGCTGCTTTGGTACCCATGCAAGTGCCAAATAATACAATATTAAAACTTTCAAACCTTGGTCACGTTAGTGTGAAATTTTTTAGGCTCTGTATTGTCTTCAATGAGTTTTGAACTCTAAAGAGTGGGTATTCGATCCGCATTATATCACATTTAAAAGTTGTATGGTGAAAAGTCACGTTCCGTAATATACAGAATTTCGATGAAATTACTTTTCATTCAAAGGGAGCATATAAGCCCTATTGCGAGATTACACATTCAATACGATTGAATACAATGGTGCTCTTACTGTGTTGGGAATAGTTCTACACTAAGGACTATAGAAAGACCTAAGAATTCGATAACTAGAAATTCAATTTTGATATGTTTACTTAAGTGTCCCTTATTCAATCTCCTTAAGATGCAATGGGTGGCTGAATGCATTTTCATAAAGAAATCTAGTGTTAACTTGTAGTAAAGGGTTTCTCATTTGAAATGTTTAAAAAATTAAAAGAGAAAGTCAAACTGCTAGTGAGGCTGTAGATCCAGTACCGCCTCGGGTTAGTTTTGCTGCTTTATGCAAGGACTTCATCAACCTTGGAGGAAAACCATTTAAAGGGTCAAAATCGATAATTGAGGTCCAAGCTTGGCTACACTCTTGTGAGCGCATCTTTAAGAGTATGAAGTTGTTTGATGAGCGGAAAAGGGAAATGGCTTCATGGCAATTGCAGGGAGGCGCAGCAGCCTGGTGGGATGCAATGGTAGCAAACATTTCAGAGGAATACATTTCTTGGGAAGGATTTAAGGAGTTGTTTGAGGAGAAATTCATGCCAACAGCGGGGAAAAATTGCCTCGAGATATATTGGACCATTTCGGGTATTGGAAAGGATTGGAGCTGTAGCTTACAGAGTTGAATTGCCAGAACGGATGTCTGGAATTCATAATGTATTTCATGTATCCCATCTAAGGAAATTTGTTCATGATCCATCATTGGTTGTAGAACTAGTAGTATAGGAAGATTTGGAGGTTGAGACAGATTTGATTGTGGTTAGGATTCCAGTTCGGATTAATGATCAAGACGAGAGGCAACTCAGGAGCAAGGTAGTGAAGCTTGTCAAAGTGCAGTGGAGTGAGGATCCCAGAGATTGCACCTGGGAAACTCTGGATAGTTTTAGGAAAGGTTATCCGGATTTGTGTCCAGACAGCTAGTGATGTTTGTTAAGATAAATTATTTGGTTGTTTGCTAATGTATGAATGATATGTATGTTTGAATGGTTGATATAACAGCTTCTGAATTTTCTTTTGTTTTAAATTTCGGGGACGAAATTCTTTTAAGGGGGGAGGAATGTATCGACCTGGGATTTTTGGCAATATTATTTTAATAAATATTTAATCCAATTAAATAAAATGTAAACTTATCATTTTAAAATGAATAAGTCTTTTGGAAATATTTTCCATTTGTTTATATACATTTGTATTTTGAAAAGGAAATTTGATTTGGAAATTTAAAATAAAATCTCTTAAAAATATTTAAAATAAAATCTATCTTATATAACTGAATTAAAATACTTTACCTTGTTAACATTTGGTGGATACACACACACACACACACACACATATATATATATATATGGTTGATAACGTTTGAAATAGAATCAAATTCTATCAATATAAAATATAAGTATAAAATATAAGTAATCCATATGAATATAATTTAAATATTGATTGTTAAAATAGAAATAAAAAAAATAAAAGCAAGAATTAAGTGATTTGGTGTGTAAGCAACATAGGATAAATATATATAAATAACTATAACAATTTTTAAGTGAAGCACGAAACTAAAAAATAAGGAAAAGTGTATGTATATGAATTGTGAAAGCTAGAAAATAATAAAACAAAATATCTTCATTCACAAAACCCAAATGTTTACCTGCAAGTGTATATGCACATAAAATAAAACAATAAATAATAATAGTGTGTAAACAAATTTGGAAACCATGGCATTAAAAGCCATCATCTCGAGCTAAAATTTTGTCATTTCAAATTTTGCAAATCTTTACATTTCTGAAAGAAAATCTGTTCATAACAAAACAAAATGAAGAAAACAGCTTGACCAGTAAAACATCCCTTACACAATCTATTTTCTTCTATATATATCTGTATATCTTTAGTTCCAGTTCATTCAACAAACACATAAGAAAAACCAGGAAAATATAATCAAAATCTTCATTTTTTCAAAACTAAAAACATCACTCAATTCAAACAAAAACAGGAAGGACTCCCTACTACAAATTTTCATAACATCAGATTGTTCTCTGTTCAACAACCCTTGCAAGTGAGTAAACAAGAATTTTTAAAAGTTTTAAGTTAAATAAAACAATAGTTCAGGGATTCATTGATAATCTGGTTTGTATATTCTTTAGTCTTGAATATGATTCTGTGTTGCTCTGTACTTCTCTATAAATTGTTACAGGTTGCATATTTTGTTCAAAAACTCAAATTATTCTCATCAAATCGTTGTTAAGCTTTAAGTTTTCAACCGAAACAAGATGTTTAAACTTAAATTAAGATTTTTAAAAGCTGATTAAACCATCTTTGCAAAATATACCACTGTAATCTTGTTTTAGAGGTAATCAAGTAATAATTTGATAAAATTGATTGTTGTAAAATATTAATTCAAGTTTGTAGCTTGAATTCTTACTGCAAATTATGATTTTTAAAACAAAAATAAAGATTTTTAGTTTAGTATTCTTAGAGCAGTTTGTATTTGAACAAAAATTGCATTTTCACAAATTTTTGGTGATCGATCCAATAATAAATGTTGAAATTTGGTTTGAAGCAAGTATGAACATCATTGATTTCGAGAAAATTATTAGATAATTTTTCCATTGCATTTTTTGATGAGTCGAGATCATTTTAGGGTTTAAGGTTTGTTTTTGTTGGCGTTAAGAATCGAGGCATGTTCGTCTTCTTTACGTGATCGAGCTTCGCGTAACTCTGGGGAATGGTAGCTTAGTGTGTTGTCATGGTGTGGACGAAGTTTGGATGTCTCCGGTAGTCTGAGCGGCGGTGGCGAGGTGGTTTTGTGTGTTGGGTTGAGCTTCAGGTTCGAGCAAAATGACTAAATTTCGTTTTGAAATTTTGGAGGTCGAGTTGAGTTTGGATTTCAAGTTTATGGGGGTTTTGTGACTTGCCTAAGGTGATCAAGACGAGAGGCAACTCAGGAGCAAGGTATTGAAGCTTGTCAAAGTGCAGTGGAGTGAGGATCCCAGAGATTGCACCTGGGAAACTCTGGATAGTTTTAGGAAAGGTTATCCGGATTTGTGTCCAGACAGCTAGTGATGTTTGTTAAGATAAATTATTTGGTTGTTTGCTAATGTACGAATGATATGTATGTTTGAATGGTTGATATAACAGCTTCTGAATTTTCTTTTGTTTTAAATTTCGGGGACGAAATTCTTTTAAGGGGGGAGGAATGTATCGACCTAGGATTTTTGGCAATATTATTTTAATAAATATTTAATCCAATTAAATAAAATGTAAACTTATCATTTTAAAATGAATAAGTCTTTTGGAAATATTTGCCATTTGTTTATATACATTTGTATTTTGAAAAGGAAATTTGATTTGGAAATTTAAAATAAAATCTCTTAAAAATATTTAAAATAAAATCTATCTTATATAACTGAATTAAAATACTTTACCTTGTTAACATTTGGTGGATACACACACACACACACACAGATATATATATATATATGGTTGATAACGTTTGAAATAGAATCAAATTCTATCAATATAAAATATAATTATAAAATATAAGTAATCCATATGAATATAATTTAAATATTGATTGTTAAAATAGAAATAAAAAAAATAAAAGCAAGAATTAAGTGATTTGGTGTGTAAGCAACATAGGATAAATATATATAAATAACTATAACAATTTTTAAGTGAAGCACGAAACTAAAAAATAAGGAAAAGTGTATGTATATGAATTGTGAAAGCTAGAAAATAATAAAACAAAATATCTTCATTCACAAAACCCAAATGTTTACCTGCAAGTGTATATGCACATAAAATAAAACAATAAATAATAATAGTGTGTAAACAAATTTGGAAACCATGGCATTAAAAGCCATCATCTCGAGCTAAAATTTTGTCATTTCAAATTTTGCAAATCTTTACATTTCTGAAAGAAAATCTGTTCATAACAAAACAAAATGAAGAAAACAGCTTGACCAGTAAAACTTCCCTTACACAATCTATTTTCTTCTATATATATCTGTATATCTTTAGTTCCAGTTCATTCAGCAAACACATAAGAAAAACCAGGAAAATATAATCAACATCTTCATTTTTTCAAAACTAAAAACATCACTCAATTCAAACAAAAACAGGAAGGACTCCCAACTACAAATTTTCATAACATCAGATTGTTCTCTGTTCAACAACCCTTGCAAGTGGGTAAACAAGAATTTTTAAAAGTTTTAAGTTAAATAAAACAATAGTTCAGGGATTCATTGATAATCTGGTTTGTATATTCTTTAGTCTTGAATATGATTCTGTGTTGCTCTGTACTTCTCTATAAATTGTTACAGGTTGCATATTTTGTTCAAAAACTCAAATTATTCTCATCAAATCATTGTTAAGCTTTAAGTTTTCAACCGAAACAAGATGTTTAAACTTAAATTAAGATTTTTAAAAGCTGATTAAACCATCTTTGCAAAATATACCACTGTAATCTTGTTTTAGAGGTAATCAAGTAATAATTTGATAAAATTGATTGTTGTAAAATATTAATTCAAGTTCGTAGCTTGAATTCTTACTGCAAATTATGATTTTTAAAACAAAAATAAAGATTTTTAGTTTAGTATTCTTAGAGCAGTTTGTATTTGAACAAAAATTGCATTTTCACAAATTTTTGGTGATCGATCAAATAATAAATGTTGAAATTTGGTTTGAAGCAAGTATGAACATCATTGATTTCGAGAAAATTATTAGATAATTTTTCCATTGCATTTTTTGATGAGTCGAGATCATTTTAGGGTTTACGGTTTGTTTTTGTTGGCGTTAAGAATCGAGGTATGTTCGTCTTCTTTACGTGATCGAGCTTCGCGTAACTCTGGGGAATGGTAGCTTAGTGTGTTGTCATGGTGTGGACGAAGTTTGGATGTCTCCGGTAGTCTGAGCGGCGGTGGCGAGGTGGTTTTGTGTGTTGGGTTGAGCTTCAGGTTCGAGCAAAATGACTAAATTTCGTTTTGAAATTTTTGAGGTCGAGTTGAGTTTGGATTTCAAGTTTATGGGGGTTTTGTGACTTGCCTAAGGTGATGGAGTTCACCGGAGCTTTGGCGCGTTGTCGTGCACATGTACAGCGCAGGGGGGTTGTGTCAGTGTAGATTGTTAGAGAGTTACTCGAGTCGTTACTCTAGGGAGAGGTCGATTGCTTTGAGTTTTAGGCCAAGTACGAGAGAGGGTTTCCTGATGCTTAAATCGATACTTATGTTTAAACTATAACTTACTGGAAAAAAAAAAGAGGAAGAAGGGTTGCGTGAAGAATGGGAGAGTGACTCGGGGGAAGTGGGTGAGAAGCTCGAAATGTTACTCGAGTAAAACAGGGAAAGTCTCGGGTTTTTCAAAACTGCGGCATAAAAAAAAGGGTTAAGTAAAGTGTTTCAATAAGTTAAACATTTTCGACTTAATAAAGGTTTAACAATTTAAGTTAAGACTTTAACACACGTTTTATTTATTTTAGTTAATACTTTAAAATGTTTTTAAAACTCTTAATTAATATTTTAATTAAGTAATTAATTTAAGTTAAGTATAAAATTAACTAACATTTAAAGTTGTGTAGTTAGTAATAAATTGGTTTTTAAAATTTAAAGAAGACTTTTAAACGTTAATTAAGATGAATAATTAATATCAATTAATTATTTTTGGAAAGCAATTAAGAATGATTACTTTTTAGTTGTAATTAAAGATTGATTGATTAATAATTAAGTGATAAATAAATTTATAATTAACTACTTAAAGTTAATTAATGTATGATTAGCAGTTAACTAATTAAGTAATTTAATTAAGAATTAATAATTGATTAATTAAGTAATTAGTGGTTAATAAATGGGTAGTTAAGTTTTGTTAATTAATAATTAGGGTTGTTAATTAATAATTAAGGGTAATTAATTAAGTAACTAAAGTTAAATAAATTGATTAAGAAGTAATTAACCAAATGGTGTGAAATAAAATAATTAATTAATTAAGTGATTAATTCTCAAATAATTGATTTTAATTGAATTAATTACAATAAGAATTTAAAATGCTTGCTTATGAATGTTGTATAAGTAGGATATGTGATATCTATTTGATGATATTCTGTGATACTCTGTGACATGCTTTGATATATCTATGAAGATTGTGTATGATTTATCTGTGATAAATGCTATGTGAATTCAAAGTGTTGAATTAAACTGTTTAAATTATTAAACAACTTGACCTTTAAAATGGCATTTGGATTTCGATGAGACCAGGATCGGTTGTCATTCATGATTATCCGAAAACCACATCGATCCAAATTAAACGTTATGTCGTGAATTTCCAAGCGAAGATCGAGATGGTGTTTCAGAATGCAAGGGTTATTGTCGTTGACTCTGAGGATGATTCCAAAATGAGTGTAACGAGATAATGCCTTCGGTTTCGTTCGAACCCGGATCGAACTTGTATGGATTGAATGCTTTCAGAACATCGTCAGGCGGACGATGAGCATTCTAAGAGATATGTTCTATAAATGTAATCGCAACCTCAAGCCTCATCAACCGGGAATGGCTAAAACAGGGGATGTGCAGCAAGGTTAGGTGGGTAGCACCCAAGCAGGACGAGATATACCCCTATCTTGATGTCCCTTTTTATTTAGGCTTTGTCGGCGGTTGCTAGCTACAACCGCAGGTTTATCTTGTTCAGGACTATTCAGTAAGGAATGGTTCCGGCCTTGTGTTGTAGGGGGTCGGGAGTGATCCTCGGTACGGTGATCTAGGCCCCGTGCTTAATTCATTTGAAATAAAACTACTTAAATCACTTTACCTAAAAATATACACTTAAAACATTTGAAATAAAACTACTTAAATCACTTTATTCAAGATATTGGTTATAAAATTCTATAATAATTTTCCTAATAAAAACCTTTAGCCAAAAACTATTTTTAAATAAACTATTGTATAAAGTATAAATATTTAATAATTATCTTTTGAATCATAATACCAATCTAACTTTTGAAATAACTACTACTATAATTAATTTAATACATATTTACTTTAAATTTTAAAAAAAAATTTAAATAATAAATTTCTCAAAAAACATCCTTCTTTTAAAACATCTTTTAAAACTTTTATTTTATACTTAAAAACCATCTTTTGAAAATATACTTAGCTTTTCAGGAAAATACACTTCCCATTCCAATACAACCGTCTAATCATTAAAAATCCTTCTTGATTTATTTCCAGTTAAATTTACGTCCCAATCCCATAAATTTTCTTTCCACACCTTTAAAAATAAAACCACTATTTATTTTTAAAACAAATTCCCCATTCCTTTATAAATTTCCACTGTGAACTTATACTTCCAAATATCCACTGATATTTATTTCATTTTGTTTATAAGCCCAGTTTATAAATTCCATAGCCCCATTCTTCTTCAATCACAATTTCAACACTTAACAATTTTCAAATCAATTTCCAAAATTAACTCCATTTTAAAATAAATTCCTTTACTGACCCAAATCTATTCCAAAGCTCATTAATTCCAGGTTTTACCCTTTTATTTTGTTTTAAAACCTTATTCAAATCCGAAATATCAATTTCATACTCTATTCCCAAAATTCTACTTTTATTTTACCAAAACAATTAAATCTTGAATTTCTAAAATATATCTTTTAATTCTTTTAAAAATATTCCTTAAGTCTTCAAAACTCCTTTATTTCCATTTATTTAAAATCTCTATTCTTTTTCCATATTCCAGTTTTATTTAATAGGATTAAAAATCAAATTTATATTTTTCCAAATTCATTCCTTAATTTTACGTGAATTCACTATATTTATTTTACTTAAAAATCCTCTCTTTTAATTTCCTTCAAAAATCCAATCTTTATATTTTTGATATCTCAATATACCCAAATATATTCAGTCAAACCATAGCATTCAATATTTTTAATTCCTAATATAATCTATCGTAGATAATCAATCAATCATATCACAGACTATGAAAACAAATTTCAATATTTTGAGGAATCCGGTTGGATCCCTCCAACCTGTTTTTTCGTGCATCCATAGATGTTAGACAAAAAATAAAATACCAAATCCCACTTCGAGGGGGACATCGCGGTATAAAGGGTCATCAGCTATTATGTGGAGCGCATAGGGTCTCATCCGCTATATAATGCGGGAATATCAATCACTCTAATATATATATACTACTATATAATATCACATCCAATCAATTCAATCAATCAACCAATAATTTAAATTTTACTATTTAAATTAACCAGTAATCCAGATGTAAGTGAGATTAAATCATCTTTGCCTTTTAGTTTGCTATCCGATCCAAACTTGCATGTTTTCTCAAAGATTTCAGACCTTAAATACACATTATACGGTTTGTTAACATTTTAAATAATTGAACAACTCTACTACCCTTATAAATTTAATTTAAACTAATAATTTGGTTTTTAAACTAATAGGTTGATTTTAAACTAATTTTCCTCTTAATACATTATTTTTAATGACTGAAATAATTGAATAAGCTAATTAAATAAGTTAACCGCCTTAATATTATTTCTAAAACTAAATAGTAAGTGAATATATATATATACATGTATGTATTCTTTCTTTTTCTTTTGAAATCACATATATATACTTATAAAATAACTTATATAGATTCCAAAATCCAATTTTTAAATAAACTCTTCAACATTTTAAAATCCCTGTATATTTTTCAAAATCTTATCTATACATATATTTACGGTTTTAATTTAAAATATGCATACAAATGTGCATATATATATATAAACAGAATCATTTTTGCCTTACAGCAAATATTTTTTTCTGTATATATATATATATATATATATATATATATATATATATATACAAATTGAAAAATATGCACATATAAACCTTACTAAAAAAAATATTTCTCTTTCGGCATATTTATATATTTTCTTCCATTGTTAATTTTCTTCTAGAATTCTGATTCACAACTAAAAATTAAAATTAAAACAAAAGGCTTAATCACCTCGAACCTTCCAGCTTCTGGACTTCGCCTGCATGTGATGCCATCTCCACTGCCGATGAAACCAAACCTTCCCACTCCCCGAATTCCGACTTCGCGACAATGAATCGCCGACCCCCACATTGCCTTCTGATCGCCAAACAACACGAGCATCGAAACATCAAACTCTAAGCCTCGTCGATCCATAACGATGTCGAGCACCTTGGTATCGCACGCGCATAACCCACGGCAACCTCGAAGCCTACCCTCACTAGCCTCGCCACTCGCGCTGCTGCTTGATTCGAACGATGATTCCGGCTACTCGATTTGAATCACGAATCGTCGTTTGAAATGAGCCTGAATCGATTTGAATGAGGGTTTTTTTTTGAAGTAAGGCTGTGAATTCTTCTTCCTAAGATGATTTCATCTGCCATTTATTTTTCCTTTTAGGTGAAAATGATTGTGTTGATCCATCATGAATTCCCTTTCTCCCTCTTTATTTCTAAGTTCGGTTATATTTTAACAAACAAAAAAAGGAAACATGATTTAACTTTTGAAGGAAAAGGTAGGCTTGCGTGCAGGAATAAACGTATAGCGATTGATGAAAAGAAAGAATGACTGATGATGCGAAATAAACACAGCTGAAGTTGACCAATATATATATATATATATATATATATATATATATATATATATATATTGTGATGCCCACCTCTATGCTCACACTAGCCAAGAACACTACGGAGTAATGCCGTCAACTAGCACAAAGAATAAGGCTGTTGAGGAGCGACCATCCGTGTAATTGCTTTGTGCGAGCACCGATATGTCAGATAGTACAACATGCGTTTCATTTCAAGAGGAAATCCGACATACCGATACAACCTCAAAACTACTACACAGTGGCTAAGTGGTCTTCGGAAACAAATATAGAAATAAACATAACATAAATCAGTCACACATATTCATATCACAAAGGCGGAAATAGATATGAATATTACACATAGAAGTGTACATCAGAGTAGTGGTCAAATAAGATCCACAATATCTCAAAAGATTAGATACAAGTACAACATCAAAGAGTATGTACACATCAAGGAGTCTCTATATCGAATGTATAACAACAAAAACTACCAATCTAATGTAGTTAGACAAAAGTCAGATAATGATGATCCCAGATAAGGAGTCAAGCAGAAGCACCTGTAACATTTCGGTCTGACCCGAGTATTATTTAATAAGAAAATAATAAACGGATCAGTCTAGTTATAAATATCAGATAAAAATGAGGGATATGACAGAAACGTATGACAACAGTAATGCCATACTGTGATAAGTATGCATTTGAAAACCAACTAGAGATTAATCAATATCACAAGAATTTTCTCATAGATCAAAAAGAAAACCATATTCTTTATTTTTATTCACTAAATCACAAATATTGGCAAACATCTCAATGCCAATCATAAATGTTGTTGAAACGCAAATTCACCAATGCACAAATATTGATAAACTCATCAATGTAAATCATAAAATTGGTGAGAAACAAATTCTAGAAATCATCGATTAGAAATCCAGAAATCAGAAGAGGGGGAGGCCTATCACAAAACAAGAGCATGAAAACTCACCAACACGTGTATCACAAAACGGAACACTATTCCATGGTTGTTCAATTTTGAGCCGAAGCTCCACAAAACGATCCGAAGATTATGGGTCGCTACCCCACAAAATTGAGCCGAAGCTCCAAAGAAACGGGGTTTAGTCTCCCTCGCAGACAATGAGACATCGCACATTGCTAGTCTAAATCACAAAATGATCATCATCGATCATCAAGAAGTGTCAATTACACTAAGATAGTAAATAGATGAGTTTAGCTTCATGTCCCACAACCACTGGCTTGACTTAAATATTTACGAACAAACTGTAAGTCTCCACTCGAAAGTTGTCACAAGAGTTTCAATCGAACGAGTCTACGAATTAACCGACAAAATAAACGCTAGTGTTTCATACCACTTGTTTTACCAAGCCGTTTAATTAGATTTCTCAAACGAATTAGGAAAAGGTTTGTATATACTAATAGGTAGGAAAAACGGTTTTATAAAGAGCTTTGTATTATTAAAAATAGAGTTGAAATCATCTTTTTAAAAGAGTTTGAATATTTGCTACTAGTATAGAAACTGTAACAACCCTGTTTTATTATTATTTTGTTGTATATTTTATTTCTTTTAATTTGAATTTCCTGATTTAAAACTTTATTTTATTTATTAAAAAGAATAAACTTTGTTATTTAAATATAAATTTTGATTATTATGTGAGTTATACTTCCAAACTTGAATAAATTTAATATTTTCTAGAAAGTGAATTTTGGTCTATATGGTCAAACTTTGACTTTTAAATTTAAAATTTAAATATTTGAAATTTTTAATTTTATCTTTTATTATGAAATTAGATTAAATTTCAAGAATATTTCTTTTCATTTCATTGAAATTGGATTTATATTGTGAAAGTTATGCTTTTTACAATATTGGGTGTAAACTGTTTTATTTAACAATATTGTTTATTTTAATCTATATAAATAATATTTTTATTTGTCATATCTTATTCTAATTTGTGTTATATGTTAGGTTACATATATTTTTGTCTTTTAAATATTTTTAAAGCGGTGTTTGAATTTTTCCAAAGTCTATTGAATTTATTTTCTATTTTAAAGCCTAGTTTCCATTTTTCTGTTATTTTCTTTATTTAAATTATATTTAATTAAAATTTATTTATTTATTTTTGTGAATGCATTTTATTTTGGGTTCTTATCTTTATTTATAAATATTTTTTAAGTACATAAAAATTTTCCAGAGTTTGTTCCATTTATTTTCAAAGTTTCAAGACTAGTTTACATTTTCTTTGTTATTTTCTTAATTTAATTATATATAATTAATATTTATTAATTTATTTTTGTTTATTTACTAAATTTTCACATTATTTATCTAAATTTATATATATATTTCAGTTATATAAAATTTAAAAATAAATATTGGAAATTTGAAGAGTTTAGTGATCTTTTATTTGCTTAAGCCTTTTTTATTCTGTCTTTTCATTTCTCAACCAACATCTCTTCAATTGGCTGCCTTAACTCCACTCTTCAGCCGACATTTTATTTTGCATTTCACGTGAATACTTTTTCTTCCTCATCACAAAAAAATCAAGGCCATTTCTGAAGCAAAGTGGTGGTAAACTTCTTCTTCTTTTCTATGAAATTTCTTCTTGTTTTCAACTTGTTTATGTTGTTTTTCACGTGCTTTCTCGCCTTTGTAGCTCAGCCCCTTGCTCCTCCTTCACTATGGCTGCCTCCTCCACCACTTGAACCACCCACTACCTCCTCTAGTCCAGCCCCAAGCCACTGTCCATGCCCAATTGTTGATCAAACTCCACTAAAACTTGAACAAACTTCACCCTATATGCCTAGCCGAGCACCATACATCACCACCACCTTCAACCTTCCCTTGGCCGCCACCTACTCCACCTCCACCACCCATGGATGACTTGAAACCCTCTACCACACCATCCTCCAGCCCACTACGGAGATTTCCATGCCTGGTCTTGCTTGGGCTGAGCCCAATTGACCTTATGGCTGAGCCTTGTTTGCTCAAAATTCCACTCTATTTGCCTTGAACCCATGTATGCTTCATGTTGTATCATCTACCACCTTCATCCACTTGTTGCCTTGCCTATATGATGTTAAACCTGACCTATATGATGCCAAACCTGAGCTTAACACATCATTGGCCGAGCTCACGTTCCACCTTGGTCGAGCATTTGAATGGTAAAGACAAGGTCTTGTCTTTATTGCCTTGTATTTCAACTTGTTTCTATTTTGTTTTGGTTATATATTCATGTATATGTTGCTTTGTTTTATTGGTTGTGTGCAAGATCATATCTTAGCTCTCTCTCATTTGAATCAAAGTCGTGCCAAATCGTGCTTGTCGTGCCTTTGGAATCGTTTGGTGTGTCGTAGTGGTCTTCATCTTGAAAAGGTGAGTCTTTCTCACTCTGACATTTATACTTATGAAATAGTTAATTGATGACAAGTGTTTAGTAATATAAAATGTTTATGCAAGTTAATGATGATCATATGATATGCTATGCCATGTTATTACCATGTTAAAACTGTTAATTATCACCTGACATCTGATATATGACATTATATTGTGACGTTGACGTTGTTTATATTATTTCTGTATATGATCACACTGCAAGTTCCCTGTTAGAATAGAATCACTATGGGTTGAAATGATACATACCCGAACGGACTTTAGAATAGGAAAAAATTGTTATGGGCTGAAATGATAGGCCTGAGCGATTTTTATTTATTTTTGTTTACTTGGAATTGCGGGTTTGAAATGATAGAACCCGGTTTTCTTTGTAAATTACGGATTGAAATGATATATATCCGTATCACTTGAGCTAGGTTAGAAAATTATATACAGACCCCGTGGTATAAGTTTAAATGATTTTTTATTAAAATATGTATTTTTAAAAGTATGAAATTTTGATTTAAAAATATATATTTAATGGTTTTAAGAATATTAAATATTAAGCCTTGAAATTGTGAATTTAAGTATGTAAATTTGAAGTAAATGCGATTTTTGACTTTAAGTTTTATTTTAAAATGTAAATAAATAATGCAAATTAAATTTAAAGTTCTGAAATGATATTTGAAGTAAAATGTTAAGTTTTATTTAATTTATAAGTTAATAAACAATGAATTTTGATTTAACAAATGATAGTGAGTTTTAATTGGATATTTAATAACAACATTTTGTTGTGATAAATCATATGTTAAAATTATTTAAACATGAAACTTCGAAGTCTAGAAACATGATTTATAAGTTTAAAATTTGGTAAATTGAAGTTATATTGTTTTTGAAAAGCTAAAATAAAATCTGGAATTTTATAGCATTTCCAAAATGCTGTAGTCTTTTGATAGCATTTTTAAATACTGTTGTTTTTGCATTTAACTATGTTTGAAATAATTAAATAACTATTACGGCACTTTATAAATGTCGTTATTCTTGAACTACACTATTTTGGAAACTAAAAGCTACAATAGCACTTATAAATGCTGTCGTTGCTATAATTTGACAATGTTTTGAAATGTTATAGATTTTAACACTGCTTGGGTTATATTTTAAAGTGTTAAATAATTTAACTTTTGAAATGGATTATTTATGAAATTTTAGAAGTTTTGAATATTTCAATTTGAATTTAAGGAATTTAAAGTTGAATTTGAATTTTAATATGGTTTATTTGGTTATGTGTTAAATGGAATAAAGTGTAGTCAGATAAATGAATTTTTGAATGAAATTTTGAAATGTGTTTTGTAATGATATTTGAAATAATAAATGAATGATGTATTTGATTTTAAAATGAAATTTAAATTTGAATATTTGAATTTGAATTCAACTAATGATTTGATAATGAGATTTTGAAAGGATATGATATTTCAATGATTGAAATGGTTTGGAAATGATTTAATCTTTATTTTGATAAAGAATGTGAATTTAAAATGATATTAGATTTTGATATTTGAATAATTGAAGTTTATATTAGTATGAAAAGATATTTGGTTTACTTGTAATTTGAGTTTATTTAAAAAAAAATTGATTTATGAAATGAATATTCAAAACTAAATATTAGTAAGTTAAATTTGAGATATATGAAATTTAAAATTTAGTTTTGAAATATGGTATATTAAAACTTTGAAATATATTAGTTTCTTTTATGGATTAAATCTGTATTTCAAATTTACAATATTTGAAATGTTTTGTTGGTAAACTGATTTGAATTGAAACCGATGGTTTGAATTGAATTAAATTGGAAATAAATTTGTAAAATATAATGAATTAAATGAATGTTTCATGATTTCAAATGTATGATTTTGGAATGTTATGATTTTCAAAGTGTAATGATTTCAAGTATTTTGGTTTAGAAAGAGTTATAACTTTGAAGGTATTATTATTTTTGAAAGGTGGATATATGTTTGAAATGGAAATGATATCGTATTGATTTGGATATAACTTTGAAATAAAAATGGTTTTGGTTTCGAAGTATAAACTCTTTTGAAAGGAATATAGTATGGAAATGGGATGATTTGATTTTTCGAAGTATAAACTATTTTAAGATAACCACGGCATTATAATAACGATTGGATGTTAAAGAGACCGGGATCGGAAGTTGTCATACTCTCTGCCAACTCCGAAATCCACTTTAACAACTGTTTACGCGATGGATATTCCAGAATGAAGTATAATGGTGGCGACATTCTTGAGGTACATTACGTGGACCCGACTCCCATGAGTTGGCTTAAAGTGGCTAAAACAGGAGCGATCTCTGGCCAAAAGGGGTAGCTCCTCTGGTCGCACACATTCCTTCGATACTATACTCTTACTTGTGAGTGATTAGATGGCCATCCTCCGATTTTGATATGGGGGTGTGCTCCGAGGTGGGCATATGTGGCTGCTGCGTTACCACCAGCCCGTGTGCGTAATTGGTATATCTACCCTGGCATTGCCTTGTGTACCGTGTCACCTACCATACCGAGCCTTTACTACGAGTTTGTTTTTCTCCCGTAGCCCATGGAGTATTTAGGGTAGTCTTCTAATCTGGAGATATGCTGATACTGGATGGACTACTGGGACTATTATGTGTGAAGGGTGATATGGGTAGCCCGGAATGCTATTTAAACGTATGTTTATTTTATTGTAGACATTATTATAATAGCGCAATATTACTACATAGTAAATAGTTTAACAGATCCTTAAAGGATGGGCGATCCCAAGCATCCTTTAAGTTACTGATGCATTTTTGTTACTGTTCACTTAAGCTGATTTACAGTTCATAAGTATTTATGTCCTCACTCGAGTGTTTTGTGTTTTGCTTTACTCTCGAGCCAGATTGAGTGAGTTAGCATTCAAGATTCACCTTCGGAGTTGGAAATTTCCTTGAAGATCCAGCCATCTATTTTTCTTTTTGTATCCAGTGATTTCAGTGATGTATTCTGATTTGTACTTGATGTATCTTGTTACTCTTCTGTTGTATCTTGTTTAACTCTGATGTATCTTATTTTTATATAGTAGCTTCATGAACTACTATCTCTTTAATTCCGCTGCATTATTATTTACTCTGTGTCTGTGATCTGTGATTATGTATTTATTGTATATTCTGAGATTTGCTAAATTTTATTTACAACGCGGTATTTTGAGCAATTCAAGTCCGACATGTGCGGATGCGAATGGTTGAAAATACCTAGTTTTACAGAAACCTTTGCGTTTTAAAGTGACAAATCATAAAAATGATTGTCAAAACAATCTATTACCAAAATTTCACGTTCAAAGACATGAATTATATCCAAAGAAATCGATACCAAATCCATCAAAATGGATATACCCAAAAAATCCAAAATAGAAGTCATCAAAGTCGATAATAAATGATAACAACATATCGAAAAATCGCGAATCGATTAAAATTGGAATTCCTAGCAAAATAGGCAACTTGGACTGAAAAACATGTCAGTCGACTGGACAGTGAGTTCAGTCGACTGGACTCAGTGCCTGAAAAACTCTCGGGATCTGGGTCAGTCGATTGAACTCAGAGAGCCAGTCGACTGGTGCATGTTCTCCAGAATTCACAACCTATCTAAATGAAGAGAAAACTCTAGTCAATTCATGACCGGACGAACAATGGGCGCTAGGGGTTTATGCCAATCGACAACCCAACCCTATAGGCTCTTCGGTGCATCACCAAAAACATGTTCAAACAACAAAGATAGGATTTTTAAAGATTTGACTTCAAAACACCAAAAATTGGAACATTCATAAAGCCAATTCAATCCAAATCAAATGAACACGGAATAGAAGTTAGGAATTCATACCTCGCAACAAAGATAGATATAGACATAGATGTGAGATAAAAATCTCACCTTCTGCTTAAAAACAAGGAAGAAGAAGCTATAGAGCAAGGCAAGAACAATCACTCTTCAATTCCAACCTATGAAGCTTGAATCTAAGCTTAAAAGAAAAACATTTCCTATGTTAGGGTTTAGGATTTTCTGAAATTGAAGGTAGAATGAGTTGGATAAGAAGAAGAGGATGCTTACCAATAGTTTCTCTTTGAATTTGGAGTTAAAGCTTGGATTTGCAATGAAACTAGGGCTTAGGAATTCTAATTCTTTTTCTCTTCCCTCATTTTTATCTAAAGCTTGAAGGTATTAGGAAATGAAAGTACAGAGAAGTGAGGGTGGAGCTAGAGTTAATAGTTTAGGCTAACCCAAACCCAAAGTGCAGAGTGCAAAGGTCAAATTTTTAGCTAGCTCCAAACATATCGAAGTTTATACTCAAAAAGGTCGCAAACATCATTTTAAACTCAATGGAAATGGTATCGAGTCCTAATTTGGCTGTTTGCAAAACGTAGCATTTCGGACTAAAATCCGACTAACGATGCTATATTTAAGTAAAACATTTAAATACATAATCGTAAAATATGCGGGTTGCTACAGACTCCCCTCCTTAAAGAAATTGCATCCTGGCAATATTTAAGAAGAAAATATAAAAAGTAACAACCATAAAAGCATATCGACACAAAAGAAATTTGAAATAAGAAATTCACCTCAAGGAGCTCAAGAGAATAAGTTCGGATGTGTTCGCTCGATGAATTCTCTGGATTCCCAAGAACAATCCTTAGGATTTGAAGACCATTGAACTTTCACAAGAGTAACATCTTTATTTCGAAGGCGTTTAACCTCCGAAGCGATGATTCAAATAGGATGTTGCTCATAAGTCAAATTAGGTGAAACTTCAATTTCTTCCACAACACCGGGCTCAAGAATAGAATCGGTATCCCTAAGGCATTTCCATAGTTGAGAAACGTGAAACACGTCATGAATAGCAGAAAACTGAGCCGGTAATAAAAGGCAATAAGCCACGGAACCAATACGTTCGGTGATGGGAAATGGACCAATATATCGAGGTGCTAATTTTCTCGATCGACTGAAACGCACAACACCCTTCATAGGTGAAACACGAATAAACACAAAATCTCCCACAGAAAATTCTAATTTTCTTCTTCGGTTATCGGCATAGGATTTTTGCCTACTTTGAGCTTCTTTCATTCTATGGCGGATAAGGTCGATCTTTTCTATGGAATAACGAATAAAGTCTGGACCCAAAACCAGCTTCTCACTGGCCTCAAGCCAACAAGAAGGAGATCGGCATGGCCTTCCATAGAGTGCCAAAAGGTGTCATACCAATACTAGATTGGAAGCTATTATTATAGGAAAACACAAAAAGAGAAATATGATCTTCCCAACTTCCTCCAAAATCAAGAACACATGCACGAAGAAGATCTTCAAGAGTTTGATTCGCATGCTCGGTTTGTCCATTGGACTGAGGGTGATAACCGGCGCTAAAATTAAGCTTCGTTCCTAAAGCTTTCTAAAGACTCTTCCAAAATCCATCAGTAAACAATGGATCACGATCGCTAACAATAGAAGTAGGGACTCCATGCAGTTTAAAAATTTCTTTAGTAAAGAGATTGGCCAAAAGAGGCACGGTCCGATTGGACTGAACGTGAATAAAATGGACGGATTTTGTAAGTCTATCCAGTATCAACCATAGGCTATCATGACCCGCATGAGAACGGGGAAGACCGTCAATAAAATCCATGGAAATTTGGTCCCACTTCCAAATTGGAATGTCCAAAGGTTGCAATAACCAGCCGGGCGTTTGATGCTCGGCTTTAACGAGTTGACAAGTCATGCAACGCTTAACAAAGTTAGCACTATCAGATTTCATTCCATCCCAATAATAAAGTCGCTTCATATCCGCATATATTTTACTACTATCGGGATGAATGGTAAATTTAGAACGATGAGAATCTTCTAAAATGTCTTTACGATGATCACTAATATTTGGCACGATAAGTCTACCAAATTTTCGAATGCCGTCACGAGCATCAATATCAAAGTATTTCAAACCTTCAATATTAATTTTATCCCTACAACTTTGGCTAAGAAGAGCCAATTCGGAATCTAGCTTTTGAGCTTCAAGAATGTGGTCTAAAAGAGAAGGATGAGCCTCAAGGTTACATAAAGCGAGAGATGAACGTAAATCGGATTCACGATCTCGAATCTCGCAAGTAGACAAAATCCCGAGATCATTCCATTTGTATGTCATCACGGAAACAACCGATTGTTGCTTATGACTAAGGGCATCGGTAACATGATTCCCCTTTCCGGGAGTGTAAAGAATATCATGATGATAAAATGCAAGAAATTCGAGCTAACGTTGTTGACGCAAATTAATTTCCTTTTGAGAAAATAAATACTTTAAAGATTTATGATCGGTGTAAAGAATAAATTTTTCTCCCATAAGATAATGGCACCAAATTCTAAAGGCAAAAACAATAGCCGCGAGCTCTAAATCATATGTGGCATATCTAGTCTCGGCAGGCTTTAATTGCCTAGAAGCATAAGCAATAACACGATCCCTTTGCATAAGAACGGCTCCTAAAACAACATGACTTGCATCGGTATAAACAATAAAATCTTGGTTCCCGTCAGGAATCACAAGAATAGGAGTATCGGAAAAGAGTTCCTTTAATTTCTGAAAAGAAGCTTCACATTTATCCGACCAAATGTATTTAACTCCCTTCTTTGTCAGCTAGTAAGAGGCACGACAATTTTAGAAAAGTCTTTTATGAAATGACGGTAATAACCCGCCAATCCAAGAAAGCTATGGATTTCCGTAACGCTCTCCGGTCTCTTCCAATTTTGAATTGCTTCAATCTTTGAAGGATCCATGGAAATTCCGAATTCAAAAATGATATGACCAAGAAATTTCACACGAGATTGCCAAAAGCGGCACTTAGAAAATTTTGCTTTCAATTGATCGCTCCTAAGAGTTTCCAACACAATCCAAAGATGCTTTTCATGCTCTTCCTTTGTTTCGAATAAACAAGAATATCATCTATAAAGATGAGAACAAATCGGTCGAGGAAGTCTTTGAAAACTCGATTCATAAGGTCAATGTAATAAGCTGGAGCATTCGTTAAACCAAATGGCATAACAAGCCATTCATAAGATCCATAACGAATACGGAACGACGTCAAAGGAATATTATCCTCTGCAATACGAAGCTGATGAAAGCCAGTTGCTATGTCTAACTGTGAAAAGATTCTAGCACCACTAAGTTGATCAAATAGATCATCAATCTGAGGTAAATGATGTTTATTCTTGATAGTAAGATCATTAAGCTTGCGGTAGTCAACGCAAAGCCTAAGTGTACCATCGGATTTCTTCACAAAAATAGCCGAAGCTCCCCAAGGAGAGGAACTAGAACGAATAAACTGCTTCGTCTCCAATTTGGATGATTGCCTACGCATCTCCTCATTTTCTTAATTGGACATACGATAATGAGGAAGAGTGATAGGTAGAGCTCCAGGGATTAGATTGATTCTGAACTCAATTGCTCGCTTAGGTGGTAATCCTAAAACGGGCTCAAATATGTCGGAAAATTCACGAACAACGTGAATAAGAGAAATGACATCCTCCTTATCATCAATATCGCCATCATGAGGATTCAAAGAATATAAAGATGCTGCCAAAATCCGAATCTTTAAGAACAATAGAAATCTGCTTAATAGATTGAGGATGTCGAAGATGAATAGTCCGCTCAGGACATAGGATGCGGGATTCATAACGGTTAAGCCAATCCATTCCCAAAATCATTCTGAAGCCTAAGTAACGTATGACATGCAAATCGGCTCGGAAGAAAAATCACATAAATAATCTCGACATCTTTACAAAGAAAACTAAGTGTTGCAGATCCACCAACCGGATTCGAAATTCTCAAAAAAGTCATTAAAGCCATAACACTCAAAGAAAAAGTATCAACAAGCTCTTTTGATATAAAAGAATGGGATGCACCCGTATCAAAAAGAACTCGAATAGGATGATCACGAAACATAATAATGCTATCAAGGATAGAATGAGAAATACCTTGACCACGAGAAGTGTTACTAGGGGATTGCACCACATTTAGCTTTCCCTCCTTCTTGCTTTGAAGTTTGGGACATGCAGATATATAATGACCCGAGCTTTTGCAATAGCGACAAGCAAGGGGCTTTGAACACTTATTTGCATAATGGTCCTTAGAAGCACAATTGTAGCATTGCCCACCACTAGAGGTAGAAGTCTTTGCTACCGGAGTTGTTTGTTTCCCTTTCTTATTGGGATAAGGACCTTTGAACTTATTAGGCCGCCTCTTGTTGTTGTTGAAGTTCGGTTTGGCACTCCCAACTTCAACATCACTCTCTTTATCTGCCTCTTCAAGTCGAAGAGCGATATCAACAAGCTGATCGAAAGCCACCTCTAATTTCAGGAGTAATGGCTTTTTGAGATTCTTATTCAAGCCATAGACAAATCTCTGATTTTTATTCAATGGGGTATTAATGTACTCGACCCCATATTTAGAGAGGGATTCAAAAGATGCGACATAATCTACCACAGAAGATTCACCTTGAACAAGGTCAATAAAACGACGGCCAAAGTCACTTTTTCAGCTTCCGGCACAAACTTTGATTTGAATCTTTCCCGGAATTGCTCCCAAGTAAGATCTGCTTTAATAATTTTAGAAATAAGAAGCTCATATCAATCTAATGCTCTTTCCTGGAGCATGCTAGAAGCCACTTGGACTCGATGAAGATCAATAAGATTCATGCGAGAAAAGATGTGATCGCATGTTCTAAGCCAAGCTTGGACTTCGATAACGCCCTCGGAACCCCTGAACGGCTTTCCATCCAAATTGGTATAATCATTACATAGGCGTGCAAATCCGAATTTGGGGTGATTAGGCTCTGGAATGGGTCCGACGGCTTGAGCATTGTTTACAAGATCAAGAAGCTGTTAGGCAGATATAAATACTCCATCCTGGGGAGTAGCACTAGATTGACCGGCACTGGGATGGCCAGGTCTAACCATTTCT
The DNA here is from genome assembly GCA_030765085.1 of Allium cepa. NCBI lineage: Eukaryota > Viridiplantae > Streptophyta > Magnoliopsida > Asparagales > Amaryllidaceae > Allium > Allium cepa. Next base: position 319,510,658 of record CM060939.1, read on the forward strand.
CTTCTTTAAGAAAGAAAGAAATAAGAAGAAAAAGGTTAATCTCAGAATGAACATCAAACAATCATGATTGATAAAGCAAGGCATCACAAAAGAAAATAGGATAAGACGGTACGAAGACTCGAATTAAATTCTAAGGCACGACTCCTAAGATGGACTTAGGACGATGATCCTTGTTAATTTATTCTACATTGTTTCGAAGTTTGGCTCTAATACCATGCTGTGACCACCCACCTCTATGCTCACACTAGCCAAGAACACTATGGAGTAATGCCGTCAACTACCACGAAGAATAAGGCTATAGAGAAGCAACCATCCATGTGATTGCTTTGTGCGAGCACCGATATGTCAGACAGTATAACATGAGTTTCATTTCAAGAGGAAATCCGACATACCGATATAAACTCAAAACTACTACACAGTGGCTGAGTGATCTTCGGAAACAAATATAGAAGTAAACATAACATTAATCAGTAATAGATATTCATATCACAAAGGCGGAAATAGATATGAATATTACACATAGAAGTGTACATCAAAGTAGTGGTCAAATAAGAACCACAATATCTCAAAAGATTAGATACAAGTACAACATCAAAGAGTATGTATATATCAAGGAGTCTCTATCTCGAATGTATAACAACAAAAACTACCAATCTAATGTAGTTAGACAAAAGTCAGATAATGATGATCCTAGATAAGGAGTCAAGCAGAAGCACCTGTAACATCTCGGTCTAACCCGAGTATTATTTAATAAGAAAATAATAAATGGATCAGTCTAGCTATAAATATCAGATAAAAATGAGATAGAATGAGGGATATGAAAGAAACGTATGACAACAGTAATTCCATACTGTGATAAGTATGCATTTGAAAACCAACCAGAGATTAATCAATATCGCAAGAATCTTCTCATAGATCAAAAAGAAAACCATATTCTTCATTTTTATTCACTAAATCACAAATATTGGCAAACATATCAATTCCAATCGTAAAAGTTGTTGAAACACAAATTCACCAATGCACAAATATTGATAAACTCATCAATGTAAATCACTAAAATTGGTGAGACACAAATTCTAGAAATCATCAATTAGAAATCCAGAAATCACAAAAGGGGGAGGCCTATCATAAAACGAGAGCATGAAAACTCACCAACACGTGTATCACAAAACGGAACGCTATTCCATGGTTGTTAACCATCAATTTTGAGCCGAAGCTCCACAAAACGGTCCGAAGACCATGGGTCGCTACCCCACAAAATTAAGCTGAAGCTCCACGGAAACGGGGTTTAGTCTCCCTCGCAGACAAAGAGACATCGCACATTACTAGTTTAAATAACAAAATGATCATCATCGATCATCAAAGCTAGTAAATAGATGAGTTTAGCTTCATGTCCCACAACCAATGGCTTGACTTAAATATTTACGAACAAACTGTAAGTCTCCACTCCAAAGTTGTCACAAGAGTTTCAATCGAATGAGTCTAAGAATTAACCAATAAAATAAACGCAAGCGTTTTATACCACTTGTTTTACTAAGTCGTTTAATTAGATTTCTCAAACGAATGAGGAAAAGGTTTGTATATACTAATAGGTAGGAAAAACGGTTTTATAAAGAGCTTTGTATTATTAAAAATAGAGTTGAAATCGTCTTTGTGAAAGAGTTTGAATATTTACTACTAGTATAGAAACCTTTGCGTTTTAAAGTGACAAACCATAAAAATGATTGTAAAAACAATCAATCGCCAAAATTTCACGTTCAAAGACATGAATTATCTCCAAAGAATTCGATACCAAATCCATCAAAATGGATATATTAAAAAATTTCCAAAATAGAAGTCATCAAAGTCGATAATAACTGATAACAACATATCGAAAAATCGCGAATCGATAAAAATTGGAATTCATAGAAAAATAGGCAACTTGGACTGAAACAAGCAGGTCAGTCGACTGGACACTGAGTTCAGTCGATTGGACTCAGTGCCTGAAAAACTCTTGGGCTCCAAGTCAGTTGACTGAACTCAGAGAGCCAGTCGACTGGTGCCTGCTCTCCAGCATTCCCATCCTATCTAAATGAAGAGCAAACTCTTTCCAATTCGCGACTGGATGAGCAATGGGCACTAGGAGTCTATGCTAATCGACAACCCAGCCCTATAGGCTCTTCGGTGCATCACCAAAAACATGTTCAAAGAACAAAGCTAGGATTTTTAAAGATTTGACTTCAAAACACCAAAAATTGGAACATTCATAAAGCCAATTCAATCCAAAGGAAATGAACATGGAATAGAAGTTAGGAATTCATACCTAACAACAAAGATTGATATCGACGTAGATGTGGGATAAAAATCTCACCTTTTGCACAAAAACAAGGAAGAAGAAGCTATAGAGCAAGGCAAGAACAATCACTCTTCAATTCCAACCCAAGAAGCTTGAATCTAAGTTTAAAAAAAACATGTCCTATGTTTGGGTTTAGGAATTTCTGAAATTGAAGGTAGAATGAGTTAGAGAAGAAGAAGAGGATGCTTACCAATAGCTTCTCTTTGAATTTGGAGTTAGAGCTTGGATTTGCAATGGAACTAGGGCTTAGGAATTCTAATTCTTTTTCTCTTCCCCCTTTTTTATCTAAAGCTTGCAGGTATTAGGAAATGAAAGTGAAGAGGAGGGGTGGAGCTAGAGTTAATAGTTTAGGCTAACCCAAACCCAAAGTCCAAAGTACAAAGGTCAAATTTTTAGATAGCTCCAAACATATCGAAGTTTATACTCAAAAAGGTCGCAAACACCATTTTGAACTCAATGGAAGTGGTATCGAGTCTTAATTCGGCTGTTTACAAAAAGTAGCATTTCGGACTAAAATCCGACTAACGATGCTATATTTAAATAAAATATTTAAATACACAATCGTAAAATATGCGGGTTGTTACATATATATATATATATAATTAAATTCAAATTGCTTCGATATAGATTTTAGCACGTTTATATACCGTACGGCCACAAGACAACTCCAAACACTCTGAAATTTGAAATCCGATAATAATACAATATTACGGATCAATGAAACTGGTTTCATCGAATTTTGAGACTGTTTCTTGGAAGCCTATTTTTAAATGTCAATTTAAATGATTTATTTTTAAAACTGAACAAAACACTTTTAAAATCAATTTTAAAACTTCTATTATCTTCGGTATTATTAATATAATTTTATAAGCCTTTAAAATATTATTAACAAGCTCAAAACTCCAGATTTCATATTTTACTCAATTACCAATTTTTTATAAATTCAAAAATTTAAATTATCCAATAAATATTGGTATTTGAAATTTAAGTTTGAATTTAACTTTTAAATATTTAAAATCAATAAAATATTCTAATTTCAAATATCCAAAATTCCTGGTCGTCACATTCCTCCCCCTTAAAAGAATTTTGTCCCCGAAATTTACTAGTTAAGAAAAATGGTCCCCAACCATTAACTATTTTCCCAAAAACGAACAGTTTTTTAAACATCTTTCAAAAACTATCTTCTTATTAAAGACAGATCGTCACCCTTACTAACTTTCCAAACTCATCCATGGCTTCCGAATAACATTACTTACTCAACCATTCGAATTATAATTTAAAACCATATTTAAATTATCCAAATTTCTTCAAAAATTTTCTAACTCCCTAAATTTTTGAAAAATTTGGCCAGCATCTCCTTTGCGCAGCTAGATAGTTACAACTACAAAATGCCTATGGGGCCCCTAAATTTCAAAAGAAAACAAAAAGCCAAGTGGCTAGAACATAAAATCATCGAATTTCATATGACAATTAAATACATACCTTTTTTCGGGCAATTCAAATTTATCTTCTGAAATAAAAAAACACTAATTTATCCTTTGCTTTTAAATACATGTATACTACTTAGCAATAATATGCAATCACAGCATTCAAAATCATTTTTTATAGTTCTTTTACAAAATTTTCAATATCTATTTCATTCAAACCCGTATGATATACACATATCATCCGTACGTAATATCAAATCGGATTGCTCACTCAATCACACAATTTTACTTCCAAACTAATATCGCCCACCCGACTTCCTAGTGCAAATTCAGATCTGGCTTGTTGATCAGAAACAGTCATTCTCCTTGCATAGCCACATACTATGCTAGAGAATTTTCCAGAATCAATCAAAAATCCATATCCAGGGTTCGTCGTCGAAAATCGAGTGAAAAATCCTAACTCGGATCGATATAACTATCCCGAAATTCTATGTTCGAATCTGGATGAAATCGTTATGCGAATAAAATGATATACGTACATCCTCTGTATTTTTATCTCAATTGATTATTAGCTATATCAATTTTCTTTTCATTCACATTACTTTTGATTTTCATTCACTTATTCACAATTATCCAATTTCACAACTTTACTTAACTTTATTCAGTATTAACTTAGAATATTTTCCCAATACCAAATTTTACTTCAGAATTTCACCATTTCTCCTTAAGTTCGATATAAATATTTTACACACTTAAATATTTATTTTTCACTTCACCACTTTAACTTTCACATCTATTTTTATTTAGCTTATATTTTCAATTCCATTATGAATTCAATTTATCTTCAATTCTTAATTTATTTCCAAATCAAATTTAATATTGAATCTACTCAGCTTATCTCAAACCCATTCTTAATTAACCATTTCTTTAAATTAGTTCCACTTACTAATTTATTTTAAATCTCAATGGATTTTGTTTCCCAACTTTAATTATTTTTAGTCCACTTCGAATTAATTCTATAATTTCACTTTACTTTGCATAATTTATATTAAATATCATCCTAATATTCAATTTTCATTTATTTGCTTATCATTTCATTTAATTGGTTATTTTATCTCATTTATTTTTATATAATTCAAATTTAAACATTATTCAAATGTTCAGTTCCAATTTCCATTTAGTTACCCTAAATAAATTTTTTCATTCACAAATTTATTTCCAATTTAATAAATTTTATTTCCATGGCCATTTCATTTAACCAACTCAGACTCTTTCCTCAAATTCATTTTTATTTAACTTAATTTAGTTACACTTCATTTCAATTCAGATTTTTAAACCTTTATAAGTCATCTAACTTATTTACATTTCATTCACAATCTATTTAATTTACTTCATTTAATTGGCTCACTTTTCTAACTTATCTCGTTTTCACACTTCTTTTAATTTAACTCTTCTTTAAGTTAAATTTTTCTATTCTAATAAATTTCAAATCTTATAAGTTATCAAACTTATTTATATTTCGTAAACATTTTAAATAAGATTCCAGAGTCTTTTTTAATAATTACTCAACATTTCAAAATCATTTTTGAAATCAATTATATATACATAATTCATTTTCATATCCAATTATCCGTTGAATTTTAAAACCAAACCCTGTTTTGCAAACAACTCTAATTTAAAACATTTTATAGCAATTCCTCTCGTAGAAACTAGAAAATGAACATCGATGATACTGCAGTCATCACCGAAATTATTTTCCAGTGACCGAAGTGCGTTCAATGCTTTTACTTCTTTTAAAACATATTCAAATACTTTTGATTCCAAATCCCACCAGATTTCATTCCCAATTCTAAAATATTTCCGAAATAATATCACCATTATTCCTCCAAAACCTTTGAAAATCATTATCAAACTCGGAGGAATTTTATTTCCGAAATTTCAAATTCTAAATCCTTTCAATCTATATTCAAATATTACTCTGGAATTTTATTCTATTTCAAATTATAAGTCCCATTTATAATTCACATTTACAAACTCATTCTGTATATGAACTTATTTCATAACTTTGGATATAATTTCAATTCTTTATTCAACTTCCACTTAACAATGACAATAATATAATATCATCATTCTCTAACAGCTAAGCAACCATATATACTATAATAATTTCTGAAAATTATTCCTTTTATATGTAAAATAATTTGGGTCAAATTATTTCATTTACCTTATTTAAAAAACATACTGTGTCGAATTGTTCAATTCAAGTGTTTAGAGATCCCTATCAATAACGTTAATTACTCGTATTGACTAGAATCCATAAACTACTCAACAAACCAATCAACAAAATATAAAAGAATTTTTGTATTCACTAACAAATATGCGCTCATATCTATTAATACACTCAAACTCATTCTAGAGTACTACTGACTCTATCTCTAATGAGTAAACCCCACCAGAGCCTAGGTTCTCGCTTAACCTTCGGCTCTAATACCAACTGTAACATCCCGCAAATTCGTACCCCATTGAGTCGACAATATTCTCCATTAGATAAACTCAAAGTGGAAGAAATGCAAACCATTAGGATTAAAGATGATTTCGACCGCCATTTATTTTTCCTTTTAGGTGAAAATGATTGTGTCGATCCATCATGAATTCCTTTTCTCCCTCTTTATTTCTAAGTTCGGTTATATTTTAACGAGCGAAAAAAAAGGAAGCATGATTTAACTTTTCAAGGAAAAGGTAGGCTTGCGTGCAGGAATAAATGAACAGTGATTTAAAAGAAAGAAAGAATGCTGATGTGAAATAAACACAGCTGAAGTTGACTAATATATATATATATATATATATATATATATATATATATATATATAAAATTAAATTCAAATTGCTTCGACATAGATTTCAGCACATTTATATACTGTACAGTCACACGACAACTCCAAATACTCCAAAATTTGAAATTCGATAATAATACAATATTGCGGATCCAATGAAACTAGTTTCTTTGAATTCTGAGACTCTGCCTCGGAATGCTATTTTTAAATGTCAATTTAAACGATATATTTTTAAAATTGAGCAAAACATTTATAAACTCGATTTTAAAACTTCTATTATCTTCAGTATTATTAATATAATTTTATAAGCCTTTAAATTATTATCAACAAGCTCGAACCTCTAGATTACATATTTTACCCAATTACCAATTTTTTATAAATTCAATCATTTAAATTATCCAATAAACAGTGGTATTTGAAATTTAAGTTATAATTTAACTTTTAATTATTAAAATCAATTAATTATTCCAATTTCAAATATCCAAAATTCTGGATCGTCACAGAAATAATATTGAAAATATGATGAAGAGAGGGTGAACCGTTACCTCTGCTTCATTAAAAGGCATAATAAAAAAATTGTATAAAATTTGTAAACGCTTTATAAGTAATAAGAAATAAGATTTCAACTATAAATGTAATTTTCTTATTGATGATTATTCCCTATATGTTCATTTATTTGAATCAAGTTACTTGATCTAAACTCTTGATTGTAAATTATTTATAGTAGAAGAACTTAATAGCTTATAGTAAGTGATTGAATGGAGCTTTATATTTTGAATATTGTATTGTAATAACGAAAATAGTGGAAGCATATCATATTGCAATTGATAATGGATGCATCAAGTTTTGAAAAATTACACCGATATAAACCAAATTTTATTTATGAAATAATAGCCATTTTCATTTTTTGACCGAAATTAAATGTAGCTTTTTAAAATATGAATATTATGAATATTTTTTATAAAATTAATTTTTTTGTTATAGCGATATGTTATTTGTTTTCAAACCAATGTTAATGTGTTAGTTGTAGAAAATACATAAGCATCTATTAACAACTAAATTTGGAATTATGGACTATGTTATATTTTTGAGAAATTGTTCTTGAATCATATCATTATGAATCATATGGTAATTATTTGCACAAAATATAGGAAAACACCCTAATTCAATCAAAAATGATAATTAAGAGATTAAGAATTGAAATAATGAGAGGAAAAACACAAATTTTAAAGTGGTTCGGCTAGAATCTTAAGTCTACGTCCATTGTCAGCTTTATTACTGATTTGATTTTGCAATTACAATCAAATACAATGATTTAGTGGTTCAAATTGATCGAGCTTGAATATAATAGAGTCTCCTTGCTAAAATTCAATGAAAAATCGAAAGATCCCCTTTTACTTGCTATAAATTTTGTATTTATAGGTGAATTCGATCCCCAAAATGTCTTGAGTAGGTTTGAACAAGTAAATATCTTCAGATCTATGGTTTCTACATGAAGAATTGGTCAGAATACAAAAAAATTGGCAATCTACAAGGTTCATTATCAATCAGTATGGATTGTTATGATCTATTTCTTTGGCTTTTCCTTATGCTCCTCTAAGAGTTAGTACTTGGCATTAAGCTTGAATAGTGGGCCCTACAACTCAACCAATATGGTTCAGTACCGATCCATGTTAAAGTTTCTCACTTGCCTTTTTTCTTCCATCTTTGTGCATTGAGTCTCATCTAAGCTAAGTGGGTTTATTCTTTATATAGTTTGATGCTGATTGGTACTAATCTATTTTGATTTCTTCATTCTTAGCCGAAACTCTTGTATCTGCAATCCAAAAATCGGTCAAGCTTTTTTATGTACTTCTTCATCGTCTTCAAGTCCAAATACATCAAAATTCCACTTTGTTCAAACACTAGATAATACTTGCCCCCGACGACATGTTTTTGTTGTAGAAAAGCATGCTTTGGACAAAAAAAGCGATTAAATCCAAATCCATGGAGACATCTTTATCATCTGAATAGATTTTATGAAACATTGCATCTCTCTTGAGAATATTGGCTCATCACTCTGAATAGTTGTCGATCGCATTTCCTTAGAAGATATGAAAGTTGTAGTCTTTAATCAAAATCTTTTACGCAACTCCGAGAGTTTATAGAAGCTGTTCAATTTCTATGGTTGGGTTGAACTCCATTTCCTTCTCATCGCTCGTCTTTCTTTTTTATTTTAATACCCACCTCATATCAGTTGGTACCGATCCATATGGATCAGTACCGAGATTTACCTATTGTTATATAAATATAACACTTAAAAAATCTTAAGCTTTCATTATGCTTTTTCAAACTCCACCCACTTTGGAGCCGAGTGTGTAACGACCCGTAAATTTCAACGGTTTAAAATAACGTAATTAACTAAATTTTTGTGAAAATTTAAACAATTGAATGGGGTAATAAAAATTAAATATTTGAAATGCGTCTATTTTGATGTAGAAAATGTCAGATTTTCGTTGGAAAATATGAAAGTTTATTCTATTATGTAAATTTCAATTTCAATTTAAATCGGTTAAATTTGATGGTAATAAAATATTTTCAAAATCTGAATATTTTTATACAATAAATTTGTAAATTATCTTCTGAGTAAGACGTCGAAATTCGTTTCGCCAAATTTGTATTGCTATAGCCCCGTTTATCTTATTTTCGGCGTTTTAGCAGCATTATGATAACGAATATCGACTTTTGATAGAGTAATCGTATCGCTGAAATCTGTATACCATTCTATTCGTCTCGTCGTGCTGATCTCTGCAGTATATTCATATGTGTGTTTTGGAGTCTGGTATATGGCGGAATCTGTGAAAACGGTAACCGTATCGGTACATGTTCGTGCCTTTGGGTTGTTGTGTCCATTCAATTTCCACCGTGTATTAACCCAACAACCATTAGAAATTAACGACCACTTAGCTTTTAATATATTCCCTAAATTCAACGTTCGTATGCCTTTACATTTCCCCCTTTTTCATTTATAACTCTTGTTCTTCTTGTGATATCGTGCCTTGCTTCTGAACAAAGAAAAACTTATATAAACAGAACTCTATTCTGACGTGTTGCATTCACTTTGTACCTCAAAATCATCTTCTTCCTGTCGAAATTTTTTTATATATATAACTAAATATCGCTTCCATCTCACTGCCTGCTTGCTCAATGCTGTCCCCGTCCTTGACCTGACCGCTAATGCCCTGGCCTCCAATTTCCTCCACCAAGCGCGGATCAAGCCATGCCCCACGTCAGCCTTCCCTTCGCTGAATCCATCCCCTACTGACCCAAATCCCGCATCTCTTCACATTCCTATGCCATCAACTATCCAGCAAACAGCAAACCTCTCCCACCACACGTGTCCCCTCTGTCACCTGACAAGCCAAGCAACCACCAGCCATCACCGGCAGAACCTCCTCACGCCACCGCGCCACCTTCTCCACGTGAACGGCCTCTGCTTCGTCACCACCATGCTAACAGCCTCCGCCATAGCAACTCCAAACCATACAATAGCCCGTTGCCAAACCCAACCTCATCCCCAACCGTAGCTGCTGCATCCGCCTTCCTTGTCGCCTCTGTCGAGATTTGACACCATCCCATTGAGTTTCACTCCCCAAACATTGCTCAATTCCCCTTTGGCCTATGCGTCCGCCTCCGCCCAATCGCCAATGGCCATCAACTCTTCCCTCCATCAAGCACTTGACAACCCTGGCCCATAGCCTCGTCCTCCCTGACAGCCGCCCTATCACCCCGATAGCCCTCTCTTCTTAATTATGTTATATATGTTACATATATTGTCAGAATATATAAACATATATTTCCTTAAGGTAATCCGTTTAAAAATTATAATATGTTAAACTATTTATATAATATGTTTAAACTGATTATATTAAACTAGGTATATATAATATGTTTAAACTATTAATTAAAATTATGTTAATATTTCTAAAATAGATTCTTTAAAAAAAATTAACATATATCGATGGTCGGTTTAAAATGTATTTAGGAAATTTTGAAAGAAATATGTGGGTTTTATGAAGATTGATTTTGACACTATATATATATATATATAGGGAGAATTATTTTAAAGGACAAAGATTTGTATATTTTTTGCCTCAAGGACACGACCTCAATATTTTTGCCACAAGGACAAACATTCTTCTAAAAATTATTCATAAGGACAAACATTTTCCAAAATTATTTATAAGGACAACAAAACTGCTACCGAGCTAAAAACTGATACCTAAAAACTGCTACCGATAACTACAGACTGATACCTAAAAACTGCTGTCAATAACTAAAAACTGATACCTACAGATAGTTGTCCTTCAGGATAAAATATTGAACGTCTGTCCTTCGTACTAAAAAGCTGTGAAATTTTGTCCTTGACAATAATTTCATGTATATATATATATATATATATATATATATATATATATATATTGGCATTTTGATATAATATGTATATAAGTTATATACTAGTTATATATTAGTACATGAGCTTGGTTTTCAAATATATATGTGGGATTTTATCTTGTTCTTTTTCCTTTGCCTGAGACATGGTTTTTCTCCTTAATTCTCCTGCCGAGCAACACCTAGGTTTGTTTTGTATATGTTTTTGTTATGTTTTACATTATAACTTGTAAATTTGGGTTAATATATTATGCTTAAAGAATATATATCTAATATATATGTTAGTAATATATATACATATATATGGTAGTTATATAAAGAGTTTACGTCAGTTGTATATATGTTAGTTTATAAATATTATAGCAATGTAATTTTAATTGATTGTTTTTTGTAATAAATATTGATTTTAAAATATAATATGTATATAAGTATATATGTTTATATATTAGTTTATACAGATAAGCATATATGAGTTCGATTTTTTTTAAATGTATATGGAGATAATTTTATATGTGTTTGAATTAAATATAGATTTAAAAATATATATCTATAGATTGATTTTCGAAAGATTTTTTTTATATATATAACCTATATTTTGTTTCATCGTGTAACGACCCGTATTTTACGAGTCGATAAATCGTAAAATAATTGTAATTAGGTTGTTCGTATTAAGTATTTCGTCCAGAGTTTAAGTCGTGTAAAAGTTAACTCGTGTGGTGCTTAAGTCGTGGGTAGCTTGGGTCGTATGGAAGTTAGGTTGGGTGGAGCGACTTATAGGAATAACGACCTAAGTATTTTAAGCAAGTTAAGGGATAGGTCGTGGATGAGTTAAGGAATGGAGTGACCTATAAGTTTGGACGAGTTAGCGTGTTAGTGTTAGAACGAGTTAACAACATGGTGGTGAGCGACTTAAGGTAGCTAACGAGTTAGGGAAGCCAGCGACTTAGGGGATTGACCGACCTAAGGAATAGACGACTTAAGAATTTGGACGACCTAAAATATAGTTAACGACCTAAGAGAGTTAGGTCGTGTGTAGGTGTTAAGGCTTAAGTCGTAAGCGATTTATGTTAGGTCGCGTAATGGCTTAGGTCGCTGGTTAGTAGATAGGTCGGTTGAACGACTTAGGGACTGGGAAGAGCTAGTAGTTGTAGCGAGTTAGTGGAGTTTACGACCTAGTGATTAACGTGCTAAGACTTAGGTCGTTAAGTCGTAAACTGGTTAAGTCGTAGGACGCTAAGTCGTTTTCCCTGATGAGTCGTAGGTCGCGAGGGTTGTTAAGTCGAGCATTAGCTTGTTTCGTTAGGTCGTTCCTGTAGTAGGCCGCATGAAGGCTTAAGGGGTTAGGTCGTGTATGTTTTAGGTCGTGCATAGGGTTGAACCGATAGGTCCTAAGGTCGATGGGGGATCTTTAGGTCGTAGGTCGTGGACATTGGTAGGTCGTGGACGACCTAAAGGCGAGCGACCTAAGAGCGAGCCTATAAATACACGGTCTATCTTCACTTTTTGGCACCGGATTTTGAAGTGACGAAGTGCTGCCATTTTGAGAGCTCGACTACAACATTTCTTCACTTCTTTTCTCCACTCTAATCTAGTGCTTACATCCATCCAAAATTGAAGATCAAGGTTGAAGATCCAAGATCCAAAGTTAAAGATCTACATTCTTCAAAGAGAGATTTCATCGATTGAAGCAAGATTTTGTCGGATCAAGCTTAGTTCTTCGCTGTCCATATCTGAAGTTGTTATCTTTTGAGGTGTTTAGGTGTTTTGGTGAGTGGTGGTTATCTCTCACACGGATCCAAAGGAGTATATTGGATCGGTGGTTTGTTTATGTGTTAAAGAGAGTGATTTCGTGCATTTTTCTCAAGTCTGCATGTAGATCTAACGTTCATGATGATTTGACATCTATTTTACTACATGTTCACTTATGCAAGTTCATTCATCAAGTTGTAGAGATATTGTTCATAATTCATGCTTGTTAGAATGCATGTTAGATTTGGACTCTTTATTTACGAAATTGCCATTATTGTTGTAATTGTTTATTTAGATCTTGTTTGAATGATTGATTACTTGGATTAATGTTTGATTTGATAGATTGTTGCAAATTAGCTAATAGTTGATTTGGACAAGTTGGTCGAGGATGATTCAAAAGCTAAGTGGAAAGGCTCTTGAATAGTGAAAGCTGCTTGTGACATATGAAGCGGATGGTGAGGCTCATATGGATAGATTCGATGACGATGGACTTTGCTATGATGCGATGAAGCAAAGTTTGATGTGAGACAGCCTTGGTTTAATCCAGACGGGATCATCCCAAGTATGTTGATAACTCGAGGGATGGTTCGAGTTGGTTGATAATGGATTGCTCGAGAGGTAGCTTGGGCTAGTATGAGAATAGTCGTCGAGGAGGATGACTAGGAGGCTTGGATTTCATCGTTGTTGAAGGTTCTAGTAAAATCAAAACAAGAGTACATGGGGCGCCCAAAACGACTACAGGTAGGTGGTCGGGACACCCAAAAGACTACAGGCAGGTGGTCGAGTACTCTGGGTAAAGTAGGTAAGTCCTAGGCACGGGTCACGATGACGTGCGGAGTTTGTCTAGAACCGGGGTTACCATTAGCCCTTGACTTACGGGTGAAAGAATGTGCCGGTCATTCAATTAACGATGGTTTCGAGGCAATGATAACAGTGATAGCCAGAGTCATGGATGTTTGGTTGTATCGTCACTCGGTCTCAAGAGCGATGTTTTGTGGGTGCTTATCTGATCTTGGTTTAGGCCTTGGGGGTTTGTACTTGGAAAACATCGACCTTGACTCGAGTGATAATTGCTTTACTTTAATTGTCTGCTTTGCTATGTTTGTTTCTGCTTAGTGTGTCTGGGGGCTATCACTGTAGAAAGAGGTGGAGTGGGATGGTTGGGTTCCTATTCCTTTTACCTTTTATGGTCTTTTAGTATGTTTGATAGTTGATTTACTGCTCACTAAGACTGTTGTCTGACTCAAGGTTTTATATTCAACTCTTATTACCTTGGGCTGTTCATCCATGTTGGGATGGGCAGACTAGGTAGTAGGTGACATGTGCTGTTCTTGGCTACCAACGCTGTTGATGACGAAGACGAGCTGGAGCCTTTTGCATACTGTTTTCTTACTATATGTACTAGATGTTCCGCTGTTTGTTTGATACTCTGAGTGTTATGTAGTAAGGCTTGATGTATTGACTATTCAGATGATTGTATTAAACTATTATGAGTTTATATGACTCCGTTCTGTGGAGCTTCACTATGTATACTTTTCTATTGTATTTTATCCATGCGCTGTGAGTAATATGATAGACTATTCTGTTTTATCTTATCCTGACTATCGTCCATGGCTGCCTGGAACACCTTTCAGCGCACCATTCCCTTGTTTTCGTGCGGGAGTTGTGGACGGTCATCACATTTGGTATCAGAGCTTTGGTTAATCGATTTTAGCCAATGCTCGCTGACGTAATTACGTATGAGAGACGTAATTGTATTTTGATGGATGATTACTATATATAATATAGTAGTTATAAGGATTTGAACTCCTTATGAAGTTGTTTCTCAAGGTGTTCTTAATTATTCCTTTTTTTGTAGATATTAAGGATGAGTCGAAGAGGGAGACCAGCTGCTAGGGAAGGCCGTGCTGTTGATGGGGCCGCTGATTACGCTGCTATGTTCGAGGCCATGATGACTTCGATCATGAAAAGGATGCCAGCTTCGGGACCATCAGTAGATGTTGGAGTTCAAGTTCAAACTCCAAGACCAGTGGATTTTGCTAAGTTGTGCAAAGACTATACTTCTCTTGGAGAAAAGGTTTTCTTGGGAACAGAATCAACCATTGAAGTTCAGAGATGGATAGATGCTTGTAAAAGGATTTTTGGTGATTTGGGAATTGAGGATGCAACTAAGAGGAAGCTTGCATCAAGACAGCTTCAAGGGAGAGCTTCGGATTGGTGGAACTCTATCACCATAGATACTCCAGAGGAAGAGATCACTTGGGAGAAATTCCAAGCTAGATTTGAAGCTAAGTTCATTTCTACAGCTCAGAAGTCTGTTTTGTTCAAGAAATTTGTAGAGCTCAAGCAAGGAGGGAGATCAGTTCTTGAGTATGTTTCTGAGTTTGAAGCTTTGTCCAAGTATGCTAGATCGTATATTGAGTCTTCATATCAGAAGAATGAGAAGTTTGTGACAGGCTTGGATAGTTACCTTGGGAGGCAGTTGGTGGATCATTTGGACGATCCGTTTGAGAAGCTTGTGGAGAAGGCTCTCAGGCATGAGAGTTTGTTTTCTAAAGAGGGATCTGTTGTTGCTATGACCAAGGAGGAGTCCAAACCACAACAAGGTGGGAACAAGAAGAGGAAGCAGCAGCAGCAAAGGGGTAAGAATGGCCAGAAGAAGCTGAGGAGTGAAGTGACCTGCTACAACTGCCAGTAGAAGGGCCATCTCTCCAGAGATTGTAAGAATCCCAAGGTGCCGGGAAAGTGCTATAACTGCGATAAGCTGGGACACATCAAGAAGGATTGCCCAGAACCAAGGAAAGACATGCAGATTGTACAAGCTTATGCTTTGGGAGCTGTGCCGTCGTCTTCAAAAACTCCTACTGCTGAAGAGAGGGGGAAGAATGTAGTGGTTCAAGGTACTCTTTCCATATGTGGTGTTCCAGTTAGAGTATTTTTTGATACTGGGGCGTCGCATTCGTTTGTTTGTAATGATCTTGTAGGCCGGTTGGGTTTGGAACCGGATATTGTTGATAGGCCATTGGTTGTGACTAATCCAGTTGGGGGTTCGTCATGTTTGTGTATGATATGCCGTGGTCTGGTTGTATCGAGTCATGATTGCTCTTTTGTTTATGATTGTTTTGTTTTGAACTTTGCGGGGTTCGGAATTATTTTGGGTATGGACTGGCTTAGGAAGTACGCGGCAAGGTTTGATTGTAAGAGGCTGGAGGTGACAGTCGAGAATGTGGAGGGGCGAAAGGTTGTGATACGATGTAAGCATGAAGAAGGCGTCTTCATGAGTTTCATGTATTCGCTGGTTGTTCCACGGGATGGACTGTCATCGATGCCTATTGTGAATGGATTTGAGGATGTCTTTGACGAGGTCAAAGGGTTACCGCTGTATAGAGAGATCGAGTTTCGTATCGATCTAGTTGAAGGAGCCAGACCTGTTGTGATGCCTCTTAGGCGGATGGCGCCTAGGGAACAGCAAGAGTTGAAGGTGCAGGGTGATGACCTTTTACAGAAAGGATTCATTCGGCGTAGTGTGTCCGAATGGGGTGCACCAGTGGTGTTTGCAACCAAAGCGGATGGGTCGTTGAGGTTGTGTGTGGATTATCGTGAGCTGAATAAGGTGACTAAGAAGAACAAGTATCTGTTGCCGAGAATAGATGACTTGTTTGATCAGCTTCACGAAGCTAAGGTGTTTTCTCGGATGGATTTGGCAATGGGATTTCACCAGTTGAGAGTGGCAAAGGATAGTGTGCCGAAGACTGCTTTCAGGACACCATCCGGTTTCTTTGAGTGGCTGGTAATGCCGTTTGGATTGACCAATGCACCAGCATATTTTGTGGATCTTATGAATAGAGTGTTCAGAGATCAGTTGAACAAGTTCGTACTTGTGTTCGTGGATGATATTTTGATTTATTCCAGAACATAAGAAGAGCACGAGACGCACTTGCAGATTGTTTTGGAAATCTTGCGAAAACATCAGCTGAGGGCTAAGTTTTCGAAGTGTCACTTCTGGAAGAGCGAAGTGAGGTTCTTAGGCCATGTTATCTCTGGAAATGGAATAGCGGTTGATCCCGCTAAGGTGGCAGCAATCCAGGATTGGGTTAGACCTAAGAATGCATCTGATGTGAGAAGTTTTCTTGGATTAGCAGGATATTATCGTCGATTTATCAAAGACTTTTCCAAGATAGCTGCACCGTTGACAGGATTGATGAAAAAGAATCAGATATTCAGATGGGATGCTAAGAGTGAGCAAGCTTTCGGAATCCTGAAAGAGCGACTGACGAGTGCTCCTGTTTTGGTTATTCCAAGTGGAAACGATGAGATGGTAGTTTACACCGATGCATGTGGTACTGGACTTGGAGCAGTGTTGATGCAGAAGGATAAAGTTGTTGCGTATGAAAGTCGACAACTTAAGCCGCATGAAAGGAATTATCCGACTCATGATTTGGAGTTGGCGGCAATTGTTTTTGCTTTGAAGATGTGGAGACACTATCTATTGGGAATTCGATTCGAGTTGTTTACGGATCATAAGTCGTTGAAGTATCTTTTCTCCCACAAGGATTTGAATCTTTGGCAGCAACGATGGCTAGAGTTTTTAGCATCATATGATTTTGGTATAGCCTATACTCCGGGAAAAGGTAACGCAGTGGCTGATGCGTTAAGTCGAAGACATGCAGGATTGGGAGCCATGTTTTCAGAATGGAAGAGTCTCGAGTATTTGGCTGGATTTGACTTCAGGCCTAGATGTGAATTGGAAACTGAGATGTTGGCAAACTTATCAATAAGACCTACTCTTGTGGAAAGAATTGGCGAGGGCCAAAAGCGAGACGATAAGCTTGTCAAGATTATCCGCGATTTGGAATCTAGATTGAACCCAGAAAAGGATAAAGGATTCGAAGTCGATCGAGAGGGTTGGCTTCGGAAGCAAGGACGACTAGTTGTTCCTGATATGGATGGATTGAGAGATGAAGTTCTGAGGGAAAGTCATCACTCGAAGTTGACAATTCATCCAGTGGAAATAAGATGTATCGGGATATGAAGAGAACCTACTACTGGGAAGGTATGAAGAAGGATGTTGGAAATTTTATTTCCAAATGTATGAACTGCCAGTTGGTAAAAGCCGAGAAAAAGAAGCCCAGTGGATTGCTTCAGCCATTAGAGGTTCCTACATGGAAGTGGGAGCAGATATCGATGGATTTTATCTATGGTCTACCTAGAACCAGGGCAGGAAATGAAGGGATTTGGGTCATTGTAGATCGTTTGACTAGGAGTGCAAGATTCATTCCTGTTCAATCAACTAGGACTGCATCGAAATTGGCTGAGTTGTATGTTAAGTGGATAGTTCGATTCCATGGTATTCCGAAGAGTATAGTGAGCGATCGAGACCCATTGTTCACTAGTGGATTTTGGAAGAGCTTCCAAGATGTTTTGGGAACCAAGTTGTGTTTGAGTACAGCTTATCACCCCCAAACAAATGGTCAGACCGAGAGAGTCAACCGAGTTTTGGAAGATCTCCTAAGAGCATGTGTTTTGGATTTCGGAGGATCATGGGAAGATCATCTTCATTTGGTGGAATTTGCGTATAACAACAGTTACCAGTCAAGTATTGGTATGGCACCATATGAAGCATTGTATGGAAAACCGTGTAACTCTCCGACATGTTGGTTGGAAACTGGAGAAAAGCTGATACTTGGGCCAGAGATGATTCGACAGACTTCGGATTGCATAGAGATCATTCGGCAACGAATGAAGGCAGCCCAAGATCGTCAGAAAAGTTATGCCGATAAGCGTCGAAAAGATTTGGAATTCGACGTAGGAGATATGGTTTTTGTGAAAATTTCTCCACTGAAGAATGTTATTCGATTCGGGAAGAAAGGGAAATTGACTCCGAGATTTGTTGGACCATTTCCGATCATCGAGCGAATTGGAAAGCTCGCTTATAAGTTGGAATTAACAGAGAAGATGTCGCCCGTGCACAACGTTTTTCATGTATCATATCTACGGAAGTATGTGCACGACTCGAATACAGTGGTTTCTGCTGATAGCTATGAAGATTTAGAGGTTGACCCAGTTGTTACGAGACCTCGTAAGCCGCTTCGTGTTGTTGAAACCGACACGAAATTGCTTAGGAGGAAAACGATTACGTTGCTCAAGATACAATGGAGTGATGATGTTAACGACTGTACATGGGAGGAGGAAGAGAGGATGAAAGCAGCTCATCCTGAACTCTTCGAGGTATGGCCCTAAGGTGTCGTGACATCTCATGAATTTGTAACTTGTTCTAATATTAGAATTCTGCGTGCTAGGCTAGTAATTGGATACATGGTTTGTTGATTGCTATGGACGGTAGGCATGCAGAATAGTTATGATTGCTCTTGTTTGTTTGGAATGTCGGGGGCGAAATTCCTAAGGGGGAGAGAATGTAACGACCCGTATTTTACGAGTCGATAAATCGTAAAATAATTGTAATTAGGTCGTTCGTATTAAGTATTTCGTCTAGAGTTTAATTCGTGTAAAAGTTAACTCGTGTGGTGCTTAAGTCGTGGGTAGCTTGGGTCGTATGGAAGTTAGGTTGGGTGGAGCGACTTATAGGAATAATGACCTAAGTATTTTAAGCAAGTTAAGGGATAGGTCGTGGACGAGTTAAGGAATGGAGTGACCTATAAGTTTGGACGAGTTAGCGTGTTAGTGTTAGAACGAGTTAACAACATGGTGGTGAGCGACTTAAGGTAGCTAACGAGTTAGGGAAGCCAGCGACTTAGGAGATTGACCGACCTAAGGAATAGACGACTTAAGAATTTGGACGACCTAAAATATAGTTAACGACCTAAGAGAGTTAGGTCGCGTGTAGGTGTTAAGGCTTTAGTCGTAAGCGATTTATGTTAGGTCGCGTAATGGCCTAGGTTGCTGGTTAGTAGATAGGCCGGTTGAACGACTTAGGGACTGGGAAGTGCTAGTAGTTGTAGCAAGTTAGTGGAGTTTACGACCTAGTGATTAACGTGTTAAGACATAGGTCGTTAAGTCGTAAAGTGGTTAAGTCGTAGGACGCTAAGTCGTTTTCCCTGATGAGTCGTAGGTCGCGAGGGTTGTTAAGTCAAGCATTAGCTTGTTTCGTTAGGTCGTTCCTGTAGTAGGCCACATGAAGGCTTAAGGGGTTAGGTCGTGTATGTTTCAGGTCGTGCATAGGTTTGAACCGATAGGTCCTTAGGTCGATGGGGGATCTTTAGGTCGTAGGTCGTGGACATTGGTAGGTCGTGGACGACCTAAAGGCGAGCGACCTAAGAGCGAGCCTATAAATACACGGTCTATCTTCACTTTTTGGCACCGGATTTTGAAGTGACGAAGTGCTGCCATTTTGAGAGCTCGACTACAACATTTCTTCACTTCTTTTCTCCACTCTAATCTAGTGCTTACATCCATCCAAGATTGAAGATCAAGGTTGAAGATCCAAGATCCAAAGTTAAAGATCTACATTCTTCAAAGAGAGATTTCATCGATTGAAGCGAGATTTTGCCGGATCAAGCTTAGTTCTTCGCTGTCCAGATCTGAAGTTGTTATCTTTTGAGGTGTTTAGGTGTTTTGGTGAGTGGTGGTTGTCTCTCACACGGACCCAAAGGAGTATATTGGATCGGTGGTTTGTTTATGTGTTAAAGAGAGTGATTTCGTGCATTTTTCTCAAGTCTGCATGTAGATCTAATGTTCATGATGATTTGACATCTATTTTACTACATGTTCACTTATGCAAGTTCATTCATCAAGTTGTAGAGATATTGTTCATAATTCATGTTTGTTAGTATGCATGTTAGATTTGGACTCTTTATTTACGAAATTGCCATTATTGTTGTAATTGTTTATTTAGATCTTGTTTGAATGATTGATTACTTGGATTAATGTTTGATTTGATAGATTGTTGCAAATTAGCTAATAGTTGATTTGGACAAGTTGGTCGAGGATGATTCAAAAGCTAAGTGGAAAGGCCCTTGAATAGTGAAAGCTGCTTGTGACATATGAAGCGGATGGTGAGGCTCATATGGATAGATTCGATGACGATGGACTTTGCTATGATGCGATGAAGAAAAGTTTGATGTGAGACAGCCTTGGTTTAATCCAGACGGGATCATCCCAAGTATGTTGATAACTCGAGGGATGGTTCGAGTTGGTTGATAATGGATTGCTCGAGAGGTAGCTTGGGCTAGTATAAGAATAGTCGTCGAGGAGGATGACTAGGAGGCTTGGATTTCATCGTTGTTGAAGGTTCTAGTAAACTCAAAACTGGAGTACATGGGGCGCCCAAAACGACTACAGGTAGGTGGTCGGGACACCCAAAAGACTACAGGGAGGTGGTCGAGTACTCTGGGCAAAGTAGGTAAGTCCTAGGCATGGGTCACGATGACGTGCGGAGTTTGTCTAGAACCGGGGTTACCATTAGCCCTTGACTTATGGCTGAAAGAATGTGCCGGTCATTCAATTAACGGTGGTTTCGAGGCAATGATAACAATGATAGCCAGAGTCATGGATGTTTTGTTGTATCGTCACTCGGTCTCAAGAGCGATGTTTTGTGGGTGCTTATCTGATCTTGATTTAGGCCTTGGGGGTTTGTACTTGGAAAAAATCGACCTTGACTCGAGTGATAATTGCTTTACTTTAATTGTCTGCTTTGCTATGTTTGTTTCTGCTTAGTGTGTCTGGGGGCTATCACTGTAGAAAGAGGTGGAGTGGGATGGTTGGGTTCCTATTCCTTTTACCCTTTATCCTCTTTTGGTATGTTTGATAGTTGATTTACTGCTCACTAAGACAATTGTCTGACTCAAGGTTTTATGTTCAACTCTTATTACCTTGGGCTGTTCATCCATGTTGGGATGGGCAGACTAGGTAGCAGGTGACAGGTGCTGTTCTTGGCTACCAACGCTGTTGATGACGAAGACGAGCTGGAGCCTATGACATATGACACTATAACTGTTGTATATATAATATTTGAATTTGTTGCTGATAATATATGCCTATTGTTGATATGTCATATTATTATCATATTTGTTCCCACTCTGCAAGTTCCCAGTTAGTTTTTCCCTATGGGTTAAAATGATACATACCCGAACGATCTTGTAGATTAAGGGAAAATCGTTATGGGTTGAAATGATAAACCCAAGCGATTTTCATTGAGTTTGAAATTTTGGGATTGTTCGTATATACCCATAAATATAAATTTTAAATTGCGGATTGCAATAATAAATATCTATATCACAAGACAATATGAGTGAAAATTAAATACGGACACGGTTGGTCTTTTGAAGTGATTTCCAAAGTTTTGAAAGGAAATATATTGGTTTTATAGATATTGATTTTAAAATATATAAAATAAGATTTAAATAGATTTAATAATAGTAATATTTAACTTATTATAACTTAATTTAATAATTTAATTTATATATATATAGATACATACATACATATATATATGATATGTTTAAAACATTTATTTGAATTTATATTATTATTTTAAAAATAGATGTTTGTAACAACTTTCAATAAAGAGAGGTTGGAAAGATAAATTAAATAAGACTTGATTTACAACTAATTTTTTTTAAATTGAATTTAAACAAGGATTGACGTGAACTTATTAATTTGAGATTTTGGAAGGTATGGTCTTACAACCTGATTTGATGAAATGAGATTAAATGAATATTTTTAAGTTTAAATAGAATTGAATATTAATTTTGATTTAAATTTGTAATTGGAGATTTTATTTAAAGGTTACTAAAAATGATTAAATGAATAATTTCCCCTTTAAATTAAATTAAGGTGAATTTTGAAATATAAATGAAATTATCAAATTTAGTTATTGTAAAATGTTTGAATATATAAACTTTGAAACCTATTGAATTTGAAATGGTTTTAAATTTATAATTCAAAAATCTGGATTTGAAATTGATAAATAAAAATGGTCTTAATGAGAATTTGAATTGAGATTGAATTAAAGTGAATTTGGAACTAAAAGTTGATTTGAATTTGATTTGTGAAGTTGGAAGAAATAATTCTAATTATAAACAATATTTTTTATATAAACCATTTTTTATATATAACTATTTTTATTTATAATTATTTTAAGATATAAATTATTTTAATATTTAAACTGTTTAAGTTGGAACTGTTATGATTTAAAGTGAATATTGATTTCAAAAGCGATATGATTTTGGAAGTGAATATGATTTTGAAAGTGTATATGATTTTAAAATGGATATGATATTCGATATGAAGTATGAACAGTTTTGAAATAAACTGACCACGGTGTGAAATATATGTTTGGTTGTTAAAGAGACAGGGATCAGATATTGTCATACTCTCTGCCAATACCCAAAATGTAACAACCCAGGGTTTTGTAACAACTAATTATCTTCATTAAACGATTAATATGCTAGCTAATTGCTAGTGGAAGTTTTAAATCAGGGTGAAATTCTCTTCTAAATTTGTTAAGTGTTGGTGGGATTTGAAAATTGAATTGTGGCCCATGTTTTATTATGAGGTCATGAAGATTTTCAAGGTAAATACCCGTCCCCCTTTCATTCTTCATTTGTTCGTGAAAACCCTAAAACAAAATAATCGAAGAAAAAGAAATGGCGGCTCGTTTTGTTCGATCCTCCTCCTTCAGCAACTAGGGTTATTGATTTAAATTGAAGCGCCGCTGATTTAATCGTTGCTTCTTCAATTGATTCGTTCATGGCAGCTTCTTCCAAGTCGAATTCGTGGTTGCCGACTTCAAATACTCGGTTGCTTGGATCTGCGCGTTGAAACTAAGATGAGTGAATTATCACTCGCATGTATTTCATTCTTAGATTATTCGATTTTGTTAGATGTTGATGATTTTTATTTGTCTTGATTTGATTTCTGCATACCACGACACTGATTTTTGTTTGAAATCTGCAAGCATGATTTTGGGAAAATAAAATTTTGATGAGAATTCAATTTGGCTTTGCGTTTGATGATTTTTCACTACACTCTCCGATTTCATGAGTTTGCTAGCTTCGGCCTTGGCTTGAGATTTCATTTAACTGTGCTTCGGTGCTCAATTTTATTTCGAGGATGATGTTGATCTTGTCGGCTTTGACTATGCTATTCACTGCCTCTAGTAGTATTTTCATCCTCGTTCGATTTTACTTGCAAGAGTTGTTCGACAGTGACTTCATTGAACTTTGACTTTGCATTTTCTTTGTGTATTGTCACTGCTTCATGTTCATATATATTTCCTATTTGGGTTTGCACTATCCAGTTTCATGTAGTCGTTCACTTGTGCCTTTGTGACCATTGCAGTTGATTATGCAGTTTTGAGTTTCATGTATTTTGTATCACTGCACATCTTCTTCATACCACATATAACCATCAGTGTGCCTTTCCAGTACTGTCACCTGGCCATCACCTCGAGTTTGATCATTTATTGCAGCTGTCTTGACCATTTGAGCAGTTTGCCTACCTGTTTTATGTAGTATTGGGCATATGTAAGTTGCATTTGTTAGTCTTCACAGCAACCTTTGGTTGCATATCGAGTTGTTTCACTGATGCATCATGTATGGACATTCATTTGAATTCACTGTTGGTTCATGTCGTGACATTGATTGTCGATTGACCTATTTTGTTTATGTGAGCTGCTGTTTTAATAAGACTTAGTAATTTGTCGAGCATCATTTATATGCATACATATATATGCCCCATTGTTGTTTCATTGGTAGGTGCTGTCTGCACTTGATTCTCCTCATCTTCAACAAAGATGTTTTAAGTCATGTTCGTTTGAGTATATTGTAGTCTTTATATTGTGGTTTCATGATGACTCTGGTCTGTTGGCTTTACTGCCTTCATACATTTGCAGTTTTTAGTTGTTTTGGATGTTGCACAGTCTATATGAACGTGGTTCATATTTATGTTGTGCTTTGAGCATTGCCCTGTAATTTAAATTGCCTGACCACTTTGGTTGCCATTGTGGTCTGGTTCCTTCATGTTGTTGTACTTGACTCATTACTATTGTGTGCTGTGGTGCCATATTTTTGGTGCTCTCACCTTCATTCTACTATCTTCTTGTATTTCGTACCACTGCCTCGGGCACTTGGTTATTCGAGTTGAGTTGTTTTGTTGCATTTTGGTCTTGCTTGCATTATTCATTTCTTTGTTGCATGTATGCTGACTTCAAGTTGAAATATTTCGAGCACTGTAGCTTGTATACTTCATGTGGTGGTTGCAGTTTCTTTTGTTGCAGTGTGCCTTTGTATTCATGTGGTGGTTGTAGTTTTTGTAGCAGTCTTACCCTTGTGATCTTGTGGTGGCTGTAGTTCTTGTTGCAGTTTTGCCCTTGTATTTTTGAGGTGACTGCAGTTTAGATTGGGTCGCGCATTGCACTGACCACTGTATTCATTTACATTGCGTTGTTTGGTCTGGACATTCTTTGTTTCAGATCGGTGCATATCTTCTTGTATGCTTGGAGCCTCTGTTCGACCATATTGATAGTATTTGGTCTGGACATCGTTGTATTGTGACTTGTACATTGATTTGTACATTGAGTTGAATCCAGCTTAAACGCTCGGGTTTGACTTTGTGCTTGTTTGTGAACTTTCATTAAGCTTTTGTGTATGTAATCACAGTAGCGGTGAGGCAGTACACGCATGCGTGTACTGAAGCCCTACCAGGAGTGACATTTTAATTGATATTTCAATTATTTGAACTGTTTCGTTTATTCAATTCAATATGTTTTGAATTGTATTTTGATTTGGTTTGATTGATTATTTTGTTGTTGTCCAATTATCTATTTGATAATTATATTATGAGTTTCTAATTATTTATTTAATAATTAGATTTTGTTGTTAATTGCCGTTTAGGTAATTCTGTTGTTTTCTAAATTATCTGCATTGATAATCCTTTTATTAATCTTTGTTGATGATTTGAATTTGCTGATTCGTTGTTAATGCTGTTATGCATTATATTTACCATTATCTGATTTCTTGTTAAAGGATTGGATAGATGAGATATACTTTGACTGTCGTCTATTTGTTATTTAATTATTTTTGCTTCTATTTGTTATTTAATTATTATTGCTTCTGTACATTAATAACTGAGTTTGAATTAGACTGACCCGTGTATTATTTTCTTTTGAATTTAATACTCGGGTCAGACCGAGTTATTACAGGTTGTAGATATCTTGCTTTGGGTTGCTGCTTGAGCTTGAAGTCTTTTCATATCTTTTGGAGTAGCCGTCGTCATTTTATAGTAGTCAGTGTATTTGTATAGGATGATATATATTCATGTATATTATTCACGATAATGTACTTGTATATGTAACTTCTTGAGTCGACAGTTATAGTTGTATCATATGTATGGTATCACATGTATTGTAACTGACTTCAGTTATATATACATGAGACTTTTTATTATCTGTGCTCCGCATTTAGCTGATATGTGTTATTATTATATATATTGCCCTAAACTATTATGAACCATCGTAGTTCGTTTTGTACTGGAATTGGGTATGTCGATGGGAGTAAATAAATAAGAGATGAAAAATAAAAATATATACCACTCCTATCGAGGTAACCAATTCTAGTGTGAGGCCTAACTACGGATGACCGTTCCTATCCAGCCATATTCTTCGTAATAACAGACGGTATTTTTTTATACTCTTTGTTATTGTGAGCATAGTGGTGGGGCGTCACAGTTGGTATCAGAGCTTGGGGTTTATGGACATATATAAAACATAACTTAGATGGAACATGTGTTACAACTAATTTGTCGATGTTTTATTGTGCTTTGAGTCAAAACTAAAGTTTTGAAATTATGATGAAATTTTTAAATATCTTTATTTAAAAATAAAAGTGAACGGCGTGTTTTGAGGGTTGAGTATATTGTGTTTTATTTCTCAGAGTGCGTAGCGAAAACAGTGAGACTGCCTTCGCTGAGTACAGCTGATAACCTTTTTGATTTAAAAATCAAAATATGAAATTGAAATAAATTTCATTTGTTGTTCACATAGCTGTGTTTAATTTGTTTTCTTTGAAAATTTCGAATCCGATTTGAGGATTCGAAGCGATTGCAGTTATGTGAATTTGTTGAGATTTTTGCTGTTTTGAATTATCTTCCTTGAAGATATATCCGAATGATTTCTTTGTTCATTTTGTTGTATACGTGCAAATTTATGTTGCACGTTACTGCATTAATTTTACGTTGAACCGGTGTTTGGTTTTAAACGTATTTTGTTGCCGTTATTTTTATAACGAAATTTTCACACTGGTGCTAAGTTTTTGAAGCACGGTGTTTTGTTGACATTTTTAATGAATGAAAATTCACTGGTATTATATTTTGATGCAAATTATTTTGATGAGATTTTGTGTAACAACCCGCATATTTATCGATTTTATATTTAAATATTTTGTCGTTAATCGGATATTGGTCTGAAAAGCTACTGTGACGACCCGGAATTTTCGAGCATTTAAAATCGGTATATTAAAGGTTAATTATCAACTTAAATTACGAATAACATAATTTATTTGACAATTAGATTGTTGAATTAAATAATTTGAATTGAATAAGATATGAAACCTGAGATTTTAAGCCTGGTAAAAATATAATTTGAAAGCTTATAAAATTTATATTGATAACATTGAATATAATAAAAGTGTTAAAATGGAATCTAACACTGAATTGGTCAGTTTTGAAATTTAATCATTTAAATTGAATTTAAAAATAGCCTTTTGAGGCACAGTCTCGAAACTTGACGAAACCAGTTCCATTGGGTCCGTAATATTGAATTGTTATCGGATTTCAAATTTCGCAGCTTTTGGAGTAGAGTGTGAGTGTACGACATGTAAACGCGTTGAAAATTTATATAGCGACCAATTGAATTTAAATAAAGAAATGTTGGTCTACTCAAACTTTCTTTCAGCCGTTCAGTTAACAATAAAAATGCTTGAACTAAAAAAAATAAAAATAAAATAAAATATATAATAATATAATAAATAGATGAATAAAGGAAGAGGCTTCAAGTAGAAGCTATAAGCCGCGTATAAAAATAAAATAAAGACAATAAGCAACAGGATAGGGGCCGAAGCCCTTCTCTTCTTTTCAAACCCCATTCCCCTTTTCTCCTTTTCTTCATACGAATTCAATTCGTTCATTCAAAAAAAAATTATTAATTAACAATGGCCGTAGCCATCATCTTCTCATCAGTAAATAGAAGGGGAAACCCGGTTAAATCGCATCATCTCCCTCCTTCCTCTTCTGTGAATCCATAAAGTCAAAAAAAAAAGAGTTTGGTCGCGTACAAATTTGGGGCTAGGGTTCGAGTGTTTGCTTATTTTGATGCTAGATTCGAATCGAAATTCACAGCCGTTCGCGAAATCGACGGTGACGCAAGGGGGGTTCTCCTTTGTAACCGAGTCGACATGTGTGACGGTGGATAAAGGAGTGTCGTGGAGGTACGACGACTCGAGCGACGAAGCGAAGTATACTAGAGGGTTTGGGTCATGCGTATCTGCTTGGAAGGGGGTTTCAACGTGCTCTGATCCCTACGACGGCGAGGCTGGGGGGGAAAGGGGCGCTCACGCGTAGTGCTGGTTCTCGAGCATTGTGCGTGTCACGATTGTGGTAAGCATCTTCTTGTTTTTCTCTCTCTTTATTTTGAAATTTTAAAATGTTAAACTGGAAATTTTTTTTAGTTATAAACTGTTTCAAAACAGAAAAAAAAAATTTCATCAAACAAGTATATAGACAGTAAAGAAATTTCTGTATGTTAGGTACAGAGGAAAAATTATACTTATAAATATACGCTTACACATTTTTAATTTTGCTGTTTAATTTTAAATAAGTACTAGGGTGATATGTATATTATAAAACATATTAAAAACGAATATTTAAAAAATTCATCAATTGTTATGTAATGGCTAATTTATTTTGAACATTTTTAAATTATTAGTACTCAAGTTTAAACCTTTGAGTTTAATTTATCGATTTTTTTTAGTTCGTTTATCAGTAAATTATTTTTACAGAAAGATTTTAAAAATATATAGAGATTTTAAATGTTGAGGGGTTTATATCAAAATAAGATTTTTAATCTATATAAATTGATTTTATAAATATGGGATTTAGAGGAAAAAAACCCAATATATATATATATATATATATATATATAAGTATATCTATATAAAACATACGCACTTTTTGTCTTTGTAATTTATTGTAAATTAATGGATTATGGTGATTAACTCACTTAATAAACTTATTTAATTATTTCAGTCACTAAAAATAATTTATTAAAGGAAAATTAGTTTGAATAAAATTCCTAGTTAATTAAATTGAAAAATGGTAATTAATGTTCGATTAGTTCAAATGATAATAAATCATATGATGTTATTCAAGGTCTAAAATTGAAGAGAAACAAGCCGGTTTGGATTGGATTGCAAATTAAAGGACAAAGGTGAGTTAATCTCACTGAGTTAAATTTAAATTTAAATAATTAGATTTAAATAATTGTTTGAAAAGGTTGAATTGATTTATGTGCTGTAGTGTGGTATATATTTGGAATTGGCATTTTATATTGTGCTAACATCTATGGATGCAGGGAAAACAGGTTGGAGGGATCCAACTGGACCCCTCAACTTTATTTAATTATTTAATGTTCTTTGTTTTGAATATTGATATTATGTAATGAATTATGTGGAAATATTGAATGCTATGGCTTGATTGTTATAATCGGGCAATAATGAATTACCAAATATATAATTTGAGTGTGGGAATGAAAATAAAAGAAGTGAAGCTGTACGTAAAATAATTATAGAAAAGTTGAATAAATTTATGCATGAACTGGAAAGGAAATAAAACGACTTTAAAATTTTAATAAATAAATCTTGAGTATGGGAAGGAAAATTTAAATAAACAGAAAGTTAACGAAACTTAAACTTCAATGTTATTGTTTAAAAGAAAAAAACATTTATTATAAATTTAGGATTTAAATTATTGAAGAAGAATAAAGAAGAAATTGGGAATAACCCGAAATTTGTATATTTCAGCTAAAGGATTTAAAAAAAAATCAAACAGAAAATAATAATAAAGTCCATAATTAATGAATTTTGAAATGAACTGATAAGTAAAGAAAGTTATTTCAAATGGAGTAAATTGGTAATCAATTTGGGAAATTGATTCAAGTGATTGAGATTGGAAATTTCTCTCTGAATAACCAAGTACGATTTCAAAATAAAGTTTTAAATATAAATTAAAGGTTTAAAGTTGTTTAAGAAGTATGTTTTGAAAGATTTACTATTTCTAAATATTTAAATTCTAAAGTAAGTATTTCCTTTTAATCAATTATAGCAATAATTATTTAAAGAGTGACTTAGTATTTTATTTTTAAAAGTGAAAATCTAGTTTTATATTCCATTTAGTAACCTTATTTCAAAAAATTTCATATAGTATGTATTTTTAACAAACCATTGAAGTCTTTTTAAAATAAATGTTTTAAAATATATTTCAAAGTAAAGTGTTTTAAATTATTTAAAATCTAGTTTTGTGCTTGGTGATTTCATAGGAGATAGAAAATAATTGGGAAAGTTTATTCTGAAAGGAAAGATGGTTTTAAAACTGTTTTCAAAGGATTGAAATAGAAATATATCTTGTGAAGATATTTTTGAGATAAATAAATAATGTGGGAAATTATTTATTGTTTGATGGATGTTTATGAATATTAATTGATAGTTAAATAACCGACTATCAATATTGGCCAACTGCGCTGATCGTTTCGAAGAGACCGGGATCGAGATTTATTTATCGAAAACCACTTCGATCCGGTTTGTACGTTTCGTGGAAATGATTTTGGATTCGAAGATGGAGCGGTGAAGTTCAAGGGCTAGTCGCTACTAATCCTGAGGGTATTTCCAAAATGGATGTAGTAGGAATAGTGCCTTCGGTTCCGTTCGAACCCGGGACGGACTTGTATGGATGAATGCTTGCGAAACATCGTCAGGTGGACGATGGGCATTCTAAGGGATATTGTTCTTAAAGGTAATGCTTAGCCTCAGGCCTCATCAAATGGGAATGGCTGAAAATCTGGGGATATGCAGCAAGGCTTCATGGGTAGCCCTCACTGGAGGGTGAGGTCATCCCTGTCTAGATGTCCCTATTATTTCGGCTTAGTGGGTGGTTGCTGATCCCAACCGCGGGGTGATCTTGCTCGGGACTGTCCAGTAAGGGATGGTTCCGGTCTTGTGTTGCAGGGAGTTAGGGTGGCTCCTCGGTACGCTGATCTAGACCAGGTACTGTGACAGGTGGTACCTCAGTGCCTAGCCATTAGTTGGAATCCATTTTCCCTACGCGCCCGCACGGTTTTGATTGTGCCCAACTATTGCTGAAACGTGAGATGCAAGCATTTCAGCTAGATTCTATTTTACTTTCTATAGACACTATTATAATATCAGAGGACTTTAATAAAAATGTTTTAGCTATCGTAAGGTAAAAACCCAACATGTTTATTTGTGGCGTGGTCTTACGAGATGCTTTTGTTTTCAAAGGATTTTTGGAACTTTAATAATCAATTGGGTGTGATTTTCTCATGTTGGTATTCCAGACTGACTCGGGTGTTATTTAACTGCAATGCTCGGGTCAGGCCGAGTATTATAGGATACAGGAGATGCTGTGGAGCTCAGGAGACGTGTTGGATGACGATACATATATTCGTACTTGTTTTATGTGAAGACCCGCAAATCCGTACTCCTTGAATATACACTAATCTCCATAGATTAACTCAAGATGAACAAAATTACGAATTATCAATGTTTAAGAAAAAGAAAGAGAGAGAAGAAGAGGGGAAAAAGATAGAAAATAGGGAGAAGAAAATAGAAAGAACAGAAAGAAAATAGAACATAGAACGGAACAGAAAACAACAGAACAATATCAGAATCTCACAATTCGCAGCGGAACAACATATAATAAATAAATGAATAATCTTTAAACAAAGAACTATATCAGTTATTACATTACATCACATCATATCATCATTACATCAGAGTGTTACAACAACAACAACAACAACAAACAGTGCAGCGGAAAAAGAAATACTATATACTAGTAATACGCCATGCCATCCATCTTGCCTCCAACAACTCCAGAATATCCTGATAAACCTAACTCTTGACTGCCCGTGTGTAAATTGGTGGGCACCCAGAGTTTAGGAAGGAAAACAATAAACTCCGAGTCAGTCATGTGACTGGTGTGGGAACTCAAAACAGTTTATTTATCTTTAAAATCAAAATAGAGGAATATTTTTAAAGTCAATTCGCAATGCTTTTAAAAATGAGACTACCATAAGGCCTCCCGCACACACACACAATGCAAACGCAGAATCGGAGGAGATTTCTCCTTATGATAGTCAAAGATGCTTGATACGTATTAAAAAGAACATTTGGTATTATTATTAGTGCATAGTGTAGGAAAAATTCATTTTAGAAAGTAGAATATAAATCTTAGCCAGCATAGACATTTCGAACTATGCCTACTATAGCTACCATCTAAACAGTGGTGACCACCATAAGTAAATGGCAGGTTCTACAACTAATACCGTACAGGGTTTCGTATTGGGAATTGGATTTCCAACGAATGATCAGGCCAAGGAACTTCCCATTGCCACATGAGAATGCCTCTGGATGGACATCCCCGAGAACCAAACCAGATCTCTACCAACACAAGGCCGAGTTACCCCTAACTGAGTAACAACTGACCGAATAGGCCATCCCCCGGTCCTTTGGGACCTTTCACCGAGCGCTCGTAATCAACTCACACAATCATAAAGTGTTTTCAACATGAGTAAGTATCTGGGCTCCATACCATGATACCAACCTTTTCCAGAAGGAAATGCACACATCCTAAAGGGCGCTACCCCTCATAACCTTGCTGCATCTTTCCTGTTTTGACCATTCCCGGGGTGTTAGACTCGACGAAGTCACGTCCACAAAAACATACTTTATACAAAAGCCATGCTTTGGGTCAACAAATGATCATAGAAATGATCACCAGGATAGACGGTCAAATAAATGATCCTATCACAAATAATCAACACAATGATCATTTAACAGCAACACTCAACATGTCACATTACCAAATTGGGAATATATCGCTGATAACATTCGACTACATAACCTCTGAGCTCGTACGTCTCAGAGAAGGGTGTTAAGCTAAAAGAATAAATTCTCCGCCACCAACAGAAATATATTTGAAAGAAATCTGCTTTATATCTCAATTTGTAACGTCAGACATACAATCCATACAAGTCTGTTCCGGGCTCGAACAGAACCGAAGGCACTTACAAAGAAGTCCTCGCAATCCGGATATCCACAATCCTGATCGGATTTCCCATCACATATGGAGAACTCAATACCGTAGCTACTCGGTGCAGAGTCAATCGACAGGTCATCCTATCGCTCTCGCAAATACCGGGTCTTCAACACCGATCTTCAATGCTATCCATTACGTCGTATCACTATTCGGAATGGGTAATCCGAATAACGAGCGCAATAATTTAAAAATAAGTGTGCATTCAAATCCAAGCAAATCACAACAAATACCTTTCAAAGGTAAATATTGATAGTCGGTTATTGAACTATCAATGGATATGCACAACATCACCAGATTCCAAATAATTTTCCAAATTATTTATTTCCCAAAGATATCTTTACTAGATATATAATTTTCACACTTCAAAAATAAATCAATATTTATTTTTAAACAAATTCCCCTTTCTTTTACAAATTCCATAGTGAATTTATATTTCAAAATATCTATGAATATACGATTTCAATTATTCATTTCAATTTATCTTCAAAAAGATAAATTCTCAAAATATTCACTTTATATTGGAAAACATTTCCATACTTATTTATTAAGTAATTCTCAATCCATTTATTTTCAAACTTGGAAAATATTCAATATACTTCAATCGAAATTAAGTATATATTTCATTCTTTAAGGAAATCGTTCTCTTAAACATATTTATTTGGGCCAAAACGAATGTTGCGTAAAACATCGTTACGACAACCCAAAATCACTAGTATAGGGATTCGAAATTAAAATAGATATATAAATCCCAATACTATACAAAACATTTCCTTTCGGAAACCATTTACTATAACAACAGTGTTATAGTCCACCATTTCCTTTTATTTCTCGAAAACGTCTATTTCAACAATAAATGTTGAAATCTATGGTTTCGAATCTCAACGCATTTTAAAACATCGTTAGATCGTTTTAATTCAATTTAAAATATCACATTCAAACATTTTCTTTAACATATTATTCACTATTCAAAAACGTGAATATACTACGTTAACAATTTCATCATTTCTATACGTTTCATTTTAAAGGATTATTCACAGTTCAAAAACGTGAATATAACTCCATTAATAAGTTTCAACAATTTACTTATCAAAATAAGTCGTTTGCGAATTTATAAAACAATGTTTATAACCTCCATTTCTATTTATTTTGTAACTACTTCTTTTTTTTTTATAAATTCCTTTATTAACCTATTCAATTTATAACTCAATTATAAAACAAAAGTTCATGTTATAAGTTAAATACTTAGAATTTATTTGTTTGCACAATTGTTCCTTTAAACTTCATAATTATAAATCTTATAACTTATAAGATTCAATTATTTATCCAAAATCATTCTTTTAATAACTTTATAAATTTTATAAACCTACTGTTTATAAAATTTCATTTATAACTTCACCGTTTATAATTCTATAAATTTCATTCATTTATAAAATTCATTCATAATTCATTCTAACACTTATAAAAACTCGTTTTATAATTCAAATATTTTCATTTATAAATTATCAATTTATAAATCTTTTAATATAAATCAATTTATATTATTATTTCAAAACGTCTTCAAAGTCCCTTATAATTTCACCATTTTTGATTTATAAAATAATCAAATTTTATAAATCCTATATTTAAACTTTTCATAATAAATTCAGAAATCCCGTTTTAACTATTTTATAAAATCATTAATCTCATATTTTCAAAAATCAACTTTTAACTGTATTTCTCAAAAATCATAATTTTTATAACATTAAAATTATAACATTTATTCATTTAAAATGAATCAATTCCAAAATATTTTATAACGTATACTTTCAA
This sequence comes from Allium cepa, assembly GCA_030765085.1. Lineage (NCBI taxonomy): Eukaryota > Viridiplantae > Streptophyta > Magnoliopsida > Asparagales > Amaryllidaceae > Allium > Allium cepa. Next base: position 319,545,586 of record CM060939.1, read on the forward strand.
AAATCACTTTGAAATCCTTTCTAAAATCCTAAAATTTGGTCCAATGATGCTACATACCAAATAGTCAATCACGACAACAACGATATCATATATCGATATGATAATCCATCAAATATCAAAATATCTGAAATCAAATAAATACTGTTGAGGAATCCAGTTGGATCCCTCCAACCTGTTTTCCTGCATCCACAAACATTAGCACAATACCAATTCCGCTCCAGTACGAAATTATCGCGGTATATGGGATTTAAATATTATCCGCTTAATAGACGACGCAATAGGGTCTCATCCGCTATACAAATGCGGGAAATCAATAACTCCAATATATACATATGCCAATATATATATATTGCTATTATATATAATACCAATTTCACTGTTTATGAAATATTCGCGGTATATGTTTTTAATAAATAACATCCGCTTACTAACGGCGCATAATGTCTATTTTAACAATCAATAGATAACAATCATCATTCAAACATGCATTCAAATATTTTAAATCTAACTATTTAAAATAAAATCGAAACTGATTCGATTGAGTGAGAAGTTCTCACCTTGATTTCAATTTCGCTTTAGCGATTTATTTCGAATAAAATTAAACGGACGTTTAATTTTACCCAAAATTCTCACTAACTCCAAACGACTCCAATCCAATTCCATCACGTAGTGCTCGTCCATACAATTCCAACGCAACTGATTTCGTGCGTTTTCGAGCTCGTATGAAAAAGTTATGAATTTTTGAAGTTTACTCGAATTTTTAATAACAAATTCACAACATAATTATATAATTTTAAACCTACACTAATCACAACCCTTGGATCCACTGCCTCCATCATCCTGACCGTAGAACGCACCTTCTTCCCCCCCTGCAGAAACGTGCATGCAACTACAGAGACCACGAACCCATCTTCAAATTATTAGGGTTAAATTTTACTTCCAATTCGAGCGACATGAACACGATCAAGATACTCCATCTCGAAGCCCTTCACCTCCTCTATGCACGGCCTCAACCTCATGAAGCTCGGCCACCTATTTGCGTTGAAAACTGTGTGCGTTCGGCCCCCCTTTCATCTTGATTTGCCGCCAATCCATTTACCCATTCGCGATCATACCCGTTGAATACGTCGAGCTCGTTCCCCTCTACAATGTTGTAGTTAACAACTTTGGCTAATTGTTAATGGATTTGGAGAAAAGAGAGGGGGAAGAAGATGAAATTTCGGCCCTTGGTTGTTAACTGGCGGCTAGCAATAGGTTTAGGGTTTTAGTTATTTTCTTATTATTTTTTTTGTGAATTTAGGTGTATTTATAGGAAATTTTTCAATCACTATTCATCCGGGAATTCCGAACTCCGATTTACGCGCCGTAACCAGCGTTTCTAGGGTTTACCCCGCGTTCCGGACACAATGGAACAGGTTTCGGAAGCTAATTCGTACATCTGTGCGAGTTATGGCTATAAACGTTCAATTTAAATTAAACCGATTTAAACGATTTTCTAGACGTTTTAATTTGTACCGGACAAACGGTAAATCCGATTGACACAAAATTTGAAACCATACAATAATATCACATTACGGATCCGATGAAACTGGTTTCGTCGAAATCCGAGACTGTTTGAAAAATGGCTATTTTAACTCGCCAAATTAATACTAAAAACAATTCGATGCGTTTCGAGCTGCCACGCTCAAACGATAACTCAGATTGCTACAAAAATTGAAATCTGGTAATAACTAACTATTACGGATCCAATGGAACTTGTTTCGTTCAATTCTGAGACTGTTCAAAAATTGACTATTTTCACTAGTCGAATTAAATATTAAAATATTCAATTTTCGCAAATTAACTTTTAAATCGATTTTAAAAGTTCTAAAATATCATTCTAACTTCAATATGATAAAATAAAATTTTACAAATCATTTACAATCATATTTAACTCAATTTTCAATTATTTCCATAATTTAACATATTAAATTATCGATTTAATTATCCAATTAAATCCAATAATTCCTTTATTAACTTATTCGACTTATACATTCACTTATTAATATTTAAAATTAATTAAATATTCAAATTTTAATAAATTAAAATTCTGGGTCGTTACATTTTATATATATATCCCACTGTTTGAGTTGTTGAGTATCCATTGTATGATATTGATGTTGAGCTGTGATTGATGTACTCTGATGATGTAATATATAAACAGAGATATTTGATGTTGAGTAAAGATTATTTATTATCTATTATATTTTATTCCGCTGCGATGGTTAGATTCTGTTATTGCTTTCTATTTTCTTTTTCTACCTCTTCTTCTTTGACCCAAATGGTTCGTATTTCTGTACAACTTGAGTTGATTTAGGTAGAATAGTGTTAACTCAAGGGGTACGGATTTGCGGGTCGTTACACTTGGTATCAGAGCATAGGTTGGTGATAACCTTGGCTCTGGTGGGAATTACTCATTTAAATTAGAGTCCGTAATACACTAGAATGAGTTTGAGCATATTAATAGATATGGGCACATATTTGTTAGTGAATATAAATTGTTTTAATATTGTGTTGATTGGTTTATTGAGTGGCATATGAACCTTCGTCGGCACAGTCTGGACAACTGTATCGAAAGGGTTTCTAAACACTTGAATAGAACAATCGACAAGGTATTGTTTTTAAACGTGGATGAATGAAATAATTTTACCCAAAAATATATTTTGATATAAATAAAAGTTTTGTAAACTATTGGATGTTAACTGGATGTTAGGAATGATAATATTAAAAGTATTATCATTGTTAAGTGAAAATTTAACTAGAAATTGAAAATATAACCAAAGTTTAAGGAAATAAATTCATTATAAAATGAAATTTATAAATATGAATTATAAATGTAATTTATAAATTAAAATAAAATCAAATGCAAATTTGTATAAGCATAAACTATACAAATGAATTTGTAGTTAAAATTGATTTAAGCAGGATTTGGAAATTTAAATCCCGGGAATTTGAAAGTGTTTATCGAAGTGTTTTGGAGATAAATAATAGCATTATTGTATTAGAGATATTTCTGAATGGAAATTTGTTTTAAATGGATTTTGGAAATATAGCATTGAAATCACTTGGATTATTGGAAAATAATTCTGATGATGACGGCCGCATCATCAGTATTCATTTTCGAATTTCTAAGTGACGGATTGCTGCCAAAAATTGATTTGTTCAGAAAAGCTGGTTGTTTTTGAAAATCTCAAGAGAAATTTGTTTGGAATAAAACCAGGATTGGTTTGAATTTTGAGAAATGTGATTTGAAATGTTGGAGATTTCAAAATAATTTGAAAACCAAGCAGGGTGTTTAAAAATCCTGAAGAGATAGGTGGTAAGCTTATAAATTGAGATGATTTTTAAATCAGGGAAATATGAGCTTTGGGATGTTGGGAATTTAATTTTAAGTAAAAAGTCAAAAATGAAATTAACTTGGATTGGAGAATAAAATTTAACTGGATTGAAAAAAATCGAATAAGCTGAAAATAATATCCAGTTATATTCGAATCAAGTTGAAATCGAATTGAGTTACATAAATTTGAGTTAAAGTAAAATTGAATTGGGATGAGAATTCAATTGAATTAATGAATGGAATAAAATTATTTCCTAAACAAATGGAAAATAAATGGAATAAGGATTGGGATTGGAATAAATAAATAAGAATGACATGTGAAAGAATTATAATGCATGAAATAAAATATGCTTGGGATATTAATAAGCAAAGGGCTTGAGTTAAAATTAAAGGAGAATATATTCAAGCCTATAATGAATGGAAATGTGTAAAATAATAAGTTATGACTTATAAATTGAAAATGGGATAGAAAACCCAAAATAAATATTATTGATGAATTGGGGAATAAAATAGGAATCCAAACTTGAATTATAAAATAAATTTGAACTTAAGAAAATTAAATGAAGAGATTTTGAGATTTAAAAAAAAAATCAAATCAAGTGTTGGATTATAAATAAGGGAAGAACTAATTTGTTAATAAATTAGTTAATGGAATATGTAATAAGAACCAATGCAGTTAAGTAAAAGCTGAATTGTGAGTTAATAATGAAGTTTGAAAATAAAACTCATGTTATAAATCAAATTCGACTTGAATTATTAGTGAAGAAAATATAATTGAAAGTGGTCTTGCAATTAATTAAATAAATAGAGAATGAAGTTGAATTGTGAGTTAATAAAATTTGATGGTAAGTTAAAGGTGAATGGTGGGATCAGAACTTGAATTATTAACTAAAATTGGACTTGAAGTATTAACAAATTAGATATAACTGAAATGTATCGAATAAAATTGGAAATGGATTAAAATAGTAATGGTTTGAATTGAAAATAAAATCCAGATATGTGGAAATAAATTGGATATGGCCTTGGGATCAATTGAGTTAAGTTAAGTATAAAAGGGAAAATTTTACTTGTAAAATGAAACGAGCTTAAGTATAAAATTTGAATAAATTGGAGTAAATTGACTTAAGATGAATAGATGAAGGAGAGTTGAATTGAATTCAACTTAAACTAAGTGTAATGATATTGGGTTGGATTTAAATTAAGTAAACATAAATTGGAATCGAAATAGAATTTGGTGGGTTGTAAATAATATTTAAGGAAATGAAAATTCATAATGAATTGAGTGGACAAACTAATTATATTGAATAAATAAATGGATAGAATAAATAAGAATCAAAATGAAGTATGGTTTAAATAAGTTGGAAAATGGTTATGGAATGCAATAGCTTGGATTGTCTTCGAGCTAAATATAATAGTTTGGGATAAACAAATGTGAAATGGAATGTAAATGAATGGATTGTGAATAAAATTGAAATGAAATGTGTCAAGCTAAATAAATGGTTGTGAATGGATTAAAATAAAAAGAAAATTTAATTGGTAATTAAAATGAATCTAAATTGTTAATGGTTTTGAATGAAACTAGTTTGGTTAATAAAATGAAATGCAAGTGAATGGATTCAAATTTAATTGCAATGAAAATGAGAATATATGGATCGTGAATAAATTTAAAGATGGAATAGAATTAAGTATAAATTGAGTTAGGATCAATTTAAATTGGTTATAAAACATAACTACTTATTTATTCACATAGATCTCATCAAATTGCATAGAAAAAATTGCCATTTGATGTAAATGGAAGTAATTAAAATTCTATGAATTGGTAGGAGTAAAATGAATTGATTTTGAGATCAATTTGGATTAAATATGAGTTCAGTTCACTTAAAAATAAATTAAATGTAAGTGATTGAGTTTTAAACCATTCAAATTGATGAATTTGTATACAAATGGATTGAAAACCATTCAAATTTAATGAAGATGGTTTATAAATTAATTGAAACAGTTGAATTAGCATGAAAATTGTATAAGTTACTTATGGAACATGTTTGGTGTGTATTTCTTTTAAGATTCATGTGTTTCACTATTGCAAATAAGTGAAACGTTGTTAAACTTCATTTATATCGCACTTACATGTTTCAATTGAGTAAGTACAGGTACCTGGGAGCCGTGTGGCTGGATTTGGTTTGGCTATTTGCTGAAAATAATAAGCCGCTTGCTTAAAATGCTAAATAAGATACGCCTACGCAATAAAAATAGGAAATATGAACTGTTTTTGGTTTTTCCGACCGTGTGGGTCGATGTATATATTTATCTCTTTTGTCAAATTGCAAAAGCTCCTCCATACAAAGGAGACTCTGCCAAAAAATTTCAGAAATTTTGGGAGTTAGAAAACTTTTGAAAATTTTGGAAAATTGTGTTAACGACTAACGGATTCAAATTAGAAACTAAACTAAATTAGTAAAGGAAACCATCTTAAAGTAATGATATGAATTAGTTATTAATGGAAAATAAAATTCAATATTTAGAGTTAAAGATAAATTAAATTTTTATGGAAATGAAAGAATCAAATTGAATAGAAATGGAAATAAACTAAAGTGGGAGATGAAAATAAATATAAGAAACATATAAAATGCTTATGTTAACTTAAGTAAGGAATGGTCAATTTCTTAATTGGAAATTGATAATATAAATATATTCCAAGTTAATATTTGGATGAATAGATATTGGCATTTTGTGAAAAAAGTCGATAAAATGTTTTTGGAATATTGTGATTGAATATTAGTGCTAAGCAGGATATGCAGGTATTATAAAGGGAAAGGGAAGTTGGATTTGATTTCAAAGAATATTGAAAATGCTCGACAAAAAGGTATGTATTTAAATTTTGTGTGAAATTTGATTGGGATTTTGGATTGAGCCACTTGGCGTTTTTGTTTTCATTTTGGATTTGGGAGGCCGTAGAGCCATTTTATAGTTGTACCGAGCTAGCCGCGCAAAGGAGACACTGGCAAAAAATTTCGGAAATTTGAAGAGTTAGAAAATTTTTGAGAAAATTTTGATAATTCAAAATTTAGTTTTGAATTATAATTTGAATAGTTGAACAAGTAAGTTATTTGAAAACTATAGAAGTTTTTGGAAAAGTTTGGAATGTTAATAAGAATAATAATGGACCTTTTATTAAAAAGATAATTGGTAGGATGTTAAATTGTTGGTTTTGTAAATATAGTAACGGGTATTGGACCATTCTTTCTAACTAGTAATTTCGGGGACGAAATTCTTTTAAGGAGGGAGGAATGTGACGACTCGGAATTTTCGAGCATTTAAAATCGGTATATTAAAGGTTAATTATCAACTTAAATTACGAATATCATAATTTATTTGACAATTAGATTGTTGAATTAAATAATTTGAATTGAATAAGATATGAAACCTGAGATTTTAAGCCTGGTAAAAATATAATTTGAAAGCTTATAAAATTTATATTGATAACATTAAATATAATAAAAGTGTTAAAATGGAATCTAACACTGAATTGGTCAGTTTTGAAATTTAATCGTTTAAATTGAATTTAAAAATAGCCTTTTGAGGCACAGTCTCGGAACTTGACGAAAGCAGTTCCATTGGGTCCGTAATATTGAATTGTTATCGGATTTCAAATTTCGCAGCTTTTGGAGTAGAGTGTGAGTGTACGACATGTAAACGCGTTGAAAATTTATATAGCGACCAACTGAATTTAAATAAAGAAATGTTGGTCTACTCAAACTTTCTTTCAGCCGTTCAGTTAACAATAAAAATGCTTGAACTAAAAAAATAAAAATAAAATAAAATATTTAATAATATAATAAATAGATGAATAAAGGAAGAGGCTTCAAGTAGAAGCTATAAGCCGCGTATAAAAATAAAATAAAGACAATGGGCAACAGGATAAGGGCCGAAGCCCTTCTCTTCTTTTCAAACCCCATTCCCTTTTCTCCTTTTCTTCATACGAATTCAATTCATTCATTCAAAGAAAAAAACAAAAATTATTAATTAACAATGGCCATAGTCATCATCTTCTCATCAGTAAATAGAAGGTGAAACCCGGTTAAATCGCATCATCTCCCTCCTTCCTCTTCTATGAATCCATAAAGTCAAAAAAAAAAGAGTTTGGTCGCGTACAAATTTGGGGCTAGGGTTCGAGTGTTTGCTTATTTTGATGCTAGATTCGAATCGAAATTCACAGCCGTTCGCGAAATCGACGGCGACGCAAGGGGGGTTCGCCTTTGTAACCGAGTCGATAGGTGTGACGGTGGATAAAGGAGTGTCGTGGAGGTACGACGACTCGAGCGACGAAGCGAAGTAGACTAGAGGGTTTGGGTCATGCGTATCTGAAGGGGGTTTCAACGTGCTCTGATCCATGCGACGGCGAGGCTGGGGGGGGGGGGGGGGGAAGGGGCGCTCACGCGTAGTGCTGGTTCTCGAGCATTGTGCGTGTCACGATTGTGGTAAGCATCTTCTTGTTTTTCTCTCTCTTTATTTTGAAATTTTAAAATGTTAAACTGGAATTTTTTTTTAGTTATAAATTGTTTCAAAACAGAAAAAAAAAATTTCATCAAACAAGTATATAGACAGTAAAGAAATTTCTGTATGTTAGGTACAGAGGAAAAATTATACTTATAAATATACGCTTACACATTTTTAATTTTGCTGTTTAATTTTAAATAAGTACTAGGGTGATATGTATATTATAAAACATATTAAAAACGAATATTTAAAAAATTCATCAATTGTTATGTAATGGCTAATTTATTTTGAACATTTTTAAATTATTAGTACTCAAGTTTAAACCTTTGAGTTTAATTTATCGATTTTTTTTAGTTCGTTTATCAGTAAATTATTTTTACAGAAAGATTTTAAAAATATATAGAGATTTTAAATGTTGAGGGGTTTATATCAAAATAAGATTTTTAATCTATATAAATTGATTTTATAAATATGGGATTTAGAGGAAAAAAACCCAATATATATATATATATATATATATATATATAAGTATATCTATATAAAACATACGCACTTTTTGTCTTTGTAATTTATTGTAAATTAATGGATTATGGTGATTAACTCACTTAATAAACTTATTTAATTATTTCAGTCACTAAAAATAATTTATTAAAGGAAAATTAGTTTGAATAAAATTCCTAGTTAATTAAATTGAAAAATGGTAATTAATGTTCGATTAGTTCAAATGATAATAAATCATATGATGTTATTCAAGGTCTAAAATTGAAGAGAAACAAGCCGGTTTGGATTGGATTGCAAATTAAAGGACAAAGGTGAGTTAATCTCACTGAGTTAAATTTAAATTTAAATAATTAGATTTAAATAATTGTTTGAAATGGTTGAATTGATTTATGTGCTGTAGTGTGGTATATATTTGGAATTGGCATTTTATATTGTGCTAACATCTATGGATGCAGGGAAAACAGGTTGGAGGGATCCAACTGGACCCCTCAACTTTATTTAATTATTTAATGTTCTTTGTTTTGAATATTGATATTATGTAATGAATTATGTGGAAATATTGAATGCTATGGCTTGATTGTTATAATCGGGCAATAATGAATTACCAAATATATAATTTGAGTGTGGGAATGAAAATAAAAGAAGTGAAGCTGTACGTAAAATAATTATAGAAAAGTTGAATAAATTTATGCATGAACTGGAAAGGAAATAAAACGACTTTAAAATTTTAATAAATAAATCTTGAGTATGGGAAGGAAAATTTAAATAAACAGAAAGTTAACGAAACTTAAACTTCAATGTTATTGTTTAAAAGAAAAAAACATTTATTATAAATTTAGGATTTAAATTATTGAAGAAGAATAAAGAAGAAATTGGGAATAACCCGAAATTTGTATATTTCAGCTAAAGGATTTTAAAAAAATCAAACTGAAAATAATAATAAAGTCCATAATTAATGAATTTTGAAATGAACTGATAAGTAAAGAAATGTATTTCAAATGGAGTAAATTGGGAATCAATTTGGGAAATTGATTCAAGTGATTGAGATTGGAAATTTCTCTCTGAATAACCAAGTACGATTTCAAAATAAAGTTTTAAATACAAATTAAAGGTTTAAAGTTGTTTAAGAAGTATGTATTGAAAGATTTACTATTTCTAAATATTTAAATTCTAAAGTAAGTATTTCGTTTTAACCTATTATAGCAATAATTATTTAAAGAGTGACTTAGTATTTTATTTTTAAAAGTGAAAATCTAGTTTTATATTCTATTTAGTAACCTTATTTTCAAAAAAAATTCATATAGTATGTATTTTTAACAAACCATTGAAGTAATTTTAAAATAAATGTTTTAAAATATATTTCAAAGTAAAGTGTTTTAAATTATTTAAAATCTAGTTTTGTGCTTGGTGATTTCAGAGGAGATAGAAAATAATTGGGAAAGTTTATTCTGAAAGGAAAGATGGTTTTAAAACTGTTTTCAAAGGACTGAAATAGAAATATATCTTGTGAAGATATCTTTGAGATAAATAAATAATGTGGGAAATTATTTATTGTTTGATGGATGTTTATGAATATTAATTGATAGTTAAATAACCGACTATCAATATTGGCCAACTGCACTAATCGTTTCGAAGAGACCGGGATCGAGATTTATTTTTCGAAAACCACTTCGATCCGGTTTGTACGTTTCGTGGAAATGATTTTGTATTCGAAGATGAAGCGGTGAAGTGCAAGGGCTAGTCGCTACTAATCCTGAGGATATTTCCAAAATGGATGTAGTAGGAATAGTGCCTTCGGTTCCGTTCGAACCCGGGACGGACTTGTATGGATGAATGCTTGCAAAACATCGTCAGGTGGACGATGGGCATTCTAAGGGATATTGTTCTTAAAGGTAACGCTTAGCCTCAAGCCTCGTCAAATGGGAGTGGCTGAAAATCAGGGGATATGCAGCAAGGCTTCGTGGGTAGCCCCCACTGGAGGGTGAGGTCATCCCTGTCTAGATGTCCCTTTTATTTCGGCTTAGTGGGCGGTTGCTGATCCCAACCGCGGGGTGATCTTTCTCGGGACTGTCCACTAAGGGATGGTTCCGGTCTTTTGTTGCAGGGGAGTTAGGGTGGCTCCTCGGTACGCCGATCTAGACCAGGTACTGTGACAGGTGGTACCCCAGTGCCTAGCCATTAGTTGGAATCCATTTTCCCTACGCGCACGTACGGTTTTGATTGTGCCCAACTATTGCTGAAACGTGAGATGCAAGCATTTCAGCTAGATTCTATTTTACTTTCTATAGACACTATTATAATATCAGAGGACTTTAATAAAAATGTTTTAGCTATCGTAAGGTAAAAACCCGACATGTTTATTTGTGGCGTGGTCTTATGAGATGCTTTTGTTTTCAAAGGATTTTTGGAACTTTAATAATCAATTGGGTGTGATTTTCTCACGTTGGTATTCCAGACTGACTCGGGTGTTATTTAACTGTAATGCTCGGGTCAGGCCGAGTATTATAGGATACAGGAGATGCTGTGGAGCTCAGGAGACGAGCTGGATGACGATACGTATATTCGTACTTGTTTTATATATATATCCCGCTGTTTGAGTTGTTGAGTATCCATTGTATGATATTGATGTTGAGCTGTGATTGACGTACTCTGATGATGTAATATATAAACAGAGATATTTGATGTTGAGTAAAGATTATTTATTATCTATTATATTTTATTCCGCTGCGATGGTTAGATTCTGTTATTGCTTTCTATTTTATTTTTCTACCTCTTCTTCTTTAACCCAAATGGTTCGTATTTCTGTACAACTTGAGTTGATTTTGGTAGAATAGTGTTAACTCAAAGGGTACGGATTTGCGGGTCGTTACAGCTACTTTTTGCAAACGGTCAATTAAGACTCGAGACCACTTCCATTGAGTTCGAAATGCCGTTTATAATCTTTTTAAGTATAAACTTTGATATGTTTGGGGCTAGTGGAATTTCACTAACTTTTCCCGCTTTGGACTTTGGGTTGGTTTAGCCTATTAAACCTAAGTTCCAACCCCTCCTCCTCATCTCTTCATAAATTCCTACCTAACTCTAGTTTTAGCATTAATGGTGAGTGGAAAGGGAAATTAAAATTCCAAGCCCAAGTTCATTAGCAAATTCATCATCCAACTCCAAAATCAAAGTGAAGACATTGGATTCAAACGTCTTGTGTTGAGATTGAAGTGGATTGATTCTTGCTTTGCTTTGGTCTTCATTTTCACTGATTTTTGGTGCAAAGGTGAGATTTTTATCTCACGTTGTTGCCTATATCTATCATGGATGTTTGGGAATGATTTCCTATCACTTTAGCATGTACATTTGCATTTGGTTTGGATTGGATTGGCGAAAAACTTCTATTTTTAGCGTTTTTGGTGATTTTCTGCACTTAGGTCGCACTGGCACAAATTGTTGTTCGGAGTTAGGTCGCTAGGTCGTAGGTCGTGTGCCGCTAGGTCGTAGGTCGTGTGCCGCTAGGTCGTAGGTCGCATGCCCTGTTCTTTATTTGGTTGCTTGGTGGCTTCCCTGTTAGGTCGCATGACCTTCACCCAGTTAGGTCGCATGACCTTATAAACCGTTAGGTCGCTTGACCTATACACCCTAGGTCGTTAGGCCTTATTTCCCCTCTAGGTCGCAGGACCTTTATCCCTTAGGTCGTGACGCCTTAATTCCTTTAGGTCGTTAAGGCCTTAACTCGCTCGACCTAGTTAGGTCGTTAGGTCGCATGGCACATTAGGTCGCTAGGTCGCGACAGTCATTCCACTTTGGCCTTTGCAACTTTAGGTCGTTCAACCACTAGGCCGCGTGCCTCTTTGGATCTTTCCCACGTTAGGTTATAAACCCATAGGTCGTGAGCCCGTTAGGTCGCATGACCCCTTAAGTCGCTCGCCTCTGTTAGGTCGCTCGCTTCTGCTAACTCGCGAACACCTCTAGGTCGCAACCACTAGGTCGCTTGGCCCCTTAGACCCCTAGGTCGCAACCATTAGGTCGCTCGATTCTATCCTCCCTTAGGTCTTCACTAGGTCGTACCGTTTTGGATGGGGCGCTGCCCCTGGACCCCCGCGACCTGACCGGGCAAGTCAAACCCCATAGCGAGGGTGTTGCCCCCGCACCCCCACCTTGGGGGATTGTCTCCCCCTGGACCCCCCCTCGGTAGGGGATCTTATCTGAAAAACATTCAACAGAACTTGCTTTGTTGAGATGCCGAGTTGACCATTCTTCGAGACAAACTATCTTGGGCTTCTCGGTCGATTTTATGGTATCACGGCCTTGCTAAAAAGGCGGGATAACAACTTTAGAAATATGAAGGTTTCAATACTAGTAGTAAATATAAAAACTCTTTCATCAAAACAATTTTTACTCTATTTTACTACAAAGCTCTTTCCTTAAACCGTTTTCCAATCTACTAGTATATACAAACCTTTTCCTTAAAACCTTTTGTGACAATCTTCTAGTGAAGATCTATAGCTTGATCGTAAATATTTAAGTTAAGCAAGTGGTTATGGGACATGAAGCTAAACTCATATATTTACTGGCTTGGTGAGATTTACACTACTTGATGATCATGACGATCATTTTTGTGTTTTAGACTAGCAACTGTTCGATGTTTCTTTGTCTGCGAGGGAGACTAGACCCCGCTCTTGTGATGTTTCGCCATCGCATTTGTGTGATGTTTCGCCATCACATATGTGGGGTAGCGCCCCATGGTCTTCGGGCCATTCGTGTGTCAAAATTAATGGCTTGCAACCGTGAGATAGCGTCTCGCTTTGTGTTACACGTGTAGGTGAGTTTTCATGCTCCCATTTTGTGAGTTTTCATGCTCCTATATTGTGATTTCTGGATTTCTTGTGTAGTCTTCTGGAATTTGTGCTTTACCTATTTTCATGACTTTCATTGTTATGATTTTCCAGCTTTTATGTTTTGGTGAAATTGTGTGTCATCGCCTTTTTTAGGTGAATTTGGATCTTTTAGAAGATTCTTTTGATATTGTTTGATCTCTTGATGATCTTCATTTACATGCTGATCATAGTATGTCTTTATGGTTGGTATATGTTCTTGCCATATCTATTGTTTTATATCAGGTTATCTGATATTTATAGCTAGACTGATCTGTTTATTATTTTCTTATAAATAATACTCGGGTCAGACCGAGATGTTATAGGTGCTTCTGCTTGACTTCTCCCCCCGGGATTTACTACTCTGACTTTTGGCTGACCATTTAAATTAGCATTTTTTGTCGTTTACACTTGAGATATAGACTCATAGATGTATTCTTTTGTATAGCACGTGTTGCTATTCTTTTGTGTATGTGGTCCTTTCATGACCACTACTCTGATGTACACTTTCATGTGTTAGTTATATATTCATATCTTTTTCCGCCTTTGTGATATGGATGTCTGTGACTGATTGTGTTATGTTTATTTCTATATTTGTTTCCGAAGATTTATTTATAGCCACCGTGTGATAGCTTTGAGTTTGTATCGGTATGTCGGACTTCCTCCTTAAAGGAAATGCATGCTATACTATCTGACATATCGGTGCTCGCACAAAGAAGTTACATGGATGGTCGCTCCTCAACAGCCTTATTCTCCGCGCTAGTTGACAGCATTACTCCGTAGTGTTCTTGGCTAGCGTGGGTATTGAGGTGGGGCGTCACATTTTGACGTTTAAAATTACTGTCGCTTTGACTTCAGTAACCGTCAAATTTTAAAGTGGATTTTCAAGCGGTTATCCCGCAATGCTGATTTTGTTGTCCGTTTTTACGGTATTTTGAGAAGTGCAATTTCCTTGTCGAAGTTGCTACTGATGTTGCTGTTTTAATCACGTGTTTTAAAAATTGTTTCAAAATAAAAAAATTCAAAATTTTTACAGTTTACGCTTTCAAAAGAATGAGGAAGCGATTTAAACGTTTCAGCAAAATCGAGGACTATGACCCCTTTCTTTTACTGATTCGCTTAATTCCGGACTTGTCCGTTTGAGAGTGTAAATTATTACTTTTATAAAATAAATGAAATTGTTTTCATAAGTTTTCCAGTTTGCGCTTTCAAAAGAATGAGGAAGCGATTTAAACGTTTCAGCAAAATCGAGACTATGACCCCTTTCTTTTACTGATTCACTTAAGTCCGGACTTGTCCGTTTGAGAATGTGAAATGTTATTTTTGGAATACACAATTTTGCACTTTCAAGGAAATGATGAAGAGAATCAAACTATTTAGTAAAACATGTGGTATGGGACATGTGTGTTTGCTATTTCGGTTAATTCCGGACTCGTTAATTGAAATATTTGTTGTTTGATGATTTTGCACTTTCAAAGAAACGATGAAGAAAATTAAACGATTTAGTAAAACTCGTGGTATAGGACATGTGCGTTTGCTATTTTAGTTAATTCCAGACTCGTTAATTGAAATATTTGATGATTTTGTGTGCTTTCGAGCCACTTTGTTGGACCTTCGGGTCATATGTTGGACCTTTGGGTCAACACCAGTACTAGACTTTCGGCTCAGTTGTTGGACCTTCGGGTCATTTGTGGACCTCCGGGTCATTTGTTGGGCGCCCAAAATATAGTACTTCGTGGGCTTCGGCCATTTGTTGATGCACGTGCGACATAGCTAAAACTCGTCATCTGATGGGATCGATCCAACCTTTTATGTTGATTTTCTAGATTAACTTAATTGATTTCTAGGTATTTGTTGTTTCCAATTATCTGCAGGTAATTGGATATTTGTTGATTCTGATTATCGTTTTTGATAATTGGACATTTGTTGATTCTGATTGTCGTTTTTGATAATTGGATATTTGTTGATTCTGATTATCGTTTTTGATAATTGGATATTTGTTGATTTTGATTATCATTTTTGATAATTAGTTATTTGTTGATATGAGTTCTGATTATCGTTTTTGATAGTCGAATATTTGTTGTTTCTGATTATCGTTTATGATAATTAGATATTTGTTGATATGAGATTTCTGATTATCGCTTGTGATAATTAGATATTTGTTGATTTGAAATTTCTGATTATCCTTTTTGATAATCAGATATTTGTTGATTTGAGATTTCTGATTATCTCTTGTGATAATTAGATATTTGTTGATATGAGTTCTAATTATCGTTTTTGATAATCGGATATTTGTTGTTTCTGATTATCGTTTGTGATAATTAGATATTTGTTGATTTGAGATTTCTGGTTATCGTTTTTGATAATTAGATAGTTATTGATTTGAGATTTCTGATTATCGTTTTGGTGGTTAGATAATTGTTGTTTTCAAATTATCTGGTTGATAACTAGATAATTGCGGTTTTGCGATTTTGTGTTTTCTAATTATCTTTGTTGATAATTAAATTTTGTTGTTTTCTAATTATCGTATCGATAATTAGATATTGTTGTTTTGTGATTTACGTATTCTAATTATCTAATTGATAATTGAATATTGCTGATAATTGCATTTATTCAGTTTTGTTGTTTTCTGATTATCTATTTGATAGTTAGATTTTGTTGAGAATTTGTGAATTTCTTTATGAAATTAAAAGATTTCTTTGGCGTTTGTATTCTCGACTTTTATTTTTCTAGCTTAACCAGTTTATGTTAAAAAAATAATTGTTATTGACGACTTTAATTATGAAAATTGCGGGATGCAATTTTTATAAGGAGGGGAGTCTGTAACAACCTAGGGTTTTGAAACAATTAATTATCTTCATTAAACGATTAATGTGCTAGCTAATTGCTAGTAGAAGTTTTAAATCAGGGTGAAATTCTCTTCTAAATTTGTTAAGTGTTGGTGGGCTTTGAAAATTGAATTGTGGCCCATGTTTTATTACGAGGCTGTGAAGATTTTCAAGGTAAATACCCGTCCCCCTTTCATTCTTCATTCATTCGTGAAAACCCTAAAACAAAATAATCGAAGAAAAAGAAATGGCGGCTCATTTTGCTCGATCCTCCTCCTTCGGCAATTAGGTCTATTGATTTAAATTGAAGCGCCGCTGATTTAATCGTTGCTTCTTCAATTGATTCGTTCGTGCCAGCTTCATCCAAGTCGAATTCGTGGTTGTCGACTTCAAGTATTCGGTTGCTTGGATCTGCGTGTCGAAACTAAGGTGAGTGAATTATCACTCACATCTATTTCATTCTTAGGCTATTCGATTTTGTTAGATGTTGATGATTTTTATCTGTCTTGGTTCGATTTCTGTATACCACGACACTGATTTTTGTTTGAAATCTGCAAGCATGATTTTAGGAAAATAAAATTTTGATGAGAATTCAATTTGGCTTTGCGTTTGATGATTTTTCACTACACTCTCTGATTTCATGAGTTTGCTGGCTTCGGCCTTGGCTTGAGATTTCATTTAACTGTGCTTCGGTGCTCAATTTTATTTCGAGGATGATGTTGATCTTGTCGGCTTTGACTATGCTATTCACTGCCTCTGGTAATATTTTCATCCTCATTCGATTTTACTTGCAAGAGTTGTTCGACAGTGACTTCATTGAACTTTGACTTTGCATTCTCTTTGTGTATTGCCACTACTTCATGTTCATATATATTTCCTATTTGGGTTTGCACTGTCCAGTTTCATGTAGTTGTTCACTTGTGCCTTTGTGACCATTGTCGTTGATTATGCAGTTTTGAGTTTCATGTATTTTTGCATCACTGCACATCTTCTTCATACCACATATAACCATCAGTGTGCCTTTCCAGTACTGTCACCTGGCCATCACCTTGAGTTTGATCATTTATTGCAACTATCTTGACCATTTGAGCAGTTTGCCTACCTGTTTTATGTAGTATTGGGCATATGTAAGTTGCATTCGTTAGTCTTCACGGCAACCTTTGGTGGCACTCTCTAATTGATTCTCCTCATCTTCAACAAAGATGTTTTGAGTCATGTTCGTTTGAGTATATTGCAGTCTTTATATTGTGGATTCATGATGACTCTGGTCTGTTGGCTTTACTGCCTTCACACATTTGCAGTTTTTAGTCGTTTTGGATGTTGCACAGTCTATATGAACATGGTTCATATTTATGCTGTGCTTTGAGCATTGCCCTGTAATTTAAATTGCCCGACCACTTTGGTTGCCATTGTGGTCTGGTTCCTTCATGTTGTTGTACTTGACTCATTACTGTTGTGTGCTGTGGTGCCATATTTTTATTGCTCTCACCTTTATTCTGCTGCCTTCTTGTATTTCGTACCACTGCCTCGGGCACTTGGTTATTCGAGTTGAGTTGTTTTGTTGCATTTTGGTCTTGCTTTCATTATTCATTTCTCTATTGCATGTATGTTGACTTCAAGTTGAAATATTTTGAGCACTGTATCTTGTATACTTCATGTGGTGGCTGCAGTTTCTTTTGTTGCAGTGTGCCTTTGTATTCATGTGGTGGTTGTAGTTTTTGTAGCAGTCTTACCCTTGTGATCTTGTGGTGGCTGCAGTTCTTGTTGCAGTTTTGCCCTTGTATTCTTGAGGTGACTGCAGTTTAGATTGGTTCGTGCATTGCACTGACCACTGTATTCATTTACATTGCGTTGTTTGGTCTGGCCATTCTTTATGTCAGATCTGTGCATATCTTCTTGTATGCTTGGAGCCTCTGTTTGACCATATTGATAGTATTTGGTCTGGACATTATTGTATTGTGACTTGTACATTGATTTGTACATTAAGTTGAATCCAGCTTAAACGCTCGGGTTTGACCTTGTGCTTGTTTGTGAACTTTCATTGAGCTTTTGTGTATGTAATCACAGTAGCGGTGAGGCAGTACACACGTGCGTGTACTGCAGCCCTACCAGGAGTGACATTTTAATTGATATTTCAATTATTTGAACTGTTTCGTTTGTTCAATTCAATATGTTTTGAATTGTATTTTGATTTGGTTTGATTGATTATTTTGTTATTGTCTAATTATCTGCTTGATAATTAGATTATGAGTTTCTAATTATTTATTTAATAATTAGATTTTGTTGTTAATTTCCGTTTAGGTAATTCTGTTGTTTTGTAAATTATCTGCATTGATAATCCTTTTATTCATCTTTGTTGATGATTTGAATTTGCTGATTCGTTGTTAATGCTGTTATGCATTATATTTACCATTATCCGATTTCTTATTAAAGGATTGGATAGACGAGATATACTTTGACTGTCGTCTATTTATTATTTAATTATTTTTACTTCTGTGAATTAATTACTGAGTTTGAATTAGACTGACCCGTGTATTATTTTCTTTTGAATTTAATACTCGGGTAAGACCGAGTTATTACAGGTTGTAGATATCTTGCTTTGGGTTGCTGCTTGAGCTATGAAGTCTTTTCATATCTTTTGGAGAAGTCGTCGTCATTTTAGAGTAGTCAGTGCATTTGTATAGGATGATATATATTCATGTATATTATTCCCGATAATGTACTTGTATATGTAATTTCCAGAGTCGACAGTTATAGTTGTATTATATGTATGGTATCACATGTATTGTAACTAACTTCAGTTATATACATATGAGATTTTTTATTATTTGGGTTCTGCATTTAGCTGATATGTGTTATTATTATACATATTGTCCTAAACTATTATGAACCATCGTAGTTCGTTTTATACTGGAATTGGGTATGTCGAGGGGAGTAAATAAATAAGAGATGAAAAATAAAAATATATACCACTCCTATCGAGGTAACCAATTCTAGTGTAAGGCCTAACTATGGATGGCCGCTCCTATCCAGCCTTATTCTTCGTAATAACAGACAGTATTTCTTTTTATACTCTTTGTTATTGTGAGCATAGAGGTGGGGCGTCACACAAAACCACTTTAACAACTGTGTAGATGGTGGAGAGTCCAAAACGAAGTAGGATGGTTTGGCGATGATTCTATATGAGGTTATAGCGCAGCCTTGACTCTCGTGAGTCAACTTGATGTGGCTAAAACAAGAGCCATACCGGGCCAACTTGGGTCGCTCCCTTTATCGGGCACATTTCTTCGATACCATTCTATTGCTGTTGTGATTCGATTGTGTGCACCTTTGATTTTGGGAGTGTGTCTCGAGGTTGGCGATAGTAGCTGCTATGCGTTACCAACAATCTAGGAGTGCAAACGATATTTCTACTTTGGCATTGCCTCGCGTGCCTTGTCAGATGCCTTATCGCGCCTTCTATGAGTTTGGTTTGTGTCATACCTATGGAATTGTAACATCCCGCCATTTCGCACGCTTTAAATCGACACACGTGCCAATTCAAACCATACGGAAGGGCAGATTGTTATGCGGTAAATAAGGAAAAAAAACAAGGAAAAAAAAATAGAATCTCACAGCGGAAGGATAAAATATAATAATAAATGTACAGTTCATAAACTGTTTACAAACATTTGATTCTTCTTTAAACAATAAATATCAAAGTTCACATACCAATCATAATCAATGCAGCGGAATTAAATAGTGTAGTGGAATATAATTAATAATAATCAAATCTCCGTCTTCGTCCTCCAGAAATAAAATCTTCAAATCCTGAAACGCTCGGACTGAGCCGAGCGAATTGAAAAGACAAAACAATCGAGTCAGAACTAAAAGATCTTATGTGAGTTAAATCAACAGAAATAAATATGAGTGCAGTAACTCAAGAGATGCTCGGGATTTACATCTCCTAAGGATCCGTTAAACTATTTACTATATAGTATATTGCGCTATTATAATAGTGTCTATTTGTAAAATAAACTTACTTTTTAATAGCGTTAAGGGGTTACCCATATAGCCCTTAACACAAATAATGCCAATAGTCTATACAGTGCCGTAATACCTTCTGATCGGGAGGCTACCAGAGGATACTCCATAGGTACGACACAAATAGAAACTCGTACAAGGCGCGATAGGATAGGTGACATGGCACAACTAGGCAATGCCAGGGTAGATATACCAATCACGCTTCCGGGTCGGTGGTAACGCGTAGCGCGCAGCTACTGCCCACTTCGAGCCACACCCCCAAATAAAATCAACAGTGGCCACCGAATCAATCCAAAGTCAAAATATAATATCGAAGGGATGTGTCCGATCAAATGTGCTACCTTATTAACCCGTCGATCGCTCCTGTTTTAGTCACCTTATGCCAACTCACAGGAGTCGGGTCCACGTATTTACCTTAAAGGAAATGCCACCACCGTCCTATTTCATTCTGGAATCTCCACTGCGTACACGGTTGTTAAAGTGGTTTTCGAGGCTGGCAGAGAGTATGACAACTTCTGATCCCGGTCTCTTCAACAACCAAACGTTATTATAACACCGCGGTCTTTAAAATAGTTTATACTTTAAAACTAGAAAATAATTGTCCATTTCAAAACCCATAAATACGATATCATTCCCATTTTGAAAACAACTCATTTCGAAATTATTTTTATAAAACCCAAATCAATAATATCATTTTATTTCAAATATATTTCTTTTTCCAAAATCATACTGCTTAAAATTTATAATATCTGGAAACAAAACATTTTGGATTATAACTTTTAAAACATAATACTTCGAAATACATAGCTTTAAAACCATAACTTCTAAAACTTGAATGGTTTTGGATATTCAACATTATATAGAATAAAATAGTTGATTTTATATTACTTTATAAAATAAAATAATTTCCGCGACTTACCATTTGTTTCATTTAAGATTAAGTCAAAATCCATAAATTTAAAATCGCTTCAGTTTCAATAAACCACTTCAGTTTCAATATATTTCAAACTTTGAATATTAAACAATTGGAACTAAGGTTGGAAATTTCTATTCAACAATTTAAAGTCCTATTATTTATTTTGAAATATTGGCATAATAAATCCGAAATCATTTTAAATAAAACTCAAATTACTTTTTAACTATCAAAATTTCCTCCAATTTATTTATACTAGAAATATTCATTTAATCCATTTTGAATAAATTTCAGTTTAAATATCATACCTTTAAAATTACAAGTTAATAAATTCTACATCCACTTATGAAGTTAAATTCTTAATTAAGCTCGATTTCAAATGAATTTTCAACTTAACTCCCAATATAAATTGATTTAAAACGTTAAAAACTCTATATATTCTCAATATCTTAACATGTACTTAACCATATAATATAAATAATTAAACTCCATTATTCATCTTATTTATTTTATTTAACAAATTTATACACAGCTTATATTCAATAATTTAACCATATATGTACATAAAATAGGATTTTATATAAGGTCAAAAATTAATATTTATTAAACCGTATCCTATCCAAAACCATAAAATCCTTTCAAAAAAATAATTATATATATATACCGCGGTGCCTGTATATAATTTTCTACCCTATGGTCAAGTGATACGGATATTTATCATTTCAATCCGCAATTTAATAATAAAAATGCGATTGTATATCACTTCAAACCGCAATCCCGAATGAAATGAAATGCATAACAACTTGCAGTTAATATAATAAAAATTCATTCATCCAAATATCAATCGTCAACCATTTATTACAAATCATCATCCAATTTAAACAAACATCAATATAGAGCATATAAAATATAACAGGTAATAAATACAGGTATTAACTAACAGTTTATATTCAATAATAAATTTAATAACTGTTTAACTAGTAGTTTATATGCAAATAAATAAATTTTAACTGTCAAATTTTTATGCAATAATAAAATTAATTCACGGTTAATTTAAATAAATGCGATTTAACTGAGATAATGAATAAAACATGCCAAACAGTCATAAATAAATTTCTACTCATATCTAAAATCAATTTAACAAACATAAGAAAACTTAGAAGCTGTGAGTGAGTTAAAACACTCACCTTTTGAATGTAAATTGAATTAAAAATTCAATCTAAATCCAAAAATTTGACAGCCTTCAAATTCGTTCAAACAAGCGTCAAAAGATCCGAAATTTTAATACGAACCTAATGCAAAAAACCGCGCGTGAATTGGAGTCCATATGAGAAAGTTATGCTTATTAGAACGAATTGAAACAAAATAAAAAAAACATCACCGACCAATTAGAGAGTGCCACGTCAGCAGGCCTCTTCTCCTCACCTCCATACATATGAAACCACACGGCACGAAGCTACTAACCCATCACGCCCGCCACTTTCATTCATGCGCATGCACCTCGAGACATATAGAGTTCGATCAGCGACTACCAGTGTATGCGCCACCTTGAGAGCCACCTACGGACCAAGTTTCACATCACAACTCGCTACCGTTTGCACACAATCCAAGAAAATACGTCCATGCTTTCAAACCAGATTCTGGGGAATCCGTGGTCCAATAGCATAGATCAATCGTATGGATTTGAAGAACTCGCCGAGATCTACAACTTTGCTTTTGGAATTTTTCGATTTCGTTGAATGGATTGAGAAAAGAAGATAAGCAATTTCTGGCCGTTGAATAAGTGGCAGCCATGGTATAGAATTAGGGTTTCTGAAATAAAATAATAATAAAACTGTCTCGATTTGCGTGCGTATTTACAGAGTTTAACGTCAAAAACGGGCCAGAGTCCAATTTAAGCGTGCTGACAGGCGATCTTAACATAAAAAGGCCTTCTGAATGCTTAGTTTCGAAGACCAGTTCCATCATTTTCATAGGTTACTGTTCAAGTCAATTTGTTTGAATGACAAAAATGCCCCTGAAATGTCCGTTTCGGCTCCGAAACGAAAATGAATCATCCCATATATCAAAATAGATGTTTTTAAATATTTTAAACGCGATGGAACAAGTTTCAAGCTTAAATTTCATCGTACGAAGAAGTTACGTTAAAAACAATATTTTCAAATTGATTTCAATTGCATAAATTTCAAGGCGTTTCGAGTCCGTACGATCAAATGACAAGTCCGATCGCTACGAAACTTGAAAAACTATTATAATTCACCGTTATGGATCCGATGAAACTGGTTTCATCGAAATCCGAGTCAGTGGCTAAAATGGCTATTTTATATTAATTTAATAAATTAAAAATTCATTAATTAAATCACTTTTTCAATTTCACTTTCAAATTTTACAAATCTTATCAGTTTTGTTTTCTTAAACAATCTCGATGATTTAAACCAATTTAGATGTCAATTAATTGTTGATTCAATCATAAATTTCAGCGCAAATTTAAATTTCGTTATATTTATCAATTATAAATTAACTTTTCAAAAATTCCATTGAATTCACTATTCATTCCTTTTTATTCAATCCATTACAGTCAAATGGATGAAATTAACATTGGTTCAAAGCTATTACATAAATATTTTCCAATTTCAACTTAATTTTAAATTAACGTAAAATTTTATATTTAATTTCATTTATTTGCAATAAATCCAACTATTATAAATTTAATAAATTAACTCACTATTAAAATTCAAATTCTATAATTCATAAATTTTATCATATTGATTTACTTATAAATTTATAATTCTTTAAACCAATTCCCGTTTCAATTTAAAGTAACTTAATTTACCAATTATAGTATATATTTCAATTTCTTAAAATAACCTCTTTATTACACTTTGAATCCAATTTATTTTAATAAGTTTCCAATTAAACGGATTAGATTTAATTCCAACCTCTAACTTACACTTACGTTTAGGTTATAATCAATTTATAATGTATTACTTTCTTAGTTATTACTTTACATACTTCTCGTATTAATTTTACAATTAACCATAATTATTAAAGTAACGCTAATAATAAATACGACCCTATAATTTCTCTACATTTTAAACGAACGTTATATCATTTTCCATTAGTGTAACATTCATTTATTTTATTATCACTTATTACAAATTCTAATTCCATTAACAAATAAGCAGGTAATTTATAATATATGTTACAAATTCTGAATTAATCACTATTCATTATTATTGACTTAAATTTAGCATTACTTACCTTGCATTAACATTGTTACTTAAAATCCCTATCCAATTTCAATTAATATTCCAATGAATACATTTACTCTTTTCCGTTATGTTATTAATTATCATCAAGGCACATCTAATTATCTTTATTGGTAAATGAGTGAATTTACTAATAACCCACTATTATAACCTTTAATATACTTGTATACTTATTCTTCACAACAACTACTACCTATCAATATTATTTCGCCCCTAAATACAAAATTTGCAACTTTTCTTATTATCATATTCCATTTATTAGGTCATAACATTTGAATTAATTTATCAAATTGAAATGTTCATTCAAGTTTATAAATTATTAACTTGAAATAACGTATCCCTAATTAAAAATCAATTAATTTAACAATATGTCCTTACACTTACAAATTAAATGCCTACCCTATATTTTCCATATTCACATTATATCCAGGTACAATACTTACACCATTTTATTTATTGAAATTTTATTCATATCACAATAAATAGGCTTTAATTACCATTCATATATTTTATTTCAGCCTTCATTTTGATATTAATTAACCCCCTTTATTATTTCTACTAAAAATTAATTTCAAAATCCCCTTAAATTAACAAATTAAATTGTCGAAATTTACGGGTCGTTACACTCTCCCCCACTCAAAACTTTTCGTCCCCGAAAAGGAAAAGAAGGGAAACGAAGAACTAAGAAATCAATATACCTTATTCAAACATTAACTTTATAAACAACTAAATCTACAAAATTAATTATTTTAAATAAAATATACAAATATAACCATTAAACCCTTTATACTCAAGTTAGTAAAGTTTGGAAAAACACTTTTCAAAAATTTTCTAAGTCCAAAATTTACGATAATTTTTGGCAGAGTCTCCTTTGTACGGAGAAGCTCGGGAGAAAATATAATATCAAAATATAACAATTATATAACATATATTATCCAAAATATTATATCCCACCCGGGAAAATATATAAAATAGCGCTATAAACCGTAATCCGAAACGTTCCTATTTGTCGGGCAATTTACGCTTAATTTATGGAACCAAAAGCAGTAGCAATTGCTTCCATAACCTGCATTTCACTTATAAAATCCAAAGGTTAACAATTTATATAAAGTGAAATATTTAAGTGGTTTCAATCACTAACAACAAATCAATACGACAACCATCAATTTCAACAAACAGCATACACAACAAATACAAAACAACCTTTCAATCAAAACAAAACAAATAGTTGTTTGGGTTCAAAACTTTAAATTGTACGGAATGAAAAATAAACCATCAAGTGCATCATTTACTCAACAGTCTTAGATAAAACAAAATGGATTATTCATCCATCCCAACAAATTGAAGTTTCCTTACCCAACAACCACAACCCACGACAAACAAAAATTTCAACAATAGATTTAGTCTATTCATATTTATTCCATTCATATAACAGTTTATCTTTTTATTTTCATTTATTTCTTTCAATTTTATTTCTTTTAATTTTATTTAGAAATAACTTCAACCCTTTTTCTTAAGTTTACAATTTCTCTTTATTATATTACATTCGTTTATTTTCACTTATTACTTACTATTATTCATTTCCATTAACTCAGGTCATGTCAGTTCCCTTTTATTGCATTATAATTATTCATTCATTTATTATTGCATGACCTCATTTATTTACTTAAGTTTATAATCATCTATTTGTAATACTTACCTTTTATTATATTTACTTATAGTAAAATTTCAATTATAACTTAACTTATCCCGATATCATCAATTCTTATGAATAAAAGCGATTTATTGAACACCTTCATTACATACTTTTACTTGTACAATTTCCATTACATTTTCTTATCAAACATTTCAACTTTTAAATATTTGGTAAGTTATATATATGTTTTTAAGGATGTAATTAAAATCATACAAGTTTCTCTTATTTCCTTCAATTAATTCATTGTTCAATAAATTTTTACCCTTTGTCTTATAAGTTACAATTTCAACTTACTTTTTATTTCCTTTATAACTTAGCCTTAAATCTTCTTACCTAATTTAGAGGTTTCATTTATTAATTACTTACCTTTCATTTCACTACAATAATTGAAACAATTAATTAATGGAAATTTAAGAATTTAATACCGGGTTAAATTTCAAATTATTTTAAAATAACAGATAAATATATTCTTACAACTTATATATCTCCAATTATATTTAAAACCATTCAAAATTTATATTTTTTTTTTCAAAAATGAATTTGCAGTAAAACTACTACAGTGGCCTTACCCTTCGAAACTCGAAAATGAAAGTCGATGATACGGCCGCCATCACCGAAATTATTTTCCAGCGACGGAGAAGAAAGTACAAAACTTATTTTCTCCAAAATCCTCTTTAAAACAATTCTTCCAAATTATATTAAAATATTTATATCAGAAAATACTTATAACAATATTATTATATTCCAACATTTATTCGAAAGAAATTTCACAACCCCGGATCTTAAGTTCTAAATTTCCAAATTTCATTTATTTTATTTTTCAATCTTATTTTATTATTATTTATACACTTTATTACCTAACTGTTGAGTCAAGATTTTTATAGAGTTTTGATTTCTGACAAAGGGATAAGCCGTGATCGACAAAAAAAGTTATTCATTAAAGAGACACAAAGAGCTCCATATGTTAGAGGTTGATTATTTGGTATGTTAGTTATGTTAAAATCTATCCTCAGATAATCTTATACCTTCAATCTTTGAATATATATATAAATGAGTGCACATTAATTGTGCAATCTGGGCTAAACCGGTCGGGCGGTTAGAACAAGGCAGTCGACCGTTTCTGCCCAGAATGCTTAGTTAACGTGCACAAGTGTACATAACGTATATATATATATTCAAATTCCTTTCTACTGGACCTTTTTGATCTGTCGACCGTTTCAAACAGAAAGGAACCTTTCGTATAGACACTTTCTTTTCTTCAACGGTTGCTTCTCTTTCTCTTCACCAATGATCATGACCTTTGTTTATACCTTTTCACAAAGGGTTATAACTGTTTATTTCTTATATAAACATCATGAAATCATTATTCCAATTAACCAATTCTATTATTCTAATCTCTATTCTATTGATCTCAATCTTATACTTTCAAGCGCTCAAATTGCTCATATTCTATCATATGTCGTTTTTGAATCCTGAAATTTATTTAACATTCTTTAAATTCAATATTATATCCACTTCCAAATCTTCATATATACAAATATTCTATTTGAGGATAAGATTATAGGAAGTTTATACTACAAGTGACAAAATAGTGTTAGCAAGAACACATACCGTCAACAAACAATTATTTTCATCTTTGTTGAAGTCCTCGTTGTTGTAAGAGGCAAGTGCTGAAGTCCTCGGTGTTGTAAGAGGCAACTGTTGAAGTCCTCGGTGTTGTAAGAGGCAAGTGTTGAAGTCCTTGGTGTATTAGTGGCGTGAAATCCCGTTCGTCTGCTCGGGTGTTGTAAACTTGTTCCTCCGGGTGAAGCGAGGTAGTTGGTAGTGAAAATCCAGATAGAAGTCTGGGACTGGACGTAGGACGGTGCTCCGAACCAGTATAAAAATCTCTGGTGTGCTTTTTCTATTTTACTGAATTTTCTATTATCTGTGATTAGTCATATTTTTGTGTGTTATATATCATATTATACGATCCGTGTGTATTATATTAGCACGTACACATTTTCATTTGGTATCAGAGCACGGTCATCATATAACCGTAACACAATTATTTGGTATATTCTTGTAATATGGCAAATAACGCAAGTACTAGCACTCAAAACACCACTTACACGGAAGGTCAATCGACACAAAGACCTCCATTTTTCAATGGTCTTAACTATAGCTATTGGGCAACACGTATGTCATTCTTTATGCAATCAAACAGTTATGATGCCTGAAATGCTACTCAAAAAGAAATAGTGAATCCAACAACTGATTATTCAGAATGGACAGCGGTTGAGAAAACGGCAGCAGCCGTAAATGCAAAAGCAATGTAACGACCTGTAAATTTTAGCCGTTATTAAATGAAATTTTGTGAAGTTTTAAACGATAAAATTTTGAAATATAAATTTGATATTTGAAATGCGTATTGTTAAACATAACAACTGGTAAATTTTCGTCCGAAAATATGAAAGTTATTTCGCGCGTAAATTTACTTCAATCTAATCAGTTAAAAAGCGATGAAAATAAAACGTTTTCAAAACCAAAATATTTTTACATAGAAAAATTTTAAAACATCTTTTGAGCAAGTTGTCAGTTTGTCGTTTTTTCAAATTCGGACATCTTTAGCTCCGTCGATCTTATTTTTCTGCGTTTTTCTTGCATTTTCCGTAGTGGAAAATTTGAAATTTTTATAATTCAATCGTACCACTGATATTTATACACCGTTTTGATCGTCTCGCCGTGCTGATCACTGTGGTATATTCATTTCCATGTTTTGACTTTCGGTATGCCACGAAAAAACTACGAAACGGTCACCCGTATCGGTACCGTTTGAACTTTTTTTGAATTCATTGTCTGTTTGTTTAATCACTGTGAAAATTCAAATAGTCAGTAGCATTTAATTTACTTGTATTCAACTTCCAAGACCTTTGCTATTTCCACGATCTGAATTTATTTCAGTTACCATTTCCAACGTTATATTATTTCTGTTTCTTATTCCTTCAGATTCATCTTCCTCTCCCGACCTCTCCACCTTGCTTTTACTAAAAAAAAAATGTCTGCATCTCTATTTATACGTGAACCTGCTCATAGAGATGTCAAACAAGACAACATGTTAATTGATCTATATGGCCATATAAAGCTTACTGACTTTGGGCCATGCAAACATCTAGATAGCAAGAGTTGTTCTGCTGATAATGGTGTTACATTACCTAAAAGCACTAGTGATCTTGTTCCAACTGAAATATTACAATATTGGAAAAAGAATAGACGTCCATTGACTTATACAACTATTGGAACTCTATTATTGCTCCCATAGTATTATCAAAGAAGGGCCATGATGTGGAATATGATTGGTGCCCACTTGCGGCTATCACGTATACAGACTCCTTTAATAAATTACACTACAGGGGAAACCTGAGGTGGCATTGGTCATAGTGATGTGAAATCTCTTCAAATCATTCAGCCGTCCACTTCTGAAGTGCAGCCCACTTTGGTCCTTCCCTTGCTTTAGCGCCTACCTCCTCTTCCTTACAGCTCGACCGTCCTTAAACCTGTAGCTCCTCAGCCCTCCACCGGAAGCAAACCCCGATCTCCATGTAACTGCCGCACATCCCCACCATTTGTCAAAAGCCGAGATGCAGTCACCCTTCCCTTCAATGGCCGAGCACTCTCCACTATTTTTGACCACCATCTTAGCCTCAGTCTCCTCCACTTCGCTTGCCAAAACCATCAGCTTCAGATCCCCTTGCATCGATTTGTACAGTTAGGTAAGAGATATATATATTTGTGTTTATAAAAATAATATGTCGATGCTTATACAATTTGTACAGTTATGTACGAGCTTTGATTGTACCTATGATGTATACATATTATACACATGAAACATTAGACGTTAGTTAAATGTAAGTTATGGTATATTTATGTTTGTACAAACCTAATTTTTATAAATATATGTTAGTTTGATTTTAAAAGTTTATAAGTTTACGAAGTTATAAAAGCTTATATGATTTCTTATTTGACTTCAAAGTATTATATGGCATTGCTACGTGTTTTATTATTATTACATATATATATATGGTATATGAGTTGATATTATATGATGTATACATATGTATATATGTTTAAAAATGCATGTTATACAAGGAATAAATCAAATTGCTTTATGTACAAAATTGTGTGGTCTGCATACATTATACATTTTGGTTTGCGCGCATGTAGGCTACATGTTGGTTTTGTAGACTCATTTATGTTGCTTTCACACCATGGTGATATTTGTTTTTTTTTTTTTGAACAGCAGTTAGACTTCATGTTTACGATATCATATCTCACTCATTTTTTATCGGAATGGGTTGATTCTATTTTTATAAAAGAGCCGAAGTTACCTAGTTTATGCATGTCAAATTTCAGCAAAATCCGACATCGTTTGATTAGTGGTCGAGGATCTAGAAGTTTGACCCAGGCAGCTGTTCTTTTGTACTTGGAATTATTTTACACTGCTGCAAACACGACCTGTGTTCATGTTTGACGCATCGTATCTCTTCCATCTTACGTCGGAATACAGTGATTTCCTTTTGGTTTAAAAGACAAAGTTTTCTACTTTCTGTATATAAAATTTTAGCTTCATATGAGGTGGTTCAGTCCTATGTTTCTTACCTGAAAGTCAGACCCAGAGAGGTTTTCATACCTGAACATTTGACAGTCGCAACATGGCCTGAGTCTATGTTCGTGACATCGTAACTTTTCTCGTCTCTTGTCCAAATCAAATGATTTTTTTTGCAGTTTGAAATACAAGTTTTGATCTTTATTCATACCAAATTTCAGACCATTTCGATCTCGGTAGCACATAGAATTATATTGTTAAACTTTGACGCAGGACATGTTTTGTAATTATTGCTATGTTGAATGTTTTGATTTGATTTCGGCAATTCCTATTTAACAGCTTTGCTAGTCGATTCGTGCCAATCTAGTTATTCCGAAAGTTGTGCTTACGATCCGTGACTCAACTTCGTTGTCTATTCATCTCTCTAGCCTCGAAAGGTGAGCAATCACTCACGATTGATATTCTTTTATTTATTAAATTTGATTTCAATTGAAACGACAATTGAAATATACTGCTGTTATTTATTGCACTGTTATTTATGTATCAGTTCACCTTTGACATCTGACACAGTTATCTGTTATGTATGCAATAATAATCCAGTTTGGTTGATAATTGAATGATTATTTGTTGTTTATATTGGATGTAAATTGAAATGCGATAAGTGATAAATATTATGCAATTGAATTTGACGTAGGATAGTTTAAAAATGTGAATCGATATATGTGTTGAATTTGATTAGTTAAATTTGTATAATATGACCTCTTTTAAACCGTTAAATAAATTGACATGTAGAATAGTGATAATTACACTTTGAACCATTGAACGTATATTGGATAAATTGTTGTAGTATAAAATTGAAATTGAACGACAAGTGGAAAAACGTAATGTAATAATCTTTAATCTACATGAAATGATAGTGTAGATTTTAGAAATAATTATATTAATTCGCACAAATAACAATGCGAATTAATACGACTATTTCGGGATTATTTAAATTGAATTGTATTTGATTGTTGTTATTGCTTGTTTATTTACTTTGACACCATCCCTGTTATCACACTGCAAGTTCCCTTTGCTATGCTTTGATTCTTGTATTGAATTGGAATCGGGTTGAAATGATAAATACCCAAATGAAGTTGACTTAGGATAGAGAATTAAATAAAAATTCGATTGGTCAATAATTTGATTTAAAAATAAAATAATGATTTTATTCAATAAAGAATAAGTTTTGAAATAAGGTTGGAATTTGAATCTTTATGAAAGGAAAATGTAACGATTGAAATCTGAAACAAATATTACATAGTAATTAATGAAAGAACGTTGTTTGCAATTTAATTATTTAAAATTAAATTTGGAATTAGTAATAAATAAAAATTTAGGATCAGTAATAATTGAGTTTTGAAATTATTAAGTTTGAAATCATTTAATAATTAAATTCGAAATTATTAAGTTGAATTTATAATTAAGTTGAAATGATTTGATAATTAAGTTTTGAATTCATAATTAAGTGTAAATGATTTAATAATTAAGTTGAATTGATAATCAAGTTTGTAATTATTAAGTTTGAAATTATTAATAATTAAGATAGAAATTATTTAATGATTGAATAAGATTTAATTATTTGATAATTGAATAAAAATTGAATTCTTGGATAAGAGAAATTGAACTTTTGAATAAGTGGATTTGAACTTCGTTAATAAATGAAATTGAGTTTCTTTATTTATTAAAGTTTTGGAAAAATTATTTAAGTAAGTTAATAAGTGAAATTGAAACTTCTCGATTATGTGGAATTTAGTTCTTTATAAATTGAGTTTGAAATGTGTAACGAAGTCAATAAATAAGTGAAATTTAAATTTCTTTAACAAGAAATAAAATGTGATTTATTGAAATGAATGGGATTTATTGAAATTAGCGTAAGACTTGTAAGTTAAAGAACTTGATTGTCGAATTAAATTAAATTCAATTTGAAGTTTTGATACAAGAAAGTTGAACTTAAGTAATTGATTTAATGAATTGAAATTTAAATGGAAATTGTTTGAATGACGAATTTACTTAGTGAATATTGAATGAAATCGATCAATGGTTTTGAATTGATTTGAATGATAGATAAATTTAATTTCGGAATAAAACTTATATACGAACTTAAATCAAATTTGAATTGTGTTAAATAAAGTTGAAATTGAATTGTAAAACTTTGAAATAGTAATTTGGAAGTTTTGAAACGTAAATTTTGGAGATTGGTATTGAATGACAAATGAAATGTTGATTTACAAAATCTAATTGAAATTGAAATTTGTTTGGTTTTGAAATTTATTAAACGACCAATCGGTGAAATAATTACGAAAGTTATTAAAGAAACCAGAATCGGTTATGGATATACTCTCTATCTAAACCGAAAACCCCTTTAATAATTATACGCGGAGTGATGATCCAGAATGAAGTGGTTGGAATGATGTACGTGATGACTGAAGAAAGAGAACGATAATGGATAGCCTTGACACTTATGTCAAATTGGAAATGACTAAAATCAGGAGCCGTGCCGGGCCAAATGGGGTTAGCCACCTCGAGCGAACACACTTCTTCGTAATTACTACTCATTACTTGTGATTGATTGGTGCACCCTCGTACTTTTCAGGAGTATTGTTTCGCGGCGTGGCGATCGCTGCGGCGATGCGTTCTCACCAGTCCGGATCAGGCGAACGGTAGTTTCACTACCTTGGGTATTGCCTCATGTGCCTTGTCATACTTGTATTCCTATATATGCGACCACTACGAATTTGTTTTGCGTTATACCTATGGAGTACTCCTTGATATCCCACTAGTTTACGGTGGAGTTTACAGTGCTGTATAGACTATAACGCTTATATAAAATGTGTTAAGGGGGATAATGGTAACGCCTTAACACTATTTTGATATTTTATATTACTGATAGACATTATCTATTTAGCGTATATTACTACATAGTAGATAGTTTAACGGATCCTTAGAGGATGGTTATTCCAACATCCTTTGAGTTACTTGTATTTCAATTGTTATTTCACTTGTGTTGGATTTACTAATATAAGAATGTTAATCCTGACTCGAGTGTTTTGTGTTTTGCTTTACGCTCGGGTCAGACTGAGTGTACCAGTATTCGAGGCTCACCTTTGGAGTTGGAGCTTTGCTTGAAGATCCAGCCATCTATTCTGCTTTCAGTATTCGATGATTCCTGTGATGTATTCTGATTTGTACTTGATGTATCGTATTTCTCTTCTGTTGTAAACTCTGATGTATCTTATATATTTATATAGTGGCTTCATGAACTACTATCTCTTTTACTTCCGCTGCATATTATTACTCTGTGTCTGTGATTCTATGATTATTTATTTGCTGTATATCTAAGTTTTGCCAAATTTAAATTAACAATTCGGTATTTTGAATTATTCAAGTCCGACATGTGCGGATGCGAATAGTCCAAAATAGCGGGTCGTTACAGTTGGTATCAGAGCTTTTGGTAGCTCTAGGCAAAACTTAGCATATAGAGTAAATGTATTTACAGAATCACTCTCATTCGAGTTTCAATCTCTTTCTTTTTAACTCAAATCCCTTTGAATTTTGGAACGTTCCCTTGGTTCCGAAATTCATTCTTGTCCCTCACTATTCGTCTTCTTTTTATCCTGGAGTATTCCATAACTCCACTTCGAATGATCTTTATAATGAGTCGGCGGTCTCGTCAATATTCGAATTATTTGTAAATGGGTGAAACTCTTTTACAATAGACATCGATTTACCGGAGATTTCTGTATCCTCGATTTACGATGCTATCTATCTCCTGCAATACCTGAATTCTATCTCTTGAAATCGAATGTCGATTTACCTCGGAATTCTGCATCGATTTCATTCTTGAAGTTACGGTCGACCCGGTTAAGGTTGCCCGTGAATTAAATATGCTTATCCATCTCTCGATTCTGTTAATTGAATTATCTTATCCTCTGTTTCAAACTTATTATCGAATCAGTGTTCTCATGGAATTTATTTCTATCAAATTTGAATCTCTATACTTGCTTTGAAATCGATTGTCGTATCGTCGAGCGAGGAAGTGTATTTGTGGATAAATACTAAAAATGTTTTATATACGTTGTGTTGTTTGAGTTGTTGATGTTGATTTGGGTTTTCGATCGATTCGTCTGATCAACGCAATCGATAGGATTTCCAAAACACTTGAACAGAGCAAACTGACACAATAGTATTTTCGAATTTAGTGAATAAAATAGTTTTGTATTATTATATTTTATATAAGTATAAAGTCCGGAAATGAAATTGTTAATGAATTTGTTGCCAGAAATAATAATATTTGATTTTCAATTATTGTTTCGTAAACCGTTGTCCATTGCGTAAAAATGAATTTATAAAACTTGTTTATAATTTGATTTGGTATTTAAACGAATTTAAATCAAGAATTTGAGAATTTAATTTCCGATGATTTCAATGTTGATTTGAAAGTTTTTAAGCGTATAGTATTTAAGATATTTTCAAATAGAAACCGTTTCAAAGAACTTTAAAATGTTTAAAATCAGTGCTCTTCTCCTTGTCACAGGAAAATAATTTCGGTGATGACGGCCGCATCATCAATATTTATTTTCGGGTTTCGAAGTGGAGAGACTATTCGTAGCCTTGCTACACCTTGATTTGAAAATTTGAAATAGATTTGAATTTCTAAATTATGACTTGATTTATAAATATTGGTAAATGATTATTGATTTGATGTGATTTATTAGATGTATATATATTTATTTCAAAATTGTTTGAAGTAAATTGAAAAGAAAATTCTTAAAAATTTATGATAAGAATGATTTCAATTTTAAAACGAAGCCAAAATTTGAATGAATATCGAAACTTAACAAATTGAATTAGAAAAATTTCTTGCATAATACCCAATTACATTATAATACGACTTACCAAAACCATCCAAAGGTTGAATATGTAATTGAATAATTTACAATGCGAAATGATGTTAAAAGAAATTTAAAATTGGAATAGTTATAATAACTATAAATATGCTTGATATATGTGATAGGATATATTAGGTGGAATTAATTTAATAATAATTTAAAATAAAGAAGAATTGAATTTGTTGAATAAAATATGATTAATTATTAATAGGGTATAATTGGATAATAAAAAAAAATGAAT
Source organism: Allium cepa (assembly GCA_030765085.1). NCBI lineage: Eukaryota > Viridiplantae > Streptophyta > Magnoliopsida > Asparagales > Amaryllidaceae > Allium > Allium cepa. Next base: position 319,581,308 of record CM060939.1, read on the forward strand.
AAATGAGATAAATAAATAAATTTTGTTTGGAAGGAATCTTTTGTTATCAAATATTAATAAATTGAATTGAAATCAACTTAATAAATTATCTTGAATTTAAAAACAAATTGTTGAATATAAATTTATTTAAATTGAAATTTATATGGTTTTAACTAATTGTTTATTTTGTCGTTCAATCTATTTTTCTTTATGGTTGTTTCTATTCTCTTACTTCCTTCCTTTTCGGGGACGAAAAGTTTTGAGTGGGGGAGAATGTAACGACCCGTAAATTTTAGCCGTTATTAATTGAAATTTTGTTAAGTTTTAAACGATAAAATTTTGAAATATAAATTTGATATTTGGAATGCGTATTGTTAAACATAGCAACTGGTAAATTTTCGTCCGAAAATATGAAAGTTATTTCGCGCGTAAATTTACTTCAATCTAATCAGTTAAAAAGCGATGAAAATAAAACGTTTTCAAAACCAAAATATTTTTACATAGAAAAATTCTAAAACATCTTTTGAGCAAGTTGTCAGTTTGTCGTTTTTTCAAATTCGGACATCTTTAGCTCCGTCGATCTTATTCTTCTGCGTTTTTCTTGCATTTTCCGCAGTAGAAAATTTGAAATTTTTATAATTCAATCGTACCACTGATATTTATACACCGTTTTGATCGTCTCGCCGTGCTGATCACTGTGGTATATTCATTTCCATGTTTTGACTTTCGGTATGCCACGAAAAAACTACGAAACGGTCACCCGTATCGGTACCGTTTGAACTTTTTTTTGAATTCGTTGTCTGTTTGTTTAATCACCGTGAAAATTCAAATAGTCAGTAGCATCTAATTTACTTGTATTCAACTTCCAAGACCTTTGCTATTTCCACGATCTGAATTTATTTCAGTTACCGTTTCCAACGTTATATTATTTCTGTTTCTTATTCCTTCAGATTCATCTTCCTCTCCCGACCTCTCCATCTTGCTTTTACTATAAAAAAAATGTCTGCATCTCTATTTATACGTGAACCTGCTCATAGAGATGTCAAACAAGACAACATGTTAATTGATCTATATGGCCATATAAAGCTTACTGACTTTGGGCCATGCAAACATCTAGATAGCAAGAGTTGTTCTGCTGATAATGGTGTTACATTACCTAAAAGCACTAGTGATCTTGTTCCAACTGAAATATTACAATATTGGAAAAAGAATAGACGTCCATTGACTTATACAACTATTGGAACTCTTTTATTGCTCCCATAGTATTATCAAAGAAGGGCCATGGTGTGGAATATGATTAGTGCCCACTTGCGGCTATCACGTATGCAGACTCCTTTAATAAATTACACTATAGGAGAAACCTGAGGTGGCGTTGGTCATAGTGATGTGAAATCTCTTCAAATCATTCAGCCGTCCACTTCTGAAGTGCAGCCCACTTTGGTCCTTCCCTTGCTTTAGCGCCTACCTCCTCTTCCTTACAGCTCGACCGTCCTTAAACCTGTAGCTCCTCAGCCCTCCACCGAAAGCAAACCCCGATCTCCATGTAACTGCCGCACATCCCCACCATTTGTCAAAAGCCGAGATGCGGTCACCCTTCCCTTCAATGGCCGAGCACTCTCCACTATTTTTGACCACCATCTTAGTCTCAGTCTCCTCCACTTCTCTCGCCAAAACCATCAGCTTCAGATCCCCTTGCATCGATTTGTACAGTTAGGTAAGAGATATATATATTTGTGTTTATAAAAATAATATGTCGATGCTTATACAATTTGTACAGTTATGTACGAGCTTTGATTGTACCTATGATGTATACATATTATACACATGAAACATTAGACGTTAGTTAAATGTAAGTTACGGTATATTTATGTTTGTACAAACCTTATTTTTATAAATATATGTTAGCTTGATTTTAAAAGTTTATAAGTTTACGAAGTTATAAAAGCTTATATGATTTCTTATTTGACTTCAAAGTATTATATGGCATTGCTACGTGTTTTATTATTATTACATATATATATATGGTATATGAGTTGATATTATATGATGTATACATATGTATATATGTTTAAAAATGCATGTTATACAAGGAATAAATCAAATTGCTTTATGTACAAAATTGTGTGGTCTGCATATGTTATACATTTTGGTTTGCGTGCATGTAGGCTACATGTTGGTTTTGTAGACTCATTTATGTTGCTTTCACACCATGGTGATATTTGTTTTTTTTTTTGAACAGCAGTTAGACTTCATGTTCACGATATCATATCTCACTCATTTTTTATCGGAATGGGTTGATTCTATTTTTATAAAAGAGCCGAAGTTACCTAGTTTATGCATGTCAAATTTCAGCAAAATCCGACATCGTTTGATTAGTGGTCGAGGATCTAGAAGTTTGACCCAGGCAGCTGTTCTTTTGTACTTGGAATTATTTTACACTGCTGCAAACACGACCTGTGTTCATGTTTGACGCATCGTATCTCTTCCGTCTTACGTCGGAATACAGTGATTTCCTTTTTGTTTAAAAGATAAAGTTTTCTACTTTCTGTATATAAAATTTTAGCTTCATACGAGGTGGTTCAGTTCTCTGTTTCTTACCTAAAAGTCAGACCCAGAGAGGTTTTCATACCTGAACATTTGACAGTCGCAACATGGCCTGAGTCTATGTTCGTGACATCGTAACTTTTCTCGTCTCTTGTCCAAATCAAATGATTTTTTTTGCAGTTTGAAATACCAGTTTTGATCTTTATTCATACCAAATTTCAGACCATTTCGATCACGGTAGCACATAGAATTATATTGTTAAACTTTGACGCATGACATGTTTTGTAATTATTGCTATATTGAATGTTTTGATTTGATTTCGGCAATTCCTATTTAACAGCTTTGCTAGTCGATTCGTGCCAATCTAGTTATTCCGAAAGTCGTGCTTACGATCCGTGACTCAACTTCGTTGTCTATTCATCTCTCTAGCATCGAAAGGTGAGCAATCACTCACGATTGATATTCTTTTATTTATTAAATTTGATTTCAATTGAAACGACAATTGAAATATACTGCTGTTATTTATTGCACTGTTATTTATGTATCAGTTCACCTTTGACATCTGACACAGTTATCTGTTATGTATGCAATAATAATCCAGTTTGGTTCATAATTGATTGATTATTTGTTGTTTATATTGATGTAAATTGAAATGCGATAAGTGATAAATATTATGCAATTGAATTTGACGTAGGATAGTTTAAAAATGTGAATCGATATATGTGTTGAATTTGATTAGTTAAATTTGTATAATATGACCTCTTTTAAACCGTTAAATAAATTGACATGTAGAATAGTGATAATTACACTTTGAACCATTGAACGTATATTGGATAAATTGTTGTAGTATAAAATTGAAATTGAACGACAAGTGGAAAAACGTAATGTAATAATCTTTAATCTACATGAAATGATAGTGTAGATTCTAGAAATAATTATATTAATTCGCACAAATAACAATGCGAATTAATACGACTATTTCGGGATTATTTAAATTGAATTGTATTTGATTGTTGTTATTGCTTGTTTATTTACTTTGACACCATCCCTGTTATCACACTGCAAGTTCCCTTTGCTATGCTTTGATTTTTGTATTGAATTGGAATCGGGTTGAAATGATAAATACCCAAATGAAGTTGACTTAGGATAGAGAATTAAATAAAAATTCGATTGGTCAATAATTTGATTTAAAAATAAAATAATGATTTTATTCGAATAAAGAATAAGTTTTGAAATAAGGTTGGAATTTGAATCTTTATGAAAGGAAAATGTAACGATTGAAATCTGAAACAAATATTACATAGTAATTAATGAAAGAACGTTGTTTGAAATTTAATTATTTAAAAATTAAATTTGGAATTAGTAATAAATAAAAATTTGGGATTAGTAATAATTGAGTTTTGAAATTATTAAGTTTGAAATCATTTAATAATTAAATTCGAAATTATTAAGTTGAATTTATAATTAAGTTGAAATGATTTGATAATTAAGTTGAAATGATTTGATAATTAAGTTTTGAATTCATAATTAAGTGTAAATGATTTAATAATTAAGTTGAATTGATAATCAAGTTTGTAATTGTTAAGTTTGAAATTATTAATAATTAAGATAGAAATTATTTAATGATTGAATAAGATTTAATTATTTGATAATTGAATAAAAATTGAATTCTTGGATAAGAGAAATTGAACTTTTGAACAAGTGGATTTGAACTTCGTTAATAAATGAAATTGAGTTTCTTTATTTATTAAAGTTTTGGAAAAATTATTTAAGTAAGTTAATAAGTGAAATTGAAACTTCTCGATTATGTGGAATTTAGTTCTTTATAAATTGAGTTTGAAATATGTAACGAAGTAAATAAATAAGTGAAATTTAAATTTCTTTAACAAGAAATAAAATGTGAATTATTGAAATGAATGGGATTTATTGAATTTAACGTAAGACTTGTAAGTTAAAGAACTTGATTGTCGAATTAAATTTAATTCAATTTGAAGTTTTGATACAAGAAAGTTGAACTTAAGTAATTGATTTAATGAATTGAAATTTAAATGGAAATTGTTTGAATGACAAATTTACTTAGTGAATATTGAATGAAATCGATCAATGGTTTTGAATTGATTTGAATGATAGATAAATTTAATTTTGGAATAAAACTTATATACGAACTTGAATCAATATTTGAATTGTGTTAAATAAAGTTGAAATTGAATTGTAAAACTATGAAATAGTAATTTGGAAGTTTTGAAACGTAAATTTTGGAGATTGGTATTGAATGACAAATGAAATGTTGATTTACAAAATCTAATTGAAATTGAAATTTGTTTAGTTTTAAAATTTATTAAACGACCAATCGGTGAAATAATTACGAAAGTTATTAAAGAAACCGGAATCGGTTATGAATATACTCTCTATCTAAACCGAAAACCCCTTTAATAACTATACGCGGAGTGATGATCCAGAATGAAGTGGTTGGAATGATGTACGTGATGACTGAAGAAAGAGAACGATAATGGATAGCCTTGACACTTATGTCAAATTGGAAATGACTAAAATCAGGAGCCGTGCCGGGCCAAATGGGGTTAGCCACCTCGAGCGAACACACTTCTTCGTAATTACTACTCATTACTTGTGATTGATTGGTGCACCCTCGTACTTTTCAGGAGTGTTGTTTCGCGGTGTGGCGATCGCTGCGGCGATGCGTTCTCACCAGTCCGGATCAGGCGAACGGTAGTTTCACTACCTTGGGTATTGCCTCATGTGCCTTGTCATACTTGTTTCCCTATATACGCGACCACTACGAATTTGTTTTGGGTTATACCTATGGAGTACTCCCTGATATCCCACTAGTTTACGGTGGAGTTTACAGTGCTGTATAGACTATAACGCTTATATAAAATGTGTTAAGGGGGATAATGGTAACGCCTTAACACTATTTTGATATTTTATATTACTGATAGACATTATCTATTTAGTGTATATTACTACATAGTAGAGAGTTTAACGGATCCTTAGAGGATGGTTATTCCAACATCCTTTGAGTTACTTGTATTTCAATTGTTATTTCACTTGTGTTGGATTTATTAATATAAGAATGTTAATCCTGACTCGAGTGTTTTGTGTTTTGCTTTACGCTCGGGTCAGACTGAGTGTACTAGTATTCGAGGCTCACCTTTGGAGTTGGAGTTTTGCTTGAAGATCCAGCCATCTATTCTGCTTTCAGTATTCGATGATTCCTGTGATGTATTCTGATTTGTACTTGATGTATCGTATTTCTCTTCTGTTGTAAACTCTGATGTATCTTATATATTTATATAGTAGCTTCATGAACTACTATCTCTTTTACTTCCGCTGCATATTACTACTCTGCGTCTGTGATTCTATGATTATTTATTTACTGTATATCTGAGTTTTGCCAAATTTAAATTAACAATTCGGTATTTTGAATTATTCAAGTCCGACATGTGCGGATGCGAATTGTCCAAAATAGCGGGTTGTTACAAGCAATAAATATGTTGGTTTGTACATTAGACCAAAATGAATGTAACCGTGTTAGTATCTACACTACTGCATATCAAATTTGGCAAACACTGAAAACCACTCATGAAGGTACTAACAAGGTTAAACAAGCCAAAATAGCCATGCTGAAAAGTCAATTTCAAAATTTCAAAATGAAACCAAATGAGACAATCATTGATATGTATTCACGTTTTCAAACTATCCACCATGCACTTATTGGCTTAGGACAAAAGTATTCTGATTTTGATGTTGTTTCAGCAGTCCTACATTCTTTGACTAGTGAATGGGAAGGAAAAGTATTAGCAATTGAAGAAGCTAATGACCTTTCCGTCATGAAGCCAGATGAATTGATAGGAAATCTAATGTCCTTTGAAGCTAACTTGCAGACTAGAAAGGAACAAAAAGAAGAAAAGAAGAATGTGGCATTCCATGCTGAAAAAGACGAAAATGAATCAGATTCTGAAGATGAAGATCTGGCATTCATAGCAAAAGGTTTCAAAAAATTCCTAAAACAGCGAAAAGCCAGTCGTTATAACAGAAAGAAATCTGGATCAAATAAACCAACATCATCCGCTATAGAATGCTTCAACTGTCACAAAAAGGGGCACATGCACAAGGATTGTCCGGAGCAAAAGAAGAAGTCAGAACATGACAAATTAAAATATAAGAAGGACAAATCAAAGAAACGAGCATTCTCGGTAACGTGGGATGATACAGACTCATCAGAAAGTGATAATGATACAGAAGATGAACAAGCAAATGTCTGTTTCATGGCAACAGAAGATGAGGTACAAATTCCTACATTTGATGAAGTACTTGATATTAATGCTGAATTGATAGTCAAATATAAAGACATAAAACGACAGCTAAAAGAAGCCAAAGCAGATTTGAGTAGAGCAGAATTTGAACGAGATATGTTACAAGACGAGAAGAAAATATTAGAAGAAGAACTTGAAAAACTTCAAGAATCATCATCTAATGTTGACTCTCAATTATCTCTTTTGAGTCAAGAAATTGAAACTCAAAAGGAGAAAAATGATGCTCTCACTACTAAAAATCATGAGCTTAAGGCAAAAGTCAAAATTCTAGACTTAGAAAAGGCTAGTTTACAAACTAAGTTAGATAACATTACTCAAAATGTTTCTAACTTTAACAAAGGACGAGAAAATTTGAAAAAAATCATTGAAAGTTCACAATCTGTTTCAAATAAACAAGGTTTGGGATATAAGAAACAAGAAACCAAGAAACATCTTGGTAATGAAAGGAAGAATAAAGTAGAAAAGATTGAAGCTAACAAAAATCTTAGTTTATTATATTCCACACCAAAACCAGTTGTGAAATTTCAGAAGAAAAATGTCAAGACTATCAAAATATGGGTTCCTAAAATAAATAACAATTTGATTAGGAACAAATATATTCAGAATTTCATGAATACTGTGCATCTTAATAAAAATTATACATATAAAGGTGATACCGGATCCGTATGGGTTTGGACTCCTAAGACCTAACTCTTAGGACCCCATAAAAAGTGGGTACCATGGACCTAATTTTATTTTTTGCAGGTCCCACTTAAGAAAAGAGGAAAGTGGATATTGGACAGTGGTTGCTCGAAGCACATGACTGGAGACAAGAGCTTATTGACAAATATTACATACTCAGATGGTGGCTCCATCACTTTTGGAGATAATTCAAAAGGCTATATCATCGGCAAAGGCGATGTGAGCAATTGCGGTACATCTAACTTACCTCTCATTACTAATGTCATGCTAGTTAGAAATTTGAAACACAATTTACTTAGTATTAGTCAGTTATGTGACAAGGGTTTTACAATTTCCTTTTCGGATAATAAATGTAGTATTTTAGATAAAGACCATAATTTAGTTTTCGAAGGTTATAGAGACAGAAATATATATATTCTGAATATGAATATTAATCATAATTCAGATATGTGTCTTGTGGCTAATGATAATGATCCATGGTTATGGCACAAACGCTTATGTCATATAAACTTCAAAACTATTGACAAGCTAGCCAAAAACGATCTAGTTAGAGGACTGCCCAAAATAAGTTTTAAGGTTAACAACATCTGTGACGCATGTCAATTAGGAAAATTGACCAAATCATCTTTTAAATCCAAGAAAGTCATATCAACATTACAACCACTTGAGTTACTACATATGGATTTATTTGGACCTACTAGGGTTCAGTCAATGAATCACAGTCGATATGTTCTTGTAATTATTGATGATTTCTCCTGTTACACATGGACAATTTTCTTAAAAAACAAAAGTGACACTTTCGATCATTTCAAATCTTTCGTCAAAAGAATTCAAAAATCAAAAGGGGTTAAAGTTAAAAATATAAGAAGTGATCATGGCGGAGAGTTTGAAAATAATGAATTCGAACATTTTTGTACAAATAAAGGTATATATCATAATTTTTCGTTTCCCAGAACTCCACAACAAAACAGAGTTGTAGAACGGAAGAACCGAACTTTACAAGAATGTGCAAGAACATTATTGAATGGAACCACCTTACCAAAACATTTCTGGGCAGAAGCCGTCGCAACTGCCTGTTATGTTTTAAATCGTGTGTCCCTAAGACCTCTTACCAAGAATACTCCTTATGAATTATTTAACAAAAGAAAGCCTAAAATCTCATACTTCAAAGTTTTTGGTTCCAAGTGCTTTATTTTAAATACGAAAGACCAGCTTGGCAAATTCGATCCAAAAGCCGATGAAGGAATATTTGTCTGTTATTCGGAACGAAGCAAGGCCTGTCGTATATTTAATAAACAAACCAAAACTATTGAAGAATCACTTCATGTCTCTTTCGATGAATTCTATCAGCATCCTCAAAATATATCAGATGATGACGAAACAATAGTCACTGATAATCCAATCATCACAAATGTTGATTCTGAGTCGGAAATAATTATTGAGAATATTCCTCAAATATGTGAGTTACAATCACCACCAAGGATATTAAGAGACCATCCGGCCCAAAATATAATCGGTGAAGTAACATCACATGTCAGAACAAGGAGTCAACTCAACCAAATGGGTCATGTCGCTTTTCTCTCAAATATCGAACCTAAGAATCCAAAAGAAGCTACTGCAGACGATTACTGGATCATTGCCATGCAGGAAGAACTAAATTAGTTCGAGCGCAATGACGTTTGGGAACTTGTTCCAAGACCAACTGATCAGTCAGTTTTTGGTACTAAATGGGTCTATAAAAATAAGGCTGACGAACAAGGAAATATCACCAGAAATAAAGCAAGATTAGTAGCACATGGGTATAATCAGAAAGAAGGTATCGATTATGAAGAAACTTTTGTACCAGTTGCTCGATTAGAAGCTATTAGAATCCTATTATCTTTTGCTTGTCACCATAATTTCAAACTTTATCAAATGGATGTCAAAAGTGCATTTCTCAATGGATTTATCAAAGAGAATGTATATGTAGAACAACCTCCTTTGTTCGTACATGAAAAATATCCTGACCACGTGTTCAAACTTAAGAAAGCTATGTATGGTTTAAAACAAGCACCTCATGCTTGGTATGAACGACTACGTAGCTATTTTATTAACTCAGGATTTCAAATAGGCAAAGTCGATCAAACTTTGTTTATCAAACATTCTCAAAAGGATATTCTAGTTATTTAGATATATGTAGATGATATCATCTTTGGTTCAACAAACGATAAACTTTGTAAGGAATTTGCAAATATTATGACCAAAGAATTCGAAATGTCTCATATGGGAGAACTGTCATATTTTCTTGGACTTCAAATCAAACAACTTCCGAATGGTATCTTTATTAATCAAGAAAAATACTGCGGAAATCTTATCAAACGCTTTGGGTTAAATAACACATCTGGTAAACCTACTCCTATGAGTACAACTACACATCTTGAAAAGGATAAAAATGGTAAGAATATTAACCAGAAACTATATCGAAGCATGATTGGTTCTCTTCTTTATCTTATAGCAAGTCGTCCAGATATAATGATGAGTGTTTGTCTATGTGCACGCTTTCAAGAAGATCCAAAGGAATCACATCTACGAGCAGTGAAACGTATAATTCGTTATCTTAATAATACCAAAGATTTCGGTCTTTTTTATCCAAAAGAATGTCCATTTGAGTTAGTATCATATAGTGATACTGATTTTGGAGGCTCTCGAATGGATAGAAAGAGTACAAGTGGTACGTGCCATTTTATTGGAAAATCACTTGTCTCTTGGTTTAGTAAGAAACAAAATTGTGTTTCACTATCAACATGTGAAGCTGAATATATATCAGCGGCTCTCGCTTGTACTCAAGTAATATACATACAACAAACATTTCAAGATTTTGATTTTCATTTATCAAATTCTATTATATACTATGATAACACAAGTGCTATAAATCTTTCTAAGAATCCAGTGAATCACTCCAGAACCAAACACATTGATATCCGTCATCATTTCCTTAGAGACAATATTGAAAAAGGAAATATTAGTCTCGAATATGTCCAAACTGATAGTCAACTAGCGGACATTTTTACTAAGCCTCTACTTGAGTCTAGTTTCATTAAATTTCGTAGAGAACTTGGTTTAATTTCTAGAAAAGAACTTGATAAGTAATCACTAATGTTATATTCTTTAGTTCTTTTCGGATTATTTTTGCTATTGCTATATTAGGAAATTGAATATGAGCTTCTAATTTTTTCTACGGCCAAGTTAGCATGACAATTCTCATCCACAAGCTTATAATATAAGAATTTTTTATAAGCTTGACAAAAAAATTTGTTTTTATTACTTCCTATCTAAGCCTAAAAGTTTATATATATAGTTCGTTATGGCACATATTTGTGATGAGTGTGCTCAAAAGTCCCATATTTCGGTCACAAGTTCTGAGCCAGAAGAATTTTACTCTCCTGAAACTCCAAAACACAAATCAAAGTGTCATCACCAATGCATTCATACTCCTGGCAATACGCCAACTTCGAAAGGAGCAAAGAAGGTGTTGTTTTTTTCACCCCGTACCAGAGAGAAGATCAATGAGATTCATCATTATCAAAAACATCAAATCGATCTTCAAAGGCAGCTGCATTATGAGCAACAACTGACTTCAGAATGACTATCTCTTCTAGAAATAATTGCATCATTCTTTTGTGGTTCAAACAAACATGGCGTATACGAGCCAATGCCTCATGCACCTTCATCCTCTAGAAGCCCAAATTCATGGGATAAAAAATATGCTAAGAATGAAGGAGCGAAAGAAAAATGGTCGCCATGGAAACCACGCATTACCGATGTCAAAGAAGAGACTTCCGACCATAATTCCTTTACCTCTCATTAAATTTGTTTCAATATTATGATTGTATTCTCGTATTTGTTTTTTTTTATGAACTGATATATATGTGTGTGTATATATATATATATATATCATGTTTTGAATAAACTCAATATTATATGGACCGTTAACACTCAGAAATACAATCAAGAAGAAGGAAAGACAACTCACAGGCAAACCAGTCGACCGGCCAGATACCACCGGTCGACCGTTTTTGCTTCTGTATGAAAACGGTCGACCGATGATTTCAGGGCGGTCGACCGGTTTCGAGCAGTTTTGTTTTTTTTAAAAAGGTACATACGGTTATTTTTTTTCACTCCATCTCTTCATTTTTTTTTCAACAAACTCTCATAACCCTAGAACTAAATTCTTCTACCAATCTCACGCAAATGGCTCCTCCACAAAAGAAATTAAAGCAAGCTTCTACCTTCGAAACTCAACCAATCGATCTCTCTGTCAGGAAGTGGATTGTGGATCCAATCGCAGTCAAAAGGTGGAATGTGATGAAGGATTTTAAAATCCATCCAGGTTCTTTTGTTAAATTTTCAGATTTCTCTAGTTATCGTATTCTTGGCTTAGCAAAGGATGCCGACATTGAAAACCTAATTGACTTTGATCAAAACAATGTGGAAATTAACCATGTAATGATCAAATTATTCTATGCTAACCTAAATTTAGAGAAAAACAAGCCAGAGAATCCTAATTATTATCTTTGGCCCGTTGTTTGTGGCAAAGAAGTGTTTATCTCATGTGATAGGATGGCAACCATTCTTGGTTCTTCGTTTATCGGTGAAAAATTCTCAAGTAATTTTTGCAATGTTCATGTCCGTAATCAAATTAGCCATCAATTTATTGAAGATGACAAGGATAGCACTAAGTCTATTGGTTTACGGCCTTCTGCAAGAATTCTTCATCATACTCTTATGCACTCTCTATTACCGAGAATAGGAAATTTTGATGCCGTCTATAAAGAAAATTTCAAGGTATTATACTCAATCTATGGGGGTATTCGTATAAATTGGATTGGTATGATCTTTGATGAGATCTTGAAAGTAAATGATTGCTCTAGGCCACACTTGTTCTATAACGAGTATATTATGCGTCTCTTGCTTGATTGTGGCATTGAACCTCCCAAGTCTTCAATTTTCAAAACAAAAGTCATCAACAAAGCATCGATTAAAAGAATGAAGCTTCCCGCTCCATACTTTAATATTATGCCTTTCGAACAATGGAAAGAACAAGGACATAAAGAAGCTTCATCACGATCATCCCGCCCTAAACCTGAGGAAGTTAAACTTTTACGACCATCTTCCTCAACAAAAGAATCACTTGACACTATTGCTCGAAATCAATTCCTTCTCGAAGCACGACTTAAGCGCATGAATACAAAAATGGATAAACGCTTTAAAAAACTTAAGTATTTCTTCGTTTCTATATGGAAAGCAATATCATATGGTGCATCATCTTCATCAATGCAAGCTCCAGACCTTGGCAAGCGCCCAGCTCCTCCTACTTTTGCTTGGACATCTTCGGAGGAGGGTACAAGCTCGGGAACTAGTCATGAACGTGGACACGGAAAATCTCAGCTTGTTGAAGAAGAAGGAGAAGAAGAAGAAGAGGGTGAGACAGAGTCAGATTAAGTCTCTTTTAGTTTATTTTTTTAACGTTCTTATGACTTTAGTTTTTGCTTTAAAGACATTATCTGGCACTTGTACTAAATAGTGTCGTGTTTTAATTCGTACTAGACTTGTGTGTATTATCATCTTGTGTGAATGTTACTATTGATCTATGTTAGTAGTTTTATGTTGCTTATAATCTCATTTACATCCTCCATTTAACAACTCCTTTTCGTCGATGACAAAGGGGGAGAAAATTGTGCTAACAGTATATATGCAGGACACAATCTCAGGGGGATATCATATACAGGGGGGGATTCATAACTATGTTGTCATCAATCAAAAAGGGGGAGGATGTTGAGTCAAGATTTTTATAGAGTTTTGATTTCTAACAAAGGGATAAGCCGTGATTGACAAGACAAAGGGATAAGCCGTGATCGACAAAAATAAGTTATTCATTAAAGAGACACAAAGAGCTCCATATGTTAGAGGTTGATTATTTAGTATGTTAGTTATGTTAAAATCTATCCTCAAATAATCTTATACCTTCAATCTTTGAATATATATATATATATATATATATATATATATATATATATATATATATATATATGAGTGCACATTAACTATGCAATCTGGGCTAAACCGATCGACCGGTTAAAACAAGGCAGTCGACCGTTTCTGCCCAGAATGCTCAGTTAACGTGCACAAGTGTACATAACGTATATATATTCAAATTCCTTTCTACTGGTCCTTTTGGACCTGTCGACCGTTTCCAAACAGAAAGCAACCTTTCGTATAGACACTTCCTTTTCTTCAACGGTTGCTTCTCTTTCTCTTCACCAATGATCATGACCTTTGTTTGTACCTTTTCACAAAGGGTTACAACTGTTTATTTCTTATATAAACATCATGAAATCATTATTCCAATTAACCAATTCTATTATTCTAATCTCTATTCTATTGATCTCAATCTTATACTTTCAAGCGCTCAAATTGCTCATATTCTATCATATATCGTTTTTGAATCCTGAAATTTATATAACATTCTTTTGATTCAATACGATATCCACTTCCAAATCTTCATATATACAAATATTCTATTCTAGGATAAGATTATAGGAAGTTTGTACTACAAGTGACAAAAAAGTGTTAGCAAGAACACATACCGTCAACAAACAATTATTTTCATCTTTGTTGAAGTCCTCGGTGTTGTAAGAGGCAAGTGTTGAAGTCCTTAGTGTATTAGTGGCGTGAAATCCCGTTCGTCTGCTTGGGTGTTGTAAACCTGTTCCTCCGGGTGAAGCGAGGTAGTTGGTAGTGAAAATCCAGATAGAAGTCTGGGACTGGACGTAGGACGGTGCTCCGAACCAGTATAAAAATCTCTGGTATGCTTTTTCTATTTTACCGAATTTTCTATTATCTTTGATTAGTCATATTTTTGTGTGTTATACATCATATTACACGATCCATGTGTACTATATTAGCACGTACACATTTTCACTAACAACCAATCTATTGCGGCCAAATATAGATATCATTTGAAAATTTTGTTTTATATATAGAAAATATAATAGGCAAAATTATTTCACTCACCTATATTAAAAACAAATATTATTTCGGTCTGTCCTATTAAGTGTTTAGAAATCCCTATTGATGTCACAACGTCCCATGCATCAACCAGAATTTGTAGATACAAAACAGAACAGATTAACATAATATTAAAATCTTTTTATAACACTAATAAATACGCTCTCTCATATATATACACTCAGCGACTCCCATAGGGTATTACTACCCTATTAGTAAAGAGTCAAACCCCACAAAGCTAAGGTTTATCGCTAAACCAAAGCTCTGATACCAACTGTAACATCCCGCCTTTTCGCACGCTTTAAATCGACACACGTGCCAATTCAAACCATACGGAAGGGCAGATTGTTATGGGGTAAATAAGGAAAAAAACAGGGAAAGAAAAACAAAATAGAATCTCACAGCGTAAGGATAAAATATAATAATAAATGTACGGTTCATAAACTGTTTACAAACATTTGATTCTTCTTTATACAATAAATATCAAAGTTCACATACCAATCATAATCAATGCAGCGGAATTAAATAGTGTAGTGGAATATAATTAATAATAATCAAATCTCCGTCTTCGTCCTCCAGAAATAAAATCTTCAAATCCTGAAACGCTCGGACTGACCCGAGCGAATTGAAAAGACAAAACACTCGAGTCAAAACTAAAAGATCTTATGTGAGTTAAATCAACAGAAATAAATATGAGTGCAGTAACTCAAGAGATGCTCGGGATTTACATCTCCTAAGGATCCGTTAAACTATTTACTATATAGTATATTGCGCTATTATAATAGTGTCTATTTGTAAAATAAACTTACTTTTTAATAGCGTTAAGGGGTTACCCATATAGCCCTTAACACAAATAATGCCAATAGTCTATACAGTACCGTAATACCTCCTGATCGGGAGGCTACCAGAGGATACTCCATAGGTACGACACAAATAGAAACTCGTACAAGGCGCGATAGGGTAGGTGACACGGCACAACTAGGCAATGCCAGGGTAGATATACCAATTACGCTTCCGGGTCGGTGGTAACACGTAGCGCACAGCTACCGCCCACCTCGAGCCACACCCCTAAATAAAATCAAAAGTGGCCACCGAATCAATCCAAAGTCAAAATATAATATCGAAGGGATGTGTCCGATCAAAGGTGCTACCTTATTAACCCGTCGATCGCTCCTGTTTTAGCTACCTTATGCCAACTCACAGAAGTCGGGTCCACGTATTTACCTTAAAGGAAATGCCACCACCGTCCTACTTCATTTTGGAATCTCCACCGCGTACACGGTTATTAAAGTGGTTTTCGTGGTTGGCAGAGAGTATGACAACTTCCGATCCCGGTCTCTTCAACAACCAAACGTTATTATAACACCGCGGTCTTTAAAATAGTTTATACTTTAAAACTAGAAAATAATTATCCATTTTAAAACCCATAAATACGATATCATTCCCATTTCGAAAACAACTCATTTCGATATTATTTTTATAAAACCCAAATCAATAATATCATTTTATTTCAAATATATTTCTTTTTCCAAAATCATACTGCTTAAAATTTATAATATCTGGAAACCAAACATTTTGGATTATAACTTTCAAAACATAATACTTCGAAATTCATAGCTTTAAAACCATAACTTCTAAAACTTGAATGGTTTTGGATATTCAACATTATATAGAATAAAATAGTTGATTTTATATTACTTTATAAAATACAATAATGTCCGCGACATACCATTTGTTTTATTTAAGATTAAGTCAAAATCCATAAATTTAAAATCGCTTCAGTTTCAATAAACCACTTCAGTTTCAATGTATTTCAAACTTTGAATATTAAACAATTGGAACTAAGGTCGGAAATTTCTATTCAAGAATTTAAAGTCCTATTATTTATTTTGAAATATTGGCATAATAAATCCGAAATCATTTTAAATAAAACTCAAATTACTTTTTAATTATCAAAATTTCCTCCAATTTATTTATACTAGAAATACTCATTTAATCTATCTTGAATAAATTTCAGTTATAAATATCATACCTTTAAAATTACAAGTTAATAAATTTACATCTACTTATGAAGTTAAATTCTTAATTAAGCTCGATTCCAAATGAATTTTCAACTTAACTCCCAATATAAATTGATTTAAAACGTTAAAAACTCTACATATTCTCAATATCTTAACATGTACTCAACCATATAATATAAATAATCAAACTCCATTATTCATCTTATTTATTTTATTTCATAAATTTATGCACAGCTTATATTCAATAATTTAACCATATATGCACATAAAATAAGATTTCATATAAGGTCAAAAATTAATATTTATTAAACCGTATCCTATCCAAAACCATAAAATCCTTTCAAAAAAATAATTTTATATATATATATACACACACCGTGGTGCCTGTATATAATTTTCTACCCTATGATCAAGTGATACGGATATTTATCATTTCAATCCGCAATTTAATAATAAAAATGCGGTTGTATATCATTTCAAACCGCAATCCCGAATGAAATGAAATGCATAACAACTTGCAGTTAATATAAATAAACATTCATTCATCCAAATATCAATCGTCAACCATTTATTACAAATCATCATCCAATTTAAACAAACATCAATATAGAGCATATAAAATATAACAGGTAATAAATACAGGTATTAACTAACAGTTTATATTCAATAATAAATTTAATAACTATTTAACTAGCAGTTTATATGCAAATAAATAAATTTTAACTGTCAAATTTTTATGCAATAATAAAATTAATTCACATTTAATTTAAATAAATGTGATTTAACTGAGATAATGAATAAAACATGCCAAACAGTCATAAATAAATTTCTACTCATATCTAAAATCAATTTAACAAACATAAGAATACTTAGAAGTTGTGAGTGAGTTAAAACACTCACCTTTTGAATGTAAATTGAATTAAAAATTCTATTTAAATCCAAAAATTTGATAGCCTTCAAATTCATCCAAACAAGCGTCAAAAGATCCGGAATTTTAATACGAACCTAATACAAAAAACTGCGCGTGAAATGGAGTCTGTATGAGAAAGTTATGCTTATTAGTACGAATTGAAACAAAATAAAAAAAAAGAAACAACATCACCGACCAATTAGAGAGTGCCACGTCAGAAGACCTCTTCTCCTCACCTCCATACGCACGAAACAACACAACACGAAACTACTAACCCATCACGCCTGTGACTTTCATCCGTGCGCATGCAACTCGAAACATATAGAGTTCGATCAGCGACTACCAGTATGTGCGCCACCTTGAGAGCCACCTACGGACCAAGTTTCACATCACCACTCGCTACCATTTGCACGCAATCCAATAAAATACGTCCATGCTTCCAAGCCGGATTCTGGCGAATCCGTGGTCCAATAGCATAGATCAATCGTATGGATTTGAAGAGCTCGCCGAGATCTACAACTTTGCTTTTGGAATTTTTCGATTTCGTTGAACGGATTGAAAGATATTGAGGAAAAAAGATAAGTAATTTCTGGCCATTGAATAAGTGGCAGCCATGGTATAGAATTAGGGTTTCTGAAAAAAAATAATAATAAAATTGTCTCGGTTTGCGTGCGTATTTATAGAGTTTAACGTCAAAAACGGGCCAGAGTCCAATTTAAGCGTGCTGACAGGCAATCCTAACATAAAAAGGCCTTCTGAACGCAATGGTACTGGTTTCGATGCCCAGTTCCATCATTTTCGTAGTTTACTGTTCAAGTCAATTTGTTTGAATGACAAAAATGCCCCTGAAAAGTCCGTTTTGGCTCCGGAACGAAAATGAATCATCCCAAATATCAAAATAGATGTTTTTAAATATTTTAAACGCAATGGAACAAGTTTCAAGCCCAAATTCCATCGTATGAAGAAGTTATGTTAAAAACAATATTTTCAAATTGATTTCAAATTGATTTCAATTGCATAAATTTCAAGGCGTTTCAAGTCTGTACGATCAAACGACAAGTCCGATCGCTACGAAACTTGAAACACTATTATAATTCACCGTTATGGATCCGATGAAACTGGTTTCATCGAAATCCGAGTCAGTGGCTAAAATGGCTATTTTATATTAATTTAATAAATCAAAAATTCATTAATTAAATCACTTTTTCAATTTTACTTCCAAATTTTACAAATCTTACCAGTTTTGTTTTCTTAAACAATCTCGGTGATTTAAACCAATTTAGAGGTCAATTAATTGTTGATTCAATCATAAATTTCAGCGCAAATTCAAATTTCGTTATATTTATCAATTATGAATTAACTTTTCAAAAATTCCATTCAATTCACTATTCATTCCTTTTTATTCAATTCATTACAGTCAAATGGATGAAATTAACATTGGTTCAAAGATATTACATAAATATTTTCCAATTTCAATTTAATTTTAAATTAACGTAAAATTTTATATTTAATTTCATTCATTTGCAATAAATCCAACTATTATAAATTTAATAAATTAACTCACTATTAAAATTCAAATTCTATAATTCATAAATTTTATCATCTTGATTTACTTATAAATTTAAAATTCTTTAAACCAATTCCCGTTTCAATTTAAAGTAACTTAATTTACCAATTATAGTTTATATTTCAATTTCTTAAAATAACCTCTTTATTACACTTTGAATCCAATTTATTTTAATAAGTTTCCAATTAAACGGATTAGATTTAATTCCAACCTCTAACTTACACTTACGTTTAGGTTATAATCAATTTATAACGTATTAGTTTCTTAGTTATTACTTTACATACTTCTTGTATTAATTTTACAATTAACCATAATTATTAAAGTAACGCTAATAATAAATACGACCCTATAATTTCTCAACATTTTAAACATACGTTATTTCATTTTCCATTAGTGTAACATTTATTTATTTTATTATCACTTATTACAAATTCTAATTCCATTAACAAATAAGCAGGTAATTTATAATATATGTTACAAATTCTGAATTAATCACTATTCATTATTATTGACTTAAATTTAGCATTACTTACCTTGCATTAACATTGTTACTTAAAATCCCTATCCAATTTCAATTAATATTCCAATGAATACATTTACTCTTTTCCGTTATGTTATTAATTATCATCAAGGCACATCTAATTATCTTTATTGGCAAATGAGTGAATTTACTAGTAACCCACTATTATAACCTTTAATATACTTGTATATTTATTCTTCACAACAACTACTACCTATCAATATTATTTCGCCCCTAAATACAAAATTTGCAATTGTTCTTATTATCATATTCCATTTATTAGGTCATAACATTTGAATTAATTTATCAAATTGAAATGTTCGTTCAAGTTTATAAATTATTAACTTGAAATAACGTATCCCCAATTAAAACTCAATTACTGTAACAATGTGTCCTGGCACCTACAAATTTAATGCCTACCCTATATTTTCCATATTCACATTATATCCAGGTACAATACTTACACCATTTTATTTATTGAAATTTTATTCATATCACAATAAATAGTCTTTAATTACCATTCATATATTTTATTTTAGCCTTCATTTTGATATTAATTAACCCCCTTTATTATTTCTACTAAAAATTAATTTCAAAATCCCCATAAATTAACAAATTAAATTGTCGAAATTTACGGGTCGTTACAGGAATGCTCCCTGATAGGCCACCTGCAGGTGGAGCTTACAGTACTGTATAGACTATGGCATTATGTAAAACGTGTTAACGAGGATATGGGTAACGCCTTAATGCTATTTTAATAGTTTACTTTACTATAGACATATTATAATAGCGTATATTACTACATAGTAGATAGTTCCACAGATCCCTAAAGGATGGAAATCCCAAACATCCTTTAAGTTACTTGTATTACAATTGATATTTCACTTTAGTTGAATTTACTGGTATAAGAATGTTAATCCTAACTCGATTGTTTTTTGTTTTTCTTTATGCTTGGGTCAGACTGAGTGACACAACATTTGAGACTCACCTTCAGAGTTTGAAGCTTCCTTGAAGATCTGTCTTATATCTAGTCAGATTTCGGTTGTGTAACGACCCGATATTTTCAACCATTTGCATCCATTATAAGTGTATAGGTAGACACTCATGCCGGAATTGAATTGCTCAAAATACCGCGTTGTAGATAAAAATTTGGCAAATCTCAGAATATACAGTAAATAAAATCACAGATTCACAGACACAAAGTAATAATAATGCAACGGAAGTAAAAGGAATAGTAGTTCATGAAGCTACTATATAAAATATCAGAGTCATATAAAATACAACAGAAGAAATAAAGTACAAAGGAAGTCTCACTATATAGAAGTCTACTAATACAAGAGCTGAAAGGAACAACAGACTGCAAAAGATAAAACTTGACAAGTAGATAATCTCCAGCGATTCCAATCTTCAGAAAGTGGAAATCCAAATCTGTGAACAACTCAGGCTGACCCGAGCGTAAATAAAAATACAAACACTCGAGTCAGGACATACATACTTATACAATGTAAACCAACTCAATTTGAACTGTAGTAAAAGTACAAGTAACTTAAAGGATGCTTGGGACCGCCCATCCTCTAAGGATCCGTTAAACTATTTATTACGTAGTAATACTTCGTTATTATAATAGTGTCTATTAGTAAAATAAACTTACTTTTAAATAGCGTTAAGGCTTTACATTTTCCACCTTAATACATAATATATTCCCATAGTCTATACAGTACCGTAATCTCCCTCGGAACGGGCGTCGTCAGAGGGCACTCCATAGGTATGGTACAAAACCAAAATCGTATAAGGCTCGCTATGGTAGGTGACACGGCACAACTAGGCAATGCCAGGGTAGATATAACAATTACGCTTCCGGACCGGTGGTAACGCGTAGCACGCAGCTACCGCCCACCTCGAACAACACTCCCATATCAAAGGTGCGCACCGAACAATCACAAAGTAATAGAATGGCATACGAAGAAGTGCGTCCGATCAAAGGTGCTTCCTTATTAGTCCGTCAATCGCTCCTGTTTTAGCTACCTTATGCCAACTCATGGGAGTCAGGTCCACGTAATATACCTCGGGAACGTCACCACCATCCTACTTCATTCTGGAATCTCCACCGCGTACACAGTTGTTAAACTGGTTTTCGGTATTGGCCAGCTATAAGACAATATCCGATCCCGGTCTCTTTAACAACCAATCGTTATTATAACCCGTGGTTATAACTTTTAAAACAATATTTTATACTTCAAAATAAAGTATCCCTTTCAATCCGAATCTTTATCAAAATAAAGATTAAATCATTTCCAAAACCATTTCAATAAATCAACATACCATATCTTTCAAATTCAAATATTTATCAAAATAAATATCAAGTCATTTCTAACCATTTCAATATATTAAATTATCATATCCTTTCAAAACTCCTTTCAAATCATTTTAATATATTAAAATATCATATCTTTCAAAACTTCATTCCAAAATGTTTTTTTAATATCGAAATATCATATCTTTCCAAATCTTCATTTCAAAACATTTAATATATATCAAAATATAATATCTTTCCAAAGGTTCAGTTTCAAATCATCATATAAGTTCAAATCCAAATATTCAACTTTAAATACCCTTTAAATTCAAAGATATCATTCATTTATTATCATCCCAAATCACCTTCTTTATAGCTTATATTTTAATCAAAATAATTCATTTAAACCATTTAAAATTTAAGTTTATATACTTTCAAATCAAGTATTCAATTTCCAAAGTTTTAAACCATTATGAGTTTATTTACTAAGTTAAAACCATAAACATTGAAAATTTCAACCTTTACAACATTCAGAAAAAGGTGCTGAAAGTTATACTTGAAAACATTTCAATTTAAACCATTTAAACATTATAAAAATCATATTTTAACATTCAAAGATGTTCATTAAATACTCTTTTAATTAATGATTTTTATAAAGCAACATTTTACAATTAAATCAAATTTCACAAATCCACTAAATAAATTCAAGTGTAAACTTCCTATTTTTACATTTAACACTTAATTAATGTTTACATTTCCAAATTATCATTTCACAAATTAAACTAAATTTCCCATTTATTTAATTAACTTAAAACTTTAAACAAAACCAAATTCCATATTTCCAAATCAAGTTGTATTTTCAAATTTCACTTTTTAAGCATTCATTTATTTAACCACTTAAATTCATAGAAAATCAATAATACTCTAATAAATCACTTAAATTCAAATTTAATCAAATTATCATATTTACCAATTTCCAATAAAATTTAATTTCCATTTTATTCATATAACTTAAATATCGTTTTTAACCAAAATTCCAAAATTCCAAACTTAAGTTATATTCAATAATCCAATTTAACCATTCATTAATTACGTTTTTAACTCATAGAAAAAAATCATAATTTTCTTTATTTTAAAACATTTAAAAATCTATTTAAATCAAATTTCATAAATTTATATTTTAAAATGCTTAAAAATATCCAAAATACTTTATAAAATAACCACGGGTCTGTATATAGTTTTCTAACCTAGGTCAAGTTATACGGATATGTATCATTTCAATCCGCAGTTTAAAAAGAAAAATCCGGGTTCTATCATTTCAAACCCGTAATCACAAGTTAAATAAAATAAATAAAAACCGTTCAGGCTTATCATTTCAGCCCATAACGATTTTTCCCTATTCTAAAGTCCGTTCGAGTATGTATCATTTCAACCCATAGTGATTTCTAATCTACAGGGAACTTGCAGTGTGATAAACATATATAAAAATGAACAGTAACAACATATGTATAATAACAGATGATATGATATGAAATTTAACAGGTTTAACATCATATATAATTAATCACAGGCAGTTATAACATCACATATTTTTTCTACACATTCAGTTGTTGTTGTTTCACAACTTCATAAGTATAAATGTCGTGTGAGCTTTACTCACCTTTTTAGCTGGAGATTGCAATACAAACGACATAAACAAATTCCAAAAGGCAAGATGACACAACAATAGATCCAAGTGGGAAGAGAACCAAGCTCAATGATCTTGTCACAACCCATAAACAAAACCAAACATAAAAATAGATTCAATACCCGATTGAATTGAAATAACTTTGGAATAAAAAGCAATATGAACACACGATCTTTTGCCTTGCTTTCTATTATTGTTTTGCATGGCCTAGGGGTGTATTTGGCTCAGGTTTGGACATAGAATGGCTCAGGTATGAACACAAGAATGCACGGCTACAAGGCATTGAAGGTGGAGGGGTTACAACTTGAGAATGTTAAGGGTTTAAGGCAAAATACCATGTTTTGGTCAACAAAAGGGCTCGGCCTTGGAGTGGTTTGGCTTGGCCATTCAAGTTTAGATCTGGAATGATGTCGGGGTGGTGTGTGGTGGTCTGGTCAGAGGTTATGGTGGCGGCCAGAGGTGGTGGTGGTGGTGGAAAATGAAGTGGTGAAGCAACAAGGCTCAAACTAGCATGTTTTCAAGGCATATGTTGGATTTTGAGGGGTTTTGTCACCATGGTTGGCTCGGATATGTCACGACCTTGAGTGTAGGTAGTGATGATGGCAGGGAATAGACATAGAGAGTGGTGGACATGGAAATAGTGAGGAGGCCATGCAAATAGAAGAAAGAAACAAGACAAAAGTATGAAAAAAAATAGAAGAAAAAGTGCAAAAAGAGGAGGCCATTACCCAACTTTTTTCTCCTACCCGTGAATGAATGAGAAGTGGATTTATTTTTAGTGAATGAAGATTGGAATACATGGACAAACAAAGTAATATACAACCAAAAGAAGTAAAGGCTAATAAATAAATAAAAACTGCCAGAGAGTAAATGAGGAAACGGTAAAAGAAACGACTTACGTTTCAAAAGCTTTTAAAACCTTTGGTCTTTCCTTAATTTATTCATATAAGTTTATATTACTGAAAGTAATAATGATTCCAGTCAAAACTTTGAAAATGTAACAAAATATAAGATATATATAAATATTTATTAATTATATAAGGTTAAAATAAGAAAATAGCACAAAATTGCAAACTAGTCTAGAAAAATGGAAAATAAACATAATGAACTTTGGAAAATTTATATGGACTTGTAAAAATATTTATAACAAAGATAACAACACAAAATTAAAAATTCATTCACAAATAAATATATAAATTTTAATTTAAATATAATTTAAATAAAGAAAATAGCAGAAAAATGGAAACTAGACTTTAAAATTTGGAAATAAATTCAATAAGCTTTGGAAAAATTCAAACATCACTTTAAAAATATTTAAAATACAAAATATACTTAAAATAACATATTAACACATACAAAAAAAATTAAATTTAAAGAAAATAGAAAAAGATTTAAAGAAATTGCTTAAAAATCCAAAACGGTGTCTAGAAATTACAAATAAATCACTACTGACTTTGGAAAATTGTTTACTTCATTTTAAAATTATTATAATACAAAAATATACATACAATAACATTAATATACAAATTAGGATAAGATATATCAAGTAAAATATCATTTATATACATTAAAATAAAGAATATTGTTAAATAACTTAATACACACACAATATTGAAAACAATATAACTTTCACAATTTAAATCTGTTTTCAATGAAACGAAAAGCAGTATTCAAGTTATTTCATCTATTTTCATAAAAAAAATTAAGATTTTAAATAATTTAAGTGTGAAGTTTAAAAGTCAAAGTTTGACCAGTTTGACCAGAAATTCACTTTTCAGTAAAATATTCAATTTATACAAGTTTGAAACTATAATTCACATAAAATTAACATTTATATTTAAAAAATGAAATGTTTGAAATAAAACAAATTTAAAATAATAAAAATAAAATAAAGTCAAATTTAAAATATTTAGGCAAAATCTAGGGTTGTTACACTCTCCCCCATTCAAAACTTTTCGTCCCCGAAAAGGAATGAGGTACGGGAAAGCACAGACGAAGATAGAGTGAAATAGGATTAAGATAAGATGACAAGGAGATTGAAATTAAACCTGGTAACTATTGTTATCGGTAAGTTTAACAAGGTGCAGATTATCAAAGATTATAGAAAGATTTCTAAACAGAAAGATTATAGAAAGATGCCTATATCAGTCTATATCAAGATAAGGATGATAAGGACAACCAAAAGATAGTTTGAAAAACAAAATAAGGAAATAAATTTGAAAGCATGGAAATTTCAACTTAAATAGAGAATAAATCTTTACACAAGTTAAATAAATCTTAACTATCTCAAATTTCATTATCTTATTATCCAATCATCTTTAATTAACAATTTCTTAAAACCATGGGTTTGAAAAATAATCATTTTTTTACACTCACAATGTACTTAATAAATTTTATTCTTCTTTATTCCTAATTAAAATTAAATTTATTCCTCTCAATATATTCATCACTTATGTTAAATATACTTACACTTATTATAACTGCTTTCTTTTATTCTTAGTTCTTTTAAAATTATTTTATTGTAGGTTATTCAATTACCCTTTATTCTATTTACCTTTGTTAATCATTTTATAATTAAAATACATGTGTATAAAGTTTATTATAACCACTCAAATTTTATTTATAAAAACTTTTTATATTGTACATTATCCAATTAAATTGTTAACTTCTAAAATTAAGGTAAGTTATATTGGAATGCAATTGAGTATTATACAAATAAAACTTTCCAATTCAATTATCTCAAGTTTGAATTATTTATCCAAAAATTTTGATTTTCTTTTTATAATTGAAATTATTCTTTAAAAATAAAATTTAAGAATTAAATTTCCGATTTCTTCAAACCATTTAGAGATAACTAAAGGTAAGTACATAGTTTATCAAATCAAATTTAAATCATATGTCTATATATATTATAGAACAAGTCATATTTTAGAAATTCAAATCAAATCAATTTGATTTACCAAAACAAAGCTGTAGTAAGTCTACAGAGCGGTCTCTTTACTTCGAAACTCGAAAATGAACGTTGATGATGTCGCGATCATCACCGAAGTTATTTTCCAGCGACAAAGAGAAGAGCACTAATTTTTAAACTTTCAAGTTATTTGAAAACAAATTCCTATTCGAAAATACTTTAAATAATATATCCTTTTAAAATTAAAACACAAGGTTTGAAACCGTCGAAAATTGAATTCTCAAGTTCTTGTTTTAAATTCATTTCTGTTTCAAAATTAATTTATAACCATTGTTTATATTCAATTATTTATATGAGACAAAACCCATGGTTTACAAAACCATAAATAAAGGCTTTTATCTCTTGACAACTAGTTAAATTAATTATAAAATTCTGAAAATTATACTTATATATAATATCATATTTTTTTTCCAAATATAGGAATAAATTTTTCAAAACAAGGATAAAGATTCAAATTTGATGGACTCAAATCAAAGAGAATTTTGATTGAAAGATAAGTTGGAATTAGAAGATTCGATGATTAAACAACAGAATAAGGAACTGGATAAGTTTATATAAATCGCAGGCAACCTTAACTTGGTCAACCGTGACTTAAAGAGTAAGATCGATATGGATTTTCTGGGGTAAATCTACATTCGATCTGAGGAGATAGAGTTCGGAATAACCAAAGATGCTAGCATATAAACCGAGGATAAATATAAATCTCTGGTGAATCAATGCTAGTTGTAAAGGAGTTTCACCCCTTTATTAGAATATTGGCGAAACCGCCAATTCACTATAAAGATCATCCGAAGTGGAGTTATGGGATACTTCAGAATCGAAAGAAAATGAATAGTGAGGGACACGAATGAACTTTGGAACCGCAGGGAACGTTCCAAAATTGGAAAAGGAAGAGATTCAAGCTCGAATGAAAATGATTCTGTAAATCAAATTTACCATAGATTCTAAGTTTTGCCTAGAGCCAAAGCTCTGATACCAACTGTAACGACCCGATATTTTCAACCATTCGCATCCATTATAAGTGTGTAGGTAGACACTCATGCCGGAATTGAATTACTCAAAATACCGCGTTGTAGATAAAAATTTGGCAAATCTCAGAATATACAGTAAATAAAATCACTGATTCACAGACACAGAGTAATAATAATGCAGAAGAAGTAAAAGAAATAGTAGTTCATGAAGCTACTATATAAAATATCAGAGTTACATAAAATACAATAGAAGAAATAAAGTACAAGGGAAGTCTCACTACATAGAATTCTACTAATACAAGAGCTGAAAGGAACAACAGACTGCAAAAGATAAAACATGACAAGTAGATAATCTCCAGCGATTCCAATCTCCAGAAAGTGGAAATCCAAATCTGTGAATAACTCAGGCTGACCCGAGTGTAAATAAAAATACAAACACTCGAGTCAGGACATACATACTTATACAATGTAAACCAACTCAAGTGAACTGTAGTAAAAGTACAAGTAACTTAAAGGATACTTCGGACCGCCCATCCTCTAAGGATCGGTTAAACTATTTATTACGTAGTAATACATCGTTATTATAATAGTGTCTATTAGTAAAATAAACTTACTTTTAAATAGCGTTAAGGCTTTACATTTTCCACCTTAACACATAATATATTCCCATAGTCTATACAGTACCGTAATCTCCCCCAGAACGGGCGTCGTTAAAGGGCACTCCATAGGTATGGTACAAAACCAAAATCGTATAAGGCTCGCTATGGTAGGTGACATGGCACAACTAGGCAATGCCAAGGTAGATATACCAATTATGCTTCCGGACCGGTGGTAACGCGTAGCGCGCAGCTACCGCCCACCTCGAACAACACTCCCATATCAAAGGTGCGCACCAAACAATCACAAAGTAATAGAATGGCATACGAAGAAGTGCGTCCGATCAAATGTGCTACCTTATTAGTCCGTCAATCGCTCCTGTTTTAGCCACCTTATGCCAACTCAGGGGAGTCGGGTCCACGTAATATACCTCGAGAACGCCACCACCATCCAACTTCATTCTGGAATCTCCACCGCGTACACAGTTGTTAAAGTGGTTTTCGGTATTGGCCGGCTATAAGACAATATCCGATCCCGGTCTCTTTAACAACCAATCGTTATTATAACTCGTGGTTATAACTTTTAAAACAATATTTTATACTTCAAAATAAAGTATCCCTTTTAATCCGAATCTTTATCACAATAAAGATTAAATCATTTCCAAAACCATTTCAATAAATCAATATACCATATCTTTCATATTCAAATATTTATCAAAATAAATATCAAGTCATTTATAACCATTTCAATATATTAAATTATCATATCCTTTCAAAACTCCTTTCAAATCATTTTAATATATTAAAATATCATATCTTTCAAAACTTCAATCCAAAATGTTTTTTTAATATCAAAATATCATATCTTTCCAAAGCTTCATTTCAGAACATTTAATATATATCAAAATATCATATCTTTCCAAAGCTTCAGTTTCAAATCATCATATAAGTTCAAATCCAAATATTCAACTTTAAATACCCTTTAAATTCAAAGATATCATTCAATTATTATCATCCCAAATCACCTTCTATATAGCTTATATTTTAATCAAAATAATTCATTTAAACCATTTAAAATTTAAGTTTATATACTTTCCAATCAAGTATTCAATTTCCAAAGTTTTAAACCATTATGAGTTCATTTACTAAGTTAAAACCATAAACATTGACAATTTCAACCTTTACAACATTCAGAAAAAGGTGCTGAAAGTTATACTTGAAAACATTTCAATTTAAACCATTTAAACATTATAAAAATCGTATTTTAACATTCAAAGACGTTCATTAAATACTCTTTTAATTAATGATTTTTATAAAGAAACATTTTACAATTAAATCAAATTTCACAAATCCACCTAATAAATTCAAGTGTAAACTTCCTATTTTTACATTTAACACTTAATTAATGTTTACATTTCCAAATTATCATTTCACAAATTAAAATAAATTCCCTATTTATTTAATTAACTTAAAACTTTAAACAAAACCAAATTCCACATTTCCAAATCAAGTTGTATTTTCAAATTTCACTTTTTAAGCATTCATTTATTTAACCACTTAAATTCATAGAAAATCAGTTATACTTTAATAAATCACTTAAATTCAAATTTAATCAAATTATAATATTTACCAATTTCCAATAAAATTTAATTTCCATTTTATTCATATAACTTAAATATCGTTTTTTACCAAATTTCCAAATTTCCAAACTTAAGTTACATTCAATAATCCAATTTAACCATTCATTAATTACATTTTTAACTCATAAAAAAAAATCATAATTTTCTTTATTTTAAAACATTTAAAAATCTATTTAAATCAAATTTCATAAATTTATATTTTAAAATGCTTAAAAATATCCAAAATACTTTATAAAATAACCACGGGTCTGTATATAGTTTTCTAACCTAGGTCAAGTTATACGGATATGTATCATTTCAATCCGCAGTTTAAAAAGAAAAATCCGGGTTCTATCATTTCAAACCCGTAATCACAAGTTAAATAAAATAAATAAAAACCGTTCAGGCTTATCATTTCAGCCCATAACGATTTTTCCCTATTCTAAAGTCCGCTCGAGTATGTATCATTTCAACCCATAGTGATTTCTAATCTACAGGGAACTTGCAGTGTAATAAACATATATAAAAATGAACAGTAACAACATATGTATAATAACAGATGATATGATATGAAATTTAACAGGTTTAACATCATATATAATTAATCACAGGCAGTTATAACATCACATATTTTTTCTACACATTCAGTTGTTGTTGTTGTTTCACAACTTCATAAGTATAAATGTCGTGTGAGCTTTACTCACCTTTTTAGCTGGAGATTGCAATACAAACGACATAAACGAATTCCAAAAGGCAAGATGACACAACAATAGATCCAAGTGGGAAGAGAACCAAGCTCAATGATCTTGTCACAACCCATAAACAAAACCAAACATAAAAATAGATTCAATACCCGATTGAATTGAAATAATTTTGGAATAAAAAGCAATATGAACACACGATCTTTTGCCTTGCTTTCTATTATTGTTTTGCATGGCCTAGGGGTGTATTTGGCTCAGGTTTGGACATAGCATGGCTCTGGTATGAACACAAGAATACATGGCTACAAGGCATTGAAGGTGGAGGGGTTACAACTTGAGAATGTTAGGGGTTTAAGGCAAAATAACATGTTTTGGTCAACAAAAGGGCTCGGTCTTGCAGTGGTTTGGCTTGGCCATTCAATTTCAGATCTGGAATGATGTTGGGGTGGTGTGTGGTGGTCTGGTCAGAGGTGGTGGTGGCGGCTAGAGGTGGTGGTGGTGGTGGAAAATGAAGTGGTGAAGCAACAAGGCTCAAACTAGCATGTTTTCAAGGCAAAGGTTGGATTTTGAGGGGTTTTGTCACCATGGTTGGCTCGGATATGGTCATGACCTGGAGTGTAGGTGGTGATGATGGCAGGGAATTGATGTAGAGATTGGTGGCCATGGAAATAGTGAGGAGGCCATGCAAATAGAAGAAAGAAACAAGACAAAAGTATGGAAAAAAATAGAAGAAAAAGTGCAAAAAGAGGAGGCCATTACCCAATTTTTTTCTCCTAGCCGTGAATGAATGAGAAGTGGATTTTTTTTTTAGTGAATGAAGACTGGAATACATGGCCAAACAAAGTAATATACAGCCAAAAGAAGTAAAGGCTAATAAATAAATAAAAACTGCCAGAGAGTAAATGAGGAAACGGTAAAAGAAACGACTTACGTTTCATAAGCTTTTAAAACCTTTGGTATTTCCTTAATTTATTCATATAAGTTTATATTACTGAAAATAATAATTATTCCAGTCAAAATTTCGAAAATATAACAAAATATAAGATATATATAAATATTTATTAATTATATAAGGTTAAAATAAGAAAATAGCACAAAATTGCAAACTAGTCTAGAAAAATGGAAAATAAACAGAATGAACTTTGGAAAATTTATATGGACTTGTAAAAATATTTATAACAAAGATAAAAACATAAAATTAAAAATGAATTCACAAATAAATAAATAAATTTTAATTTAAATATAATTTAAATAAAGAAAATAGCAGAAAAATGGAAACTAGGCTTTAAAATTTGGAAATAAATTCAATAAGCTTTGGAAAAATTCAAACATCACTTTAAAAATATTTAAAAGACAAAATATACTTAAAATAACATATTAACACATGTAAATTTTTTTTAAAGAAAATAGAAAAAGATTTCAAGAAATTGCTTAAAAATCCAAAACGGTGTCCAGAAATTACAAATAAATCACCATTGACTTTGGAAAATTGTTTACTTCATTTTAAAATTATTATAATACAAAAGTATACATACAATAACATAAAAATACAAATTAGGATGAGATATATCAAGTAAAATATAATTTATATACATTAAAACAAAGAATATTGTTAAATAGCTTAATATGCACACAATATTGAAAACAATATAACTTTCACAATTTATATCCGTTTTCAATGAAACGAAAAGCAGTATTCAAGTTATTTCATCTATTTTCATAAAAAAATTAACATTTTAAATAATTTAAGTTTGAAGTTTAAAAGTCAAAGTTTGACCACTTTAACCAGAAATTCACTTTTCAGTAAAATATTCAATTTATACAAGTTTGAAACTATAATTCACATAAAATCAACATTTATATTTAACATATGAAATGTTTGAAATAAAAAAATTAAAATAATAAAAATAAAATAAATCAAATTTAAAATATATAGGAAAAATCTAGGGTTGTTACAAGTTGTTTCCGGTTATTTCTATTCAGTCTTGTAGTTACATTTGTATTTGAGATTTCTGTTGTATTTTATTTTAAACTCTAATGTTTATATAGTAGCTTCATGAACTACTATTTATCTATTCGGCTTCTTATTGTTATATTACTCTATGTCTGTAATTCTATGATTTATTTAATTACTATTTATGCTGAGTTTTGCAAAATATAAATTAACAATATGTTATTTTGAGCAATTCAAGTCTGACATGAGTAGATGGTTGTCGATTTGAATGGTTCAAAATACCAGGTCTTTATAGTTGGTATTAGAGTCTGGTTTAGGAAAATCTTAGCATATAGATTAAATATAATTACAGAATCACCTTCATTCAAGCTTGAGTTTCTTTCTCTTTGACTCGGAATTCCTTTGAATTGTGGGACTCCCCTTTTGTCCTGAAATCCATTCTTATCTTATCTTGTTCGTTTTCTCTTGATATTGAAGCATCCCATAGCTCTATTTTCGTTGGTCTCTATAATCAATTTTGAGCTCATCTTGCCACTTTTATTGGCAGCTTTATACTTAAGCGTGACTGATCCCATCGGCGGTCCTGCCAACTTCTTTATAATTTGTAAAGGGGTAAAACTCCTTTATAATAGGCATCGATTCACTGTAGATTTATATGTCCTCAATTTTGGTGCCGTTATTTTTGGCATAGCGCGAACCGTTTCCCTAGTAGACGACTATGGTAAATTCTTTTGTGATCGAATGTAGTTGCCTCAGAATTTATGCGGCAGCTTTATCCTTTCGCTTGATTCTTAGCTTAGTGATCTCTACACCACCCCGATAGTCAAAGATTATGCTGATGTCGTCGGTGAAGTCATTTCTCTCCCTCTTAAATGGGAATTCGAATTCCACATCGATCTTATTCCTAGAGCTCGACCTGTTGTCCTTCTTTCTCTCGGACGAATGGTTCCTATGAATGGTTAGTGTAACATCCCGCCTTTTCGCACGATTTAAACCGACACACGTGTCAATTCAAACCATACGGAAGGGCGGATTGTTATGGGGTAAATAAGAAAAACACAGAGAAGAAAAAAACTAAACAGAATCTCACAGCGGAAGGATAAAATATAATAATCAAATATACAGTTTATAAATCTGTTTACAAAACCATTTATATAATACATATCAGAGTTACACATACCAATAACAATGCAGCGGAACAGTGTGTAGTGCACTAGTATAAATAATAATATTATAAATCTTCGTCTTCGTCCTCCAGAGCTAAATCTTGCAATCCTGAAACGCTCGGACTGACCCGAGCGAATTTGAAAAGACAAAAACGCTCGAGTCAGACTAAAAGATCTTATGTGAATTAAATTAACAGAAATAAATATGAGTTCAGTAACTCAAGAGATGCTCGGGATTTACATCTCCTAAGGATCCGTTAAACTATTTACTATGTAGTATATCGCGCTATTATAATAGTGTCTAATTGTAAAATAAACTTACTTTTAAATAGCGTTAAGGCTTTACATTTTCCACCTTAACACATAAAATGCCAATAGTCTATACAGTACCGTAATACCTCCTGATCGGGAGGCTACCAGAGGATACTCCATAGGTACGACACAAATAGAAACTCGTAGTAAAGGCTCGGTATGGTAGGTGACACGGCACAACTAGGCAATGCCAGGGTAGATATACCAATTGCTATCCAGGCTGGTAGAAACGCGTAGCCGCAGTTACCGCCCACCTCGGACTAACTCCCCAAAATCAAAATATAGAAGTGGCCACTGAATCAATCCAAAATCAAAGTATAATATCGAAGAGGAGGGTCCGATCAGAGGAATGACCTCATTGGCCTGAGAATCACTCCTGTTTTAGCCACCTTATGCCAACTCACGGGAGTCGGGTCCACGTATTTACCTTACAGGAAACGTCGCCACCACCTACTTCATTCTGGAATCTCCACCGCGTACACGGTTAGTCAAAGTGGTTTTCGGTATCGACAGAGAGTATGTCCATATCCGATCCCGGTCTCTTTGCCAACCCATCGTTATTATAACACCGCGGTCCTTTAAAAATAGGTTATACTTTAAAAATCAGAATAAACATTCCATTTCATAATCATGAATACGATATCATTTCAAAACCCAAAACCATATTTTATCACTTATCCCAAATATAATTCTTTTCCAAAATCATAATGCTTTAACTTCATAACGTCTGAAAATCAAATATTTTCAAAGCATAATATTTTGAAAATCATAATTTAAAACCATAACTTAAAAAAACTTGAATGGTTTGGACATTCAAAGGTATATGAATTAAATGGTTTAACTTAAACGTTACTTTGTAAAGAAAATAGTTCTCATGGCTTTACAAATACATTTCTTTATTAAAGTCTAAACCAAAATTTATATTATCTCTCTCTCAAGTTCCAAAACCACTTCAATTTATTTATATATACGTATATCCATTTTGAGTAACAATATTTCAAACTAAAATTGGATTTTATTCTTTCAATAGATCAATTGTTCTATTAATTAGTCTTGAATATTCACATAAAATCCATAAATAATAAGACTTCAATTTCTAGTAATAAAATATATATATTTTCCCAATTCAAATTATACTAGAATATTCATTTCAATTTATTTTAGGAAAAATCCAATTATAAATATCATATCTTAAAATTTCCAAACTTAACATTTAAACATATGATATAAATTATTAAACTCCATTTTCTTAATTTTCTTCCATTTTTAAATAAAGATTTTTATACACCTTTTAATTTCAAATTTTTCAACTTCATATGTATATATATGGAAGAATAATATTTATACAATATAAAATTTAAGATTATTATAAACC
Organism: Allium cepa; assembly: GCA_030765085.1. Classification (NCBI taxonomy): domain Eukaryota; kingdom Viridiplantae; phylum Streptophyta; class Magnoliopsida; order Asparagales; family Amaryllidaceae; genus Allium; species Allium cepa. Next base: position 319,616,556 of record CM060939.1, read on the forward strand.
GTATTCCATCCAAACCATAGAAATCACATTAAAATAGTTATATATAGACCGCGGTGCCTGTATATAATTTTCTATCCTATGGTCAAGTGATACGGATATTTATCATTTCAATCCGCAATTTAAAAGATATAAAATTTTGCGGTTGTATATCATTTCAAACCACAATCCCGAATGAAAGGAAATATGCATGATAATTTGCAATTTAATGATATACAATAAAACATCCATCAACAACACCCATCATCCAATCAAAATCATCAAGCAATATCAATCAATAACAATTTATATTTGATAATATATAACAGGTAATAACTGGCAATTTTATTCAGATTAAATTTAACAACTATTAATCTAACAGTTTATATTTAGTAATAATCTATATAACTGTTAACTAGCAGTTTATAGGCAAACACAAATTCTAACTGTCAATAAATAAATGAAATTAACAGTTAAATTCAATAAATGCAATTCGACAAATATGAGTGAAATAAACATGCCAAATACTCATAAATAAATTTCTATTCATTTCTAAAATTAATTTAACAAACATAAAAGCTTTTAGAAGTTGTGAGTGGGTTAAAACACTCACCTTTTGAATTTAAATCGAATTTAAATTCGATTTAAACCCAAAAATTCACCCGTCTCGGAATTCATCCAAACCAGCGTCATCAAGTCCGGAATTAAATTACGATCCTAACAAAAAAAAATTCGCGTGAAACGGAGTTCGTATGAGAGAGTTATGGCGATTATTGTGATTAAATTTCAATTTTTAAACCTAAAATTAAAAGAACACTTACACTACCATTTCCTTGCCACGTAGGCGTTCTTCCTTGCTTGCCTGGAACGCACGCACGCGAGAATCAACAGGGAATGAAACCCTAAACAGGTCGCCATCAAAAAAACAACGCCTACGACCCAAAATCTCCACGCCGCCGCTTGCCGACGTCAGGCCAGAGATGCACCCACTGGTCCTCACTTCCCCCTACGTCACGCGATCGAGTCGCGACCACCCAATTCCTCAAATTTCTGTGCAGCCGCCGGTTGAAAAATAACCCTAATCGGAAAAATTCGCCCAGTCTAGCCGTTAACTTTCCAAACGAACCCTACGGATGCGAAGTACTCGTCGATCTCCACCAAACCCAGAAAAGGTTTGACGATCCGACGAAGTTTGTTACGGCGCTGATGAATGGCCACGAACTGTTTGAATTTATTCTGAGCAAACGATGACTCCATTCGAAAAACGAATTACACCATGAGATTACGTTTTCCGAGAACATTGACATATATTTTTGGGGAATTTTTCTGGAGATTTTGAATTTTCATTTTGTTTTTGAACTGACTGGATCTAGGGTTAACCCCCATTGAAGAAGAAGAGAAGCTTGAAGAAAATACGCGCAGATAAATGTAATTAGGCGGAGGCTAGGGATGAATAGCTGGGTTTATATAGAGGGTTAGAGGTAGCGTAGATAGACCGTAGAATGAACGTGCGGAACAAACTATGGCCCAAAAAGCCCGCTATGTCTCCGGAACGAAATTTCGTAAATCTATATATCCAACTAGGTAATTTAAAATATTCTGAATGCGATGGAAAAAGTTTCACGTCCAAATTTGATCTTATGAAGAAGTTATGCTGAAAACAAAATTTCCAAATTGATTTCAAATTGATTTTATTAAAATTGATTTCAAGGCGTTCACGCCCGTACGATCAAACGACAAGTCCGATCGATACGAAACTTGAAACCCTATAATAATTCACCGATACGGATCCGATGAAACTGGTTTCGTCGAAATCCGAGTCCGTGGCCAAAATGGCTATTTTTAATATTCATTAAATAAATTAAATAAATTATAAAAATCCAAATTTTATATAAAATTCTAAAATTGGCCAAATTTTATTTCTTATATGATTCGTAATCAATTGAAAAGATTTAACAGGCTTAGCTGTGAATTAAAAGTTGACAGTATATTAATTGCAATGTTAATTTCTACACTTTCTTATATTTAAGAATTTTATAAATTATATTCTCAAAACCCATACTTTAGATTTTTAATCTTTATATTCTCAACTTTCACCTAAAATAAAGATGCCATAAACATTAGTTCCTGATTCACATCATTATTCTTTAAGTCTAATTTAAATATCAATAACGTAGTATTTAACGTTAGAATCCATTTTATTATGCATAAATTCCAAATTTTACTAACCCAAATTTTCTTCTTTTCATTCCATATCAATTGTCAATCCTATAAGAAAAATTAACATTAGGTTCATACTTATTACAAATAACTCCAATTTCTTCCAAATAATAATTACATAACTATTAAATATTAAATCCATTTAATTGCAATAAATTCAATTGATTGCAATTAATTTCCAAATAAATTTGGATCTTTATTTGGTTATACAAAAAAAAATCCGTTATCACTTACCTAACAAAGTTATTATTACTTAAGATCTCATTGCATCCACATTTTCACATTTTCATTTCCTGGTTTTTTTACTTTATTCTACATAAATTATTATAAATGGGATTTTTCTTGGTTACATCTTATTTGTATTTAACATTGCGCATTCACCAATTCATTTCACTTTAACTGCGGTAAATTGGCGGATAAATTGAATTTGATTCCCAAAATTTAAATTAACAAGCAACAAGAATAGGTAACACACAATAGTCGTTACGCTAAATTCTAGTCACCTAAATAAGCTTTTATTACTTTACAAAATGGAATAACTTTTAAACTCATAAATGTAATACCAAAACCGTTATAAATCCAATAAATTTCCAAATCGAAGTTTGTACACATTTTACACAACTATTATGATTTCTCACAGAACGTTGAATTTATTAAATGACCATTTATTATAATTTAATTCCCTTAATTGAATCAAATGCTTATAATTTTTACATTCTTACCATTCCTTCCCATTATAAATTCATTAACGGATTTACAAATCTCTATCTTCCAAATATTAAATAACCAAACTGATTACAACCACTGTTCTTATCAAATTTTCATAAATTTGTTCAAATCTATACTCTTTTTCCATATAAATAAATTTTATGTTACTAATAGATTTTTTTATCCACTACAGCCATTAAATTTTTACTATCTACACTTATTACATCTTTGTATTAATGAATCCCATTCAAGTTAATATTTATATTTATATTCACAAATTCAACATTTATATGTTTCTTAAAATTAACTTTCAACCAAATGTGCCAATTTACATTTCATTTCTATTCAATATATATTCATTTTATTCCGTTCATTCGGGTACTGCATTGAAATATATTTATTCTCTAATACTAACGTTATTATCATTAAATTATGATTGGATTCCAAGTTTTTATTCAATACCTTGAACAATAACTTACATATTAACCAAATCCTTCTTCTACTTAATTCAAATTGGGTTAAGTTCCAATTCCTATAACCTAGGTCTTGAGTCACCATTTACATAATTAAATTTATCGTTTATTTCAATCTTCGTTTATAATTTAAAGTTCCACTAAACTAAATTACAAAACTTATGAACTTTAACAAATTTAATCCACCAATTAAATTTTTCTGATGTTTATATATTGCAATTCAATTCAGTTATTATTTCATTAATACCATTTTAATCAACTAATTATGACTTATAACCACAACACAAATCTTCGTTATTCTACCTATTGCCATATAACATTTCAATTGTTAAATCTTTAATCTCAGTTACTATATCCAACTCCTACATTTATTATAAATTAGATTAAAAATTATGTTAAGTTAATCCATTTAATATTATCAAATTTAACGGGTCGTTACAATCTCCCCCACTCAAAACTTTTCGTCCCCGAAAAGGAAAAAGAAGGGAGAAGGAAGAGTAATACAGTACATCTTATTTCAAACATTAACTTATTGACAATATTACTAAATTAATTCCCTTATATAAAATATACCAGTTTTATAATCATTATATTCTTTTGTACTTAAATTATTAAAGTTGGGAAAATATTTTCACAAAATTCTAAGTCCAAAATTTACGGAAAATTTTGGCAGAGTCTCCTTTGTACGGAGAGACTCTGGAGAAAATATAATATCAAAATATACAAATATATTACATATATTATCAAAATATTATATCCCAACACGGGAAAATTATATAAAATAGCGCTAAAACGTAATCCGGAAACGTACCTATTTGTCGGGCAATATACGCTTATTATTTTGGAACCAAAAGCAGTAGCAGTTGCTTCCATCACTTGTATTCACTTATATAATCTAAAAGGTTAAATATTTATATGAAAGTGAAATGTTTAGGTGGTTTCGACCATTAATCAACCAATCAAATGCAACAACCATAGATTTTTAACAAACAGCACACACCACAAACAAGCAACCATTAATCCATCAACCAATTTGTTGTTTGGGTTCAAACTTGAAATTTGTATGAAATAAAATTAACTATCAAGTGTATCCTTTACTCAACAGTCTTAGATGGAACAAGGATAGATTATTTATTCATCCAACAACTTCAAATTCCTTACCCAACAAACATAAATCAACAATAACAATTCAAACCAACAACCAAATTAACTTATTATACATTTATTTCATGCTTCAGTGGGTTGATTTTCTTTCTTTCATTCATGGAGGGATTTCTTTGTTTCTTAGAATTTTATTTTCCATTTATTACAAAATTCATTATATTTGTATTCCAATTTATTGACTAAAGTATATATCATCTATTTATACTACTTACCTTTACTTATATAGTAAAATTTCCAATTTATCTTAAGCTTATACAATTAATTCTCATTAACAATAGCAAATTAATAGAATACCTTTATTACCTCAAGCTTCACTTGTAAGATTTCTCCTTTCATTTTCTTAATAACATTGCAACTTTTATTATATGGTAAGTTATGTATGTTTTAAGAATGTAAGTGAAAATTTACAAGTTTCTTCTCAATTCCATTTTATTAATTTTAAACTAGTAGCTTTCATACCGTACTGAAGTTTATAACCCTCCACATCAATCCTTATTTAATAAAGAATTTCATTTTATCTACTTAAGTTCATATCACCTATTTATATTACTTATCTTTAACTTGAGATTTCAATTATAACTTAAGTTTATACCAATAATTTCTCATTTATAACAACGATTTATTGAATACTTCACTATTTCCAAAATTTCTACTTGTATAATATTCTAATCCAATTTCTTAATTAACATTTCAACTTTTATATTTGGTAAGTTATTTATGTCAAAGAAAAATGCAATTAAACTTATACAAGCTTTATCTCATCTTTTAATTAAATTTAATGTTAATCAATATTACTCTTTGTAACAATTTCAAATTTCTCTTTATAACTTTTCATTAATTCTCTTACCTACATTAGAGGTTTCAATTAATTTATTACCTTTTATTTCACTAAAATAATTTAAAACAATTAATTAATGGAAATTTAAGAATTAAATACCGGGTCAAACCTCAAAATTACTTTAAAAATAATAGATAATTAATTTCTTACAACTTTTATATCTCTAATTATCTTATAAAACAATTAAAATTTTAAATAATTTCAAAACAAATCTGCAGTAGAGTTTACTACAGTGGCCTTTCCCCTTCGAAACTCGAAAATGAAAGTCGATGATGCGGCCGCCATCACCGAAATTATTTTCTAGCGACAGAGAGGAAAGTACAAAATTTAAATTCTCCAAAATCTTCTTTAAAATAATTTTTCCGAATTATACTAAATATTTATATAAGAAAATACTTATAAACCAAATCCCTATATCCCATAAATCCATTGAAAACAGATTTTCAAAATCCCGGACTTAAGTTCTAAAATCTCCAATTTGATTTATTATAATTTCAACTTAGCTTCAATTGTTATAAATATTTTTATTTCCTAACACCCAATCTATAGCAACCAAATATATATATATCTTTATAAAAATATTTTTTTATATATAGAAAATATAATAGGCAAAATTATTTCATTCACCTATATTAAAAACAAATATTATGTCTGTCTGTCCTATTAAGTGTTTAGAAATCCCTATTGATGGCATAGCGTCCCATGCATCAACCAGAATTTATAAATACAAAACGGAACAGAGTAACATAATATTAAAACCTTTTTATAACACTAACAAGTACGCTCTCTCATATATATACACTCAGCGACTCCCATAGGGTATTACTACCCTATTAACAAAGAGTCAAACCCCACAAAGCCAAGGTTTATCGCTAAACCAAAGCTCTGATACCAACTGTAACATCCCGCCTTTTCGCACGATTTAAACCGACACACGTGCCAATTCAAACCATACGGAAGGGCGGATTGTTATGGGGTAAATAAGAAAAACACAGAGAAGAAAAAAACTAAACAGAATCTCACAGCGGAAGGATAACATATAATAATCAAATATACAGTTTATAAATCTGTTTACAAAACCATTTATATAATACATATCAGAGTTACACATACCAATAACAATGCAGCGGAACAGTGTGTAGTGCACTAGTATAAATAATAATATTATAAATCTTCGTCTTCGTCCTCCAGAGCTAAATCTTGCAATCCTGAAACGCTCGGACTGACCCGAGCGAATTTTAAAAGACAAAAACACTCGAGTCAGACTAAAAGATCTTATGTGAATTAAATTAACAGAAATAAATATGAGTTCAGTAACTCAAGAGATGCTCGGGATTTACATCTCCTAAGGATCCGTTAAACTATTTACTATGTAGTATATCGCGCTATTATAATAGTGTCTAATTGTAAAATAAACTTACTTTTAAATAGCGTTAAGGCTTTACATTTTCCACCTTAACACGTAAAATGCCAATAGTCTATACAGTACCGTAATACCTCCTGATCGGGAGGCTACCAGAGGATACTCCATAGGTACGACACAAATAGAAACTCGTAGTAAAGGCTCGGTATGGTAGGTGACACGGCACAACTAGGAAATGCAAGGGTAGATATACCAATTGCTATCCAGGCTGGTGGAAACGCGTAGCCACAGTTACCGCCCACCTCGGACTAACTCCCCAAAATCAAAATATAGAAGTGGCCATTGAATCAATCCAAAATCAAAGTATAATATCGAAGAGGAGGGTCCGATCAGAGGAATGACCTCATTGGCCTGAGAATCGCTCCTGTTTTAGCCACCTTATGCCAACTCACGGGAGTCGGGTCCACGTATTTACCTTACAGGAAACGTCGCCACCACCTACTTCATTCTGGAATCTCCACCGCGTACACGGTTAGTCAAAGTGGTTTTCGGTATCGACAGAGAGTATGTCCATATCCGATCCCGGTCTCTTTGCCAACCCATCGTTATTATAACACCGCGGTCATTTAAAAATAGGTTATACTTTAAAAATCAGAATAAACATTCTATTTCATAATCATGAATACGATATCATTTCAAAACCCAAAACCATATTTTATCACTTATCCCAAATATAATTCTTTTCCAAAATCATAATGCTTTAACTTCATAACGTCTGAAAATCAAATATTTTCAAAGCATAATATTTTGAAAATCATAATTTAAAACCATAACTTAAAAAAACTTGAATGGTTTGGACATTCAACGGTATATGAATTAAATGGTTTAACTTAAATGTTACTTTGTAAAGAAAATAGTTCTCATGGCTTTACAAATACATTTCTTTATTAAAGTCTAAACCAAAATTTATATTATCTTTCTCTCAAGTTCCAAAACCACTTCAATTTATTTATATATACGTATATCCATTTTGAGTAACAATATTTCAAACTAAAATTGGATTTTATTCTTTCAACAGATCAATTGTTCTATTAATTAGTCTTGAATATTCACATAAAATCCATAAATAATAAGACTTCAATTTCTAGTAATAAAATATATATTTTTTCCCAATTCAAATTATACTAGAATATTCATTTCAATTTATTTTGGGAAAAATCCAATTATAAATATCATATCTTAAAATTTCCAAACTTAACATTTAAACATATGATATAAATTATTAAACTCCATTTTCTTAATTTTCTTCCATTTTTAAATAAAGATTTTTATACACCTTTTAATTTCAAAATTTTCAACTTCATATGTATATATATGGAAGAATAATATTTATACAATATAAAATTTAAGATTATTATAAACCGTATTCCATCCAAACCATAGTAATCACATTAAAATAGTTATATATAGACCGCGGTGCCTGTATATAATTTTCTATCCTATGGTCAAGTGATACGGATATTTATCATTTCAGTCCGCAATTTAAAAGATATAAAATTTTGCGGTTGTATATCATTTCAAACCACAATCCCGAATGAAAGGAAATATGCATGATAATTTGCAATTTAATGATATACAATAAAACATCCATCAACAACACCCATCATCCAATCAAAATCATCAAGCAATATCAATCAATAACAATTTATATTTGATAATATATAACAGGTAATAACTGGCAATTTTATTCAGATTAAATTTAACAACTATTAATCTAACAGTTTATATTCAGTAATAATCTATATAACTGTTAACTAGCAGTTTATAGGCAAACACAAATTCTAACTGTCAATAAATAAATGAAATTAACAGTTAAATTCAATAAATGCAATTCAACAAATATGAGTGAAATAAACATGCCAAATACTCATAAATAAATTTCTATTCGTTTCTAAAATTAATTTAACAAACATAAAAGCTTTTAGAAGTTGTGAGTGGGTTAAAACACTCACCTTTTGAATTTAAATCGAATTTAAATTTGATTTAAACCCAAAAATTCGCCCATCTCGGAATTGTCCAAACCAGCGTCATCAAGTCCGGAATTAAATTACGATCCTAACAAAAAAATTTCGCGTGAAACGGAGTTCGTATGAGAGAGTTATGGCGATTATTGTGATTAAATTTCAATTTTTAAACCTAAAATTAGAAGAACACTTACACTACCATTTCCTTGCCACGTAGGCGTTCTTCCTTGCTTGCCTGGAACGCACGCACGCGAGAATCAACAGGGAACGAAACCCTAAACAGGCCGCCATCAAAAAAACAACGCCCACGACCCAAAATCTCCACGCCGCCGCTTGCCGACGTCAAGCGAGAGATGCACCCACTGGTCCTCACTTCCCCCTACGTCACGCGATCGAGTCGCGACCACCCAATTCCTCAAATTTCTGTGCAGCCGCCGGTTGAAAAATAACCCTAATCAGAAAAATTCGTCCAATCTAGCCGTTAACTTTCCAAACGAACCCTACGGATGCGAAGTACTCGTCGATCTCCACCAAACCCAGAAAAGGTTTGACGATCCGACGAAGTTTGTTACGGCGCTGATGAATGGCCACGAACTGTTTGAATTTATTCTGAGAAAACGATGACTCCATTCGAAAAACGAATTACACCATGAGATTACGTTTTTCGAGAACATTGACATATATTTTTGGGAAATTTTTCTGGAGATTTTGAATTTTCATTTTGTTTTTGAACTGACTGGATATAGGGTTAACCCCCATTGAAGAAGAAGAGAAGCTTGAAGAAAATACGCGCAGATAAATGTAATTAGGCGGAGGCTAGGGCTGAATAGCTGGGTTTATATAGAGGGTTAGAGGTAGCGTAGATAGACCGTAGAATGAACGTGCGGAACAAACTATGGCCCAAAAAGCCTGCTATGTCTCCGGAACGAAATTTCGTAAATCTATATATCCAAATAGGTAATTTAAAATATTCCGAACGCGATAGAAAAAGTTTCACGTCCAAATTTGATCGTATGAAGAAGTTATGCTGAAAACAAAATTTCCAAATTGATTTCAAATTGATTTTATTAAAATTGATTTCAAGGCGTTTCACGCCCGTACGATCAAACGACATGTCCGATCGATACGAAACTTGAAACCCTATAATAATTCACCGATATGGATCCGACGAAACTGGTTTCGTCGAAATCCAAGTCCGTGGCCAAAATAGCTATTTTTAATATTCATTAAATAAATTAAATAAATTATAAAAATCCAAATTTTATATTAAATTCTAAAATTGACCAAATTTTATTTCTTATATGATTCGTAATCAATTGAAAAGATTTAACAGGCTTAGCTGTGAATTAAAAGTTGACAGTATATTAATTGCAATGTTAATTTCTACACTCTTATATTTAAGAATTTTATAAATTATATTCTCAAAACCCATACTTTAGATTTTTAATCTTTATATTCTCAACTTTCACCTAAAATAAAGATGCCATAAACATTAGTTCCTGATTCACATCATTATTCTTTAAGTCTAATTTAAATCTCAATAACGTAGTATTTAACGTTAGAATCCATTTTATTATGTATAAATTCCAAATTTTACTGACCCAAATTTTCTTCTTTTCATTCCATATCAATTGTCAATCCTATAAGAAAAATTAACATTAGGTTCATACTTATTACAAATAACTCCAATTTCTTCCAAATAATAATTACATAACTATTAAATATTAAATCCATTTAATTGCAATAAATTCAATTGATTGCAATTAATTTCCAAATAAATTTGGATCTTTATTTGGTTATACAAAAAAAATCCGTTATCACTTACCTAACAAAGTTATTATTACTTAAGATCTCATTGCATCCACATTTTCACATTTTCATTTCCTGGTTTCTTTACTTTATTCTACATAAATTATTATAAATGGGATTTTTCTTGGTTACATCTTATTTGTATTTAACATTAATCATTCACCAATTCATTTCACTTTAACTGCGGTAAATTGGCGGATAAATTGAATTTGATTCCCAAAATTTAAATTAACAAGCAACAAGAATGGGTAACACACAATAGTCGTTACGCTAAATTCTAGTCACCTAAATAAGCTTTTATTACTTTACAAAATGGAATAACTTTTAAACTCATAAATGTAATACCAAAACCGTTATAAATCCAATAAATTTCCAAATCGAAGTTTGTACACATTTTACACAACTATTATGATTTCTCACAGAACGTTGAATTTATTAAATGACCATTTATTATAATTTAATTCCCTTAATTGAATCAAATGCTTATAATTTTTACATTCTTACTATTCCTTCCCATTATAAATTCATTAACGGATTTACAAATCTCTATCTTCCAAATATTAAATAACCAAACTGATTACAACCACTGTTCTTATCAAATTTTCATAAATTTGTTCGAATCTATACTCTTTTTCCATATAAATAAATTTTATGTTACTACTAGATTTTTTTATCCACTACAGCCATTAAATTTTTACTATCTACACTTATTACATCTTTGTATTAATGAATCCCATTCAAGTTAATATTTATATTAATATTCACAAATTCAACATTTATATGTTTCTTAAAATTAACTTTCAACCAAATGTGCCAATTTACATTTCATTTCTATTCAATATATATTCATTTTATTCCGTTCATTCGGGTACTGCATTGAAATATATTTATTCTCTAATACTAACGTTATTATCATTAAATTATGATTGGATTCCAAATTTTTATTCAATACCTTGAACAATAACTTACATATTAACCAAATCCTTCTTCTACTTAATTCAAATTGGGTTATGTTCCAATTCCTATAACCTAGGTCTTGAGTCACCATTTACATAATTAAATTTATCGTTTATTTCAATCTTCGTTTATAATTTAAAGTTCTACTAAACTAAATTACAAAACTTATGAACTTTAACAAATTTAATCCACCAATTAAATTTTTCTGATGATTATATATTGCAATTCAATTCAGTTATTATTTCATTAATACCATTTTAATCAACTAATTATGACTTATAACCACAACACAAATCTTCGTTATTCTACCCATTGCCATATAACATTTCAATTGTTAAATCTTTAATCTCAGATACTATATCCAACTCCTACATTTATTATAAATTAGATTAAAAATTATATTAAGTTAATCCATTTAATATTATCAAATTTAACGGGTCGTTACAGTTAGTCATCCCTTTGGACTAACCAATGCTCCTGCCTTCTTCGTCGGCCTCATAAATCGTGTTTTCCACAATGTACTAAACAAGTTCATCCTGGCTTCCATTGATGATGTTCTCGTCTTGTCTAAGTCTCGATTGATCCGGTTGAAGTCACCCGCGATTAAAATTAGTCTGCACATCTTTCCTCTCTTCTAATCTAATTATCTCATCTCAATCTCAAGCCTATCTATCTTAGTTAGAATCCTCTTTGATTGGGATCCACCTGAATTTGAATCTCTACCTTGTTTTGAAATCCATTATTGAATGATCCTATGAGGGAATGTATTTGTAATTGATATAAAAATGTTTTATATTGTGTTGTTTGAGATGTTAAGGTTGATTTGGGGTTTTGATCGATTCGTCTGGCCCACGATATCGATAGGAATTCCAAAACACTTGAACAGAGCAAACTGACACAATATTGTTTTCGAAATTTGGTAAATGAAATATAATTTATGTATGATTTTATTATATATATATAAGTATAATTTTCTGAAGTTAAATAGTTAAATGAATTGGTGTTTGAAATGATAATACTAGATTATCAATTATTTTTTGAAAACCATTAACTATTGTAGTATGTTTTCCGGAGGTGAATTTTTTAAAACATGGTTTATAAAGTGGATTTGCAAATGAATTGAATTTGAATTTGGGATTGAGAGTTTAGAATTTTCGATGCTTTTCAATATTCCGTTTTCAAAGTTTTGGAAATTATGTATTATTAGAAAGTATTTTCAAATTGAAATTGTGTCCAAAGAATTTTAAATGAAGTAAGTCAGTACTCTCCTTGTTTGTCGCTGAAAAATAATTTCGGTGATGACTGTAGCATCATCGACATTCATTTTCGAGTCTCAAAGTGGAGAGACCACTGAGCAGCTTTGCTACACTTTTGTTTTAGAAAATGGAATTGATTTGAATTTCTTAAATATGATTTGATTCACAAAATATATATGTATATTTATTTCAAAACAGTTTGAAGTGAAACCGAAAATTTAACTTTTAAGCTTTATGTTAAATGATAAATTTTAAATTATTGAAATGAAGCAATTTTTTTGAATAATTGGAGTTTCTAAAATAAGAAATGGTATTTAAACAACTTAAAACAGTTGAAATAGGATAAAATTTATTTTTATAATACTTTATTGCATTCTAAAACATATATAGCTTGCCTAAAATATAAAAAAGTTAAATGTTAGGGTGAATATATAATTAAAGGTTATACAAGAGAAATTAAGTCATAAAATGTTCAAACTAAACTTTGCTTGCTTAATAGAAATGTTGTAAACAAAAGTAAACTTCTAAGAATAGTCGGAATTGAATTATGAAGTGGAATTAGCTTAAGTGAAAACCAATGGACTATATAAATGAGTTAAATAAAATAAATTTTGATTTGAAAGAAAAATTTTGATACTTAATGTTGATAAATTGAAAGCAAATCAATTGAATGCAAATACATTGAATTGAAGTCAACCAAATGTGAATTCAATGAATATTTATTAATTTAATAAAATGGATTGAAACCAAATTGTTGAAAATTAATTAATTTAAAAACTAATGAAATTTATATGATTTTGAATCAATTGTTGTATTTTGTATTTTGAATCTATCTTATCTTTCAATTCACTTCTGTTCCCCTATCTCGTTCCTTTTCGGGGACTAAATGTTTTGAGTATGGGAGAGGGTAACGACCCAAAAATTTTAACGGTTTAAATAACATAAGTAACTGAATTTTTGTGAAAATTTAAACAATTGAATTAGATAATAAGAATTTGATATTTGAAATGCATCTATTTTAATGCAGAAAATGTCAGATTTTCGTTGGAAAATATGAAAGTTTATTATATTATGTAAATTTTAATTTTAATTTAAATCTGTTGTAATAAAATATTTTCAAAATCTGAATATTTTTATACAATAAATTTGTAAATCATTTTCTGAGCAGGACGTCGTAATTCGTTTCATCAAATTTGAACTGCTATAACCCTGTTTATTTTATTTTCGGTGTTTTAACAACATTTTGGTACCGAATATCGACTTTTGATAGGATGATCGTATCGCCGATATCTGTGTACCATTTTGTTTATCTCGTCATGCTAATCTCCGTTGTATATTCATTTGTATGTTTTGGAGTCTGGTACGTGGCGGAATCTGCGAGAACGATAACTGTACTGGTAGTAGTTCGTGCCTTTTAGTTGTTGTGTCCATTCAATTTCCACCGTGTATTAACCCAACAACCATTAGAAATAAATGACCACTTCGCTTTTAATATATTCCCTAAATTCAATGATCACATGCCTTTACATTTTCCCATTTTTCATTTATAACTCCGGTTCTCCCTGTGATATTGTGCCTTGCTTCTGAACAAAGAAAAACTTACATCTATGCTGACGTATTGCATTCACTTTGTGCCTCAAAACCATTTTATTTCTCTTTGTTCCTGGCTCGAATTTTTTTAATATATATAACTATATATCGCTTCCATCTCATTGCCCGCTTGCTCAATGCTGTCCCCATCCCTGACTTGACCGCCACCGCCCTGGCCTCGAATTTCCTCCACCAAGCACCGCATCAGGCCATGCCCCACGTCAGCCTTCCCTTCGTCGAATCCATCCCCTACTAACCCAACCCCGCCTCCTTCCCATTCCCATGTCATCAACTCTCCAGCAACCAGCAAACCTCTCCCACCACACGTCTCCTCTGTCACCTAACAAGCCACGCAACCACTAGCCATCACCGACCAAACGTCCTCACGCCACCACGCCGCCTTTTCCACGTGAACGACCTCTGCCTCGTCACCACCATGCTAGTAGCCTCTCTTATAGCAACTCCAAACCCATACAACTGCCCGTTGCCAAACCCGACCTTATCCCCAGCCGTAGCTGCTGCATCCGCCTTCCTTGTCGCCTCTGTCGAGATCTGACACCATCCCACTGAGTTGCACTCCCCAAAAATTGCTCAGTTCCCCTTTGGCCTATGCGTCCGCCTCTACCTAATCGACAGTGGCCATTAACTCTTTCCTCCAGCAAGCACTTTACAACCTAGCCCATAGCCTCGTCCTCCCCGACAGCCGCCCTATCACCCCGATAGCCCTCTCTTCTTACTTATGTTATATATGTTATATATATTGTCAGAGTGTATATATATATTGTTAAGTTATTATGTTTAAAAATTATAATATATTAAACTGTTTATATAATAAGTTTAAACTGAGTATATTAAACTAGATATATATAATATGATTAAACTATTAATTAAACTTATGTTAATATTTCTAAAATAGATTCTTGAAAAAAAATAACATATGTCGATGGTCTGTTTAAAGTGTATTTGGGAAATTTTGAAAGAAATATGTGGGTTTTATGAAGATTGATTTTGACACTATATATGTGTGTGTGTATTGACATTTTGATATAATATGTATATAAGCTATATACTAGTTATATATATAAGTACATGAGCTTGGTTTTCATATATATACACACACACACGTTGGATTTTATCTTGTTCTTTTTCCTTTGCCTGAGACATGGTTTTTCTCCTTGCTTCTCTTGCCGAGCAACACCTAGGTTTGTTTGGTATATGGTTTTGTTACGTTTTACTTTATAGCTTGCAAATTTGGGTTAATATATTATGCTTAAAGAATATGTATCTAATATACATGTTAGTAATATATATATGGTAGTTATATAAGGAGTTCACATCAGTTGTATATATGTTAGTTTATAAATATTATAACAAAGTAAATTTATATTGATTGTTTTTATAATGAATATTGATTTTAAAATATAATACGTATATAAGTATATATGTTTATATATTAGTTTAGACAGATAAGTATATATGAGTTCAGTTTTTTAAATTTATGTGGAGATTATTTTATATGTATTTGAATTAAATATAGATTTGAAAATATAAAATATAGATTGATTTTAGAATGAAAATTTTATATAATATATAACCTATATTTTGTTTCATCGATCACTTGTCCATCTTGACTTACTTTCTCAATATCGAATTTGTCGCGGCATTCCTAGCTTGTCGTGTCACGTGTCGTGCTCGTGTCCGTGTGTGTATCCATGTCAGTTGCTTCTCATTCCATGCTCTCTAGCTTTTAAAGGTGAGCAATCACTCACGATTAACATTCTTATATTTAGTACATTTGAATCGCATGAAAAAACGATTGAAATGTGCTGTTAAATTTGAATTGCTTAGTTGTTAAACTGATAAATATGATATGTCATTATCTGAAATTGTTTACCTATGACATATGACAATATAACTGTTGTATATATAATATTTGAATTTGTTACTTATGATATGTACCTGTTGTTGATACGCTATATTATTATCATATTAGTTCTCGCTCTGCAAGTTTTCGGTTAGTTTAGAATTCCCTATGGGTTGAAATGATACATATCCAAACGATCTTGTAGATTAAAGGAAAATCGTTATGGGTTGAAATGATACACCCAAGCGATTTTCATTGATTTTGAAATTTTGGTATTGCGGGATGAAATGATATATACCCGTAAATATTAAATTTAAGTTGCGGATTGAAATGATAAATATCCATATCACTTGACCATAGGATAGAAAATTATATACGGACACCGTTGGTCTATTTTTAAAGTGATTTCCAAAGTTTTGAAAGGAAATATGCGGATTTTATAGATATCGATTTTAAAATATATAAAATAAGATTTAAATAGATTTAATAATAATAATATTTAATTTAGTATAACTTAATTTAATAAAACTTAATTTAACTAATATATATATATATATGTATATAATATGTATAAAACATTTACTTGAATTTATATTATTATTTTAAAAAGAAGATTTTTATAACAACTTTTAAAAAATAGAGGTTGGAAAGATAAATTAAATAAGAGTTGATTTATAATTAAATTTGTTTAAAATTGAATTTAAATAAGGATTTATGTGAACTTATTAATTTGAGATTTTGAAAGGTAAGGTTTTGCAACCCGATTTGATAAAATGAGATTAAATGAATATTTTTAAGTTTAAATAGAATTGAGTATTAAATATTGATTTAAATTTGTAGTTGGAGATTTTATTTAAAGGTTATTAAAAATAATTAAATGAATAATTTAATCTTTAAATAAAATTAAGGTGAATTTTGAAATATAAATGAAATAATCAAATTTAGTTATTGTAAACTGTTTGAATATCTAAACTTTGAAACCTATTGAATTTGAAATGGTTTTAAATTTGTAGTTCACAAATCTGGATTTGAAATCGATAAATAAAAATGGTCTTGATGAGAATTTGAACTGAGATGGAATTAAAGCGAATTTGGAACTAAAAATTTATTTGAATTTGATTTGTGAAGTTGGAAGAAAGAATATGATTTATAAACTATATTTTTTATATAAACCATTTTATATATGTAACTATTTTTATTTATAACTATTTTAAGATATAAACTATTTCAATATTTAAACTATTTATGTTGGAACTGTTATGACTTAAAGTGAATATTGATTTTGAAAGCGATATGATTTCAAAAATGAATATGATTTCGCAAGCGTATATGATTTTGAAATGGATATGACATTTGATATGAAGTATGAGCAGCTTTGAAATAAATTGATCATGGTGTGAAATAAGCGTTTGGTTGTTAAAGAGACC
The DNA here is from genome assembly GCA_030765085.1 of Allium cepa. Classification (NCBI taxonomy): domain Eukaryota; kingdom Viridiplantae; phylum Streptophyta; class Magnoliopsida; order Asparagales; family Amaryllidaceae; genus Allium; species Allium cepa. Next base: position 319,634,225 of record CM060939.1, read on the forward strand.
GAGAACGGATATTGTCATACTCTCTGCCAATACCCAAAACCACTTTAACAACTGTGTACGTGTTGGAGATTCCAGAACGAAGTAGGATGGTTTGGCGACGATTCTATATGAGGTTTTAGCGTGTCCTAACTCCCGTGAGTCAGCTTGATGTGGCTAAAACAAGAGCTATACTGGGCCAAATGGGGTCGATCCCCTTATCGTGCACATTTCTTCGATACCATTCTATTGCTTTTGTGATTCGATTGGACGCACCTTTGATTTTGGAAGTGTGTCTCGAGGTGTGCCGTAGTAGCTACCATGCGCTACCACCAGTAAGGGAGTGCAAACAGTATTTCTTCCCGGGCATTACCTTGCATGCCTTGTCACATGCCTTATCGTGCCTTCAACGTGTTTGGTTTGTGTCATACCTATGAAGTGCTCCCTGATATCCAACTGTGGGTGGAATTTACAGTACTGTATAGACTATGGCATTAAATAAAACGAGTTAACAGGGATATAGATAACGCCTTAATGCTATTTTAATAGTTTACTTTACTATAGACATATTATAATATCATATATTACTACATAGTGGATAGTTCCATGGATCCTTAGAGGATGGAAATCCTAAACATCCTTTTAGTTACTTGTATTCCAGTGTGTAGGATCTAGATTAACCCTAGAGGGGGAGGGGGTGAATAGGGTTATAGCAAATTTTCTCGATTTAAACATAGAAATAAACTGCAGAAATAAATATGCTGAAAAGTAAATCACACACAAAGTTTACCCAGCTTCGGCAACCCCTGCCTACTGCTGCATTCACAGATTTCTATTAGAATTAACCAGTATCACGCTTACAAACACTCTACTAGACTCGCAGACATTTGCTCCCGCTCACAAACACTTTACTAGACTCGCACACCCTGCTCGCAAACATTTGCTCCCGCTCACAAACACTCTACTAGACTTGTAACGACCCAGAATTTTTATTAATTAAAATTTGAATATTTAATTAATTTTAAATAATAATAAGTGAATTTATAAGTCGAATAAATTTTATTTTGAATTATTGGATTTAATTGAATAATTAAATCAATGATTTAATATGTTAAATTATGGAAATAATTGAAAATTTGAGTTAAATATGATTGAAAATGATTTGTAAAATTTTATTTTATCATATGGGAGTTAGAACGATATTTTAGAACTTTTAAAATCGAATTAAAAGTTAAATTGTGAAAATTGAATATTTTAATATTTAAAATCGACTAGTGAAAATAGTCAATTTTTGAACAGTCTCAGAATTGAACGAAACCCATTCCATTGGATCCGTAATAGTTAGTTATTACCGGATTTCAATTTTCGTGTCAATCGGAGCTATCGTTTGATCGTGGCAGCTCGAAACGCATCGAATTATTTTTAATTTTAATTTGGCGAGTTAAAATAGCCATTTTTCAAAAAGTCTCGGATTTCGACGAAACCAGTTTCATCAGATCCGTAATGTGATATTATTGTAAGATTTCAAATTTCGTGTCAATTGGATTTACCGTTTGTCCGGTACAAATTAAAACGCCTAGAAAATCGATTAAATCGGTTTAATTTAAATTGAACGTTTATAGCCATAACTCGCACAGATGTCCGAATTAGCTTTCGAATCCTGTTCCATTGTGTCCGGAACGCGGGGTAAACCCTAGAAACGCTGGTTACGGCGCGTAAATCGGAGTTCGGAATTTACGGATGAATAGTGTTCGATTTTTCTCTATAAATAGACCCACAACCTTCATAAATAAAAAATAAATGAAAACCTAATCCAAAACCCTAGCCGCCTCTTTACAAACCAATGGCCAGAATTCAATCTCGTTCATCTCCTCAAATCTCTCAATCCATCAAGCGATCGTGAAAACTTCCAACTAGAGATGTGTTGAGTGTAGCGAGTACTTCGATTTCATACGGTCGAGATCGTATTTAGTGGATCAAGGTGGCCTCAAATTGCCTGCGTTCGGCCATGCTTGCGCACGGTTTTCCATGCAGGGGGGGAGGTGCCGAGCTCGGAGTTGTTCATGGCGTGGGTAGACGTGGCCTTGAGCTACGAATTGGAACTCCCTGATCGAGTTTTAGTCAAGCATGGAAGTTGCAATATTAAACCCTAATCATGCTAATGGGTTCGGCCGTGTTTTCTTATTACCTGGAGCATATGTGTGAGTGGGAAGAAGGGGTGGACGGCAGAGATTCAAAGGAGCTAGATCTAACGGTGATAATTTGTTTAGGTTTAAAAGTTTATGTTGAATTGTTTATATAAATTTGTGTAAAACTGTAAAATCAATAACTTTTTCATACGAGGTCGAAAAAATGCAAACTCAGTTGCGTTGGAATCGTATGGACGAGCACTACGCGATGAAATTGGATAGGAGTCGTTTGGAGTTAGTGAGAATTTTGGGTAAAATTAAACGTCCGTTTAATTTTATTCGAAATAAATCGCTAAAACGGAATTTAAACCAAGGTGAGAACTTCTCACTCAATCGAATCAGTTTCGATTTTATTTTAAATAGTTAGATTTAAAATATTTGAATGCATGTTTGAATGATGATTGTTATCTATTGATTGTTAAAATAGACATTATGCGCCGTTAGTAAGCGGATGTTATTTATTAAAAACATATACCGCGAATATTTCATAAACAGTGAAATTGGTATTATATATAATAGCAATATATATATATTGGCATATGTATATATTGGAGTTATTGATTTCCCGTATTTATTTGTTTAGCGGATGAGACCCTATTGCGCCGTTATTAAGCGGATAATATTTAAATCCCATATACCGCGATAATTTCGTACTGGAGCGAAATTGGTATTGTGCTAATGTTTGTGGATGCAGGAAAACAGGTTGGAGGGATCCAACTGGATTCCTCAACAGTATTTATTTGATTATGGATATTTTGATATTCGTTGATTATCATATCGATATATGATATCGTTGTTGTCGTGATTGGCTATTTGGTATGTAGCATCACTAGATCAAATTGGGAGCTTTAAAAATGATTTTTAAAGTGATTTTTGAAAATATACTATATGTTTGGAAATTGATTCATTTTAAATAAATAAACGTTATAATTTTTAAAGTTATAAAAATTATGATTTTTGAGAAATATAGTTAAAAACTGATTTTTGAGAATATGATGCTATTGATTTTATAAAATAGTTTAATCGGGATTTTAGAATTTATTGTGAAAAGTTTAAATATAGGATTTATAAAATTTAATTATTTTATGAATCGAAATGGTGAAATAATAAAGGAGATTAAAGACGTTTTAAAAGAATGATATAAATTGAATTATATTAAGAGATTTATAAATGGATATTTATAAATTGAAATATTAAATTATAAAACGAGTTTTTATAAGTGTTTGAATGAAGTGAAAATGAATTTCATAAATTGAATGAAATTTATAGAATTATAAACGGTGAGATTATAAATGGAATTTTATAAACAGTAGGTTTATAAAATTTGAAAAGTCAATTGAAGAATGGATTTTTGATTAAATGAATCTTATAAGTTATAAGATTTATGAATTGGGATGTTTAAAAGAACGATTCTTGTAAACAAATAAATTATAAGTATTTAACTTATAATATGAACCTTTAATTTATAATTGAGTTATAAATCGAACAGGTTAATAAAGAAAAATTATAAAAGGAAGTTGTTATAAAATAATTAGAAATGGAATTTATAAACGTTGTTTTATAAATTCGCAAATGACTTATTTTGATAAGTAAATTGTTGAAACCTATAAATGAAGTTATATTCACGTTTTTGAACTGTGAATAATCCTTTTAAATAAAATCTATAAAAGGATGAAATTTGTTAACATAGTATATTCACGTTTTTGAATAGTGAATAATATGTTAAAGAAATTATTTTAGATTGATGTTTTAAATAGAATTAAAACGATCTAACAATGTTTTAAATTGTGTTAAGATTCGAAACCATAGATTTCAACATTTATTGTTGAAATAGACGTTTTCGAAAAATAGAAGGAAATAGTGGACTATAACACTGTTGTTATAGTAAATGATTTCCGAAAGGAAATGTTTTGTATAGTATTGGGATTTATATATCTATTTTAATTTCGAATCCCTATACTAGTGATTTTGGGTTGTCGTAACGATGTTTTACGCAACATTCGTTTTTGCCCAAATAAATATGTTTAAGAGAATGATTTCCATAAAGAATGAAATATATACTTAATCTCGATTTAAGTATATTGAATATTTTCTAAGTGTTGAAAATAAATAAAATTTGTGAATTACTTATTAAATAAGTATGGAAATGTTTTTCCAATGTGGAATGAAACGTTTAGAGAATTTATCTTTTTGAAGATAAATTGAAATGAATAATTGAAATCATATATGCATGAATATTTTGAAATATAAATTCATTATGGAATTTATAAATGAAAAGGAGAATTTGTTTAAAAATAAATATTGATTTATTTTTGGAGTGTGAAATTATATATCTTGTAAAGATATTTTGGAAAATAAATAATTTGGAAAATTATTTGGAAACTGGTGATGTGTGCATATCCATTGATAGTTCAATAACCGACTATCAATATTTCCCTTTGAATGGGTAATTGATGTGATTTGTTTGAATGTGAATGCCACACTTATTTTTGAATAAGCGCTCACTATTCGAGTTAACCGGGAAAGGACCATGGGGTCGTATAACCCATTCCGAATATGTGATACGTCGTTGTGAATTGCATTGAAGATCGGTGTTGAAGACCCGGTATTTGCGAGAGCGATAGGATGACCTATCGATTGTCTCTGCACTGAGTTGCAACGGTATAGAGACTCCCTAAGTGATGGGAAATCCGATCAGGATTGTGAATATCCGGATTGCAAGGACTTCTTTGTAAGTGCCTTCGGTTTTGTTCGAGCGCGGAACAGACTTGTATGGATAGTATGCCTGACATTACAAGTTGAGATATAAAGCCGATTTCTTTCAAATATATTTCTGTTGGTGGCGAAGAATTTATTCTTTTAGCTTAACACCCTTCTCTGAGACGTACGAGCCCAAAGGTTATGTAGTTGAAGGTTATCAGCGATATATTCCCAATTTGGTAATGTGACATGCTGAGTGATGCTGAAATGATCATTGTGTTGATTATTTGTGATAGGATCGTTTATTTGATCGTCTATCTTTGTGATCATCTCTATGATCATTTGTGACCCAAAGCATGGCTTTTGTATAAAGTATGTTTTTGTGGACGTGACTTCGTCGAGCCTCACACCCCGTGAATGGTCAAAACAGGAAAGATGCGGCAAGGTTATGAGGGGTAGCGCCCTTTAGGATGTGTGCATTTCCTTCTGGAAAAGGGTGGTATCATGGTATGGAGCCCAGATACTTACTCATGTTGAAAACACTTTGTTATGATTGTGTGAATTGATTGCGAGCGCTCGGTGAAAAGGTCCCAAAGGACCGGGGGATGGCATATTCGGTCAGTTGTTACTCAGTTAGGGGTAACCCGGCCTTGTGTTGGTAGAGATCCGGTTTGGTTCTCGGGGATGTCCATCCAGAGGCATTCTCATGTGGCAATGGGAAGTTCCTTGGCCTGATCATTCGTTGGAAATCCAAAGAAACAATACGATCTTGTACGGTATTAGTTGTAGAACCTATCATTCACTTATGGTGGCACCCCACTGTTTGGATGGTAGCTATAGTAGGCATAGTTCGGAATGTCTATGCTGGCTAAGATTTATATTCTACTTTCGAAATGAATTTTTTCTACACTATACACTAATAATAATATCAAATGTTATTTTAAATGCGTATCAAGCATCTTTGACTATCATAAGGAGAAATCTCCTCCGATTCTGCGTTTGCATGTGTGTGTGTGCGGGAGGCCTTATGGTAGTCTCATTTTTAAAAGCATTGCGAATTGAGTTTAAAAATATCTCTCTATTTTGTTTTTAAAGATAAATAAACTGTTTTGAGTTCTCACACCAGTCACATGACTGACTTGGAGTTTATTGTTTTCCTTCCTAAACTCTGGGTGCCCACCAATTTCCACACGGGCAGTTAAGAGTTAGGTTTATCAGGATATTCTGGATATTCTGGAGTTGCTGGAGGCAAGCTGGATGGCATGGCGTATTACTAGTATATAGTATTTCTTTTCCGCTGCACTGTTTGTTGTTGTACACTCTGATGATATGATGTAATGAAATGTGATGCAATGTAATAACTGATATAGTTCTTTGTTTAAAGATTATTCATTTATTATTATATGTTGTTCCGCTGCGAATTGTGAGATTCTGATGTTGTTCAGTTATGTTCTATTCTCTTTTTCTTCTATTTAAAAAAAAAAATTCTATTTTCTTTCCTCTATTTCTTTTCCCTCTATATTTCTTTTCTCCCTATTTTCTACCTTCTTTTCTCTCTTTTTCTTTGTCTTTCTTTTTCTTAAACCATAACATTTCGGGTTTCCGGCCTTCGATTTCTCGGCAGTCGATAAAGTGAGTATCGATGTTGAATTTTCGAAAGTCGAAAATTTCCGGGGCGTTACATTTGGTATCAGAGCTTATGGTTAAGCGACAACCATGGTTCTGTTGGGTATTACTCATTAGAGATAGAGTCAGTAGTGCTCTAGATTGAGTTTGAGTGTAATAATAGCTATGAGAGCGTATTTGTTAGTGAATATAAAATTGTTTTATATTGTGATGATTGGTTTGTTGAGTGGTATATAGATTCTGGTTAATACGAGTAATTAACGTTGTTGATAGGGATCTCTAAACACTTGTACAGAACAATTCGACACAGTATTGTTTTAAATTGGGTAAATGAAATAATTTTACCTTGATTATATTTTATATATAAAGGAATAATTTTTCAGAATTATTAAAGTGTATATAAGTTGATTGTTTGGTTGTTGAATAAGTTGTTTGAATAATTTAAATTAAAGAATAATTGTATAAGCAAATGAATTATAAGAATTGAATTATAATTAAAGTGATTTACAATTGTGAAATAAACTTATATATATAAGAAGTGAAATTATATGAATATACTTATGAATATGAGTTGTAATAAAAATGAATTTAAGTTATGTAAAACAAGTGATGTTTATGAAATGAAATATAACTTAAGAGTTGTTGAATGAAGTTGATATTAGTATCAAAATAAATTAATAAAGTTAAGTGATAAATGTGAACTTGAGTTATATGAAATGAAATTCAACTTTAGAAATTGAATTGAATGAATGGATTTAATTAGTGAATGCAAACTAATTAAAATTGAATAAGAATGAATGTTGATAAAATCCTATGTTAATAAATCAAATGTGATTAAATTGAAAAAAAACCAATTCATGAAATATTAATGAGAATATAAATGAATATATGTTGGTTATGAATTGTTGGATGCTAGTTGGTTGATGTTTGCATTTGTTGTTTTGTTTCATTTGCTATGTTGGCATATATAGTTGTTATGTTACTATATGATGTATATTGATACTATTTTCATATATGCATGTTCTCATGTTGTTTGTTGAGTGTTTAGTAGGTGCGGATCGCGTTTGCTTCGCATTTGGAGCTCGCTTTCGCGCTATATTAGCCGTATATGCTCGCTAATAAAATATAAGGTACATATCTCGGATTACATACCGTACTTTTATACATTTTTTCCCTTCGGGATGCCTCATTACTTGATGAGATGTATATTTGTGATATATATACTGTCATTTTTTTTTTCGGATCGAGCCGCGCAAAGGAGACTATGGCGAATTTTTCCGGAAATTTAAGGCGTTAGAAAATTTTTGAGAAAATGGGAATTTTTTTTGAAAACTTTAACTTTAAATTGGAATTGAAAGTTAAAACCATAGTAGTTGTTTTTGAAAAGATAACTAAGTATGATTTGAAAACTTAGTAAAGATTTGTAAGAAGTTTAACTATGGATTTTGGAAAATTAATAAATTTTGTAACTTTTCTTACTTAATAATTTCGAGGACGAAATTCTTTTAAGGGGGGAAGATTGTGACGACCCAGAATTTTTATTAATTAAAATTTGAATATTTAATTAATTTTAAATAATAATAAGTGAATTTATAAGTCGAATAAATTTTATTTTGAATTATTGGATTTAATTGAATAATTAAATCAATGATTTAATATGTTAAATTATGGAAATAATTGAACATTTGAGTTAAATATGATTGAAAATTATTTGTAAAATTTTATTTTATCATATGGGAGTTAGAACGATATTTTAGAACTTTTAAAATCGAATTAAAAGTTAAATTGTGAAAATTGAATATTTTAATATTTAAAATCGACTAGTGAAAATAGTCAATTTTTGAACAGTCTCAGAATTGAACGAAACCAGTTCCATTGGATCCATAATAGTTAGTTATTACCGGATTTCAATTTTCGTGTCAATCGGAGCTATCGTTTGATCGTGGCAGCTCGAAACGCATCGAATTATTTTTAATTTTAATTTGGCGAGTTAAAATAGCCATTTTTAAAAAAGTCTCGAATTTCGATGAAACTAGTTTCATCGGATCCGTAATGTGATATTATTGTAAGGTTTCAAATTTCGTGTCAATTGGATTTACCGTTTGTCCGGTACAAATTAAAACGCCTAGAAAATCGATTAAATCGGTTTAATTTAAATTGAACGTTTATAGCCATAACTCGCACAGATGTCCGAATTAGCTTTCAAAACCTGTTCCATTGTATCCGGAACGCGGGGTAAACCCTAGAAACGCTGGATACGGCGCGTAAGTCGGAGTTTGGAATTTACGGATGAATAGTGTTTGATTTTTCTCTATAAATAGACCCACAACCTTCATAAATAAAAATAAAATAAAAACCTAATCCAAAACCCTAGCCGCCTCTTTACAAACCAATGGCCAGAATTCAATCTCGTTCATCTCCTCAAATCTCTCAATCCATCAAGCGATCGTGAAAACTTCCAACTAGAGATGTGTTGAGTGTAGCGAGTACTTCGATTTCATACGGTCGAGATCGTATTTAGTGGATCAAGGTGGCCTCAAATTGCCTGCGTTCGTCCATGCTTGCGCACGGTTTTCCATGCAGGGGGGGTGCCGAGCTCGGAGTTGTTCATGGCGTGGGTAGACGTGGCCTTGAGCTACGAATTGGAACTCCCTGATTGAGTTTTAGTCAAGCATGGAAGTTGCAATATTAAACCCTAATCATGCTAATGGGTTCGGTCGTGTTTTCTTATTACCTGGAGCATATGCGTGAGTGGGAAGAAGGGGTGGACGGCAGAGATTCAAAGGAGCTAGATCTAACGGTGATAATTTGTTTAGGTTTAAAAGTTTATGTTGAATTGTTTATATAAATTTGTGTAAAACTGTAAAATCAATAACTTTTTCATACGAGGTCGAAAAAATGCAAACTCAGTTGCGTTGGAATCGTATGGACGAGCACTACGCGATGAAATTGGATTGGAGTCATTTGGAGTTAGTGAGAATTTTGGGTAAAATTAAACGTCCGTTTAATTTTATTCGAAATAAATCGCTAAAACGGAATTTAAATCAAGGTGAGAACTTCTCACTCAATCGAATCAGTTTCGATTTTATTTTAAATAGTTAGATTTAAAATATTTGAATGCATGTTTGAATGATGATTGTTATCTAATGATTGTTAAAATAGACATTATGCGCCGTTAGTAAGCGGATGTTATTTATTAAAAACATATACCGCGAATATTTCATAAACAGTGAAATTGGTATTATATATAATAGCAATATATATATATATATATATTGGCATATGTATATATTGGAGTTATTGATTTCCCGCATTTATTTGTTTAGCAGATGAGACCCTATTGCGCCGTTATTAAGCGGATAATATTTAAATCGCATATACCGCGATAATTTCGTACTGGAGCGAAATTGGTATTGTGCTAATGTTTATGGATGCAGGAAAACAGGTTGGAGGGATCCAACTGGATTCCTCAACAGTATTTATTTGATTATGGATATTTTGATATTCGTTGATTATCATATCGATATATGATATCGTTGTTGTCGTGATTGGCTATTTGGTATGTAGCATCACTAGACCAAATTGGGAGCTTTAAAAATGATTTTTAAAGTGATTTTTGAAAATATACTATATGTTTGGAAATTGATTCATTTTAAATAAATAAACGTTATAATTTTTAAAGTTATAAAAATTATGATTTTTGAGAAATATAGTTAAAAACTGATTTTTGAGAATATGATGCTATTGATTTTATAAAATAGTTTAATCGGGATTTTAGAATTTATTGTGAAAAGTTTAAATATAGGATTTATAAAATTTAATTATTTTATGAATCGAAATGGTGAAATAATAAAGGAGATTAAAGACGTTTTAAAAGAATAATATAAATTGAATTATATTAAGAGATTTATAAATGGATATTTATAAATTGAAATATTAAATTATAAAACGAGTTTTTATAAGTGTTTGAATGAAGTGAAAATGAATTTCATAAATTGAATGAAATTTATAGAATTATAAACGGTGAGATTATAAATGGAATTTTATAAACAGTAGGTTTATAAAATTTGAAAAGTCAATTGAAGAATGGATTTTTGATTAAATGAATCTTATAAGTTATAAGATTTATGAATTGGGATGTTTAAAAGAACGATTCTTGTAAACAAATAAATTATAAGTATTTAACTTATAATATGAACCTTTAAGTTATAATTGAGTTATAAATCGAATAGGTTAATAAAGAAAATTTATAAAAGGAAGTTGTTATAAAATAATTAGAAATGGAATTTATAAACGTTGTTTTATAAATTCGCAAATGACTTATTTTGATAAGTAAATTGTTGAAACCTATAAATGAAGTTATATTCACGTTTTTGAACTGTGAATAATCCTTTTAAATAAAATGTATAAAAGGATGAAAGTTTTTAACATAGTATATTCACGTTTTTGAATAGTGAATGCTATGTTAAAGAAATTATTTTAGATTGATGTTTTAAATAGAATTAAAACGATCTAACAATATTTTAAATTGTGTTAAGATTCGAAACCATAGATTTCAACATTTATTGTTGAAATAGACGTTTTCGAAAAATAGAAGGAAATAGTGGACTATAACACTGTTGTTATAGTAAATGATTTCCGAAAGGAAATGTTTTGTATAGTATTGGGATTTATATATCTATTTTAATTTCGAATCCCTATACTAGTGATTTTGGGTTGTCGTAACGATGTTTTACGCAATATTCGTTTTTGCCCAAATAAATATGTTTAAGAGAATGATTTCCTTAAAGAATGAAATATATACTTAATCTCGATTTAAGTATATTGAATATTTTCTAAGTGCTGAAAATAAATAAAATTTGTGAATTACTTATTAAATAAGTATGGAAATGTTTTTCCAATGTGGAATGAAACGTTTAGAGAATTTATCTTTTTGAAGATAAATTGAAATGAATAATTGAAATCATATATGCATGAATATTTTGAAATATAAATTCATTATGGAATTTATAAATGAAAAGGAGAATTTGTTTAAAAATAAATATTGATTTATTTTTGGAGTGTGAAATTATATATCTTGTAAAGATATTTTGAAAAATAAATAATTTGGAAAATTATTTGGAAACTGGTGATGTGTGCATATCCGTTGATAGTTCAATAACCGACTATCAATATTTCCCTTTGAATGGGTAATTGATGTGATTTGTTTGAATGTGAATGCCACACTTTTTTTTGAATAAGCACTCACTATTCGGGTTAACCGGGAAAGGACCATGGGGTCGTATAACCCATTCCGAATATGTGAAACGTCGTTGTGAATTGCATTGAAGATCGGTGTTGAAGACCCGGTATTTGCGAGAGCGATAGGATGACCTATCGATTGTCTCTGCACTGAGTTGCAACGGTATAGAGACTCCCTAAGTGATGGGAAATCCGATCAGGATTGTGAATATCCGGATTGCAAGGACTTCTTTGTAAGTGCCTTCGGTTTTGTTCGAGCCCGGAACAGACTTGTATGGATAGTATGCCTGACATTACAAGTTGAGATATAAAGCCGATTTCTTTAAAATATATTTCTGTTGGTGGCGAAGAATTTATTCTTTTAGCTTAACACCCTTCTCTGAGACGTACGAGCCCAGAGGTTATGTAGTTGAAGGTTATCAGCGATATATTCCCAATTTGGTAATGTGACATGCTGAGTGATGCTGAAATGATCATTGTGTTGATTATTTGTGATAGGATCGTTTATTTGATCGTCTATCTTTGTGATCATCTCTATGATCATTTGTGACCCAAAGCATGGCTTTTGTATAAAGTATGTTTTTGTGGACGTGACTTCGTCGAGCCTCACACCCCGTGAATGGTCAAAACAGGAAAGATGCGGCAAGGTTATGAGGGGTAGCGCCCTTTAGGATGTGTGCATTTCCTTCTGGAAAAGGGTGGTATCATGGTATGGAGCCCAGATACTTACTCATGTTGAAAACACTTTGTTATGATTGTGTGAATTGATTGCGAGCGCTCGGTGAAAAGGTCCCAAAGGACCGGGGGATGGCATATTCGGTCAGTTGTTACTCAGTTAGGGGTAACCCGGCCTTGTGTTGGTAGAGATCCGGTTTGGTTCTCGGGGATGTCCATCCAGAGGCATTCTCATGTGGCAATGGGAAGTTCCTTGGCCTGATCATTCGTTGGAAATCCAAAGAAACAATACGATCTTGTACGGTATTAGTTATAGAACCTATCATTCACTTATGGTGGCGCCCCACTGTTTGGATGGTAGCTATAGTAGGCATAGTTCGGAATGTCTATGCTGGCTAAGATTTATATTCTACTTTCGAAATGAATTTTTTCTACACTATACACTAATAATAATATCAAATGTTATTTTAAATGCGTATCAAGCATCTTTGACTATCATAAGGAGAAATCTCCTCCGATTCTGCGTTTGCATGTGTGTGTGTGCGGGAGGCCTTATGGTAGTCTCATTTTTAAAAGCATTGCGAATTGAGTTTAAAAATATCTCTCTATTTTGTTTTTAAAGATAAATAAACTGTTTTGAGTTCTCACACCAGTCACATGACTGACTTGGAGTTTATTGTTTTCCTTCCTAAACTCTGGGTGCCCACCAATTTCCACACGGGCAGTTAAGAGTTAGGTTTATCAGGATATTCTGGATATTCTGGAGTTGCTGGAGGCAAGCTGGATGGCATGGCGTATTACTAGTATATAGTATTTCTTTTCCGCTGCACTGTTTGTTGTTGTACACTCTGATGATATGATGTAATGAAATGTGATGTAATGTAATAACTGATATAGTTCTTTGTTTAAAGATTATTCATTTATTATTATATGTTGTTCCGCTGCGAATTGTGAGATTCTGATGTTGTTCAGTTATGTTCTATTCTCTTTTTCTTCTATTTAAAAAAAAAAAAATTCTATTTTCTTTCCTCTATTTCTTTTCCCTCTATATTTCTTTTCTCCCTATTTTCTACCTTCTTTTCTCTCTTTTTCTTTGTCTTTCTTTTTCTTAAACCATAACATTTCGGGTTTCCGCCTTCGATTTCTCGACAGTCGATAAAGTGAGTATCGATGTTGAATTTTCGAAAGTCGAAAATTTCCGGGGCGTTACAAGACTCGCACACCCTGCTCCGCCTATAGAGTTTCGCTTACTCGCAAACTTTGCTTCCCGCCTATAGAGCTTCGCTTACTCGCAAACTCTGCTCCCGCCTATACAGCTTTGCAAACTCGCACACCCTGCTCACTGAACTAATTCTAACTAGACAATATGACACTACCTAAACCCTAGGCGGTGATTTACAAAGTTTTGATTAGAAAAAATAAAAAAAACAATTAATAAAACTTAAACCCTATTTAAAAAACTAAAGCCCCTTTTTTTTTTAAAACACAGCCGGCCCTTTTATTTTCTAACCCGATGCTTTCTTCTTCTTTTGGCCTGTAAAAAAAAAATGGTCGTCGTTCCTCTTTTCAGCTCAATTAGGGCTTCTGCAAATTAGGTGCTTTTGATCCTTGCGATTCAAACTAGGGTTGTACAAATTGAAGCGCCGCTCGTTCTCGTTTGATAGTAGGCTTCGATGCTTTTTATTTGCTCACGGCTCTTAAATTTGGATCGAGTTTATTTTGTGATTTCGGTACGTATTTTATCCCTTTTGCTTTACTGGTTGATGTTTGAACTCGATGATTAATTTGCCAATGATGATTGGGCTTATATAGGATTTGAAATCCTATTTTTGTGTTCGTATATTCGTGTTTGAATTTGTCTACTGATTTGCTTTGGCCATTCGATTATACTGGGATGATTGAGATAAAATCTGACTTTGTCAATTCCGTATTTTTGATGCTTGGTTGACACAGCTTCGATTTTGACTTTGCTCGGTTATGTAATGATCATATCAAAGATGCGCATTTTTTCATTTTACTTGTATAACACGGTGAATACTTGATTGATTTGTTCAACTTCGGTTTTGATTGAATTTAATGCTGTAGCATACTTGACCTGTTTTGTTCTTTGTGCTTCGACTCTGGCCATTTTTTATGTTCACTGGCCTGTACATTTGCATTGTATATATTCTTGGATTTGGATTTGAACTGCTTCATGTACTTGATATTGTGGCATGTGGTCTTTGCTGTTATGTTGATGCATTGTGCCTTTGTGGTTGTAACTGGACAGTTCATATTGCTGTGCTTCATCGTTTGTGTCCACTGCATTCTTCGTTTGGTCTACTTGCATTGTTTCTGGCTTTGACTTGGTTACACGGCTAGAATTGTTTCTTTGATGCATAAAACTGTGTTGATGTTAACTGACTTTGGTTATACCCTGATTTGTTCATATATATGCTTGAGTTTTCATATTTTAACCTTGATCATTTTAAAATTGCTATGACTTGAATTCCTTGGCTTTGATGTTCTCTGGTTTTTCTGATAGCACTGTGCCTTAACATGCACTCGAGTCATGGTCATTGTTGACAACTTGGTTGTATGTGCTTTGACATTGTAGTCTCAAGTTCACTGTTGCACTTCACCTGATGTTGAGGCTGATGCATAGTGGCTTGTTTCAGTTGTCTTGGATATTGTTGCATCTATGGCTTCAGTCACTTTGTTGTATACTTGGGCTTTGAACATTTTCAACCTGATGCATCTGGACTTGAGCATATTTGATGAAATTGTTGTCTGGTCTTTGCATTGCTGTGTTGATCATGTTTCTGGTTCAATCCACTGTTTCATGTTTCATGCATGCTCGACATTGAGTTTACTTCACTTGTGGTCTTCATTTTTGATGCAGAACTTCTGTCATGTTGTTTGCAACTGTGTTGCACTTGTATCACTTGTATTTGAACTAAACTTGTGTATCTTGTAGCTTTCATCACTGGTGCATGTACATTGCTTCATGTTGCCTTCAGTAGCTTCACTGTTGCATTTGTATCACTAGTTCATTGCATATTGGACATTTGTGTACTTGACTGTTGCTTGATTTTCCTGTTGAGACCTCTGCACTGTGCCTTGTACTTGTGGTCTGCCTTGAGTTGAATCCCGTGTGTTATTTGGGTTTGACCTTGTGCTGAATTGTTAGCAGTGCTTTTGTTTGATTTGTGCACACGAGTTGGCGAGGCAGTGCACACGTATACGAATGTACATGTGTGTACTGCAGCCACCTATAATTGCCTGTCCCTGATAAAAATACCGATATGCACAGATATTGCACAGTCAAAAATGATGACGAACAACCCAAATAACTGAGGCAAACAATGTTTTCAAAATCATCGTTTCTTTCAAATTTCAAAAATATTTCTCTTTCAATTTTACTGCGTTTGAGAATATTTTTGCAGATTACTCGGATGCTGGAATCTGACTGGAATAAAGTTGAAGATTAAAATACGAGTGTGAGTGATATGTAATGAGGTGCTGATGTAAATGTGAAATGTGATGTAATTGTAATCAAAGTTGTATAGTTATAGTGAGAGTTTGAAATTGTACTATTCAAAAATGTAATAAATATTTATTTGAATAAAATATCTGTTTGAATTCAAATTCTGTGTAATTTATTTTATTCAACAAATATTTATTTAAACTGTGAAAAAATAGAATAGTATATTAACAAATACATTTAAACGAATGTATATATGTTTATTATCATCAAACAAAAATCATATAAGCGCAAAGCGCATATTCAACAATCTCCCCCTTTTGATGATAACAAACATATACTTAAGATTTTGAATGTATTAAATGTATTTGATCGTTCAATTTGCTCCCCCTATTTGAATGCTCCCTCTCTACACAATACTCCCCCTACATATATGCATACAAATAGAAATATATAAATGAGCCTGTATGCAAAGTGAAAATTATTTGACCTTTGCTTGATTCTATTTGACAAAATCTTAACTTTTCTCTCCCTCTTTTGTTAGCAGCAAAAAAATAACAGTGTTGTAAAAATAGGGATGAAGTGATAGACATGAATCAAACATTTAACTCAATTGAATATAAATATTAAATTTCAATAAAACTCAAACAAAAATCATAATTACCCTTGTCAAGCGCATATTCCACTTTCAGAAGTGATGGGGATAAAATCATCAAAAAATCATACAATTCTGTCTATTTGTGGTATATTTATTTCAGGAAATTTGAATATCTACTAACCATGCATAACCGTTAGGACTTTTAAATGAGATTAGTAGTATTCACAATTTTTACTTAAAAAATGAAATCAAGTATCTTCTAACCACGCATGACCGTGAGGACTTTTAAATGGGATTAGAATCAACTTGTCTATTTGAATCAATTAATTTTGATATGCGTTCCATACATGCATAACCGTGAGGACTTTTAAATGAGCATGGAAGCACATAATCAAAAATCCAAGTAATTCACCCATGCATAACCGTGAGGACTTTTAAATGAGAGTGAATACTTTGGATATTTATTTTTATTGCTAAATATAATAAGTTGAAGCACAAATAATTTCCTTCACAGATTTAAAGATATTGAAGAACAAATGATTTCCTTTGTAAACTACCACAAATTTACATACTAAATATGATCTTGATGAGTGATGGTCGATAGAAAGATGATAGAAATAGAAATGGTCATGGAATTTTTACCCAACAAAAAGTTTTTATAACTCTTGTTATGAAATTCTAAAGAAATTTTCTAATTATACTTTCTCGAGTTATAATATATGATAAATATTAACACTCATCTCTTTTTCAATCACTATTCATCTTTTCGATAATCAAAGGGAGTCAGATTAGTCAAAATTTGTCATTTAGAATCAAATTCAAAAATCAAATTTAAAAAAAAATGATTAGTCAATCTCTATAATTCCCAAATCCAAACGTAATTTGAAAAATCTGTCTTCGGGGAGAGGTTTTGTGAAAATATCAGCAAGTTGAGTTTCAGTTGAAATATATTCAATGCAAATGTCTTCTTTAGCAATGTGATCTCTAAGAAAGTGGTGTCTCACATCAATGTATTTTGTGCGTGAATGATGAACATGATTATTTGACAAATCTATAGCACTCCTACTATCACATTTTAATGGAACTTGTTTATAGACTAAGCCAAAATCAGAAAGAGTTTGCATCATCCATAGAATTTGAGCACAACAACTTCCCAAAGCAATATATTCTGCTTCAGTGGTGGATAATGCAACACAATTCTGTTTCCGACTTGACCATGAGACTAATGAATGTCCTAGCATGAAACATGTCCCACTAGTGCTTTTTCTGTCAACTAATGAACCAGCATAATCAGCATCGGAATAACCTACTAAATCAAAATTTTCACAAGAAGGGTACCATAGTCCAAATTTGTGTGTGTGTGAAAGATATCTCAAAATTCGTTTAGTAGCTTTTAAATGAGATTCTTTGGGATTAGCTTGAAAACGTGCACACAAGCACACAGAAAACATAATATCAGGTCTAGAAGCAGTAAGATAGAGAAGTGAACCGATTATCCCTCGATATTTCTTTTGATCAATTGCAATTCCTTTCTCATCTTTGTCCAACTTTGTTCATGGGCTCATAGGAGTTCTCAATGGTTTGGAATTTTCGATTCCAAATTTCTTCAATAGCTTCAACACATATTTGGATTGTGAAATGAAAATACCATCACTGCTTTGCTTAATATGAAATCCAAGAAAGTATTTCAATTCACCAACCAAACTCATCTCAAATTTAGCCTGCATGACTTGTTCAAAATTCTCACACAAGAGCTCATTAGTAGCACCATAAATAATATCATCCACATAAATCTGAACAATAAAAAAATCACCTTCTTTATGTAATAGAAACAGTGTCGTGTCAGCACTACCCTTTTTAAAACCATTTTCCAAAAGATATGTACAGAGGCAGTCATACCAAGCTCTTGGAGCTTGCTTAAGACCATATAATGCTTTTTCTAGCTTATACACATGATTTGGATATTCATGATTTTCAAAACCGGGGGGTTGTTCAACAAAAACTTCTTCTTTTAAATCACCATTCAAAAAGGCACTTTTTACATCCATTTGTTTAAGTTTGAAACCCTTGTAACATGCAAAACTTAGCAAAATTCTAATGGCTTCTAACCTAGCAACTGGAGCAAATGTTTCATCAAAGTCTATGCCTTCTATTTGGTTATAACCTTTTGCAACCAACCTAGCCTTGTTTCTAATTACATTTCCTGATTCATTAATTTTATTTTTAAACACCCATTTAGTCCCTACAATTGGATAGTCATTAGGCCTAGAAACTAATTTCCAAACTTTGTTTATCTCAAATTGATTAAGTTCATCTTGCATCGCTAAAATCCAATTTTCATCATTAAGAGCCATTTCAACAGAATCAGGTTCAATCTCAGAAATAAAACCACTATGACAACAAAACGCACACAAATTTTTATTAAATGAAGAGCGAGTATGTATACCTTCCTTAGGATCACCAATAATTAATTCAGGAGGATGATTAGGTTTGAACCTTAATTTATCAGCATCAACAGTCCTTCTTTCAGTTTTCTCACTAAATGTCCCTTCTTCAGTGCCTTCAGGATCTACCCCATCGTCAACCATCTTTTCAGTCGTTCTATCTTGGTCAGATTCATCAAATTTCACATTGATTGATTCAACAATTGTTTTTGTTCGTTTGTTGTATATTCTGTAAGACTTGCTCCTTGTTGAGTATCCCATGAAAATTCCCTCATCAGCCTTAGATTCAAATTTTCCAAGTTGATCACCTGTGTTAAGAATGAAACAAGGACATCCAAATACACGAAAATAAGAAATGTTAGGTTTTCTTTCATGCCACAATTCATAAGATGTTTTGCCAAGTATTGGTCTAACCATTACTCTATTCATTACATAGCATGACGTATTCACTGCCTCTGCCCAAAAGGTTAGAGGTAGTTTATACTCACTCAACATGGATCTTGCCAATTCTTGCAATGTATGATTTTTCCTTTCAACCACCCCATTTTGTTGAGGTGTTCGTGGAGCAGAAAATTCATGTTTTAAACTATTTTCTTCACAAAAACTTTCGAATTCCAAATTTTCAAATTCGCCTCCATGATCACTTCTCAAGTTTTTAATTGAAACTCCTTTTTCATTTTGAACAAGTTTTGCAAATTTTGAAAAATAATCAAAAGATTCAGACTTTTTGGCTAAGAAATAAACCCATGTAAATCTAGAGTAATCATCAACCAATACATAACAATAACGTTTTCCATTTAAGCTTGCAATTTCATTTGGTCCAAATAAATCCATGTGAATTAATTCAAGAACCCTTGATGTGCTAACAATGTTTTTAGGACGAAATGATGATCGACTAAGCTTGCCCAAGGAACATGCTTTACACACTTTGTTATTTTTAAATTTCTGATGTGGTAACCCCCTGGCTAATTCTTTTGTTTCAAGTTTTTCTAGGAGGCTCATGCTAGCATGACCAAGTCTCCTATGCCATAAAAATGCCTCTTCATCTGTGACTACCAAACATCTAGACAGATTTAGATTGTCAAATGAAAGTGAGTAAACATTTCCTTTTCTTTTGCCCATAAAAACAATGTTATTAGAATCTTTATCAATGATTTTGCAAGTATCACTATCGAAGACAACATTCATACCTTTGTCACATAGTTGGCTAATAGAAATGAGATTGTGATGCAAATTCTCAACATATAAAACATTAGTTAAAGAAAAATTACCGTTACCTACTTCACCTTTACCAATGATCTTACACTTACTGTTGTCTCCCATGATCACATTTCCGCCTTTAAAATTCTCTAGACTAAGGAACTTTGATTTGTCACCTGTCATATGTCTAGAACAGCCTGAATCTAGAAACCATTCTTGTTGCTCCTTAGCCCGCCAACAAATCTCACTAGTTTCCTCTGAGCTGGCTTCTGAATCTGATTTTGCCATCAAACACAAATTAGCTTCCTCTCCTTCTTCACCATCCCAAGTTGCTGCAAAGACCTTGTATACCAAAGTTAAAAAGCGTTCAAACATATCTCTAGAGTTAAAGTAAAATACCTAGCTCCGATACCACTTGTAGGATCTAGATTAACCCTAGAGGGGGGGGGTTAAATAGGGTTATATTAAATTTTCTCGATTTAAACACAGAAATAAACTGCAGAAATAAATATGCTGAAAAGTAAATCACACACAAAGTTTACCCAGCTTCGGCAACCCCTGCCTACTGCTGCATTCATAGATTTCTATTAGAATTAACCAGTATCACGCTTACAAACACTCTACTAGACTCGCAGACATTTGCTCCCGCTAACAAACACTCTACTAGACTCGCACACCCTGCTCGCAAACATTTGCTCCCGCTCACAAACACTCTACTAGACTCGCACACCCTGCTCCGCCTATAGAGTTTCGCTTACTCGCAAACTTTGCTTCCCGCCTATAGAGCTTCGCTTACTCGCAAACTCTGCTCCCGCCTATACAGCTTTGCAAACTCGCACACCCTGCTCACTGAACTAATTCTAACTAGACAATCTGACACTACCTAAACCCTACGCGGTGATTTACAAAGTTTTGATTCGAAAAAATAAAAACAACAATTAATAAAACTTAAACCCTATTTAAAAAACTAAAGCCCTTTTTTTTTTAAAAACACAGCCGGCCCTTTTATTTTCTAACCCGATGCTTTCTTCTTCTTTTGGCCTGTGAAAAAAAAATGGTCGCCGTTCCTCTTTTCAGCTCAATTAGGGCTTCTGCAAATTAGGTGCTTTTGATCCTTGCGATTCAAACTAGGGTTGTACAAATTGAAGCGCCGCTCGTTCTTGTTTGATAGTAGGCTTCGATGCTTTTTATTTGCTCACGGCTCTTAAATTTGGATCGAGTTTATTTTGTGATTTCGGTACGTATTTTATCCCTTTTGCTTTACTGGTTGATGTTTGAACTCGATGATTAATTTGCCGATGATGATTGGGCTTATATAGGATTTGAAATCCTATTTTTGTGTTCGTATATTCGTGTTTGAATTTGTCTACTGATTTGCTTTGGCCATTCGATTATAATTGGATGATTGAGATAAAATCTGACTTTGTCAATTCCGTATTTTTGATGCTTGGTTGACATAGCTTCGATTTTGACTTTGCTCGGTTATGTAATGATCATATCAAAGATGCGCATTTTTTCATTTTACTTGTATAACACGGTGAATACTTGATTGACTTGTTCAACTTCGGTTTTGATTGAATTTAATGCTATAGCATACTTGACCTGTTTTGTTCTTTGTGCTTCGACTCTGGCCATTTTTTATGTTCACTGGCCTGTACATTTGCATTGTATATATTCTTGGATTTGGATTTGAACTGCTTCATGTACTTGATATTGTGGCATGTGGTCTTTGCTGTTATGTTGATGCATTGTGCCTTTGTGGTTGTAACTGGACAGTTCATATTGCTGTGCTTCATCGTTTGTGTCCACTGCATTCTTCGTTTGGTCTACTTGCATTGTTTCTGGCTTTGACTTGGTTACACGGCTAGAATTGTTTCTTTGATGCATAAAACTGTGTTGATGTTAACTGACTTTGGTTATACCCTGATTTGTTCATATATATGCTTGAGTTTGCATATTTTAACCTTGATCATTTTAAAATCTATAAATTGGAATATGGTTAATTTTGCTATGACTTGAATTCCTTGGCTTTGATGTTCTCTGGTTTTTCTGATAGCACTGTGCCTTAACATGCACTCGAGTCATGGTCATTGTTGACAACTTGGTTGTATGTGCTTTGACATTGTAGTCTCAAGTTCACTGTTGCACTTCACCTGATGTTGAGGCTGATGCATCCTGGCTTGTTTCAGTTGTCTTGGATATTGTTGCATCTATGGCTTCATTCACTTTGTTGTATACTTGGGCTTTGAACATTTTCAACCTGATGCATCTGGACTTGAGCATATTTGATGAAATTGTTGTCTAGTCTTTGCATTGCTGTGTTGATCATGTTTCTGGTTCAATCCACTGTTTCATGTTTCATGCATGCTCGACATTGAGTTTACTTCACTTGTGGTCTTCATTTTTGATGCAGAACTTCTGTCATGTTGTTTGCAACTGTGTTGCACTTGTATCACTTGTATTTGAACTAAACTTGTGTATCTTGTAGCTTTCATCACTGGTGCATGTACATTGCTTCATGTTGCCTTCAGTAGCTTCACTGTTGCATTTGTATCACTGGTTCATTGCATATTGGACATTTGTGTACTTGACTGTTGCTTGATTTTCCTGTTGAGACCTCTGCACTGTGCCTTGTACTTGTGGTCTGCCTTGAGTTGAATCCCGTGTGTTATTTGGGTTTGACCTTGTGCTGAATTGTTAGCAGTGCTTTTGTTTGATTTGTGCACACGAGTTAGCGAGGCAGTGCACACGTATACGAATGTACACGTGTGTACTGCAGCCACTTATAATTGCCTGTCCCTGATAAAAATACTGATATGCACAGATATTGCACAGTCAAAAATGATGACGAACAACCCAAATAACTGAGGCAAACAATGTTTTCAAAATCATCGTTTCTTTTAAATTTCAAAAATATTTCTCTTTCAATTTTACTGCGTTTTAGAATATTTTTGCAGATTACTCGGATGCTGGAATTTGACTGGAATAAAGTTGAAGATTAAAATACGAGTGTGAGTGATATGTAGTGAGGTGCTGATGTAAATGTGAAATGTGATGTAATTGTAATCAAAGTTGTATAGTTATAGTGAGAGTTTGAAATTGTACTATTCAAAAATGTAATAAATATTTATTTGAATAAAATATCTGTTTGAATTCAAATTCTGTGTAATTTATTTTATTCAACAAATATTTATTTAAACTGTGAAAAAATAGAATAGTATATTAACAAATACATTTAAACGAATGTATATATGATTATTATCATCAAACAAAAATCATATAAGCGCAAAGCGCATATTCAACACAGTGATATTTCACTTGAGTTGAATTTACAGTTATAAGAATGTTAATCCCGACTCGAGTGTTTTGTGTTTTTCTTTATGCTGGGGTCAAATTGAGTGACACGACATTTGAAACTCACCTTTGGAGTTTGGAGCTTTGCTTAAATATATATCTTAAATCTAGTTAGCTTTCAGTTGTTTCCAATTATTTCTATTTAGTCTTGTAGTTACTTTTGTATTTGAGACTACTCTGTATTTGAGATTTCTGTTGTATTTTGTTTTAAACTCTGATGCTTATATAGTACCTTTATGAACTACTATTTATCTATTCCACTGCTTATTGTTATATTACTTTGTGTTTGTGATTCTCTGATTGATTTATTTACTGTATATGTTGAGTTTTGCCAAATACAAATTAACAATCTGTTGTTTTGAGCAATTTAAGTCTAACATGAGTGGATGGTTATCGATTTGAATGGTTCAAAATACCAAGTCGTTACAGAGTGATTCTACTTCTATTGTGATTTCAACTCTGTCGTCTTCTCAATCTATCAGCGCCACATCCAAGAAACACCATTTCTAGTTCCACATTCAAGCTCCATTGTTGATCTATAGGAAATGCAATCCTAGTGCCAAATGATTCTAATAATCAAATCTTCTGCAATTGCCTTTGTCTGGAATCTCGACTTTGAATTCAAGGTGGGAACTTGATATGCCATCGAACAATCAATCACCATCGCTAATTAACGTTGACTCCATTCCATCGATCCATGTCGAGCTCATAAAGGCCCTTTATCACGGTAGCCTTGAATACCCCATGGTCATAACATGCTACATGCAATACTTGGGGTGTGGTAGTGAGGGACAAAAATCATACCCACTAAAGTTGAATGCGATCTTGGTCAACTTTGAGTATGGATTAGCACTACGGAGTTCGATAGATAACGCTTGAAATGTTAACTTCATAAATGCATCTTGGCACTCATCAATTTCAAGGGTCGATGCATTCTAGGATGTTTATCCAATCGACATTCGAACTCGATCCTATAAGCATGTTATTGTACGAAGAGAAGCTCTACATCGCCATAGGCAGTGGTTTCGTTACACTAAATCCTTCATTAATGGGTAACATCCAATACATAGTTCCATCATGTGCTAAAGCTTGTGTACCGGCACGAGCGAGCAATCTGCACAAAGTTCATCCCCTGATCATGCAATGGGAACAAGGCATGCACCACATAGATCAAATAATACACCACTTCACCGATCGATGTGTAAAACCCGATTGGTCGACATAATTCATCATCCATTGGATTCCTTACATCGGCCACACAAAAATTAATAAAAGTTTACATTGAATGTAAAGCATATCTGATCATTCTCGTATCTTTAGCTTTCAGTACTAAATGCAACCTCTTAGATGAATTGGGCATATTTCTGCCACAGTTGCATGTCCCTTTAATCTTGGATCTACTTCCCCGAAGGCAGGCTCATCCTCTATGCTACTTCCATTTTAGAAACTTCGTGGCCTTAGAAACCTCTTCATCAACCTGAAAAATCTATACAGGTTGTCCCACTCACATCTATGGAGGAATTACATTTTCATTGATCCTAACATCGATTTATAAGGTATGATGATCCTTGATGACCCTTCGGACTATCCAAATATGAGGCTAACAGCTGTAGATGTTAAAAGAATTTATAAACGCCATGGTATCCCCACTGTAGAAAACTTAACTCTGTTACCTGGAACACCCTATAAATTAACGGTGATTAATAAATAATTATTAAGGCTCAAAAATAAAATGTGAGCAAACATTGGAATCTGGCCACGAAACTTGCACCACTGTGTTTATGGCGATTTCTAAGCAACTTTCACATTTGGAGTTTTAAGATTAGAGTTCAAACAAAGAAGTTATCATCGTTTGAAGTTTTTGAAACAAAAATAATTAAGAAGGACTAAAAAGGAATAAAATACATAATTGCATGGATCTCACCGATCAACACCGTAGACACGACCGATCAACTCTTAGCGATCCAGATTTTATTATTCTAAACCAACCTCACTCCAATGATTCAGACGCTTTCTAACCACTACAAGTAAAAACTAGAACCTTCACTTTTATTCACAAAAATATTTGAATATCTAGCGAAGCTCTATCTGTCTTATATCTCGATTAGATTCAAGAGTTCAAGTTCAAGGGAAAAGGTAATAGGTTTATATAGATATATGATTTTCTATTTTTATTCTTTCGCAATCTCTGAGTTCTGAATCTATTTTGTATACAATTAGATTATTGTACATTTCAAAGAGAGAAAATCTAACGGTGCATATAGAAAATGGCATGAATCGAACCCACTGGGAAACTAGATACTATCTGTGAGTGGAAATCTTCGTTTTTTACATTTTAGTATTTGTATAGTAGAAGTTTGGACTTTTTTAATGCATTGGGGAATGTTATACATGAAAACTCTAAAATTAAAACCCTAAAATTCCCCTAAAAGGAAATGTTAATTCTTAAGTTTACGGGAATCTCAGTTTTTATAATGAAACAGTAGAATTTGTTTTGTTATTGCAATTTGAATATTGTATATTCTATTCCACTTCCAACTTTCTCTATTAATGTGCTAAAGGGTTCTAAAAAAGAAATAAGTTAGAAAATAGTGTGTAACGTACGAATTCTACTATTCTAGTTTGCACTGCCTATTTTCGTAAATTAAATATGAATCCCTTTTTCATTATATATGTAAAAGTTGAATATAATATAAAGGATTTAAATTGTAAGTTTACTCTTTGAAGTAGAGGTGCCGATTCGACTAAATTAATATATAAAATAATTTTTGCATTTGATTTTTATTATTAATGCAAGTTTATTGTTTAGCCAAGGATATTAGCTAATTTGTAAGTTATTGTATAGAGTTAGACTTATATGAATTGGACGTTTTGACATTAAAAATGATTAATATTGAACATGGAAATCTTAGCACGCTTAGAATATTTAGTTAGCCTAAATTATATATGTATAGATATATTAGCATATAAATATATTATCAATATATAATTAATAGCATATTAATTGTATCGTATAGAGTAAATATGTTAGTAACTAGAATTAAACCCCATAGGAAGGAAATAAGGATAATTATGGAAATTAATCTATAATGGATGGCAGAATAAGGAGCTTTCCTTATATGGCCTTAATGCGAAATGGAGTGAGGTGAGGAACTATGATTAAATTATAAGGACATGATGTTAATCAGAAGCACACAGAAGTATGCCTAGTTAATCTAGCTACCAGCAGTGTGATTTTAAGACTGATGTGAGACATCGCCTATAATAAGTACCCATAGTGGACCTGAGGTTGGTCCAAATTCTATAGAGTAAGTCTGCCTAGTTAATCTAGGTACCAGCAGATAAGAATGGTCGGACTAATGTAAGACGTCATAGTTTGGGTTATGTGTCAAAATATTTATAGCTTGCTTCTAGGTTGGGGATATTACGTGGTTGTTGTAGGGTATGCCTCCTTCCCATTTAAGATGTATTAAATGGTTGTGATTATTGTTTAGATGCAGTTGTAATGATCCTTGGGAGGGATCCTCTTTGGGGTCGAGGTATTAGGTAGATATTATAGGGTCCGTCTCTTCCCATAAAGAAGTAGTAAGTAGCTTAATGAGATTTCCTGTGATGTCAGTTAGGTAGTACTAAAGAGGGGCTCACTTTGGGTTAGGTATTAAATGAGGGGGATCTATATAGGATATAGGTATTAAATGGTCAGAGTCCGCCTAATTCCTTTTAAAGAGGTATTAAGCGGCTCGAGTACTTTCTTTCACATTTTTAGGACATGATTGATGATAGTTGCATATGTTTGGAAAAGGCCTATGGCCTACAGTTGAACGTACATTATAGTGATGGACTAGAAGAGCCTTCAGGCTTACAGTTGGAGGTATTCTTGGTAAGATAGTACATGACGCATATGACCTATTACTTTTCTAAATGATAGTGCCAAAATACTATTACGGTAAGACTTGAGATTTTCACCAGACATTGTTGTTCTGGCTCCCACCTCATTACAATATATAGGTTTGAGGAAACAATGCTGATTGAGAAGAAGATAGATAGGATGGAAAAAGTTACTATCTATAAAGCTAAAGACTCATCATCTACCTATATTTTTATGTATTAAATTTATGGTTTCCATTGGTGCAAATCCAGTCACCTCAGTTTGAGACGAGAAGTAATTCCCCATTGGTAGCAAATAGTTATCTATTAAGCGGAGGAAAGAGTACTATAAAGAAGCAAAAGGGTTATGTTCCTATTCTTGAAAGAATGGACTAACAAGGTCAGTTACCTAGCTAACTTTCATAATTAAATGCCAAAAAGTAGAGAAGAAGACTTAAGGTATTTTATCTATCTATTTATGTTTTGATATATTTTGATGTACCTATTTTAAGACACGTTGTTTTTGAGATATTGTATTCCGGATATTTGGGATGATATGTTGTATTTATGAGATTTGAAGTTATATGAAATGGGTACTTATTTCTTTTATTACATTTTATTCCTTTCACTATGAGATTCTGAAAGCATAGATAGATAGCTCCATATATTGTTCATTATACAACAAACAACTAGCTTTCGAATGGCCCTAAGATTCGATGAACTTTTATTTGGTCAAAAATTAGTTCCTTTTAGAGGTGGGTTGTTACATTACCACACAAAGAGCATACCACCCTCTGGGGGGTTACATTGCCTGTAACAGGTACCTGTGCCTCTTGGAGCTATCCCTTCGTCCAATAACTTTCTTCGATTGATTTTCCAGTTCATGAAACTCACCCCTGCTCAACTTCACTCAAATAGATACACCACTTTAAATTGCACATGTATGATTTTTATATGGCACTTGGGCAGGGTGCCCACTTTTGAAGAGATCAAATGTCTCTATAAGTTTAAAAAGAGTCACCCATCTCTGATTCTTGAATCACTCAAGGGCTTCCAAGTCATTGTTAGCCTCCATCATAAGCATAGTTAATCTAAGGATGAGTACTTCCTCATTCATTGTCCGAATGGCTTCACCCAAAAGTGGCTATTTGACTTCTCCTCTCTTATCTACTTATAGATATCCCTAAAGATTTACAAACAGTGCTCTAATATGGACACTCCAACTTTTGAAGAATATCCCAGAGCATGAAAGGAAAAGAATGAATATCATAGCTAACCTTCAACCATGCCATTTTCAGCTGCTACACAATGGATGAAGGATTAACTACATGCACCCCACACTGAGGGCCGTCCAAGTTGTTGATGAAGATGAAAATGATCCCCTAGCTCAAGTACATCAAGATGCCTCACATGTTGCATAAGGCATCTCCAGTAATAGAGAAGTGGATGAAGTTAAAGATGAGGATGAAGACATCTATAATGAATATGAGCCTACTGGGGAGATGGGTGAAGATGAGAGAACTTCATCTTTTTCTTCTTGTCCTAAACAGATAAGAATTTAATTCTCTCTTGGTCGATTACTGATCCATTTTAGACTCTAGTTGGAGAATTGACATTAGTTCGACTGAAGAAGACATCTGTTGCTCATTTGGTAATTTTGGTAGAATTTCATACTTCATTCCTAAAATTGACAAATATCCCATCCTCAAATCGAACTGCAACCAATATGCCTAATAATTCTATAAGGGAAGTCACTCTAGTTACTCGACCCTATGAGCATGGTCCATAGAATCATTAGGGCACACCGACACTCCATATAACACTTATGACCATAGCATGCTGATTTTCTATGTACTCTTATCTAATTTCAAAATTTCGACTCGTTTCTATCTCTTTTCATGTATAATGGGATGCTCCAAACTTTTGAAGGTCTCGATAGTAAATATAAAAAGTATATTGGTCGTAAATCTATAGGCTTCCCTCACCATCGAAGCGAATGATCATGAGAGTCTGAATTCGAGTGAGCCTGAAGGTAGGAGAGGGAGAGGCTGGGTGAAGAAGAGAGGAGATATCGTGCAGATCATGATCGAGGCTCCTAGGATCGCTCTAAGTCAATATGGAGGTTGTACTCTCCATATCGTAATCACTCTTCACTTTCAAAATACTTAGACCCTTATTCCAAGAGACCCAATAGTCCTCCTCCAACCTCTAGACTCCCCATAGCCTTTTTTTCCACCACCTCCATATCAAACTTTAGTGTCTTCCCATAAAATCGAAAAAAGCTTTAAAGCCCACACACTCAACTTCTGAACCAATCCTTCAAAGGCCCAGACAATGCGTGCTTCTATAACTTCTATTACACAAGTTACTCCACTGCTACAACCCTAGTCACGAGCCTTAACTTAGCATAGATGCAATGGACTTTCCCTAATATGTGCTTTACCATTGTCAAATTCGACTATCCTTTGAAGAACATCCCTCTATAGGCGATAACCTATGCTGGGGAGGTCGTCAATGACATCATTAATCAATAAAACATCTGGAGGAGATTTGCCCATGCCATGTCAAACACCAACAAAGTCGGACAACTCATAATTTAACAATATGAGTATGAAAAAAGGACTATAGAAGGATTTGTGCATTTTTCCATAGGGATAGATCAACTGAAGAGGTGGTGGCTAATAAAGAAAAAGATATAGAGGATGCCGAAAAAGAGGTGCCAATATGAATTAAAGGCTATCGAGGATAAGTACTAGGCGATGGAAGTGCATTTTCAAAATGCTTGTCATAAGAGCAGTGAGCTAGCTAAGAAAAACGGTACACTACAGGCCCCCATCAAAAATCAATCTCTTACCATCATAAATCTCAAGGTCAAGGTGGATAAAGAAAAAAGGAAAAATATGAATCGCTCATGTTGGTTAAGGAACACATGCTTAAGACCATCATAGCTAATAATGAGAAGAAACTCATAGAAGCCCATTCCATTATGGCCGAGAAAAAAAAATTAAAGAGCCCTGTCATAAAATAAAGACTAACTTGGTATGCTTTTACACTGATATGATCAAAACTAACAATCTCAAGTGGTTAGAATAAAGATATCCTCAAGCGTCAGCTCTCTCTTAGGATGAAATACTCAGACAAGAAAGGGAACATGTCAGCGAAGTCGTTGAGAATGAACTTAATCCCGACCTTTTGGGTAAAGATGATTTGGAAGCTCCAGCTAAGGGCTAAGATAAACGGACTTCCATAGTTTCTACCTCTACCTAGGTGCCTGATGGGGTTCCACCTAAATATGTCTCTAAGGATTTGATAGAAAGCTCGGTTCTTATATAGTAGGAACCCCAGTTGGAAAATGTTACTCTAACGGTGATGGCCAACTTCGAGTCCATTGCAATTCTTATACCTAGGTCATCTATACCTATGTCATCCATTCTTACCTTAACTACATTGAAAAAATTCCACAAACAGTAACAACAATAGAGATCATCACTCTGCCAACTTTAATTTCCAAAAGGTAGAACCCCGAGGATCCCAGCTTCATTCCATCTGAGATTGCTCCTAAACTTCATGCTTTATCCCCTGTGCCGGAGGAAGGGAAAACTGATGCATCTTCTCAAACCTAACATCGACCCTAGAGGTATATCTTTGGCATACCCAATATTTGAGAAGCTTCAAATGTCTTCTAGGAATATTTATATCATTCTCCATTCTCTCTATCAACTATTAGGTCTACTGCCCATAGCTCCATTAGCGGACATGATCTTTTCTTTAGGCCTCAAAGCTTTAACCACCACTTTTATCATAATTTTTGCACAACCCTTCATTTTGACCGCCTCCACCAGGTTCGCTCCTAGGCCTAAGATTGAGAAGATCACTCCTCTGAATGAGGAAAGCATGACTGAGTGCAAACTCTTGATGTTTAATGAGTACATACTCATTACAGATGTTAAGGGCCCAGACTTGGACCATCTATGGTAGAAGAAAATGCCATTGACGCCTCAATTTTGATGAACGTTAAAACTAAACTAAGTATGGAGAAGTATCCAAATCCTCTGTCTATATCCTAGTTGGTCCCTCCTTTCTGAATCTCGACTTCTACCTTTCTCGCTACTAGAATATCCATCAAAGTTCCAAATTCCCCAACCGACTCAGAGGGGGACTTTGACATAGAGAAATACCTCTTAGTCCCGACTTGCACTCACTAATGGTGTTAACTCCTAAAAAAGAAGGCCTTTAATTTCCTAGAAGGAGAAGAAGAACCGGAGAGAGGGAAGCACCTTGAGGACTTTTTAATGATTTGTTCTTGTTATTCTTTTGTACTTAAATGTACATAGGCCATTGAAGTGCGTGTACGCCCCTTGCAATTTCATACTCAAAAAGTGAAAGTAGTGAATTTTTTTTGTTCTGCTCTACATTATTTAATTCATCACACTTTTACTTTCTTGCTTGTGTACTTGCCTGCATGCATAAATATATAATAATTTGCAATAAAATTATTTACATACCATACATTCTTGTGTTTGTAATCTATGCAATACTTTATTTATTATAACTCTGTTCATATAAATAAGTGTTTTTTGTTGCCCAATGTCATTCTGTTTCTTAGCTCTGTTTATTATCGATTAAGCAATTCTTTTTTAGCTAAACAAAATTGCATTCTATATTTTATTACCGGTCGAACATATCTTAGTTGGTTATTAACGAAGCTATACTTTATCAAAGTGGTAGTGATTATATGGTTTATCTTCTCGTGCCAACATGAGCATCGGTATAACTCGGTAGTGTACCTACAAAAGATTCGGTTCTACATCGATTTCTATCTCTAGGAGTCGGTGTCTTAGATACCTATCTCTAGGCATCCACCTTTGACGTTACCTGTCTTTATTGGTTAAAGATAAAATGCATGAGGGAGAATTGTCTAATTGACCCAGACCAATTATACTACAACTACCCGATCATTGTTTAATGGATTTCATCAATACCTACCTCTAGCCACCTAGACA
This sequence comes from Allium cepa, assembly GCA_030765085.1. NCBI lineage: Eukaryota > Viridiplantae > Streptophyta > Magnoliopsida > Asparagales > Amaryllidaceae > Allium > Allium cepa. The sequence continues at coordinate 319,666,561 of CM060939.1, forward strand.
TCTGGTTTTCCAATCATAAAATATCTAATTGTTCCATTGATCTTGTGGCATAAAGTTGGACTTTAGGAACACAATTTCATTGATCCAAAAAGATAACTTTATTTATGAAAAAATAAATGGCAATCATTACCTTATTACATTGAATCTTGATGAATACCATGCCTTCTTACAAAAAAGGAACAAGTAATATAGCGCCGCAGGTGCTTGATATTTAATGCCCATGGAAATAGGATCCCATTCGTAGTTTGTAGCACAAAAGTTCTGTCTTCAAGCTTCTGAGAAAATATGTAGGGACCTTCCTAATTCAAACCAAGCGCCCTTATACCCGAAAATACTCCTTTTAAAATGAGACTTCCTATTTTGAAAGTACAGTTCTGACATTAGCATTGAACTTCTTTATTATTCTTCTTTAATGAGCCGCCACCCTTAGATTAGCCTCTTCCTGCTTTTCTATTACCATTAAGAGATCCAAACCAGGGTTCCTCATTCAATTTGGGATCATAATGTAATCATCTGTTAGAAGGTACTTTGGTTTCAATCATAGTCATGGCCTCCGTTCCATAGGCTAAGGGAAATAGAGTATGACCAGTTATTGACTTCTGGGTTGTCTGATATGTCCATAATGTACACTTAGCCTTTCTCAATCGCTTCTTGATTATGTATTTGATGATCTTGTTAATGGCTTCCATATGTAATGGCTCCATATGTCCACATGTCCATTCGCCTGTGGATATGTTACTTCGATAAAGCTCTTCTCATTTTGATATCAAGAAAAAATTTCTCAAAACACCTCACTCTCGAGTTGTGTCCTATTATTAGCGATTATCTTCTATGAAACTCCAAATATACATAAGATGTTCTTTACCACAAAGTGATAACTTTTACCGAAGTGATCGTTGTAAGTGATTCTCTTCAATGTATTTTTTAAATTAATCCATGCCTCTATTACATATTTCGCTCTGCCTTTCGACATCAGTAGCACTCCAAAGATGTATATTCTCCAAACCAAAAACGGCCATGTGCTAACCATCTGCGAAAGCTCATTAGATTGGTCCCTTAGATTCTTTGAATTTTTTTGGCGCTTGTCACATCTCCTAAAATATTCAGTTGTGTCCTAATTGAAAGTTGGCCAAAAATATTCATAGCGAAGAGTTTTCTTCGGTAAGTTTTCCCATTGGTATGATCACTATAGCTTCTGTTGTGTACATCTGCAAGGATTTTCTTAGCTTCATCCATAGCCACACACCTTATCAATAAAAGAGTTAAGGTTATTTTCGAGGAAACATTATGTAATTTATTACGTATATCTAACTCTGTAAGCAATCTTGTCCATAATATAGGTATTTAATTTCTATTATACACTTTGTTGCATGGAGATATAATATATTAATTTAAAGTATATTAAATAGAATGTCCTTAAATTTTACGTTATGTGATAATAATCACAAGGAGTTTAATCGTGAGAAAATTATCACAGTATAAAGTAACATATTATTTTAAGCATTCATGGTCAAGATGTTTTGAGAAAAGGTATTGATACGTCCATTGAGACCAAAGTACTTAATGAATGTTATCAAATGGTAATATATTACTTAGCTGTTGGAGAACAAAGAAGTTATGTACCGATAGTTATTGGATAACCATGGAATGACTACCTAAGAGTTTCTTGTTGGTTAATAATAACTATGGTAAACAGGAAATTTTGAAGTGACATTATTACTCAATCCTCTCGACTTGATAATATTATTAAGCTTCTATATAGATACTCCACTTTGATTATAGCTAAATCATGGCATGTTATGCATCAAATGACTATAGTTGGATCTGAATTGATGCTTTGAAAATGAATATTCAATAAAGAATTCATCTCTTCAGTTATATAAGGCTAGTACCATAGCTACTGTAGTCAACTCAAAATCAAAGTCTATGGACACAGAAGTATGGCTGTTATTATTGGAGCATGGAATTTGTTTATGGATTAACCGAATTAAATGTGGATAATATTGGAATTTTGACCAAAACAAATTCTCTAAGCCCTATAGTGATATAATCTTCACGAAGATAATTGATGTAAACAATCGGAACTAAAAGGCATTGCTTAAACTGTAAAAGTTGATTTTACCAATAAAGATGTATTGGCGATAAATTCATCCAAACTGTCACCCTTCTAGCTAAGGTGGTTAGTGAATATTAATATACGAGTGTTTCAATATTAAACACCAACTGAATTTACACGTATGCGTCACACAACTGTTTTGGTATTTTTTCGAAATACCATACGATTCAATTGATTTATAATTATTATAAATTAATTAAATTAGTTAATATTTATGAAATACTAATAATCGATATGTTGGGTGTTATTAGTATTTTCTGGATACCACTGGTAATTAATTGGGTGCGTATATAAAAGTTATATATGTATGTATTTATATATGATATCGATACGCATTTAAATGATACTAATAACTTAATTGATTTGGAGTGATGTGATAACCTATGTACCCATATTGTTGCCGGCCATAACGAAAGGATATATTTTTTATTTTAATTCTGGATCTGACATGGAATTGGTACACAAAGAAATAGTAAAAGGAGGAGAAATAGTCTCTAGCTTTTCTCTTGTAAATAAGCATACCCTTCATTCCTTTTGACTCACTACTTTTTTCCTCCTGCTGCTTATAGCCATGAGTTATTCCCCCTCCTTTCATGGTTGAAAATTCAGTTAACCTTAATACATCAAAATCAAATAAAACACAAGTAATTTAATCATTGCAATTTTAGGAGACCAATTCAAGGTGTATCTTGGAGAATGCATCAATCAAGATGTGTTCAAAGGCATCATCTTTGAGGTAAAATCTAATGTAACATTTACATATTAGTTAATTATCCCTATCATAATTACATACATACATATATATATATATATATATATATATATATATGTTGTTGTTGTTGCCACTTACATTTATTCAGTTAAATTAAATGATTTAATTGAATTAAATTAATTGTTTAAAATTAAAAATACATGCACATAAGTTCGATCTTGGCCATAATTGTGTTCTAATATGTAAACAATATTTTCTTAAACAAACACATCATTTTTGCAATTATTAAATAGTTATTTATTCATTTTAAAATTCATAATACATTAATATTTCATTTAAAACTAATATATATATTTAAAATACTGCGACAATTTTTAATTAAAAAATTAGCCAAAATTTACATATATTATATATATAATATACATTTTAAACCATTTTTTAATATAACAAAACATTTAATATCACTATATATAAAAACTAATAATTGTTTTAGTTTTTTTTTAAAATTTATTGAAAAGAATTATATAGACATATATAAATATTATACAAATATTCATAATATATATATATATATATATATATATATATTTATGTGTGCATTTATATAAAAAATTAAAACATAAATATTATCTTTAAAATTTATTTATGTATATATATACACACATATGTGCCTATATAAATCATTATTTTGCATTTTATAATATTAATATTTAATCAGTTATAGATATTTTCTAGATCTAGATTTTCATTTTAAAATGTTTTACCGTGTTTAGGATAGATATTTTAAATACTAATGTTCTATTTAACAGCTATTAACTTAATTAAAATTAAATTAGATAATTTAAATTTTATTTTACATAATAAATTTCAAACGTGTGTGTGTATATATATATATATATATATATATTCATATTTATGTTATTTAAAGATATTTTATTTTAAGATCTAAATTTGAGTTTGAAAACGTTTTATCTAATCTTAATTAGATATTTTATCTTCCAATTTGGTTTTTAAAACTCACTAATTTAGTCAAAATTAAATTAGATGATTTGAAGTTTTATATGTAACTGATTTCAAATATGTATACATACGTACACATACACACACACACACGATATTTTAAGATAACCAATACATATTGTTGGTGAGATTTTTCATCCCACGACACCTTAATTGAGTAGGAAAGTAATTATTAATGTCCTTTCAAAAATTTGAATCAACAAACTTAAATTGCTTTAAGCTTGCCTTTGGGTAGTAATTATTTTACTTGATGCTTATATAATTATGTAGTTGCACACCAACTATTTGTTACAATGTCGAATCCAATTTGCATTTGTTTGATGCGTTACAATCTAATGTAATATGAATAGATAATAGTGCACGAAAGGGAGAAGACACAAATTTTTATACATGGTTCGGATTCCTTTGAATCCAACGTCCATAGGTCAAGTCTTTTTTAGTACTTTTCTCCTAAAAAAAGTCTTTGGAAAAGGTAGAAAGATACAATTTTCTTAATCCCTAAAAAAGAAAAAGTTTCCTATAGTATTCTAGATCATCTCCAATTTTTTGTGTAGAGGTGTACACAGATTGCCACTATCTGTCTTCCACCATTGTGTTTTCGCCTTTGGAACATGCCACGTGTCTCCCATTCACACTATTTGTTTAATGCACCTAGATTAATGATGTGTCTATGGTAGGAAGCCATGATTTGGGCAGTTGAATTATGGTTTTTGATGGGAAATTTGAGATGAAGGCACTCCTAAATTGAAGCGGCAATATCTAAATTTGGAGCGGGAAACTCGAACCTTAACGCATCGTATATTTCTGATCTAAAGAAGTGAAGCATTTATATACTGCCTTAAGTGGACATTAAGAGTTACTTGTTGGTTTTGGGGAGTTGTAAACATATTTGGATTGAGGCTGTACTGGTTGATGTACGATACCTACATGATGCTAAGTGCTCGCTTGATACTTAGGTATGATCATCCCATGCTACTTTAGGCTTCAAGGTGCATGACTTGCTATTTCGGGGTGCATCTTTGTTGTTCATCTAGTCTACACTTGCTTGAGTGATATTATGTCGGGATAAATTGATTTGTGCTGCCTTGCCTTAAGCTGGGAGTTAGTTCAATACACGTACAAATGTGATCTGAGCTTACTACAATCTGAGCTCACTGTGATCTGAGTTTCCTTGGTTGCTAATATGCATGAGTTATTGCTAATGGTGATTTATATCTTTTCTACCTACCCATATGTGTTGATCTTTGTTGTAGCGTTGTTTGAGTGACCCTATTTACTACCCTTTAGGAAGCTTCTGATTCCGTGTGGTACTGCCTATATATCCCACCGCATGTGGTGTAGATCCGCTCATGAAGGCATAAACAAAGTATAAGTTCTAGGGATATTGATAACGCGGTTTAATCATCCATTTATTATGGCTCATGAACACAATATATCATTGCCTTCTCCATATGACTATGTCAAATTTTGGTTTCAGTATTATAATGTAATATTGAGACTAAGGGATGTGTGCAGATCTGATATCTTTGTGGCCTTTCTTACGAGCATGATATTTTATTTCGTTGTGACTTCTTTGGCTATAGTTCTTTTAGCTGAGTCAAGTGTCATGACTGTAGGATTGCTGTCATACTTTGTAGCCATCCTTGATGGTAGTGGCAGGGCCTTGATTAAATAGTTGGACGCAATCTTATGCGGATCAATTCACTTCCCGATTTCTCATGCAGTGTCAATCAAATTGCATTAATTCTTTCTCCTTTTGTCATAACCTTTACTATAAGAGCAGTCTTCTAGCCTCATAAATTTCTTAGCGTATTTTCAATGTAGTTTGAGGAATATGGGTGAACACTTGCCTCTCAAGTCCGCGACGATCGTAAATTGGTGTAGACTTGTCACCACTTACACTCGGCATGCACTTCATGTTGCTTACATCTAATCCTTCCTTTCTTTTCGTTAGTGGAAAAAGTATTACCAGTTACTTTTGCAATTAATGCTCTTGTCCATGTGTTATTCACTCATTGGGCCACTATCCAAATTGTTGTTAAATCAAACCTTTCGTTTTCTTGGTAAATCTATATCACTCTTTGTATTTATTAGTTCGCAGCTTAAATGATTTACATCTCGCTAGTTCCTTCATTATTTTGATCAGGTGGCCATCATTCAAATTAAGGTACATATATATTTTCTTCATCTCTCCTTTGTTCTTTTTATTTTTTTATTTAGGACAGGAAAAGAAGGAAAGAAACAAAAAATTCATGATCCATTAGATTGAATTCGTCGTTGAATTCGGGTTTTCCCTTTAGATTTGAAGTAAGAATATTGTTTTTATTTTTGTTTCTATCTTATTTTTTGTCTTGAGATTCTGGAATGGCTTCCGCCTTATCTTCCCCCTTATTTCTGTCTTTAAAAATTGTTCGGTTGGAAGAAGCTAATGGTACCTTGAATCAATTTGGGTTTTGGTTTATGAAGCTAGGTTCCTAAACCCTATGAACGTATTAACCATCCCATGGTCGGATTTACTCCCATTACTCCTAAACACATATGTTGTGGTCTCTATCTTCCTCCAAATCCAATTCTTCATCCATAGCTTTCTTCCATCTATCTTGTACCAGTCCAGCTTGCTCCTCTTTCGTATTCTCTAGTGATTATCACTTTTATTATTACGATGAGAACGACTATACCCTTTCTTGTGCTGAGCTTCGATTTTATTTAACATTTATAAAGTCCTAAAATGGGTGATGTTAGTTTTTTCAATGCCAAAGCCAAGAAGGCGGTCCGGACTGCCGTCCCACGAAAGATCTGGAAATGGGCCGATTTGTATTTCTTTGTTTCCAACTCCGATGACTTCCCTTTATCTTTCCATCAGCATTCTACTCAGTTTGTTTATTTGGATAAAGATATCAAGAAGTACGAGATGCGTAGGGTTCCTACTTAAGACATAAATGATGAGAAGAAAGAATTTGGAATATTCTTTACTAAACAAATGATGAAAAAGCATGGGTTCTTGTGTCCACGTCACCACTTTTCTCGTTCCATTTTTAAGCCTTCCTCAACTTCGACTGATCCTAGGGGTATAGCCTGCAGATGCCAAATTTTAGACTTATTATACTTATGATCATATTCTTTATTGGGAGCTTCTTCTAACCTTAATATTCCTTTTCTATATAGGTACAACAGATGTCTATTGCAGTCATGCTTTGCTAGGCGAGAAAGCCAATGTGAATGGTTACTTCGAAAAGAGTACATGATAGGTCCATGACTCCGACTAGGATCCTAAAAAGTTGGCTACTTCTCCTTCCTCCTCCTTCTTCTCTAGATGTTCTTTCCCCTTCTAATTCCATGGAACTGCTTTCCCCTCCTTTTCAAAGTAGATCTACTCCTGATGCCTGCTATTCACTACCTAATGGAGGCCTTATCTAATCTAGCGAAGAGAGTAGGAAAGATCAAGCTGGGTTGGTTATCTCGCATTGCCACATATTTTCCATCCTTTTCCACTTCCTAAGCATTCCCCTTCTGTACTAATATCCAAGCTAGAGAGGTCCTAGTTGTACATAAGAAATCTTCCCTTTTTGTTTTATATATTTTATTCTAGTCAAATTTACCCAATCGTATTCTGTTTACATTTTTTTAGCATGATGCCTTAATAATAGAGGAACGAGAGTCTGAAGGCAAATGGGCTAGCACCCTTAATCAGGTAGCTAAACTTGAAGTAGACCTTGCCCCATCTAATGCTAGAAAAGCTAATCTCGCTTATGCAAAGGCTAGGATCGAGGAAGTCAACAATGTGTGCCGAGTGAGGGCCGAGAGGGAGGCCAAGTTTGCGACGGACACCCTGACCTCAAAAGAATTTAGTTGCAAGAGAAAGGGAAGGACTTGGCCAGGTGAGAAAGGAGCTTTCCAAGATGGAAAAAGAACTTGTCGATTCACAAGAAGAGCTTAGGATGACCACTTCCAACGTGGTCTACAATCTATATATCTTGGCCAAGCATCAGTTTATGGAAGTGATCGACCTTAGCTTTCTGGGTGAATAGTTTGTGGTTGACTCGGTCTTCCAATATTATCAGGACAAGTGGAATAAAGAGTTTGCTGGGCAAGACTTCCTCTGGCCGTTCGATACACACATTGAGGATGAGGAGGAAAAAGAGGGTCGTGGGGACTTGATATCTAAGGATGCTGATGGGACAGCTGGAATGGAGGTCACTTTAAACCTTTATATAGATGTCTAATTTTTTTATGAAAATTCTGAGATCCTTTTATTATATGTAATGAAAACCTATCTTTTTTATTATTATTTTATTTAGTTGTTGTTTTGTGAATGATCATGTCGTTTCTGTTACTTTTTTTGTTTTAGTCTTCTTAAGTGTAACGACCCGGAATTTTGGGTCGCCAAAATTTAACATTTAATTCATTTTAAATGTTGGATATGGATTCTAATTTGAATCTTGATAATGGAAGACTATGGTTGAGTTAATAAGATGAGTTATAGTTTCAAAATATGGAGATTCCATTTGAATTGGAGTAATAATAATAATTATTAGAACTGAGAATAAATTGGAAATTTAATGGTAATTGTTATAAAATTGATGTTTAAATGCATTTTTAAGTTCAATAGGTTATAAATGATATTGTTAGATTTTTGGAAGAATTTAAAAGTTAATAGATTATTATTTGGAATTTTATATGAATTTAAAATGAATTTAATATTATTAAATATTGCAATTAATCAGATTTAAGTCCAGAATGAACCAGAACGATTTTTAATGTGTTTATAAATTTTATATGAATTATTGTTAAGTTAATAAAATTTTAAAAGTGGAGATTTGGAGTGATTTCGATAATTTCGAAAATCGCTTAATTAAATAGACGAGTTAAAATAGCCTTCCGGGGCACAGTCTCGGAATTCGACGAAACCAGTTTCATTGGATCCGTAATAGTTAGTTATTATCGGATTTCAATTTTCGTAGCAATCGGAGTTGTCGTTTGACCCCGGCAGCTCGAAACGTGTCGAAATCGTTTTAATCGATTTAATTTCAAATTGAACGTTTAATTTCGTAACTCGTGCATACGACCGAATTAGCTTACGAAACCTGTTCCATTGTGTCCGGAACGCGGAAAAACCTTAGAATCGCCTATCGGAACGTGAGAATTGGAGTTCGTTTGCATATGATATTAAAATGTGAAGAACGAGATTAAAATATTATTAAATAATTATATATATATATATTAACATCTTATCTCTAAACCCTAGAAAAAAACTTCAGGCCGCCGCTATTATCTAATTCATGGCCGAAAACGTCTCCATCTCTCCCTCAATTTGCAATCAATCCACTTGTTATTTGCCAAAATTTCCAACTGAAGAATTGTAGATATCGTCGAACTCATTGAATCCAACGGCTGTGATTGGTTTTTCCGTAGCGTGGAGGGAGAAATCTTGTCGCGTTCAGCGACCGTCGTTCTCGTGTTGCGCACGCAGTGGGGCCACCGGAACTCGTGTAGCTCTGGCCGATGGTGGAGTAGCGAGAGAGCTTCGTGATGGCATGGTTTGATTGATGAACAACCGAAGGATGGAGGCGCGGGAGCGTGCCCTAGTTCTTGACTTTGGGTTCGGTTTGGAGTTATGACCTGGGGACGTGCGAACGAGAAGAGGGGGAAAGGAAGAGGGACGGCCGCATATTCGTTGGTATATAAAAAAAATTGTTGTTTGAAATTCGAATTCAAAACTTTAAAATTTAATAACTTGTTCATATGTAATCAGAAATTAATGAACTTGGTAGCGCCGGAATCGCAGAGGAACGTACTACGCGATGGTACAGATCCGGAGTCATTCCGGGCAAGTAGAAATTTAAGTTAAATCGGACGTCGTTCGGTTTAATTTAAATTTCGAACGCTCGTCGCAACTCAAGGTGAGTTATTCTCACTCACATCTGGATACTAGTAAAGTAGATAGCTAGTATTGATTGTTTGTTTGGATGTTTAGCTGAATATGTTAGTTATTATCAAATTGAATTGATATATATACTGTTGTGCTAATATTTGTGGATGCAGGGAAACAGGTTGGAGGGATCCAACGGGATTCCTCACAATATAGTACTTATTTGATTATGATACCTGTTTATATATTGAGATTGATAAATTTGGAGTTGAATTGCATTGTGATATTGTGGTTTAAACTATAAACCCAGAATATTAATTATAAAAGAAATTGCAGTTTAAATTATGAAGAAATTAAATTGGGTTTCAAAGAAATTGAGAAATTGTTAAATAAGAAATTTAGAGAATATAAATGTTTGAAACCTGATTTGGATGGAAAACTGAAATGAATTTGTATAGAAATATTGATGGATAAATTTATAAATCCAAAGTTAATTATAAATGGATGAATTGAATTTAGAGAAATAAAAGATATGGTTAATAATGAATTTTAAAGGATTAAAATTTGAAATCTATTTAGAATGGAAATTGGAAGTTGTAAAATCTGGAATGATAATTAAAGATAAATGTTCTTAGTTGAAGATTTGGGAAATAAATTTATGTTATAAAACCATAAAACTAAAGTAAATAAATGGACAGAAATCGTGAGAAGGATATCTGTGATGATTTAGTAGAAATGAGATTTCCTAGGGAAAATCCAAGTTCGAGTTTTAAATTGATTTTATAAAAAGAAAGTTTAAAATCTAAACTAATTTTAAAGAGTGTTTTAAAAATTATTATTTTAAAGTGATTATTTATAAATTAGCAATAGTAAAATTTTATAAATATCTTAATAATTATGTTTACAAATGGATTTGTTTTAAAAGCTAGTTTTGACCTAAGTATATTGAAATAAGAGTTAATCTTTTTACAACTCTATTTTTAATGTATAGTATCACTAAACCTTATTTTAAATTAAGTTATATCTTATAATTAGTTATACTTTAAATATTTTGAAATTTTATTTTGAGTAAAGAATTAGTAAATTATCTATTTAAAGTATATTTTAAATTTAAATGTTTAACTGTTTTAAAATCTAAACTGTTTTGAACTTGGATATTTTCCAATGGAAATATATGGTAAATGATTTACCTTGTAAAGGAGGAATTTTGAGAAATGTTTTCAAATGAGATTTGGAAATTTGGTAATATATCTTTTAAAGATATTTGAGGTAAATAAATAATTTGGGAATTATTTATTGTGTGATGGATGCTATGGATGTTTATGAATATAAATTGATAGTTAAATCACCGACTATCAATATTGGACAAATGCGTTGATCGTTTCGAAGAGACCGGGATCGAGATTTATTTCTCGAAAACCACTTCGATCCGGTTTGTACGTTTTCGTGCGATAAAACGTTTTCGGAGTCGAAGATGGAGTAGTGAAGTGCAAGGGCTAGTCGCTACTAATCCTGAGGATATTTCCAAAATGGATGTAGTAGGAATAGTGCCTTCGGTTCCGTTCGAACCCGGGACGGACTTGTATGGACGAATGCTTCGTGACATCGTCAGCGGACGATGGGCATTCTAAGGGATATGTGCTAAAGGTATCGTTTAGCCTCGAGCCTCATCAACCGGGAATGACTGAAAATCAGGGGATATGCAGCAAGGCTTCGTGGGTAGCCCCACTGGAGAGTAAGGTCATCCCTGTCTAGAGGTTCCTTTTTATTTCGGCTTAGTGGTGCGGTTGCTGATCCCAACCGCGGGGTGATCTTATTCGGAATTGCCCATAGGTGATTCCGGTCTTGTGTTGCAGGGGACGAAGGGAGTAGTCCTCGGTACTGTGATCTAGACCACGTACTGTGATAGGTGGTACCCCAGTGCCTAGTCATTGTTGGAAATCCATTTTCCCTACGAGCCTTGTACGAGTTTTGTTTGTATTACCCACTTCGGTGGCTAGTAGCTGGAATTTAATGAATGTAACAATTTCGGCTATTTTATAAGTATTTGTAAATAGACCCTATTATAATATCAGAGGATTTCTATAAAAAGTGTTTTAGCTATCGTAAGGTAAAAACCCGACATGTTTATTTGTGGCGTGGTCTTACGAGATGCTTTTGTTTTCAAAAGGATTTTTGAAACTTTAATAATCAATTTGGATGCATTATTATCAGCTGGTATTCCAGACTGACTCGGGTGTTATTTCGTTATAATGCTCGGGTCAGACCGAGTATTATTTGTTCAGGTCAGGATGCTATGGAGCAGGAGAGGAGCTGGAGTTCGAGACGTATTATATGTACCTATATATATATCCGCTGCTATGATTGTATGGTATGTCTGTTATGTGTTGATTGATGTATGAGACACTCTGATGATCTGATGTATATAAACAATATAGATTTCATTTTTGTGTAAAGATATATAGTTGCTATTATATTTTATTCCGCTGCGACTGTGAGATTCTGATATTGTTTAGTTTCTTCTTCTTCTATCTCTTTTTCTTTTAACCTCAATGGTTCGTATTTCTGTTCCACTTGAGTCAATTAGGGTAGAATAATGTTGATTCAAAGGGTACGGATTTGCGGGCTGTTACACTTGGTATCAGAGCTTAGGTTGGCGACAACCTAGGCTTTGGTGGGGTAATTACTCATTTAATAGAGTCGATAGTACTCTATAATGAGTTGAGTGTATTAATAGCTATGAGAGCGTACTTGTTAGTGCTTATAAAATTGTTTTTATACTGTGTTGACTTATCGGTTGAGTGTTTATGAATTCTGGTCGGTGCGGGAAGTACAACCGTATCGATAGGGGTTTCTAAACTCTTGAACAAGATAAACCGACATAGTATTGTTTTTAAAGTGGGTAAATGAAATAATTTTACCCAAAATTATATTTTAATATAAAAGAAATGATTTTCTAGCTTATTATATATTGGGTGTTTGATGGTTGTTAATACCATGATCAAGTAAGAATCTTGAATTTGAATAAAATTTGAAATAATAACCTAATAAGAATGTAAGATATTAAAATGGTCTATAACCAAATAGAATTAGTTAAATAAGTTGTAATAAGAGAAAGTGAGATTTAAATTTGAATTTAAACCAGAATTTTTAACCCGGAAGTTTTGGAAAGGATTTTTATTGTATTGAAAATAAAAGTTTGGAAATTTAAAATCCTGGGAAGTTTGAAATGTTTTCCAATGTATTGAAGACAATAATGGAGTATTGTTTTGGGTAATATTTTTGAATGGAAACTGTTTGAAATGAAATTGGGAAAGTTAAGAAGCATTGAACTCACTGTGGTCGCTGGAAAATAATCCTGATGATGCTGGCCACATCATTAGAATTCATTTTCGAGTTTCTAAAGTGATGGATTGCTTCCCTAGTAATTGGTTATGGTATTGTTTGGATTTGTTGGGGATAACAGTTGTTTTGGATATTTCAAAAATGGAAATTTGTTTGGGATATGAACAAATTGTTTTGGGTACAAACAAATTGGTTTGGAAAACATGGAAATTTGATTTGATATACCAAATGGGTATATATATTTGATATATTTCAAAATGGTTTTGAGATAAAACCGGGTAAATTGAATTCTGGGAAAGTTCTAATTAAATAATGAGTAAAGTTGAAATGAATCAACTATTGAATTTGTTAAGTGGAGCTAATGCTAATAAGAAGGAAATGAGAAATTTTAATCATGGAATTAAAATTTAATTTGAGTAATTGAAAGTGAATAAAATGTATTGAAGTAAATGAAGGGTATTGAAGTGAATGGAAATTTAAATTTAACTTGGACAAGTTAAATATATTGGACCCAGAATTAAATGGATTTGGGTTTAAATCAAAAGTAAGTTGATTTGAAAATTTGGGTTGTTGTGTAATAGATTGTACCCACAAGCTATTAAGTAATATACTTATAATCTGAAATTATGAAATTTAGAATTTGTAAAAGATTTGGGTAAAAAAAAAAAGATCTATATCTTTATGAATTCAGGGGTATATATTTATAAAAGTTGAAATTGTGATTATAAGTTGTAGATGGATTAAAATGAGCTATATAAGTTGTTAAGTAGATAAGTTGGTGAACTTATATATAGAAATAGAGTTATAATCACAAATGAGGGAATAGTGAAATGGTATAGTGGAATTAACTTAATCTCAAATGAATGTGGATTGAGATAAGGTTTGTTGGGTAATGAAATTGAAATTGAATTTCAGTTGTGTAATAAATAATATTGAAAGAAATTTAGATTCTATTTATAGGAGTAAAAAGGAAAGGTAGAAAATTTAAATGTGCCAAATGAAATAATTGGAAAATGGTGATATTATGAATGAATTCAGAGTAAATTAAGAAAGTGGAGTGAAAACTAATATGGATTAGGTTATTGACTGAATTAAGTTACAAATTAATGGAATTTGTATTGTAATGGATAGAATATGATAATCAGTCAAAATTTGGAGGTAAATAAAATCCAGTTTGGGTTGAGATTTAATTTTGGTAATAAATATGGGAAGGGCGAATGAATAATGGAATTTGAATATATTAATGATGATTTGAATTGTGAATAAAATTCAAATGAGTGTAATAAATTTAAATGGACTCTTTGTTAATCAAAATAAATTTGGAAATGGATTGAATTATAAACAAAGAGCATGCAAATTTATAAATAGATTGGAAATGATTGAATAAAGAAACAAAGTGTATTAAACTTTGTAAATGGATTGAAAGTGTATTGGATGTGAATCAAATGAGAATAAAATTTGATTGATAAGGCAATAAAATTAAAATTGATATAAGAAGAGCATGGAAATAATTGTGAATGAGCTTTATTAAGCAATCTAGAATGTAATCTGTTAGATAATTAAAATGAATTACAAGTGAAATGGTATTAACTAGTTGTTGAGATGAAATAAAAAGATAAGGAAAATTTAAGTTAACAATTGCATTGAAATTAAAATGATTGGATTGTAAACCATGAAAAATTGAAAAGAATTAATATAAACCTGGATTGGTTAATGAAATTAAGACATAAGAAAAATGTAATTTAACAATTGCATTGGAAAGAAAGAAATAAATGTTTGAGTTGTGAACCTTGTAATGGAGTAAGACTAATATGAATCTAAGTTGAAAATTAATTTTAAATGGTTAAGCTTAGTTGGCAATTGTTTTGCTTGAATGACTTGAATATTTGAATATATTTAGAATTGAGTTGTTTAAACAACTAAATTGGTTTTGGATAAATTGGAATTTGATTAAGTAAAGTCAAATTAAAATGAAACTAAATTTGGTATGCAAGAAAGAATTTAGATATTATGCAATTGAATTGATTCTTGAATAAATTAATATGTATTGGAATCCAATTCAAAAGGAGTGTAAGTGAATGCAAGTGTGGAAAGGATTTGAATGTTGTTACTTGACTTTGCGTAGGAATGAAAATGGATTATCATAGTAAGATAAATGCTTCAAAAATTTAAAATGAAGTTGGTTTGAAAATCTATTTAGAATTGTATTGAAATAGATTGCTATTAGTGAAGCATATGTTAATCCTATTGAGATAAATATGAATTGTATATGGTTGATTTGAGTATAAATCATTCAAGTGAAAGTAAATAATGTTGGACTTGAATAGATAATTGGAAAGATGATTTAAAATCTTGAATTGTTGGTAAAGGATGGTTAATATTAGTAAATTTTGAAATTTGCTTGGTTTGGATTATGCCATAGATATGTTGGATTGCATTTATATTGGAAAATGTTGATTAAAATGCACATATCTTGTAACTAATGAGTATGTTGAGTAAGTGCAGGAATGCGAGGCGCTCGAGAGGGTTTGAAGCGCGTATATGCATTATATATTAGCTACTTGCTATTAATATTGCTAAAAGGTACGCCTACGCTAATAAAATTGGAAAAGATATATATCTTGTGTTATATTTTGGTTTCCGGCCGTGTGGGCCGATGTATATATATTTGTGTATCCTGCGATATCGCAGAAGCTCCTCCGTACAGGGGAGACTCTGCCAAAATTTTCCGTAAATTTTGAGAGTTAGAAATTTTTTTGGGTTTTGGGAAAAGTTAAGTAACTTATGAAGTTATAAGTTAAAATTAAAGCTTTAGAATTAATAAAGCAAATAGGTTTGGGAATTGAACAAAAAGGATTTTGTGAAGTGTATATAAGCTTTTAACTAAGCTAATGGGATAAGTAAATGGGTTTAAGTGTATGTTCTACCTTATACAAATTTCGGGGACGAAATTTTTATAAGGGGGGAGGAATGTAACGACCCGGAATTTTGGGTCGCCAAAATTTAACATTTAATTCATTTTAAATGTTGGATATGGATTCTAATTTGAATCTTGATAATGGAAGACTATGGTTGAGTTAATAAGATGAGTTATAGTTTCAAAATATGGAGATTCCATTTGAATTGGAGTAATAATAATAATTATTAGAACTGAGAATAAATTGGAAATTTAATGGTAATTGTTATAAAATTGATGTTTAAATGCATTTTTAAGTTCAATAGGTTATAAATGATATTGTTAGATTTTTGGAAGAATTTAAAAGTTAATAGATTATTATTTGGAATTTTATATGAATTTAAAATGAATTTAATATTATTAAATATTGCAATTAATCAGATTTAAGTCCAGAATGAACCAGAACGATTTTTAATGTGTTTATAAATTTTATATGAATTATTGTTAAGTTAATAAAATTTTAAAAGTGGAGATTTGGAGTGATTTCGATAATTTCGAAAATCGCTTAATTAAATAGACGAGTTAAAATAGCCTTCCGGGGCACAGTCTCGGAATTCGACGAAACCAGTTTCATTGGATCCGTAATAGTTAGTTATTATCGGATTTCAATTTTCGTAGCAATCGGAGTTGTCGTTTGACCCCGGCAGCTCGAAACGTGTCGAAATCGTTTTAATCGATTTAATTTCAAATTGAACGTTTAATTTCGTAACTCGTGCATACGACCGAATTAGCTTACGAAACCTGTTCCATTGTGTCCGGAACGCGGAAAAACCTTAGAATCGCCTATCGGAACGTGAGAATTGGAGTTCGTTTGCATATGATATTAAAATGTGAAGAACGAGATTAAAATATTATTAAATAATTATATATATATATATTAACATCTTATCTCTAAACCCTAGAAAAAAACTTCAGGCCGCCGCTATTATCTAATTCATGGCCGAAAACGTCTCCATCTCTCCCTCAATTTGCAATCAATCCACTTGTTATTTGCCAAAATTTCCAACTGAAGAATTGTAGATATCGTCGAACTCATTGAATCCAACGGCTGTGATTGGTTTTTCCGTAGCGTGGAGGGAGAAATCTTGTCGCGTTCAGCGACCGTCGTTCTCGTGTTGCGCACGCAGTGGGGCCACCGGAACTCGTGTAGCTCTGGCCGATGGTGGAGTAGCGAGAGAGCTTCGTGATGGCATGGTTTGATTGATGAACAACCGAAGGATGGAGGCGCGGCAGCGTGCCCTAGTTCTTGACTTTGGGTTCGGTTTGGAGTTATGACCTGGGGACGTGCGAACGAGAAGAGGGGGAAAGGAAGAGGGACGGCCGCATATTCGTTGGTATATAAAAAAAATTGTTGTTTGAAATTCGAATTCAAAACTTTAAAATTTAATAACTTGTTCATATGTAATCAGAAATTAATGAACTTGGTAGCGCCGGAATCGCAGAGGAACGTACTACGCGATGGTACAGATCCGGAGTCATTCCGGGCAAGTAGAAATTTAAGTTAAATCGGACGTCGTTCGGTTTAATTTAAATTTCGAACGCTCGTCGCAACTCAAGGTGAGTTATTCTCACTCACATCTGGATACTAGTAAAGTAGATAGCTAGTATTGATTGTTTGTTTGGATGTTTAGCTGAATATGTTAGTTATTATCAAATTGAATTGATATATATACTGTTGTGCTAATATTTGTGGATGCAGGGAAACAGGTTGGAGGGATCCAACGGGATTCCTCACAATATAGTACTTATTTGATTATGATACCTGTTTATATATTGAGATTGATAAATTTGGAGTTGAATTGCATTGTGATATTGTGGTTTAAACTATAAACCCAGAATATTAATTATAAAAGAAATTGCAGTTTAAATTATGAAGAAATTAAATTGGGTTTCAAAGAAATTGAGAAATTGTTAAATAAGAAATTTAGAGAATATAAATGTTTGAAACCTGATTTGGATGGAAAACTGAAATGAATTTGTATAGAAATATTGATGGATAAATTTATAAATCCAAAGTTAATTATAAATGGATGAATTGAATTTAGAGAAATAAAAGATATGGTTAATAATGAATTTTAAAGGATTAAAATTTGAAATCTATTTAGAATGGAAATTGGAAGTTGTAAAATCTGGAATGATAATTAAAGATAAATGTTCTTAGTTGAAGATTTGGGAAATAAATTTATGTTATAAAACCATAAAACTAAAGTAAATAAATGGACAGAAATCGTGAGAAGGATATCTGTGATGATTTAGTAGAAATGAGATTTCCTAGGGAAAATCCAAGTTCGAGTTTTAAATTGATTTTATAAAAAGAAAGTTTAAAATCTAAACTAATTTTAAAGAGTGTTTTAAAAATTATTATTTTAAAGTGATTATTTATAAATTAGCAATAGTAAAATTTTATAAATATCTTAATAATTATGTTTACAAATGGATTTGTTTTAAAAGCTAGTTTTGACCTAAGTATATTGAAATAAGAGTTAATCTTTTTACAACTCTATTTTTAATGTATAGTATCACTAAACCTTATTTTAAATTAAGTTATATCTTATAATTAGTTATACTTTAAATATTTTGAAATTTTATTTTGAGTAAAGAATTAGTAAATTATCTATTTAAAGTATATTTTAAATTTAAATGTTTAACTGTTTTAAAATCTAAACTGTTTTGAACTTGGATATTTTCCAATGGAAATATATGGTAAATGATTTACCTTGTAAAGGAGGAATTTTGAGAAATGTTTTCAAATGAGATTTGGAAATTTGGTAATATATCTTTTAAAGATATTTGAGGTAAATAAATAATTTGGGAATTATTTATTGTGTGATGGATGCTATGGATGTTTATGAATATAAATTGATAGTTAAATCACCGACTATCAATATTGGACAAATGCGTTGATCGTTTCGAAGAGACCGGGATCGAGATTTATTTCTCGAAAACCACTTCGATCCGGTTTGTACGTTTTCGTGCGATAAAACGTTTTCGGAGTCGAAGATGGAGTAGTGAAGTGCAAGGGCTAGTCGCTACTAATCCTGAGGATATTTCCAAAATGGATGTAGTAGGAATAGTGCCTTCGGTTCCGTTCGAACCCGGGACGGACTTGTATGGACGAATGCTTCGTGACATCGTCAGCGGACGATGGGCATTCTAAGGGATATGTGCTAAAGGTATCGTTTAGCCTCGAGCCTCATCAACCGGGAATGACTGAAAATCAGGGGATATGCAGCAAGGCTTCGTGGGTAGCCCCACTGGAGAGTAAGGTCATCCCTGTCTAGAGGTTCCTTTTTATTTCGGCTTAGTGGTGCGGTTGCTGATCCCAACCGCGGGGTGATCTTATTCGGAATTGCCCATAGGTGATTCCGGTCTTGTGTTGCAGGGGACGAAGGGAGTAGTCCTCGGTACTGTGATCTAGACCACGTACTGTGATAGGTGGTACCCCAGTGCCTAGTCATTGTTGGAAATCCATTTTCCCTACGAGCCTTGTACGAGTTTTGTTTGTATTACCCACTTCGGTGGCTAGTAGCTGGAATTTAATGAATGTAACAATTTCGGCTATTTTATAAGTATTTGTAAATAGACCCTATTATAATATCAGAGGATTTCTATAAAAAGTGTTTTAGCTATCGTAAGGTAAAAACCCGACATGTTTATTTGTGGCGTGGTCTTACGAGATGCTTTTGTTTTCAAAAGGATTTTTGAAACTTTAATAATCAATTTGGATGCATTATTATCAGCTGGTATTCCAGACTGACTCGGGTGTTATTTCGTTATAATGCTCGGGTCAGACCGAGTATTATTTGTTCAGGTCAGGATGCTATGGAGCAGGAGAGGAGCTGGAGTTCGAGACGTATTATATGTACCTATATATATATCCGCTGCTATGATTGTATGGTATGTCTGTTATGTGTTGATTGATGTATGAGACACTCTGATGATCTGATGTATATAAACAATATAGATTTCATTTTTGTGTAAAGATATATAGTTGCTATTATATTTTATTCCGCTGCGACTGTGAGATTCTGATATTGTTTAGTTTCTTCTTCTTCTATCTCTTTTTCTTTTAACCTCAATGGTTCGTATTTCTGTTCCACTTGAGTCAATTAGGGTAGAATAATGTTGATTCAAAGGGTACGGATTTGCGGGCTGTTACATTAAGAAATCTTGTTTACAAAACTTTTGAGGGAGAGCAAAGCCAAACTTAAAACTCAAACTTTATATTGCCTCGATCTTAGTGTTGTGGCTATTCATAAGCATGAAAAAGAATTAAATGAGTCTTTTATCAAAGTTAATAATGAGACCCAGGGATTACTTTCCAAGAATGACCAGGTGGTTTAAGAAAAGGAAGCCCTTAGTGATTTTGAGTTGCGCCATTGGCAATACACCTTAGAAAGCGGTTCTTTTCCACCTGATAGCCTATATTTGGAGTGGTTTAGGATTAGGCTTAGAAACCTATAAAAGGGCTGAAATCTTTCTATTCTTTTTATTATATACATGTTTCTATAGCACATGGGTTTGTCGAATTACTGTAGTGAATAATGGGTGTTTGTTATCTGATCTTTATTTGACGTATTTCGATTGTCTTTGAGTTAACTTTTATTATTGCTAATTAGTTGGTCCCTAAACCTTTGCCTAAACCTCATGAAGCCTATGGACCTATCATTCCTTATTACCCATCGTCTAAGATCCCGATGTCACAGATGTGTATGAATTTGGGGTTGAGGGAAAGGACCCTTCTACTGCTATTGTGGCAAAGGCTAGCTTCTTCAAAGTTGAGAATGAAATTCTTGAACAATAGTTGGGACATGTTCATAAGGAACTTAAAGAAATTATAGATGCGCTTACACGCCAACATGAATATAACACTATGTTGCACGCATAGGCCGGAGAAGCTGCGTCAAAGTTGGAAGGAATGCAGGAGTCTATGAAAGATGGTGAAAATCTTTATGGTATTATTTATGAGAAGAAGATTGCTAAACAAAAGAAAATCATGAAGATATGTTTATAGAGATTGCTTGCCTAATTGGGGAGAGAAAAGCTGCCGATTGTGGGAAGGCAGTTGCAGTAATTCACACCAACACGGTTCCTGCTCTTCTTGTGGGTTCTAGGTCTTTTGTAGGCACTGATCAGACAGGGGTATTAGAGTCGAGGGGGCCTTCCTGTTCGTAGGATGAGGGATGGAAAATTGACCCCCATTGTTTTTTTGGTGGTTTCTCGAGACGAACTTAGAACACTAAGGTTGAGCTAATTAATACCTTAGAGGAAACAAGGGAGAAGGCTGTATTGAAGATTTATGATCTTGAGGATTCCTTGTGTGATGCTCAAGGAAAGATTGCTTCATACTTGGAGAAACATAAGCAAGAGAAAACTAAAAATAAAAAAGGGAGGGTTTCTTGTAGCGCGCTAAGGATGTCTTAGAGTACTTCTATCCTTCGTTGGATCAGGGATTTTTACGCAATATAATGGGTTTCGAGGTGACCGCTTACAATCCCCGAAGGACTTTTTCCGTTAGCTCAGCCTCACCTTTACCTAGCATTTCTTAGGTGTTTTGTTGTTGTGTTTAATTGTTGGATCTTAGGATATAAAATGATTTTGTAAATTCATGACATTTGATACTATCTTTGGTGTTGTACTCATGTTAGGTGAATTAATCATCATTTTCATTTTTTTTGAAGTTTGTGCTTTTCCTTGATTTTGATTTGTACAGACATGGTTGGCTTTCAGCCGACCTCTTTTGAGGCTTTGGAGGTTGTCATACTTACGAACAAGCTTGATTCTGTCCTGCCCAGAGTTGCAGAATTAGAAGGTTTATTACAAGATGCCAAAAATGCATGTGGGATCGTACTCTAGGATGAAACCAAGGCCTTATAACAAAATGCTGAAGAACTAGATAGGGAGATTGCTAGGCGAATTAGCGCAGAAGATACTCCCACGACTTCTTTGGCCGTAGGCACCTTATTTAAACTAGGTGTTGCTCCCGTGTCCTCTTCTGGAGTCAACCCAGATGAAGCTTTTAAGTGGAAAAATGATCTAGGAAAATATTATGAAGCCAAGCTTAATGAGTTGGAAGACCATATAAGAAATAATTGGGTACATCGGGTACTCGTATTTCACCCTTTATTTCTACTACAGAGGATCTCTTTAGCCCCTTCTCCAGGAATACCGAGAAAATAAGGGAATACCTTTTAGAAAAGATTGAAAGAACCAGATGGGTGGCTATGGAGCATGTGAATGCCTTTGAGAATAAGGTATTCAACTTAGAATGCAAAGCTTGCTCGAACTTCCTTGCTATCTTCTAAGGTTGGATGGATAATGATTCCTATTAGAGCAACTTCATGATAAGAACTTAAAGTCGATAATAGTAGAAATCGACAGGAGGCGTGTTATCGACGTTTTCAAATATTTTCTACTTTGAGTTGCTATCTTTTATATTTGATTGTGCCAATTATGAGTATGACCTAGAAGATTATGATGATACTTGAGATGACACTAATTATGGTTCATGTACGGTTCACGACAGTACTGCTTACGGCCATACTGCTCCCGTTTGCATCAGTTGTCTTACAGAAACGAATGATCCACCTTCTATTCTCCAACTGCTAGGCAGTTTCTCCTCCACGTCTGGCATTGCATTCCTATAGATCATTCCACTGTAGAACGATTGATCTAGCTCTTCTTCTGAGCCTGAATTAGATTTTTAGCAGTTTTTTTTTTCTTTGAGGTGTAACTTTGTGAGTTTAATGTAAAACATGTTGTGATTGTTTTTACTTATTTTCACTTATAAAGTAGGCATAGGCATATTTGAATCACATAAAAATAATTTACTAAGTAAAAATAGAACAATGGGACCTTGAGTAAATCTTAGTTTCTAATGTTTACCTGGAAAGCTTTAACTTTTGAAATTATACCTGATTTGTAAGCCGCGGTACATTCCATGCATCGTTTTTCCTTGCTACTTTTTGAATTAATTTCTTATGTAGTTCATTCGTTCTGAACCTTGTTTTTAGTTAGCATGCTTCTGTCGCATGTCCGATATGATCTAGCCCCTTGTTTGGGGGCGCGGTGTCATATTAGTGCACTTGGCATGGTCTTCCCGGCCATTTTAAGGGAGGACTAAGGTTTTGCAGTGAAGTCAGGTTACATATTTATAATCTTTTAATTCATGCACATGGTTATTTGTACTAGATCCAACCGTCTAATGTCTGTACATTCAGTATGCTATGTTAGCATAATTAACATAGAAGAGTTTTTATACATGTTCAGGCCGTCTAATATCCCTATGTCAAGTTAATTGGCGGAAGAAGTAGAGCTGCATTATAAGAAGCTCTATTTTGATAACTAATTTAGGCATCCTAATCTCCATACATCCAATTTTCGTATCAAAGAAATTAACACAAAGAGATTTTTATACTAGTTTGGACCGTCTAATATACCTACGTCCAGTTCATTGTATTATTACTTTCCAAAACAATTGTAATATTTAATACATAAGTGATGTAGATTGCTTGGAATGAAGTCTGGGATACCAAATTTAGTATTAATCACTGGTCTTTTGCAGCTATGGTTGATGCCTTAACTTTAATTCCTCTATCAGATTTTGAATCCATCATGCCTCTAATCTTGGCAATCTCTCTGATATAGTTGTTTCTTCTGGCTATGGAGAGAAGCATATGTAGCCTAGCCATTATCAGTGGGGTTTAATTCCAACCAAGGTTGGTAGCAAATCTTCCAAATCGTTATGCATCACAATCACTTCAGCTCGTTATGGCCCAGATATCAATCATTATTGAAAGGTGTGGTAGTTGAATCACTTGGTTTTCATGTAAAATGTGCAAATGTCCTTATCAAAAATACCACAGCAAGATGTTTTTTTAATTCCTCTTAGCACAGTAATGGGGATTCTTTGATTCTAGCTTTGGTTTTCTTGCCATCATTGGAATTGCTATCAAAATCAACAAATACCTATGCGCTTTCGTCTCATTTGCAATCAGTGATTGATAATTGAAGACGAGAACCATGTGGTAATATCACTTCAAATTGCTTCCATGCGACGCCATAGACCGAGTCCTATCAAATAGTAGTGGGCTAATGTCAGATAGGCTGGATTTATATTTATGGGCTAGCTTCACCATTTTCATTTCTAAGAGTGTCGTTACCACCTACCTAATGCATAGTCAGTGTGGCTAGTAAGTGGGGGAGATGACTTTGGATGGTGGGGGATAAGTTTGCTTGAGGGCAGTATTTTGGGCCATCATCTCCTTCAGCCCTTTTTCCAGTTGGTTCCCTAGTTTATTGAAGGTCTAAATTGTGATTAAGATGGGATCAATGGGGTATCAACGAAGGCTTTTATCTTTTCTTGGGATTTGGAAATTTTAAACTACTGTTTTTCAATGAAGGGAACAGAAGAATCGGTGAGATTCATGTTTGGTCATAGAAATGTAGGTATAGCTTACTAGAAATTGTGAAATGAAGGTTAGAAAGATTTGTTGGAGACTAGAAAAGGAAAACAAAGGCTTAAGTCCTCCTTCCAGTGCTAAAAATGTTGATGAGATGCTTCGTCCCACAACAACTCAATTGATTAGGAAAGTAATTGTTAATGTCTTTTAAAATTTGAATTAGCAATCCTAAGTTGTATTGAACTTTCCCTTGGGTAGCAATTATGTTGCTGGATGCTTACATAATTATGTAGTTGCACTCTAATTGTTTGTTACAATCTCAATTCCAATTAGCGTTTGCTTGATGAGTTTCAATCTAATGCAATATAAACAAATAATTGTGCCTGAAAGTGAGAAGATACAGAAATTTTTACGTGGTTTGGATTCCTTTGAATCCTACGTACATGGGTCAAGTGTTTTTTCAATACCTTTTCTCCAAATAAAAGTGTTTGAAAAAGATAGAAAGATATAATTTTATTAATCCCCAAAGAAAAGAAAAAGACTCATATAATATTCCAGATCAACCCTTATTTATTGTGTGGAGGGTGCATGTAGGTTGCCACCATCCATCTTCTGCCATTATGTATCCACCTTTGGATCATGCCAAGTGTCACCCATCCATACTATTTGTCTGATGCACTAGGATTGCTGAAGTGTCTTTGATAGGAAGCCATGATTTAGGCAGTTGAATTATGGTTTTCAGCGGGAAGTTTGAGATGAAGGCAGGAACTTCGGAAATTGAAGAGGGAATATCTAAAACTTAAGTAGGAAATTCGAATCTTAACGGGTCATATATTTCTGATCTGAAGAAGTGAAAGGTTTGCATATTGCCTTAGGAGGACATTGAGAGTTACGTGTTGGTTTTGGGGCGCTATCGACATATTTATTGTGAGGCTGTACTGATTGATATGCAATACCTACTTAATGTTGCGGTGCTCACCTGATACTTAGGTATGATCACCCATGCTACTTTGGGCTTTGAGGTACATGATTTGCCATAACATGATTTATATGCCTTTGTCGTTCACCTAGTTTGTACTTACTTGAGTGATCTATTGTCCGGATAAATAGAGTCGTGTTGCCTTGCCTTAACCTAGGAGTTGGTTCAATACACGTACAAATGTAATCTGAGCCGAATGCAATTTGAACTAACCGTGACCTGAGTTTCCTTAATTGTTAATATGCATGATTTATTGAAAAGGGTGATTCATATCTTTGTTATCCACCCGTAAGTGTGGATCTGCATTGGAGCATTGTTTGAGTGGCCTTCTGTGCAGTCCTTTCGGATGCTTTTGACTCCCTATGGTACTACTTAGGTAGCTCTCCATATGTGTCGTGCAGATCTGCTCTTCAAGTTTTTAATATAGTATAAGTTCTGGGGATTATGATAGCGCAATTCAATCATCCATTTATTGTGGCTCGTGAACGCAGTATATCGTTGCCCGATCCTTGTGACCATGTCAAATTTTGGTTTTAGTACCATAATGTAATATTGAGACTGAAGATGGGCGCATATCTAATATCTTTATTGCCTTTCTTACGAGCATGGTATTGTATTTTTTATGTCTTCTTTGGCTGCAGTTCTTTTAGTTGAGTCAAACGTCTTCACCGTAATTGGTTGTCATACTTTATAGTCTGCATTGATGGCAGCAACAAGGCCTTGATGAAATAGGTAAACGCAGTCTTATGCGGCTCGCTTCACTTCTTGATTTCTCGTGCAATATCAATAAGATCGCTTCAATTCTTTCTCTTTTTGTCTTAACCTTTACTACGAGAGTAGTTCTCCTAGCCTCATACATTGCTTAGCCCAGTTTAACATAGTTTGATAAATACGGGTGTAACACATATATAAATGCTAAATGTTCATATAATAGATTTAACTCCCATCATCTATATACATAACGTTAACTATGTACACAATTTCTATGTAGCATATGCACAATAAACACACCTGAATAAATATTGATTTACTCATTAACTATGTAAATATGAATCATTTAAATTCATTAATTAAATAAATTAGAAAATTAAATGTAATTGGATTTTATTCAAATAATTTAGATTGTATTTAGTATTACTCATTAGACTTCATAGACCGGCTACAATACAAAATAGGAATTATTTCTTAAATCTACCTATTTCACCCACTTTTGATTAGCCTGGTTCCAATAATGGTTTCAGATCCTTATTGGTCTATGTAGTCTAAATTAACGACTTTAGGGACAACTAATAAAGCATACCCATCATTTGGGTACCTAGAATAGCAATGTATAAGCTTGGCTTTAGATAATCAAGTATTCTCCCATCCCTTGCTAATGGACTTGATTAATGATGGAGAAGTTCAAAAGGTTAGCCCAATTGTGAAAGCCCATATTGATTTGGGCCTTGAGCTAATTTTCAAAATTTAGCTTGAGAATTTAACAGTATATTTTTAATTTAAAGTTAAATATAGAACATAAAATAAATTTTGTAAAAGTTATAAAATATTTTATAAAAATTACTTTTGAAAATAAATTAATATTCTCAAAATTATTTTGTAATTTAATTAATTTGATTAAACAAACAAACAAATAAACTTAAGGTAATTAATAAGCATAAAACATATATATTGATATATGTGTGTACATTTAATGTTATACAATAATATATATATATATATATTATTGCTTAAGGTAAATATGAATAATTTTTGAATTTATCAAATTTTTTAATTAAAATTGTTTTAATTAAACAAAATACTTATTTGATAAATAAATTACTTAAATGTTAAGTAATAAAACATGTATATATATATATAATGATATATGTATATATAACTATAATTATTGTTGTTAATATTCATCTTAAATTATTTAGGATGAAAGGAAAAAATTGAAGTTAAAATAATTTATTAATTTGTTAAATAAACTAATGAATTAAAATTAATTAAATATTATTTAATTAATAATGCATATAAGAATATTATATAATTTATTTAAATTATAAACAGTTGTAAATGAATTAAACTTATATAATATGAATGTGTAAAACTTAAGTGGAACTGTAAGAAACCTAACTTAGTTTAAAGAATGAGTACATACGTATTATACGTATTTCAGATATGCCGGCACTTAAATCATGAGGGTATTTCATAAGAAAAACATTGTTCTAAAAATTGATATCACTTAATATATATTAAAGAGTATAAATCATTAATATGTAGGTTGTCCTCTACCCTTTATATATTAATAGTTTACTTGCATACTCTTTACTTATTGAGTTTCCTCAAGCTAGGGATGTTGTGCATAGTACTTGTATTACATTGACTAGATGAGGTAAGTTACATGCACATATTTGTTGAGTTTCCTCAAAGTCATATTTACACCGTCATGAAATGGTAGGTATGAGTGAATAATCTTTTTTTATTTACTGAGTATCCCTAAGGTCGAGATGAGATTAGGACGAAGACCGGGGGTTACGGTGGTGATATCTACCGCATGCCTGCCTATGACTTATTCATTTGTTTCAAGGTTAGAATCCCAAGACAAGCATTTCCTAACACATCTAAGAGAAATTAAAAGATTTATATATTCTCTTATAGAGTTTTGAGAGACATAAATTCTACTAGGAGCATTATTAGGGAATGAAATGGGTACATTTAACCTTTCTAAAATTGTAAGAACATATGTTATCTAAAGTAAAAGCAATCTACTTCGATAAATTTGTGAAACTAATATAATTGGTTGAATGTTGATTAGTTAAAATATACAAATGAACTAAATTAAGATTGACAAAAGAAATACAAATATGCACCTGCTAATAAATCCTTTGCATGTTGCCACTTCAAGACCCATGTAAGTGCCAGTGTATACAACCATTGAAATATTCGTATCTCAATTGCTAAGTGTCTATTTATATGACACTATGTATTATCTTCTACGACTTACTTTAAAAGCAATGCAAGATGTGGATATTTGATCCACATTTGGTCATAAATAAACGTTATATGGTGAATAATTATGATTCATAGTGGATGAAATTTTGATGAAAGTTGTTCATTCGAAATAAGCAAGTAAACCATAATGTGACATCATTTATTCCATACAATTGATTTTAGTAAGAATCTTGTTATTTTATATGTAGCAATGGATCAAGAGCTACATCATGTACCTTTGGACCAAGAGCTACAAGACATACGTAGGAATTCGATCATTGAAATTTCAGCCTGATCGATTGTGCAATTTATTCAATATCGTAAAATGTTAAGGATGAGTAAATGCAATTCTGTAAAGAGTTCATTATGGTCTTGTAGTAAAGTTTTCTTTTGAATGGTTGGACCGAGCGAAAAGAAAAGTGAATATACGAGAGTGGATGTGACTTAGGCACTATTAGGATAAAGATAGTAAATGGTCACTTCTGCTTCATGAAGAAATATTGAAAATGAGAATTCTATGAAATACTAAAAGATGATTAATATGGAATGAGAATTATGGTTTCTACTCGAAAAGAATTTTCATATGGAAATTGGTTTCTATAAAAGTTAGTTCTTTAAGTTCAACATATTTGAACTAAAACTCTCGACCGTAAACTACTTACAATGCATGAAATAAAATTCTATAGTAAGTGGTTGAACGGAGCTGCATGTTTTGTAAGCTATTATAGTAATTATAGAAATAATGGGAGTATACCATATAACACTTCTTAGTAGATGGATCAAGATATGAAAATTGTTTCCATAAATATGCCAAATATTAGTTATGAAATATTTATTGTTTTTGGTATTGACTGAAAACAGATAGTCTTATTTCAGTATGAAAACTATAAATATTCTTTAAAAGACAAATCTATAGTTATGGTATTCATTTTCAAAATAAAAGTTATGTATTAGAAAATATAGAACTGCATGAAATTTTTACAATTATTTTGGAATCATGGACTATGTTGTAGTTTCATGAAGTTTAATCTCGTGTGATTATGAATCATATGGTACTGGTGAATTGTATATCAAAAGGTTAAATGCATATCACCCATTCAGTAGGAGCGTTGAAGAGTAAATAAACTCTTCGAATTGATACATTTAGATATATGTAGTTCAAATCTAATGATACCAAAACAGATCCATTTAATTCATTATATTCACAAATGTGTTATTAGAGAAACAAAATATGTGTATTTGATACACAAGTAGTATATTTATGATAAGTCCATTGAATATAAATGGAAGTAGAAAAAATAATATGCAAGGAAATAAATGATTTTGTTTTGATTGAATTTTATATATGGGGAAAGAGCTCCAAATGTACATAAAAAGGAATATAATTCAATCTCAAAAGTCACTCCTCCTTATGATACACAATGATGTATGGATAAGGAGCAATCAAAATTTGTTGGATGTAATATGATTGACAATGAGTGAAGTTGAGTTAACTTCTTTCTATAAGGTTATGTACATAAGAGTACGTACATAAGGTTAAAAAATTATTTTTAACTGCAGCATAGTTTACGAGATCATACAAGATAAGAGTTTATAAGAAACCCTTACATATCTTATGTCAATGAGCTGACATGTCATGTGAGTCTAAAGACTGCACATAATACTTGTTTATAAGGATCTTATGTGGATCATCCAAAGGAGTTTGGGACCGATCGATTAGTATTGATTGGCTAATTTATGTTATAAACTAATAAATTTTGTAAATCCAAAATTATAATCAGTTTTGTACATGAATAAAGACAATTTATAAAGTATTTATAAGCACATATTCCATTGCACTAAGAAATGGTTATTGTCTCAAGAAATGCCAACTTCATAATGAAGGGATTTTTTATAGAAATATTGGTAGTAAAATGGATTTTGACACGATCCAAAGATAAAATTGATTATAAGAGATGAAAAAAATTAACAGCTGAAATGGACACAATACATTAGAATGTCTAACGAGTATTCTTGCACATTAAAGAGAAACTATGAGTTTCTTAACAATGTCAAATACAGAATTTCTTAAGTTACCAATAAAGCCATTAAGAGTATTGATACTATCATATGATATGATGTGTAAATCTTGAATAGCTTCGGAATACAGTATCAAAATATGATTTTGATAGTGGTTGTAACGACCCGATATTTTCAACCATTCGCTTCCGCACATGTCGGACTTGAATTGTTCAAAATACTGCGTTGTAAATAAAATTTGGCAAATCTCAAAATATACAGTAATAATTAATCACAGAATCACAGACACAAAATCAGAATACTCGCAGCGGAATTTAAAAATACTTAGTGGTTCATGAAGCCACTATAAATAGTCTCAACAAATACAAATTTCAAAGTCTTTCATCCCAAATATAGTTTAAATCATCAAATAGGAAATCCAAAAATCCCAAAGTCTTGATTTCGTAAATAAGATAACGGACAGAAAGAAGCCAGCAGCTTGAAAGGATCTACAGAAGTCCTAGCTCCTGGATGATGACTGAACTGCAACTCAGGCTGACCCTAGCGTAAAATAAAACATAAACACTCGAGTCAGGACATACATACTTATATAGTGTAAGCTAATTCAAGTGTACCATAATATAAAGCAAGTAACTTAAAGGATGCTTGGGACCGCCCATCCTCTAAGGATCCGTTAAACTATTTACTATGTAGTAATACTTCGTTATTATAATAGTCTATTAGTAAAATAAACTTACTTTTAAATAGCGTAAAGGCTTTACATTTTCCACCTTAACACGTAATATATTCCCATAGTCTATACAGTACCGTAATCTCCCCCGGAATGGGCGTCGTCAGAGGGCACTCCATAGGTATGGTACAAAACCAAAATCGTATAAGGCGCGCTAGGGTAGGTGACACGGCACAACTAGGCAATGCCAGGGTAGATATACCAGTTACGCTTCCGGATCGATGGAAACGCGCAGCGCGCAGCTGCCGCCCACCTCGAACAACACTCCCAAATCAAAGGTGCGCACCAAAACAATCACAAAAGTAATATAACGGCATACGAAGAAGTGCGTCCGATCAGAGGTGCTACCTTATTAATCTGTCGATCTCTCCTGTTTTAGCCACCTTATGCCAACTCACGGGAGTCGGGTCCACGTATTTACCTCAAAGGAAACGTCACCACCATCCTACTTCATTTTGGAATCTCCACCGCGTACACGGTTGTTAAAGTGGTTTTCGGTATCGACAAAGAGTATGCCAGATATCCGATCCCGGTCTCTTTAACAACCAAACGTTATTATAACCCGTGGTTACAACTTTTAGAAATGGTATTTATACTTTAAAAATCAAAATAAGTTTCAGATACATTTCAATACCATAATATCATTTCAACCATCATTTATTTAAACATCAGTCATTTTATTTAATATAAAATACCATTTAAATCTATTCAATTTATTTAGGAATTAATTTGCCTTTCAACTCACATTTAAAAGTTAAATTCTTCCATTTAACACCATTTAAAGTCAATTCCTTATTTTTTATTAATTACATATTGAATTCCAAAATTTAAGCCTTTTTCCCTAAAGATTATTTCCATTTATTTTAAACAATCCGAAAATTCAGTTTCCGTATCATTTATGAAATGCCACCTAAAGTCTGTAAGTCAAAATAGTTCATTTATAAAAGACAGCATTTAAGTGATGTAATAAATTATTAACTTAACAATCAAATTTTAAATTCCCAAATATAACTTATTATCAATTATTTCCTTAACTAAAACTCACTTTTAACAAAATTTCAGAATTTCCCAAAATAAGTTATATTCCAAAAAATTTACTTAAACATTTATTTATTTAACATTTTGACTTATTCAAAAATCATTATAAATTTCATAAAAATCCTTTACATTTGAACCAGAATATTATAAATTCCCATTTAAAATATTTTTAAACATTTCAGAAAAATATTATATAAACCACGGGTCTGTATATAGTTTCTAGCCTAGGTCAAGTGATACGGATTTATATCATTTCAATCCGCAATTTACAAAATCCCGGGTTCTATCATTTCAAACCCGCAATCCCAAGTTAACAAATAAATAATTAAACAATTAAATAAATGAACAAATGATTATCGTTCAGGCCTATCATTTCAGCCTATAACGATCTCAAATTTACAAGGAACTTACAGTGATGATTTAATCAGTAAATAAGCATTACATAGTATAACTGCAATAATATTACAATAGATAAACAACTGATGAGGTGTCAATTTAAAATGGGCTTTAACATCATACGTTATATCACAGGCAGATAAAATTTAATAAATAATTTACAAATACACTTGTGATAAATCACGGATATATAGGTATGTTTTGTCTGGTGAGAAATACTCACCTTAAAGCTGCAGAAATTTTGATTCAAAATGAAAATCCCCCGAAAAAGAATCGCACAGCGGGTAACGATCAAATTTTCCCCGGATGTCACGCCTAGATTCAAGATCCAAATACCGAATACGTGACTTTAAAAATTACGGTCAAAGCAAAATTTTGAGACAATTGGAACGAATAGAGTAAAAGAAATTTTGGTTCAGCTTTTGCTCGACTGCCTCACCCCACCTCCCGACCCCAACTTCATAGGCTTGGCAATACTATTTATTATTATTATACATTTTATTATTATTATATTATTTTTTTCCATCGGCATGTCCTAACTTATCTAGTTTTGAAAATATGTATTTGTGCAAAACTTGCGTCTCTACCTAAACTATTCTTCAATGCAAACTCTCTCTGTTTCTTAATTACAACACGTCTCTGCCACTTCAATTTCAAAACATGCACACATGCACTAACGCCCAGGCTTATTTCATATCCTATTTTCTTTCTCTACCATATATATCAATTTCCTTTTCAACTACCTCTACACAACACGTGAACTAGATTTGCAAAATAATAAAACACTTTGGGGAAAAATATGCAGGCAAGCACTTATGCATGGCACGACCCTGGGTTGTTTCACACGCACTACTATATCACAAAGTATTCCAGATGGCTCCAAATATATCCCCATTTGCTAACACACATCAATATGGCTCACAATAAAGGTCACGTGGCCCAACCTATAGGTACGCATGAAACATTTCTCAACAGAATGCAAAAGAAAGAACAAATCTTGGTTTACTTTATCACTATGGTATGCACGACAAAACATGGCAACACTATCAGGGGTTGTTCGGGATATAAGCTCGGTTATGAAAACTTAGAGGGACGTGACGTGGTGGAGGGGAAAATGGGGTGTAGGCCGAGCATTTTTTTGAAGCAGTGGAGCAAACGATATAAACTGATCATAAGGAAATGTAAAGAAGAAGAAAGAGTAAAACCATTACCTGAAGCTTGTACGCAACAGCTCGAGAAGATCAGAGGAGAGGAGGTATATGAATGTTTAGGTGAACGAGTAGGGTATTTATAGATGATAAAACTTGCGAAATCTAGGAAATCAAATAGGCAAGCTTGAATTTATTTTTGTTGACGAGAAAAACTTAAGAGATAAATGGTAAAGGGAAACGAATAATCAAGCGAAATAATGTTTACCTAATTATGCATGATTTATTGCCAGATATACGAAAAATTTGATTGCAATGTCATATCTCTTTTTTTTCCAATTAATAGTTGCGTGCTATTTTTATAGTCTGAGAGATTTATATACAAAGAATCAGCAAGTATTAATTTGCTTTGGATGCTACTTCAAGGACAGATTTGAATGCATGCGTTGATTTATGTCACGGAGAGAAAATGGTAAGAAATTTAATTTTCTGATTGATTGAATTTTAGAAGGCAAGCAATTATATTTGATTGAGAGGAATGAATGGCAAGTGGAATAAAATTTATTTGTGAAAGTTTTTAAATCAAATCTCTATAAAGAGGCAAATGACAAAGATGTTAAAGCAAATAAATTTCACTGATATGTCACGCGCAAGGAAAGCAAGTTTGATTTCTTTCCAGATGATATTTGCGTGAAAGGGAAGCACGATTTTGAAAACAATATTGGTAGTGGGAATCTCCTTAATCAGTGCATGATTTTAGAGAAACGGATAGGCACGAAATCAATACGTTTTGGTTGGAAATCTCCTAACTGATTTTATTAATCCATATAGATATTGAAATATAATTTTTTTAAATACGCCAAACTGACGCATTACAATACACCCAAAAATTTATAAAAAAGTAACGTTTTTAATTTATACGTTTTTACGTTACTTATATCATTACAATGCGTACCCTTTTTAAATGCGAAATTTAACAGTCTGTAAAACACTGGATTTTACAGTTATTACTTAACTAAAATTTTAAGTTGTTTACATTCTTCGTATTTAAAATATACATAGTTCATTTTTATTAAAATTCCAATTAGAGTTGTCTTTTAACAAAGTAAAAATTTCAAAACTTCCAATTTTATATTTAGACTTTTAGGAAATGATTAAAATCAAGTAAAATTTATATTAAATTTCAAGGTTTTATAAATAAAAAGAAATAAAGAGTAGGCAATTAAGACAATATAACGCATACCCTTTTAGTTTCTTCCAAGCCATAAATAAAAGATATAAACAAGCAATAATCTAATAAATAAACATGACTGTCAAAAATAAAAATAGAAAGATAAAATAGAGGTGGATATATGAAATAATAATAATAAGAACATATATATATATAATATGTAATAAAAGTAGAAAAATTTATTGCGTGTAAAACGCTGTATTTTATCAAAAAAAAGTATAAGTTTTAAATTCCCAATAAATCCATATATTTGATTTCTCAATCATGTTATTGAATCGACTATTAACTTATCCTCTTGTGGGTAATATTAAAATTGGTTTTTATACTAATACATAAAAAAAAATAACAAAAAATTCCCAATTCATCCAAATTTCAATTAATTACTTTCCAATAACTACCATGCTTTAATCCTACTCTTTTATTAAATCTGTTATCACTTTATAAACCTAGTTATTATTTGTTTATCTTTCCTTACAAAAATATATATTCCAATTTTCATCTTTCTTTTGTAATAACTTGTTATTTTCAATTATATTGAATTCCCCAAATATATACATTTATCATAAATAAAACCTAAATCAATTTATTCAACTTGGTTTCATTCCTTTATTTCATCTTATGAATAAAATATAAATTTCCATTTATGTCATTTCATTTACATTCACACATTACAGTTACAGTCCTATCTCACATTAATGAACATTTACCTACATTTAAATGTAATTGACTTCCTACTCTGAATTTAGCAGCCCTAAATAAAAAGGTGACTTGCGTAAATATTGTCACTAACTTTATATTACACTCAAGTTTGTTATTTCCACTAATTATCGGAATTGCTTATATAATGTTGAATTGCTTATATAATGTTGAATTCACTCCATTACCATACGTTTATTTGCATATATTCAATTTAATACCCAAATGTAACAGTTGAAACTACATTAATAGACCAATTAAATAGTAACTTACAACCGTTACTATATCCCTATTATTTTCATTTCATTTTAAACACTCACTTCATTATAAATTATAAAGGTTTTTTTTTCTTTTTAAATTTAATTACAAAAATCTTATTAAATTAACGACTTTAATTCTCTAAATTTACAGGTCATTACATTCTCCCCTACTCAAAACTTTTCGTCCCCGAAAAGGAAAGAGGTAGGAGAATAGAACACCCTGAACGAAAACTAAATTGAAACTCAAAATGGAATCATTTATTTAAACCATATAAATTCAATTTAAATTAATTAATATTCAATAATTGATTTAATTCATTTAATTTTTACTGAAGTTAAATCAATCTTAACTATTTCCAAATTAATTATCTTATTATCCAATTATTTTCTAAAATCAGAAATTTGTATAGTCATTTATAATAATCATCTTTTATTCAACAAATTTAATTCTTCTTTATTCCATATTATTATTAAATATATTCTACTTAATATATCTTATCGCACATATTAAGTAGATTATATTTAATATAACTATTCCAATATATTTCTAAATTTCCTTTAACACCATTTGATATTGTATATTATTCAATTATTATTTTATTTCTATTTACCCCTATTTGTCTTGTTGTAACTGAAACTTTAAGTGTATAACATTTATTATAACCACTCAAATTTTATTTATAAAATCCTTTTATATTGTACATTATCCAATTACATAGTTAATTTCTAAATGATTTAGGTAAGTTATATTGGCATGCAATTATACAAGTAAAATTTTCCAATTCTTATTATTCAAGTTTAAATATTCATTCAAAATTTTAGAATCACCTTTTAACATAAATTTATGAATTAAATTTCCAATTAACTTCAAACCCTTTAGAGATAAATAAATACATACATATAGCATATGTCAAATCAAATTTAAATCATATATCTATATATATTATAAATTAAGTCATATTTAGAAATTCAAATCAATTAAATTTTTGAAGCAAAACTACAGCGTGGTCTCTTTACTTCGGTACTCGGAAATGAATGTCGATGATGTTGTAGTCATCACCAAAATTATTTTCCAGCGACAAAGAGAAGAGCACTAAGTTTTAAAACTTTAAAA
The DNA here is from genome assembly GCA_030765085.1 of Allium cepa. Classification (NCBI taxonomy): domain Eukaryota; kingdom Viridiplantae; phylum Streptophyta; class Magnoliopsida; order Asparagales; family Amaryllidaceae; genus Allium; species Allium cepa. The sequence goes on from CM060939.1 coordinate 319,703,565, forward strand.
TTCTTTGGAAACAAATTTATATTCGAAAATAATTTAAATAATAATATCCTTTTAAGACTTTAAACACAAGGTTTGAAACTATCAGAAATTAAATTCTTAAATTCTTGTTTTAAACTCATTTCTGTTTCCAAATAAATTTAACACCATGTTTTATAGTTCAATTATTTATATAAGACAAAACCAATGGTTTACAAAACCATAAATAAAATCAAACACTATTATCTCTTAACAACTAGTTAAATTATTTATAAAATTCTGAAAATTATACTTATATAATATTAGATTTTTCCCAAATATAGGAATAAATTTTTCAAAACAAGGATAGAGATTCAAATTTGATGGATTCAAATCAAAGAGAATTTTGATTTAAAGATAAATTGGAATCAGAAGATCCGATGATTACATAACAGAACAAGGAACTAGATAAGTTTATATAAATCGCGGGCAACCTTAACCTGGTCAACCGTGACTTAAAGAGTCAGATCGAATGTAGATTTACCATTCGATCCGAAGAGATAGAGTTCGGAATAACCAAAGATACTAGCATCTAAACTGAGGTTAAATATAAATCTCTGGTGAATCAATGCTAATTATAAAGGAGTTTCACCCTTTTATTAGAATATTGACGAGACCGCCAATTCACTATAAAGATCATCCGAAGTGGAGTTATGGGATACTCCAGAATCGAAAGAAAATGAATAGTGAGGGACATGAATTGTAACATACGCGGATTTTCGTTGCCGAAAAACCGAATAGTTATGGGTTTTAAAAAGAAAAGAAAAGAAAGAAGAGAGAAAAAGAAGAAAGAGAGAAAGAAAAATAGAGGGAAAAGAAGATAGACAATTTTTAGAAAACAGAGAATTAGAAAAACAGAAGATAGAAAATTTTAAAATAGAACGGATAGAACAGAGAAAGATAGGGAAAAGGAAAATAGAGAAAAGAACATAGAACAGAACAACAACAGAATCTCACAATTCGCAGCGGAACAACATATAATAATAAATGAAAAATCTTTAAACAAAGAACTATATCAGTTATTACATTTCATTTCATTTCATTACATCATATCATCAGAGTGTACAACAACATACAACATCAACAACCCGTGCAGCGGAAAAAGAAATACTATATACTAGTAATACGCCATGCCATCCAGCTTGCCTCCAGCAACTCCAGAATATCCAGAATATCCTGATAAACCTAACTCTTAACTGCCCGTGTGGAAATTGGTGGGCACCCAGAGTTTAGGAAGGAAAACAATAAACTCCGAGTCAGTCATGTGACTGGTGTGAGAACTCAAAACAGTTTATTTACTTTAAAATCAAAATAGAGGAATATTTTTAAAGTCAATTCGCAATGCTTTTAAAAATGAGACTACCATAAGACCTCCCACCACACACACAATGCAAACGCAGACTTGGAGGAGATTTCTTCTTATGTTAGTCAAACATGCTTGATACGCATTTAAAAAGAGCATTTGATATTATTATTAGTGTATAGTGTAGAAAAAATTCATTTCGAAAGTAGAATATAAATCTTAGCCAGCATAGACATTTCGAACTATGCCTACTATAGCTACCATCCAAACAGTGGTGACCACCATAAGTGAATAGTAGGTTCTACAACTAATACCGTACAAGTTTCGTATTGGGAATTGGATTTCCAACAAATGGTCAGGCCAAGGAACTTCCCATTGCCACTGAGAATGCCTCTGGAAAGACATCCCCGAGAACCAAACCGGATCTCTGCCAACACAAGGCCGGGTTACCCCTAACTGGGTAACTACTGACACGAGCACGCCATTCCCCGGTCCTTTAGGACCTTTTCAACCGAGCGCTCGATATCCAATTCACACAATCATAAAGTGTTTTCAACATGAGTAAGTATCTGGGCTCCATACCATGATACCACCCCTTTCCAGAAGGAAATGCACATACCCTAAGGGGAGCTACAGCAACCCCTAATAACCTTGCCGCATCTTTCCTGTTTTGACCATTTCCGGGATGTGAGGCTCGACGAATTCACGTCCACAAAAACATACTTTATACAAAAGCCATGCTTTGGGTCAATAAATGATCAACACAATGATCACTAAGATAGACGATCAAATAAATGATCCTATCACAAATAATCAACACAATGATCATTTCAGCATCACTCAGCATGTCACATTACCAAAATGGGATATATTGCTGATAACTTCAACTATATAACCTTTGAGCTCGTACGTCTCAAAGAAGGGTGTTAAGCAAAGAATAAATTCTCCGCCACCAACAGAAATATATTTGAATGAAATCGGCTTTATATCTCAAATTGTAATGTCAGGCATACAATCCATACAAGTCTGTTCCAGGATCGAACAGAACCGAAGGCACTTACAAAGAAGTCCTTGCAATCCGGATATTCACAATCCTGATCGGATTCACCATCACATATGGAGAACTCAATACCGTAGCTACTCGGTGCAGAGTCAACCGATAGTTCATCCTATCACTCTTGCAAATACCGGTCTTCAACACCGATCTTCAAATGCAATTCACAACGACGTATCACATATTCGGAGTGGGTTATACGACCCCATGGTCCTTTCCCGGTTAACCCGAATAGTGAGCGCTTATTCAAAAATAAGTGTGCATTCAAATTCAATCATATTCACATCAAATACCCATTCAAAGGAAAATATTGATAGTCGGCTATTGAACTATCAATGGATATGCACACATCACCAAATTCCAAATAATTTTCCAAATTATTTATATTTCCAAAATATCTTTACAAGATATATTATTTCAACACTTCAAAAATAAATCAACATTTATTTTTTTCCATACAATTCCTCTTTCACATATAAATTCCATAATGAATTTATATTTCAAAATATCCATGCATATTATTTAAATAATTCATTTCAATTTATCTTCAAAAAGATAAATTCTAATTATTCACTTCATATTGGAAAACTTTTCCATACTTATTTATTCATAAGTAATTCACAAATCTCTTTTATTTTCAACACTTAGAAAATATTCAATATACTTAAATCGAATTAAGTATATAATTCATTCTTTAAGGAAATCATTCCCTTAAACATATTGTTAACGAAAAAGTTTTAAACGCTAACACCCTGGTGTATAAGATGTGATTGTGAAAGCACCACCCGTTTGTACGGGAAACAGAAATAAGCAGAAAGTATGTAGAAAAACGGTAAGAGACACAGTATTTATAGTGGTTCGGCTTATAATCCAGCCTACGTCCACTTTAATCTTTTCATCACTAGTTTGATTACAATTCTTTACAAGATCTTTCAATTACAACACACTTCAAGTGATAGGATATGTGAAACAAGTAGCTCAAGCTTTGATGTTGACAATCATCTTCAAATCCATGGTGAATGTGGATGATTCCTTCATGGAGTTCCTTTAGAAGTTTGTTGGATCTAAAAAGCTTTGAAGTCGTCTGGAATTCGGCAGAGTAATGGCGCTTGAAGAGAATGAGCCCAAAAGTCTTTTGCATGTTGGAGATGGTTTCATATTTATAGAGAGTTCTGGGCGGAAAAAATGCTAAGTCCTAACTCGTGGCCGACTTAAGATAAGTCGTGTTCGACTTAAGGTAAGTCGTCCCCGGGTCACTGAGCCGAGTCTATGGCAGTTCCCCTTTTTTGAACCCATCCCTAAGTTCTAAGTCGTGTGCGAGTTATCTGGCTGCAATTGCTAATTTCCCTTCTTAAGTCGTATACGACTCTTTTTATGTCGTAAGTCGTAGTCGACTTAACCAATTGCAACTGGTTTAAAGCAAGTCTTAACTCGTAGACGAGTTAAGAGGTGTGTCTTTAGGTCGTATCCTCCTTAAGTCGTATAACTTTTTTAAGTCGTAAGGGTCTTAAGTCGTACAAACTGCAGTTATCATTAAGTCGTAGGCCATCAATTTCCTTAAGTCGTAAAGACCTTAAGTCGTTAGCTTTTCTTAACTCGTATGCCTGCTAACTCGTAGAAGATCTTAACTCGCAGAGGATTAACTCGTAGAGGCTTAACTTGTGGAAGATCTTAACTCGTACACTTGCTAATTTGTAGATATGCTAACTCGTAAAGGCTTATCTCGCAAGTAGCTTAACTCGGGTACTCCTTAACTCGTAGGCTGCTTATCTCGTAAGCTTGCTAACTCGTAGAGGTCTTTAAGTTGTAGGAAGTTGCTGACTCATGTATCCTTTAACTCGTACATGCCTTGAGTCGTACATGCCTTGAGTCGTACATGCCTTGAGTCGTACATGCCTTAACTCGTGGACCTGTTAACTTGTGAACGAGTTAGGGTTAACATTTGCCCCTCGAAGCACACGCTTAAATCGTAAGTCGTGTGCTTCGACTTATCATAACTCGGTCATGTCGTTTCAAATCCCAACCTTTCCAGATATAAAAGCCTGAGTCGTCCTTTTTCTCATCACTTAACCTTTTAAACTGCTTTCTGCCATTAACGCATCTTCAAGCTCTCCGAGGCGATTTCGACCCGATTCATCTCTGATTCTTTCTAGCATCAAACAATCGTAAGAGATCTTGCTTCAAACTTCGACCGTTAACCATTGTTACTTTATGTATTCAGTTCATCATCTTTGGTTTGCCCCATTCAAACCCTGCGAATTCTATTCGAATTGATTACCGATGAACTAAAATTCATCTGATTTGGCCTATGGTGATTCGCGCTTTGGGGCGATTCATAGTGTAACGAGTTAAGGTTGTCGCTGCTGAAGAAGCCAAGGATGAACAGGTTAAGAGATTTGAAAGGGAGGCGAGTTGGTCGAATAGGTTGATTGAAAATAACAAGGGATCGTCTCATATATGACTCGGCTTCTTCCATGTGACTTAGCGATTTCCATGAGCCGTAGCCGAGTTAAGACTTGGAGGATTTCTAGTTGTTTTGGATCAGAGCCTTTCTCCTGTTCCCCGAGTTACGACTTAGGACTTAGAGGATAAGCAGCTTGATGTGTTTGATGGCTGAGGATAGGAACGACTCATCCCTTGAGTCGGTTGCGACTTAGTACTTGAGTCGGTTTTGACTTAGCACTTGAGTCCGATACGACTTAGCACTTGTGTTCGATATGACTTAGCACTTGTGTTCGATACGACTTAGCACTTGTGTTGTTTTTTTTTTTTTTTTTTTTTTTTTAGGATCTGCTTAAACCTTGAATTGTTGCAGTGATGTTGAACTGTTGAACTTTGATGCCTTCTTTTACAAATTACTTTGACTCGCAAGTTAACAACCTGTCCAATACAACATTTACAGAAAAACCGGGGCGAATATACTGCCATTGATCGCCCTCTTCGAATGACAGATTAGCTAATAACAGTCATTAAACTTAAACAGATTGTGTGAATGAAGTGCTCAACTTATTAACTTCAAGTAAAATACTAAAGCAATACTGAAATAGTCAATTAAAATTGACCAGCTCGCATTAATATTATACTTGAACTAAAGACTAACAAGTTCTGAAATTTTTGTAATCGATCAATCGTCGACTAGTTTTATTTCAGTTATATTTACTTGTTATTATTATTTTTTTTTAGTTTTTTGCACAACACTTCACACTTTTTTAGGAAACGTGCACCTTCATATTTGAATATCCAGTTGTTTGTGTAGAATGACTTCTCAGGAAGGTGATACAACAGTTCGGACTGGAGAGGTAACTGTTCTTCCGGCTCCACTGGTTAATCCTCCCGAAAGAGCTCCTACTTCACTATCATACAAAGTTTTTCGCCAGTTGTGTGCTCAGTTTGGTATCGTTGAATCAGATGCCATTCTTCCCGAAAGAAATAACACTGCCGATATAGCTCCTTCTGGCTTTGTGACAATTAACCGGCAAATGTGCCTAAGTGGAGGCATTCCTCCTTTCAACGACTTTTTCCAACAACTTCTCCGTCAACTGGCCATTGCTCCATCCCAGCTACACCCCAATGGCTATGCCATTCTAATGGGGTTGTGTGTGCTTTTTAGGAGAACACTTGATCGACTTCCAAGCTTTGGTGAAGTTTGTTATCTATGCTCTTTTTCTCGGACTAAGGATCATCCTTCCATTACTGTTGTGAGGAGCGCCCGAAACCGCAAACTGATTGTTGGCCTCCCTGATACTGCTCACGGGTTTTTAACCCAATTCTTCTATGTTCGTTGCCCTCCGGGGTTTTATGGTGTGTGGAGAGTTGGAAGTAAGGGCGTTCAGCTTTATTCCTGACACATGTTTTCCTTATAAAATCTTTTCATAGCCTGAGTAGTTAGATGTTAATTTCCCTTTTTACTTTTCAGCGCTTCCACCTCCTTCTAGAGACCCAGGCTATAAGCAAATTTTTGAAAGATTGAATGCTGTGCCAGTAGAAGAGAGGAATATAAAGTTTTTGCTGAGAGATGACTTTTTACATCAATACGGGCTTCTTCACTCTTCTCGCTATACTCAGCCTCATGAAGCCCCGACTGAAGTTCCCGATTCCCCGACTGAAGCATCGGATGCCCCCGTTACTATCGAACAATCTTCATCAAAAGAGTCTAACATCGAAGCTTCATTGGTGAAATGTTCCACCCCTACCGACATTATGGGGTCATCTAGTAAGACGGCACTTGCCCCGATTGAGGAAGAAGAAGAACCTTCACAGCCTCTCGGGGGATTAGCTGATGTAGGAACTGAGAAAACAAGTCTCACCGAGCATGATGGTGACGATGTTTATGATGGGTTGAGCGACATAATAGTGACCTCACAGGAGCTTTTTAGAGATGACGTGTCTAAAACTATCTCTCCTATGATTGAGGCGACGTCCCTTCTTCGACTAACACCAACACAAACACCAACTCCTCATACCCAAGCTATCATCACCCCTACACCAATGAGTGGTTTGTAGCTTAATGCGCGTAGCTTGCACATCACACAACACTTAGGATTTTTCGGCATTTGTTCATATTTAACTTCTTTTCTTAGGAAGTTTCTAAGACTTGCTATTTTTGCCTTTTCAGATTCCTCTATGGGGCGCAGCGGCAGCGGTTCCTATTACAAGGACTTTCGACGCTATGGAGGGCGTGGCAGCTATGACTACAAGCAATACTATGCCGATCCCAGAGAAACCAATGAGCAGAGAGCTGCGCGAAAAGCTGAAGAGAGGAGAAGGTATGAAGAACGTCATGAGGGAGCGGGCACGCGACATGAATCCTTCCCAAGGGATGATGACTCCCATAAACGTAAAACGCACGATGATAGGGGGAAGAGCCATATTGAGGATTCGAGAAAGCGGACCAAACTTGGCGAGGAGCACGTGCCCGTGACATCTGAGAGACCTGGTGCCTCAGTTTCTATTGACATCCCTTCCAAATCTCCTGCTCTTGAAGGAAGTGCCATCCAAACACTTCTCAACAGGCCTTCATACCATGTTGAAAGGGGGCCCCCGACTTTGCAGAGCCGATTCCCGAACTGGTGTTTGAGGGGGGTACGCTTCGACCTTGATTTGGTCCCCATCGACAAAGAAGCTATGTACAGAAATCTCGATGCTGTCAAGCTTGATATCGATAGAATGTCTGGATGGCAAAAGCTGGTTGATGAACTTCAAAGAGTTAATCGGGCTAACATCGAAGCAATGCTGACCATGGAAAATGACAAATCAGAATGGCAGAAGATTCTTGATCAACACAACGCTGAGATGAAGGAGATAGCCGAATACAATGAAAAACTCGAAGCTGAAGTAAAGCAGCTCAAAGATGATCTTGCCTCTTCTACTAATACTTACACCCAAAGAGAAGAGGTATTGCAAAAACAAGTGCGAGATGCGCACGCCAGCCAGAGGGACGCTGAAGCTAAAGCTGAGAGGTTGGAACAAGCTGTAGAGAACCACCGCACTGATGTCACCCAGCTGCAGAATAAACTGAGCGCCCGGGACATGGAGATTGAAGCGCTAAAAGCCCAACTTGCTCAGACCGAAAAAGATCGAGATGAGGCCATGGCTGGCAAAATTGCAGCCGAAGAAACTGCTCAGACCATGGAAAACGATATCAATTCGACTTTATTCGATTTTTATTTACATTGTGTCTTGGGACGCGGCAGCCTCTCTTTTCTTGGTCCTAAGTATGAAATCACCCTGGCCGAGGTGTGGGAAGCTGCTCTTAACATGTTTAAAGACGCCGGGTATGGCGATGAAGATTTTGAGGCGCGTTACCTGGATGAGGGAGCTCGCGCTGCTCTTGCGAAGGGGCGAGAACAACTTGCCAGGATGAGAACTGGAATGGCGGAAGAGGAATGTTCTGGAAAGGAATTAACGCTTATTTCCTCTGTCCATCCTCCAGTTTCTCCTGTGGTTGACATCACGGGTTCGAGCTCCTCTACTCCGCCTGCAACTAAGACAGTAACTGAAACTACAAGTGCACAAGGCGGGGATGAAGGTGGTGAAAGCAACGAAGCACAGCGATATGAAATCAGCCTCAGAGATCCAACTACCCCAGGTAAACTTGACACCGGACCAGCTCAAGTGGTGAACTGCTCGTTCGCTCCTTGTGAACTTGACGATCTTCTTGATTATTTTTCAAATGTCAATGAATTCCCGACTTTTGATGAGCCGTCATCCCCTCTCTTTTCGAAAGATACTGATATTTTAAGTTTTTTCTCCTTTGTAGAGAAAGCACCGAGTCAAACTCAAGCTTCTTCTCCCCCGGTGATCCTTCCTCCATCTCTTCAAGTGGCGCCTCCCTCTGCTTCTCAACCTGGGTCACAAGAAGAACAAATAGAAGCTCTCCATGGCCTGGATGATCCCGTTGCTTCGCAAGAGCAAAAAGATGAGGGACTTGAGGGAGGTGACATATCTCCGGAGCGGACTCCTTCTGACGATATAACTTTATCTAAACTTGTCACTCCAGGAAGTGAGTCTTCCTCAAAGAGGAGAAGGAAGCAAGGAGCATCAAGGAGGAGAGGGAAGATAATCACTGCCACTGAAGAGGAGCCAGAAGTTGGGCCAGCTGCGCCTACCTCTCCTTCCTCCCTTATACCCACTGGTCGACCTGAAAAGCTGATCATTCGGCCGGGTAAAGGGTCTAAAGGCAGCAAAAAGAAGTGAAGATCTTCAGTTTCTAGTTTTTTGTGTTTTGCATGTACTGGCCGAGAATTGTGCGGGTACCGGCCCCCGCTTTTCTTTATTTTGAAACCTGTACCTGCGTTGTAATTGAATAAAATGATTCCTTGAATAAAATGATTCCTCGTTTGTACAAACTTTTGTTTGAATTAAAGAATACATTTGTTATTTGTTTTGGCATGAGTTTATTTGATATTGCAGCGAGCTTATGGTATGTTACTTGAGCGTTACCTTTTGCTGGTTTAGTTATACCATATTGTGTGTAATTATACTATATTGCCCCCATTCCATAAGTATGCTGCAATATTCTATACCTCGAGGGGACTTACACTCTTATTTGCTAAAGAATAATTATTTTATTCTTTAAAGAAAATTTTATAGAGTACAACTCCCTTCGTATAAGTTTTTACGCTTGGTCGTTCGAAGAAATCACTTTTTTCTTTTGCTTATGTGCATATCTCATCAAGTGAATTCCTCTATGTGGTAAAGCGGACCTCTGAAGGGTACTTTAACTTCTTTTCTTTTTACGATCATTTCCCACAGTAGGCAAATTACTTTTCCTTTGAAAGTTAAAGTACGCTTTTGATGAGGATTTTTTTTTTTTTTTTTTTATAGAAAGTTGTACCTCTGAGGAGGGATTTTTTCACGTTTCAACACTTGGAAGTTTTATTTCAATCTCGGTGAAACGTGTACCTCCAAAGAGTTATGCTTTAGAAATCCTTTTCACGTTTCAACACTTGGAAGTTTTATTTCAATCTCGGTGAAACGTGGGTTTCCAAAGAGGTCTTTTTTCTTAATTGTGTTCCCGGGAGGGGGTTGTACCTCTGAGGAGGGATTTCTCACGTTCCAACACTTGGAAGTTTTATTTCAATCTTGGTGAAACGTGTACCCCCAAAGAGTTGTGCCTTTGAAGAAAGCCTTTTCACGTTTCAACACTTGGAAGTTTTATTTCAATCTCGGTGAAACGTGTGCTTTCAAGAAGGTCTTTGTTTTTACATTTCAACTTTGGTGAAGTGAAATTCCGAAGAGCGGCTGCTACACTTCAACTCCTGGCGAAATGGGCCTCCGAAGAGGGCTTTTATTTTGTTTACATTTCAACTCTGGTGAAGTGAAATCCCGAAGAGCAGTTATAACACTTCAACTCCTGGTGAAATGGGCCTCCGAAGAGGGCTTTTATTTTGTTTACATTTCAACTCTGGTGAAGTGAAATCCCGAAGAGCGGTTATAACACTTCAACTCCTGGTGAAATGGGCCTCCGAAGAGGGCTTTTATTTTGTTTACATTTCAACTCTGGTGAAGTGAAATCCCGAAGAGCGGTTATAACACTTCAACTCCTGGTGAAATGTGCCTCAGAGAGGGTTTTCATCGCCTGGAAGTTACTCTCTCATGGTTGGAGGGTCATGACTCCTCCAATCTTTTTTGTTGAGTAGAGAACTTTCTTTTTTGTGGCATATGACCCATTAGAGGTCTTTTATTATCCGAAGAGTTGCGCCTCCGAAGAGGACTTGTGGCGCTGATGGTAGCTTTGGTTGTTCCTCTGTTCACTTGCTTATGCCTTTTCAGCGATCCCCTTTTTTTTTTTTTTTTTTTTTTTTTTTTTTTTTCAAGTTTTCATCCCCCTTTTTCTCACAAGTGGCTTGTTTAATCCAAGGAAGTGTACTTCATTGCCAGGCAAGTTCGTGAGAACGGGCACTAGCTTCCTAATTGGATGTTTGTTTGTTTAAACAATCTCAATTTATCAGCAAGGGCTCGTTCCTATCGAAATCATTAGCCGTTCAATTGAAGCATTTCCTATCTAGGATTTGAATTCGGGGTCTTTGTGACTTGAAATTTGTTTGTTGAATGATGGTGAGAATCGCTCGGTCTTATTATGCGCAAGTTTTATCTCCACTGTCTGCAAAAATTTAAATCGATATTTCAGCAATACATTTTGTGTATTTTTATATCGAAAACAAAGCAAACATATAATGATAATAAGGAACACAAGATTTATAGTGGTTCGGCCATGAAATTGGGCCTACATCCACTTTATATTCTTTCATTATTTACTTGCATCAGTTTCACAATTGCTTTCAATTACAGGAATCATACATTCATAATTCTTTTTACAATGTTTCAACAAAATTTTCAAGTAAAGTATGGACGCAAGTGATTGCTGTTCCATGCCCTTGGAATTTGATCTCCATCAACTGTGGTGAGCTTGAATGTGCCGTCAAGAAGTTTCTGACCTATCACATACGGTCCTTCCCAATTTGGCCCAAACACACCTGTCGCAGTCATAATTCTTTTTAGGACTAGATCTCCAATTTCAAAGCTGCGTTGACGAACTTTGGAATTGAAATGTCTGGCTATCCTTTGCTGATGAGCTGCAACTCTGAGGTTAGCTTCATCTCTTTTTTCATCAAGGAGATCCAGCGCTTCAAGTTGCAGCTTTTCATTTTCTGCTTGATTGAAATGGATTCTTCTGTGTGAAGGGACCTCTGTTTCAACCGGGATCATTGCTTCCGATCCGTATGCTAACGAAAAAGGAGTATGCCCAGTTGCAGTTTTGTGAGTAGTTCTGTATGCCCATAGTGCAAGTGGTAGTTTATCGACCCAACCACCTTTTGCTCTTTCGAGTTGCTTTTTGATGGTTGATTTGATGATCTTGTTCACTGCTTCCACTTGCCCGTTTGCCTGCGGATGAGCTACTGCCGAAAAGCTTTTCTGGATTTTGAATCGTTTGCAAAAATCCTGGAATTCCTCACTTTCAAACTGAGTACCATTGTCTGTGATTATTTTTTGAGGCACACCGTATCTGCAAATGATATTCTTGGTCACAAAGCTTATCACTTTCTTAGAAGTGATAGTAGCCAATGGTTCAGCTTCAGCCCACTTAGTAAAATAATCAACCGCAACAATAGCATATTTAATCCCTGATTTAGCGGTTGGTAGCGGCCCAATGAGATCCATTCCCCAAATTGCAAATGGCCATGGACTGATCATCTGTGTGAGTTCGGTAGAAGGTGCTCTAGGAATTTTGGCATATCTTTGGCACTTGTCACATTTTCGGGAGTAATCTGCGGCATCCCGATTAATTTCTGGCCAAAAATATCCGTATCGGAGAATTTTCTTTGCTAATGTTTGACCACCTGAATGATCACCGCATTCTCCTCCATGCACTTCAGTTAGGATTGTTTTGGACTCTTCCCGGGATACACATCGAAGCAATGGCATTGAGAATCCTCGTCTGTATAATTGACCATCCTGGATTATATATCGAGAAGCTTTTCTCAGTAGCTTTTGTCGTTCTTTAGAGTTTTCTGGTAAAGAGCCATTGAGTAGATACTTTGTTATTGGAGTCATCCATGATTCTTGCTCTTGCGACATACTCATAACCCAATCGATATCCATTTCATCAATGCTCGGATTTGACAAAACTTCCACTGGAACTAACCCTAAGGATTGGGCTTCGCCAGAACTTGAGTATTTTGCGAGAGAATCTGCTTTCATGTTTTCTTCTCGAGGAATATGACTTATCGTGTAATGGTCGAATTCACATAAAAGTTCCCAAGCCTTTGACACATAAGCGGGCAGATTTCCTCCTTTCGTTTGAAACTCCTTCTTGACTTGGCATACTATAAGCTGAGAATCACTGAAGATCTGTAACGCTCGAATGTTTAGTTCTTTAGCAATTTTCAAACCAGCGATCAGAGCTTCATATTCTGCTTCATTGTTTGTTGAAGGAAATTCTAATCTTAGCGCATAGCATAATGACCGGCCTTCAGGAGTTTCAAGAACAATTCCAGCACCTGAACAGTAATCATTTCTTGCGCCATCTACAAACAACTTCCATTGGGTTGGGGAGTTCTCGATTGTTTCTTCCTCGCTGTTACCCTTGTCTGTAAATTCTGCAATAAAATCTGCCAAAGCTTGTCCGTTGATCGCTTTTCTAGGATGATAAGTGATGTCATATTGGCTCAATTCAATATTCCACTTTAAAAGGCGGCCCGAAGTCTCAGGGCGAAACAAGACTTGCTTTAAAGGTTGATCAGTGAGGACTTTGATAGGATGAGCCTGGAAATATTGCCTCAACTTTCTTGAGGCAATCAATAGACAATAGGCGAGTTTTTCCAACTTGGAGTAATTCATTTCTGCCCCAGTGAGTCTTTTGCTGATATAGTAAACTGGATGTTGAATCCTTTTGTCTTCCCGTACCAGCGCTGCACTTAAAGCATGAGATGAAACTGCCAAGTATATAAGAAGATCCTCGCCATCGCCGGGCCTGGAAAGTATTGGAGGCGTTTCCATATGTTGAATCAATTCTTCAAAAGCTTTCTGGCATTCGGGAGTCCAGTCAAAGTTTTTCTTTCCTTTCTTTAGAGCGTCGAAGAATGGAATGCATTTATCAGTAGCTTTGGATATGAACCGACTTAAGGCGGCAATTTTTCCATTGAGACTTTGCAATTCCCTCTTTGTTTTAGGAGCTTTGACTTCTTTTAGAGCAGTGATTTGAGCTGGACTAGCTTCAATGCCCCTAGCGCTCACGATGAAACCCAAGAACTTCCCAGATTCTACCCCGAAAGAACATTTTAAAGGGTTAAGCTTCATTCCGTATCTTCGGAGAATTGCGAACATTTCTGCTAAGTGTTCGATGTGATCCACTGCTTTCTTAGATTTTACTAGCATGTCATCAACGTAAACTTCCATAGTCTTTCCCAACTGCGGTTTGAACATAGCATTAACCAGTCTTTGGTATGTTGCCCCCGCATTCTTCAACCCAAAGGGCATAACTCTGTAACAGTAAAGACCGACATCGGTGATAAAGCTTGTGTCCTCCTGATCTGGCTCATACATCATGATCTGATTATATCCGGAGTAGGCATCCATAAAAGACAACAATTCATGACCCGCTGTTCCATCTACCAGTTGATCGATCCTGGGTAATGGGAAGCAGTCTTTGGGACAGGCCTTGTTTAGATCTGAAAAGTCGATGCACACTCTCCATTTACCATTGGCTTTCTTAACTAGCACTGGATTTGAAACCCAATTTGGATAGGTAGATTCTCTGATGAAATTATTCTCCATGAGCCGGTCAACTTCCTCTTTCAATGCTGTCGACCTTTCTAGACCTTGGATTCTTCTTTTCTGCTTTACTGGCGTGAACTTTGGGTCAATATTCAGAGCATGTACCGCAACTTCTGGGGATATTCCGCACATATCGGCATGGGTCCAAGCGAAAACATCCAGGTTTGCTTTCAAAAAAGATATCAAGGCATTCTGAACTGACACATTAAGTTGTGAACCCACATTCAGCACCTTGTTTGGGTCCTTCAGATCAACGGGCACCGGTATCGTTGTTTCTGCTGGTACCACCCTACTCTCCCCCGCACTGGCCTTTCTAGGATCCATCACTTTTCGTGCCCCGCTATGCTCGCCAGTGCAGGGTCCGCCCTGTAGTTGCTATAGGGTTGGTGTTTTGATGCGGATTGGGGTTGCCGCATCTTTCCCCATTTCTCTCTTCCTTGTTTCTCGCAGCTCTGTCATATAACATTCTCGCCCAGCGTTCTGGTCTCCTTTAATAACTCCTACCCCATTGTCTGTAGGGAATTTAATAGTAAGACACCATGGGGCAAGGACAGCTTTGAATGCAGCAAGAATAGGTCGACCAAAGAAAGCATTATAAGCAGAAAATTCATCTACTATCACAAAAGTCTGCTTGCGAACTACTTTTCTTTCTCCTTCTCCGAGTTCCACAAGCAAGTCAATGGTTCCTACTGGTTGCTTTGGCTCCCCAGTGAAGCCAACAATCTTCTGAGATGAGGCTTGCACATCCGCCATCGGGATTCTCATCTGGTCAAACGTTTTCTTGAAGAGGATGTTGCAAGATGCGCCGCAATCAATAAGAACTCTTCTGACAATAGCCGGTCCAATACCGGCCGAGATGACTAACGGGTCCAAAGTAGGGGCCTCAATGCCCGTGGAATCTCTAGCCCTGAACACAATATCATCATTGAAAGTCCTTTGTTGTTTCAGGGGTGTAGAGTCCTCTAAAACAAAGACATTCTCTTCAGTTGGCATATGTTTCAGAGCTCGAGTGTACCTCTCCATTTCACCCCAGCTTCTGCCTGCTGGGTGGGGTCCTCCTGTGATGACATTAATAACTGGCCTTCCAGATTCATGTCCTGCGGCCTTCTCATTTGTCCTGGGCTGATGAGCAAGAGCTTGTTGCCCCTGACTTGACGAAGCAGGATCATTACCACTCTTCTTCACAAATTGCTGCAGCTTATTTTCTCTTAGCAATTCTTCGATTATATTTTTCAATTGACGGCAGTCGTCTGTGTCATGACCAGGCTGATTATGGAAGCGACAGAACTTCCCACTTTGCACAGCTTTTCTTCCGGTTCTGAGAACAGGAGGTTTGGGATACTCAAAAGAATCTTTTGTAGCCAGGTAGATGCGCTCTGGTGTTTCTAACAAAGGAGTATATTCTGATGGCTTGAAGGATCGAGGCTTCTTCGAATTGTGTTGTTTCCTTCCATCATTATTTTCTCTTTTCTGTCCCACAGATCCATTCTTACGTGGCGCAGCAGTGTTGTCTTCAGCTTTCTCTACTGTTGCCTTTGCCGGGACAGGACGGCTTTCCAAACGCATGAATTCATCCGCCTTTTTGTAGAACTTTTCCAGAGAATTTGGCTCCTTCATGTTCAGCCACTTTCCGAATTCACTTGACTTATCAATAGCTCTCATCAAATAGGTCAAGACCATGCGGGGTTCTGCATTATCCACCTCAGCTAACGCTATATTAAAGCGATTTAAAAAAGACTTGATAGTTTCCCCCGGATTCTGTTCCAAACCGGATAACGACATGATGTCTTTTGCCTTTGAAGCATATAGCCTAAATTGCTCTTTAAATTTCCTGGTTAGGTCTGAAAACTGATCGATGGACCGGACAGGTAGTTTTGTGAACCAAAGCAGAGCTACCCCTTCCAAATACACAGGAAAATAGCGGCATTTTATCTCGTCAGAAGCTCTGGCACCTGTCATGTGCCAATCATATTTGTACAGGAACTCATTTGGATCACTTGTCCCTTTGTAAGCTGGAATGGTCGGAGGGACGAACTTCCTTGGGAATTCAGCTTTTAGGATCTTTTCAGTAAACGGAGTCTTGCTCGGAGCGAAACCCCACTCTTTCTCATCTTCGACCCTTTGCATACTTTCTTTCATAATCTGTCGAACCATACCAGAAAGATATTCTTCGTCATTCCTATTTCTGGATCCTCCAGCCTCAGGCAATGTCTGTTCAAAGGGGCTAGCAGCCCTTTCGGGAATGTTTCTAGTTTCAGCATCATGGACATTACCGACAAAGTTCCTTTCATTATTCGCAGGTTGACGGTTTGCCCCGAGCAGATCGTTTAACCTATTCAGAATCAGAGCATTCTGAGCATTCTGAGCTTCCAATTGCGCGTTCTGGGCATTTATTTGCTGATTCAACCCAAAGATAGCAGCGTCCAATTCCGCTTTTGAAACTCCAACAGCTGGAGTGGCTTGATTTGGTGTTGGGGAAGTGGAGGTTCCCTCTTGAATGTTTGCAGATCTCACAGATTTACTTTTCCTTCCAGGAGCCATGATTTCGGATAGACTTCTGGTTCTTAAAGAAACTCTATCTACAAATCTTTCTGAAACAATGATGATAGATGTCCTGAGTTCAATTCTCAGTGAAAGCACCAAAATGTTAACGAAAAAGTTTTAAACGCTAACACCCTGGTGTATAAGATGTGATTGTGAAAGCACCACCCGTTTGTACGGGAAACAGAAATAAGCAGAAAGTATGTAGAAAAACGGTAAGAGACACAGTATTTATAGTGGTTCGGCTTATAATCCAGCCTACGTCCACTTTAATCTTTTCATCACTAGTTTGATTACAATTCTTTACAAGATCTTTCAATTACAACACACTTCAAGTGATAGGATATGTGAAACAAGTAGCTCAAGCTTTGATGTTGACAATCATCTTCAAATCCATGGTGAATGTGGATGATTCCTTCATGGAGTTCCTTTAGAAGTTTGTTGGATCTAAAAAGCTTTGAAGTCGTCTGGAATTCGGCAGAGTAATGGCGCTTGAAGAGAATGAGCCCAAAAGTCTTTTGCATGTTGGAGATGGTTTCATATTTATAGAGAGTTCTGGGCGGAAAAAATGCTAAGTCCTAACTCGTGGCCGACTTAAGATAAGTCGTGTTCGACTTAAGGTAAGTCGTCCCCGGGTCACTGAGCCGAGTCTATGGCAGTTCCCCTTTTTTGAACCCATCCCTAAGTTCTAAGTCGTGTGCGAGTTATCTGGCTGCAATTGCTAATTTCCCTTCTTAAGTCGTATACGACTCTTTTTATGTCGTAAGTCGTAGTCGACTTAACCAATTGCAACTGGTTTAAAGCAAGTCTTAACTCGTAGACGAGTTAAGAGGTGTGTCTTTAGGTCGTATCCTCCTTAAGTCGTATAACTTTTTTAAGTCGTAAGGGTCTTAAGTCGTACAAACTGCAGTTATCATTAAGTCGTAGGCCATCAATTTCCTTAAGTCGTAAAGACCTTAAGTCGTTAGCTTTTCTTAACTCGTATGCCTGCTAACTCGTAGAAGATCTTAACTCGCAGAGGATTAACTCGTAGAGGCTTAACTTGTGGAAGATCTTAACTCGTACACTTGCTAATTTGTAGATATGCTAACTCGTAAAGGCTTATCTCGCAAGTAGCTTAACTCGGGTACTCCTTAACTCGTAGGCTGCTTATCTCGTAAGCTTGCTAACTCGTAGAGGTCTTTAAGTTGTAGGAAGTTGCTGACTCATGTATCCTTTAACTCGTACATGCCTTGAGTCGTACATGCCTTGAGTCGTACATGCCTTGAGTCGTACATGCCTTAACTCGTGGACCTGTTAACTTGTGAACGAGTTAGGGTTAACACATATTTATTTGGGCCAAAACGAATGTTGCGTAAAACATCGTTACGACAACCCAAAATCACTAGTATAGGGATTCGAAATTAAAATAGATATATAAATCCCAATACTATACAAACATTTCCTTTCGGAAATCATTTACTATAACAACAGTGTTATAGTCCACCATTTCCTTTTATTTCTCGAAAACGTCTATTTCAACAATAAATGTTGAAATCTATGGTTTCGAATCTCAACACCTTTAAAACATCGTTAGATCGTTTTAATTCTGTTTAAAATATCACATTCTAAAACATTCTCTTTAACGTGTTATTCACTATTCAAAAATCGTGAACATACTTCGTTAGCAAATTTCATCCTTTTATTCAATTTATTTTAAAGGATTATTCACTATTCAAAAATGTGAATATAACTCCATTAATAGGTTATAACAATTAACTTATCAAAATAAGTCGCTTGCGAATTTATAAAACAACGTTTATAAATTCTATTTCTATTTATTTATAAAAACTTCTTTTTTTATAAATTCCTTTATTAACCTATTCCAGTTTATAACTAAATTATAAACTACAAGTTCATATTATAAGTTAATTACTTATAAACGATTATTTCACAAAATCGTTCCTTAGAATTTCATAATTATAAATCTTATAACTTATAAGATTCAATTATTTATCCAAATCTTATTACTTTAATAACTTTACAAATTTTATAAACCTACTGTTTATAAAATTCCATTTTATAACTTTACCGTTATATAATTCCATGAATTCCATTCATTTACAAAATTCACTTTCACTTCATTCAAACACTTATAAAATCTCATTTTATAATTCCAACGTTTTAATTTACAAATATTCATTTGTAAATCCTTTAATATAAATCAATCTATATTATTCTTTAAAACGTCTTAACTCCTTTATAGTTTCACCATTTCGATTTATAAAATAATCAAATTTTATAAATCTTATATTCAAACTTTTAATAATAAACTCAAAAATCCAGTTTAAACTATTTTATAGAATCATTGGTTCATATCTCTCAAAAATCAGCTTTTAACAACATTACACAAAAATCATAATTTTTATAACTTTAAAAATTATAACGTTTATTTATTTGAAATGGATCAATTCCAAAAATATAGTATATTTTCAAAAATCACTTTAAAAACATTTTAAAATCCCAAAATCTGGGTCCAATGATGCTACACACCAAATAGTCAATCACGACTACACGATCCATCATATATCGTATATGATAATCAATCAAATATCAAAATATCTGAAATCAAACAAAAACTGTTGAGGAATCCAGTTGGATCCCTCCAACCTGTTTTCCTGCATCCAAAAACATTAGCACAATACCAATTTCGCTCCAGTACGAAATTATCGCGGTATATGTTCTTAATAAATATTATCCGCTTAATAACGGCGTAATAGGGTCTCATCCGCTAAACAAAAAATGCGGGAAATCAACAACTGCAATATATACATATGCCAATATATATATATTGATATTATATATAATACCAATTTCACTGTTTATGAAATATTCGCGGTATATGTTTTTATTAAATAACATCCGCTTACTAACGGCGCATAATGTCTATTTTAACAATCAATAATTTACAGTCATCATTCAAACATGCATTCAAATATTTTAAATCTAACTATTTAAAATAAAATCGAAATCTATTCGATTGAGTGAGAAGTTCTCACCTTGGTTTCAATTTCGTTTTAGCTTTTATTTCGAATAAAATTAAACGCGCGTTTAATTTCACCCGAAATTCTCACTAACTCCAAACGACTCCAAACCAACTCCATCGCGTAGTGCTCGTCCATACGATCCCAACGCAACTGAGTTTGCATTTTTTCGACCTCGTATGAAAAAGTTATTAATTTTACAAGTTTGTACACAATTTTATAAACTTAAATTCAACATAACTTTTATAATTTAACATACAACTCATCCTAGCCACTAGATCCAACTTGAGCAAATCCTGGCCGTGCATACCCTCCATCTTCCTCACGTTATCATCTCCAGGTTGAGGGCCGAACTATGAACCCATGACTTCAATTTTAGGGTTTCAATTTGCACTCCATTCACACGACGATACTTCATCACACCAACGCCACGACGAAGAGCACGACGCAAACTACCACCACCAGCCACCATGGCCAACTCGGCCCCACCCTCCACTCTCGAAGTGCGTGCAAAACTGAAGCACACGGCCCCAAATTTCTCACTCCACGTCGCTCCAAACATGATCATATCCGTATGGATTTCAAGCTCTCTTCATGCTCTACCTTTTTCGTGTTGAACACTTCTTCAAATTCCTTGTAGATTGGGAGAGATTGAGAGATGAAGAAGAATGATTTCTGGCCATACACAGGGGGGCGGCGGCTACATGAAGGAATTAGGGTTTTAGTGATAATTTTTATCAAATTTATGAAAGGTAGGGGCTATTTATAAGGAACGAGCGACACTATTCATCCCGGAATTTCCGAACTCCGATTTAGACGCCGTAACCAGCGTACCTAGGGTTTATCCCGCGTTCCGGACACAATGGAACAGGTTTCGGAAGCTAATTCGGACATCTGTGCGAGTTATGGCTGAAAACGCTCAATTTAAATTAAACCGATTTCTAGGCGTTTTAATTTGTACCGGACAAGCGGTAAATTCAATTGACTTGAAATTTGAAACCTTACAATAATATCACATTACGGATCCGATGAAATTGGTTTCGTCGAAATCCGAGACTTTTTGAAAAATGGCTATTTTGACTCGCCAAATTTAAATTAAAAATAATTCAATGCGTTTCGAGCTGCCACGATCAAACGATAACTCCGATTGACACGAAAATTGAAATCCGGTAATAACTAACTATTACGGATCCAATGAAACTGGTCTCGTTCAATTCTGAGACTGTTCAAAAATTGACTATTTTACAGTCGATTATAAAATATTAAAATATTCAATTTTCACAAATTAACTTTTAATTCGATTTTAAAAGTTCTAAAATATTTCTATAACTCCAGTATGATTAAATAAAATTTTACAAATCATTTTCTATCATATTTAACTCTATTTTCAATTATTTCCATAATTTAATATATTAAATTATCGATTTAATTATCCAATTAAATCCAATAATTCAAATTAAAATTTATTTGACTTAAAAATTCACTTATAAATATTTAAAATTAATTAAATATTCAAATTTTAATTAAATAAAATTCTGGGTCGTTACAATCTTTCCCCCTTAAAAGAATTTCGTCCTCGAAATTACAAGTAAGAAAAGTTACAGAATCTATTAACTTTCCAAAATTCATAATTAAACTTCTTACCATACTTTACTAAGTTTTCCAAATCATACTTAGTTATGTTTTCAAAAACAATCTATATCATTTAACTTTCAACTCTAAAACAAAGTTAAAGTTTTCCAAAATTTTCCCAATTTTCTCAAAATTTTTCTAACGCCTTAAATTTCCGGAAAAATTCGCCATGTCTCCTTTGCGCGGCTCGATCCGAAAAAAAAATGACAGTATATATATCACAAATATACATCTCATCAAGTAATGAGGCATCCCGAAGGGAAAAAAGTGTAAAAGTACGATATTTAATCCGAGATATGTACCTTATATTTTATTAGCAAGCATATACGGCTAATATAGCGCAAAAGCGAGCTCCAAATGCGAAGCAAACGCTATCCGCACCTACTAAACACTTAACAAACAACATGAGAACATGCACATATGCAAATAATCTCAATATACAACATATAGCAACATATCAACTTATATGTCAACATAGCACATGTAGTAAAACAACATATATTCAACCATCAACCAACTATCATCCATAACTAATAATATTCATTCATATTCTCATTATATTCAATGAAAGGGTTTTCAATTCAAATCACATTTGATTCATTTACATTGGATTTTATCAACATTCATTCTCAATTCTAATTAGTTTACATTTACTAATTAAATCCAATTCACTTTCAATTCTATTCAAATTTATTTACTTCTAATTTGAATTCAATTTCATAGCTTTCGATTTCATTAACACTTAATGAATTTTATACAACCAATCAACAATCATATAACAACCAAAGTATATTAATTTCAACCAAATTCCTTTGCTTATATTCATTCATTTTTTTATTCAACTTCTAATTTCATTAGATTTCAATGAATTTATACTTTCATTCATTATTTCATATCAATTTTAATTACATTCAATTGATTAACATTCAATCCATTCATTCAATTCAATTACAAAGTTGAATTTCATTTACATAACTTAAGTTCACATTTCTTTTAATCCACTTGATTCATTTACAACTCATATTCATATAGTTTCACTTCTTATATATATATAAGTTTATTTCACAATTGTAAATCACTTTAATTATAATTCAATTCTTATAATTCTTTTACTTATACAATTATTCTTTAATTTAGATTATTCAAACAACCTAACAATCAACTTATATACATTTAATAATTTTGAAAAATTATTTCTTTATATATAAAATATAATCAAGGAAAAATTATTTCATTTACCCAATTTAAAACAATATTATGTCGAATTGTTCTATTCAAGTGTTTATAGATCCCTATCAATAACGTTAATTACTCGCATTAACCAGAATCTATATACCACTCAATAAACCAATCATCACAATATAAAACAATTTCATATTCACTAACAAATACGCTCTCATAGCTATTATTACACTCAAACTCATTCTAGAGTACTGCTGACTCTATCTCTAACGAGTAATACCCAACAGAACCATGGTTGTCGCTTAACCATCAGTGCTCTGATACCAAATGTAACAGTACGGAGATTTTCGTTGCCGAAAAACCGAATAGTTATGGGTTTTAAAAAGAAAAGAAAAGAAAGAAGAGAGAAAAAGAAGAAAGAGAGAAAGAAAAATAGAGGGAAAAGAAGATAGACAATTTTTAGAAAACAGAGAATTAGAAAAACAGAAGATAGAAAATTTTAAAATAGAACGGATAGAACAGAGAAAGATAGGGAAAAGGAAAATAGAGAAAAGAACATAGAACAGAACAACAACAGAATCTCACAATTCGCAGCGGAACAACATATAATAATAAATGAAAAATCTTTAAACAAAGAACTATATCAGTTATTACATTTCATTTCATTTCATTACATCATATCATCAGAGTGTACAACAACATACAACATCAACAACCCGTGCAGCGGAAAAAGAAATACTATATACTAGTAATACGCCATGCCATCCAGCTTGCCTCCAGCAACTCCAGAATATCCAGAATATCCTGATAAACCTAACTCTTAACTGCCCGTGTGGAAATTGGTGGGCACCCAGAGTTTAGGAAGGAAAACAATAAACTCCGAGTCAGTCATGTGACTGGTGTGAGAACTCAAAACAGTTTATTTACTTTAAAATCAAAATAGAGGAATATTTTTAAAGTCAATTCGCAATGCTTTTAAAAATGAGACTACCATAAGACCTCCCACCACACACACAATGCAAACGCAGACTTGGAGGAGATTTCTTCTTATGTTAGTCAAACATGCTTGATACGCATTTAAAAAGAGCATTTGATATTATTATTAGTGTATAGTGTAGAAAAAATTCATTTCGAAAGTAGAATATAAATCTTAGCCAGCATAGACATTTCGAACTATGCCTACTATAGCTACCATCCAAACAGTGGTGACCACCATAAGTGAATAGTAGGTTCTACAACTAATACCGTACAAGTTTCGTATTGGGAATTGGATTTCCAACAAATGGTCAGGCCAAGGAACTTCCCATTGCCACTGAGAATGCCTCTGGAAAGACATCCCCGAGAACCAAACCGGATCTCTGCCAACACAAGGCCGGGTTACCCCTAACTGGGTAACTACTGACACGAGCACGCCATTCCCCGGTCCTTTAGGACCTTTTCAACCGAGCGCTCGATATCCAATTCACACAATCATAAAGTGTTTTCAACATGAGTAAGTATCTGGGCTCCATACCATGATACCACCCCTTTCCAGAAGGAAATGCACATACCCTAAGGGGAGCTACAGCAACCCCTAATAACCTTGCCGCATCTTTCCTGTTTTGACCATTTCCGGGATGTGAGGCTCGACGAATTCACGTCCACAAAAACATACTTTATACAAAAGCCATGCTTTGGGTCAATAAATGATCAACACAATGATCACTAAGATAGACGATCAAATAAATGATCCTATCACAAATAATCAACACAATGATCATTTCAGCATCACTCAGCATGTCACATTACCAAAATGGGATATATTGCTGATAACTTCAACTATATAACCTTTGAGCTCGTACGTCTCAAAGAAGGGTGTTAAGCAAAGAATAAATTCTCCGCCACCAACAGAAATATATTTGAATGAAATCGGCTTTATATCTCAAATTGTAATGTCAGGCATACAATCCATACAAGTCTGTTCCGGGATCGAACAGAACCGAAGGCACTTACAAAGAAGTCCTTGCAATCCGGATATTCACAATCCTGATCGGATTCACCATCACATATGGAGAACTCAATACCGTAGCTACTCGGTGCAGAGTCAATCGATAGTTCATCCTATCACTCTTGCAAATACCGGTCTTCAACACCGATCTTCAAATGCAATTCACAACGACGTATCACATATTCGGAGTGGGTTATACGACCCCATGGTCCTTTCCCGGTTAACCCGAATAGTGAGCGCTTATTCAAAAATAAGTGTGCATTCAAATTCAATCATATTCACATCAAATACCCATTCAAAGGGAAATATTGATAGTCGGCTATTGAACTATCAATGGATATGCACACATCACCAAATTCCAAATAATTTTCCAAATTATTTATATTTCCAAAATATCTTTACAAGATATATTATTTCAACACTTCAAAAATAAATCAACATTTATTTTTTTCCATACAATTCCTCTTTCACATATAAATTCCATAATGAATTTATATTTCAAAATATCCATGCATATTATTTAAATAATTCATTTCAATTTATCTTCAAAAAGATAAATTCTAATTATTCACTTCATATTGGAAAACTTTTCCATACTTATTTATTCATAAGTAATTCACAAATCTCTTTTATTTTCAACACTTAGAAAATATTCAATATACTTAAATCGAATTAAGTATATAATTCATTCTTTAAGGAAATCATTCCCTTAAACATATTTATTTGGGCCAAAACGAATGTTGCGTAAAACATCGTTACGACAACCCAAAATCACTAGTATAGGGATTCGAAATTAAAATAGATATATAAATCCCAATACTATACAAACATTTCCTTTCGGAAATCATTTACTATAACAACAGTGTTATAGTCCACCATTTCCTTTTATTTCTCGAAAACGTCTATTTCAACAATAAATGTTGAAATCTATGATTTCGAATCTCAACACCTTTAAAACATCGTTAGATCGTTTTAATTCTGTTTAAAATATCACATTCTAAAACATTCTCTTTAACGTGTTATTCACTATTCAAAAATCGTGAACATACTTCGTTAGCAAATTTCATCCTTTTATTCAATTTATTTTAAAGGATTATTCACTATTCAAAAATGTGAATATAACTCCATTAATAGGTTATAACAATTAACTTATCAAAATAAGTCGCTTGCGAATTTATAAAACAACGTTTATAAATTCTATTTCTATTTATTTATAAAAACTTCTTTTTTTATAAATTCCTTTATTAACCTATTCCAGTTTATAACTAAATTATAAACTACAAGTTCATATTATAAGTTAATTACTTATAAACGATTATTTCACAAAATCGTTCCTTAGAATTTCATAATTATAAATCTTATAACTTATAAGATTCAATTATTTATCCAAATCTTATTACTTTAATAACTTTACAAATTTTATAAACCTACTGTTTATAAAATTCCATTTTATAACTTTACCGTTATATAATTCCATGAATTCCATTCATTTACAAAATTCACTTTCACTTCATTCAAACACTTATAAAATCTCATTTTATAATTCCAACGTTTTAATTTACAAATATTCATTTGTAAATCCTTTAATATAAATCAATCTATATTATTCTTTAAAACGTCTTAACTCCTTTATAGTTTCACCATTTCGATTTATAAAATAATCAAATTTTATAAATCTTATATTCAAACTTTTAATAATAAACTCAAAAATCCAGTTTAAACTATTTTATAGAATCATTGGTTCATATCTCTCAAAAATCAGCTTTTAACAACATTACACAAAAATCATAATTTTTATAACTTTAAAAATTATAACGTTTATTTATTTGAAATGGATCAATTCCAAAAATATAGTATATTTTCAAAAATCACTTTAAAAACATTTTAAAATCCCAAAATATGGGTCCAATGATGCTACACACCAAATAGTCAATCACGACTACACGATCCATCATATATCGTATATGATAATCAATCAAATATCAAAATATCTGAAATCAAACAAAAACTGTTGAGGAATCCAGTTGGATCCCTCCAACCTGTTTTCCTGCATCCAAAAACATTAGCACAATACCAATTTCGCTCCAGTACGAAATTATCGCGGTATATGTTCTTAATAAATATTATCCGCTTAATAACGGCGTAATAGGGTCTCATCCGCTAAACAAAAAATGCGGGAAATCAACAACTGCAATATATACATATGCCAATATATATATATTGATATTATATATAATACCAATTTCACTGTTTATGAAATATTCGCGGTATATGTTTTTATTAAATAACATCCGCTTACTAACGGCGCATAATGTCTATTTTAACAATCAATAATTTACAGTCATCATTCAAACATGCATTCAAATATTTTAAATCTAACTATTTAAAATAAAATCGAAATCTATTCGATTGAGTGAGAAGTTCTCACCTTGGTTTCAATTTCGTTTTAGCTTTTATTTCGAATAAAATTAAACGCGCGTTTAATTTCACCCGAAATTCTCACTAACTCCAAACGACTCCAAACCAACTCCATCGCGTAGTGCTTGTCCATACGATCCCAACGCAACTGAGTTTGCATTTTTTCGACCTCGTATGAAAAAGTTATTAATTTTACAAGTTTGTACACAATTTTATAAACTTAAATTCAACATAACTTTTATAATTTAACATACAACTCATCCTAGCCACTAGATCCAACTTGAGCAAATCCTGGCCGTGCATACCCTCCATCTTCCTCACGTTATCATCTCCAGGTTGAGGGCCGAACTATGAACCCATGACTTCAATTTTAGGGTTTCAATTTGCACTCCATTCACACGACGATACTTCATCACACCAACGCCACGACGAAGAGCACGACGCAAACTACCACCACCAGCCACCATGGCCAACTCGGCCCCACCCTCCACTCTCGAAGTGCGTGCAAAACTGAAGCACACGGCCCCAAATTTCTCACTCCACGTCGCTCCAAACATGATCATATCCGTATGGATTTCAAGCTCTCTTCATGCTCTACCTTTTTCGTGTTGAACACTTCTTCAAATTCCTTGTAGATTGGGAGAGATTGAGAGATGAAGAAGAATGATTTCTGGCCATACACAGGAGTTATGGCTGAAAACGCTCAATTTAAATTAAACCGATTTAAACCGATTTCTAGGCGTTTTAATTTGTACCGGACAAACGGTAAATCCAATTGACTTGAAATTTGAAACCTTACAATAATATCACATTACGGATCCGATGAAACTGGTTTCGTCGAAATCCGAGACTTTTTGAAAAATGGCTATTTTGACTCGCCAAATTTAAATTAAAAATAATTCAATGCGTTTCGAGCTGCCACGATCAAACGATAACTCCGATTGACACGAAAATTGAAATCCGGTAATAACTAACTATTACGGATCCAATGAAACTAGTCTCGTTCAATTCTGAGACTGTTCAAAAATTGACTATTTTACAGTCGATTATAAAATATTAAAATATTCAATTTTCACAAATTAACTTTTAATTCGATTTTAAAAGTTCTAAAATATTTCTATAACTCCAGTATGATTAAATAAAATTTTACAAATCATTTTCTATCATATTTAACTCTATTTTCAATTATTTCCATAATTTAATATATTAAATTATCGATTTAATTATCCAATTAAATCCAATAATTCAAATTAAAATTTATTTGACTTAAAAATTCACTTATAAATATTTAAAATTTATTAAATATTCAAATTTTAATTAAATAAAATTCTGGGTCGTTACACGAATGAACTTCGGAACCGTAGGGAACGTTCCAAAATTCAAAGGAAATCGAATCAAAAGAAAGAGATTCAAGCTCGAATGAGAGTGATTCTGTAAATCAAATTTACCATACATTCTAAGTTTTGCCTCGAGCCAAAGCTCTGATACCAAATGTAACGACCCGATATTTTCAACCATTCGCATCCGCACATGTCGGACTTGAATTGTTCAAAATACTGCGTTGTAAATAAAATTTGGCAAATCTCAAAATATACAGTAATAATTAATCACAGAATCACAGACACAAAATCAGAATACTCACAGCGGAATTTAAAAATACTTAGTGGTTCATGAAGCCACTATAAATAGTCTCAACAAATACAAATTTCAAAGTCTTTCATCCCAAATATAGTTTAAATCATCAAATAGGAAATCCAAAAATCCCAAAGTCTTGATTTCGTAAATAAGATAACGGACAGAAAGAAGCCAGCAGCTTGAAAGGATCTACAGAAGTCCTAGCTCCGGGATGATGACTGAACTGCAACTCAGGCTGACCCGAGCGTAAAATAAAACATAAACACTCGAGTCAGGACATACATACTTATATAGTGTAAGCTAATTCAAGTGTACCGTAATATAAAGCAAGTAACTTAAAGGATGCTTGGGACCGCCCATCCTCTAAGGATCCGTTAAACTATTTACTATGTAGTAATACTTCGCTATTATAATAGTCTATTAGTAAAATAAACTTACTTTTAAATAGTGTTAAGGCTTTACATTTTCCACCTTAACACATAATATATTCCCATAGTCTATACAGTACCGTAATCTCCCTTGGAATGGGCGTCGTCAGAGGGCACTCCATAGGTATGGTACAAAACCAAAATCGTATAAGGCGCGCTAGGGTAGGTGACACGGCACAACTAGGCAATGCCAGGGTAGATATACCAATTACGCTTCCGGATCGATGGAAACGCGCAGCGCGCAGCTGCCGCCCACCTCGAACAACACTCCCAAATCAAAGGTGCGCACCAAAACAATCACAAAAGTAATATTGTAACAACCCGCATATTTATCGATTTTATATTTAAATATTTTATTTAAATATTTTATCATTCGTCGGATTTTGGTCCGAAAAGCTACTTTTTGCAAACAGTCGAATTGGGACTTGAGACCACCCCCATTGAGTTCAAAATGCCGTTTGCGACCTTTTTGAGTATAAGCTTTGATATGTTTGGAGAAAGTTGGATTTTGCTACTTTTTGCTCAGGGTTTTGGTTTGGGCTGAGCCAATTAACCACTTACTAACTCAGTTCCAACCCTCTCCTCTTCTTTCACTTCTCTTCTATTTTCCTAATACTCAAGCTTTTATGTTAATGGAGGGTGGAAGAGGAAATTAAAACTCCAAGCCCTAGCTTCCTTTGCTAGCTCAAGTTCTTGCTCCAAACTCAAGAAGAACCTATTGGTAAGCTTCCTCTTCTTCTTCTCCAACTCATTCTCTCTTTGAATTTCAGAAATTTCCTAAACCTAACTTAGGAAATGTTCTTCTTTTTAGCTTAGATTCAAGCTTCTAGTGTTGTGATTGAAGAGTGCTTGTTCTTGCCATTGCTTTCAAGCTTCATCTTCATAAATTTAGTTCAAAGTTGAGATTTTTATCTCACATCTATGACTATAATTATCTTTGGTTGTTGGGTATGAATTCCTAACACTTCTTCATGTGCATTTGCTCTTGATTTGGATTGGTTTTGTGAATATTCCAATTTTTGGGTTTTTAAGTCAAATTTGTGTAAAATCCTTTTATGGATGTTTGATCATGCTTTTGGTGATGCATCAAGGAGCATATAGGGCCGGGTTGCCGATTGGCATAAACCCTTAGAGCCAATGTTCGTCCGATTGCATTTTGGAAGAGTTTGCTCTTCATTTGAATAAGGCTGAAAAACAGCCCAGGCATGATTCAGTCGACTGAAATCTCTGTTCAGTCGACTGAACCTGAAACCCGAGAGTTTCCAGGCATGATTCAGTCGACTGAAAAACTCTGCACAGTCGACTGAAACTGGAAACAGAAAGTTTCCTGAACCTGGAAAATTTCCATGTACAGGGTCAGTCGACTGAAAAACTCTGTTCAGTCGACTGAACCTGCTGTTTGAGTCCAATTTGCCTTTTTGGATTGAATTTCCAATTTAAATCGATTCGTGATGATCCTATTTATTATCATCATTTATTATCATCTTTGATGACTTATTTTCTTTGGGAATTTTAGATATATCCACTTCGATGGATCCTTTATCGATTTCATTGGATTTTATTCACATCTTCGAATGTGATCTTTGTGATTGATTGTTTCTACAATCCCCCTTGTGCTTTGTCACTTTAAAAATATAAAGGTTTTCTATACTAGTAGTAAATATCAAAACTCTTTCCTCAAATGATTTCAATACTATTTTAATACCAAATTCGTTTATAAAACCGTTTTCCAATCTATTAGTATATACAAACCTTTACCTCACTCGTATGAGAAATCTAATTAAACGGGTTAGTAAAACGAGTGGTATGAAACGCTTGCGTTTACTTCGTCGGTTAATTCTTGGACTTGTTCGATTGAATCTCTTGTGACAATTTTCTAGTGGAGATCTACAATTTGTTCGTAAATATTTAAGTTAAGCTAGTGGTTATGGGACATGAAGCTAAGTTCATATATTTACTAGCTTAGTGTAATCGACACTTCTCTTTGATCATGACGATCATTTTAGGTTTTGGACTAGCATCGTGCTATGTCTTTGTGATTTGGTTCATCGGACGTACCGCTGTACGACGTCGTTGTTCCCTTTGATTGTGATTTGGTTCATCGGATGTCCCGCTGTACGACGTCGTTGTTCCCTTTGATTGTGATTTGGTTCATCGGATGTCCCGCTGTACGACGTCGTTGATCCTTTCCTTGTGATTTCTGGATCTCGTGTGTTGAATTCTGGAATTTATGTTTCACCAACTTTTACGATGGGCATTGATATATGTGTCATATATTGCGGCTTGGTGAATGAAATTAGGAGTATGACATTCCTTTTTATCTTGAGTAGATTATTGTGATATTGATTAATCTCTTGTTGATTTTCAATTACTATTTTATCGCAGCTTGGCATTGTGATTATTATATGTTTATGTCATATCTCTTATTATATATCACTTCATCTGATATTTATAGCTAGACTGATCCGTTTATTATTTTCTTATTAAATAATACCCGGGTCAGACCGAGATGTTACAGGTGCGTCGGCTTGACTTCTCTCTTGGGATTGATCCCTCTGACTTTTGGCTAACTACTTAGATTAGTAGTTTTTGTTGTATACATTTGAGATTTAGACTCCTTAATGTATACTTATTCTTTTGTCTAGCACTTGTATCTATTCCTTTGTATTATTGTGGATCTTTTTAGACCACTACTCTGATGTACACTTTCTAGTGTAATATTCATATCTTATTCCGCCTTTGTGATATGAATTGTCTGTGACTGATTTATGCTATGTTTATTTCTATATTTGCTTCCGAAGAAATTATAGCCACTGTGTAGTAGCTTTGAGTTTGTGTCGGTATGTCGGATTTCCTCTTGAGATGAAAAGTTATAATTTTATCCGGTATATCGGTACTCGCACAAAGCAATTATACAGATGGTCGCTCCTCAACAGCCTTATTCTCCGTGCTAGTTGACAGCATTCACAGTAATGTTCTTGGCTAGCGTGGGTATAGAGGTGGGGCGTCACAAATATAATGGCATACGAAGAAGTGCGTCCGATCAGAGGTGCTACCTCATTAATCCGTCGATTGCTCCTGTTTTAGCCACCTTATGCCAACTCACGGGAGTCGGGTCCACGTATTTACCTCAAAGGAAACGTCACCACCATCCTACTTCATTCTGGAATCTCCACCGCGTACACGGTTGTTAATGTGGTTTTCGGTATCGACAGAGAGTATGCCAAATATCCGATCACGGTCTCTTTAACAACCAAACGTTATTATAACCCGTGGTTACAACTTTTAGAAATGGTATTTATACTTTAAAAATCAAAATAAGTTTCAAATACATTTCAATACCATAATATCATTTCAACCATCATTTATTTAAACATCAGTCATTTTATTTAATATAAAATACCATTTAAATCTATTCAATTTATTTAGGAATTAATTTGCCTTTCAACTCACATTTAAAAGTTATATTCTTCCATTTAAAACCATTTAAAGTCAATTCCTTATTTTTTATTAATTACATATTGAATTCCAAAATTTAAGCCTTTTTCCCTAATGATTATTTCCATTTATTTTAAACAATCCGAAAATTCAGTTTCCGTAGCATTTATGAAATGCCACCTAAAGTCTGTAAGTCAAAATAGTTCATTTATAAAAGACAGCATTTAAGTGCTGTAATAAATTATTAACTTAACAATCAAATTTTAAATTCCCAAATACAACTTATTATCAATTATTTCCTTAACTAAAACTCACTTTTAACAAAATTTCAGAATTTTCCAAAATAAGTTATATATCAAAAAATTTACTTAAACATTTATTTATTTAACATTTTGACTTATTCAAAAATCATTATAAATTTCATAAAAATCCTTTACATTTGAACCAGAATATTATAAATTCCCATTTAAAATATTTTAAACATTTCAGAAAAATATTATATAAACCACGGGTCTGTATATAGTTTTCTAGCCTAGGTCAAGTGATACAGATTTATATCATTTCAATCCGCAATTTACAAAATCCCGGGTTCTATCATTTCAAACCCGCAATCCCAAGTTAACAAATAAATAATTAAACAATTAAATAAATGAGCAAATGATTATCGTTCAAGCCTATCATTTCAGCCTATAACGATCTCAAATTTACAGGGAACTTACAGTGATGATTTAATCAGTAAATAAGCATTACATAGTATAACTGCAATAATATTACAATAGATAAACAACTGATGAGATGTCAATTTAAAATGGGGTTTAACATCATACGTTATATCACAGGCAGATAAAATTTAACAAATAATTTACAAATACACTTGTGATAAATCACGGATATATAGGTATGTTTTGTCTGGTGAGAAATACTCACCTTAAAGCTGCAGAAATTTTGATTCAAAATGAAAATCCCCCGAAAAAGAATCGCACAGCAGGTGACGATCAAATTTTCCCCTGATGTCACGCTTAGATTCAAGATCCAAATACCGAATACGTGACTTTAAAAATTACGGTCAAAGTAAAATTTTGAGGCAATTGGAACGAATAGAGTAAAAGAAATTTTGGTTCAGCTTTTGCTCGACTGCCTCACCCCACCTCCCGACCCCAACTTCATAGGCTTGGCAATACTATTTATTATTATTATACGCTTTACTATTATTATATTTTTTTCCCAACGGCATGTCCTAACTTATCTAGTTTTGAAAATATGTATTTGTGCAAAACTTGCGTCTCTGCCTAAACTATTCTTCAATGCAAACTCTCTCTGTTTCTTAATTACAACACGTCTCTGCCACTTCAATTTCAAAACATGCACACATGCACTAACGCCCAGGCTTATTTCATATCCTATTTTCTTTCTCTACCATATATATCAATTTCCTTTTCAACTACCTCTACGCAACACGTGAACTAGATTTGCAAAATAATTAAACACTTTGGGGAAATATGCAGGCAAGCACTTATGCATGGCACGGCCCTGGGTTGTTTCACACGCACTACTATATCACAAAGTATTCCAGATGGCTCCAAATATACCCCCATTTGCTAACACACATCAATATGGCTCACATTAAAGGTCACGTGGTCCAACCTATAGGTACGCATGCAACATTTCTCAACAGAATGCAAAAGAAAGAACAAATCTTGGTTTCCTTTATCACTATGGTATGCACGACAAAACATGGCAACACTATCAGGGGTTGTTCGGGATATAAGCTCGGTTATGAAAACTTAGAGGGACGTGACGTGGTGGAGGGGAAAATGGGGTGTAGGCCGAGCATTTTTTTGAAGCAGTGGAGCAAACGATATAAACTGATCATAAGGAAATGTAAAGAAGAAGAAAGAGTAAAACCATTACCTGAAGCTTGTACGCAACAGCTCGAGAAGATCAGAGGAGAGGAGGTATATGAATGTTTAGGTGAACGAGTAGGGTATTTATAGATGATAAACCTTGCGAAATCTAGGAAATCAAATAGGCAAGCTTGAATTTATTTTTGTTGACCAGAAAAAACTTAAGAGATAAATGGTAAAGGGAAACGAATATAAGGAGGCAAGCGAAATAATGTTTACATAATTATGCGTGATTTATTGCCAGATATACGAAAAATTTGATTGCAACGTTATATCTCTTTTTTTTTTCCAATTAATAGTTGCGTGCTATTTTTATAGTCTGAGAGATTTATATACAAAGAATCAGCAAGTATTAATTTGCTTTGGATGCTACTTCAAGGACAGATTTGAATGCATGCGTTGATTTATGTCACGGAGAGAAAATGGTAAGAAATTTAATTTTCTGATTGATTGAATTTTAGAAGGCAAGCAATTATATTTGATTGAGAGGAATGAATGGCAAGTGGAATAAAATTTATTTGTGAAAGTTTTTAAATCAAATCTCTATAAAGAGGCAAATGACAAAGATGTTAAAGGAAATAAATTTCACTGATATGTCACGCGCAAGGAAAGCAAGTTTGATTTCTTTACAGATGATATTTGCGTGAAAGGGAAGCACGATTTTGAAAACAATATTGGTAGTGGGAATCTCCTTAATCAGTGCATGATTTTAGAGAAACGGATAGGCACGAAATCAATACGTTTTGGTTGGAAATCTCCTAACTGATTTTATTAATCCATATAGATATTGAAATATAATTTTTTTAAATACGCCAAACTGACGCATTACAATACACCCAAAAATTTATAAAAAAGTAACTTTTTTTGATTTATACGTTTTTACGTTACTTATATCATTACAATGCGTACCCTTTTTAAATGCGAAATTTAACAGTCTGTAAAACACTGGATTTTACAGTTATTACTTAACTAAAATTTTAACTTGTTTACATTCTTCGTATTTAAAATATACATAGTTCATTTTTATTAAAATTCCAATTGGAGTTGTCTTTTAACAAAGTAAAAATTTCAAAACTTCCAATTTTTCATTTAGACTTTTAGGAAATGATTAAATCAAGTTAAAATTTATATTAAATTTCAAGGTTTTATAAATAAAAAGAAATAAAGAGTAGGCAATTAAAACGGCAAGCAATTAAGACAATATAACGCATACCCTTTTAGTTTCTTCCAAGCCATAAATAAAAGATATAAACAAGCAATAATCTAATAAATAAACATGACTGTCAAAAATAAAAATAGAAAGATAAAATAGAGGTGGATATATGAAATAATAATAATAAGAACATATATATATAATATGTAATAAAAGTAGAAAAATTTATTGCGTGTAAAACGCTGTATTTTATCAAAAAAAAGTATAAATTTTAAATTCCCAATAAATCCATATATTTGATTTCTCAATCATGTTATTGAATCGACTATTAACTTATCCTCTTGTGGGTAATATTAAAATTGGTTTTTATACTAATACATAAAAAAAAAATAAAAAAAATTCCTAATTCATCCAAACTTCAATTAATTACTTTCCAATAACTACCATGCTTTAATCCTACTCTTTTATTAAATCTGTTATCACTTTATAAACCTAGTTATTATTTGTTTATCTTTCCTTACAAAAATATATATTCCAATTTTCATCTTTCTTTTGTAATAACTTGTTATTTTCAATTATATTGAATTCCCCAAATATATACATTTATCATAAATAAAACCTAAATCAATTTATTCAACTTGGTTTCATTCCTTTATTTCATCTTATGAATGAAATATAAATTTCCATTTATGTCATTTCATTTACATTCACACATTACAGTTACAGTCCTATCTCACATTAATGAACATTTACCTACATTTAAATGTAATTGACTTCCTACTCTGAATTTAGAAGCCCTAAATAAAAAGGTGACTTGCATAAATATTGTCACTAACTTTATATTACACTCAAGTATATTATTTCCACTAATTATCAGAATTGCATATATAATGTTGAATTGCTTATATAATGTTGAATTCACTCCATTACCATACGTTTATTTGCATATATTCAATTTAATACCCAAATGTAACAGTTGAAACTACATTAATAGACCAATTAAATAGTAACTTACAACCGTTACTATATCCCTATTATTTTCATTTCATTTTAAACACTCACTTCATTATAAATTATAAAGGTTTTTTCTTCTTCTGAAATTTAATTACAAAAATCTTATTAAATTAACGACTTTAATCCTCTAAATTTACAGGTCATTACAGTGGTAATGGAAGGGATATGAACCATTGGTTGCAAATGGGTTTTCAAGAAGAAGGCCACTGCAGTTGATATTGAAAGTAACGTTGGTAAGAACAACATCATAAATATCAATTGTTGGATTAGTGTTCCAACCTAAAATTCTGGTCATTTGATTTTAAATGTTTAATTAATTTTAGATATTTACATATTTGGATTTTGGAATTTAATACTTTGAATTCAATAATAGTGATTGATTGAATATTTGAATTAAGAATTAAATATTTGAATGGTGAACCAAATATGAATGAAATAGATTAGATAGTGTCATTTAACTTCTTTAATTAATAAATGATAATGGTGAATCATTTTGAAAATTTCTTACAATAACAAATGGTTCAAATATAATAAATAATAAGAAAAATCAAATTGTAATAAAACGACCCGAAATTTCACTGGTGTGATTTGCAAATATTTAATTAATTCTAAATATTCAAATGGTTTTATAATGAAAATAAAACTCTTTTTAATAATAAATAATACTGGTGAAATAGTTTTAAAATTTGTTTACAAAAATATATAATTTGGTGAAAAACAGAAATTGTGATAAAAAACCGTTTTTCGAAATTTTCGACGTTTCATCACATAAAATTTGTTTGAAATATTGTGTAAACATTTGTGTGTATATATATATTCAAATATATGCAGTGTTATAAACATAGATTAGTAATTCAATTAGGGTTAAGTGCAATTAATTATATTAAGAAAATGACGATGTAGCACTTTGGCAACTATAATTAAAAACAAAAAGAGAACGTCAAATCATTAGGAGGCATAAGTACATTAGAGTACTTATGCATGTTGACTTCGATTTGATGAGAGGGTGGCTAAGTATGGGCTGAAATGGGTGAGGTCGAGGAGAGGGTGTGACATGGCATGCATGTGTGGAGGGTAGAGTACATGGGGGTAAAAGGTAACTTACTATTTCTATCTCATATAAAACTAATATTTCACCTTTCTTACTCATATTATTTTTCATTTTCTCTTCTCTTGTCTTCCTTAAAGCATCATTAAACCTTTTAATGGCTTCCAAATTAACTTTTCGTCTTTTAAGATTTCAAAAATTAACTTATAAATGTTTTAAAAATTTGTTTAAAGGTTCCTTTTTTCCATTTAAATTTCTTCCATTTTACCCGAAATGGTTTCAGCCATAACTTCTTATAAAAAACTCCAAAACCAGATTTTTTTTTCAAACCATGTATACTTATAATAGTTACAACATTTTAGTTTACCACTTTTTTCTTCTTATTTTGGGCTTAAATACTCCAAAAATTTATTTTTTGCAAGAGCGTTTTTGAACCTTGATTTTAATGTCCAAAAATACCCCTCAATGTTTGGCTATAAATTCCTCTAAAATTTAATTTTGAGTAATTCTTTCTTTTAAATGATAGAGGAAAGAATAATCTAAAACTTTCCTTTTGACCACTTTTCCAAAATCCAAGATGAAAGGGTCCAAAAGTCGAGTGCAAAATGACCCATTTTCGAGAAAAAAATTGTGGTTTTCCAAGCTTTCTGAGCGCTAAAGTATTTCAAGTTTTCAAAACCTTTGGTGAGTTTAACTTAGATTTAATTTAATTATATCATATTAATGATCTTAAATCATTTATCGATTGTTTGGGTATTAGTTAAAATTGTTTGGTTGCTTGTTTGGTTGAGTTTCCGTTTGGGAAATAGATGGCGTATTAATTTGATTGTTATAAACTCACATGATTATCTATATATTATCGGCAACCTTTGTTTTGCAGCGAAAACATGTAGAGAAACCCAAAGGAGGTTTCTTGACCATAAATTATGTTGTAATATTGATGGTTTATTGAAATTAATTACTGGTTTCCCTTTTATAGTTTAAATGTCATTATAGCGATTTTCGCTATATCGTCAGTTATTAAATTTCAAACAAAGAACCCTATCATATGAACTTGAGCATGTATTTCCACTGAAAAGAATATTGAAATTTTATTAATCATTTTGGTTAATGATAGTTTAAATTAATTAATCTTTTAAATTAATAAATTTTAGATTAATTAACCAATTTCATAAATGATGATAAAAAATTGGTTTATCTTTAGATTTTACTCATCATTTTTTCTAATGATGTTTTATACTTAATTAATAGTTTTAGCTAATAATTACTTAAGTTTAATTAATTTTTTAATTAAGTATAATGGATTTTAATTAATTTATAGAACTCAATTAATTATATTAATTAATGATGATGGGATTAAATTGGTTATTTCAATTAAGGATAATTGAAATTAATAATTATTCAATGATATTCAAAAGTAATTAATCATTTGAATTAATGATTGTTTTAAATTAATAAATTGTTTTAACTAATGATTTTCGGAATTTAGTTAAATCATTTTAATTAATGATGTTTTATAATTAAATAAATCATTTTAACAAATGATGTTTTAATTAATCGGTTTGACAAATGAAGTTTGGATTTAACTAATCCGATCAATTTATGATTATTTTAAACTTAATTAATTGTTTTAATCAATGGAATTTAGACTTACTTATCATTTTAATTAATGATTTTTGAGATTAATTATTCATTTAATTAATGATTATTTTGAATTTAATAAATCTTTTTAGTTAATTGATTTAATAAGGGTAATTAAAGTAAGTTAACTAATATAATAAAAATTGCTTCAATAAACTGATTTAAAGTTAATAGATTGATTTAATATTGACTTTAAAATTAATTTACTAATGTTATAAAAGTAATTGGAAATAATTATCTATTTTATTGTAAACAATGAATTCTTTATTTGATGGGATTTTAAGTGGGATTAGTTATCTTTCGGGATAACTAATATTGTTTTTAAAGTTAAAATGGAACTGTGTAATGACCCGTAAATTTTAACCGTTTTAATAACGTAATTAAACTAAATTTTGTGTAATTTTAAATAATAAAATTTTGAAATAAAATTTGATATTTAAATTACGTCTAATTAAACATAACAAATGGTAAATTTTCAATTAAAAATATGGAAGTTTATTTTGTGTAATTTTATTTCAATCTATATCATTTAAAATTTGATGATAATGAAATATTTTCCAAACCCAAATATTTTTGTGTAGAAAATTTATAAATCATCTTCGGAGTGAGACGTCGTATTTCCTTACTCCACATTTGATCTGCTATTGCTCCGTTTATCTAATTTTCTATAAATAGCAGCATTTTCAGCATCGATTTGATCGAATGGTCATATCACTAATATTTATATACTGATTTGATCGTCTTGTCGTGCTTATCTTCACGGTATATTCATTTTTATGTTTCGATGTCCGATACATTGTGAAATCAATAAAACAAGGAACTGTGTCGGTAACCCGTTTGTGTCTTTTGATCTTTTACACCATTTGATATTCCATCATTTAGAACAATAGCCATTTACATTTCATATTCCAGGAGTTTCGCTGACTTTCAATATTCCACTGTTTTGAATAATTCATTTGACCATTCATTTTACTTCTTCTAGTGTTCTCTACTAAATAATAGAATTTATATATTATCAAAAAAAATTTGCTCTGTCCTTCCAGATCTCTCCTCTCTTGTTCTTCATTCACCCTTTCCATGGCCGCTTCTTTTCCTCGGCCTAACTTTTCACCCAAGCTCAACCGCCGACTCGTGATCCCCACCTTGCCATATGTTTGCCGATCACCCGCCACCGTTCGTCCCTCTCCGTTGACCCAAGCCGAGATTCTCCCTCCCATCTTCTGCTCGGTCTTCTCCTTCTATCCTCTGGGTTTTGAATGAAGGTATTATATATGTTTATATTTTATATGAGATTTTAAAAATCTGTTAAATTTTATATAATGGTTTATAAAGTTGTTCACAGGATATGTATATAGTCATATATGCATAGTTTTTATCGTCTGTTTCATTCATATCGGGCTTTAGTTCTTCTCCTCTTCTATTTGACAGTATATACATTATAATGTAAATTTGTATATATTGCTAGTTATATATTGTTATCGTCTTGCATACAGGTTATAGTTTATCCTTGTATTGGTTATATGATAGGTTAGTATATGTACTATGCAAGTTATAACGTAAGTATATATATGTTTACTTCATATAAATATATTTAGAGATGAAAATATATAATGTGTTGCCTACATCTTTGTATGTGTTTAAGTAAAGGTTGATTTAAAAAAAAGTTATTTGTATATATAAATATTCTATAGTATATATATTAAGTTGTTTCCATTCTTACAGGATTTATATTGGTAAGCTAGTTTTGTGTGTGTGTGTGTGTGTGTATATATATATATATATTTAGTTGACTGCATATGAATGTTTGGTTATTTATGTATTAATCTATACATTTGTAAAGTTTATAAACTGTGTTACATACTGTGTATATATATATTGTTAGTGGGTACATATATTTGGTTTTACTTGTTTATTACAGTATATACACACACACACTTTACCGTGTTATAAGTATATACATATGATACAAGGTTGTTTGTTTTGTTTCTGTTTTGTATTTTGAAACAGTTTTTTTATATATATTTTAATTCTATATTTGTTGGCAATGTTCATTGATAGAGCTCGGTTTTTTCGAAGATATGTAAATGTGACAAATTATATATTTAATCAGTTGTGTATTATATGTTGTTCACGTTTTCTTTTATTTTGAATTGCAAGTATATAACAATTTGTTAAGTATATATGACTGTTTCGTTATACTTTATGTATATTTAGTTGATATATATAAGCTATATTGCAGTTATATATATATATATATCTCTGTGTGTGTGTGTGTTTATATATATTAACTTATATGTTACAGTATATGAATTGTGTATAAGTCAATATGTTATATTGGGCTGTATTGCCTATATGTTATAGTTGAGCTGTTTTAAAGTTTATGAGATGTGTATTTGTAAAACAACAATGATTTAAGAATAAACAATGATTTTAAAATGCTTATATATTAGTGATACATATACATTATTTATTTCAAAGTGAATATATATATATATATATATATATATATTAATTGTATTATGTAATTTCAGTATTAGGACTATACAAATAATAAGAGGTATACATTATATGTATTATATATTGTATATAAGTGATTTTGAAATATATGTATTTAATTTAATATATGCTTGGAATTAGAATATATACATATATATAGTTATATATCTATATATGTTCACTTATACCATTTATTATCATCGATCTAGTTTTGATTCGATTTTGTCAATTCCTTATCTAACAGCCTTGTTCATCGAACCGTGTTCATCTAGCGTATATATTAATTTAAAGGTTGATTTTAAAAAATAAGTTATTTGTAAATAAATATTCTATAGTATATATATTAATTTGTTTCCATTCTTATTGGATTTATAGAGGTAAGCTAGTTGTTTATATATATATATATGTGTGTGTGTGTGTGTGTGTGTGTGTGTGTATAGTTGACTGCATATGAATGTTTGGTTATTTATATATTAATCTGTACATTTGTAAATGTTTTTAAACTATGTTAGCATACTGTGTGTGTATATATATATATATATATTGTAAGTGGGAACATATATTAGGTTTTACTTGTTTATTACAGTGTATTATATATATACATACACTTTACCGTGTTATAAGTATATACATATTGTACAAGATTGTTTGTTTTGTATTTTGAAACAGTTTACACACACACACACACACACACACACACACACACACACATATATATATATATTAATTCTATATTAGTTGGCTATGCACATTGATAGAGCTCGGTTTTTTTGAAGATATGTATATGTGATAGATTATATATTTAATCAGTTGTGTATTATATGTTGTTCACGATTTCTTTTATTTTGAATTGTAGTATAACAATTTGTTAAGTATATATAATTGTTTTTTATATTTTATGTATATTTGGTTGATATATATGTTATACTGTAGTTATATATATATGTGTGTGTGTATATATATTAACTTATATGTTACAATATATGAATTGTGTATAAGTCAATATGTTATATTGGGCTGTATTACCTATATGTTATAGTTGAGCTGTTTTAAAGTTTATGAGATATGTATTTGTAAAACAATATTGATTTAAGAATAAACAATGATTTTAAAATGCTTATATATTAGTGATACATATACATTATTTATTTCAAAGTGAATATATATATATATATTAATGGTATTATGTAATTTCAATATTAGGACTATACAAATAATAAGAGGTATACATTATATGTATTATATATTGTATTTAAGTGATTTTGAAATATATGCATTTAATTTAATATATGCTTGGAATTAGAATATATGCATATATATAGTTATATATCTATATATGTTCTGTTAACGCTAAAATTTGAACGCTAACACCCCGGTGTATGAGTTATAGTTGTGAAAGCACCACCCGATAACTCGGGAACAGATTACAAGCAGATAATAGCAGAAAAGCAGCAAACAGCAACAATTTTATAGTGGTTCGGCTTAAGGGGATAGCCTACGTCCACTTTAAGTACTTTTATTGATGATCTCGTTACAAGCTGATACAATTCTTTCCTAATACAATACACTTTGGATTACAAGTCACTTAGAACAAGTAGCCTAAACTTCAATGGAGATTAGAGTCTTTAACACGGTATAGTTACATACAAAATACCACAAGCTCACCGCAATATCATATAAATAAACTTGTGCAAAAATGAATAATAAATGCATTCTCAAATTCAAACAAGAGTCTGTGCGAATAAAGGATCATTTTATTCAATTGCAGATACAGGTTTCAAAAAAAAAAAAGAGCAGGGGCCGGTGCCTGCACAACATCCGACCATTACACAAAAAAGGAGTCAAAAAGCCCGAAGTCCGACTCTTCACTTCTTCTTGCCACCTTTGGACCCTTTGCCTGGCCGAATGATTAATTTTTCAGGTCTACCTATAGGCACAAGAGCAGAAGGACGAGGGACTTGAAGGAGGCGAGATCTCTCCGGAGCGGACTCCCTCTGATGACGTAGTTTTGTCCGCTCTTGTTACTCCAGGGAGTGAGTCTTCTTCGAAGAGAAGAAAGAAGCACGGAACATCGAAGAGGAGGGGGAAGAAAATCATCACTACTGAAGAGGAACCGGAAGTTGCACCGGTTGCACCTCCCTCTCCTTCTTCT
Organism: Allium cepa; assembly: GCA_030765085.1. NCBI lineage: Eukaryota > Viridiplantae > Streptophyta > Magnoliopsida > Asparagales > Amaryllidaceae > Allium > Allium cepa. Next base: position 319,747,407 of record CM060939.1, read on the forward strand.
CTTATGCCTATAGGTAGACCTGAAAAATTAATCATTCGGCCAGGCAAAGGGTCCAAAGGTGGCAAGAAGAAGTGAAGAGTCGGACTTCGGGCTTTTTGACTCCTTTTTTGTGTAATGGTCGGATGTTGTGCAGGCACCGGCCCCTGCTCTTTTTTTTTTATATTTTGAAACCTGTATCTGCAATTGAATAAAATGATCCTTTATTCGCACAGACTCTTGTTTGAATTTGAGAATGGATTTATTATTCATTTTTGCACAAGTTTATTTATATGATATTGCGGTGAGCTTGTGGTATTTTGTATGTAACTATACCGTGTTGCCCCTATACCATAAGCTTGCTGCAATATTTTATTCTTTGAGGAGACTTGCACTCTTTATTTCTGTAGAATGACTATTCCATTCGTGAAGAAATTTTTCATAGAGTACAACTCCTTTCATATAAGTTTTTACGCTTTGTCCTTCGAAGAAATCACTTTTTCCTTTTGCGTATGTACACATTTTGCCAAGTGAATTCTTCTATGTGGTAAAGCGGACCTCTGAATGTACTTTAACTTTCTTCCCTCTTTTTTTTTATTTTTTAGAATAGGTAAATTACTCTTCCTTTGAAAGTTAAAGTATGCTTCTTGATGAGGATTTTTCTTTTAAATAGAAATTTGTACCTCTGAGGAGGGATTTTTTCACGTTTCAACACTTGGAAGTTTTATTTCAATCTTGGTGAAACGTGTACCTCCAAAGAGTTGTGCCTTTGAAGAAAGCCTTTTCACGTTTCAACACTTGGAAGTTTTATTTCGATCTCGGTGAAACGTGGGCTTCTGAAGAGGTCTTTCTTTTTAATTGTGTCCCCGGGAGGGGGTTGTACCTCTGAGGAGGGATTTTTCACGTTTCAACACTTGGAAGTTTTATTTCAATCTCGGTGAAACGTGTACCTCCAAAGAGTTGTGCCTTCGAAGAAAGCCTTTTCACGTTTCAACACTTGGAAGTTTTATTTCGATCTCGGTGAAACGTGGGCTTCCAGGAAGTTCTTTATTTTTAATTGTGTCCCCGGGAGGGGGTTGTACCTCTGAGGAGGGATTTTTCACGTTTCAACACTTGGAAGTTTTATTTCAATCTCGGTGAAACGTGTACCTCCAAAGAGTTGTGCCTTCGAAGAAAGCCTTTTCACGTTTCAACACTTGGAAGTTTTATTTCGATCTTGGTGAAACGTGGGCTTCCAGGAAGGTCTTTATTTTGTTTTGCATTTCAACTTTGGTGAAGTGAAATTCCGAAGAGCGGTTGTTACACTTCAACTCCGGTGAAATGTGCCTCCGAAGAGGTCTTTATTTTGTTTGCATTTCAACTCTGGTGAAGTGAAATTCCGAAGAGCGGTCGTAACACTTCAACTCCTGGTGAAATGTGCCTCAGAGAGGGTTTTCATCGCCTGGAAGTTACTCTCTCATGGTTGGAGGGTCATGACTCCTCCAATCTTTTTTGTTGAGTAGATAACTTTTTTTTTGTGGCGTATGACCCATTAGAGGTCTTTATCCTCCGAAGAGTTGTGCCTCCGAAGAGGACTTGTGCTGCCAATGATGGCTTTGGTTGTTCCTCTGTCCACTTGCTTATGCCTTTTTCAATGATCCTCTGCTTCCTCTTTTTTTTAGCTTTCATTCCCTTTTCTCACAAGTAACTTGTTTAATCCAAGGAAGTGTGCTTCATTGTCAGGCAATTTCGTGAGAACGAGCATTAGCTTCTTAATTGGATGTTTGTTTGTTCAAACGATCTCAATTTATTAGCAAAGACCCGTTTCTGTCGAAATCATAGGCCGTTCAATTGAAGTACTTCCTATCTAGGATTTGAATTCGGGGCTTTTTTTTTAAAATTTGGCGAGGATCACTTGGTATTTTTATGTGCAAGTTTCACTTCCATTGTCTGCAAAAATTTAAATCGACATTTCAGTAATACATTCTATGTACTTTTTATATCGAAAATAAAGAAAACATGTAATAATAATAAGGAACACAAGATTTATAGTGGTTCGGCCAGGAAATTGGGCCTACATCCACTTTATATTCTTTCATTATTTACTTGCATCAGTTTTACAATTGCCTTCAATTACAGGAATCATACATTCATAATTCTTTTTACAATATTTCAACAAAATTTTCAAGTATAGTATGGACGCAAATGGTTGCTGTTCCATGCCCTTGGAATTTGATCTTCTTCAACAGTGGTGAGTTTGAAGGTACCGTCAAGAAGCTTCTGACCTATGACATATGGTCCTTCCCAATTTGGCCCAAACACACCTGTCGCTGTCATAATTCTCTTCAGGACTAGGTCTCCAATCTCAAAGCTGCGTTGGCGAACTTTGGAATTGAAATGTCTGGCTATTCTTTGCTGATGAGCTGCAATTCTGAGATTAGCCTCATCTCTTTTTTCATCAAGGAGATCTAGCGCTTCAAGCTGTAGCTTTTCGTTTTCTGCTTGATTGAAATGGATTCTTCTGTGTGAAGGGACCTCTATTTCTACCGGAATCATTGCCTCTGACCCGTATGCCAATGAAAACGGGGTGTGCCCAGTCGCAGTTTTGTGAGTGGTTCTGTATGCCCATAGTGCCAGTGGTAGCTTATCGACCCAACCACCTTTTGCTCTTTCAAGTTGCTTCTTGATGGTTGACTTAATAATTTTGTTCACGGCTTCCACTTGCCCGTTTGCCTGCGGATGAGCCACTGCTGAGAAGCTTTTCCGGATTTTGAATCGCTTGCAAAAATCTTGGAATTCTTCACTTTCAAACTGAGTTCCGTTGTCTGTAATTATTTTTTGAGGCACACCGTATCTGCAAATGATGTTTTTAGTCACAAAACTTATCATCTTTTTTGAGGTGATAGTAGCCAGTGGTTCAACTTCTGCCCACTTAGTAAAATAATCTACAGCAACAATGGCGTATTTAATTCCAGATTTGGCAGTTGGCAACGGTCCTACAAGGTCTATTCCCCATATTGCAAACGGCCATGGACTGACCATCTGCGTGAGTTCAGTGGAAGGAGCTCTAGGAATTTTGGCGAATCTTTGACATCTGTCACATTTTCGGGAATGCTCTGCTGCATCTCGATTAATTTCTGGCCAAAAATATCCGTATCGGAGAATTTTCTTTGCTAATGTTTGGCCACCTGAATGATCACCACATTCTCCTCCGTGTACCTCTGCTAGGATTGCTTTAGACTCTTCCCTGGATACACATCGAAGTAATGGCATTGAGAATCCCCGTCTGTATAATCGGCCATCCTGGATTATGTATCGAGAGGCTTTTCTCAGTAACTTTTGTCGTTCTTTTGAGTTCCCTGGTAAGGATCCATTGAGCAGATATTCTGTTATCGGAGCCATCCATGATTCTTGCTCCAGAGACATGCTCATGATCCAATCAATGTCCATCTCATCAATGCTAGGAGTCGACAGGACCTCCACTGGAGTTAGCCCCAGAAATTGAGCTTCACCTGTGCTAGAATACTTTGCGAGAGAATCTGCTTTCGTGTTTTCCTCTCGAGGAATGTGACTTATCATGTAATGATCGAAATCACCCAGGAGCTCCCAAGCCTTTGACAAGTAGGCGGGCAGATTCCCCCCTTTTGCTTGGAATTCCTTTTTGACTTGGCATACGATAAGCTGAGAATCACTGAATATCTGTAACGCTCGGATGTTTAATTCTTTAGCAATCCTTAAACCAGCGATAAGGGCTTCGTATTCTGCTTCGTTGTTTGTTGAAGGAAATTCCAATCTTAGTGCATAGCATAATGATCGGCCTTCTGGGGTCTCAAGTACGACTCTGGCTCTAGAACAGTAGTCGTTTTTCGCACCATCGACATATAACTTCCATTGGATTGGGGAATCATCGACTATTTCCTCCTCACTGTTACCCTTATCTGTGAATTCTGCAATGAAATCTGCTAAAGCTTGTCCATTGATTGCTTTTCGGGGATGATAAGTGATGTCATACTGACTGAGTTCAATATTCCACTTTAGAAGACGACCCGAAGTTTCAGGGCGAAACAGGACTTGCTTTAAAGGTTGATCAGTGAGGACTTTGATAGGATGAGCTTGAAAATATTGCCTCAACTTCCTAGACGCAATTAGTAAGCAATAGGCGAGTTTTTCCAACTTAGAGTAATTCATCTCTGCCCCAGTGAGTCTTTTGCTGATATAGTAAACTGGATGTTGAATCCTTTTGTCTTCCCGTATCAGCGCTGCACTTAAAGCATGAGATGATACTGCCAAGTATATAAGAAGATCCTCGCCATCGCCAGGCCTAGAAAGTATTGGAGGCGTCTCCATATGGCGAATCAATTCATCGAAGGCTTTTTGGCATTCGGGAGTCCAATCGAAGTTTTTCTTTCCTTTCTTTAGGGCGTCAAATAATGGGATGCATTTATCTGTGGCTTTGGAAATGAACCGACTCAAGGCGGCGACTTTTCCATTGAGACTTTGCAATTCCTTCTTTGTTCTAGGGGCTTTGACTTCTTTCAATGCAGTGATTTGAGCTGGACTGGCCTCAATGCCCCTAGCGCTCACGATGAAACCTAAAAACTTGCCGGATTCCACTCCAAATGAACATTTTAAAGGATTGAGCTTCATTCCGTATCTTCGGAGGACTGCGAACATGTCTGCTAAGTGTTCTATGTGATCCACCGCTTTCTTAGACTTTGTTAACATGTCATCGACGTAGACTTCCATAGTCTTGCCCAGTTGCGGTTTGAACATAGCATTAACGAGTCTTTGGTATGTCGCCCCTTCATTCTTCAACCCGAAGGGCATAACTCTGTAGCAGTAAAGACCAGTGTCGGTGATAATGCTCGTGTCCTCCTGATCTGGCTCATGCATCATGATCTGGTTATATCTGGAGTAAGCATCCATGAAAGATAACAATTCGTGTCCCGCTGTTCCGTCTACCATTTGGTCGATTCTGGGTAATGGGAAGCAGTCTTTGGGGCAGGCCTTGTTTAGATCTGAAAAATCGATGCATACTCTCCATTTTCCGTTGGCTTTCTTAACCAGCACTGGGTTTGAAACCCAATTCGGATAGGTAGATTCTTTGATAAAATTATTCTCCATGAGTCGATCAACTTCTTCTTTTAATGCCGCTGACCTTTCCGGACCTTGAGTTCTCCTTTTCTGCTTCACAGGTGTAAATTTTGGATCAATATTTAGAGCATGCACTGCAACTTCTGGGGATATTCCGCACATATCGGCATGAGTCCAAGCAAAAACATCCAGATTTGCCTTTAAAAAAAAAATTAAGATATTCTGAATTGACGCATTAAGTTGTGAACCCACATTCAACACTTTGTTTGGGTCCTTTGGGTCAACAGGTATTGGTATTGTCGTTTCCACTGGTACCACTCTATTTTCCCCTGCACTGACTTTTCTAGGGTCCATCTCTTTCCTTGCTCCGCTGTGCTCGCCAGTGCAGGGTCCGCCCTGTAATTGCTACAAGGCTGGTTCTTTGATGCGGACTGGGGCTGCCGCATTCTTTCCCATTTCTCTTTTTCTGGTTTCCCATAGCTCTGTCAGATAGCACTCTCGCCCAGCATTTTGATCACCTTTTATAACTCCTACTCCATTGTCTGTAGGGAATTTAATAGTAAGGCACCACGGGGCAAGAACAGCTTTGAACGCTGCCAGAGTTGGACGACCAAGGAAAGCATTGCAAGCAGAAAATTCGTCGACAATCACAAAAGTTTGCTTGCGGACCACTTTTCTCTCTCCTTCTCCAAGTTCCACAAACAAATCAATGGTCCCTACCGGCTGCTTTTGCTCCCCAGTGAAACCAGCAATTTTCTGCGATGAGGCTTGCACATCAGCCATAGGGATCTTCATTTGGTCGAATGTTTTCTTAAAGAGAATATTGCAGGATGCGCCACAATCAATGAGAACTCTTCTGACAATAGCTGGTCCGATACCAGCCGAGATGACTAGAGGATCCAAAGTAGGAGCTTCAATACCTGCGGAATCCCTAGCTCTGAACACAATATCATCATCGAAAGTTCTTTGTTGCTTCAAGGGCGTAGCACCTTCCAAAACAAATACATCTTCCTCGGTCAGTACATACTTTAAAGCTCGGGTATACCTTTCCATCTCGCCCCAGCTTCTGCCTGCTGGGTGAGGTCCTCCTGTAATGACATTAATAATGGGCCTTCCAGATTCATGCCCTGCAGCCTTCTCAATCGTCCTAGGCTGTTGAGTAGGAGCCTGTTGCCCCTGACTAGATGAAGCAGGATTGTTGCTATTCTTTTTCACAAATTGCTGCAGTTTGTTTTCCCTTAGCAACTCTTCAATCAGATTTTTCAACTAGCGGCATTCGTCGGCTTCGTGACCGGGTTGATTATGGAAGCGGCAGAACTTCCCACTCTGTATAGCTTTTTTCCCGGTCCTTAGAGGAGGAGGTTTAGAAAAGTCAACAGAATCTTTAATGGCAAGGTAGATACGCTCCGGCGTATCTGATAAAGGAGTATACTCTGATGGCTTGAAGGATCGGGGCTTCTTCAGATTACTCTGCTTCTTCCCATTGTTATTTTCCCTTTTTTGCCCTACAGATCCATTCTTGCGTGGAGCAACAGTGTTATCTTCAGCTTTTTCCAACACTGCTTTTACCGGTACGGGACGGCTTTCTAAGCGTATGAATTCATCTGCTTTTTTATAGAATTTTTCAAGGGAATTTGGTTCCTTCATGTTTAGCCATTTCCCAAATTCGCTCGACATGTCAATACCCTTCATCAGATAAGTCAATATCATTCGCGGTTCTGCATTGTCCACCTCAGCTAACGCTATATTAAAGCGGTTCAAGAAGGATCTGATAGTCTCTCCTGGATTCTGTTCCAAACTTGACAGTGACATGATATCCTTGGCTTTTGAGGCATATAGTCTGAACTGCTCCTTGAACTTCCGGGTTAAGTCAGAAAACTGATCGATAGATTGGACTGGCAGCTTGGTGAACCATAGCAGAGCTACGCCTTCGAGATACACAGGGAAATATCGGCACTTTATTTCATCAGAGGCTCTGGCACCTGTCATGTGCCAATCATATTTGTATAGGAATTCGTTCGGATCACTTGTCCCCTTGTAAGCTGGAATGGTTGGAGGGACAAACTTCCTTGGGAATTCAGCCTTTAAGATTTTCTCAGTAAATGGAGTCTTACTTGGGGCGAAACCCCATTCTTTCTCGTCTTCAACCCTCTGCATGCTCTCTTTCATGATTTGTCGGACCATTCCAGAAAGATACTCCTCATCATGTCGAGTTCTAGATCCACCAACCTCTGGAAGTGTTTGTTCAAAGGGGCTAGCAGCCCTTTCAGGAGCATTTCTTTCTTCAGCATCATGAAGGTTGCCAGCAAAATTCCTCTCATTACCTGCTGGTTGACGGTTTGGCCCAAGCAAATCGTTCAACCTATTTAGAATTAGGGCATTCTGGGCATTTTGAGCCTCGAGTTGTGCATTTTGGGCATTGATCTGTTGGTTCAGCCCTAAAATTGCAGCATCCAGCTCTGCCTTTGTAACTCCGACAGCTGGAGTGGTTTGATTCGATATAGGGGAAGCAGAAGTTCCCTCTTGAATATTCCCAGATCTGATAGATCTACTCTTCCTTCCAGGAGCCATAATCTCGGATAGACTTCTGGTTTTCAAGGAAATTCTCTCTACAAACCTCTGTGAAGCAATGATGATAACTCGCCTGAGTTCAATTCTCAGTGAAAGCACCAAAAATGTTAACGCTAAAATTTGAACGCTAACACCCCGGTGTATGAGTTATAGTTGTGAAAGCACCACCCGATAACTCGGGAACAGATTACAAGCAGATAATAGCAGAAAAGCAGTAAACAGCAACAATTTTATAGTGGTTCGGCTTAAGGGGATAGCCTACGTCCACTTTAAGTACTTTTATTTATGATCTCGTTACAAGCTGATACAATTCTTTCCTAATACAATACACTTTGGATTACAAGTCACTTAGAACAAGTAGCCTAAACTTCAATGGAGATTAGAGTCTTCAAATCCATGTTGGATTCGTGTCTTGAAAGCTTTAAGTGTTGGATTGGTTTGGAATGCAGCAGAGTAACGGTACTTGAGGAGAATGAGCCAAAAGTCCCTTGAATGTTGGAGGTTGCCATGTATTTATAGGCAAATTTCTGGGCTGGAATTGTTTTAGTCATGAGTCGTGACCGACTCAGGATGAGTCGTAAGTCGTGACCGACTTAAATATCACGAGTCAGCAGGCAGCGACATAAGGGAAGCGGCATTGAGTTTGCTCCTTGTTGCTTAGGTCGCCAGCGACTTATAATAGGTCATTAGACATCTTAAGTCACTTAAGTCGTTTGAAAACTTAAGTCAGTCTGCCACATGAGTTGTTAACTCCATGAGTCGTTAACCCGTTGAGTCGGCCTTTACTTTTAAGTCGCTAAGGCTATAACCCGGTGAGTCGCTGTCCCTCCTGAGTCGCTGAGTCGTAACCCTTCAAGATCGTTGAGTCGTAACCCTTCAAGGTTGTTGAGTCGTAACCCTTCAAGATCGTTAAGTCGTAACCCTTCAAGGTTGTTGAGTCGTAACCCTTCAAGGCCGTTGAGTCGGTAACTCCTTAAGGACGTTGAGTCGGACTATTCTCTTAAGCTGCTAAGGTTACTAAGTCGTTTGCCTGTTGAGTCGTAACTAGATAGGTCGTTGATTCAGTTCATATGTTAGGTCGGTAATCAGTTGAGTCGGTGACTCGAAGAGTCGTGAGGCTTCCTGAGTCGTAGATCCTTCCTGAGCCGTTAAACACCTTAAGTCGTGGCTCACCCCAGGCCTTAACTCGTTGATTTCTTTGACTCGTGAGCTGGAACGGGGTTAACATGTTCACTTATACCATTTATTATCATCGATCCAGTTCAGATTTGATTTCGCCAATTCCTTATCTAACAACCTTGTTCACCAAACCGTGTTCATCTAGCGTTGCTTTGGAATTCATAGCTCATTTCTTTGTCAAATCTATCTATCCTCGAAAGGTGAGCAATCACTCACGATTAATGTTCTTATATTTATTAAATTTGATTTCAATTGAAACGAAAATTGAAATTTGCTGTTGTTAGTTATTTACCTTGCTCTATATATGCTATTACCTGTATCTATTCACCTGTGACATCTGGCACCATTATCTATTATATATACTAATAATATATGCCTGTTATATTATTACCATATCTGTTATCACTCTACAAGTTCTCTGTTAGTATAGAATTCACTATGGGTTGAAATGACACATACCTGAACGGACTTTAGAATAGGAGAAAATCATTATTGGTTGAAATGATATACCCAAGAGATTTTCATTGAATTGAATTTGGGACTGCGGGTTGAAATGATACATACTCGTATATATTTAAGTTGGGGATTGAAATGATAAATATCTGTATCACTTGATCATAGGATAGAAAATTATATACAGGCACCGTTGTTCTATATATAATAATATTTTGAAATATTTCTATGGTTTTGGAAAGAAATATATGGTTCCTTTTATAAATATTGATTTTAGATATTATATAAATGTTATTTTAAATATAGTTAAATTCTTGATTTTAAGCTATGTATTAATTGTTTAATATAAAATAAGTTTAAATAAAGTTTGATTTTATTAAAATATAATATGGTTAAATATTTATTTAAATTATATTTTAATTTAGAGTTTATAACTATTTAATAAATTAAGATTTAGAGGATAGATTTGAAATTTTATTTAATTAAGAATGATATTTAGTTAAATTGATCGGAAACTTATTGAATTTGAGACTTTTGAAAGGATATGATTTTATAACTTGGTTTTTGAATAAAGGTGATTTAAATGGATATTTCAAATTTGCATAAATTGAAAATGGTATATTTAGTTTTATTTATATTTGAAATTTGAAGTTTTATTTCATTAATATTTGAATGATTATGTAAATATTTCAAATTGGATAATGGTAAAGTGAATTTGATATACATACATACATACATATATATATATATGGAATTTTCAAATTTAGTTTTTGAAATGTTTGAATATTTAAAGATTTGGAAATATTGAAATTGAAATGGTCTATTTTGGGGTTTAAATCTGTTTGAAACCAACATAATTTGAAATGGTTTATTGAGAAATTAAAGGGAATTGAAACTGATGATTTAAGACTTGACTAAATTTGAATTTTGGAATTTGAATTGACTTGGAATTTGATTTGTGAAATATGAGGAAGCTATTTTATTACATAAAGTATTTTTAAAATTTATTTAAAACTATTTATATATTTTATCTTACAAATTATTTTATTGTAAACTATTTTAATAAAAAAATTATTTAATACAAAATATTTTGCTTCATAAACTATTTTATTATATATACCATTTTAATGTCCAAACCAGTAAAGTGGGAAGTGTTATGATTTCAAAGCACTATGATTTCTAAATTTTGATTTCCAAAGTATTATAATTTCCAAAGTGTTTGATTTAAAAGCATTATAACTTTGAAGTTCTAAGATTTTTGGAAATGGGTATATTTTGGAAATGTATATATTTGAAATGGAAATGATATCGTATTGATATGGTTTTGAAATGGAAATGATATTTACGTTTTGAAGTATAAACTATTTTGAAACGACCATGGTGTTATAATAACGTTTGGTTGTCAAAGAGACCGGGATCGGAAGTTGTCATACTCTCTGCCAACTCCGAAAACCGCTTTAACAACCGTGTACACGGTGGAGATTCCAAAATGAAGTAGGATGGTGGCGATGTTCTATTAAGGTATATACGTGGACTCGACTCCCGTGCGTTGGCATAAGGTGGCTAAAATAGGAGCAATTGATGGGCTAATGAGGTAGCTCCTCTTATCGGACACACTTCTTGGATACCATTCTATTACTTTGTGATTGATTGGGTGCACCTTTGATTTTGGGAGTGTGGCTTGAGGTGGGCGGTAGTGGCTGCTACGCGTTAACCCCGGTCCGGAAGTGTAATTGATATATCTACCCTGGCATTGCCTCGTTCTGCCGTGTCACCTACCCTAGCGTGCCTTAGACGATTTTGTTTTGTACCATACCTATGGAGTGCCCTCTGACGACGCCCAGTACGGGGAGATTACAGTACTGTATAAACTATGGGAATATATAAAATGTGTTAAGGGGGATATTGGGTAACTCCTTAACGCTATTTTTAAATAAATTATACTTTACTTTAGACATTATTATAATAGCATATATTACTACATAGTAGATAGTTTAATGGATCCTTAGAGGATGTTTATCCCAAATATCCTTTGAGTTACTTGTATTTCTGTTGTTATTTCACTTGAGTTGGATTTATTGATGTAAGAATGTTAATCCTAACTCGAGTATTTTGTGTTTTGCTTTACGCTCAGGTCAGACTGAGTGGTTCAGCTTTTGAGACTCACCTTTGGAGTTGGATCTTCGCTTGGAGACCCAGCTATCTATCCAGCTTTTAGATATTCAGTTGATTCTAGTGATGTATTCTGATTTGTATTTGACTATTGTATTTGAGACTTCTGTTGTATCTTATTTAACTCCGATATGTACATATAGTAACTTCATGAACTACTATTCTCTTGTTTCCGCAGCATTATTGATATATTACTCTGTGATTCTATGATTATTTTATTTACTGTATAAGCTGAGTTTTGCCAAATATAAATTAACAATCTGGTATTTTGAGAAATTCAAATCCGACATGTGTGGATGCGAATAGTTGAAATTATCGAGTCGTTACATTTGGTATCAGAGCTTTGGTTTTAGGCAAAACTCAGCATATAGGGTAAATTTAATTATGGAATCACTTTCGTTCGAGTTTGAATCCCTTCCTCTTTGACTCAATTCCTTTGAATTTTGGAATGATCCCTTTTGTTTCAAAATCCATTCTTGTCTCCCTCTATTCATGTTTTCTGATTCTGGAGTACTCCCTGACTCTACTCTGAATGATTTCTATAATAAATCGACGGTCTTGCCAATCTTTGAATGATTTGTAAAGGGGTGAATTCCTTTACAACAAGCATCGATTCAGCGAAGATTCCTGTATCCTCGGTTTACGATGCTATCGATCTCCTGCTATGCCTGAATTCTATCTATTGCGATCGAATGTCGATTAGCCTCGGGATTCTATATTGATCGTATTCTTGAAGTCACGGTTGACCCGGTTAAGGTTGCCCACGATTTATATAAACTTATCCATCTTCCTATTTGTTATCTACTAATCTTATCTTTGTTTCGAACCTATCTTCGAATCAAAATTCTCTGTGATTTGAGTCCATCAAATTTGAATCTCTATCCTTGCTTTGAAATCCATTATATATTATTGAGCGAGGAAGTGTGTTTGTAAATTAATATTAAAATGTTTTATATATTGTGTTGTTTGAGTTGTTGATGTTGATTTGGATTTCCGATCGGTTCGTCTGATCAACGCTATCGATAGGATTTCCAAAACACTTGAATAGAGTAAACCGACACAATATTGTTGTCAAATTTGGTAAATAAAATAATTTTGAATGATTATATTATATATAAGTATAAATTTTTCTGAAATTAAATTGTTAATGAATCTGTTGTCAGAAATGATAATAATTGATTTTCATTTATTGTTTTGTAAACCATTGACTATTGCATAATATGAATAAATGAATGTATAAAACTTGGTTATAATTTAATTTGGAATTTGAAATGAATTTAAATCACGAATTTGAGAATGTAATTTCTGGTGATTTCAAACTTGGTTAAGCTTTAAAGTGTAGAGTATTTAAATATTTTCAAATAGAAATTGTTTCAAAGAAGTTAAAATGTTTAAATCAGTACTCTCATGATGCCCCACCACTACGCTCACAATAACAAAGGTTATTATAAGGAATAACGTCTGCTATTGCGAAGAATAAGGCTCGTTAGAAGCGACCATCCGTAAGTTATGCCTCAGACGAGTATTGATTACATCCATAGAGTTGTGTAAATTACTCCCAAAGATATATATTCAATCCAAATCTAAAGCAAAACTACTGTGGCTAAAGAAAAATTCAGAACAACTCATAACAACAACAACACCGATAAGTATAATCACATCAGAACAGAAATATCAGATATATAGCGGAAGACAAGTCTGGATACATGCTACAACAATCGATAGTTCACACGAACCAAATATACATATACAAAGACATCAACATACATGAGACGATAGTCAACACCAAAAGTAACACCTCGAAGCCTAAACAAAAGATGAAGTGAAATCCTAAAATTGGAAGCAGCAAATGAATCAGAGGTAACGACTATCCTGAAATAACTTGGTCTGACCCGAGTATTATTTAAAAGAAAATAATAAATGGATCAGTCTAATTTAAACTTAAGAATAAGTGTATGATACACAACACTTAATCAAATAATCATAATCTCGAATGAGATTATACAATGTAGATAATCACCATAGTTCAAATAAAGAAATCTCAATTTAAACTCCATCAAAATTAATAATCTCGAATGAGACTATTCAACGTAAATAATCACCAGTGTTTAAATAAAGAAATCTCAATTCAAACTCCATCAAAATCAACTTTTAAATTCCCAATTGAATTCAAAACAGCAATACGCAAAATCTAGAAATCAAAATAAGATAAATAGAAAATCAACGTAAAAGATGGATCGATCCTAGCAGATGGCGAGTTTTAGCTACGCTGCACGTGCATCTCATATGGCCGAAGCCTACCAAGTACTATAATTTTTGGCACCCAACAAATGACCCAAAGGTCCAACAAATGACCCGAAGGTCTAGTACTGGCAGTTGACCCGAAGGTCCATCATATGAACCGAAGGTCCAAGAAATGACCCGAAGGTCCAGCCAAGTAGCTCGAAAGCCCAACAAAATCATCAAAATATCAAGAAGCAAATATTTCAATTAACGAGTCCGGAACTAACTGAAATAGTAAAAGTGTGGTTCCATACTCCGCACTTTTGCTAAATCATTTAAATCACTTCATCGTTTCCTTGAAAGTGCAAACTTGTGTATTTTATATCAATAACATTCTACATTCTCAAACAGACAAGTCCGGAATTAACCGAATCAGTAAAAGTAAGGGTTCATAGTCCTTAATTTTGCTAAAGCGTTTAAATCGTTTCCACATTCGTTTGAAAGCGTAAACTGTAAAAATTTTGGAAACAATTTTATTTTAAAACGATTTGAAAACACGTGATTGAAACTGCAACATCTGTAGCAATTTCGACCAAGGAATTGCGTTTCACAAAACACCGTAAAAACGGATATCAAATCAGCGTTGCGGGATAACCGCTTGAAAATTCACTTTAAAATGGACGGTTACTGAAGTCAAAACAACAGTAATTTTTATTCGTCAAAAATCTCATCAAAACAACACGCTTCAAAAATATAACATCAGAGTAAAAATCCATTATAAAAAAAGGCAAAAAATACGTTTTAAAACCAAACATCGGTTCAAAGTAAATTAAATAGTGGGTTGCGCCACTATATTTTCATCAAAAATATTCATTGAAAAATAAAGAAATGAAAAATATGACTTTGAAATTGGTTTTTCGCATGCTACTTCATTGCTCAAAGATGTCATATACAAAAATGTAAAATGCAATAAATCACTTATGCGCGCCTCAGAAACAATTGCAAAATCAAGTGATTTGGACCTCGGTATAAATATCCTTTGCAATACAAACTGCACGCACGCACTCAACAAAACTATAAAACAGCCGGTACCATTCTTCCATGTATACTGGGTTAAATATACAAAGTAATGTGGTATGCAAATTATAACTAACGCAAACTTGTGTGTTAGGAAATCCTAAAACATGCACGCTCTAAACTTGCACACACACACACACATGTAATACATGTACACAATCAACAAGAGACCGGACATGTGGTAGAAATATTTTTGCACCAAAATGGAATTGAGTCAGTGCAATGCAATTTACCCATATATGACTAACTACATGATGACACGCAATATTATAGCAAGGGTCTGGGCTTTTACAATTCTCGTGTAATATAACTTACATGTAAACATTGAAGTTGAAATTTTTTAAATGACTTGGCAAGCTACCTGGGCATAAATTTGAAAATACATTTGCACGAAAATAACCCAGACTCTATTTTTCGTGAATTGCATACACCCTTTAACTTACACAAATATGTGAAGTTTTGAAGCACACGAAATGCATGTACACCACAAATTACACATACTTTTGATCTGGCCTCTATGCAATTCACATTGCATCGATAAAGAAAAAAATGATCTGGCCAAAATATTTTCACTACGTGCAAAGTATACTACCTGACAACACATAGGCCATCTCACGTGTTATTATAACATGTAGTAAAAAAATATGCAAGTCACTTGATTTTTTTCGCAATTGGCAAGTCACTTGAAAAAAATATGCAAGTCACGTGTTATTAAAACACGTAATGAAAAAAAACACGTAGTAAAAACAGATGTTTACAATGGGCAAATGCACCGATATATGCAAGCACATAATGACTAAAAATAATTGATCTGCATATAGTATTCGAATTTTTTTCTATCTTGTACACCTCAACATAGCCATTAACCCCACTTTAACATTGCTATAACGGAACTTTAACTATAGTCTTATCAATAGATTGTTACAAAACGCTCATCCAACGTCTTATGCCACTATATAACACAGGGATGAATATGACGATGATGACAGTAATATGGTATTGGTTAAAAATTGTTTTGTGTGTTGAGAAAGTGTAAACTATGGGAAAATATATAATAAAAGCTATGCACTTACAGGTATGCAGTGCAAATTCATACAGTAATTAGTTCTACATACAAACATAATCGCAGTAGGAACACTTGTACAAACCATCACAATTGCATAGCATACTTACTAATGCAAATGAACAAAATAACGTGCACGTATGTAAAAATTCCAACCCAATGATCAGAACACTTATACATATAGAATGAAACCAGAAATACAAACTTTGCATTAAACTATATGCAGACCACTAATGAAATATAAAATGGAATGACTGCAAACGCTATTTTCAGGTACACTCTAATGCATGCACTCAACACTACATAAAAAAAAGCTAGAGTACTGACATGCGTGTTAATAATTTTTCCACGCAAAAGAATAAATTAGCAAAATGAGTTTAAAACTCACCTTAGATTTGCCTCAAAAACACTAGCAACCGAGATCGGAAGCAACTGAGAACGGAGTGGAGAAAAAATATTGGAACCGCCACTAAAGTTTCTATTGAGCCATTGGAAATATTTTACAACCCAAGAATGAACTGCCACTTGAATAAAATGAGAACGAATAGAAAGATATAGCTTGATTTTCTCTTTTCAAAATGTGTACAAGTCAAATATTAAAGAAGTGCTGGCAAGAATTGTACATATGCATTAAAGATGAATACGTGCTTCAGTGGAGGAAAGTACAAGCTACATTTAAAATGATGACGGCCAAAAGTGTGCTCACTTTGCTTTATAACTTTTGTTCACAGCAAGGTGTTTTGGTTTGCTTTTAAATGGACCATTTCTTGTTACACGTGAATGCATATTATCAATTTCAACTTAGCTTAGACATTTAACAACTGACTTTGCGAATGAATTTCATTTTCAACTGACTTTACAACATTTTTGCATTGCAAATTTATTTTCCAAATTTCAATTAAAAATTTCTGTTTTAAATTTTTGTTACGACGGTAATAAAATCATGGTTATTACAAACTCCCCCTTATAAAATTTTCGTCCCCACAATTTTCATACTAGAAATTGTTTATAATATCAATTATTCATCACAACAAAGATTTAAAAAGAAAAGATAAATTAAGAATGCTCACCCCCACCCGAAGAGGAGAGAAAACCGAGATAAGAATGCTCGATGAATTCTTTGGTTTCCGAAGTGCAATCTCTGAGGTTTGCGGACCATTAAATTTTCACAAGCAGGACTTCTTTATTCCGAAGGCGTTTAACCTCCGAAGCTAGCACACGAATAGGATTTTGCACCATAGACCAGTCGGGTGAGATCTCAAGATCTTGCAACATATGGGAATCAATAATAGAATCTGAAGCTCTAAGGCATCGATGAAGCTAGGATACATGAAATACGTCATGAATTCCCAAAAACAGAATAGGTAGCGATACACGATAAGCAACAAGGCCAATGCGTTCCGTAATAGGAAACGGTCCAATATATCGAGGAGCTAATTTCTCAGAGCTACTAAAATGTACCTCACCCTTCATCGAAGAAACACGAATGAATACGCGATCGCCAACAGAAAATTCCAAACGCGCCCTACGATGATTGGCATAAGATTTTTGCCTATTCTGAGCCCCTTTCATTCTCTGTCTAATAATATCAATCCTCTCAGAAGATTCACGAATATGATCGGGGCCGAGAACTAACTTTTCCCCGGATTTCAACCAACAAGATGGTGATCGACACGGCCTTCCGTAAAGGGCTTCGAAAGGAGCCATACCGATACTGGATTGAAACTGTTGTTATAAGAAAATTCAATAAGAGATATGTGGTCTTACAAACTACCATCAAAGACAAGAAGCAGTCCGATTGGACTTGATAGGAACAAAATGGCTGATTTGGTCAATCGATCAACAATCACCCAACCACCAGTATGGCCCGACCTCGAACGAGGTAGACCATCAATGAAGTCCATAGAAATTTGATCCCATTTCCATAATGGAATCTCAAGAGGCTGCAAAAGACCACTGGGATGATGGTGTTCTGCTTTAATAAGTTGGCAAGTCATGCAACGACTCACATAACTTGCAACATCACGCTCCATACCTTCCTAAAAGTATAAGCATTTCATGTCAGCATACATCTTACTACTACTCGGATGGATAGTATACTTAGAACGATGACAGTCCTCAAGAATGTCATTTCTAAGATTAGAAATATTAGGCACAATCAACTTTCCCTTCATCCGAATAAAACCATGAATATCAATATTGAAATCCTTTAGATCATCACTTCGGGATTCCGATTTACAACTCTGTATAAGATAAGAGAGATCTGGATCTTTTTTTTGGGCATCGGCAACACGATCCAACAAACTAGGACGAGCTTCCATTCTAAATAAAAGCACGGGAGAATCAGAAACTGAAGGACAGTCTCTATTATCACAATGAGATAAAGCTTCCAATATTTTCCACTCTGCTAGCGTCATGGAAACAACAACTTGCTGCTTGCGACTAAGCGCATCAGTAACTCAATTACCCTTACCAGGGTATACTGAATATCGAAATCATATGAAGCAAGAAATTCGAGCCAATGTTGTTGCCTCATATTAAGTTCTTTATGAGTGAATAGATACTTCAGAGATTTGTGATCAGTGAAGAGAACAAAACGCTCGTCCAATAAATAATATCGCCAAATCTTTAGAGCAAATACTCTAGCGGCTAACACCAAATCATGGGTAGCATAACGAATCTTGTTAGGCTTTGGTAGTCTAGAAGCATAGGCAACTACTTTATCTTTTTGCATGAGAATAGCACCAAACCCAATACGGCTAGTATTCGTACAAATAATGAAGTCTTGGGTCCCTTCGGGAATCACATGAATAAGAGTATTGGAAAAGAGTTCTTTCAAATAATCTTCTTTCCTGAAAAGCAAAAACTTCCAAAATTATAATTATCTTTATGAAATCATTTTCTAGAAAAATTTACATTTTATAGGTCAATTTATTATGTCAAATTGTCTCGTCAAAACGTTTAGGAGATTCCTATCGATAACATTGATCAAGCGCATCGACCAGAATTCTTAAAGCACTCAATGGGCAATACAATCACAAAATCATCTTCTATATGATAAACACCATTTCAATTATACTTGTAAATAAATCTTATGAAAAATATTTGCAAAATTTTTAAATTGCTGTTTTCATCCAAAATCAATAAATACACAAATTAAGTCATCGAGATATTCGTAGAATACTCGATTCATAAAATGGATGAAATAAGCTGGGCAAACTGAATGACATAATAAGCCATTCATAAGAATCATAACGAGTGCGGAATGCGGCTTCCGCAACTCGTAGCCAAATGAAAACCAGTGGTAAGGTCGAGTTGGGAGAAGAGCTTAGCGCAACTTAATTGATCGAACATGTCGTCGATCCTAGGTAATGGATACCTATTTTTGATAGTGAGCTCGTTAAGATTGCGATAATAAATGCAAAGTCTAAGAGTACCATCTGGCTTCTTAATGAAGTCAACGGCGGCGCCCCAAGGAGATGAGCTAGAACGAATAAATTGTTTGGCTTCCAATTCAGATAATTATTGCATGAATTCCTTATTTTTCTTAGTTGATATCCTCATGGAAGGACGACTGACGGGATAAGCACCAGAGATAAGATCAATACGGAACTCAATTGCCCTCTTCGGTGGCTAACTCGAAATAGCTCGAAAACATCAGAAAAATCACAAACAACTGGAATATCATCTATGACATCCTCCGATTCAAAGGAAGGAATGAGAGTACTCGAAGTATGGTCCATGCTTCAAAATATAATAGATAACTGCTCGATAGCATCGGATGCTTGAGATATAAATTCTTTCGGGGCATAGGATTGAACTTCATAACGGACGAGCCAATCCATTCCCAAAATCATATCAAAACCAAGATGATCCCTAACATGCAGATTCGCATGAAAGAAAAAACCACAAAGAATAATCTCGGCGTCAACTCATAGCAAACCAAGAGTAGCGGATCCACCAATAGGATTTACAATCGTCAAAGGGTCGTAAAGACTAACAACATCCAAAGGAATGACATCAACAAGCTCCTTTGACACGAATGAATGTGATGCACCCGTATCGAAAAGAACTCTAATAGAACGACAATGAAATAAAATAAAACCTTCCAAAATAGAAGGAGTAATACCTTTGGACTGAGAAAAATCACCAGAAGCTTCAGCAACGTTAAGCTTCCCAGATTTGAAACCCTTAGGAGCAATAGGACAATCAAAAACCCAATGACCTTTTACAAATCTAAGATTGATAGGAATTTAACAAATGGAATACTACGAGGATATGAGACTTATCACTAGACATACTCCAATATGTTAAAGAGGATAAAGGTTTAAGAACAACGAAGGGATAGATTAGAAAGGCACGAATAAAACCTCGAATAGTTGTAACATATGTTCCATTCTGCTTCTGTTCTGTGTTTATTATAATTCGTTCTGAATCTCAGCCCTAATACCAAGATGTGACGCCCCACCTCTATGCTTACAATAACAAAGGTTATTAAAAGGAATAACGTCTGCTATTGCGAAGAATAAGGCTTGTTAGAAGCGACCATCCGTAAGTTATGCCTTAGACGAGTATTGATTACATCGATAGGAGTTGTGTAAATTACTCCCAAAGATATATATTCGATCCAAATCTGAAATGAAACTATGGTAGCTAAAGAAAAATTCAGAACAACTCATAATAACAAGAACACTGATAAATATAATCACATTAGAATAAAAATATCAGATATATAGCGGAAGACAAGTCTGGATACATGCTACAACAATCGATAGTTCACACGAACCAAATATACATATACAAAGACATCAACATACATGAGACGATAGTCAACATCAAAAGTAACACCTCGAAGCCTAAACAAAAGTAGAAGTGAAATCCCAAAAGCTGAAGCAGCAACTGAATCAGAGATAGCGACTATCTTGAAATAACTCGGTCTGACCTGAGCATTATTTAAAAGAAAATAATAAACGGATCAGTCTAATTTAAACTTCAGAATAAGTGTATGATAAAAAACACTTAAGAAAATAATCATAATCTCGAATGAGATTACACAATATAGATAATCACCATAGTTCAAATAAAGAAATCTCAATTTAAACTCCATCAAAATTAATAATCTCGAATGAGACTATTCAACATAAATAATAACCATAGTTTAAATAAAGAAATCTCAATTTAAACTCCATCAAAATCAGCTTTTAAATTCCCAATTGAATTCAAAACAACAATACGCAGAATCTAGAAATCAAAATAAGATAACTAGAAAATCAATATAAAAGATGGATCGATCCTAGCAGATGGCGAGTTTTAGCTACGCCGCACGTGCATCTCATATGGCCGAAGCCTACCAAGTACTATAATTTTTGGCGCCCAACAAATGACCCGAAGGTCCAACAAATGACCCGAAGGTCTAGTACTGGTAATTGACTCGAAGGTCCATCATATGACCCGAAGGTCCAACAAATGACCCGAAGGTCCAGCAGAATGGCTCGAAAGCCCAACAAAATAATCAAACAACAAATATTTCAACTAACGAGTCTGAAATTAACCAAAATAGTAAAAGTGTGGTTCCATACTCCGCACTTTTGCTAAATCGTTTAAATCTCTTCATCGTTTCCTTGAAAGTGCAAACTTGTGTATTTTATATCAATAACATTTTACATTCTCAAACGGACAAGTCCGGAATTAACCGAATCAGTAAAAGTAAGGGTTCATGGTCTTTAATTTTGCTGAAGCGTTTAAATTGATTCCTCATTCTTTTGAAAATGTAAACTGTAAAAATTTTTGAAACAATTTTATTTTAAAACGATTTGAAAACACGTGATTAGAACAACAATATCTGTATCAATTTCGAGCAAGGAATTGCGTTTTATAAAACACCATAAAAACAGATATCAAATCAACGTTGCGGGAAAACAGCTTGAAAATTCACTTTAAAATTGACGGTTACTGAGGTCAAAACAACAGTAATTTTTATTCGTCAAAAATCTCATCAAAACAACACGCTTCAAAAATATAACATCAGAGTAAAAATCCGCTATAAAAATTACGGCAACAAAATACGTTTTAAAACCAAACACCGGTTCAAAGTAAATTAAATAGTGGGCTGCGCCACTATATTTTTGTAACAACCCAGAATTTTTGTTATTTGAAATTCGTATATTTAATTGATTTTAAATACTAACAAGGAAATTTTGTAAGTCGAATAAATTTTTATTTCGAATATAGTGATTTAATTGGATAATTAAATCGATTATTTAATATTTGAAATTACAGAAATTATTTGAAATTGGGTTTAATGTGATTAAATTTGATTTGTAAAGTTGTATTAAATAATATTTGTAACAACCCGCATATTTGTCGATTTTATATTTAAATATTTTATTAAAATATTTTATCGATACTCGGAATTTTGTCCGAGAAGCTAATTTTTGCATACGGTCGAATTAGGACTCGGGACCACTCCCATTGAGTTTAAAATGCCGTTTGCGACCTTTTTGAGTATAAGCTTCGATATGTTTGGAGAAGGTTGATTTTTGCTACTTTTTCACTTAGGGTTTTGGTTTGGGCTGAGCCCACTTATGTATTCAGTCCCAACCCCTCTCCTCCTCATTTACTTCATTTCCAATTCCTAATACTCAAGCTAAAGCATCAATGGTGGGAGAGATTGGAAATTAAAACTCCAAAACCCTAGCTTTCTCTTGCAAATCAGCTCTAGCTCCAAACTAATAGAAGAACCCATTGGTAAGCTTCTCTTCTTCTTCTCCAACTCATTCTCTAATCCATTTCAGAAATTCCTAAACCTAACTTTGGGAATGTTCTTCTTTTAAAAGCTTAGAATCAAGCTTCTTGAGTTGCATTTGAAGAGTGGTTGATTCTCCTTTGCTTTCAAGCATCTTCTTCAACCGTTTGGGTTCAAAGGTGAGATTTTTATCTCACATCTATGTCTATGATTATCTTCGATTGTTAGGAATAAATTCCTAACACATATTTATGTGTATTTGATTTTGATTTGGATAGGTTTTGTGAACATTCCAAATTTTTTGTCTTTTGAGTTCAAATCTTCAAAAATCATAGCTTTATGTTTGAACTTATTTTTGATGATGCATCGAAGAGCTTATAGGGTCGGGTAGTCAATTTGCATAAACCCCTAGTGACCGTGCTCGCTCGATTGCATTTTGAAGAGTATTGCATCTTCATTTTATAGGCTGGAAAACTGCCTTGATGCCAGTCAGTCGACTAGACCTTTGGGTCAGTCGACTGGCTGTAGCACATAGGCATTCTGAAGGCACTAACAGAGGCTTGGGTCCTCTGTTTTCCCTGCATTCAGTCGACTGAATTTTTAGGTCAGTCGACTGACTGCAGGAAATTATTTTTCATGCTTCTGGTCCAGTCGACTGGACCTTTTAGTCAGTAGACTGACCTGCACCTATTTGCCTATTTGTGCATATTTTTGCTTGGTTTCCAAATTCCATCGATTCGTCTTATTTCCCACTTGTTGTTGCTACGATTTTAATGACTTCTATTCTTGGGATTTTTGGGAATACCCATTTTGATGGGTTTGGATCGATTTCTTTGGATTTTTATTCATGTCTTTGAATGTGAATTTTGGTGGTTGATTGTTCTACAATCATTTTCGTGTTTTGTCGCTTTAAAAATATAAAGGTTTCAATACTAGTAGTAAATATCAAAACTTTTTCCTCAAATGATTTCAATTCTATTTTAATACCAAATTCGTTTATAAAACCGTTTTCCAATCTATTAGTATACACAAACCTTTACCTCATTCGTGTGAGAAATCTAATTAAACGGCTTAGTAAAACAAGTGGTATGAAACACTTGCGTTTACTTCGTCGGTTAATTCTTGGACTTGTTCGATTGAATCTCTTGTGAAAATTTTCTAGTGGAGATCTACAATTTGTTCGTAAATATTTAAGTTAAGCTAGTGGTTATGGGACATGAAGCTAAGCTCATATATTTACTAGCTTACTGTAATTGACACTTCTTGATGATCATAACGATCATTTTTGTGATTTAGACTAGCAATGCCCGATGTCTCTTTGTCTACGAGGGAGACTAAACCCCGTTTGTGTGAGTTTCAACTCACATATGTGGGGTAGCACCCCATGGTCTTCGGGCCGTTCGTGTGTCAAAAATTAATGGCTTGCTACCATGAGATAGCGTCTCGTACGTGTGATACATATGTTGGTGAGTTTTCATGCTCCCGTTCGTGTGATAGGCCTCCCCCCTATTTTGTGTGATTTCTGGATTTCGTGTGTCGAATTCTGGAATTTTCTTCTTTACCAATTTTTGTGATTTCTATTGATATGATTTATCAATTTTTGTGCATAGGTGAATTCGTGTGTCATTGACTGGATTTCTTGAGATGATTTCTAGAATTTATGCTTCACCAATTTTCGTGATTTCCATTGATAAGTTTTATCAATATTTGTGCATTGGTGAATTTGTGTGTCATTGACTTTTGTGATTGACATTGATATAATCGTCAATAATTGTGGTTTGATGAACGAAATAAGGAGTAAGACATTTCTTTGATTCTTGTGTAGATTTTGTGACATTGATTAATCCCTTGATGATTTTCAACTACTTATACATATCACAGCTTGGCATTGTGATTATTGTGTGTTTAGTCATATCTCTTATTCTATATCGTTTCATCTGATATTTATAGTTAGACTGATCCGTTTATTATTTTCTTATTAAATAATACTCGGGCCAGACCGAGATGTTACAGGTGCTTCTGCTTGACTTTACATCCGGGATTACCTCCTTGACTTTCGGTTAACTACTTAGATTAGTAGTTTTTGTTGTATACATTTGAGATATAGACTCCATAATGTATACTTATTCTTTTGTGTAGTTCGTGTAACTATTCTCTTGTGATATTGTGGATCTTTTTAGACCACTACTCTGATGTACCCTTCCTAGTGTAATATTCATATCTAATTCCGCCTTTGTGATATGAATTATATGTGACTGATTTATGTTATGTTCATTTCTATAATTGTTTTCGAAGATTACTATAGCCACTGTGTAATAGCTTTGAGTTTGTGTCGGTATGTCGGATTTCCTCTTGTGATGAAAGGTTATATTTTTATCTGGCATATCGGTGCTCGCCCAAAGAAATTATACGGATGGTCGCTCCTCAACAGCCTTATTCTCCGTGCTAGTTGACATCATTACTCCGTAGTGTTCTTGGCTAGCATGGGTATAGAGGTGGGGCGTCACAGCTTGGTATCAGAGCGAAACTTCGGAACAATATGGAATATTATAACAAGGATCATCGTCCTAAGTCCATCTTAGGTGTCGTGCTTTAGGATTTAATTCGAGTCTTCGTACCGTTCTATCCTATTTTCTTTTATGATTCCTTATTTTATTTATCAAGATTTCTTGATAGTTATTTGGTGAATAACCTTTTTCTTCTTCTTCTTCTTTCTAAAGGAAGAGAAATGTCTAGACCAGGCCGTCCCAGGGCCGTACCGTCTAGTGTTCCACCCCAAGATGGAGTTTTTATGACTGCTCAACAGCTTCTTGATTTAGTGACAAATGCTCAAGCAGCTGGAGCTAACCCGAAACCTACTCACCCAAAGTTGGGATTTGCACGCTTGTGCAGCGATTACACTAATTTGGGTGGGGAGCCATTCAAAGGTTCTGAAACTATTATTGAAGTACAGGCTTGGCTAAGGTCATGCGATCGAATCTTTTCTCGCATGAATCTTATTGACCTTCACCGAGTTCAGGTGGCCTCTAGTATGCTCCGAGAAAGAACATTGGACTGGTACGAGCTTCTTATTTATGAGATTAATGAAGCGGATCTCACCTGGGAGCAATTCCGGGAACACTTCGAGTTGAAATTTGTACCAGAAGCAGAGAAAGTGACATTGTCTCGACGATTTATAGACCTTGTTCAAGGTGAGTCCTCCGTGACTGATTACGTCGCCTCCTTCGAGTCGCTTTCCAAATATGGGGTTGAATACATCAACACCCCTTTAAAGAAGAACCAGAGGTTCGTCTATGGCTTAAACAGAAATCTCAAGAAGCCATTACTTCTAAAGTTAGAAGTTTCTTTCGACCAACTCATTGATATCGCTCTTCGTCTTGAAGAGGCGGATAGGAAGAATGATGTTGAAGTGGTGGGTTCAAAACCAAACTTCAACAACAAGAAGAGGCCAAACAAATTCAAAGGCCCTTATCCCAATAAGAAAGGGAGGCAAGCAACTCCTGTTGAAAAGACCTTTTCCTCTACTCAAGGGAAATGCTATAATTGTGGTTCGAAAGACCATTTTGCGAACAAGTGTTCAAAGCCTCGTACTTGTCGCTATTGCAAAAGCCCGGACCATTTTATGCATGTATGTCCCAAACTTCAAAATAGGAAGGAGGGAAAGCTTAATGTTGCTCAAGCCCTTGGCAACACATCTCGTGGCCAAGGTATTTCTCATTCTATTCTGGATGGAATTATTTTATTTCGTGATCATCCTATTCGATTTCTTTTTGATACGGGTGCATCCCATTCTTTTATATCAAAAGAACTTGTTGATACTTTTTCTTTGGATGTTTTGTGTTTAATGACTTCTTTGAGAATTGCGAATCCGGTTGGTGGATCCGCGACAATCAGTTTATTGTGTAAAGATGTCGAGATTATTTTGTGTGATTTTTCTTTCCGAGCCGATTTGCATGTCATGCGTTATTTAGGCTTTGGAATGATTTTGGGAATGGATTGGCTTAACCGTTATGAAGCTCATATCCTATGTCCTGAGCGGACTATTCATCTTCGACATCCTCAATCTGTCAAGCAGATTTCTATTAATCTTAAAGATTCAGATTCTAGCTTGGTTGCATTTTTATATTCTTGAAATCCTTGTGATTACGATGATGAGGGTGATATTATTTCTCTTATTCATGTTGTTCGTGAATTTTCTGACATATTCGAGCCCGTTTTAGGATTACCACCTAAGCGAGCAATTGAGTTCAGAATTAATCTTATTCCTGGAGCTCAACCTATCACTCGTCCTCCGTATCGTATGTCCAATAAAGAAAACGAGGAGATGCGTAAACAATTATCCGAATTGGAGATGAAGCAATTTATTCGCTCTAGTTCCTCGCCTTGGGGAGCTTCAGCTATTTTTGTGAAGAAATCCGATGGAACACTTAGGCTTTGCGTTGACTACCGCAAGCTTAATGATCTTACTATCAAAAATAAATATCCTTTACCTCATATTGATGATCTATGCGATCAACTTAGTGGTGCTAAAGTCTTTTCACAATTAGACTTAGCTACTGGATTTCATCAGCTTCGTATTGCAGAGGATAGTATTCCTTTGACATCGTTCCGTACTCGTTATGGATCTTATGAATGGCTTGTTATGCCATTTGGTCTAACGAATGCTCCAGCTTATTTCATTGACCTTATGAATAGAGTTTTCAAAGACTTCCTCGACCGGTTTGTTCTCATCTTTATTGATGATATTCTTGTGTATTCAAAAACCGAGGAGGAACATGAGAAGCTTCTTCGGATTGTGTTGGAAACTCTTAGGAGTAATCAATTGAAAGCAAAATTTTCTAAATGTCATTTTTGGCAATCTCGTGTGAAGTTTCTCGGTCATATTATTTGCGAATCCGGAATTTCCATGGATCCTTCAAAGATTGAAGCGATTCAAAGTTGGAAGAAACCGGAGAGTGTGACAGAGATTCGTAGTTTTCTCGGATGGTGGGCTATTACCGTCGTTTTATCAAAGACTTTTCTAAGGTTGCCGTGCCTCTCACTCGCTTAACGAAGAAAAGTATTAAATACATTTGGTCGGACAAATGTGAAACTTCTTTTCAGAAACTAAAAGAACTACTTTCAGATGCTCCTATTCTTGTTATTCCCGAGGGGAATCAAGATTTCGTTGTTTAAACCGATGCTAGTCGCGTTGGTTTGGGTGCCGTTCTTATGCAAAGAGAACGTGTTATTACTTATGCTTCTAGGCAATTGAAGCCGGCTGAGACTAGATATGCCACTCATGATTTAGAGCTCGCGGCTATTGTTTTCGCCCTTCGTATTTGGCGTCATTATCTTTTAGGAGAGAAATTTGTTCTTTATACCGATCATAAGTCCTTGAAGTATTTATTCTCTCAAAAGGAACTTAATTTGCGTCAACAGCGTTGGCTCGAATTTCTTACACCATATGATCTTGATATTCTTTATACTCCCGGTAAGGGTAATCGTGTCGTCGATGCTCTTAGCCGTAAACAACAAGCTGTTGTTTCTAGGATGATATCCGAATGGAACGATCTCGAGATTTTATCCACTTGCGAAATTCGAGACCGTGTTTCCGATTTATGTTCATCTCTTGTTTTATGTAGCCTTGAGGATCATCCTTCTCTTTTAGACCGCATTCTTGAAGCTCAAGGGCTAGATCCTGAATTGGCTCTTCTTAGCCAAAATATTAAGGATAAAATTGATATCGAAGGTTTGAAAGACTTTGATATCGATTCTCGTGGCGGCATTCGAAAATTTGGTAGACTTATCGTACCAAATATTGGTGATCTTCGTAAAGATATTTTAGAAGATTCCCATCGTTCTAAATTTACCATTCATCCCGGTAGTAGCAAAATGTACGCGGATATGAAGCGACTTTATTATTGGAAGGGAATGAAACTTGACATCGCTAACTTCGTTAAGCGTTGCATAACTTGCCAACTCATTAAGGCCGAACATCAAAGGCCCGGTGGATTATTGCAACCTTTAGAAATTCCAATTTGGAAGTGGGATCAAATTTCCATGGATTTTATAGATGGCCTTCCCCGTTCTCGTTCAGGTCATGATAGCTTATGGGTGATTGTTGATAGACTTAATAAATCCGTCCATTTTATTCCCGTTCGGTCTAACCGAACCATTCCTCTTTTAGCCAAGCTCTTTGTTAAAGAGATTGTTAAATTACATGGAGTTCCTACTTCTATTGTTAGTGATCGTGATCCATTGTTCACTAGTGGATTTTGGAAGAGTCTGCAAAAAGCTTTAGGAACGAAGCTTAATTTTAGCACCGCTTATCATCCTCAGTCCGATGGACAAACCGAGCGTGTGAATCAAACTCTTGAAGATCTTCTTCGTGTATGTGTTCTTGATTTTGTGGAAGTTGGGAAGATCATATTTCACTTGTTGAATTTTCTTATAATAATAGCTTCCAATCTAGTATTGGTATGGCACCTTTCGTGGCACTCTATGGAAGGCTATGCCGATCTCCTTCTTGTTGGCTTGAGGCCGGTGAGAAGTTGGTTTTAGGTCGAGACTTTATTCGTGATTCCACAGAAAAGATTAAACTTATTCGACATAGGATGAAAGAAGCCCAGAGTAGACAAAAATCCTATGCCGATAACCGAAGAAGGAAGTTAGAATTTTCTGTGGGAGATCTTGTGTTCATTCGTGTGTAACCTATGAAAGGTGTGGTACGTTTTAGTCGATCGGGAAAGTTAGCGCCTCGATATATTGGGCCATTTCCTATTACTGAACGTATTGGTTCCATGGCTTATCGCCTCTTATTACCGGCTCAATTTTCAGCTATCCATGATGTGTTTCACGTTTCTCAACTTCGGAAGTGTCTTCGAGATTCCGATTCTATTCTTGAGCCCGGTGTTGTGGAAGAGATTAAAGTTTCACCGAATTTAACTTTTGAGCAGCATCCTGTTCGTATCATTGCTTCGGAAGTCAAACGTCTTCGAAATAAAGATGTTCCGCTTGTTAAAGTTCAATGGTCTTCAAATCTTAAGGATTGTTCTTGGGAATCTAGAGAGTTCATCGAGCGAACACATCCGGACTTACTTTCCCATGCTCTTTAAGGTGAACCTTTTATTTCAAATTTCTTTTGTGTTGAATATGCTTTTATGGTTGTTACTATATATATTCTTCTTAAATATTGCGAGGACGCAATTTCTTTAAGGAGGGGAGTCTGTAACAATCCGCATATTTGTCGATTTTATATTTAAATATTTTATTAAAATATTTTATCGATACTCGGAATTTGTCCGAGAAGCTAATTTTTGCATACGGTCGAATTAGGACTCGGGACGACTCCCATTGAGTTTAAAATGCCGTTTGCGACCTTTTTGAGTATAAGCTTCAATATGTTTGGAGAAGGTTGATTTTTGCAACTTTTTCACTTAGGGTTTTGGTTTGGGCTGAGCCCACTTATGTATTCAGTCCCAACCCCTCTCCTCCTCATTTACTTCATTTCCAATTCCTAATACTCAAGCTAAAGCATCAATGGTGGGAGAGATTGGAAATTAAAACTCCAAAACCCTAGTTTTCTCTTGCAAATCAACTCTAGCTCCAAACTAATAGAAGAACCCATTGGTAAGCTTCTCTTCTTCTTCTCCAACTCATTCTCTAATCAATTTCAGAAATTCCTAAACCTAACTTTGGGAATGTTCTTCTTTTAAAAGCTTAGAATCAAGCTTCTTGAGTTGCATTTGAAGAGTGGTTGATTCTCCTTTGCTTTCAAGCATCTTCTTTAACCGTTTGGGTTCAAAGGTGAGATTTTTATCTCACATCTATGTCTATGATTATCTTCGATTGTTAGGAATAAATTCCTAACACATATTCATGTGTATTTGATTTTGATTTGGATAGGTTTTGTGAACATTCCAAATTTTTAGTCTTTTGAGTTCAAATCTTCAAAAATCATAGCTTTGTGTTTGAACTTGTTTTTGGTGATGCATCGAAGAGCTCATAGGGTCGGGTAGTCGATTTGCATAAACCCCTAGTGACCGTGCTCGCTCGATTGCATTTTGAAGAGTATTGCATCTTCATTTTATAGGCTGGAAAACAGCCTTGATGCCAGTCAGTCGACTTGACCTTTGGGTCAGTCGACTGGTTGTAGCACATAGGCATTCCGAAGGCACTAACAGAGGCTCGGGTCCTCTGTTTTCCCTGCATTCAGTCGACTGAATTTTTAGGTCAGCCGACTGACTGCAGGAAATTATTTTTCATGCTTCTGGTCCAGTCGACTGGACCTTTTAGTCAGTCGACTGACCTGCACCTATTTGCCTAATTGTGCCTATTTGTGCATATTTTTGCTTGGTTTCCAAATTCCATCGATTCGTGTTATTTCCCACTTGTTGTTGCTACGACTTTAATGACTTCTATTCTTGGGATTTTTGGGAATACCCATTTTGATGGATTCAGATTGATTTCTTTGGATTTTTATTCACGTCTTTGAATGTGAATTTTGGTGGTTGATTGTTCTACAATCATTTTCGTGTTTTGTCACTTTAAAAATATAAAGGTTTCAATACTAGTAGTAAATATCAAAACTCTTTCCTCAAACGATTTCAATTCTATTTGAATACCAAATTCGTTTATAAAACCGTTTTCCAATCTATTAGTATATACAAACCTTTACCTCACTCGTATGAGAAATCTAATTAAACGGCTTAGTAAAACAAGTGGTATGAAACGCTTGCGTTTACTTCGTCGGTTAATTCTTGGACTTGTTCGATTGAATCTCTTGTGACAATTTTCTAGTGGAGATCTACAATTTGTTCGTAAATATTTAAGTTAAGCTAGTGGTTATGGGACATGAAGCTAAGCTCATATATTTACTAGCTTACTGTAATTGACACTTCTTGATGATCATGACGATCATTTTTGTGATTTAGACTAGCAATGTCCGATGTCTCTTTGTCTACGAGGGAGACTAAACCCCGTTTGTGTGAGTTTCAACTCACATATGTGGGGTAGCACCCCATGGTCTTCGGGCCGTTCGTGTGTCAAAAATTAATGGCTTGCTACCATGAGATAGCGTCTCGTACGTGTGATACATATGTTGGTGAGTTTTCATGCTCCCGTTCGTGTGATAGGCCTCCCCCCTATTTTGTGTGATTTCTGGATTTCGTGTGTCGAATTCTGGAATTTTCTTCTTCACCTATTTTTGTGATTTCTATTGATATGATTTATCAATTTTTGTGCATAGGAGGATTCGTGTGTCATTGACTGGATTTCTTGAGATGATTTCTAGAATTTATGCTTCACCAATTTTCGTGATTTCCATTGATAAGTTTTATCAATATTTGTGCACTGGTGAATTTGTGTGTCATTGACTTTTGTGATTGAGATTGATATAATCGTCAATAATTGTGGTTTGATGAACGAAATAAGGAGTAAGACATTTCTTTGATTCTTGTGTAGATTTTGTGACATTGATTAATCCCTTGATGATTTTCAACTACTTATACATATCACAGCTTGGCATTGTGATTATTGTGTGTTTAGTCATATCTCTTATTCTATATCGTTTCATCTGATATTTATAGTTAGACTGATCCGTTTATTATTTTCTTATTAAATAATACTCGGGCCAGACCGAGATGTTACAGGTGCTTCTGCTTGACTTTACATCCGGGATTACCTCCTTGACTTTCGGTTAACTACTTAGATTAGTAGTTTTTGTTGTATACATTTGAGATATAGACTCCATAATGTATACTTATTCTTTTGTGTAGTTCGTGTAACTATTCTCTTGTGATATTGTGGATCTTTTTAGACCACTACTCTGATGTACCCTTCCTAGTGTAATATTCATATCTAATTCCGCCTTTGTGATATGAATTATCTGTGACTGATTTATGTTATGTTCATTTCTATAATTGTTTTCGAAGATTACTATAGCCACTGTGTAATAGCTTTGAGTTTGTGTCGGTATGTCAGATTTCCTCTTGTGATGAAAGGTTATATTTTTATCTGGCATATCGGTGCTCGCCCAAAGAAATTATACGGATGGTCGCTCCTCAACAGCCTTATTCTCCGTGCTAGTTGACAGCATTACTCCGTAGCGTTCTTGGCTAGCATGGGTATAGAGGTGGGGCGTCACAATATTGGAGTTAGAAAGATGTTATAGAACTTTTAAAATCGAATTAGAAGTTAATTTGTAAAAATTGAATATTTTAATATTTAATTAACGAATAAAAATAGCCATTTTTCAAACAGTTTCGGATTTCGATGAAACAAGTTTCATCAGATCCGTAATGTTATATTATTGTAAGATTTCAAATTTCGTGTCAATCGGATTTACGGTTTGTCCGGGGCAAGCTAAAACGCGTAGAAAATCGTTTGAGTGAATTTTAAATTTAAATTAGTCGATTCAAAAACCTATCTTTCAAATACAATCAAATTGGCTCCCGATATATATTCCATTGCATTCGGAATGGGGGTAAACATTATAAACGCCAGGCGGCACGCTTCGATTGGACTTCAGAAAAGTTCGGGATGAATAGTGTTTTGTTATTTTCTATAAAAGGCCTCCATCTTTCACAATTTACACAAAACCCTAATTTCTAAACCTAGCTGCCAGAGAATAAAACAATGGCCGAAAATTCATCTTCTTCCTCCCTCATTTTCTTCAAATCCGTAAATCGATTCGTAAAACGTTCAACTACGAAGTTGAAGAGCACGTCAAGATCTTCTAGATCAACGGTCATGATCGTGATTCGAGCAATGGATCGTCGGCAATTTGCATTTGAACACGCGTCGTTCATGTTCGTTTTCTAAGGCAAAAGTTTGACCGAGCACGTCGCCGTCGTCATCGTTGGCGTGTCTCGCGTAGGCGCAGCGTTCGGTTGCTTTGGATCGTCGTCTCGTTCATTGTGGTGGTCGCGATATTTGGGGGGAGGTAACGGCATATGGGTTTGAACGCGATTTACAACCTGGGGATGAAGCTCAATGGTGCGGCCACGATTTTCTATTTTTTTCATGCGGTCCAGATTGCGTTTGGTAATAATATAAAAAAAAGAAGTTGTAAATTAATATATATTAATTTGTATAAACTTCTAAATGCGATAACTTTTTGATACGAGGTCGGAATTTGATGAAACGAATTGCGTTGGAATCATATTCGCGAACAGTACACGAGTGAGCTGGATTGGAATCGATTGGAACTAGTGAAAATTTGGGGTAAAATTAAACGCGCGTTTAATTTTATTCGAAATAAAACGCTGAAACTGTTATTTGAAAACAAGGTGAGAACTTCTCACTCAATCGAAATTATTTCGATTTAAATTTTAAATAGTTAGATTTAAAATTGTTTGATTGTATGCTTGGATGATAAATTGCTATCTATTGTTTGAAATAGACCCTATGCGCCGTATATTAAGCGGATGTTATTTATTAAATACATATACCGCGATATTCCATCTTGAAGTGGAATTGGTATTATATATGTACTTGGAGTTGATTTTCCCGCATTATATAGCGGATGAGACCCTATTGCGCCGCATAATAGCGGATAATATTTTATATAAACCCATATACCGCGATATTTCGTCTTGAAACGGGATTGGTATTGTGCTAACATCTGTGGATGCAGGGAAACAGGTTGGAGGGATCCAACTGGATTCCTCAACAGTGTTGATTTTTTAAAGATATTTGCGATATATTCTATTATCATATTGATGTATGATGTTTTGGATGCCGTGGATGATGTTTTGGTGCTGTTGCAGCATTGGGCCTATTTTAGAAGTTTTAAAAATGTTAAAGTAACGATTTCGAGTTTAAAAGGATTTTTAAAGTGATTTTTGAAAGTATACGGTTTATTGAATTTTGGAATTGATTCATTTTAAATAAATAAACTGTAACGACTCGGTATTTTCAACCATTCGCATCCATTATAAGTGCATAGGTAGACACTCATGCCAGAATTGAATTGCTCAAAATACCACGTTGTAAATAAAATTTTGGCAAACCTCAAAATATACAGTAAATAAAATCACAGATCACAGACACAGAGTAATAATAATGCAGCGGAAGAAAAAGAGATAGTAGTTCATGAAGCTACTATATAAAATATAAGATACATCAGGGTTAAATAAGATACAACCGAAGAGTAACAAGATACATCAGGTACAAATCAGATACATCACTGAAACACTGGATACTGAAATAAAATAGATGGCTGGATCTTCAAGGAAAGCTCCAACTCCGAAGGTGAATCTTGAATGTTAACTCAATCAATCTGACTCGAGCGTAAAGCAAAACATAAAACACTCGAGTCAGGACATAAATACTTATAAACTGTAAATCAACTCAAGTGAACAGTAACAAAATGCATCAGTAACTTAAAGGATGCTTGGGACCGCCCATCCTCTAAGGATCCGTTAAACTATTTACTATGTAGTAATATACGCTATATACGGTAGTGTCTAATCAGTAAAGTATAATCATATAGAAAATAGCGTTAAGGGGATGGTGAACCTTAACGCGGTCGGATCTTTAAAACCAAAATCGTAGTGGGCTCGATATAAGGATATGACATGGCACGCAAGGAAATGCCAGGGTGGATACACCGTTTGCACTCCCGGACCGGTGGTGACGGCAAGCCAGCAGCTTCCGCCCACCTCGAACAATACCCCCGAATCAAAGTGGCGCCACCGAATCGAATCACAACAGTAATAGAATAGTTTCCGATGGAGCATGCTCGATGAAAGGGTGCGACCCTTTGTGTATCCTGGTATAGCTCCTGTTTTAGTCATATATGCCAACTCACGGGAGTTGGGTCCACGTAATATACCTCGAGAACGTCGCCACCATCCTACTTCATTCTGAAATCTCCACCGCGTACACAGTTGTTAAAGTGGTTTTTGGTATTTTCCGGCTATAAGATAATATCCGATCCCGGTCTCTTTAACAACCAATCGTTATTATAACCCATGGATATTTATTTCAAATAATTTATACTTTCAAGACCAAAATATCATACTCATTTCAAAACAATATCACAATTGTATCATTTCCATTTCAAAAATAATTCAATATTATATCATTCAAATAAAACCCAAATTTTCAAATCATTGAATATTTCTTTAAATTTATTAAACTTGAAATATTCCTTTAAATTATCATAGCATTTTGGAAATGTTACCTTAAGGAATCATAGCATTTTCGAAATGTACTACTTTCCACTTTACATTGTATATAATCAAAGTATTGGTAAGCTTAAAATTATAACATGTCAAATTATCATAGCCTTATAGTTAAATAAACTTTCTTACTGTAATATACAATTTAAACCGAAATTCTTATGTTAAGTTAAAAGCACCTTATTAACTTACATTATTATTACAATAAAGAAACTTTATTATTTTAATCATTTAAAGTATGCCATTCACATAAATTAAAACTTGCTTATCAAATGTACGTTATCAACTTACATTTTATTATTACAGTAAGTAACATTTATCATTTTAATCAATTTAAAATACACCATTACATTGATTAAAATCTACGTGTCAAATGTACGTTTTAGATTTTATATTCCTATTACAATAATGAACATTTATTAATTAAATCAATACCACACTACTTAAAACTTTACATGTTTCTTTCTTAATTAAACTTTACATGTTCTTGCGTTAATTAAACTTTCATGTTCTCTCATTAATTAGGACTTTACACGTTTCTTTCATTAATTAAAAACTTATACATTTCTTTCATTAATTAAAACTTATACCATTCTTTCATTAATTAGGAATTTACATGTTCCTATCATTAATTAGAACACCATACCTTCTTTCATTAATTAAAACCTATACGTTTCTTTCATAAATTAAAACCTATATGTTTCTTTCATAAATTAAAACCTGTACGTTTCTTTCATAAATTAAAACCTGTACGTTTCTTTCATAAATTAAAACCTATACGTTTCTTTCATAAATTAAAACTTAACATTTCAGATTTATATTACCTTTTCACAAATTTAACTAAACTTCCAGTTTATTTAATTAATTTCACATCTTTAGTTAAAACTCAAATTTCACATTTTCAAGTCAAGTTATATTTTAAAATTTCATTTTCAACAGTCATTTATTCAACCACTTAAATTTATAGAAAATCAATAATTCTTTAATAAATCACTTAAATTCAAATATAATTCAATTTATCATATTTACCATTTTCCAAATAAAATTAAAGTCCATTTATTCATGTAACTTAAATATCATTTTTAGTCAAAATTCGAAATTTCAAACATAAGTTATATTTCAAAATCGAGTTAATCCATTCATAAATTACATTTTTAACACATAGAAAATCAAAATTTATTTATTTTAAAACCTTTCAAAATCTATTTAAATCAAATTTCATAATTTTATATTTTTAAAATACTTAAAATATTCAAAGCACTTTATAGAATAACCACGGGTCTGTATATAGTTTTCTAACCTAGGTCAAGTGATACGGATATGTATCATTTCAATCCGCAGTTTTAAAAGGTAAAAATCCGGGTTCTATCATTTCAAACCCGCAATCCCAAGTATAGATAAATAAATAAAATAACTCAGGCTTATCATTTCAGCCCATAATGATTTTTATCCTAACAGGGAACTTGCAGTGTGATCATATACAGAAATAATATAAACAATGTCAATATCACAATATACAGTCATGTATCAGATGTCAGGTGAAAATTAACAGTTTTAACATGGTAATAACATGGTAATAACACGGCATAGGATATCATATGATCATCATTAACTTGCATAAACATTTTACATTACTAAACACTTGTCATCAATCCACTTTTTATAAGTATATATGTCAGAGTGAGAAAGACCCACCTTTTTCAAAGCTAGAGACCAAAACAACATACAAGCACGACTCCAAAGGCACGACAAGCACAATTTCACGACTTTTGATTTGAGTTGAAAGATAGCCAAGATATGATTTTGTATCACCAACCCAAAGCAAAACAATGAAAGGAGAACAAATGAAATAAAACAAGAGTGAAAAGATGAAAGAAAGAAAAAAAGAGAAAAAAAATTGAAAGGAAAAGCATGCGCCGGTTCATACCTTCAGGAGATGCTTACGCAAATTTTGATGGAAGCAAAATGAATAATTTATGGTATGGAACTTTTGAACGTGAAATATATATTAACATTTGCTCATTAATTTATGTAGAGGGCAGGCAAGAGAAAAATGCTTGAATGGTAGAGGCGATTAAGGCATTCAATTCTATCCAATAGGTGGAAACGTATGGGAGGCAAGAGGGAAAGAAATAATTCACACACGGAAATGATTTAAGGCAAGATTTGAGCAAGATTTTGGATTCTCAAAAGAGAATATACGGCTGAAAACTTTGCATTGTTAACGCAAGAAAAAAAAATCAAATAGATAACGAAAAGGCAAGAGCAACAATTAAATATATGCCCAAAGTAACGTACAAATTATTTTGTTTCTCTTATTAAATAAATTTAAAATACTAACGTTTCTATTAGGAAAATAAACCATCACTTTAAACCAAAATTTAATAGCTATTGTACCATAATTAATAACATTTGATTTAGCTTCATCCAATTGATTGTTAAATATAAAGTTAAGAAACAGATGTAAACATATGTAAAAGAAATGTAAAGTTTATTTCCCATTTCACACTAATTATTACTAACCTTTTTTTAAAAAAAAAAAAATATATACAACAAATCTGACCAAAACAAAAGTGAAACAAATGTTGCACAATTGTATACAGTTCAAGATGACAAATTTGCCTTTAGAATTATAAAATTTAGAATTTCTATTAAAGTTTCACTTTTTATCCAAATCAAATTTTCAGACATTGTTTATTTTTATTTGGACAAATGATCATAAATCAATTCAAGAAAATTTCCAAAATTAGATTTTTAAGAAAACAAAAGCCAAAGTCTTTAAATAAATGAAAAAAATTAAAATTTAGGGAAAACAAGTAGAAAAGTAAGAAAAAGAAAGGGAAGCCATTACCAGATCTTTGAAGCCGTGAGAAACAAATGAAAATGATCTTTTTTTTTTCACGTGAAAACCTAATGAGATGACGGCTACATTAGGGTTTTACACGGCTAAGGCAATTAATTGAGGAGTTTAAGGAAATGAAGGGTTTGGGCAAATAAAAGGGCTTACGTTTCAAAGTGATTTACAATCGTCCATATTCTTTTCCTTTTAAAACTTTACATAAACAAAATTTCAGGAGAAAATACTTTACAAACCGAAATCAATTAGAAATATGAAGTAACAAATAGTATAATTTGAAAAAAAAAATGAAGAAAATGCCTTAAAAATACCAAACAGTGTTCTAAAATTGTGCATAAATCACGGTTAGTCTTGGAAAATTATACATTTCATTATAAAATTATTATGAAGTGGAAAGGAATGTTTTCATGTGAAAATGAGGTAATAAATGCACAGCTACAATAAAGAAAGGAACGGTCAAAGGAAATTAAATCTATTAATTGGAAAAGAAACGGAAGAAGAAACGTTAAAACGGGTTTACGTTTCTTTGCTTTCAAACCTTTTAAACTTCCTATATATATATATTCATATACATCTAAATAACTGAAAATAATTAAAATCTCAGTTAAAATTAGAAAATATAACAGATAAACAAAATATTAATAATTAAATATTAATTAGATATGATTAAAATAAGAAAAATAGCACAGAAAATGAAAACTTGACTTAAGAATTAGAAATAACTTCAATACACTTTGGAAAAATTTACTTTAATTTAAATATATGTAAAATGAATAAAATAAAGTAAAACACAGCAAATAACAGTGAGTGCATAAAATAAATAAATAAATTTTAATTATATATAATTAAATTAAGAAAATGGCTTAAAATTGTAGACTAGGCTTTTAAAATTAGAAATAAATTCAAATGAACTTTAGAAAAATTATATTATCATTTTAAAAATACTTAAAAGTCAAAATATACATTATATAACATATTATCACATATTAAAATAAAATAAAACAAAAACGAAGTAATTTATACAATTTAAAATAGTCAATGTTAAATAACCCTATATACGCACAATATTGTAAAGGGTATAACTTTCACAATTTACATCCAATTTCAACGAAACGAAAAGTGGTGTTCTTATAATTTTATGTACTTTCATAATAAAAGAAAAAAATTTAAATTTTTAAACTTTTAAAATTTTAAGTTGAAAGTCACAGTTTGACTATTTTGACCAAAATCAGCATTTTAGGCAAATATTCAACTTACAAAATTTTGGAATTATAACTCATATAAAAATCAAGATTATATTTAAATAATAAATTTAATCATTTCAAATAAGTAAAATAAGTTTTTAAATCAAAATCTTACATTAAAAATAATTAAAATATACAATAAAATAATTACAAAATATAGGGTTGTTACATAAATGTTATAATTTTTATGTTATAAAAATTATGATTTTTGTGAAATATAACCAAAATGTGATTTTTGAAATAAGTAGTTGATTATTTTTTAAAATGGTTTAAATTTATATTTTTGAATTATTATAAACGGTTTATATAAAAGATATATAAAATTGATATTTATAAATTAAAAATACTAGAATTATAAAACGAGTTTTTATAAGTGTTAAAATGAAGTATAAATGGATTTTATAAGTGAATGAAATTTATATATTTATAAATTGTGAAGTTATAAAATGAATAGATTTTGTAAAATAAAAGATTTATATGAAATTAACTTATAGATTGGATTTTGGCATTTAAATGAGATATAAATAGAATTTGTTAATTAAGGGACTTTATAAGTTGATGTTTTTTTAAAATATATGTATATATATATGTGTGTGTGTGAATTTATAAACGTTGTTTTATATATCCGAAACCAATTGAATTTGATAAGTAAATATGAAAGCTTATTAAAGGAGACATCTTCACGACTTTGGATAGGGGATAATCCTTTAAATTAAATATGTAGAAGTGTTGAATTTGGTAAATGGTTTATATTCATGATTTTGGACAGTGAATAATATATTAAAGAAATGTTTTGGTGAAGTGATATTTTAAATAGAATTAAAACAATTTAAAAGTTGTTTTAAAAATGTATTAAGTATCAAAACCATAGATTTCAACGTTCATTGTTGAAATAGATGTTTTCGAGAAATAAAAGGGAATGGTGGACTATAACAATGTTGTTATAGTAAATGATTTTCGAAAGGAAATATTTTTGTATAGTATTGGAATTTATATATCTATCTTAATTTCGAATCCCTATACTAGTAATTTTGGGTTGTCGTAACAGTGTTTTACGCAACATTCGTTTTGACTCAAATGAATGTGTTTAAGTGAACGTTTTCCTTAAAGAATAAAATATATACTTAATCGTGTTTTAAGTATATTAAATATTTTCTAAGTATTGAAAATAAATAGATTTGTGAATTACTTATTATTAAATAAGTATGGAAATGTTTTCCAATATGAAGTGAAATATTTTGAGATTATATCTTTTAAAGATAAATTGAAAATGAATAAATATTTGGAAGTGTTTCCGCGTAAGGAAAATGATTTGAAAATTTGTTTTCAAAAGTTGTAAAGGTGAAAAGTGATTTGAAATTTGTTTTCAAATGGTTGAAGTGTGGCAAAATATATCTTGTAAAGATATTTTTGAAAAAATAATAATTTGGGAAATTATTTGGAATCTGGTGATGGTGTGCATATCTATTGATAGTTAAATAACCAACTATCAATATTTACCTTTAAATGGGTATTTGTTGTGATTTTCTTGAATGTGAATGCTACACTTATTTTAAAATAAGCGCTCATTATTCGGTTTAGCCGGGAGAGGACCTTTGGGTCATGAATCCCATTCCGAATAGTGATACATCGTAATGGATAGCATTTGAAGAACGGTGTTGAAGACCGGGTATTTTCGAAAATGGAAGGATTACCGTCGAATGTCTCTGCATCGGTTGATCTCCGATATAGAGATTTTATCACCCTTTGTGATGGGAATTCCGGTCGTCATTAGTGAATATCCGAATTTCAAGGGCTTCTTTGGAAGTGCCTTCGGTTTTGTTCGATCCCGGAACGGACTTGTATGGATGTGTGTCTGACGTTACAATTTGAGATGTAAAGCTGGTTTCTATCAAATACATTTCTGTTGGTGACGGAGAATTTA
Source organism: Allium cepa (assembly GCA_030765085.1). Taxonomy (NCBI): domain Eukaryota; kingdom Viridiplantae; phylum Streptophyta; class Magnoliopsida; order Asparagales; family Amaryllidaceae; genus Allium; species Allium cepa. The sequence goes on from CM060939.1 coordinate 319,789,130, forward strand.
TTCTCTTAGCTTAACACCCTTCTCTGAGACGTACGAGCTCAGAGGTTATGTAGTTGATGGTTACTAGTGATACATTCCCAATTTGGTAATGTGGCATACGAAGTGCTGCTGATCATTTGTTGATCAAAGCATAGCTTTTGTATAAAGCGTAGCTTTGTGGACGAGACTTTGTCGGACCTCACACCCCGGAAATGGTCAAAACAGGAAAGATGCAGCAAGGTTTTAGGGAGTAGCGTCCCTTAGGGTATGTGCATTTCCTTCTGATAGAAGTGGTATCATGGTATGAAGCCCAGATACGTACTTATGTGGATGTCGCAAATATATATGACTTTGTGATTGATGTTGGTTGAGGATCCTCGGATAAAGGTTGTTACAACCGGGGGATGGCATACTCGTGTCAGTTGTTACCTACTTTTGCAGAGGTATCCCGACCTTGTGTTGGCAGAGATCCGGTTAGGTTCTCGGGGCGTCTCTCCAGAGGCGTTTTCGTGTGGCAATGGGAAGTTCCTTGGCCTGACCATTTGTTGGAAAATCCAAATAAACAATACGAACCCTGCATAGTTTTAGTTGTAGAACCTGCCATTTACTTATGATGGCGCCCCACCGTTTAGATGGTAGCTATAGTAGGCATACGATAAAGGTCGTATGTTGGCTAAGATTTATATTTTACTTTCGTAAGGTTTTCCACTGTGCACTTGTAATAATAATAATATCAAAGAAAATTTCTCGTATCAAGCATGTTTGACTATCATAAGGAGAAATCTCCTCCGATTCTACATTTGTATTGTGTGTGTGTGCGGGAGGCCTTATGCTAGTTACATTTTATAAAAGCATTGCGGATCTATTTTAAAATATTTCTTCGTTTGTTTTTAAAGATAAACTGTTTTAAGTTCTCACACCAGTCCCATGACTGACCTGGAGTTTATTGTTTCCTTCCTAAACTCTGGGTGCCCACCAATTTCCACACGAGCAGTCTAGAGTCAGGTTATCAGGTCATTCTGGAATTCAGGAGTTGCTGTAGAGACCTGGAGGCAAGCTGGATGGCGTGGCGTATCAACTCGTATGTAGTATTTCTTTTCCGCTGTTTGTTGTTGTAAACTCTGATAATGTAATGTAATGATGATGTAATGTAATAACTGATATAGTTCTTTGTTTTAAAGATATTCATTTATCTATTACATGTTGTTCCGCTGTGAAATGTGAGATTCTGATATTGTTTCTGTCTTCTTCTTTTTCCTTTCTTACTTCTTCTATCTTTTTCTTCTTCTTAAAACACTAAGGGTTCGGTTTTCCGGCATTCGATTGCTCGGCAGTTGATACAGTGGACGTATTAATGTCGACTTTCGTGAGTCGAAAATCGTAACCTTTACAGTTGATATCAAAGCATATGGTTAAGTGACAACCTTTGCTCTGTTGGGTGTTACTCATTAGAGATAGGGTCAGCAGTACTCTAGAATGAGTATGAGTGTGCGTATTTGTTAGTGAATATAAATTGTTTTTGTAACGACCCTGACTCGACCTTCGAAAATCGGCACCGAATACGACACTTGTATTCAAATGCCGCAGATCCAAACGTCGAACCTGGTTCGCCGGAGCTTATAACACAATAAGTACAACACGACGGAAGAAAGATGCATGATACAATTGACATACAACATTTGATACAATAACTGATACAACATGAATGGTACAATGAACATCAATATATATCAGAGTAATGATACAAGATAATAGCAGCGGAAAGAAAAGATAACACCACAGCGGAACAAAGTCTCCAATATAGTCTTCAAGAAAGAACTCCAGTATCGGTAATCTCCATCTCCAAAGCACCAATCCAGCAATAGCTCGAACTCCAAATCACGATGCACAAAGATAAGCAAGTGCAGTTCAGATCTAAAGACCGAACTAGCTCCAGATAATCTACTAAACCTGACTATCTGAAAAACCCAACTCTAGACTGCCCGTGTGGGAAAATAGTAGGCACCCAGAGTTTAGGAAAGGAACAATAAACTCCAGGTTAGTCATGGGACTGGTGTGAGGAAACAAAACAGTTTTATCTTTTAAAACAAACAACAAAGCTTTTAATGTTTAAATCCGCAATGCTTTTTAGAAAATGAAACTACCATAAGGCCTCCCGCCACACACACAATGCAAACGCAGAATTGGAGGAGATTTCTCCTTATGATAGTCAAAAATGCTTGATACGAGAAAAATTCATTGATATTATTACTATAAGTGCACAGTGTGGAAAAACCATTTCGAAAGTATAATATAAATCCTAGCCAGCATAGACATTCCGAACTATGCCTACTATAGCTACCATCCAAACAGTGGGGCGCCACCATAAGTAGATGGCAGGTAATACAACTAAAACCGTACAAGGCGCGTATTGGATTGAATGGATTTCCAAAAAATGGTCAGGCTAAGGAACTTCCTATTGCCACATGGGAACGCCTCTGGCAGGACGCCTCGAGAACCCACCCGGATCTCTGCTAAACAAGGCCGGCTACCCCCTTCCCGGGGAATAAAAACTGAGATATGCCACCCCCGGTCCTTTTCACTAAGAGAGGACATGTAGGGGTAAGAGTCTCCCGTTCGCCACCAAACCGCGAAGCGAGAACCCCCTATCACATTCACTAAGAGAGCAAGTCTGGTCCGGGTTCGAACAGAACCGAAGGCACTTCCGAAGAAGCCCTTGCAAATCCGGGTATTCACAATCCCGATCGGACTTCCCATCACTTAGGAAATCTCTATACCGTAGCTACTCAGTGCAGAGACAATCGATAGGTCATCCTATCATTCTCGCAAATACCCGGTCTTCACCACCGGTCTTCAAATGCTATCCATAACGACGTAACATTATTCGGAATGGGTTATATGACACAAGGTCCTCTCCCGGCTAAACCGAATAACGAGCGCAATATTTAAAAACATATGGACATAGGATTTTCAGTTAAGTCACAACTTATTATTCAAAACTTCCCTTTAAATGGTTTAAACCAAATTACCATTTCAAATCTTTAAACAAAAGATTTATTTCACAAAGTTTACCCATTTTCACAAAGATCCATTCACAGAATTCAAAACAATTTCCATTCCAATTGGATTAGCCCATTTAATCTTTAAATCAAAGATTTAACTTATAGCTTTCAAAAACCGTTTCCAAATATTCATTCATAACTTGGAAAATCATTTCAATTCAAACTTGAAATTCCTTTTATACACATTGGAAATTCATTCCTTATATGAAAGCTTTTATCATTGGAAAACAATTAGTTTTCATTTTGGAAAAATCCAATTTCATTTATACAAGTTAAAATCTTTGGGTTAAATTTAATTCCCGAAACAACCCTTTAAAAATGGTTTAAAAACCCATATAAACTTGTATGACCTTTTTACATCTTAAATTCTCAAAATAGAATTTAATTTCAAATTTTGAATTTAAATTTAAATTAGATTCCAAAACCAAATTAAGTTATTCAAAATAACTTTTATCTTAGAAATTCTTTTCCCAAAAGCTTTTCATTTTAAAACCCGATCCATTTTCAAAATCATTTAGATTTAAAAATTCAATTTTTTCAATCTATTTCAAAAATCTGTGACTTAACCAATTTCCACGTGCAATCCATATTTGTGTGTGTATAGTGTGGTCAGGGGGTTTTACACACAATAGTGCACAACATCAATTAGCACAGATATATCGATAAGCGGTATAACCCATAACGCTTATCTTCATTCACAGATTCATAGATAAAGTAAATTTATCAACCACAAAGATTCACTAATATGATTCGTTGTGGGTTTCGGATAACCAAATGGAATCCGACTCCTTGTCGCATCGAAGTTTAAATGCCGTTTTACGGGCAAAAGGGGTTTCACAGACATATGGGAACAAATCACAAATCACAGTTCATCACAAAGCAATCACAGCATCACAACAAAAATATCAATCCAATACAGAACAATTGATGATAGTTAATCATCTCTAATTAGGGTGAATATGATTAAGTGTGTTAACCACACAATTTATTTTATAAATTTTAAATCAATGATTAATCATTCTTAACTATAAATTGATTCCATCTTGATTAACTTTATCAATTAACTTTTCTTAATTTAATTATCTTAATTCATAAAATCCTTAATTTATAATTAAGTAAATCTTAATTTCTTCTACCCTTTAATTAAATCAGCTTTTAATTATAAAGTAATTTCAAATTTTAATTGTTCAAAATCTTTACTTAATCATTATAAAGAATTTTGTCTTTAAGTTAAAAATTTGAATATTTGATTTACTCCTAAGTATTTTATCAAGTTAAATTTTTTAAACAATTTTATTTTTTTTAAAATCTAAGTTTTAAAATACTTCATTTATATAAATCAATTTGGGTTTTTAAATTAACATTTAAACGTTTATTTTACTTTTAAAATTTTTGTTAAGTTAAACTTTAAAACAACTTTTATTTTAAAGAAAATATAAAAAATTTAAAATATTTTGAACTTCATAAAATTTTAGAAACTATTAGTTTCACATTCCACTAACAATTATGGTTACTTCACTCAGGAAATAAATTAAATTGTGTTTTCAAAAGTTTTATTAAAAACTGGGTTTACTGTTTTATTTGCAGACCCGAGGCTTGCTTCGAGTCATACCCGAGGAAAACTTCCCCCTGCTTCGAGTTTTAGCCAAATCTACCCGAGTGACAAATTTTCACAAAAAAATTTGTTTAAGTTCCAAGTCAACACGATACAACACCGAAACAACTCGAGTTGCTCTTCGAGTTCCCACGCGATTTCCCCGTGTCATGCTTCGAGTCACTCCTCATCCCTTCCAACCCATCACACTGACACACCCCATAGCCACGTGCACGTGCACGGCTGGTTTCGCCGCCGCTGGTCGAAGCTGCTACCACCAATACGTCATCGAGAATCCCCCAGAACGATACGACCACCCAGATTTGGAAAAAAAATTGAAACGTGAATCGCGACCTTCCAACCCAAAACCCATCAGTGAACGTCATCAAAAACTGCCACGCGCCTCCTCCCCAGTTCACCATTGGCCACCATATTTGGACCCTAGCTTCTTCCTCGCGTCACGTGTAACATCCCGAAAATTTTGATTTAAATTTAGTAATATATTTGAACTTTTTGAAATAAAAATTGAAAAGTTATAAAGAAATAGAATATGAACAAAATATAGTGTTTTTAGTTAAAACCTTTAAATAGAATTAAAAACAAATATTGGAATTAAATTACAAAAGTTACTAAATGTTAATAACTAAAACAACTTTTCCTATATTTAGCAAAATAACTTGCTGTAAACAATATGAAGACATAAGAGAACAAATGAACAAATAATTAAACAAATGAATCAAATGAATATGTTACTATACAAACCAGTAAATATGAAAGCAAAAGAAAATAAAATAAAATAAAACAAACTCTTACATTTAGAAAAATAAACAAAACAACACACCTATATATATATAAAATAAAAACAAAACATTGGCTAATAAAAAATATAAAACATATAAACTATACATATAAAAGAAAATCCAAAACAACACTATGCTGTAAGTATAGAAAGAGGCAAAGAAGCATTGTATACATGCTTCCATTTAATGCTTCATTTAATGCCATTACTCTAGTAACAATCAAGTAAGACATTGACTGAAAATACATGCTTGTATTAAATGTTTACTCTTCAGCCTCCCATGAAGAAAGGAGGAAAACATGCAAAGTACAAAAGCCTGTATAAAGCCACTATGCAAAATAAATGTTTCAGTACTTTGGTTAAAAACTTGCCTACCTCCCTTACTTTGTATACTTCTATATATATCAACCTATGCATCATCTCGTTTAAAAACTTCTTACTAAAAGAAAAAATTTAGCAAAGAAAAATAGAAATTAAAAGGAAGAGAAGAATCAAAAAGAAAAAGAAAAACCTGCAGATTTCAAAACAAAAGTATCCCCTGTTTTCAAATATTTCCAGGTGAGTAAATCTATACATTGTTCAAATTCTTGGTGCTTGAATTTTTGCATGAATGTAATAGCTCTGAACTTGTGTTTGATTTTTCCTGCAAACATTTATTTTCCTTCTGTTTCTGTTTTGTACTGATATGCTAAAATCTCTGGTTTACAGAGTAAACTATACACAAATCCGACATCTTCTTATTCTCCTTGCTCCTGAAAAATGTTAGTAATCAAGTTAAAACTTTTGTTTTAAATCCTCAAACAAGTTTTTTTTGTAAAGTTATTTAAACATACAGTAAAGCATGTTCACTGTAATATTGTTTACAGGTTTTAAGTAAAGTTTGATAAAAAAAATAAAATGTTGAAAAATATAAATTCAATGGTATAATCTGAATCCATACCAAAATCTATGATTTTCAAAACAAAGATGAAGATTTTTAATGAAGTGATAAAGAGCAGTTTGGGATTTTGATCAAATTTGCATTTTTATCAATCCCTGAAAATCGAATCATTTATAAATATTGAAATTTGTACTGAAGCATGATTGAACATCTAGGATGTTGGGAAAAATGTCAAAAGATTTTTCTATTGCATAAATTTTGAATTCGAATCTAAACTAGGGTTTAAGTACTGTTTCCAGTTCGCGTTGTAAATGGGATCGCCGCTCCACCTATGGGTGATCGGAATCCACGTCTCCGGTGCCAGTCGAGGCGTCACATCTTGATGAAGCTTCAGTAAGATTTTTGTGGCTTCTAATGGCCATACGTGGGAAGACGAGATGATTTAGTGGTGATGTGCCGTTGGGTTTGTTCGATCGAACCACCTGAAATTGAACCACGGTAGTATCTGAATTTTTGGGTGGTCGGCTAAGTTGAGTTAGTCATCATTGACTTGCTGATGGTCGCGAGGAAGGTCGGAGCGTCACCGTTCAGGCGTACACGTATACGCGTATCATTGCGTATCTGAACAATTGTGGGTTGTGGAAGAAGAAGTGGCATGGAGGAAGACTCGAAGTAATTCTCGGGGGAACTGGGGTTAGACTCGAAGGGGGAATCGAGTTGCTTCAAGGTTTGTCGTGAAAAACAAAATTGGGACTTAACAAAATTTGCAAAATTTTAATTACTCGGGTAGCTTTGGGATGAAACTCGAAGCAGGCAGCGTTCGAACTCGAGCGTGACTCGGGGGAGACTCGGGCTGGCCACCTGAAACAGCATAATTGTTTGAAGCTGTAGAAAACTTGAGTTTAAACAAATTTTTTTTTAAAGCATTGTTTATAAAATGAAGATCGTTTGTAAATGGAATGTGAAGTTAATTAATTAACGATTAAATAATTTATGATTTAAAATTACTTTGTAATTAATAATAATAAATAAATAAAAGCAATTAAAATTAAAGTTGTAAATTAAAAAAAATCGTTAAGTTGATAATTTAAGTTGATTGATTCAAAATTGATAGTTACATTAAGATAATTTATTAAGGAATAATAAATTAATATAGTCAATTGAGATTCAATTTAATTGTAATTATAAATAATAAATCATCGTTTTAAGGTAATCAAGAAAAAAATATATTTATATGGTTAAATTATTAAATCCAGATACATTATTTTACAAAATTGTTTAATAAATAAATAATGTAGTTTAAAATGATAATTAAGGTAAATAATTGCTAATCAATGATTTTGAAAAGAAATTAAGAATGATTTACAAAGTTGTAATTAAATTGATTTATAAACAATTAAGTGTTTAAATAAATTTGTAAGTAAGAATTTGTAAATTTTGAAACAATAAATTGAGTAATCAAAATTTAGTTTATTTATCCAAATTCTCATCATTAAATTAAATTAATTTAGGGGTAAATTTATTTAAATCACATTGTGAAGTAATAAACTATTGTTGTTAACTATTGAATGTAAATTCTGTATGATGTAATTGCCATGTTATTGCCCTGTGATTATGATTTGTTCTGTATTGATGGGAAAACCCTGTTGTCCGTAAAACGGCATTTAAACTTCGATGCGACAGGGAATCGGATTTCAGTTTTGTTATCCGAAACCCACATTGACTCTGTGAATATTTGTGAATGACATCCACATGTTTTAAAATTTGACACTCACTATTTGAATTAGCCGGGAAAGGACCTTTGTGTCATATAACCCATTTCGAATATGTGATTCGACGTTATGGATAGCAATTGAAGACCGGTGTTGAAGACCGGGTATTTGCGAGAGCGATAGGATGATCTGTCGATTGACTCTGCACCGAGTTGCTCCGGTATAGAGTTCTCCATATGTGATGGGGAATCCGATCAGGATTGTGGATATCCGGATTGCAAGGACTTATTTGGAAGTACCTTCGGTTCTGTTCGAGCCCGGAACAGACTTGTATGGATAGTATGTCTGACATTACAAATTGAGATATAAAGCCGATTTCTTTCAAATATATTTCTGTTGGTGGCGGAGAATTTATTCTTTTAGCTTAACACCCTTCTCTGAGACGTACGAGCTCAGAGGTTATATAGTTGAAGGTTATCAGCAATATATTCCCAATTTGGTAATGTGACATGCTGAGTGTTGCTGTGAAATGATCATTGTGTTGATTATTTGTGATAGGATCATTTGTTTGATCGTCTATCTTTGTGATCATTTCTATGATCACTTGTTGACCCAAAGCACCGCTTTTGTATAAAGTGTGTTTTTGTGGACGTGACTTCGTCGGACCTCACACCTCGAAATGGTCAAAACAGGAAAGATGCGGCAAGGTTATTGGGGGTAGCACCCCTTAGGGTATGTACATTTCCTTTTGGATAGAAGTGGTATCATGGTATGGAGCCCAGATACTTAAGTTATGTTGATATCGCAGATATATATATATATATATATATGATTTTGTGATTTGTTGCTGGGGCCCCGGTTAAAGGTTGGTTACGACCGGGAGATGGCATACTCGTGTCAGTAGTTACCCAGTTAGGGGTAACCCGGCCTTGTGTTGGCAGAGATCCGGTTTGGTTCTCGGGGACGTCCTTCCAGAGGCGTTCTCATGTGGCAATGGGAAGTTCCTTGGCCTGACCATTTGTTGGAAATCCAATAAAACAATACGAAACCCTGCACGATTTTAGTTGTAGAACCTGTCATGCAGCGTGGCGGTAACCTGCCACAAAACATGGTAGCTATAGTAGGCATAGTTCGGAATGTCTATGCTGGCTAAGATTTATATTCTACTTTCGAAATGATTTACTTCACTATGCACTAGTAATAATATCAAAGAATTCTTTTCTCGTACCAAGCATATTTAACTATCATAAGAAGAAATCTCCTCCAATTCTGCGTTTGCATTGTGTGTGTGGCGGGAGGTTTTATGGTAGTTCCATTTTTAAAAGCATTCCGAAAATTCTTTTATAAATCATGTTTATTTAAATACAACTGTTTTGTTTACTCATACCAGTCCCATGACTGATCCGGAGTTTATTGTTTTCTTTCCTAAACTCTGGGTGCCCATTATTTCCACACGGGCAGCCTAGTAGCAGGTTTTTATATATTGGAGTAGCAGTATTTTGGAGCTCTTATCTTGGAGATATCTTAGGAGCCATTGGAGATTTCAGGTGTTAGCTTTTGGGAGTTCGTAATCATCTCTCTCATTTGAGAACTTTTGGATATATGTTCACTGTTGTATTATCAAGATGTTGTATTTGGAGTTGTAGTGTATATATTATGTACTCTGTTGCAGTATGGATATTATGTTGATGTTGTAACAGTGATGTTATTTATGATTTGATTCTGTTCCGCTGTTTTATATTCATCTAATTGTTGTTATAAGCTCCGGCGATGCGAATTTGATGTCGTTTATTGGACATCGAGTTTGGGTCGTCACAAATTGGTATCAGAGCTGTTGGTTGAGTAAGAACTTTAGCTACGGAGTATAACACATTAGATGGCTCATTAGAGATAGGGTGAAGTATACCCTAGAATGAGTATAATCAAAATTGAAACTTTGAAATTTCTTAGTCTGTTTATTTTTACTGCTGATATTCCTTAAGATATTTCGTCTGCATATCTAAATCAATTTTCTTACTAATCTCAGATAGTGAAAATGAGTGGACGCAGAGGAAGAATTAGGGGTCAAGGCAATCTGCAGCACCAAATCAAATTCCCGCAGCCGCAGAAGCAGTAATAGAAATTCAGCAGTAGCCGGACTTGGCTGAATTATATAAGAAGTTCGAAAAGCTTGGTGGCAAACCATTCATTGGCAAGGAGTCAATTATTGACGCTCAAGCTTGGGTAAGATCGTGTGAAAAGATTTTTAAAGGGCTAAAATTGCAGGATGAGCAGAAAAGACTTATAGCTTCTTGGCAACTCCAAGGAGAAGCTTCAGCTTGGTGGGAAACCATCATTATAGATGAACCCGAGGAAGAATTTACTTGGGATCGTTTTAAAGAAGTGTTTGAGAAACGTTACATGCCATCGGCGGGAGTTTCCAGAATGTATCAGGAATTTCTGGATTTGAAGCAAGGAAGTATGTCGTTTGAAGAATACTTGAATAAATTCAGCGAATTATCTCGGTTTGGCCCGGAATTGCTAAATACACCTCTTAAGAAAAACGAAAGGTTTATCCGGGGAATGAACCAGAAATATCATGGAAGAATGACGGGTCATGTTAAAGAATCTTTTTCAGATTTGGTAGATATGGGGTACGGGTACGCTACTCTTGATATGCAAGAAGCAACCGTGGAGAAAGGTAATTCAGGTAGTCAGAATTATAAAAAGCGAAAATTCGGAGGCAAGAAACCTTGGCAAGGCAATGAGAAGAGGAGGAGCATTCAAGGAAGAGCAACAGAAAAGGTCACTTGTTACAACTGCAAAGAGAAAGGCCACTATTCAAATGACTGCCCAAAACCGAAGAAACCAGCTAGAGAATGTTACAATTGTCATAAACCGGGACATTTAGTTAAAGATTGCCCAGTGATGAAGCCAGCGCAGGTGGCAAAAGTTTACACGATAAAGGAGGACCCCTCATCTTCAAAAGCTGACAAAGGGAAAAGTGTTTTGGAAGGTAACCTTACTATTAATAATAGAACTGTTAGAGTTTTATTTGATACAGGAGCTTCACATATCTTTATCTCCCAACAAACCGTAAATGAATTGGGACTTGAAACTAAATTTGCTGACGATCTTATTTGCGTGAAGAATCCGGTTGGAGGTCCCGCAAATCTTAATTCATATTGTAAGAGAGTTCCTATTTCATATGCTAGCTATAAATTTCCTATCAACCTTTATGTCCTCGAATTTGACGAATTTGAAATCTTACTCGGTATGAACTGGTTATCGAGATACGATGCTATATTGGAGTGTAGTAATCGGTAATCAAAACAAGTTTTGGAAATTTTATTGAAATCTCTTGTGAGAATCCTAGTCCAAGGAGTGACAGATTGATGTATACTTTGGGAAATCTTGAACCCACTTTGCAGTCTATACCTGTTGTTCGGAATTTTTCCGACGTATTTGAAGAAGTGAAATCTTTACCTCCTCATCGAGAAATAGAATTCCGAATCGATCTTGTACCTAATACTCGTCCTGTTGTTCACGCAAGTCGCAGGATGGCACCCAGGGAAAAGATTGAATTGGTTCATCAAACTAATGAGCTACTAGCAAAAGGATTAATTCGACCCATTGTTTCTGAATGGGGTTCAGCCGTCGTATTTGTTGCTAAATCAGACGGATCTTTGAGATTGTGTGTAGATTACCGCGATCTAAATAAACAAACTCTCAAGAATAAATTCCCTCTACCAAGAATTGATGATTTATTTGATCAGTTGCATGGCGCTCGTTTCTTTCCAAAGATGGATCTAGCCCAGGGATTCCATCAATTACGAATCGCCGAAGATTGCGTCCATTTGACTGCTTTCAAGGGTCCTAATATGTTCTATGAATGGTTAGTTATGCCTTTCGGGCTAACCAATGCTCCAGCATACTTCGTAGATCTTATGACTCGTGTGTTTCGGGAAGTTTTGAATAAATTTGTGCTTGTATTCATTGATGACATCTTAATTTTCTCCAAAACTGAAGATGAGCATGCCGAGCATCTTAGAATTGTCTTAGAAATTTTGAGGAGAAATGTTCTATATGCAAAATTTTCCAAATGCCACTTCTGGGTCAATGAAGTCAAATTCCTTGGCCATATTGTTAATGAAGAAGGAATTTCAGTAGATCCTAGCAAAATTTCCGCTATTCTTGATTGGAAACAACCCACTACTCCAAGAGAAGTTCGAAGCTTTTTGGGATTAGCAGGCTATTATCGGAAATTCGTTCAAGATTTTTCTAAGTTAGCTAGTCCGCTGACTAAGTTAACAATGAAGAATGCAAAGTTCATTTGGACTTCAAGATGTGAGGTAGTTTTTCAAGAGTTGAAAAAGAGATTGACCACTTCTCCTGTTCTCACTATTGTTAACGGGAACCAAGGCTTATCTGTCTATACTGATGCATGTGGTGAAGGGGTAGGTGCAGTATTGATGCAAAATGGAAAGGTGGTTGCCTACGCAAGTAGACAATTACGTCCGCATGAGAAGAACTACCCAACGCACGATTTGGAACTTTTAGCTGTTGTTTTCGCTTTGAAAATATGGCGACATTATTTTCTGGGTAAGAATCTTTTCAGCTTTCCTAACGATTTATGAAACTAATTTGACTAAAGAAATATACCTAATAAACTCTCTTTGTTTTAGGTGAAAAATTCGAATTATTCACCGATCATAAAAACTTGAAATATCTTTTCACCCAGAAGGATTTGAATTTGCGACAACAACGTTGGTTGGAATTTCTGGCATCTTACGACTTAGATATCCAATATACGCCGGGAAAAGCCAATGTGGTTGCCGATGCTTTAAGTAGGAGACATGCTGTTCTTGCATATCTTGTTATCACTCCTACTCTCTTTGAGAAGATCGCAAGACGGCAATATGAAGATGAATTTCTTCGGGGAATTTACAAAAGAATTTGTCAAGGAGAAGACACTAGTTTCGAGATGGATAATAGAGGAGTAATAAGATTAAAAGGCAGGATTTGTGTTCCAGACTTCCCTAATCTGAAACGTGAAGTTTTGGACGAATGCCACAAGTCCAAATTCAGCATCCATCCAGGGGTCAACAAAATGTATCGAGATGTTAAAAGAACATTCTGGTGGAAGACAATGAAGAGAGACATATCTATTTATGTTAGTCGCTGTGCTACTTGTCAGCAAATAAAGAGCGACCAAAAGAAAGTGGCCGGTTTACTTCAATCTTTAGAAGTACCAAAATGGAAGTGGGATCAAGTATCGATGGATTTCATCGACGGATTGCCACGAACCAAGAAAGGCAATGAAGCGATTTGGGTTATTATGGATCGTCTAACCAAAAATGCTCATTTCATTCCAGTTAAATCTACTCGGACTGCAGCAAGCTTGGCAGGTATTTATATAAAGGAAATTGTTCGCCTCCATGGTATTCCCAGTAGTATAGTGAGTGATCGTGACCCGATCTTCACTAGTAGATTTTGGGAAGCATTTCAGGACGCATTGGGAACGAAATTAAATTTCAGCACTGCTTATCATCCGCAATCTGATGGACAGACTGAGAGAGTTAACCGAATTTTAGAAGACCTACTGCGTGCTTGTGTTCATGATTTTGGTGGTTCTTGGGAGGACCATTTGCATCTGGTTGAATTCTCATATAACAACAGTTATCAGGCCAGTTTAGAAATGGCTCCTTTTGAAGCTTTATATGGTCGTCCGTGTCGATCACCTACATGCTGGATCGAATCAGGTGACAAACTTGTTCTTGGACCGGATATGATAAAAGAAGCCACTGAGAAGGTAAATTTTATTCGAAAGAAGTTATTAACTGCCCAGAGCCGTCAGAAGAGCTACTATGACCGTCGAAGGAGAAATTTGGAATTTCAAGTTGGAGATTCTGTATTTCTGAAAGTATCTCTGATGCGGGGTGTATTGAGATTCGGGAAAACTGGAAAGTTGGCACCGCGTTATATTGGTCCTTTTCCTATTCTGGAAAGGATTGGTTCTCTAGCATATAGAGTGCAGTTACCCAGCTGGTTGTCTGGCGTACATGATGTGTTCCATATATCTAATCTTCGGAAATATGTGCACGATCCAGATGATATTATTGAAGAAGCTGCTCAGCAGGATCTTGAAATCACTCCCAACTTGGCAGTTAGAAGGGAACCGATGAAAATTGTTGATCGTGATGAGAAGCGATTGAGGAACAAAATTGTGAAATTGGTCAAAGTCAAATGGAGTGGCGATCCAAAGGACTGTACTTGGGAGACTGAAGAGAATATGAAGAAATCATATCCCAAATGCAGAATTGACATCTCGACTTAAAACTGTAAGTCATTTCCTTGTTTTTGAATTCGTATATTATTTGTTTACATTTCTCTCTCTTTCAATTTCGAGGACGAAATATTCTTAAGGAGGGGATATTGTAACATCCCGAAAATTTTGATTTAAATTTAGTAATATATTTGAACTTTTTGAAATAAAAATTGAAAAGTTATAAAGAAATAGAATATGAACAAAATATAGTGTTTTTAGTTAAAACCTTTAAATAGAATTAAAAACAAATGTTGGAATTAAATTACATAAGTTACTAAATGTTAATAACTAAAACAACTTTTCCTATATTTAGCAAAATAACTAAAACAAGTTGCTGTAAACAATATGAAGACATAAGAGAACAAATGAACAAATAATTAAACAAATGAATCAAATGAATATGTTACTATACAAACCAGTAAATATGAAAGCAAAAGAAAATAAAATAAAATAAAACAAACTCTTACATTTAGCAAAATAAACAAAACAACACACCTATATATATATAAAATAAAAACAAAACATTGGCTAATAAAAAATATAAAACATATAAACTATACATATAAAAGAAAATCTAAAACAACACTATGCTGTAAGTATAGAAAGAGGCAAAGAAGCATTGTATACATGCTTCCATTTAATGCTTCATTTAATGCCATTACTCTAGTAACAATCAAGTAAGACATTGACTGAAAATACATGCTTTTATTAAATGTTTACTCTTCAGCCTCCCTTGAAGAAAGGAGGAAAACATGCAAAGTACAAAAGCCTGTATAAAGCCACTATGCAAAATAAATGTTTCAGTACTTTGGTTAAAAACTTGCCTACCTCCCTTACTTTGTATACTTCTATATATATCAACCTATGCATCATCTCGTTTAAAAACTTCTTACTGAAAGAAAAAATTTAGCAAAGAAAAATAGAAATTAAAAGGAAGAGAAGAATAAAAAAAAAAAGAAAAACCTGCAGATTTCAAAACAAAAGTATCCCCTGTTTTCAAATATTTCCAGGTGAGTAAATCTATACATTGTTCAAATTCTTGGTGCTTGAATTTTTGCATGAATGTAATAGCTCTGAACTTGTGTTTGATTTTTCCTGCAAACATTTATTTTCCTTCTGTTTCTGTTTTGTACTGATATGCTAAAATCTCTGGTTTACAGAGTAAACTATACACAAATCCGACATCTTCTTATTCTCCTTGCTCCTGAAAAATGTTAGTAATCAAGTTAAAACTTTTGTTTTAAATCCTCAAACAAGTTTTTTTTGTAAAGTTATTTAAACATACAGTAAAGCTTGTTCACTGTAATATTGTTTACAGGTTTTAACGTAAGGTTTGATAAAAAAATAAAATGTTGAAAAATATAAATTCAATGGTATAATCTGAATCCATACCAAAATCTTTGATTTTCAAAACAAAGATGAAGATTTTTAATGAAGTGATAAAGAGCAGTTTGGGATTTTGATCAAATTTGCATTTTTATCAATCCCTGAAAATCGAATCATTTATAAATATTGAAATTTGTACTGAAGCATGATTGAACATCTAGGATGTTGGGAAAAATGTCAAAAGATTTTTCTATTGCATAAATTTTGAATTCGAATCTAAACATGGGTTTAAGGACTGTTTCCAATTCGCGTTGTAAATGGGATCGCCGCTCCACCTATGGATGATCGGAATCCACGTCTTCGGTGCCAGTCGAGGCGTCACATCTTGATGAAGCTTCAGTAAGATTTTTGTGGCTTCTAATGGCCATACGTGGGAAGACGAGATGATTTAGTGGTGATGTGCCGTTGGGTTTGTTCGATCGAACCACCTGAAATTGAACCACGGTAGTATCTGAATTTCTGGGTGGTCGGCTAGGTTGAGTTAGTCATCATTGACTTGCTGATGGTCGCGAGGAAGGTCGGAGCGTCACCGTTCAGGCGTACACGTATACGCGTATCATTGCGTATCTGAACAATTGTGGGTTGTGGAAGAAGAAGTGGCATGGAGGAAGACTCGAAGTAATTCTCGGGGGAACTGGGGTTAGACTCGAAGGGGGAATCGAGTTGCTTCAAGGTTTGTCATGAAAAACAAAATTGGGACTTAACAAAATTTGCAAAATTTTAATTACTCGGGTAGCTTTGGGATGAAACTCGAAGCAGGCAGCGTTCGAACTCGAGCGTGACTCGGGGGAGACTCGGGCTGGCCACCTGAAACAGCATAATTGTTTGAAGCTGTAGAAAACTTGAGTTTAAACAATTTTTTTTTAAAGCATTGTTTATAAAATGAAGATCGTTTGTAAATGGAATGTGAAGTTAATTAATTAACGATTAAATAATTTATGATTTAAAATTACTTTGTAATTAATAATAATAAATAAATAAAAGCAATTAAAATTAAAG
Organism: Allium cepa; assembly: GCA_030765085.1. Lineage (NCBI taxonomy): Eukaryota > Viridiplantae > Streptophyta > Magnoliopsida > Asparagales > Amaryllidaceae > Allium > Allium cepa. The sequence goes on from CM060939.1 coordinate 319,805,848, forward strand.
TTGTAAATTAAAAAAAATCGTTAAGTTGATAATTTAAGTTGATTGATTCAAAATTGATAGTTACATTAAGATAATTTATTAAGGAATAATAAATTAATATAGTCAATTGAGATTCAATTTAATTGTAATTATAAATAATAAATCATCGTTTTAAGGTAATCAAGAAAAAAATATATTTATATGGTTAAATTATTAAATCCAGATACATTATTTTACAAAATTGTTTAATAAATAAATAATGTAGTTTAAAATGATAATTAAGGTAAATAATTGCTAATCAATGATTTTGAAAAGAAATTAAGAATGATTTACAAAGTTGTAATTAAATTGATTTATAAACAATTAAGTGTTTAAATAAATTTGTAAGTAAGAATTTGTAAATTTTGAAACAACAAATTGAGTAATCAAAATTTAGTTTATTTATCCAAATTCTCATCATTAAATTAAATTAATTTAGGGGTAAATTTATTTAAATCACATTGTGAAGTAATTAACTATTGTTGTTAACTATTGAATGTAAATTCTGTATGATGTAATTGCCATGTTATTGCCCTGTGATTATGATTTGTTCTGTATTGATGGGAAAACCCTGTTGTCCGTAAAACGGCATTTAAACTTCGATGTGACAGGGAATCGGATTTCAGTTTTGTTATCCGAAATCCACATCGACTCTGTGAATATTTGTGAATGACATCCACATGTTTTAAAATTTGACACTCACTATTTGAATTAGCCGGGAAAGGACCTTTGTGTCATATAACCCATTTCGAATATGTGATTCGACGTTATGGATAGCAATTGAAGACCGGTGTTGAAGACCGGGTATTTGCGAGAGCGATAGGATGATCTGTCGATTGACTCTGCACCGAGTTGCTCCGGTATAGAGTTCTCCATATGTGATGGGGAATCCGATCAAGATTGTGGATATCCAGATTGCAAGGACTTCTTTGGAAGTACCTTCGGTTCTGTTCGATCCCAGAACAGACTTGTATGGATAGTATGTCTGACATTACAAATTGAGATATAAAGCCGATTTCTTTCAAATATATTTCTGTTGGTGGCGGAGAATTTATTCTTTTAGCTTAACACCCTTCTCTGAGACGTACGAGCTCAGAGGTTATATAGTTGAAGGTTATCAGCAATATATTCCCAATTTGGTAATGTGACATGCTGAGTGTTGCTGTGAAATGATCATTGTGTTGATTATTTGTGATAGGATCATTTGTTTGATCGTCTATCTTTGTGATCATTTCTATGATCACTTGTTGACCCAAAGCACGGCTTTTGTATAAAGTGTGTTTTTGTGGACGTGACTTCATCGGACCTCACACCCCGAAATGGTCAAAACAGGAAAGATGCGGCAAGGTTATTGGGGGTAGCACCCGTTAGGGTATGTACATTTCCTTCTGGATAGAAGTGGTATCATGGTATGGAGCCCAGATACTTAACTTATGTTGATATCGCAGATATATATATATGATTTTGTGATTTGTTGCTGGGGCCCCGGTTAAAGGTTGGTTACGACCGGGAGATGGCATACTCGTGTCAGTAGTTACCCAGTTAGGGGTAACCCGGCCTTGTGTTGGCAGAGATCCAGTTTGGTTCTCGGGGACGTCCTTCCAGAGGCGTTCTCATGTGGCAATGGGAAGTTCCTTGGCCTGACCATTTGTTGGAAATCCAATAAAACAATACGAAACCCTGTACGATTTTAGTTGTAGAACCTGTCATGCAGCGTGGCGGTAACCTGCCACAAAACATGGTAGCTATAGTAGGCATAGTTCGGAATGTCTATGCTGGATAAGATTTATATTCTACTTTCGAAATGATTTACTTCACTATGCACTAGTAATAATATCAAAGAATTCTTTTCTCGTACCAAGCATATTTAACTATCATAAGAAGAAATCTCCTCCAATTCTGCGTTTGCATTGTGTGTGTGGCGGGAGGTTTTATGGTAGTTCCATTTTTAAAAGCATTCCGAAAATTCTTTTATAAATCATGTTTATTTAAATACAACTGTTTTGTTTACTCATACCAGTCCCATGACTGATCCGGAGTTTATTGTTTTCTTTCCTAAACTCTGGGTGCCCATTATTTCCACACGGGCAGCCTAGTAGCAGGTTTTTATATATTGGAGTAGCAGTATTTTGGAGCTCTTATCTTGGAGATATCTTAGGAGCCATTGGAGATTTCAGGTATTAGCTTTTGGGAGTTCGTAATCATCTCTCTCATTTGAGAACTTTTGGATATATGTTCACTGTTGTATTATCATGATGTTGTATTTGGAGTTGTAGTGTATGTATTATGTACTCTGTTGCAGTATGGATATTATGTTGATGTTGTAACAGTGATGTTATTTATGATATTGATTCTATTCCACTGTTTTATATTCATCTAATTGTTGTTATAAGCTCCGGCGATGCGAATTTGATGTCGTTTATTGGACATCGAGTTTGGGTCGTCACATCACGCTTCGATTCGACCCGATGGCACACGGTCCGATCACTTGAGGGTGGTGTAGCAACGTCGTTTTGACCGTGAACAGAAAATGGGTCCTAAACCCTATTTTGCTTTCGAATCAAAGATTTATGGATTTATAAATTGTTCTAGCATTTTTCTGATGATTTCGAACATTGAATCATGCTGCCACAACGATCTTGAGGGCCACAGTTCCTTAGATGAACAGAATTTGATGAAATTTCATTTTACAGATCATCCTAGATACTACAGTGAAAAGCTAATGAGAAATTTTGATCCTAGTTTCAAAAATTATCATCTTCCAAGGGGATTCATGTAATATTTCTGAAATACAAATCGGTGATATTCGAATTTATTGCTTATTGGGTTATTACTGAGTTTAACATTTTCCAATGAAGATAATCCCAGTCCCTTTGCTTCGATTTATTACTGAATTAAAATACAGGTTAAGCAACATTTTCAACTTGTTTAAAATCCTTTCCCAAAGCAAAAAGAGAAGAAGAAGATGTCAAATTTTTTTTTTTTTGTAGATGGTTTACTCTGTGAATCAGAGATTTGAGCATGATCATGTTTACGGTTTTATTTTTCTTTTCTTTTTTTTCCCATTAAAAGAAAACTACAAATTTGCTTTGATTTAACTCTAAAGCACAATGTAAGTTTGAACTACACTTAAACTTATTTTTCAGACCCTAAATTCCTTCCCTTTTCCCAAAAGAAAATGGGAGAGAAAAATTCTAATTTCCCTGTAACTAAATGTTACAGGAAATAGGAACAGGGAACAAAAGTTTTTCCAGGAAATTCAAAGCACAAGCATACACTTCATTCATATGCAAACCATTCCTATTCTATAGGCATTCAAACACAGGAGAAAATTGAACAAGCAATAGATTTACTCACATTTTTTTTAGAGTGCTTGTTTTTTTTTTTCCTTTTTCTTTCACAGTTTTCCTAGTAAAAGAGCAGTGGCTTTGCTTTGATTAAATCTGAAACATTATGCATTGTCAAACATCCTTCTACCTATCTTTATAATTCAATTACTTTTCAAATGAACTAGGGAGAGAGACTTTAGATATCACTGTAACTAAAATGTTACAGGGAGACGGAGACATGGAAACTAATTTTTCCAGGAAAATAAAACATAAGCTTGGCCACTCATTCACATGCAAAGCCATTCTCATTCATATAATCATCCATATAAGAATCCAAACACAAAGAAAATTAAAGAAAGCATAAGTTTATTCACAAACAACAACAGCAGATTCAAACTTGAAGTTTTGCTCACCTGAAGTTTAGAAAGAACAGGGAAGGTCAGAAACAAAGAATAGGGTCTTCAGTTGCAAATCAGAAATTGATTCTTTTATCTCTGAACTTTATTATTTTGCTGCAAATGATTGATGGATACCATAGCTTAATTCTTGTTGCATTAATGTTTAACAGATTCAATTAAAAATCTTTAAAAGAAAATTTTTGCTTGCCTTGAATTTGTTTCAAAAATTACTGCACTGCTTTATTCTAGCCAAAGCCTGCAGCTAAATTCATTTATATTAAAATTTGAGTTTTAAATCATAATCTCAGTAAATTATAAAGTTTAAAACTACCCGAAAGATGGAGTTTTGTAGGCTATAACTTGAGTTTGTTTGTATGGTTTCAGATTTTCAATTGAAGAAGAAGAGCATGACTTCAAGTTTCCATCTTTAGTTTCCAGGTTGAAGATTTTGCTCTGGAAATGATGATTGAAATTGATCCATTGAAACTTGATGTTCAAATGATCTAATCTCAGGTTTGAGATGATCTAGTTTGAATTGAAATGCATAATGCATGCTTCAGATCTGAGGTTTGAAGTTATTAGCTTGATGCATTTGCATTTGTTTTGAAGTGCTTTGCTTCTTGTTTTGATTTTTTATTTCTGTTCTCCAGATTTCCATTTCCTTTTTGTTCAGATTTTTGCTGAGATATGGTTTGATTTCACGGGGAAGATGGAAAGGTTTTTAAATTTTTTTATTTGAATATTTTATTTTTTTATAAAGACAATTCATGCCATTTGTAAAAAAAAGATCTTAAACCATAGATTTTGTTAATTATTCATTTTATTGTGAATGTAAGTTTTCAGCCTTTTGTTGTTTTCAAAGCAAAGAAATTTATAGATTTCATTTCCTATATTATATGCATATACTTTTATAAACCAATATACATACTTTTATTCATTTGTTATATATATGCATATGTACAATGTTTAAAAGAAAAGTTGTCTTGACCATTGTGTACTTTACTTCTCAATGATTTTCAATGCTACTTAATTTTTTTAAAACATTTATTTCAAATTTAAGTTCAAATTTAAATTTTAAACTTGAAGTATAAACTTTCATATCCATTTATACATTCACACTTTATTTTGAACAAATTTAAATTAATTTTAAATATGCATTCAATTTACTCATATTTGTTATATACACATATATATAAGATTTTAAATCTATATGACCTTTTACAATATTTATTACTTCAATATTTTAATCTCAAAATAAAATTGGGATTTAATTATATAATACTATCACTCATTTTTATTTGTTTAGGATTTTTCTTCCAATTTAATTTGAAATTAAATTCCAAAAGTTTAAAACATATTATTTATTTAAATTTATAACTTTGGGATGTTACTTTTTATCTATAAGACTTTAAATATAGAAATTCAAAATCTCAATTAAATTTTAAAATAAATACTCAAATAAACAAATATCCCATTTAATTTGAAAAATTCAAATTAATTTACAATTTTATTCCAAAATTTATTTACACTATCAATTTTAAATTTAATTAAAAATTGGGATCGTTACAGTTTTATATTGTGATGATTGGTTTGTTGAGTGGCATATGGACTCTGGTCAATACGAGTAATTAACGTCATTGATAGGAATCTCTAAACACTTGTACAGAGCAAATTCGACACGATATCGTTTTAAAATAGAGTAAATGAAATAATTTTACCTAAATTATTTTCGTATATAAAAGAGAAAAAATTTCTGTGAATTATTATAATATATGATTGCTTGGTTGCTTGAAAATGATGATATTAAATTATTATCATTAATGTTGAAAAACAAATTGAAATCGTAACTCCAAAGTTAAGAAATAAATTCACTTGAAAATAGAATTGGAGAATATAAATTGTAAATGTGATTTGTAATTTGAATTAAAGTTCCAGAGGAATATTTGGCAATGTTTTGAAAGGGTTGGCAATTTGTGGAAAAGATTAAATTCCTTTTTGAGTTTGAAAATGGATTTCAAGAGTTTGAAAAAAAAATGTTTTTGGAGGGATAAAAGCTCTAAACTCTTTTCGGTCGCTGGAAAATAACTTTGGTGATGACTACAGCATCATCGATGTTCATTTTCGGGTTTCCAAAAGAGGAATTGCTGCCAAGTTATTTTAAATGGAAGTTGTTTGTGAAAATTTGGGTTTGTGTTTTGAAATTCAAAGGATAATTTGAATTTGTTTCAAAAATGGTTTTGAAATGTTGGAAAGACTCTAGAATATGATAAAAATAGTTATTGAATAAGATTTATTGAGTTGAAAATAAATTTTGGGTTGAAACCAATGAATTGAAATTGAGTATTAATTATGGGAATAAAGTTATGAATGAATGAATTTACAATTGCAAGTAAATTGAAAGTTTATCAGATTGGATCAAATGAAGCTAAGTATTAAAATAAAATTAGTAAGTAAAACTAATTGAAGAAACGACAAATTTAATATGAGTTGAAAAGAATTGAATTCAACATTTATAAATAAAGGGTAAACTGAATTCAAATGAAATTGATAATGTAAGACTGAATGAAAATGTATATTATGGTTAGGAGGATATACATGTGGATTAAAGGAAATTGGTTTTTGATTTCAGAGATATAAAAAATTGAATTGCTCGACAAAAGGTATGTATTTGAATTTCAGTATGAAATTTGATGGTTTTCTTGTCCAGCCATTTGGCCTTTTCTTTTCTTTTTGAAATCTGGGGGCCATGGTGCCATTTTGTAGTCATACCGAACTAGCCACGCAAAGAAGACGCTGGCGAATTCTTTTTGAAAATTTAAGGCGTTAGATTATTTTTGAGAAAATTGGAAATTTTTGAAAACTATAACTTTGACTTTGGAGTGAAAAGTTAAACGATATAGTTGGTTTGAAAAGATAACTAAGTATGATTTGAAAACTTAGTAAAGTAATTGTAAGAAGTTTAACTATGAATTTTGGAAAAGTTAAAATGTTTAAATGAATTTGAAATTTAATTTGAACAAATGGTTTTGAAAAGTAAATGGATTCTGTAACTTTTTCTTATTTGGTAATTTCGAGGACGAAATTCTTTTAAGAGGGGAAGTTTGTAACGACCCAGAATTTTTGTCATTTAAAATTCGTATATTTAATTTATTTTAAATATTAACAAGTAAGATTTGTAAGTCGAATAAATTTTTATTTCGAATATAGTGATTTAATTGGATAATTAAATCGATTATTTAATATTTGAAATTACAGAAATAATTGGAAATTGGGTTTAATGTGATTAAATTTGATTTATAAAGTTGCATTAAATCATATTGGAGTTAGAACGATGTTATAGAACTTTTAAAATCGAATTAAAAGTTAATTTATAAAAATTGAATATTTTAATATTTAATTGATGAGTAAAAATAGCCATTTTTCAAACAGTCTCGGATTTCGACGAAACCAGTTTCATCGGATCCATAATGTTATATTAGTGTAAGATTTCAAATTTCGTTTCAATCAGATTTACGGTTTGTCCGGGGCAATCTAAAACGCGTAGAAAATCGTTTGAGTGAATTTTAAATTTAAATTAGTCGATTCAAAAACCTATCTTTCAAATACGATCGAATTGGCTCTCGATATATATTACATTGCATTCGAAATGGGGGTAAAACGTTATAAACGCCAGGCGGCACGCTTCGATTGAAGTTCGGAAAATTTCGGGATGAATAGTGTTTCGATATTTTCTATAAAAGGCCTCCATCTTTCACAATTTACACAAAACCTAATTTCTAAGCCTAGCCGCCAGAGAATAAAACAATGGCCGAAAATTCATCTTCTTCCTCCCTCATTTTCTTCAAATCCGTAAATCGATTCGTAAAACGTTCAACTACGAAGTTGAAGAGCACGTCAAGATCTTCTAGATCAATGGTCATGATGGCGATTCGAGCAATGGATCGTCGGCAATTTGCATTTGAACGCGCATCGTTCATGTTCGTTTTCTAAGGCAAAAGCATGACCGAGCTCGTCACCGTCATCACCGTTGGCGTGTCTCGCGTAGGCGCAGCGTTCGGTTGCTTTGGATCGTCGTCTCGTTCATTGTGGTGGTCGCAATATTTGGGGGGACGTAATGGCATATGGGTTTGAACGCGATTTACAACCTGAGGAAGAAGCTCAAGGGTGCGGCCATGATTTTCTGTTATTTTCATGTGGTCCAAATTGCGTTTGGTAATAATATAAAAAAAAGAAGTTGTAAATTAATATATATTAATTTGTATAAACTTCTAAATGCGATAACTTTTTGATACGAGGTCGGAATTTGACGAAACGAATTGTGTTGGAATTGTATTCGCGAATGCTACGCGATGGAGCTGGATTGGAATCGATTGGAGCTAGTGAAAATTTTGGGTAAAATTAAACGCGCGTTTAATTATATTCGAAATAAAACGCTGAAACTGTTATTTGAAAACAAGGTGAGAACTTATCGCTCAATCGAAATTGTTTCGATTTAAATTTTAAATAGTTAGATTTAAAATTGCTTGAATATATGCTTGGATGATAAATTGCAGTCTGTTGTTTTGAAATAGACCCTATGCGCCGTATAGTAAGCGAATGTTATTTATTAAACACATATACCGCGATATTCCATCTTGAAGTGAATTTGGTACAATATATGTACTTGGAGTTTATTTTCCCGCATTATGTAGCGGATGAGACCCTGTTGCACCGCATAATAGCGGATAATATTTTATATAAACCCATAAACCGCGATATTCCGTCTTAAAACGGGATTTGTATTGTGCTAACATCTATGGATGCAGGGAAATAGGTTGGAGGGATCCAACTGGATTCCTCAACAGTATTGATTTTTTAAAGATATTTGCGATATATTCTGTTATCATATTGATGTATGATGTTTTCGATACCGTGGTTGATGTTTTGGTGCTGTTGCAGCATTGGGCCTATTTTTGAAGTTTTAAAAATGTTAAAGTAACGATTTCGAACTTAAAAGGACTTTTAAAGTGATATGTTTTATTGAATTTTGGAACTGATTCATTTTAAATAAATAAACGTTATAACTTTTATGTTATAAAAAGTATGATTTTTGTGAAATGTAACCAAAATGTGATTTTTGAAATAAGTAGTTGTTTATTTTGTAAAGTGGTTAAAATTGATATTTTTGAATTATTATAAACGGTTTATATAAAAGATTTATAAAATTGATATTTATAAATTAAAAATACTGGAACTATAAAATGAGTTTTTGTAAGTGTTAAAATGAAGTATAAATGGATTTCATAAGTGAATGAAATTTATAGATTTGTAAATTGTGAAGTTATAAAATGAATAGATTTTGTAAAATTAAAGATTTATAAGAACTTAACTTATAGATTGGATTTTGGCATTTAAATGAGATATAAATAGAATTTGTTAATTAAGGGATTTTGTAAGTTGAAGTTTTTATTAAAATATATATATGTGTGTGTGTGTGTGTTTGTTTATAAACGTTGTTTTATAAATCCGAAACCAACTGAATTTGATAAGTAAATATGAAAGTTTATTAAAGGAGATATATTCATGATTTTGGACAATGGATAATCCTTTAAATTAAATATGTAGAAGTGTTGAATTTGGTAAACGATTTATATTCACAATTTTCGACAGTGAACAATATATTAAAGAAATGTTTTGGGGAAGTGATATTTTAAATAGAATTAAAATGATTTAAAAGTTGTTTTAAAAATGTATTAAGTATCAAAACCATATATTTCAACGTTCATTGTTGACATAGACGTTTTCGAGAAATAAAAGGGAATGGTGAACTATAACACTATTGTTATCGTAAATGATTTTCGAATGGAAATGTTTTTGTATAGTATTGGGATTTATATATCTATCTTAATTTCGAATCCCTATACTAGTAATTTTGGGTTGTCGTAACGGTGTTTTACGCAACATTCGTTTTGACTCAAATTAATATGTTTAAGAGAACGTTTTCCTTAAAGAATAAAATATATACTTAATCGTGTTTTAAGTATATTGAATATTTTCTAAGTATTGAAAATAAACGGATTTGTGAATTACTTATTATTAAATAAGTATGGAAATGTTTTCCAATATGAAGTGAAATGTTTTGAGATTATATCTTTTAAAGACAAATTGGAAATGAATAAATATTTGGAAGTGTTTCCGCGTAAGGAAATGATTTGAAAATTTGTTTTCAAAAGTTGTAAAGGTGAAAAGTGATTTGAAATTTGTTTTCAAATGGTTGAATTGTGGAAAAATATATCTTGTAAAGATATTTTTGAAAAAAAAATAATTTGGGAAATTATTTGGAATCTGGTGATGGTGTGCATATCTATTGATAGTTAAATAACCAACTATCAATATTTACCTTTAAATGGGTATTTGTTGTGATTTGCTTGAATTTGAATGCTACACTTATTTTAAAATAAGCGCTCGTTATTCAGTTTAGCCAGGAGAGGACCTTTGGGTCATGAATCCCATTCCGAATAGTGATACGTCGTAATGGATAGCATTTGAAGACCGGCGTTGAAGACCGGGTATTTTCGAAAACGAAGGATTACCGTCGAATGTCTCTGCATCGGCTGATCTCCAATATAGAGATTTTATCACCCTTTGTGATGGGAATCCCAGTTGTGATTAGTGAATATCCAGATTGCAAGGGCTTCTTTGGAAGTGCCTTCGGTTCCGTTCGATCCCGAAACGGACTTGTATGGATGTGTGTCCGACGTTACAATTTGAGACGTAAAGCTGGTTCTTATCAAATACATTTTTGTTGGTGGCGGAGAATTATTATCTTAGCTTAACACCCTTCTCCGAGACGTACGAGCTCAGAGGTTATGTAGTTGATGTTTTTTAGTGATACATTCCCAATTTGGTAATGCGGCATATGAAGTGCTGCTGATCATTTGTTGATCAAAGCATAGCTTTTGTATAAAGCGTAGCTTTGTGGACGAGACTTCGTCGGACCTAACACCCCTGAAATGGTCAAAACAGGAAAGATGCAGCAAGGTTTTAGGGAGTAGCGCCCCTTAGGGTATGTGCATTTCCTTCTGGATAGAAGTGGTATCATGGTATGGAGCCCAGATACTTACTTATGTGGATGTCGAAAATATGTATGACTTTGTGATTGATGTTGGTTGAGGATCCTCGGATAAAGGTTGTTACAACCGGGGGATAGCAAACTCGTGTCAGTTGTTACCTACTTTTTCAGAGGTAAACCGGCCTTGTGTTGGCAGAGATCCGGTTAGGTTCTCGGGGCATCTCTCCATAGGCATTTCCATGTGGCAATGGGAAGTTCCTTGGCCTGACCATTCGTTGGAAAATCCAAAGAAACAATACGAACCCTGTATAGTTTTAGTTGTAGAACCTGCCACTTACTTATGGTGGTCCCCCATCGTTTAGATGGTAGCTATAGTACGCATACGATAATTGTCGTATGTTGGCTAAGATTTATATTTTACTTTCGAAAGGTTTTCCACTGTGCACTTATAATAATAATATCAAAGAAAATTTCTCGTATCAAGCATGTTTGACTATCATAAGGAGAAATCTCCTCCGATTCTGCGTTTGCATTGTGTGTGTGTGCGGGAGACCTTGTGGTAGTTAAATTTTCTAAAAGCATTGCGGATCTATTTTAAAATATTTTTTCGTTTGTTTTTAAAGATAAACTGTTTTAAGTTCTCATACCAGTCCCATAACTGACCTGGACTTTATTGTTTCCTTCCTAAACTCTGAGTGCCCACCAATTTCCACACGGGCAGTCTAGTGTCAGGTTATCGGTCATTCTGGAATTCAGGAGTTGCTGTAGAGATCTGGAGGAAAGCTGGATGGCGTGGCGTATCAACTCGTATATATTATTTCTTTTCCGATGTTTGTTGTTGTAAACTCTGATAATGTAATGTAATGATGATGTAATGTAATAACTGTTATAGTTCTTTGTTTTAAAGATATTCATTTATCTATTATATGTTGTTCCGCTGCGAAATGTGAGATTCTGATATTGTTTCTGTTTTCTTCTTTTTCCTTTCTTACTTCTTCTATCTTTTTCTTCTTCTTAAAACCCTAAAGGTTCAGTTTTCCGGCATTCGATTGCTCGGCAGTTGATACAGTGGACGTATTAATGTCGACTTTCGTGAGTCGAAAATCGTAACCTTTACAATTTTCATCAAAAATATTGCACTGAAAAATAAAGAAATGAAAAATATGACTTTGAAACTGGTTTTTGGCATGCTATTTCATTGCTCAAAGATGTCATATACAAAAATGTAAAATGCAATAAATCACTTATGTGCGCGTCAGAAACAGTTGCAAAATCAAGTGACTTGGACCTGGGTATAAATATTCTTTGCAATACAAACTACATGCATGCCCTCAACAAAACTATAAAACAGCTGGTACCATTCTTCCTTGTATACTGGGTTAAATATACAAAGTAATGTGGTATGCAAATTATAACTAACATAAACTTGTGTGTTAGGAAATCCTAAAACATGCACGCTCTTAGCTTGCACGCACACACACGTAATACATGTACACAATCAACAAGAGACTGGACACGTGGTAAAAATATTTTTGCACCAGAATGGAATTGAGGTCAGTGCAATGCAATTTACCCATATATGACTAACTACATGATGACACACAATATTATAGCAAGGGTCTGGGCTTTTAAAATTCTCATGTAATATAACTTACACGTAAACATTGAAGTTGAAATTTTTTAAATGACTTGGCAAGCTACATGGGCATAAATTTGAAAATACATTTGCACGAAAGTAACCCAGACTCTGTTTTTCGTGAATTGCTACACCCTTTAACTTGCACAAATATGTGAAGTTTTGAAGCACACGAAATGCATGTATGCCACAAATTACACGTACTTATGATATGGCCTCTATGCAATTCACATTGCATCAATGAAGAAAAAAAGTGATCTGGCCAAAATAATTTCACTACATGCAAAGTATACTACCCGACAACACATAGGCCATCTCATGTGTTATTAAAACACGTAGTAAAAAAATATGCAAGTCACTTGATTTTTTTCGCAATGGGAAAGTCACTTAAAAAAAATATGCAAGTCACATGTTATTAAAACACGTAATGAAAAAAACACGTAGTAAAAACACATGTTTACAATGGGAAAATGCACTGATATATGAAAGCACGTAATGACTAAAAATAATTGACTCGTATATAATATTCGAATTTTTTTTCTAACTTTTACACCTCAACATAGCCATTAACCCCACTTTAACATTGCTATAACGGAACTTTAACTATAGTCTTCCCAATAGATTGTTACAAACCGCTCATCCAACGTCTTATGCCACTATATAACACTGGGATGAGTATGACGACGATGACAGTAATATAGTATTGGTTAAAAATTATTTTGTTCATTGAGAAAGTGTAAATTGTGGGAAAATATATAATAAAAGCTATGCACTTAAAGGTATGAAGTGCAAATCCATACAGTAGTTAGTTCTACATACAAACATAATCACAGCAGGAACACTTGTACAAACCATCACAATTGCGTATCATACTTAATAATGCAAATGAACAAAATAACGTGCACGTATGTAAAAATGCCAACCCAATGATCTGAACACTTACACATGCAGAATGAAACCAGAAATACAAACTTTGCATTAAACTATATGCAGACCACTAATGAAATATAAAATGGAATGACTGAAAACGCTATTTTCAGGTACACACTAATGCACTCACTTAACACTACATAAAAAAAGCTTGAATACTGACATGCATGTTAATAATTTTTCCACCCAAAAGAATAAATTAGCAAAGTTAGTTAAAACTCACCTTAGATTTACCTCAAAAACACTAGCAACCGAGATCAGAAGCAACTAAGAACGGAGTGGAGCAAAAATATTGGAACCGCCATTAAAGTTTCTATCGAGCCATTGGAAATATTTTACAACCCAAGAATGAACTACCACTTGAAAAAATGAGAACGAATAGAAAGATACAGCTTGCTTTTCTCTTTTCAAAATGTGTACAAGTCAAATATTAAAGAAGTGCTGGCAAGAATTGTACATATGCATTAAAGATGAATACGTGCTTCAGTTGAGGAAAGTACAAGCTATATACAAAATGATGATAGCCAAAAGTGTGTTCACCTTGCTTTTTAACTCTGTTCATAGCAAGGTGTTTTGGTTTGCTTTTAAATGGACCATTTCTTGTTGCACGTGAATGCATATTATCAATTTCAACTTAGCTTAGATATTTAACAACTGACTTTGCAAATGAATTTCATTTTCAACTGACTTTGCAACATTTTTGCGTTGCAAATTTATTTTCCAAATTTCAATTTAAAATTTCTGTTTTAAATTTTTGTTACGACGATAATAATATCACGATTGTTACAACTCTTCTCTATCGTCGCTGGAAAATAATTCGGTGATGACGCAGCATCATCGACATTCATTTTCGAGTTTTGAAGTGAAGAGACCATTCTGTAGCTTTGCTACACTTTTGTTTTGGAAAACGATTTTGATTTGAATTTCTGAAGTATGACTTGATTTATAACTTGATTTATAATTTATATATATAAGTACATGATTGTAGATTTGATTTGATATATAGTATATATATTTATCTCTAAATTGTTTGAAGTTAATCAGAAATTTAATTCCTAAATTTATGTTAAAGGTGTTTTTAATTATAAAATGAAGCCAAAATTTTTGAATGAATATTTAAACATTAATTAATTGAATTAGAAAATCTTTACTTGTAAATTACTCAATTGCATTTCAATATAACTTACCTTAATCATTCAGAAATTAGATATGTAATTGAATAATTTACAATTTAAAATGACGTTAAAAAAATTTATAAATAAAATTTGAGTGGTTATAATAAATATTATACACTAAGAACTTTAGTTATAAAATGTTAATAATAATAAATAGAATAATAAGTTAATTGAATAATAAACATGATAAATAAAATATATTTTGTTTTGAAAGAAACCTTTTTGAATCAAATATTAATAAATTGAAATAAAATCAACCTAATGAAATACCATGAACTTAAGATCAATTATTGAATATTAATTTAAAATTGAAATTTATTATTTTTTAAATTAATTGTTTTATTTTGTATTTCAAATCTATTTTATCTGTGGTTGTCTCTATTCTCCTATCTCCCCCCTTTTCGAGGATGAAAAGTTTTGAGTGGGGGAGAGTGTAATGACCCGTAAATTTTAACTGTTTTAATAATGTAATTAAACTGAATTTTATGAAATTTTAGATAATAAAATTTTGAAATAAAATTTGATATTTGAATTACGTCTAATTAAACATAACAAATGGTAAATTTTCAATTAAAATATGGAAATTTATTTTGTGTAATTTTATTTCAATCTATATCTGTTAAAATTTGATGATAATGAAATGTTTTCCAAACTCAAATATTTTTCTATAGAAAATTTGTAAACTATATTCTGAGTGAGATGTCATATTTCGTTTCTCCAAATTTGATCTTCTATTTCTCCGTTTTTCTTATTTTCGACAAAATAAAAGCATTTTCGGTACCGATTATTGACTTTTGATTGGATGGCCGTATGTGATGACCCGAATTTATGGGCATCAAGTAATTGGATAATTATCTGATTTTAACTATAGAAAATACTGATTTATAGATTGAACAAATAAATCTCATAATAAATATTTATATCCAAATTTTTCAAAACAAATAAGATAAGTGTTTGATTTTATATATATATGTGAAAAGATTGTAATTTGAATTTGAAATTCAAATATAATTATTTTAAAAATAAATTGGATTTGAAAATAATATATGTATGATTTTTATTAGTATATAATTTAGTTTTAAAACATATTCTTTGAAATTATATAAATATTAATATAGGGGAATATATTTAATAAGGATATAAATTAATAAAACATATACATAAATATAAACTAAATATAATGTGATATATAAATTATATAAAAGACATTTTTATCATGCAAATTACAAATGTAAGTGTTTAGACAGGGAAAATAACAAGTGTAAAGGATTTACGCCATGCATTAAACAAGTGTGTACTAAATTGCAACATGTAATACAAGTGTCATTCATTTTTAAAATTTATCAATAAAAGGAAATTCAAATATATATACACCTGTCTCCTCTTCTTCATTTTCTTTCTACCTTCAATTTTCAAAAACTCAAAGAACAAAAGCCTGTAAACATTTTCAAAAACCAGAGATAAATTCAAACAGCTAAAATCAAACTCTTGCAAAATCTTTAACCTGATGCAGGCTAAAATCCAACATAGTCAAATAGCAATTTCAATAATCTAAAGCAAGCAAAGTAGATCCAAATTCATCTTAAACTAATCAAGGATCCAGATTAATTCAAGCTCAACTAAAAAGATCAAGTGATTTCCAGTTTCAAAAAAAATATATCACAGCATCTCGTTTAAGTCTCTGTTCAACATCTTATAACAGGTGAGTAAACAACCATCACTTTTATCTTAATCTGTTGATATTTGTTTGCATGAGATAAATATGTGAAGTAATATGATTTGCATGATGTAAATTGCTTGAAGTATATCTAAATTACTAAGTATATAAGTATGTGTATGTCTGTGTATGAATAAACTGGTTCCTATTTTGGTTTTTTACAAACTAAATCAGGTTCGAAAATTCATATCTCTATATATATACAGTTGTATGTTAAAATCTTTAAAGGAAATTTGTTCGTGTGTATCAAATTTAATTTTTAAAAATATTTTAAAGCATAATTAACGAGTAGATTACTGGTAGAAGATGATTCAAGAAAAAATCTTTTACAGTCATAAAAATAAAGTATCAAAATCCAAAATTTTAATTATATATCCTGATTCGTACAAGAAATTGATGATTTTTGATAACTATGTCAAAAAAAATTAGCTTGAAATTGCGGGGGAATTAAGGGTTGAATGGGAAATGGTTGTGAAGGCTTTTCTGGCGAACGCAATATTTTTGGACTATGAGATTTTGGTTGGGGAAGGCTGGATGGGACACGATCATAGGAAAAATGATGGTTTAATTTTTTAATGCATCGTATTGGTGGGTCAGTGAAGGTTTACCGTTCAGGGCTCGATTTGGGCGAGAAGTGATTGACATATGATTTTTGAGTCGGGGAGGCATCGGTGGGTCTCAGTGGAAGGGAAAATGAAGAGGAGAGTAAGGTGAAGCTTCGAGTGGAAGGTCGTGGGTTTCGGTGGGTGGTGACGGTGGCGTGGGGTAGGAATAGGTGATCGTTTTTTTCCAAGGCTCACGAATTTCTTGATTTCGATTCCGAGCATCTTCGTGATTTTTGGGTGGTCGGGGAACTTGCGGGACTCGAAGGTAATGGGTAAGGATGGTCGGTGGTGGACGACTGTGTGGGGTCAACACTCGTACGTACACGATGATGTCTCGGTGCATGTCAGTAAGGGGGGTAGGAAGAATCATTAAGATTTTAGGAATAGAAGAAGAAGATAAGGAGAGAGGGAATCGGATTTGTCTCGGGGTAGCTGTGTAGTGGCTCGAGTGCGGCATCGAGTATTTTTGCACGTGAGTTTGCATAAATATCAGTTTTTAAATTTAAACTAAACTAAAAAAAAGAGAAGGGGAGTCTCGGGTCTGAACTCGAGTACGTATCGGGTTGAACCCGAAGTGAAGGATTTATAACAGTTTTAAAATTTAATAAAAGAAAGATGTTGAAATTAAAATAAATCTATTTTAAACCTTTTTCTTAAATCAATTTTATATATATATATATATATATATATATATAAATGTTTTATTTTAATAATTGGTTTAAGGAAGTTGAATGATTTATGTTACGTAAATAAATTAAATAGATTCTTAAGTTTATTTTAAAATTAAATTGAATATGTAATTATGTAATTAATTAAAGGAGTAATATATTTTTTCTTATCATATGTTAATGATAAGTGATTTCAAGATTTACTTAATAAGATCTTAATAGTGATTTAGAAATTAATAAAGATAAAGGGTTATTTTAAAAGTTAATTAAGGTCATGGATAATTAATGATTAATTAAATTAATGAAGTAATTTATGATTAAGGATTAATTAATAATCATTGGTTATAAATTAAATAATTAGAGATTAATTTATTGGTAATTATAGATTGAATTAATTAATTAATTTAAGTAATTAGGGATAAATCAATTTGTAATTAAGGATTTATTAATTGATAATTAAGGATTTATTAATTAAGGATTAGTTAATTAAAAATTAAAGAATAATTAATCAGTAATTAAAGATTAATTAATTTGTAAAGTAATCAAAGAATGATTTATTAATTCAAATGGTTGTAATTAATTAATGATTAATTAGGCAGGTTAGGAAATTAATTCATAAGTAATTAATTTAATTTGAGTTAAATTAAATTAATTTTAAATATTGGATTAATAGAACTTACTTACGGATGATAGATTGTATGAAATGTCTGGATGGATATTCATAGTACGATAATCTATAATATTCTTAGATATTATATGCCTTGGATATAGCTGTGATAAATGTGTGTTATTTATCTGTGGTGAATGCTGTGTGAATTCAATATTCTATGTTAAATTAAAATGTTTAAACTTAAAAACAACTTCAATTAAAGATGGCATTGAATTCGAAATGACCAGGGTCGGGTATTTGTAAATACCCGAAACCACTTCGATTTGTAATCTACAATAATTCTTTATAGATTTGTTATGTGCAAACAATAGGCTGGAATGGAATAATTTAAGTAAACCAGACCGTTGAAACTATGTAGTGGTACTTAGGGATTGATTTGAGAAATAAGTGTTGACTATAACAAGTTAAGAACTCGTAGTAAGGTACGAGTTACCCCGGGTTATTAGTTATGTTTTTAAACTTAGATTTTCAAATTTATGGGTTTACTCACGCTGGTTTCCAGCCTGACCCAGGTGTTACTTGATTGTAATGCTCGGGTCAGACCAAGTATTACAAATTTTTCGGTTAGGACATTTTGGAGCTCAGGAGGCAAGCTGGATGGCAGAAACGTATGGAGTTTACCACTTTGTTTTTGAGTTTGTTTTGGTTGTAGTCTGGGACAAGTTAATTGGAACTGTCCAGTTTTATTTGTAAATGGTCGTACTCTGATGTATTGTTATAAAATTGACAATTACAACTTTCTTTATATAAATGCTATTATTTGATATTATATTTGATCCGCTGCGAAATGTGAGATTCTGTATTATTGTTTCCTGTTTCTTCTTCTACCTTTTTATTCTTTACCATCACAATCTGAGATTTCTGGCATTCGATTGCTCGGCACTTCTACAGTGAACATATTAGTGTCGAATTATCGAGGTTGAAAATTTCGGGTTAGTACATTTTAGTATCAGAGCTAGAGGTTAAGCAAGAACCTTGGCTCCGGCGGGTTTACTCATTAAGGATAGGGTCAATAGTACCCTAGAATGAGTTGAGTGTAATCTATATTGAGAGCGTATTTGTTATTTTCTTATAAAAAGATTTTAAAACGGTATTAAAATTAGTTTTTATATAAGTTCATATTTTGATATATAAGGCAATAGTTTTTCTAGTGTATATTAAGGTAATTGGTTGTCGTAAATATAATAATAAGAATTAAGTGGTAATAGAAATATAGCCAAATAGGAATTGAATAATATGAACTATACAGATAAGATAAGTTAGAAATGGATTCAAATTAGAGAATAAAATCCTGAAATTTGTAGAAGTGATTTTCAGAAGGTTGAATTAAGTGTCCCTGATTCTATTATCCAATAAATTATGAGATAATATATAGTTTATTGGTTTTCAGTTATGATAACCTTGGTTATTATTCAAAAATATTTGTTGTATCTTGATAATGGAATGTTTGTTAATGATTAAGTAGAATGATATGTTTCAAGGAAGAAATAATGACTTATAAATTGAAATTGAAGATAATTAAAATTGTAAAGTTTTAAATCTAAATCCTAAAATTTTGAATTTGTTTTCAAAATGTTAAAAGGAATAATAAATATTATTATTCATAATATTTTTGAATGTAATCTTATTTTAAAACAAGAGTTGTTTGAAAATTTTAAAGAAATTTGTTTTGAATTAAAACCAAATGTGGTTTAAATTTAAAATATGACTTGAAATGCAAAAGAAATGGATACGTATATATGTGGGATATACAAAATAACAAGTTGATTGGGAGTAAACACTAAGTGTTGAGTTTTGAATTTTCCCTAAAATGTGAAATTTTTTGAACTTATAAGCAGGATAGGATACTGATAAGAAGTTAAAATTTGAAATGGAAAATTCAAATTTGAGTAAGGTTGACTGAGTCAAGTGAATTGAATTTAACTTAGGGGAAGTTAAATAAGAACAACCAGAATTGGAAATTTCAAGATGAAATTAAAATTTAACTTAGGGAAGTTAGATGGGTTGATTTGAGATGGGAGTTATGTATAATTTCAAATGGATACGAGATTTGGAAATGGATAATGTGTGTATTGATGGATGTTATTGGTAAATGTTTTAAATAATTTGGATGTTTATTTACTTTGACTTATCCTAATATCATCTTGTTGTTATTAATAATCTTTAAATTGTGAATTGGATTGGTTTTAAATAAATTAAGGAATGGATTGAGGTAATATACATCCATTACTGAAATGAAATGGAAGTAAAACCTTATTTTGATTTGTGAAATAAAATTGTTATTATGGAAATGGAACCATTTTGAACTTAAGATTCAAATGTTAAAAATGAAGTTGTAAACTAAAATTATTTAAGAATCGATTTCAAAGTTTGAAGATAAAATCGGGTAATAAGTTGGATTATGAAGATTAAATTAAAATGTTTTGAACTCTTATTTGAACTTTGAAATAAGTTAAGTAAAGGTAATTTAAAATGGAATTTTTAAATTTGGACTCAGAATTAAATGGTTTAAAGATTTAAGTTGTTAATTTAAAAGTAAAGGTTAATTTGATTTAAAGGATTAAATCAACATTTAAGAATTTAATTCGAATTTGTATAATTCGAGATGGTTTAAAGTCGAGATTGGAATTGAAATTTGTTCAAATTGAATTTGATTTGAATAATTTGGAAGTAAGATCGAAGTTGGATATGTTTAAATTCAAATGGAAATTGATTTGAATTTGGGATAGGAATTGAAATTAATTCAAATTGAATTGAAATCGAATCAATTTGATGAAATTGGAAAATTGAAAGTGGAGATTGGGAAAATGACCAGTTTGACTCTGAAACTATTTTTAAATAAATTATTTTAATATAAACTGTTTTAAATCTATTTTCCTAGCTATTTACTATACAATCTTTCTTTTTAAAGCCCAAACTACCTTATACTTATTCTACAACTATTTTGAAACTAATTATTATTTTACATCTGTTTTACAAACTAATTACTATTTTATAACTATTTTGCAACTATCTAACTATTCTACAAACTATTTAACTATTTTATAACTATTTTATAATTACTTAACTATTTTACTGCTATTTTACAACTAACTGCTATTTTACAACTACTTATCTATTTTAAACTTTTCAAGCTATTTTCTAAATATAAGATAGTCTGAGTGGAAACTGTTTGGAATTGAAGTGATAACTCAAATAGGAATTGAGCAATTGTGAATAGGTGAATAAAAATCAAAATGAAGATGAATGAAAAGAATATTGATTTTTCTAATAATCAATGAAGATAAATACGTAGGATGTACGTATGTTATTCTATTCGCAGCATGATTTGATCCATTTGGAGCATATAAATTCGAGATAGTATATCGATCCGAATTGGGATTTTCACTCGAATTTCGGCGGCGAACCCTAGATATGAATTTCTGATCAGTTTTGGAAATTCAATATAATTGTTATAACTATGCAAGGAGAATGATGGTTTCTGATCAAGAAACCAGATCTGAGTCCGCACTAGGAAGTCGGGTGGACGATACTAGTTCGGAAGTGAAATTGTGTGATCAAGTGAGCGGTCAGATTTGATATTGCGTATAAATGGTATATGTACATCATACATGCTTGAATAAAATAGATATTGAAATTTTGAAAGAAATAAAAATGCTTTTTTGAAGTATATTTTGAGAATAAAAGTGGAAGTTGGATATCTTTTGAAATTCACTTTATGAAAAATGAGTGATATGGTAAGTAACTTTATAAAAGAAAATCAAAATTGAACGTTGATTGGCATAGCAAAGTTATATATATATATATATATATATATATATCTGTATATGTATGTATGTATGTATGTATGTATGCATGATAGGTTCCCTATGTTAAATCTAAAACCATAAGAAAGGGTTTTGAATAATATTTGAAGTATAAAAGGGGTATCTATATAAGTGTTTCCAAGATTTTATATATTTATATATATAAATGGTTTTATGAGAATGATTTTGTAAATAGGTTTTGAAACCTATGGATTTTTGAAAGGCTTTTGATATTTTTTTGGAAAAAAAAATCAATTTTGAGATTTTGAAAAGCCAAGTTTGGAACTATCGATTTGAGATATCGATTTTGAGTAAATAAAATTACGTGAATCATAAAGGGTATGATTTGAAAGATACTATATGTGTATAGTATAAAATGTTTTGAGATTGGCTCTGGGGAAAAAGGCGCTCCCATTGAAATGAACTTCATAGGAGATCCACGGGGTGGTTCTGCCTTGAGCCCTAAGGGGGAGGCTCTAAATTGTATCCTGGGAGGAAGTCCGGACAAACTGTAGTTCCTGAGGATTTTGTGTTGTGGGTAGCGAAAGTCAAGGGCGCTGATGCCTATAGAGACATTTGGGTTACGCTATAACGATAGTGTAGCTCGATGTCACTGCGATCTACTACGGACCATGGCGGAAGTCGTGTGTGCTGTGAGAGCTAACAGTCTATGTTTGATTTTGCCATGATGGCAACGTAACATCGTAGACTGCGATCTATGAAGATATAGCGAAAGTCAAGAGGCCATGAGAGCCTAAGGCTACATTGGGTGTAATATCCCGCCTTTTTGTACGCTTTAAATTGACGGTAAACCACACACGTCAGACTTAAACCATATAGAAGGGCGGATTGCTATGGGGTAAATAAGAAAAAGCACAGAAAGAAATAAAACAAAACAGAATCTTGCAGCGGAACGATAAAATATAATAATCAATTATACAGTTCATGAAGCTGTTTTACAAAACTTTTGGTTATACTTATACCATATATATCAGAGTTACGCATACCAGAGAATATTAATAATGCAGTAGAATAAAATGGTGTAGTGGAATAATATAGTAGATAATAGTAATACAAATCTTCATCTTCATCCTCCAGAATAAAATCTTCAAATCCTGAAACGCTCGGACTGACCCGAGCGAATTGAAAAGACAAAACACTCAAGTCAGAACTAAAAGATCTTATGTAAGTTAAATCAACGGAAATAAAAATGAGTGTAACGGCATCAGAGATGTTTACGGGATTTGACATCTCCTAACCAGTATCTAACGTGAGTGCAGTAACTTAAGAGATGCTCGGGATTCACATCTCCTAAGGATCCTATTTACTATGTAGTAATATTTCGCTATTATAATAATGTCTATTAGTAAAATAAACTTACTTTTAAATAGTGTTAAGGGGTTACCCATATAGCCCTTACCACATAATAGTCCCAGTAGTCCATCCAATATCCGCGCATCTCCAGATCGGGAGACTACCCTAAATACTCTACGGGCTACAGGAGAAAAAAAAACTCGTACAAGGCGCGCTAGGGTAGGTGACACGGCACACAAGGCAATGCTAGGGTAGATATACAATTACACACGCGGGCTGGTGGTAACACGTAGCGTGCAGCTACCGCCCACCTTGAGCCACACTCCCAAATCAAAAATCAAAAGTGGCCACCGAATCAATCCAAAAGTCAGGGTATAATATCGAAGGGATGTGTCCGATAAGAGGGGCTACCTCCTTGGCCCGAGATCGCTCCTGTTTTAGCCACCTTATGCCAACTCATGGGAGTCGTGTCCACGTATATACCTTAATAGAACGTCGCCACCATCCTACTTCATTTTGGAATCTCCACAGCGTACACGGTTGTTAAAGTGTTTTCAAAGTTGGCAGAGTGTATGACAACTTCCGATCCCGGTCTCTTTAACAACCAAACGTTATTATAACACCGTGGTCTTTTCAAAATAGTTTATACTTTTAAAACTAAAATATAATATCCATATCAACACCGTATAAATACGATATCATTTCCATTTTAAAACCAAATCAATATGATATCCTTTTTATTTCAAATAAATATAATATCATTTTATTTCAAATATATCCCTTTTCCAAAATCATGGCACTTCCAAATTATATACTTCAAAACCAAACATTTGAAATTTAACCCTTTAAAACATAATGCTTTGAAATTCATAACTTCGAAACATTTCAATTTCGGTATGTTTCAAGGCTTTAAATATTTCAAAATTTTCAACACTAAATTTGATAATTTCGATCCAACAATTTAAGTCTTCTATTATTTAGTTTGAAATATTTTACGTAATGAACCCCTTATCATTTAAATAAGACTCAAATTTTAAATAACTAGATATTGCCTTCAATTCATTGTAATTGAAATAATCATTTAATTCACCTAGAAATAAAAATCCGGTTATAAATATCATACTTTTTTAAAATTTCAAGTTAATGAATTTTACATCAACTTATGGAGTTTAATTCTTAAATAGGCTCAATTTCAATTAAATTTCAAATTTACCTTCCAAATCTTAATTTATTTAAATCATTATAACCTCTATATTAAAGTATGATTTAAATACTTAACCATATTTAATTTTAATAAAATCCAACTCCATTATTAAACTTATTATTAATCAACAAATTTATACATAGCTTAAATACATGAAATTAACTATATATAAAATATTTTAATATAATATAAAAAAGAATCAATATTTATTATATCGTATAATACTATCCAAAACCATAGAAATCATTTCCAAAATATTTATATATATTGTTATCCCACTTTTTGGCAAAGCTGAGATACCCAAAAATTAACTGAAAATCGATAATAACAAGTCATGAATATCAACCATGCATTGCAGAATAACCATGGATATCGATAAATTTTGTCCGAGCCCGGATCGGGCTGCAATTGAAAAGACATGACAAGCAAAGCCATGAAAGCTTGCATTCCAAATTTCAGGTCAATCCGAGTTCGTATGCTCAAGATATGATAGATGCAAGTTGAAGGGAAAAGTTACATTTTCGTATCCATCAAGCAGCATTAGCTTCGTATCGATGGAGTCCGTATCCATCATCACGTCTCCTTTCGTATCCATCAACTTCAAACCGATTGAGTCGAATCCATCGAGGAACCTCGGCTTGCATCGATCTAGTTCGTATCCATCAACAGGACATGCGCTTCGTATCGATCGGCAACGTCTTGTTTCGTATCCATCCATCTAGATACGGTCTGTATCCATGGATGAGCTTCCATTCGAATCCATCGTCTTCGTATCGGTCAGGGATGCAGGTCCTTCATATCTGTCTGTCTCGAATCCATCAGATGACTTCGCATCCATCAGGCGCTGACCACTTCGTATCCATCAGAAGTCCTTATTCGAATCCATGAATAATTGCTTTTTCGTATCCACCGAGTCAAACAGGCCAGAGATGACGTGTGAGTTATGGATGCGAACGTGGCGAAATACTCAGAGTGACTCGATCAAACCGGAGTGAAAAGAGGATTGACACGAAGAGCGCGCGCCAGGTCAACTGCTCAAGCGCATTGCCATCGAGTCGAAATGATCGGCTCGAATCAATGGATTCGAACAAAACAGCCATCGAGCGATTTGAATTCGCGTCGATCATATCTCCTAAACCATTGATCCAAATGCAATGAAATTTTCACAACAGCTTGCATACATGATAAAAAAATAATCCTGCCAAGTTTTACCTCAATCGGATCATTTTTTGATGGATAGGAAATTGATTCGTATCGATCACAGTTCGAGTCGAAACTTGGTGGGGTCGGTCGCATGGGCCCACTCACGTGCCAGAAGTAGTCTCCCGAAGTTCGAGCATGATATCAACCTCCTACGCCTAAAAATAGCCCCTGAAGCCTACAGAAAAGGATCTTTTGGTTATTGGACATCAAGACTCTGCCGGATTCGATTCTACATCCTACTATTGCTGTTATATTCGAATTCAATCATTGTAACTGCTGCAGTCACTTGTAATCAGCAAGGAACATCAATAAAAGATAAAACTTTGAAGTGGACGCAGGCCGGAGATAGCCGAACCACTATAAATCTTGCGTTCTGATTGTTATTTCTGGATTGTTGTTTGTTGCTTGCTTGGATCTGAGACTTATGTTTGAATATTGTTGATTTATATTCTTTGTTTGGTGCTTTCACGATACTTGGGGTTTGTGACCATTTGTGGTGCAAACACTTTGGTGCTTCCACCGAGAAGGAACTAGCATCCGCTACATCGGATTGAAGTTGAGATTTTAAAAGCTTTAAGGATTTAGACTTAGAGAAAATGACCAGACAAAACAGTAGAAGGCAAAGGGCTGAGAGGAGCCAACAAGGAGGAAGCCAAGAGGCATCCTCTGGAGCTGCAGAAGGACAAGCTTCGATCTACATCACCCGAGATGAGATGGAGGCTATGGCTAATTTAATGCATGAAAGAATGATGAAAAGCCACTATGAGATGCTGCAGAATTTCTTTGAACAGATGAGAGCAGCGAACGTGCAGAACCTTGGGCCATCTACAGCGGTTGCAAGTGCAGGACAAGGAGTCAGGATTACGGAAACCAATGAAGGTCAGGTTCAGGACCGAAATGCAGGACTTGATAGTAATCAACAGGGACTTGGGGGCAGACCCTCAAGATCAGACACTGGAGGAAGACCCATAGATGAAGCTCAGCAGGCTGGAGTCAATGCTACTGTTACTGAGCCACATGAAGAGTATGTACCAGAGTAACCTTCAAGACTTGGAGGGCAGGATAGAAACATGACAACGGGGCAGCCCCCGGATGGAGATGAAAGAATGATTGGTCTAGTGCGACGAATCATGAGAGGAGGATTGTCGATTGGAGGATTAGAAGAAGTCAGTCGGAGTCCGTTCACTTCGAATATCAGAAATGCAAGGAACCCTCCAAAGTTCAAACTGCCTATGTTGGATCCTTATGACGGGAAGTCCGACCCAACGATGCATATTACCAGATACATCAGGCATATGAAAGTGCTGAGGGCATCCGAGGAAGTGATGGCTCGATGCTTCCCTCTATACTTGTCAGATTTGGCAGCTCTTTGGTTTAGGCAGCTAGAGAACGGATCAATCGAAACATGGAGCGAGCTTGTAGATTGCTTCATGAGACAGTTCAGGGTCCATGTGACGCGACCCAAGAGTGTGATGACCCTTGCTTCAATAAAGCAAAGGACCGGAGAGTCCATAAATGATTTCTTACTGTGATTCAATGCAACTGTGGCTTCTGTAGATCGCCCGGATCCATCGATGATTTTGATGGTGGCGGTGGCAGGAGTTCGGGAAGGCACCGAATTCAAAGATTCTCTGGTAAGAGATCCACCACAAGATCTTGGAGAATTTTATCATGAAGCTAAAAGATTCATTCGGCTGGAAGAATCACGGGCTGAAAGGCTAGATATAAACGCTGTGCAGGGCGAAGGAACCTCCAGGGAACAGTCCGGAGCGGAAAAAGGAAAGAGAAAGCAGGAAGATAGACGTGATGGTCCTGATAAACAGAAGAAATTCGAGAACCCAGATTCAGGCAATACACAGATCTGACAGCAGGCTTGGAATGAATCTATACGGAAACTCGGGGGAAACTCACCTATCGAAAACTACCCAGGAGAGATCCCACAGAGCGGGAGATTAGAACTGGAAAATATTGCCTATTCAATGAGCTGGATGGGAACACTACCGATGAATGCCATCACCTAAAAGATAAGGTGGAAGAACATTACAGGAGTGGTAAATTGCCACAATATATCAGAGAATGGACTGCGGTCGTAAGGCCTCAACAACTGCTACCTCCACCCAACAGAACCGATCTTGGATTGGGATCACGACTCGTCATCAATTGATTATGATGGCAAGGGCCAAGTTCGGGATTAGGAATTTGGTCGATTTGTTTTCTTAGATTTGATTTTAAAAATAAATGGCTATTCCACTTACTCATGTGCGGGAACCGAAGAGATCCCTAGACATGCTCTGAGATTGAAATAGACCGATCTGCCCGGACGGGCAATGTTTAGTTTTCTCCTGATGTTTGAGATTGAACATCTAGGACTTGAATTTAATAAATAAACTTGATTTTCTTGAAATAAACTTTTGACCGGAGAGTTAAAGGATGAATGTTAAATACTAATATAAAAATGATCGCTTTATGACCCTACCCAGAGAGACGGGGTCTGGAGTGCAAGAAATGAGTTGCTTCGCCGGAGAGCGACATGATCGACTCACTTAATGTCGTTTCCTATTCACCGGAGAGTGATTGGATCGGGATTCGGTAAGAGCCCGGAGAGGCTGTGATCGACCCACGATTTAGGCCATGGCATCGCTCAATGTTCAGATACACTGAACCGGAGTGCAAGAAGTGAGTTGCTTCGCCGGAGAGTGACAGGATCGACGCACTTGACGCTGCCTCCCCTTCACCGGAGATTGACAGGATGGGTCCCAACAAGAGCCCGGAGAGGCTATGATCGGTTTAGAACAACCAAGACATCGCTATATTCCCTAGCTGGGGCCGGAGTGCAAGGAAAAGAGAGCAACGCCGGAGTGCAATGGGATCTTTGTATTCAATTGTTAAGTCTGAAATGGGCTTGGCAAGGGTCCAGGGTGACCACCGATAGTCCGGAGAGATTGTAGAATTTCATTTTTGACTTCCACGGGAAGAAATGGATAACGATTTGGCTTCGAACAGCCACGAACTTGATTGACAATGCTATAAGCCTTGAATAAAACATAAACTCGCTGCATTCGATTTGAGACTGATCAAAACACACCTTTTACCAAAAGGCATTTTTTTAGGGGGGCAAAGTGTTGTCCCACTTTTTGGCAAAGCTGAGATACCCAAAAATTAATTGAAAATCGATAATAACAAGTCATGAATATCAACCATGCATTGTAGAATAACCATGGATATCGATGAATTTTGTCCGAGTCTGGATCGGGCTGCAATTGATAAGACATGACAAGCAAATCCATGAAAGCCTTCATTCCAAATTTCAGGTCAATCCGAGTTCGTATGCTCAAGATATGATCGATGCAAGTTGAAGGAAAAAGTTGCATTTTCGTATCCATCAAGAGCATTAGCTTCGTATCGATGGAGTCCGTATCCATCATCATGTCTCCATTCGTATCCATCAACTTCGCACCGATCGAGTTCGAATCCATCGAGGAACCTCAGCTCGTATCAATCGATTTCGTATCCATCAACATGACATGCGCTTCGTATCGATCGGCAACGTCCTGTTTCGTATCCATCCATCTAGACACGGTCTGTATCCATGGATAAGCTTCCATTCGAATCCATCGTCTTCGTATCGGTCAGGGATGCAGGTGCTTCGTATCTGTCTGTCTCGAATCCATCAAATAACTTCGCATCCATTAGGCGCTGACCACTTCGTATCCATCAGAAGTCCTTGTTCGAATCCATGAATAATTGCTTGTTCCAATTAATTAAATTAATTAATATTATATAAATTAAATCACTATTTAAATTCAAATTCTATAATTCATAAATTTTATCATCTTGTATTACTTTAGTAATTTATAATTCTTTAAAACCAATTCACATATCAATTTAAAGTAAACTAATCCACCAATTATAATATTTATTTCATTTACTTAAAATAATCCCTTTATTATAAATTGAATCCAATTAATTAAATAAATTCCAATTAAACTGATGAGACTAAATTCCAACCCTTTAGTAGAGTCTATTATTACTTTGTAACGCAGTTAACACTTGTCTGACATTTCATTCCATTTATATATTCAAATTTCCAGCTTCCCTTTGTATTAACTATTATTCCAAATATATTGAAGTTATCAAATATATACATTTGTTAAAATTAGAACCTCAATTAATTCTTTCAATAGGTTTCGTTCCTCTATATTAACTTATGAATAAAATATACATTTCCTTTGCTTTATTACATTTACACTTTACAATTACAGTTCTTACCCACATTAATGAGACATTTATTTTCATTTAAATGTAATTGTTTTCCAATTAATTTGGTATACTAGATATATTCTGGTAATTTATGATGATTGTTACCATAGCCTTAAAATTTCACTTAGGCTTATCATTTCGATTATTTATTATAATTACTTACATCCTATGAATTATTCTATTACCATAAACATACATTAATTCATATATTCATACAATACTTACCTTTATTTACTCATAATAAAATCTCATTCCTAAACATAACAGTTACAACAAATTAATAGGGCAATTAAATAGTAACTTACAACCGTTACTATTACTTTGATTCACATTAATTACAATTAATATTCTCAATAAATTTATCTACTTGGACTCATGCTTTCTATTACACCAATTACTACCCTATAAATAAAATTACGTTTCCATTTTAATTTACATTCACACTTTCCGTCATTATATTAATTATCATTAAGTACATTTAATTTTCTTTATTTATAATTGGTGAATTAACTATTAACAATCATTTGTCACCATTAAACCCTTTATAATACTTGTATGTTCATTCTTCCTAACCAATTACCATCTATTATATTATTTCACACATTAATTCAATAATTACATTTGCTTCCTCATATCCCATTTATAACTAAGTCATAACATGTAAATTATTTTACTAACTAGAATTTCATTCAAGTTCATTAATTAATAATTCGCATTAACATGTTTCCTTAATTTACATCTAATTACTGTTAACAATGTGTTATTACATCAAGTAAATCAATACTTATCTTTTATTTTCTCATATTCAATTTATATCCAGGTATACACTTTCACTACTTCATTTATTAGAATCTTATTCAAATTACTAATAATTATTTTTTATTTTTTATTACATTGTTATATTTCATTTTGGCGTTCATTTCAATATTAAACTGTAAGTTTTTATTTCTTACTAGATCGAATTACAAAATTTTTATTAAAATGACAAATTTAATTATCGAAATTTATGGGTCGTTACATTGGGACTTGACTAATGTAGTCTGCGACCTGTGTAGGAGTGGTGAAGTTTCATTTGGCAGCGAAATTCCAGGACGCTGATGCCTACAGTTACATGGATTTTTGACGTGATGACGACGTAACCCTAGGTTTAGCTGCGATCTGTGGAGGGTTCCATGGTGTAATCGAGGGTCGTGGAGTGCCTACAGTTATCTATGGATTTTGGTGGGATGTCAACGTAACCATCGGGTTAACTACGACATAGAGGGGGTCATGATTTCCAAAGCATTCTAACCAATGATGTTTCCTCTATTTTCAAAATATTTTCTATATTTTCAACAAAATGTTTTCCCAAGAATTTTCACTGGGTGTTAAAAACGGGTTTACCAAGTACTTATAGATTTTCAGTCCTACGCCTAATCAACGTATGACCGAATTTCTATGAGAACGAGGATGGACTTGTGGAAGCATCGAGTTATAAAAAAATATTTTTGTAAAACTATTTTTGTAATATTATATAAATTTTAAGGTGTTTTAAAAATTATTAATAAAGGAGTTTATAGTTGAAAATGATCAAAGAGTAATTTAACTAATAAATGACAATATAATTAAATCTTTGGCTTCGTTCCTTTTCGAGGACGAAAAGATGTAAAAGGGAGAGGAATGTGATAACCCGGATTTTTGGGCATCAGGTAATTGGATAATTATCTGATTTTAACTATTAAATTACTGATTTATAGATTGAACAAATAAATCTGATAATAAATATTTATATTTAAAATTTTAAAATAAAAAAGATAAGTGTTTGATTTTATATATATTTGAAAAGATTATAATTTGAATTTGAATTTGAATTTGAAATTCAAATATAAATATCTTAAAAATAAATTGGATTTGAAAATAATATATGTATGATTTTTATTAGTATATAATTCAGTTTTAAAACATATTCTTTGAAATCATCTAAATATTAATATAATGGAATATATTTAATAAGGATATAAATTAATAAAACATACATAAATATAAACTAAATATAATGTGACATATAAATTATATAAAAGGCATTTTTATCATGCAAATTACAAATGTAAGTGTTTTAGACATGGAAAATAACAAGTGTAAAGGATTTATGCCATGCATTGAACAAGTGGTACTAAATTGCAAGATGTAATACTAGTGTCATTCATTTTTAAAATTTATCAATAAAAGGAAATTCAAATATATATACACCTATCTCCTCTTCTTCATTTTTTTTTCTATCTTCAATTTTCAAAAACACAAAGAACAAAAGCCTGTAAACATTTTCAAAAACCAAAGATAAATTCAAACAGCTAAAATCAAACTCTTGCAAAATCTTTAACCTGATGCAAGCTAAAATCCAACATAATCAAATATCAGTTTCAATAATCTAAAGCAAGCAGAGTAGATCCAAATTCATCTCAAACTAAGTCAAGGATCCGGATAAATTCAAGCTCAGCGAAAAAGATCAAGTGATTTCCAGTTTCAAAAAAAAAATTCAGAGCATCTAAGTTTTAAGTCTCTGATCATCATCTTATAACAGGTGAGTAAACAACCATCACTTTTAGCTTAATCTGTTGATATCTGGTTGCATGAGATAAATGTGTGAAATAATATGTTTTGCATGATGTTAATTGTTTGAAGTATATCTGAATTACTGAGTATATAAGTATGTGTATGTCTGTGTATGAATAAACTGGTTTCTATTTGGTTTTAAAAAAACTAAATCAGGTTCGAAAATTCATATCTCTATATATATACAGTTGTTTTAAAATCGTTAAAGGAAATTTGTTTGTATGTATCAGATTTAATTTTTAAAAATATTTTAAAGCATAAATAACGAGTAAATTACTGGTAGAAGATAATTACAGTGAAAATCTTTTATAGTCGGAAAAATAAAGTATCAAAATCCCAAATTTTAATTATATATCCCGATTCGTACTAGAAATTGATGATTTTTGATAACTATATCAAAAACAATTAGCTTGAAATTGTGGGGGAATTAAGGGTTGAACGGGAAATGGTTGTTAGGCTTTTCTGGCGAACGCAGTATTTCTGGATCACGAGATTTTGGTCAGGGAAGGCTGGCTGGGACGTGATCATAGGAAAAACAGTGGTTTAATTTTTTAATGCGTTGTAGTGGTGGGTCGACGAAGGTTTAGGGTTTGGAGCTCGATTTGGGCAAGAAGTGATTGACATACGATTCCAGAGTCGGGAGGCATCAGAGGGTCTCGGTGGAAGGGAAAATGAAGAGGAGAGCAAGGTAAAGCTTCGAGTTGAAGGTCTTGGGTTCCTGTAACGACCCGTAAATTTCAATAATTTAATTTGTTAAATTAATAAGATTTTTAATTAAATTTTGAAAGAGATGAAAATCTTATAATTTATATTGGAGAGAATGTTAGAAATTAAATGTTGCAATAGTAAATAAAATCAATTCTTGACAATTGGAATGAATTACAAATAAAGAAATAGTGGGAAACATTTTAATTTGTTAATTAAATATGATTGTGTAATTAATGCTGAAAGAAATAAAATTGGAAATAGTATTAATGAAATAATAACTAAAATGTATTGCAACTGTATACATGGAAGTTAATTGTTGATAACTTGGTTACAAAATTTATATACGGAAGTGGATGTAAATATTGAATTAATTAATGAAAATAAAATATAAATGTTATGGATAGAACATAAGTGAATGCAATTAGTATTATGGAAATAAATGCCAACATTGATTGTAAGAAATAGAGGCTTACTTATGTGACTACAGAGTAACGGTAATGTTTATTGTGGGTTACCTATTTATTTAGATGGTTTGGAATTGGAGATAAATTGAAACTGTATGTGAATTAAGGTAGTAATGTTAATGGCAGTTGATAAGTAACCAATTTAATGTAATTCAAATTGATTGAAACGACTGTTTAGGTTATAATGGAGTGTAAATAGAAATATTGGTAATAAATTGAATATAAGAAAACGAAGGCAATTAGTGAATTAATTAATGAATTCATAATAATAAATAGTGATTAAGTAAAAGCAAGGATAATAATTATTGTAATAATTAAAATGGGAGTCAATTGAATTTAATGAACCTTAATGTACATTAATGATAATAAGGCAATAGCCATAAGTTATGAATGAAATAGGAAGAAGTGAAATGGAGTTTATTTGTAAACCAATAAGTTATGTAATATAGGAATGAAATCAAAATAGATAAGTTTAATTGAGACTTTAATTTCAAATAACGTGTGAAATTGCCCAAAATATATAGTGAATGGTAATTGGATATAATCAACGTCAGTAAGAAATTACAACAATGGTTTGGAAATGATTTAAACTTATGAAAATGTGATTGATAGCTGTTATAAGTTACCTGTTTTGATGGGATTGAAAAATTATTTTTAATAAATATAAATAAATGTTGCATTTATGTGAAATGTAATACCATGTTTAGGAGTTGTTAAATTGTATATATGAAAGAAATGAATGGGAAAACAAGGTAAGTAAGTTTATAAAGTGGTAATGAATTTAACAAAAAGATTTGGATTGAAACAAATCAAATCCATTGAAATCCAATTCATAATAAGCGTAATTATTGGGGCAATTGAAATTAAATGTTATGCAATTGAAATAAAGATAAATTTGGAAGAAACGTTATTGTATCAAGATATATACCAAAATAAATGGTACCTAAGATCGATAATATGATAAATAGAAAAAGCATGGGAATCATGATTTATTTATTTGAAATTAAAAGTTAATAATTGAGTTTATTGCAATTAAGTAGTATTAGACATTAATTATTACGTTATTTGAAAATTTGGTTGAAATTGGGAAATATTAATGTAATAGCTTTGAACCCAATGTTAATTTCATCCATTCGACCATAATGAATTGAAAAATAAAATAAAAAATAAATAGTGAATTCAATGGAATTGTTGAAAATTTAATTTATAACTTATGAATATAATGAAATTTGAATTTATGCTGAAATTATGATTGAATCGACATTAAATTGACAACTAAATTTGTTTAACATCATTGTAAATGATTAAGAAATTTTAAATGATAAGAATTGTCAAATTTATAATTTAAATTGGAAATTTGATTTTTTTTAATTAATTTATTAATTTATTTAATCAATGGAAAAATAGCCATTTTGGCCACTGACTCGGATTTCGACGAAACTAGTTTCATCGGATCCGTAACAGTGAATTATTGTAGGGTTCCAAGTTTCGTAGCGATCAGACTTGTCATTTGATCGTACAAACTCGAAACGCCTTGATATCGATAAATTGAAATCAATTGAAATCAATTTGAAAAATATTGATTTTAGCATGACTTCTTCATACGATGCAATTTGAACCCGAAAACTTTTCCATTGCGTTTAAAATATTTTTAAACATCTATTTTGATATATGGGTTTACCCAATTTCGCTCCGGGGTCAGAACGGGCTTTTTTGGCCACTTTGTCGTTAGCGCGTATTCAACTCGATCCATTTGTTCTATTTCAACTTTCTCTATAAATATTCTGATATAAACCCTAGCCTCCCAAATTATCATTTTGTCTGTACATAAATTCATTATATTCCTTCTCTTCCTCAATGGTAGACAAAATTCTATATTTCCAGATCCAATTGCAAATTCAACCAAAAGCTAAAATTTCAAGCTCCTCGGAAAAATTTGGAAAAAATATATGTTGAAGCTCTCGACTAGCGTAATTCACTGGTGGTGTTCGTTTTTCGATTCAGATTATCATTTGATCAGAAATTGTGTTTTAATTCTCGACCGTTCAATGGGGTCGTAATCAATGTTAATGGATCGGGAAACCCTTTTCTGGGTTTTGAAGAGGGGACCGAGGGGAGTCGATCTATGTGGTTTGTTTCGAGAATCAACGGTTAGACTGTCGGGAATTCGTGGATTAGGGTTTAATTTATAGGCGGCGACTAGCTTTTCTACAGTTGTTGGAGGGGTCGCGATCACTGAGGTTGGCCGAGGCGGTCGTTTGGTAGGGCGCGACCAGCCTAGTGGCCTTAGCGGCGGCGGCGGCGTAAGGATTGATAGCGGCTAGGTTGCGAACGGTGGTTTGGAAGAGTGAAGGGTGCGTGCGTGTTGCGTGCGATCTATAGGGTGGAGATGTAATTCGAGAAACGCGTGAAACGGCCTAGTGTTGCGTGCGATCTGGAAGAGTGAATGGTTGATGACGTGTGCTTCTATTTATTTTCTATTTGTTTTGTTTTAATTTAAATTTGATTTCAACTCGTTTCTCGAATAATTTTTACATACGAACTCCGTTTCACACGTGATTTTTTCGTTAGGATCGTAACAAAATTCCGGACATTTTGGCGCTGGTTTGGACAGATTTGGAGACCGTCAAATTTTTGGGTTTAAATTGAATTTAAATTCAATTTAAATTCAAAAGGTGAGTGTTTTAAACCACTCATAACTTCTAAAATTTCTTATGTTTGTTAAATTGACATATGCGGTGATTTAAAAATTTATATATGGTTGTTTGGCATATTTTTATCAACATCTCGGTTAATTTCATTTATTTAAATTAAATTGCTATTTAATTTATTCATTGCATATAAACTGCCAGTTAAACTGTTATTTAATTTATTATTGAATATAAACTGCTATTTAATACCTGTTGTTTATTATCCGTTCTATATTGATGCTATTGTTCGAATTTGATGATGATTGCGATAAATTGTTGATGGTTGATATTGGATGAAGGGATGCTGTATTTTATATTGTTATAACTGCAAGTTATTATGCATTTTCATCTCATTCGGGATTGGGGTTTGAAATGATATATTACTTTAATTTTTATTTTAAATTACGGATTGAAATGATAAATATCCGTATCACTTGATCATAGGATAGAAAATTTTATACAGGCACCGTCGGTCTATATATATATATAAATATTTTGAAAATGATTTCTATGGTTTGGATAGGATACGGTTGAATAAATATTTATTTTTGATATTATATAAATATTTTTTTATATATATACATATATAGTTAAATTATTGAATTTAAGCTATGTATAAATTTGTTAAATAAAATAAATAAGTTGAATAATGGAGTTTGATTATTTTATATGGTTGAGCACATGGTTAAGATATTGAATATATATAGAGTTTTAATGATTTAAATCAATTAAGATTGGTAGGTAAATTGGAAATTTATTTGGAATTGAGCTTATTTAAGAATTAAACACCATAAGTCGATGTAGAACTTATTAACTTGAAATTTTAAAAGGTATGATATTTATAACTGAAATTTTATTCAAGATGAATTATATGAATATTTGTAGTATAAATAAATTGAAGGAAATATTTAGTATAGGTAATCCGAGTTTTATTTAAATGATTATGGATTTATTATGCAAATATTTCAGACTAAACAATAGGACATTGAATTGTTGAATAGAAATTTCCAACCTTAGTTTCTAATTGTTTAATACTCAAAGTTTGAAATATATTGAAACTGAAGTGGTTTATTGAAAACTGAAAGTGATTTCAAAATTTATGGATTTAGACTTAATTTAAAGAGAACAAAATTTTAGTGTCGTGGAAATTATTTACTTTATAAAGTAATTTTAAATTCCAACCATTTTATTTTACATACTGTTTGAATACCCAAACTATTTAAGTTTTGAAAATTATGGTTTTAAAGCTATGGATTTCGAAGTATTATGTTTTGAAGAGCTATAATTCAAATGTATGGTTTCGAGATAAGATAAATTTTAAAGTGGTATGGTTTTAGAAAAAGGAAATATTTGAAATGATATCATATTGATTTGGTTTTAAAAGAGGAAAATGATATCGTATTTATATGGTTTTGAAAAGGAATATTTTATTCTGGTTTTGAAGTATAATAATTTTAAAGTGACCATGGTGTTATAATAATGTTTGGTTGTTAAAGAGACCGGGATCGGAAGTTGTCATACTCTCTACCAACTATGAAAACCACTTTAACAACCTTGTACGCAGTGGAGATTCCAGAATGAAGTAGGATGGTGGCGGAGTTTCCTTTGAGGTAAGTACGTGGATCCGACTGAGTTGGCATAAGGTGGCTAAAACAGGAGCGATTCTCGGGCCAATGAGGTCATTCCTTTGATCAGACACACTCCTTCGATATTGTACTGTGACTTTTGGATTGATTCGGTGGCCACTTTTGATTTTTTTTATTTGGTGGTGTTGTCCGAAGTGGGCAGTAGTAGCTGCTACGCGTTACCACCAGCCCGGATGCGTAATTGGTATATCTACCCTAGCATTGCCTAGTTGTGTCGTGTCACCTACCCCAGCGCGCCTTGTACAAGTTTCTATTTGTGTCATACCTATGGAGTATCCTCTGGTAGCCTCTCGATCAGGAGGTATTACGGTACTATATAGACTATTGGCATTATTTGTGTTAAGGGCTATATGGGTAACCCCTTAACGCTATTTAAAAGTAAGTTTATGTAACGACCCAACTTCCAAACTCCAGGAAGTCGCATCGCTAATAAGAAAGAAAGGGATAGAAAAAGAAAGAAAGAGAAGAAAG
This sequence comes from Allium cepa, assembly GCA_030765085.1. Lineage (NCBI taxonomy): Eukaryota > Viridiplantae > Streptophyta > Magnoliopsida > Asparagales > Amaryllidaceae > Allium > Allium cepa. The sequence goes on from CM060939.1 coordinate 319,844,403, forward strand.
AAGAAACAACACATCAGAATCTAAACAACGGAACGAATAAATTATATTAATACACAAAATATTTACATAGTTTACAACCACTATCAGAGTACATAGATAATACAACACATACTAGACAGTTATAAACACTTGTCTAGTTATACAACTCAGTACAACATCACAAATAACTCAGAGTGTGACGACCCGAAATTTTTGAGCAATTGAAATTGGAATATTCAATTGATTTTGAATATTTAAATGTTAATTTTTAACTCGAATTCAAATATCACCAATTATTTGATAATTAAAATTTAGAATTAAATAAGTTGAAGTTGGATAAAATGTTGAATCTAGAGTTTTAAAGCCTATTGAAAATAATTTGAAGGCTTGTAAAATTTATATTGATAACACTGAGGATAGCAAAGGTGTTGGAATTAAATTTGGAAGTGTTTTGTTGAGTTTTGAAATTTATATCGTTTAAGTTGAATTTAAAAATAGCCTTCCGAGGGACAGTCTCGGAATTCGACGAAACCAGTTCCATTGGGTCCGTAATATTTAGTTAGTAACGGATTTCAAATTTCGTATTGATTGGAGATGTTGTGTGAGCATACGATAGGTAAACGCATTGAAATTTAATAAACTTTAGTTGATCGAATCAATGTCAATTGGTGCCTTCTTAAACACGCTTCTCTTTTAATATCTACAGCCGAATTCCTGTCTTATTTGTCCCTCTCTCTCTCAGCTTTTCCTTTATTTCAAATCAAGGTCCCCTATCGTGTAGTATACGCTTCACTCTCCTTTACGTTCCTCTTCCCCTTTTTAAATAATCAATTAGCCGTGAAGCTTTAAAAGAAAAATATATGAAACAAGACTTGAGTTTTTCTCCCCTCCCTCATCCTCTCAGTATTCACGAAACCAAAATCCCCTTTCCATTCAGTTCGAAAACAATTTAAATCATGGCCGAGTTATATAAATATAAATTAAAATCCAGTTCATTTGAAATCGAATCCAACAATTCGAACTCGATTTCTGCTACTCAGGAAATCACGTTGCTCTGTGACATCGCGATCCCATTTAAGCGTTTCGAAGGCGGATTCGTGAGGAGGGATGTCGTACTCGAAGTCAGGCTAGGGCTTTGTTCGGTCTGGAATTGGTGGTAGGTTCGCGTGCGAGCTGACGAAGTGATGGAAGTTCGCCAAGGCGTGGATGGCGACGTGGTCAGAACGAGGAGCTGGTGCTCGCTGGTGAGGCGCGCATAGGTTTGGGACACGGTGGTCTCGAGTTACGGTCAAGTTCAATGTCGTGATGAAGTCGCGATGGCAGATCGAAGTATCAAGGGCAGTAAGGTATTCTTTGTTTTTACAATTTAATTTTGGGATTTAATAGATTACTGTTAAAATTTAAATTTATATACAGATAGAGATATATCTACCATAGGATATATATAAACCATTCTGTTTAATCTAATATATATGATTTTGGAAATGTAAAGGGATTTTAGATATTGACAGAATTTATATAAGGTAGGGTTTTATGAAGGCTATATATGTATAGATATATGCGTAGCTTTAAAAAGAAAGTAAATACATATCTGTGTTTTAAGGTTAAATTAACCTATTCAAATTTTATTCAATAGAAATATTAAAGGAAAATTGTTTTAAAATAAATTATTAGTTAATTAAATGAAAATTTATCAAATAGAAATTAATTATCAGATTAGTTCAAATATTAATAACATCCTATCATGCTTATTCAAGGTCAAACATCAGGAAATTCAAAGCAATATTGGAGTGGATTGCAAAATAAAAATGTGAGTTAATCTCACTCAGTTTAAATTTAAATTTAAATGATTAAATTTAAATAATTGTTTGAATGGTTGAATTGTTTGATGTGCAATTGTATGCTATATTTGGGAATTTATGTATTATATTGTGCTAACGATTGTGGATGCAGGGAAAAACAGGTTGGAGGGATCCAACTGGTTCCCTCAATATTTATTTAAATTATTTAAAGAACCCTCTGTTGTAATTTATTTGATATCCTATAATGATCTTTGTTGGAATATTGAATGCCATGGTTAGATTGGATATCATTGGGTATGATGAATTACCAAAAATATATAAATTGGATTTGATAATAAAAGGAGTGAAATTGTACGTGAAATAATTATAGAAATTTGAATAAATTTTTAAATGAATTGGAAAGAAATAAAGTTACTTTAAAATTCTATTAAATAGATTCTGGTATAGAATGAAAATTTGACTAAACAGGAAGTTAATGAATTTTAATCTTCAATGATATTAATTAAAAGAATAAAACATTTATTTAAAGTTAAATATTTAAATTTTTGAGAAAGAGAAAAAAATATAAAATAAAGAAGAAGTTGGGAAGAGCTGAAATTTGTATATTTCAGTTAAAAGATTTAAAATCAAATGGAAAATAATAACAATAATAACTAAGTGTATAATTAATGAGATTTGAAATGAATTGAGTAGTTAAAGAAACTTAATTCAAATGGAATAAATTGGGAATCAATTTGGAAAATTGATTTAAGTGATTGAAATTGGAATTCTCCCTGGATAACTAAGTACGTTTCAAGTAAATTTTTAAATATAAGTTAATAGTTTTAAACTTGTTTTAAAAAGGTATGTTTTGACAAATATATTATTTCTAATATTTAAATTCTAAAGTAAGTATTTTCTCAAATCTATTATAGTAGTAATTATTTTAAAAAGAGACTTAGTATTTTGTTTCAAAAGTGAAAAGCTAGTTTTATATTTTATTACGTAACTTTAATTTCAAATATTCATATAAGATGTACTTTTAACAAATTATTAGAGTAGTTTTAATGTTTTAAAAGTATATATGTCAAAGTAGAGTGTTTTAAATTATTTTAAAATTTGGTTTTGTGCTTGGTAATTTCAGTGGAGATAGAAAATATTTGGGAAAGTGTATTCTGAAAAGATGGATGGTTTTGAATCTGTTTTCAAAGGATTGAAAATAGGAATATATCTTGTGAAGATATTTTTGGGATTAATAAATAATTTGGGAAATTATTTATTGTTTGATGGATGTTTTTGAATATTAATTTTTAGTTAAATAACCGACTACCAATATTGGCCAACTGCGTTGATCGTTTCGAAGAGACCGGGATCGAGATTTATTTCTCGAAAACCACTTCGATCCGGTTCGTACGTTTCGTGAAAAACGATTTTGGATTCAAAGATGGAGCAGTGAAGTGCAAGGGCTAGTCGCTACTAATCCTGAGGATATTTCCAAAATGGATGTAGTAGGAATAGTGCCTTCGATTCCGTTCGAACCCGGGACGGACTTGTATGGATGAATGCTTGCGAAACATCGTCATGTGGACGATGGGCATTCTAAGGGATATGTTCTAAAAAGGTAACGCTTAGCCTCAAGCCTCATCAAATGGGAATGGCTGAAAATCAGGGGATATGCAGCAAGGCTTCGTGGGTAGCCCCTACTGGAGGGTGAGGTCATCCCTGTCTAGATGTCCCTTTATTTCGGCTTAGTGGGCGGTTGCTGATCCCAACCGCAAGGTGATCTTGCTCGGGACTGTCCAGTAAGGGATGGTTCCGATCTTGTGTTGCAGGGGAGTTAGGGTGGCTCCTCGGTACGCTGATCTATACCAGGTATTGTGACAGGAGGTACCCCAGTGCCTAGCCATTAGTTGGAATCCATTTTCCCTACGCGCCCGTACGGTTTTGATTGTACCCAACTATTGCTAAAACGTGATAAGCAAGCATTTCAGCTAGATTCTATTTACTTTCTATAGCACTATTGTAATATCAGAGGATTTCTATAAAAATTGTTTTAGCTATCGTAAGGTAAAAACCCGACATGTTTATTTGTGGCGTGGTCTTACGAGATGCTTTTATTTTCAAAGGACTTTGAAACTTTAATAATCAATTGGGTGTGATTTTCTCACGCTGGTATTCCAGACTGACTCGGGTATTATTTAACTGTAATGCTCGGGTCAGACCGAGTAATAGGATACAGGATATGATGCTGTGGAGCTTAGGAGACGAGCTGGATGACGATACGTACTCACGTACTTGTATATATATATATATTTCCGCTATGTTGAGTAGTTGTGTATCCAGTTGTATGTTATTGATGTTGAGTTGTGATTGATGTACTCTGATGATGTATCTATAAACATATATAGTTTTGTTTTATGTAAAGAGCATTATTACCTATTATATTTTATTCCGCTGCGATGGTTAGATTCTGTTGTTGTTTTCTATTTCCTTCCCTACCTCTTCTTCTTTAAACCAAATGGTTCGTATTTCTGTGCAACTTGAGTTGATTTAGGTAGAATAGTGTTGACTCAAGGGGTACGGATTTGCGGGTCGTTACACTTGGTATCAGAGCTTTGGTTGGTGATAACCTTGGCTCTGGTGGGAATTACTCATTATTAATAGAGTCAATAGTACTCAAAAATGAGTTTGAGCGTATTAATAGATATGAGCGCATATTTGTTAGTGAATATAAATTGTTTTAATATTGTGTTGATTGGTTTATTGAGTGGCATATGAACCTTCGTCGGCACAGTCTGGACAACTGTATCGAAGGGGTTTCTAAACACTTAAATAGAACAATTGACACAGTATTGTTTTAAATGTGGGAGAATGAAATAATTTCACCCAAAATATATTTTGATATAAAAAAAAATTTCTTAAATTATTATATAACTTGGATGTTTGGATGATCATATTTTAAACAAATAAAATTATAAAAAAATGAAATTCATAAATGTGAATTGTAAATGTAATTTAGAAATTGAAAATATAATCAAATGAGAATTTGTATGAGCATAAACCATGCAAATGAATTATAGTTAAGATATAAATTAAATTAAAAATGTAAATTTAAAATCCCGGAGATTTGGAAATGTTTTTCGAAGTGTTTTGAAGACAATAATAGCATTATTGTTTTACAAGTATTTCTGGAAGAAAATTGTTTTAAATAAATTTTGGAAAGTGATATAGCATTGAATTCACTTCAGTCGCTGGAAAATAATCCTGGTGATGACTGCGCAGCATCATTAGTATTCATTTTCGAGTTTCTAAGTGACAGATTGCTGCCAAATGATTTGTTCAGCAGAACTTGTATATTTTTGGAAATTTCAAAGGAAATTTGTTAGAAATAAAAACCAGGATTGGTTTGATTTTTGAGAAGTGTGATTTGAGGTGTTGGAGATTTCAAAATGATTTGAAACCAAAAGCCGGGTGATTAGAAATCCTGATGAGATAAATTGTAAGCTTATAAATTAAGATGAGTTTTAAATCAGGAAGGAGATATAAGCTTTGAATGTTGGAATTTAAATTTAAAGGGAGAAGTTAAAAATGAAATTAACTTGGATTGGGAAATAAAATTTAACTGGATTGAAATAAATTGAATAGGCCGAACATAATATCTAGTTGTATTCGAATTATGTTGTAATCGAATTGAATTGAGTAAATCCGAGTTAAAAATAGAATTGAATTGGAATAAAAATTCAAT